>OX381712.1:76326812-77740100 GCA_947462335.1 Harmothoe impar
CCGCACCCTATATAGGCATGTTTGGTATCAAATGAAAGCTGAGTTTGGTTCGCGTACAACCCGCGGGTAGTACGCAGGAATTTACGGTATAAAGTTAACATGTTGAAATATCAGACCTAATGCATCCGCAACGACAAAAATATCTTTAGAAATATTGATGAAATGTGGATTTAAAAGTGGGTGTTGCTTATCAAACATTAGATATCAGGCCGAGGCATGGGCTACTCTGGGGCGTCCCCTTACCGTCATAAATGATCTTTGTGATAATTGCAATTATCCAATACCAAAAAATATCAAGAAATTGTTAAAGATATTTACCTGTTTCAAAATCCACAGGATTAAATTTGATATCAATCTAATAGGACCGGCTTATAACTGACACTTCCCTATGCCCTTCCTTGTCTACGGTCACATAACTTTGAGAGTGACACTATTTATCAATCTAGGTTAAACCTTCAATAGCCCTACTCAGGCCAAAAAAAAAAAAAAAAGTTGTGTTCAGGTATCCCTAGCGACCCCATTTTTTTGGCCCTACCCACTTTAAAAAAATATAATTTGGAAGGCATTTTTGTGTTTTTCTACCAAAAAAACACCTTTTTTTTTTTTACTGAAATATATGTTTTCCGAAAATTATACGAAAATGGGAAAAAAAATTGGTTGAAAAAGATATATGAAAGATCGACCTACCGGGTACCTACCCTATTTTTTGGGGGCCATGTTACCTGAACACAACTATTTTTTTTGGCCTCACTACAGTGGACTGTGATATCAAAGTCCAAAGATGTACAGGTCCTTAACCCGGTGTCGGTGAACGCTATCTGTATTTGCACTATGCCCTCTATCTTTGACCTTTATTACATATGGGGGTGCATGGCTAAATTCGACACGGCGACATGGCCATTTCTTAAATCAACATGTGACATGAGGCCTAGTGACATGCGACAGGAGGTTTAATGATAGTGACAGGGGACATGAGCAATTCTTAAAATAGACATGGGACATGGGGATTATCAAGCGACATGGACATGCAACATGGTCATTTCTTAAAAGCGACATGCGACATGGGGGGCCTCCCATCTACACCCGTTTACATGTTTATTGGACTTGATAAACCTGATTGGTTATCAACACTTATCTATTGCCTAGACTACTGGTAGTACACAATGTACTACTGTTCCGGTACTACAGATAGTACAGGCGTACAGTATCAATATCAAGCAGGTGCTGGTATGCCAACAGTTACAGTAAGTGGCAACACAATTAGAGATAAGATTTTAAAGAATTGCTGACTCACTGATTCGATCATTGATTATGACATGATTGGAAATTCAGAAATGTCTCCAAAAAGTAGTTTTATTGATGTCTTTAGAGGCGGGCAAAAAATGCTGGGGGAAATTGTTGACTTCTCTCACTTCTGACTTAAATGTTAAATAATCTGAAGTCTCACAAAAAAAAAAATCGATGCAAAAATATACAACCCTGAAAACATAGTATCATACATAGAGCATAACCTTGTCCAAAGTTATTGCAGGTAAGTTGGTCCATCACTCATCATAAAAACATAAATCCTAGTGACCCCGACCTGTCACTGAAGGGGTCATTCATTCATCTACTGACTGATTGATTTGACACTTGGTGGGTGGGGGCAGGGACATTGCCACTGGGCAGTGGACAGTAGACTGGCCAGGGCCAGGGGCAGGGACAGGGTGGACATAGCTCAGGGAACCTGAACTCTATATCTCCGTTCCCCTCCGCAATAGAGCGGAGGGGCACATGCGCGCACCCAGAGATGCCAACATTAGAGTTTGGGCTTCAGGGACAAAAATTTTGGCCACCCAAATTTTGCAAGCGCAGCGCAGCAACTTCGCAAGCGAAGCGCAGCGACCAAACTAGGGGGGTTTGGGGGCATGCCCCCCCAAGAAAATTTTGAAATTCTACATGTGAAATGGTGCATTCTGAGACATTTTCAGATCTTTTAGGCATATTGATATTCCTCCTACTTTTGTAGATTTTACCACAAAAATCTGCATCCCTAGTGACCCTACCCTCCAAGAAAATTTTGAAATTTCAGAAGTAAAATGCTGCATTTTGGTGATTTCTTTTTGACTTTTAATAACTTTGTAACCAGTGGGAGTATCTGAACATATAAGATATCATTTTGTAGCTCTTGATCTGAATTTTCCGGGACACACACCCTTGCGGGCGGGACACGGGACAGAGGGTCGATTTCCGGGACTGTCCCGGACAATTCGGGACGGTTGGCATCTCTGGCGCACCCATTCCTCCACTCTCAAAGTGCTGGTTTCCTGAACTCTATTGCGGAGGGGAACGGAGATATAGAGTTCAGGTTCCCTGAGCTAGGGTGGACAGGGTCAATGGACCGGGTAAATGAATATTACTGACGTTGCGTCAGCGTCTACAAACTTTGCAATCTATTCTGTGCACCTTAAATCGACTCGTGGTTGTGGCCTTGGTGTTATTTTTCTCACATATTACCTGAATAGGCTGCTTTTCTTCAGGATCGACGAAGCCGCTCGGCCAAAGATTCCCATGGGCGCCGCCATTTTGCTCGGGGTGAGGTCAAACACACTGCACCGCTCGACGACCGGCCGTCTATGGGCGTCCTAACGTTAAAGAAATCCGAGCGGCGCAGCGTCAGGACGCACGCGCACTGGCCGCTGGGACTTGCCATAGACCCTTTTCCAGTTGTCGCGCATGCGCGAGTTACGAGGGACTTCCGGTCTGCTGCCGTGACTGTAAACCAGGCATTATCCACTGTAATACAGCCCTGTATTTATGCTGTATTTTTGGTCAAATGGAGGGGTAATTGAGTGACAGTTATTGTCACTTCTTTACACATATGCAAAGAACGAAATTCTATCTGGAAATGTTTTTTATTGGCCTTGATATTTTTCTACAGCTCTTGACAACTCATGAGTCTGAGGCTGAAGGCTAGGCCCCAGCCTAGGCCATAGGCTAGGGAGTGATCATTTTTTAACAAGGGGGGGGGGGTTGGGGGGCAAACAATTTGGACCATGTACAAGAACACCGTGAAGGGCTACTCTCATAGAAATTGTAATAGTACCGTTTTTTTAAAGTTAACCATTCAAGGCTGACACTTCACACTAGCCTACCCTCACTGGCTTCAGTAGCTGTGAATACACATCCCTAGTATAAATGAAACCAGCACCTTTGGCACTGATGGGGCAGTAAGGGAATGATCATTTTTTAACAGGGGGGGGGGGGCTAAAAAATTCGGACCCATTGACGGGGGGGGGGGGTAAAAAATTGAGACCCCTGTTTGGGGGGGTCAAAAAAATTCCACCAGTTTTTGACCCCTAAACTTACAATATAGGCTTAATAATATTCAGGGCAGTAGGACTAGATGTAGCCCTAAACTTATGATATAGGCCTTATATTATTTGGGACATTAGGCCTAGATTTAGCCCGAAACAGTATAGGCCTATTAAGGGAGTGTTCATAATAAGTTACAGGGGGGTGGTTGGTTGAGGGGGTAAATATTTTTGACTCCTCCTGGGGGGGGGGTCATAAAAACTTCTGACCCTTTGACCAGGTGGGTGTGTAAGAAATGTCACACTCACCCACCAGCCCCCCCCCCCCCCCCCCCCTGTTGTTAAAAAATGATCACTCAAAATGATGACGTCAGGGTTACAGGAGTTGTGGGTCGGTCTACGAGTCTGACGTTAGGGTTACCGGAGGTGCGGGTTTGTCTACAAGTCTGACGTTAGGGTTGCGGGAGGTGCGAGTTTGTCTACGAGTCTGACGTTAGGGTTGCGGGAGGTGCGGGTTTGTCTATGAATCTGATGCTAGGGTTGCGGGAGGTGCGGGTATGTCTACGAGTCTGACGTGAGGGTTGCGGGAGGTGCGGGTCAGTCTACGAGTCTGACGTTAGGGTTGCAGGAGGCGTGGGTTTGTCTACGAGTCTGACGTTAGGGTTGCGGGAGGTGCGGGTCGGTCTACGAGTCTGACGTTAGGGTTGCGGGAGGTGTGGGTCAGTCTACGAGTCTGACGTTAGGGTTGCGGGAGGTGCGGGTCAGTCTACGAGTCTGACGTTAGGGTTGCGGGAGGCGTGGGTTTGTCTACGAGTCTGACGTTAGGGTTGTGGGAGGTGCGGGTCGGTCTACGAGTCTGACGTTAGGGTTGCGGGAGGTGTGGGTCAGTCTACGAGTCTGACGTTAGGGTTGCGGGAGGTGCGGGTTTGTCTACGAGTCTGACGTTAGGGTTGCGGGAGGTGCGGGTATGTCTACTAGTCTGACGTTAGGGTTGCGGGAGGTTTTGAGGGTCGTAGCGAGGGTTGGTCTTTGAATACAGAGCTGAGTCCTATCCCCCCCCCCCCTAAAGGAGGGGTAAGAATTTTTTATGCCCTCCCCCCTCAGGAGGGGTAAAAAAGTGGGGTCTGGATGGGGGGTCCCAATTTCTCATGTCGATTTTAAGAAATAACCATGTCGTCCTGTCGATTTTAAGGAATACCCATGTCACAATGTCGATTTTAAGAAATGTCCATGTCCCATGTTGCTATCTCTAATATTCCTCATGTCGCATGGCACTAGGCCCAAAAACGAATTTAGTGGTCTACACCCATGAAAATGTTTGTAAACGTCTCCCAACAACCAACCGCCCTGTAACTAATAAATGAACATTCCCTTAATATGTCTATGTTATAAGTTTAGGGCTAAATCTATACCTAATGCCCCAAATATTATTAGGCCTATATTGTAAGTTTAGGGCTAGATCTAGTGTCAGACCCGTAGACCGACATGCACCTCCCGCAACCCTAGCGTCAGACTCGTAGACAAACCCGCACCTCCCGCAACCCTAACCTCAGACTAGTAGACCGACCCGCACCTCCCGCAACCCTAACGTCAGACTCGTAGACATACCCGCACCTCCCGCAACCCTAACATCAGACTAGTAGACCGACCCGCACCTCCAGCAACCCTAACGTCAGACTCATAGACAAACCCACACCTCCCGCAACCTAACCTCAGACTCGTAGACAAACCCGCACCTCCGGTAACCCTAACGTCAGACTCGTAGACCAACCCACAACTCCTGTAACCCTGACGTCATCATTTTGAGTGATCATTTTTTAACAACAGGGGGGGGGGGGGGCTGGTGGGTGAGTGTGACATTTCTTACACACACCCCTGGTCAAAGGGTCAGAAGTTTTTATGACCCCCCCCCCCCAGGAGGGGTCAAAAATATTTACCCCCAACCAACCAACCACCTGTAACTAATTATGAACACTCCCTTAATAGGCCTATACTGTTTCGGGCTAAATCTAGGCCTAATGTCCCAAATAATATAAGGCCTATATCATAAGTTTAGGGCTACATCTAGTCCTACTGCCCTGAATATTATTAAGCCTATATTGTAAGTTTAGGGGTCAAAAACTGGTGGAATTTTTTTTACCCCCCCCAAACAGGGGTCTCAATTTTTTACCCCCCCCCCCCCCCGTCAATGGGTCCGAATTTTTTAGCCCCCCCCCCCCTGTTAAAAAATGATCATATACTAGGGATGTGTATTCACAGCTACTGAAGCCAGTGAGGGTAGGCTAGTGTGAAGTGTCAGCCTTGAATGGATAACTTAAGAAAACTGTTACTATTACAATTTCTATGAGAGTAGCCCTTCATGGTGTTAATGTACATGGAATAACTAAAGAGAATTTAAACAGATGATAGATATAGGGGTCCTGGTACTAAAACTCCAGTACAGCCACAGTGCAGGCAGCAGGGGCTAGCCTAGAGAAGTAGGCCTAGGCCATCTGTAAATATTTCATGCATGTACTGTTAAATATCATAACATAATTTATAGTATTCCAGCCATCAAAAGGTTCTCTGGATACTGAAGAATAAGTGTCAAGAACTGCCATATTCTTTACTCCTCCGTTTCCATCCAAATAGAGCATAGATATAGGAGTAGAATATACTGAATAACATGCTGTTGGGATCTGCGCCAGCTGGCCGGAAGTCCCTCGCAACTCGCGCATGCGCGACAACCGGCAAACCCACTATTGTAGAAAAATGGCGGAAAGCGAGCAAATCTTTTACGAGGTTGGTCACAAATCTTGAAAATCTCACACGAATTCGGCAACAAATCCACAGCAATGTACATATGAATTTCGAGTAGACTAACCGATAGATGCGCCTCAGTGGAAAGTAGACTGTTTTATGTCCGTTTATTGGAGCAGGCAGTGAAAGAATTGTGAAGTATATTACGCGCGGGACCAGAACGGAGCCGGCTTTCCAGCCTTGGCAGGCGGGCGGGCAGAGCAGCGGCAGCGGAGTCCACATAAAGGAAAAAAGCAGGCGCGAGTAAAGTAGGATTGGAGTCTTCGTTCTGTTCATATCTAGTCATTAAGCAATCTGTAGCCATGTCAACCGAGCTATGAAGGAGTAGAGCGCCGTGCATGAAGTACCGTAGTCGTAGTGGGTTTTGGAGTGACAATAGAACAATTTCCTTCCTATTGTTGATTGTGTTGGTAGGTGGTTGTTCTTCGTTCTTTTATATTTTGAGGAGCGCAGTTGTGACTTGATGAGAAGAAAGGGCTCACCTGAGCGAAAAGAAATCGTGTCAAACATTGTAACAGGATTGTGGATTTTACCCTGGTTGTTTTACGGCGGTATTTTAAAGGCGTGGTGCAAAATCAACGCGGTGTATGTGTATACTAATTTAATTAGTGACTGAGGTCTGGCTTCATTTGGAGACCAGCTTCACGAGGGATTATTGATCTACAGGTGTTTACACTGGACTGGGAATGTCACTGACACCGTGTTGCTGTTGTTGTTGTTACACTAGGCTAGGTACAGTGGGTAGTGTATTGGCAAAGTCTTGATTAGACATTTTAACACACAATGTAAAAGAATTAGATCAACCTAGAGAGAGAAAATAATCAGAGAAAATGTAAGAAATCATATTGATGGATCTGTCTGGATAAATACTAGCCTACAATTTACAAAGGAGCATCTAATTTCCATAGCCTACTAGCTAAGGTTCAATGCATAGACCTAGAGATGTATAGCTGCTCTTTTTGATAACTAGAAACAATGCATTCATTCATCTCTATGCTAGAATCCAATTCCAATCTAACAAAATTGTGCCAAAACAATAGTTGTTTGTTCTAATTGTTGGTCTAGATTCGGTGCTGGTAGTTGGGAGAGGAAACAATAGGTAGAGTATAACAGGTACACTATGCAGATCGTTGTTAAAGTTGTTCAATTTGACATGTTCAATACTGTTGCCCCACCACCCCATCCCCTCACTGAAAGCACTTGACTTTGAAGTGTAATGATCAACACATCTACCCGAAACAACAAGAAAAAAACGACTACTAAAGCATTGAATTTAAAGCACTATGCGGCCCTTAAAGGGGTAAGAGTAAGACATTGATTTATCCCCCCCCCCCGCAGAAGTGTTTCAAATGTGTTTGGTTTCAATTCATTTCAACAATACATACAAATTACAATTTACAAATATCAGCAAAATGTAAGTCGTTTTATCAACAACCATTCCTGTTGCCATGACAATCAACACAGTAACCCTTTTACATGTTGCCCCTTTACCCATGTTACGCTGTACGTCCTACTAACATTAACATGGTGAGCGTTACTAATATCATTCTACTGTAAAACTGATAAACTGTTAACCCTTTAAGGGCCGCAGAATACTTGAATTGCTACCGATATGCCTTATGTCGTCATGTTGCATGAATGTAGTCCTGGCGAGTAGACTCACCAGGGTTGCATTCATGCATCATGATGATAAAGGGCTTAATGTATTAAAGCGGCCCTTAAGGGGTTAAATATTACTTTCCATCGTAACTCAACTGTTGGATCCCGACATGGGCACGGTGTAATTCAACCGGTGTCGTTTCTTATGTAATACATGTAAATAGAGACTGTCCTTAAAACATTTCTAGTGAAACCAATATCCTGTATCCTTAAGACAACTGTCATCATGTCTTCATGTATTTTACCATTTGACTGAAAAGTGTTGCATAATTGATTTTAAAAGTCTGTGATATCAAAGTAAAGACAGGGCACTAATACTTTTAACACTGAGTTCTGTGCAGACACAATCTGACACCCTCAGAAAGACTCCTGTACTGGTGTTAGGCAAAAAAGAAAGTCGTGTTCAGGTATCCCTAGTGACCCTAATTTTTTGGCCCTACCCACTTTTTTAATTTATTTTTTTTAATTTTTATTTTTTGGAAGGCACTTTTGAGTTTTTCTACCAGTAGAAAAAACACTTTTTTACCTGAAATATTTTTGACTGAATTTATTGGGTAAAAAAAAATCGACCAACCTACCCTATTTTTTTGGGCCATGTTACCTGAACACAACTCTTTTTTTTTGCCTTATGTATGGGCAAAGCCTGAGTATTTATATATTCCTGTAACAGGCTACATGACGTCCACAGAGCCTAATTACTGTACGTGACTAACCCTTTAAGACCCGCATAGTGCTTTGTCCTTTGGTCGTCATGATGCATGAATGTAGTCCTGGAGAATGACTTGCTGCATTCATGCATCATGGTCACCCTTCAGGAGTGTATCAACCCCATAGGGCAGGCATGATGCTTCAATGCAACATTCATGCATCATGCCGATAAAGTGTACCGGGGTATACTGGATTTAGGCACTGTGTGGTCCTTAACGTGTTACTGTTAGGTATTTCTTGTGTCTAACGCAATTGTCCGTTTGTCCTTCAGGTAGAGCGAGTGTTAGCGCGTCGTCAGGCCTCCCCAGAGGAGACCGAGTACCTGGTGCGTTGGCAAGGTTACGACAGCGACCAGGACTCGTGGGAACCAGCCTACCGCCTGGGTCCTAACGCTCACACGGCCATCGCCGCCTTCAATGAGTCAGCATTTTCTGTGACAACACGACGCTGCAGTCTGAGGCAGGTACAAGGTGCGCCACAATCCAAGATGGCCGCCACTTCCCCGTCTACCTCCGGGGCGCGGTCCAACCGAAGCCCGGAACACAACAAGGACAAACTGACCAATCACACGCCCCCGTTGTTACCGCCGGGTGGCAGTCGTTGGTCCATACGCCGGTTCAGCCATGACTCGACCATCAGCGCTACCAGCAGTACAGACTCGGCGACCGGTTCTAAACCCCGCCGTAAGCGCTCAGATACCCTCACCATCGTGCCTTCCACATCCAACGCCACCAGTCCCACGGCATCCTTACGTAGCAGTACAAGCAAACTCTTCACGCCACCGCCGATACTGATTAACGCGCCTTCCGATTCTAAGACGAGCCCGAAGAATCCCATTAACATCATCACAGACTATGAGCCCATCTCAGCCCCACTGACTCCGTCCCCATCGGTGAAGTCTCCACGTGGGAGTCCACGGGGGTCACAGCAGCAGCCGCAGGGGGTCCCGGGATCCAGCTCAGACTCACACAGCCCTAAACAGAACAAGGCAGCGCCGGGGGGCAACAAGCGGAGAGGGTCTCAGTCCCCGCTCCCCTCCCCGACCCCGGCCTCCAGCGGCCCCCGCTCCCCCAAGGCAGCCCTCTCACCCAAAGACACCCAAGGTCATCAAACGCCGCTCGCTCGCGTTAAAAAGAAGCTCAGTGTGGACGGGCCTGAAACTGAAGGGTCGTCGACAACAAAGAAAACCCCAGGTGCTGCTCGAGGCAAACCTCGCCCTGCTACACCTCAATCTGTCACTCCAAAGTCACTCAAGAAGTCAGACAGTGGTGGTAAAAAGAGTTCAGGTAGTCCGAGTCCACGGGGCAGCGCGCTCGATCCAAAAACTCCAAACGGTGATGTAAGCGCTAACAAAAAGGTGCTAGTGGTTAAACCTAAACGGGTATACAACAGGAAATCTTCCGACGCGGTGTCCACAGAGCCTAAGTCACGTAAACGCAGCTACAGTAGCACGTCAGACACGATCCAGCGCTCCAACTCCGAGAGCTCAATCACGAGCAGCACCACCGGGATTAAAGCCAAGACGGCAGCTCCCGCTAAACGGCAGAAGAAGATCGGTGTTGTGAAGACCTACCCGGCTCGTATACGACAAAGCCGGTTGTCTTTAGACTCTCAGCTCAGCTACCAGTCTAGTTCTAGGCCGCTGTCGCCCGTCGCGACCCCCGAGACGCTCGAACCCCCGGTTATAACAACAGACCTTCTCAGTGCAGGGGACGGTACAGACGTCCCCGTGCTGAAACCGAAACCAAAGCCTCTCTTCAAAAGGGGACTAAAGACTGTCAAGACGAAAGGAGGAAAAGTCACAAAAGCTAAACCTGTTTTGAAAATCAGACTAAAAACGGGGAAGAAGCTTCTGTCTAAAATGGGTGTCGCAGCTGCTGGGGTGAAGAAGCGCGGGCGGCAGCCGGGGACGAAAATGGGGCCACGGGCCAAGAAACCGAAGTTGGCAGATGACGCAGATCTGTCTACTCTTCAGGCTGATGATGACTCAGCAATTTCTGTTCAGGCCCCCAAGCCACGAGCCAAGCCTGGGTCCAAGCCTAAAGCTAAGCCGCAAGCTGAGAAAAAATCGCAATCAGAATCAGAAGATGGTGCATCAACGGGCCTGATGTTGGCATCCAAGCCAAGAGCAAAGCCTGGGCCCAAGCCAAAACCTAAACCGCAATCAGAGGTAGGAAATGAACTAGGGACCACGGGTTTGATTTCCAAGCCGAGGGGTAAGCCTGGGCCCAAACCAAAACCTAAACCGCTCTTAGCGCCTCAACCGGTAAAATCCCTCACCGTACTGTCGATAGGGATTGATTTAGCGACAGGAGAACCGATATCCAGTCCATATAAAGCTAAAGCAGGCCCCAAGCCGAAGGTTATACCACTGTCTAATACTCCCAAGTCAAAGCCGGCCCCCGCCTCTACTCCGGGGTCTACAGCTAAATCCACAACCAAGACTCAGCAAGGCAAAAAATCTCCAAAAAAGCCGTTAAAAACTAATCTGAAAAAAACTAATCTGAAGAAACCAAAAGCCACAGAGTCTTCCCCAAAAGACGGTCTTTCAATCGCGAAACGAAAAAACAGTAACTTGACTGTGAACATTGCCAAAAAGTTAAAAACAGCGGCGAAAAAGCGGGTGACGCTACTCGCGCCGGATAAGACCCCGCGGAAACGAACGGGAATGTTTATACCCCGGTCACCGAGAAAATCTCCTCGAATCATCCTAAAAGATGTCATCCAGTTATCAAAGCTAGAATATGAAATGGCCATGAAGGTCGCACGCAAGTCTCCTAGTCCCAACGCCAAAAAGGTGCTTGTTATGAAGTCTCCGGAGGGAGCCACGACCTCCGCAGAGACAACACGAGTTGAAGAAACGACAACAAATGAAGTAGAAACCGTGAAGAAGTCATTGGATCAGTCGCTAGAAGAAGTCCCGTCTCAGAAGTCCAGCCCCAAAAGTGATAAGTCGCAGGAAGAAACGACAACAGGGATGAAACCTGTCCAGAAGAAAAAACTCAAAAGTCCTGAGGATAAAAGTAAACCCAAAGCTAAAAATGTATCAACTGTGAAAGCCAACAAAAAGGAAGTGAAAAGTGACAAAAAGTTAGTGAAGAAACCCAAAACTGCTGCAGAAGGAAAGACGAAAAAGGTACCGAAGCGTCCGATCTCCCCTGCCTCCAGCGATGAGGATGTACTATACTCGTTAAACCCGGATTACGATGGAGACGGTTCTTCCGAGTCGTTAGAGTCGCTCCCGTCTCCGTCAAACCTCACGGACGCCATTGTGTCCAAGATGGTGGTCGGAGACAGCCCGGGTTCTGCCTTCACTGGGTTGTCACCACGCAAACTGCTGCTTATGGACAGCATGAAGCCCAAGACAAAGATCGTCAAACCAGGTAAGGGGCAGGTTCAGTCACATCAGTGACATAATCCGATTTTTTCCCTATTTTAAATTCTACTTAGATGTGTTCCAAATGTTAGTATAATAGCATATTTGGAGGAAAAGGAACAATATGATACCATCTATATCTAATAGAAGCCCATTTAGAGTGTCGAGCGTCACCCAGGTTCAGTATATTACAGTGTATTGTCAATGGGGGGAATTACAGCGTGCACTCCAAAAGTCTGAAATTGAGCATAAACCTAACAATTGACCGAATTCTAAGCTGAATTATCGGGAATAATGTCAAATAAAATAGGTAGGACACGTAGTATGGCCATATTGAACATTTTTGTTCATTTTTAATTAAATTAAATTTTGAGCCCTAATCATCTAGACCACAACGCACCCACCTGAATTGTTACAAAGAACTCATCCTCTTTTCCGACCACTGGAACTTTACATAAATCGATACACTATATAATTGTATGTAACAGGTAAAAAGTTCCAGACCAGGTCGTTCCTTATTTAAGAGAAAATCAACTTTAAAAGTTGATTAGTTGTTGAACGTTTCGTGCACGTATCATCGCCGTATTCTCTAAGTTTCATGGACGTATCATCACGGACTGACGTCATGAAGCTACTGCAGCGCCACTTAAGCATAGAGTTATAATCCTGGTGGCAGAATCTTGTACTAATAGTTCAGCATTCCACAGAAGATGGCGCCAATGACTTGCATTACTTTGGCCGGATAACTTTATCTTTAAAATGACAGGGAACAATAAAAGGACGGCCAGGAATGTTGGTGCATGTGAGGAATGTGAAGCCATGAATGGTAGGCATTTTACCTTAAATGTAATCGTAAAACTAATCCACTGTGGCAGCAGTGAATGTATTTCTAAGACTCAGTACGGCTCCAAAGTCATCGACCTTAGGTAACAATTGCCTCACAACAAAACAATTGTAATTGATTTTTTTCAATATTACAAACACATCTATTCGGTCCAGTTGTTGGGATATAATCATGTACTGGGCTGACAAAATCGTCATCGAGTAGGGCGCCAAATGAGTAGTTCTGATGCAAATCATGAGATGGCGCTTTGTAGGCTACTCAGTCACTGCTGCCACCTGGGGCTAAATCTATATAAAAAACACGCCATTTTTGGACAGGAGACTCGTGACAAACGGAGCGTGTGTTTCTGCTCATAACCAGCTGATTCTCCTTTGGGTCAGGCATCATTCAGATTTACTAATCTGATCAATGTTCAACACAGAATGCTTGGGTCTATGATGTGGTCGGTGATTGATCGTGTCACTGACTGTTCTCTGACGGGTCCACCGGCACTGCGTTGTGACAAGTCACTTGTCAAGACTCGAGTGTTTTGACTCAGTGAAACAGTATCTGGATAGATCTAGGCCGACCATCAAAACATTACGAGGGTAAGTGGACTAGATAATAATGCTATTTTGTAGTTTAGGCTATTTGGCCTAGAAGTATTACCCATAATTAGGGCCCTGTTATCTCCAAACAAAAACGCCAAAATACAGTATCGACAACTTCTATTGTAATTCCAGTTACAGTAGTTCAACATGTCATGCACATGTCGACTCATGGTTTACCCTATAGAGTAAAGGGCCTTATTATCGGCAGTTTGGGGAGTGATCATTTTTTCATCAACAGGGGGGGGGGGATTGGTTTGGGGGGAGCAAAAAAATTTGGACCCCTTGACCGGGGGGCTGTAAAAAATTTGGACCCCTCTTCGGGGGGGGTCAACAAAATTTAACCTGTTTTGGGCCAAAAAGCCCGCGCGTTACTATGCTTTCAAAGGGCGCGCGCGCGCGCCGATTTCCGACCCGTAGGGGGGGGGTAAAAAATTTCGACCCGTTGACCGGGGGGGTGAAAAAATTTTTGCACGCTCCGCGCGGAAAAATCACCCCCCCCTGTTGTTAAAAAATGATCACTCTCTTACGGTTAAGCAATCAACCAGATGTATATTTTCACATTCTGCAACATCCTCCAAGACGATTAGGCCCACAATATACTTCTAATAGTAATACATGAGTCTAATCACGTTTAATACTAGAAATAAAAAATTGGGAAATTTATTGTAGAGTATTTATGAATATCAGAAAAATTAATGTTATGGGAAGCCATTTTCTCTCTAGGTGACGATAATATATGCCATAGCCATATTTTGGAGTGCATTATCGGCACCCCTACTACCTAATCAGGTCTTCAGTATAAAATCAATGTATACCCTCAAAGTATTATATTTAGGTGTCCCTACACGTTTTGTGCAATTTTTACATAGATTGTTGGGACATTTATGCATGATAATTAATCACAAAAATTGTGATTTAAAGAAATTGACCTGGGAGCATCTAGGTCACAAACACGTTGACCTTCCTTTTTTCAGATATTGGTTAACCCTTTATAGGCTGGCCGAGCATCGACTATAGTCATCATAACTCTATGGGAATCAGCAAAGGCTCGGCCCTGGGAGGGTTCCTATGAAAGTGTCCCGGCCCCATCACCAGCAAACTTTTTTTTTGGTCGGCCCTAAAGGGTTAACCACCCATACATTTATTTAAAACTCAAAATGGCTTACCATAATTGTCGAGGGCACTGTCAGGTGCTGTCTAGTCTTTGCTATATATTTCAAAGTTAATTTACTACTAAATTATGACTCTAATTGTGTAAAATGTGATGATAATAGGTCTCTGCCAATGATAGGTGCCACTGCTCTATCAACACTAGGAGCTTGGGGAATATTAAAAAAAATTATGAATATTAACACTGTAAAGGCAGCATAATACTTGGCCTTGGAGAACTTTTGCAAGTGACATCACATTTAACAGACGACACTTGGTGAACTTTCATGAATGACACCACACAGTTGAGTTTATAGGATAAGCTGACAGCCACCCCCCGGCCCCCCCCCCCCCAAAAAAAAGATACATTTCATGTCATACATGTATCAACATTAGGAGCTTGGAGATCATTCAGTCACAAATGCCATCAGACTTAACGCACATCCCTTGGGGAACATTCACAATTGTCATCTAGATAAGAACCCCCCCCCCCCACACACAAACATATTCTGACTCATTTTACTTTTAATAGTTAACATATCTGCCCCAAAACCTTTCCAAGGAATAGTTAAGTATGGGATATGGAGGAGGGGAGCATTTTCTAGCGTTTAGCTTAGACTTTACTGATCTTTATGTCTTGCCTTCAATCCATGTACAGAAATGGTACAGAAATGTGCCACTCATGCTAGGGTTAGGCCAAATTAAAAATAAGGTGTGTTTCAGGTAACCCGACCCTACCTAGCAAAACAGGGCCGACCCTAGACATTGTCTATATTCAGAGCTTGGGGAACATTCACAATGCTTATTAAGCACTAAAATCGTGACCTTGAATAAGAGCCTGTCTTGTATAAGCGCCTGGGTAAGAGCCCCGTCAAATTGAAGAGCGCCCCGGCGCTTAATTGCCACGATATGGTAAGCTGAAAAGCCCCTACCCCTACCCCCCATAAATATATATACGGCCAACTATATCCACTTTTGGAGGATCGAAAACATGATCAAAATGGGAAATATGGGAATATTTAGTATCAAATTAAACTTTACAGTGCAGGACTGCCGACTAGTAAACTTTTATCATATTATTACCATTTTTGGCCCCATTTTGGACCTGAATACAATTTTACATTTTGAGTATGATTAAGTACCATTTGGCTACTAGTTCACATAATATTGAGTACACATTTTGGCCCTAGAGATTCTGAGGTAGGTAGGTCGGATATTTTTTTCCTTTTTTAAAAAAAATGTTGGAGGTACCTGGAATGAGTCGCAAACCGCCACATCGACTCGCGGGTCATCAGCACGACTCACCGATTCTTACAATAACTAGGAATATCATGAAATTGTTTGACATTCTAGTTAAAAAGCGATTTCCAGACAATTAATTAGGCATGGGATTTGTTCTGCCTAAATAGATAATTGCTCAAATTTTCGAAAAAATATGAATATTTTGCAAAAAAAGAAGAAAAATTCTCCAAGATCGGAAAAAAATACTAGGAAACTAGGGTCGGGTTGCCTGAAACACACACCTTTTTCTTTTTTTTGGCCTAAGGATGATGTAGTGAAAATACATGTACATAGATGCTGTGAGGCGAGTCCATGTTTTCAGAAAGTCTGTGGGAGAAAATGATTTCTTTGAGTGCCTCATTTTTTCCATAATTGATTTTTCCCCAAATCTTTATCGTTTTGGTGATCTCCAATTTTCTTTTATGAATGTTGTTTGCTTCCCTTTTTTACATACAAAAAACTAATTCTTAAGGTTAAAGAAAAGAATTGTCTGCTCACACTATTTTGTCAAAAGTCAAATCTCTAGACTAACTAACATTTTTTTGTTGTGGCTTAAAGCGCACAATTTTGAAGTTCTGAGCATGATTGCGTCAAGTAGTGGCCACTAAATAAAAAATATAATTTAGTACAATTTTGGGATGAGGGAAGTACGATAAACACAGTTTTCAGGCAAAAAATAACCTAAAAATACATTTTTGGAAGTTATGAGGTTGGCAGCTTTGACAGTGTTGTAAATATAATGAGCTATGGAAAATGCAAGTCTTTATCTTTCTATCAAGCAGATTCCACTTAAATTTAACCAATACCGGTGTATTCAGCTTGTCTTAGTGACGACTTTAAGAAATGCCCATATCCCATGTTCTCATATTTCATTTCTCCGTCCACATGTCATTAAGATCAAAACATGTACCTGTCGCCATGTCAAATTTAGGCCAAAAATATAGATGTGCGCCTGACTGACCTTAGGCATAAGAAAGTATCTTCCTCCCTTTTCTTCCCCCCCCTCCCCCTTTTACTATAGTAAATGCATAGGCTTTCTCCCCCCTACAGACCATAATTGTCCATGGTCCATATTGATCAATAATAAATTGTTGATTATTGCTTTCTCACAACTATGCTTTCTCATCTGTTCAACAGGATGACCAACAAAATAACTGATATGAGGAAAAGACCACCTGAGAAGTCCCCAGCAGTAGCAGCATACTAGGAATATTTACCTTTTTCGAACTTTAAACGGACTGTGGTTTGAACCGGCAGTGGCTGAGGCAGGACACCTGCGTGCCCCCAAGAGGGTATATCAAGAACCAACCTCACCGGGTAACATGGTGGAGCGCGGGAGTAGTAACCTTGTATATACACATATAAATGCTGGCTCCTTTATATAGTTAAACATAACAACAACCAACAGCAACTCAGACTTGCGCCAAGGCTTCCAACACAAATTATGGACAAATATGATTGATTATTATCTCTTGTGAGATCAGATTGCCACATATCGGGCGCATGAATTATGGGATACTGTGTTAATTTATTGTGATGTTATGCTCCCAATTGTGTATGGTAGACTGTCTCAGGTAATAAAGAATACAATAAAGAACATTAATTCATCAGTAATCCACATGAAATAGGATTTTCTGTTAATGGAACTGTAAATGAGTGCAAGTAATATGTGATGGATCTATATTTTAGAGGTTTTACAGGTCAGTATTTTGGGGCACTTGTTTTTTTTAAATAGTATCTTGTATTACTGATTTGAAAATAGTTTGATGAAAGCCTGTCTGGTAAAAAAATTAGATTACAAAATTATGTTAAAAGAATGTTAAACCCACAGATCTTACTGCATGTCCAGTAACAGTCAGAGTGCAGTCGGGACAGGTACTCAGCTCTATATATAGGGGCGCTGGGCCTTTAAAGAATGTTATGTTAATGCCCATGCATGTGATACCGGCATAAAAGCTTTTCTCTGTAAAAACAGAGTGAAAACAGCTTTCCTATTCAGAAGAGATAAGGACCTATATTTTTTTTCATTTCATGGATGTATTACTAGTCAAAAGCTATAATATCATTATTGACTCACTGGTCTGCATGTCCCGGTTAGATGTCATATTAGACATATGGTACTGAATTAGACAATCATTGAGCCCAAAATGATTGAATTCTTCAAAAATTAAATGTAAAAAACCTTTTATAATGATGTTTGCTTAATTCAGTTCAACATGTGATTGTTGCAAAGTGTATTGTATGATTCACAATCTTGGTAGATTACGTTTTAAACAGTAGGCATCTATTTTGAATATTGTAAATATATCAAACAGTAAATCCCCATATCACTTTTTAATTGTAAAAGATTCTGTGACTTGAAACACATGATCAAAACGACAAAGACATATTATTTACCACAATGTCAACATTCTCCCAACAATTTCTCATATCAAATATCTATTGTAAATGCAAATACTTTTTTTGCACCCTAATAAAGTTGTGGGCATACCACAAGCTGCCGGTCTATTCTCGCAGCTAGTCCAAGAAAGATGTGCTAATGATGTGCCTAGTCATACCTCAACCTCGCTACTTCCATACTGAAATGCCAAATATCTAATTGTTGTATCAAGTATTGTCAATAGAGAACTACTGTGTATCAGAACTACCTGTGTTTTGTCATATTTCCTTTATCTAGCCATTTAGGTTCCATTTATCTTTAAAAGTATTGTAGACGGGCACTAAGGGAGTGGTCTTTTTTTCAACAACAGGGGCTGCACGTGGACTTTTCCGGTTTTAGATTGCATCTATGACATTTTAGTACTTAGAAGTTTGATTGTTTCCATAATCATGAAAGTCAAGACTTTCTTCTAGTCATAAAGAAATGCACCAGAAGGGGGGGGGGTGCACTTACTTATTATGGTGCATACAGTCTTGGGTCAAACTCATGACTTTGCAACAACTAGCCTATAAACTAGAAAATTGGGTATTCTTAATTTCATTTTTCCTTGGTATCTATTCATGAGGGGGTAGGTGTTCTTATAATTTGTGTATGACGAATATTAACCGGAGATATGGTCTGCCATATGTTAACGTGTCACACAATCAATATGGCGTCATATGTTTCCATATAGTGTAAGGATACACCACTTAACATGGTTATTTTCTGATATAGACTTTAAAGTCCAAAAAAAAAATTCTACACACAAATGGTGTCAATCAATATTAGAAAAAAGTTTCCGATTGTTCTGTATGATTCAGAAATATATATTCTGCTGTTTTATATTCTTAGATATTTATATGGAAAATGAAATAACAGAGATTTAATTCATTGAATTTATTGCACATCTTTCTGGAAAAAATCTAATTAAAGAAAATATCACAGAAACTCTTACGTTATAAATGACATGGCAGGATTTTAAATTTGTGAGTGAAAAAGAGAATTATCCACTTTGTGACATTCTGGTAAAGCTGTTCTGTAGTATTCAAATGTCGTTTTTTGGGCTCAAACCCATAATTCTTGGTAAAGACTTGTATTTGGTAATTGTTTCCCAGTAATCACCCCATCGAAGCAGTTGAGCTTTTGGCTAGAAGTAGGAGGATACTGCACAAGGTGACCATCAATAGTCCCCAAAACTCAACAGTCAATACTCACAGTCTTATGGTATAGTACATCAAGTATTTGAGTACTTTTAATGTTCCTATTCACCAGTTCATAGTTATACCTTCTATTTCACAAGTTTCACCTCCCGAAATCGAAATAGTAGTTGGTGGATACTTTTTGATTAGTTTGCAGCATATAACGATAGAGCACAGAGAATATATATATGGTAAGTATAAGGACCTATTCCCTTGTAAAGAAGATGCACCAAGTAAATAAAAAAACCAGTATACCTATTATACATGTATTGGTTGTACCTTTCGGGACTTCTAGATTCCTTCCATGTTATTAAATTATTAAAAATGTTCTAATTCACTTAACATCTTACTAATATGCAAGCTTGTATTTCATGATTTGATACTGTATAGAAAAAGATCGAGTTACAGAAACTTAACCTTAGTTTGACAAGCCAGTCTTGATGTGTATAAGGTAATGCATGTAAGTTAAACAACATTCCATTTCCATAGGCAATGCTAGTTTGAACATGAGCTATTGTGATTTACAGCAATAAACCTAACTGCTATCTATAACCCCACATCCATCTTTGATTCAGGTTTCACATGCAATACTGAGATGGAACTCCAGTGCTCTATACATGTCACTGATGCTGACGATGAGATACAGGCTTTCACTGGACAAAGATCCCAAACTGCGTACACGTCTGCAAAGGACTGGGCAAAACTTGACAAAGAAAAACACAAAAAAGTTGCGGTCCATCTATTAGAAAATCACAATGGGGCAGAAGATGGAATGTGCTTCCTACCTGAATTTGGATATCATCCACTGTGTTACCGTCGTTTCACAGACAAGGAAAGAATTGCAGCAGCACACACACGTGTGTCAAAACGAAAGATTGACCTCACTGATGAAGTCCCTGATCAAGCCCCTGATCAAGCCCCTGATCAAGCCCCTGATCAAGTAACCAGTCAAGCTCAGAAACGTTTGTGCAGGTCAACTACCAATATTACAAATGTTGTTTGCAGCTCTGAAAGGAATGTGAGGACATTTGGTGAATCATGCATCATATGCAGAAGGAAGAAGTATGCAACATGTAAAGTAACATCTATTTGCAAACCTGAACCACTGACAACCTGTCAATCATCAGATGCTGCAAAAGCCATTAAAGATGCAGCTGACAGCAAGAATGACTTTGAAGTCAAGTTGCTTATCGATGGTGAGGACATGATTGCAAGAGAAGCTAAGTATCACAAAAGCTGCTATAAGTTATACACATACAGCTACAAACATGCAACACCTTTCAGCGATGCTGGGTATAGACATTTCTGTGAGGAGGTAGTGGAAAAAAGACTAGTTCAAAGAGGTGAGATACTGTCAATGAATAGACTTCGAGATGTGTACCAAGAGACCTACAGCTCAAACAAGGATGTGCAGGTTAGAACCCATAATCTGAAGCGCAAGATGAAGAAATCCCATCCTGACCTATCCTACTTACGAATCTCAAATATGTGTTGGTCTGAACTGGTGCTGCAGGAAAATGTGCACTCCAATCTGAAGCTGTCTGATGATTCCATAAACATTGATTCAGATAGTGATGCTGATGATTATGAGAGTGATGATGAGAGTGATGATGAGAGCATGGATCAGTTCCTCTGTGGTGAAGCACTTGATACCAGACGCCATCTTTACTATGCATCAAATTCACTTAGAAGTGCCGTTAAAGAATCAAAGAAAATGGGTATTCCATGGCCACCGCTTGCTGCTGATTTGACCACAGAGGCCGCAAGTGATATGGTTCCTCCTGAACTATATAATTTCATTGCCACCCTAGTTGACTTCACAGATGAGTTATATGACACGAAAGAACACGTTCAACTCACTGCAGAGAAAAAAAAGAAAGTACTTTCCATATGCCAAGATCTGCTTTATATGTCCTCAGGTGGGCAGAAGCCTACAC
This sequence comes from Harmothoe impar, assembly GCA_947462335.1. Classification (NCBI taxonomy): domain Eukaryota; kingdom Metazoa; phylum Annelida; class Polychaeta; order Phyllodocida; family Polynoidae; genus Harmothoe; species Harmothoe impar. The sequence continues at coordinate 76,348,067 of OX381712.1, forward strand.
CAAAACATCTAGCACTTGGTATGACTGTACGACATCTGACAGGATGCAGTGAACTCATCAGCATACTGAGTGGCTTCGGTCATTGTGCTTCTGTATCTGCCATTATAGATTATGACTCTGCACTAGCACAAGTGAACATCAATGACAATGAAATGCTACCCCCAGAGATAAGAGAGACATTCACCACCTTTGTCTTTGACAACAATGACTTTGGAGAAGAAACCCTCTCTGGCAAGGGTACAACCCACTGCACAAACGGGATAATAGTACAATGCCAAGGATCAGAGGGAGTGCCATCAAGACCTGTGAGGCACCCGATACCAAAGATGCGGGGTAAACGACCAGCGGCACCCTCTGAACAGCTCAAGCCAGTACATATGACACAACGAAAGGGACCATCCACAGCTTTCAAAACAGTACAGCTCTGTGACATTGATGCCACTGTGAAGGAATCTAAGGGCCTTGATGTGGCATATGCCATACTGAAATCATCCTCGAAATCAGTTCAAAGTCTGCCTGGCTGGACGGGATTTAATACCCTAATGACTACTAAAATTCCAACAGAGAGCGTAATAGGCTACCTGCCAGTAATTGATGACAGCCCAACTAAACTGGAGGTGGTAAACGAAATCTTGAGTCGCTGTGTCAGCATTGCTGACAGGTAGGTAGTCACTTGATCATCACAATTTAATCATGAAAGAAAAGAATATCTGAAAGATAATATCATAGATATATCTAAAACCAATAGTCATATATAAATATATAAATATATATATGTTTTAATGTAATGAGTTATGAGGTTTGCATGCTCTTTTGACAGTGGAAATAGTAATGTCAATATATGTTTCTTTTGCAGATTGAACCAAGAAACAGTTGTTCTGGTTCTAGATCAAGCCATCTACTGTAAGGCTCAGCAACTGAGGTGGTCAAACTCTGAGTATGAAAAGCGCATCGTAGTCAGAATGGGGGAGTTCCACACGTGTATGACTTTCCTTGCTGTAATTGGCAAGAGGTTTGGTGATGCAGGTATGCGCGACATTGTTATTGAAAGCAACATTGTTGCCGAGGGATCAATTAACGGTGTGTTGTCGGGTCACCATTATAACCGAAGTGTTAGAACAGTGAAGCTACTGTATGAGGCACTGTACAGGCTTGTTCTGGATGCATTTGCAGAGTCATTGAATGATGAGCAAAATGAATCTCTACATGAATGTATAAATCACTTGAATGATGCCTTCCAAAACGGTACGTACAACGAGGACGTGAAGACAGCAAGACTCACATCCTTGATGGAAGAAGTAGCATGCTACATGGAGACAAAGTCTAAAGAAAATCCCACCTTTGCCCTGTGGGTATCCTTTCTTGAATTGGCGCACATATTACTCATGTTCCTGCGTGCAACGAGGACCGGAGATTGGAACCTGCATTTATCAGCTGTGCGGCTGATGCTGCCATGGTTGTTTGCCTATGATCGCATCAACTATGCCCGGTTCCTAACAGCCTATTGGCTGGAGATGATAAATCTCCAGCATACACATCCTGCTGTTCACAATGAACTATCTGCTGGGCACTTTGCTGTTCAACGACAGAGTGACCACGGATTCGCACAGGTGGCCATGGACCAAACAATTGAGCAGACCCTGAACAGGGACTCGAAAACAAAGGGTGGTCTGAGCGGTATCACAATGAACAAAGATGCAGTACATAGGTGGGTCCTCAGCTTCACCGAAAGAGCCAAGATTAAGAGATCATGTGAGGACATGGCTAACAGAAATCCCAACTGTCGACAGCGGCGAGAGCTTGATGCAAGTAGGATAGCAGAAGATGAGAAGGATGTCAAGGCAGTAATGGAAACCATTAAAGCAACCATCAATCCATTCCAAGTCCACGAGGAACACATGATCAACATCACCACAGGAATTGTAGCAAGTCAAGAGCTTAAAAATGACATGGAAAGTGCAGGGAAAATAGGGGAATCAGAACTTGCAAAGTACATCGATCAAAGGATGCAGAAGAAAGAAAAAGATATCTTTGCACCATTAACCACCCAAAGATTGAAAACATTCTCATCCATGGGTAAATCAAAGACAAAAGAAAAAGAAGTTTACCTCAAGGCCAATGGACATTTGCTGTCACGAATGCTGGTTGTTGCCAAGGCAAGAAACTTGGACATGAAAGATATCCTCTCCTACTCCCTCAGCCCTGTGCCTCCATCCCTCGCAGGCTATGATGGAGGTCTTGCCAAGACAGCAAAATCTAAATTAGCCCATCACTTGGAAGAAGTCACCAGTGCAGCTAATGTGGAAGAGCCGAATGGGGCAGTATGGGTGATTGATGGTATGGCCTATATTCATCAAATGAAGAACATTCCAGCGACATTTGGAGCATTTGCAGCAGTCATCCTGCATCAGCTCATCGCCATTGCAATGAAACAGAAGGCAGAAAGAATTGATTTTATCATGGATCAATACCCAGAATACAGCATCAAACTTCCTGAGCGAATGAAGCGCGGCGATGGTCAAAGCACCACTTTGAGAATAATCCAGAACGAGCAGAAAATACCAAAGCAGTTCCCAAAGTTCCTGGCATCAGGTCTCAACAAAGTAGCACTGACTGCATTCATGTTCAAGTGCTGGAAAGACTACAAGACAGATACATTCAAAGATGTGAAAGTATACCTGACTCATGGGGATCAGTGCCACCGCTTCACATCTCAGGGAACTCAGCAAGTAGACACACTTTGCTGTGATCATGAGGAGGCCGACACACGCCTCATGCTACATGCTGCAGATGCACTCAATGAATATGGAGACGTTGTGATCAAATGTAGTGACACAGACGTGCTTGTTCTTGCCATTGCCTTGAAGCAGTATCTGCCTGGTAATCTTTTCATGAGTATGGGCACTGTGTCAACAAAAAAGGTGCTTCACATCAACCAAATGTACAATTCCCTGCCAGCAGCAATCCAAGATGCCTTGATTGGCCTTCACACCTTTACAGGCTGTGACAGCACAAGCTGCTTCAAGGGGAAGGGGAAGGTCAAGGCCTGCAAACTGATGACAGCAAATCCCAAATATCAAGAATCATTCAAAGGATTGGGGAAAGACTGGTCGACAGATGCGGAGACCCGAGAGGGGCTGGAAGTATTTGTAAGAGAGCTTTATGGCCAGAAGGGAGCAACAAGCATGGAAGAAGCAAGGTACAATATCTTCCGAAGCTCTTACCAGGTTGACTGCTCCCTGCCACCAACAACAGATGAGCTGATGCTGCACATCCAACGAGCAAATTATCAGGCAGCCATTCACAGAAGAGCACTACATCAGAACATCAGCCCACCATCACCCTTTGACAATGGTTGGTGCATTGAGCATGACATGCTGTGTGTGAAGTGGATGACAAGACCAATTGCTCCAGATGGCATTGCAGAGAACATATACTGTCAATGCAAAAAAACATCCTGCATATCAGGGAGATGTTCCTGCAAGAGACAAAACATGAAGTGTACAGAGTTATGTCAGTGCAGCAACTGTGAGAACTGTGAGAAAGAAACAAGTGTAGATGAAGAGGATGATGCCTTCTCATAGGAATGACAGGAAATTAACAAATATTAGCACCGAATGAAGCCTCTCTGATGACAAGGTTGTCAATGTATATCTGCAATCTACCTGTAAAGATCAAGGTTTGCAATGACAAGTCATCTCCATATCTTTTTCCCACCTACGCTTAAACATGAGGTAGGTCGGCATTAGATTTATAGTTTTTTTTGAAAATGACCTTTACTGGATTGACCCGCTAAGTCAATGAGTATCTTATAAAGACTGAAGTCTGAATCAACTTTGCTTTGGATTAGACCTGGGACGGAAACTTGCACATTTGCATGTTGTGTTATAATTAGGTGCAGTGTACCTGCACAGCAAATCATTATATGTACCTACCAATAGGATATCACCCTTATTAGTATAATTGACAACTGGTGGCATAGATCTGAAAACAAAATATAGATTCCCGTTCCTATAGTATGGCTCTTTGGCCAATGTCATGTTTGATATCATAGGTTGTCAATATCATCAGAAACAGTGTATGCCTAGTGGACTTACAAGCAAATATTTACATATAAATGCTGCTAAACAGCACTGATGAGGTAATGTGTGTAGGGCTAACAGAACAAACTCTTTCATTGAAATCTTTCTATCAACATTTAACTATATGTGATCATGGCGTATGGCCATTTATATGAAAACTTCGATATGGTGTATTATGTATTTTCAAAGAATTAATGAGAAGATGATTATTATATTAACTCGAACAGTAGCTACTGATAACAGGATGGTTCCCATCCATCTATAGATAATACATACATAGGAGAGTTGATACATGTATAATAATGCTCAGCAGAAAACTGTGATATTACATAGTGATTGTAATAGCGTGATGTTTGTATATTCATATATTAATTTATTACCTGGTTGTGAAACAGTCAAGGGGCGGTTTAGATTACATTGGGAATTGGAATAAGTTTATTTTTCTATTGTTATCTACATGTCATCTGTTATTCACCTAATTACTTTGACTGGTTTGACCATGAGTACTGTGATCTCCTTATTGCTCGTGTCTAAAAAATAGGGGGTTTATCTCTACGACCCGGATTTTACAGTCATTAGTAGAGCTATGCACAATTATCTCTATAGCTGTCTAAGATTCATCATATTAAAGCCTTATGATACGATGCTCCATGCAACCTCTGAGTGTATTAGCTTCTAAGTTACCCTGTAATAGAACACATCTAATTTTACAACTGTACATAGTCTGTGTTGTCTTCCTTCCTGGTCATATCTTCTCCCTCCGGGTACAGTCAGACAACCGCCAAATATCCTTGATGTTACTGTAAAATGCCTGTCAAACCTCCTGAATAATAACCAGTATACTAGACAGTAACCTCAGCTATTTAAAGATGTATTTTCACCGCATATCTATCATTTCATGGTGGTTGCTAGGTAGAAATTTTCTGTTGCTAGGCAACGATAGACCATGGCAACATGTCTTTATTTTTCTTGGTGATCAATTTCCATACATTAGGTAAATCATCCTTATAGGTACTGGTTGATAACCTCTATGATGGATATTTTTTATGGTTTCTAGGGTATTATGACATAGAATGTCTGTTGCTAGGCAACCTAACACCCTAGCAACAGAAAAACCATGTCATCAGGAACCTTAGAGTTGATATAGTGGGGGTAGGTCCCCTTTAAAATGTCATATGACAAGCCGATATATACTTTTTACGTCTAAATTGGTAGTTAATGCTGGTTGCTAGGTAGAAATATGCTGTTGCTAGGTAACCATGGACCATAGCAACGAGGATATATCACCATTTTCGCTTGGAGGTCAACTTAGATGTAGTAGGTATGGGTAGAATATCTATTTGGTTGATATTTGCTCTGGTTTCTAGGGAATTCTCATTTAGAATGTCTGTTGCTAGGCAACCACTTTCCCTAGCAACCGAATAGTGACACCAGTGAAAAGCTCATCATTGATTTAGGGGGGGTAGGTAAACTTCAAATTGACCTATGGAAAGTAAAAGTGCGCTTTTTACAGGCATATATACATTTTCAAGGCGGTTGCCATGGAAACGGCCATTACGGCCAAACAAGGCCATACCTCGTCTGGAACTTTTTTTTTGGAAGAGAGGAAGTCATGTACTATAAGAAAAAAATATAATATCTTAGTCTGAAAAGATGATGAGTACTACCTTTTTTCTAGACCTTTTTTGAGGTAGTGCATTGCGGTCTAATCGGACCATGTCACTTTAAGGGACATATTGTACTTGACATTTATAGCAAGATAACGAGTTTGAGACTGATTAATCCAGCTATGCCGAGACTTGAGCTAACCTGCATGGAAGACTATTATCCCTTTAAGGGCCGCACAGCAGCATTATGCGGCCCTTAAAGGCTCAGTGCAAGCTGAGATACATGTACTATAGGGTCTCGGTGACTCATCACACTTTCCAGGGTTGTCTCTGTCAGCGATAGTGTCGGGGAATTCCAGGCCAGAAAAATGTCAGGGAATTTGAAAATGTGTCAGGGGAAATGTTATAGTATTTAGGTCTTTGAATCGTAATCCTTGAAATATTTCATGACTCATCCCGTTTTAGCGAAAAGCCCACGTGTTTTTACACTATGATTTACAGAAAGGTGGGAGTGGCATAGAAATCCGACACCTGTGAGGAGGGGATCAGGAAGTCTCAAAGGAAACAACTCTCTTAGAAGGAGTGTTAACTTGTAGAAGATTTGACGATATCCCACCACCCTTCTCCGTCTTCTTATATAGTTTTATCACAGTTGTAGGACAATTAAAAGCATGTGACGATTGTCAGGGAAATCTGGTTAAAATCCAGGGAAACGTCAGGGAGTTTAGAACTACAATGTACCTTGTCAGTGGGAACGCTGATTGCCACTGCTACAATGAATATCAATTTGCAAGATATCTGAAGACCATATTCTCACAAATTATCGTGAAATCTCTGTTTGACCGAGTGATTAAATTACGTTTTCATATTCGCGCTCATCGCCTCACTTCTTTTTAACTTTTAGCTTTTTATTTTGCATTAGAAAAAGTGAAGAAAAAGTGCTGGTGTCTTTCTGCAACTGTCCTTTAAGGGCCGCACAATGCACTGTGCGGCCCTTAAAGGGTCGAACCCCAACACGCCTGCCGACCAAGACACGGTGATGTGTGGTTGTGTGAATCCACTGTTTTGTGAGAAAACCGCATTATATGAAGACAAAAATCATAAATGGGACCTTTTTGGGTCGTGAGCATGACATCCTGATTTAGTTGAATATAATTGTATTAATTGCTTATGAGGTAAGCATTAATAATTAAGTCAATGAAGGAAAAGTCATTTGTCTAGATTTTTTTTCTGGATGTGGTTAAAAACACCAGATCCCCTCCTCTAAAAATATAAAATATGTAATTCTATTACATAAGTTGGTTAGACTAGGAACATGATCAAAGGCCTGTCTTTCTCAGTCTAATGTAACTAATTATATTTTTTTATCTTTTTGAATCAGTTTTATTTGGTCTGGTTAGTAGTTTCAACAATACACTTGCTGTTCATCCACGAACTAACCAGTAGGGAAGTGAAGCTTCTTCCCTGGGATTTTATTTTATAACCATGATTTACATAATCTCACATTTGGTTGCTTCATAAAATATTATAAAATGAATATTATTTTAGGTGGAAGGCTCCCCTCCACCCTCCCCCTGTTTATAAAGCAAGTCCACTCCCCAGTCCACTTAGGACGGTATAGTGCGTTGTGGTGACAGCCCTGGCGAGTAACTCGCCGGTGCTGCATCCATGTACCATGATGCATAATGCTTTTACTAAAGCACTGTGCGGCCCTTAAAGGGATAAGTATGGGACAAAAAGAACCTTGAGAGTTACGTGTTATAAATTTATCACCACCGATTTTTGTGAAACACCACAGTCATAAAGAAATGGCTTTTCCGGATCTAGAAAAGTGTCTTTTCTCACTTTTCTGTGCTCTTTTGTTGAGCTACGTTTTGGGTAGCTTTGATGATTTGATCATAACTGATTTGAAAAAACCACGAGATTGTTGTGCATTCGTTTAAACGTCCTGCCGCCACTACGGGGTTGGGACACGCCCGATGCAGTGATATGATGCATGCATGCAGCCCTGGCAAATTACTCACCAGGGCTGCATCCAAGCATCATGACAACATATAACATAGACGTCATGTATTAAAGCACGAGGGTAGATTCATCTGGAGTCGGACACATACCTTGAGACGGACACCTAATTTTGCGGTTATTCAAACATGTTAAGCCCTTTATGTGTGAACAATAGTAAAGTTAAAGTGTTATTCTTTCCAAAAAACACTAGAAGTACGTAGTAGAATACATAAATATCCTCACTTTTCACTGTCCATCTCAGGGTGAGTCTCCCCTATGCGGCCCTAAAAGGGTTAGATAATGACAAAGTCCCCAACTCGACGAGTAAGATTGTTCACTTATCGCAGTGCCATGAGCACATAGCAAAGTAATTCATAAACCCAATTAAACCTAAGACTGTTCACTTATTTCAGTTCCATGACAAAGTAATCCAATTTTATTTAAATGTTCACCTATTTCAGTGCCACTAAATTTGTATACTATTGTATTTACTTGGATAAGTATATTGAGATTGTCTCTATGTTGCTCTGGTTTCTCATGAAGACAATCTTTACTATAATTTAACCCCAATAATGAAATTTAACTTCACCCTATTTCAGTGCCATGACAAAGTAATTTTTAACCCGAATAAATTTGTATATTTCTGTATTTAGTTGGAGGAACACATCTACTTTACTTATTGCAGTGCCATGAGAAAGTTATTCATAAACCCAATAAATCTAAGATTTAATTCAATGCCACGACAAAGGGAAGACAACTATACAAGTGTTCACCCATTTTATTGCCACCGTTTTTTTTAAACCCAATAAATTTGTATACTTTTGTATTTATTTGGATAAATACATTGTGATGTCGAGTACCTTATTGTCTCTATTTTGCTCTGCTTTTTCATGAAAACAATCTTTGCTATCATTTAATGAATTCAGAGATGCTTGAAAATTGACCAGGATTGTAAGTTTTCCTACTTCCTGTCGCCGACTGAGTTGCATCTCTGTTAATGCCAATAAAAAAACCTTCACCTTATTGCAGTGCCACGACAAAGTAACCTATTTTAGTGCCACAGTGTTTCAAAACCCCAACAAATTTGTATAGTTTTGTATTGAGATGTCGAGTACCATGTTGTTTCTACGCTGCGCTGCTTTCTCATGAAGACACTCTTTACTATAATTTAAAACCAATAAAACATCTCAACTTCACTTTATTTCAGTGCCACGACAAAGTAACCCCATCTCCCCAGCTAAGGCGGCAGCAGCCACGATACAAGAAGGAGCCAACTACAAGACCCCTCCGTCCTCCCCGCTACAGTCGGGCCGGGGCCGGGTCCAGACGGCCGCCGAGTCACAGTGCCCCGACTCCCTCTACATGTCTGACCTGCCCACTGTGCCCGTCATGCCCATCATACCCACCAGCCCGTCCACCGCCTCCTACAAGACGTTACTCAGTAACCTGCCCCACAGCCTGCAGCCCCCACGAGGGGGGAAGCGCGCCGCCCGCGGGTCTGAGTCGGGGGAGGAGGGCGAGGCTGTAGAGCGACGAGTCAGTGTCAGGAACTCGGAGAGCGCCTTCAGGTAACTAAATTGTTGTTTAGATTTATTTATTTTTACATTATTTATTTTTACTAAAAAAATTTTTTTGATTGAGAAATTTGATAGAAAAAAATCTCATTAAATGAATCTCATTAGGGCGTTCATAGCAGTGCTTTTCAGATATAATGTCATTTCTATCACGCCGACCCTTTGAAAGTGTACCAAGCCCATAGGGTCGGTGTCATGCTTGAATTTAGCACTAGCGAGTTACTCGCCAGGGCTGCATTCATACATCATGACAACAAAGGGCATACCATGTTCGACAAAATAAGCGCTTTCCCCCTAATAAGTTTTTTAGACTGGAGGACATCCTTAATTTTCACAATTCGGAGACAGTTAAACTCTTAAAAACTAAAATGGAATAAGAATAATTTTATAAGCGCCCAGGGCGCTTATTATGTAAAATACAGTAATGCATCAACACACTCTGCCACCCAGAATGAAAGGGTTAAAACAACCTGAGATTCAGGGGGTATAATTTCTCGATGTGATATTAGAAAAGTCGATACCCCAATACTAATGACCTTGGGGTACATATTACATGTTTGACTCTTTGCCCTTCAGGTACAAGGAGATCATCGTCAAGAAGTGCACGGGCTACACCCAGATGTGGCTCTTCACCACCAGCAAGACAAAGAACGCACTCAATCCCAAGGTACGTCCCCGCTTCTGTCTGTAAATATAAAACGTCTTATATAAAGCGGCACCACGGTAGTCATAACTCACTTTTTTCTGTTCTCCTCTGATCAATTTCTACGTTGGATATATCTTGAAGGTTTAGGCAACTTTAATCTTACCAATAGCAAAGTAAATTTAAGGGGAATTAATTTAGATGCGCGGGCAGGTCTTGCCATGGATGCCTGCATGTATTATGCCGACAAGGACTTATGCGACTCTTTAAGGGTTAAACACAACTCATGTAGAGTGTATTCTGTGTAATAGCGTAATGGTGTATGCTTTGTATTCCTCCCCCCTCCCCCCCAGGTGCTAGCCGAGTTGTGTCAGGTGCTGCAAAACGCCAAGTTTGGTGTAACTCGTGTAGTATAGTTCAACCCTAAGTGTATCTACATACAGTATACTACAGCTTCTACATACAGTACTTTGTTGTCCCCAGGTGCTAGCCGAGTTGTGTCAGGCGCTGCAGAACGCTAAGTTTGATGACTCGCGCCTGGTCCTGCTGAGCGGCTCCGGCTCCGTCTTCTGTTCTGGTGTCGACCTGAACTACCTCCTGAGTGGGGACCGGCGACAGAGCGCACAGGCCATGGCAGACGCACTCAGGTAAGGAGAACAGTTTACACATTAACCCTTTAACAATAGAATACTGTATTAAAGCACTGTGCGGCCCTTAAAGGGTTTTACTACCTCCTCAGTAGGGACCACAGACAGAGCGCCCGTGTATTATTATGAAAATGACAAAGTGAGAATTAAAATCTTATACTGCCCATGGTTCAACTGATGAAACAATTACCTTATGTTTTATGACATTCTCATCAACCCATTTTGTCATATCGTATTTTGTAATTTGATTTCGGTACTCCAGAAAACCTCTAATAAGCCAATCCCCCCCCCCTTTGAGAGAATATTATAATCTGAATGTGGGTCCATTTAAACATGATTAAACTACAATCTACTTGATAAAAAAAATCCCTTATAAGCCGACCCCCTCTTTGAGACAATGCTATTTACAAGTTTAATCGATCCTAACCCCCCCCCCCCCCCCCCAAAAAAAACAACAAAAAAAACACAAAAAAACAAACAAACAAGTTTGGTAAATCAGAGAGGTTTTACAGTATTTCAGAACTGTAAAGAAAGTTACAAAAAATATTGACACCATTTTCTCCTTGTTCTACCACAGGGACTTTGTGAACCTTGTGATAGCGTTCCCCAAACCCATCGTGGCGGCGGTGAACGGGCCGGCCATCGGGCTGGGAGCGGCCATCTTGCCTCTGTGTGACATCATCTACGCGAGTGACAAGGCGTCCTTCTTCTGTCCGTACGGACGGCTCGGGCAGACTCCTGAGGCTTGCAGCTCCTTCACGTTCCCACACGGCATGGGCATGGCCATGGTAAGTGTTTACCACGTTCGCACGTGTCATGTTTACCACGTTCCCACACGGCATGTTTACCACGTTCCCACACGTCATGTTTACCACGTTCCCACACGGCATGTTTACCATGTTCCCACACGGCATGTTTACCACGTTCCCACACGTCATGTTTACCACGTTCCCACACGGCATGTTTACCACGTTCCCACACCTCATGTTTACCACGTTCCCACACGGCATGTTTACCACGTTCCCACACGGCATGTTTACCATGTTCCCACACGGCATGTTTACCACGTTCCCACACCTCATGTTTACCACGTTCCCACACGGCATGTTTACCACGTTCCCACACCTCATGTTTACCACGTTCCCACACGGCATGTTTACCACGTTCCCACACGGCATGTTTACCATGTTCCCACACGGCATGTTTACCACGTTCCCACACGGCATGTTTACCACGTTCCCACACGGCATGTTTACCACGTTCCCACACGGCATGGGCATGGCCATGGTAAGTGTTTACCACGTTCCCACACGTCATGTTTACCACGTTCCCACACGGCATGTTTACCATGTTCCCACACGGCATGTTTACCACGTTCCCACACGGCATGTTTACCACGTTCCCACACCTCATGTTTACCACGTTCCCACACGGCATGTTTACCACGTTCCCACACGGCATGTTTACCATGTTCCCACACGGCATGTTTACCACGTTCCCACACGTCATGTTTACCACGTTCCCACACGGCATGTTTACCACGTTCCCACACGGCATGGGCATGGCCATGGTAAGCAACTGTTTTAAATGGAAAATATAAATACTGTAAACGTAGATATTTTCGCGCTGTACATATTTTCGTGATTTTTAAAAATCAGCAAAAATGTGTACAGAGCGAAAATTTATACAGTATAGTCATACTACTACAATCTTCTAAAAATTGTGAATTTGAATACACGCGAAAATGCACTTTTTAGCAAAATTGCGAAAATTTATACACGCGAAAATATCTACATTTACAGTATAAGTGAAATTGTACTTTTTAGTAAATTCGCAAAAAAATGTATACGGTACACACAAAAATATGTATGAATATTTACGCTACTAACCCTCAGTATCAGCGAGTTACTAGCTGGTGGGTGTTGCATACACTATGACGACAAATGGACAGGAGCTTCTAGGCATCTTTCAACTAATTGAATTCCAACAGTAGACTCTATCCTCCACCGTAGAATACATGCAGGGGTAAACACTAACTTTCTTAGCCATGAGCCACCCAGGCCCATAGCTTCAGAAATCGACGGGCCCGCACCTAAAACTGTGGGCCCCCAATAATTATTTCACTTTTTTTCAAATCAAAAGTATCTCTTGTAAACTTATATCAAAATCTGACCAGAGTGGCTGTTTAGGTAGCGATTTTCTCTTTTAAACGACATATAACATGCCTTTGTACATACAAACATATTTTTCTAGAATTTTCTCTATCCATCCCTGAGGGCCACCCGGGCCCTTAGGAAGGTAATTCTGTAGAAAACTGGGCCCGCACCCAAAATTACGGACCATTGGCTCCGGGGCCAGCGTTAATGTCTTCCCCTGTACATGTGTGCCTATTCCCCTCTGTCTTCAGGCTAATGACATCCTGCTGGGAGGACGTAAACTGACGGCCATCGAGGCGTACCAGATCGGGCTGGTGTCGCAGGTGTTCTGGCCGACCAGCATGATGCAGGAGGTGATACCACGCGTACAGAACATCTCCAGTCAGTCCATACGGGTAAGTCTCGTCTACCTCAGGCCACTTAAAATTGATTATCAGCTTTGCGGACACTTTTTGGAAAAAATCGGTGAGGGAGGGAAGCTTTTTTTATTATTTGATATACTTTTTTTTGGAGGTGCGGGAGGGCCTTTTTTCTTTTTCTTTTTTCTTTTTCTGCATAAATTGATGGTCTGCACATATAAATAAGGTCTTAAATGCCCTTTAAACTTCGTTTCTACCCCTATTATCAGCTGAGATATTCATATTTTTGCACCATGTCTTCTGATTTTTTCTAGATGCGCCCTTTTTTGGCATTTTTTTTCTTAAAATGTGAAAAAAATGACCAATGCGGCCGTTTTTAGAGGATGCGCGCGGTGTCCTCAAAGCTGATAATCAATTTTAAGTGGCCTCAGAGATACACTTTTCCTACTTTTGCAGGAATTCTACCTTTTTCTGCAATTTCTGTATTGAATCCAGCTTATTTCTTACAGAAAATTGACCAAACTCTTAGGATATCTTACTTTTTATCGACAAGGGAGTGGCATCTGTGCTGCCTAGTTCTAAGTGGTTTTTTTTTATACTTGAAAAAACTCAATGTTCATCAAGACTTTGGAGCCAGCAGAAGATGCATTTTTTACCCTTCCGTGTACGTTGTCATAGTAACTCATACAACTACATGTCCTGTATGTTTTCTGCTTTAGGGCGTAAAGAATTAACAAAACCATCCAAGCCTAGAGCACATTAATCTAAATCTCGGTACATCATTTTGAGATTCCGTAAAATTCCACGTATAACCCGCACCTCGCGTATAACCCGCACCCCGACTTTGGGACAATCATTTAACCCGCATCTGGGGTCTGAAAATCGCCGTTTTAGTACTGTACTATACTTATAAAAAACCCTCGTATTACCCGCACCTAGACTTTGAGAATATTGTACAACCTGCACTGGAGGTTTGGTTCGCGTATAACCCGTGCATGTTATACGCGGGAATTTACAGTAATATCAATCACTAAAACGATCTCTACCTCATTTTCAGAGTTTGGAGGGTTCCAAGTTGTTGATCCGCAGCCATCAGCGAGGTAAGATGGAACTGACCAATGAGAGCGAGTGCCGCATGTTGGTGGATCGCTGGTCGTCCGGCGAGTGTCAGCGAGCCATGAGGACCTACCTAGACGAGGAACTAGACTACATGATGTAGGAACCTAACGTGCTTAAACCGCTAAGGACGGCATGTCGCTTAAAGATGACATTTATCATCATGATGCACCAATGCAACCCCGGCGAGTTACTCGCCAGTGCTGCAATGATCCATCATGCTGACCCCTCGGGAGTGTATCAGTTGACCCCGTAGGGTTGGTATGTTGCAGCTCTAGCGAGTTACTCGCCAGGGCTGCATTCATGCATCATGACGACCAAGGGGATGATGCATTAATGCATTATGCCGTCCTTAAGTGCTTAAAGGACGGACTGGTACGTCGGACAGATAATCAGCATTTGTGATAGTGTGAAAGGGAAGAAGGATGGGTGAACGGACAGCGAGAGGAAACTCCACTTCTGATGGGTCCCCGCGGATCAGCGACAAGCGACAGAAATAGTTATACTGTCAGTATGCACCATATAAGGGGGCTAGAATACATATTGTATCCGAGAAAACTATGACTCTTATTGCAATCAGCAAACAAAACACGCCTTGTGAAAGATACATGTATGACATAGAACGATACGCAGCATTATATGAAACACTTCCACACTTCACATCACCAGACGCGACAACTAGACGGGTTGATAAAACCAGAGCGACAAAATGACGTTTTGACAAAACGGGACATAATACCGGGTCTGACCTGGGTGTTACGTGTAAACAGAAAACTGAGAATCTAAAGACACAACTACCATGAGGTGATATCAGGAACCTTTGACGATGGCATCTATTTAGTATGATGAGAAGAGACTTAGATTAAATAAATACAGGTTTTAGGGAGATTGGTGATTACCATCGATATATGATGTACAAAGGGAATCTAGACTTATTGCAGAACGCCACGAGGAAATGTGGCTAACAAATGTACTATACACCAGTCACACAAAGCAGAAACATTATCTACTCGTATAAATGAGATGATGTTCAACTTTTTCCATTTCCATGAAATATAAAATGGTTGATGCATATATATATAATAGAGAAAGCAGATGTCTATGAGAGTGGGGCACTTGTATGGAGTAAATAGTACTGCAACTTGCTGTTTTAGAACTGTATAAATCAACCTTAATACTTTACGGCACAAAGTGTCAACACTGCAATAATTGTACTCTCGCTACTAAGATATCCTACCAGGTCGACTTAGGATAATGCTTTTATCGGAACAGCGTATCGCTTTATACCGTAATACTGTGATAAAAGATGGTACAAAGTGAACGATCTGGTCCAGGCAAGGCAATGCGGCCGTGTTTGTTTTAAGGATCAAATAGGACAATTAAGGACCAAAACGTTGGAAAGTTGTTTGTTAATTTATATTTAGTTGCTCTGTGAAGATTTTGGTGTATCTCCCAAAGCTGATATGGTTTCATAATATTATTTGCTTTTAGTGAACTTTTATGAATTTGATTTACACTACCCGAATTCATGGGTATATATGGACTAAAACAATATACAAACATATGTGGATTAAAATAGGTGTAAGGCTAAATCCAGTGTTGAATTATATCACTGGTTTTTAAGTGCATTACTTTGAAACAATGATCGAAATGAATGATCAAATATTTGAGATATTTGCTGTGCTATAGATAAATAGGCTGATGAATATTAATTTAAAAGCAAATATTAATTTAAAAGCAGACATTGTAAATACAGTATGATTTGTTGTAGGATGCTCACACCTACATACCTAGAGACAGGCACCCAAGTGTTTCACGAGTACAATGAACTGATACAGACTATGATTTACTGTAAAACCTCACGTATAGGCCGCGACTGATACAGACTTAATTTACTGGTTAGTATGTTACTGGATATACATGTAAGGGAGTGGTCATTTTTTAATATTATACAGGGGGGGTTGGTGGTTTTGGGGGGGAACCAAAAAAATTTGGACCCCTTGAAGGTGGTGGACCACAAAAAATTTGGACCCCTCTTGGGGGGAGAAAAAATTGCACCCCTTTTTAGTAAAAAAAAAAGCCTGTGCGTCACTATAGCTCAAAGGGGCCGGCCGCGCTCAATTTCGACCCCTCCTGTGGGGGGTACCAAAAATTGTTTGACCCGCTCGCGCGAAAACCCACCGACCCCCCCCCCCTTTTGTTAAAAAATGACAACTCCCTGACATATCAGATAAACCTATGCAGCGTTTGTGTAACAGAAAGTCTTGTACATATATTGGATCAAAGCGCGTTTTGAAATACAGTAGATGTGAAAATGTTCGTAATTCTCTCGATGGTTTTTCATTTGTCTACGGCGATGTAATACCCATGGGCAGCCGCACAGTAAAGGGACTCCATGTAGAGTGTACAGATCATCCTTTCTGCTGCTCCCTGATTCCAGACATTACTAATGTACATAGCACCGCTGTCGGCAGCCGAACAGAAAAGGTCATCCGCGGGTTACGTCCTTTCTGCGAGTCTGCCCAAAGGTACCCCTGCAGTGCATCTCTATGTGAACCCCTGCCTGTTTCATTGACTCGGTGAATCGTGATGACAAAAGGGCATAATGCGTTAACTTAAAGTACTTTGCTCTTGTGAAACTGTCGGAACGTTAGCGCTTAACTCGCCAGTCAGTGATGTGGGGCGAGCTCAGCCCAGTTGGTCGTCCTTTGAAGTGACGAATAGGGAATGAATGTACTACACTGAAAGTACCATATTGGTACGTCATTATATAGCCAATATGTTCTGGTGACTTGCTGCCATAATTGTTAATCAAACAAGTTAATTGTGACTGTTAAATGATAGGAAGCATTCATATACATACCTCTTACTGGTATTTTGCGTCTTTGTATATGACATGGTACAGCGTACACATGTTTGTATGATAAAGTACATAAGTGTACCTTAGGCAGCGCTAGGCCACACCAAAAAAAAAGTTGATCAATGGATTTCACTTTTCAAAAAAAATGGTGCAAGCGAGCAACATTTTTATTTATTTATTTTTTTAATGTTTTTTTACCCAGCCTCCGACAAAAGTTCCCACAGAAACCATAACGACAAAATTAATTGGTGCATCTGGGAGAATCAATGGAAGAAAAAAAAGTGTTAAAAAGATAAAAATAGATATTTAATTTTCCCAAAAAATGAGGCGAGTGAAATCCATTGACAATTTTTTTCAAAAAAAATTAAAATTCCATTTTCGAAAATGAGGTGCGCAAAAATCCATTGACCAACTTTTTTTTGGTCTGGCCTTATACAGCTCTATACGGGTGAAACGATCGTCCCCTTCCTTTGCAGCCGCCACTAATGAAACATACCGCTTACATTGTGTGCCTCTGGGAGGGAGTCCCCACCACCGGGGACCGTAGACGTTAACTGTTCAATATCCATGTAAGGACTGCATCATGCCTTTATGCATCATGCCCTTAGTTGTCATGATGCATAAATGCAGCCCTGGCCATTGACTTGCCAGTACTACATTCAAGCATCATGCATCAGGCTTGGTACACTCCTGAAGCAGCATTAGCATTGGTGCATCATGCTGATCCTTCCAGAGTATCGATCCAATAGGGTTTGCGTGATGCATGATTGCAGTACCGATGTGTTACTCGTCAGAGCTGCATTCAAGCATCATGCCGACAAAACAGCATGATGCATTTAAGCATCATGATGCCCTTAAAGGATTATAACTCATGCAGCTACACACTTGTCAAAGTGAGATCCATATTAATAAAAAAAATTGATTACTTACTTACAATGTCTTATAAAATCTCAAAATTAGATTTGTACAAAGTTAAAATTAGATTCATATAATACAGTATCCATGAATAGTGGCCTAATCTTGCAGCAAAGGTCTATAGCTGAAACCTATCGTAAGTTCCCGCGTACTACCTGCATCTCGCGTATAACCCGCACCCCCAACTCAGGGGAATCCTATAACCTGTTTTTGGATCTGAAAATTCATATTTTAGTACTGTTCTATAGTGATAAAAACCCTCGTATAACCCGCACCCTGTATAGGCATGTCTGGTATCAAATGAAAGCTGAGTTTGGTTCGCGTACAACCCGCGGGTAGTAACCGGGAAATTACGGTAATATGCATAACTACACAGAAAGCCTGGACAGAGTTGACTCCACTGTCATACGTTACATTGGCAGCTATAGCGAGATAGGTCAACTGTCATAAAGAGATACGCCGCGTCAGCCCTCTCAAATTACGTCTTTCATCAACGCGACTGCAAACTTGTCAAGCAGTCGCTCGTTAAAAAAACGATGTATAATCCTTATAATGTTCCAGAACTGGATTTATAGCGGAGGTAGATAAAGCGCATGTTTGGAGTGTGTGCTATGAACAGATGCATATCTCAAGCAATGTGTGTTGTTTGGTAGATATTTAAATGTAGACCGCGGTAGATCGACCTAAAATGTTACACAATGCAGTCGGAATGTTGCTGTATTAGTGACTGATGCGTGCGCGGACTGGTACTGTCGTAAAGGGTGACGACTTCTGTGTGGGAAGTCAGTGTGTTTGTTAGGAGATCTTCAGTGTAAAGAGTGTTAACCCTTTAAGGGCTGTATAGTCCTTTAATGTGCCCTTTGTCGTCATTATGCATGAATGCAGCCCTGGTGAGTCGACTTGCCAGGGCTGCATGTAGGAATCATGCCAACCCTATGAGAGTGTTAAAACTCTGTAGAATCAGCATGATCCATGAATGCAGCACTGGCAAGTTACTCGCCATGGCTGTATAATGCATCATGACGATCATGGACATGATGCATTAAAGCACTATCCGGCCCTTAACGGTGTAGATTACACGTCTAGGATACAGGGTGAGAAATGATGACCGGTCAGAAAAAGGACAATTTTAATTTTGACACTTGTGTATGAGTAAATGTTGATGACATTTCTTTTATTTTCTACGTTCTCGTGCCTCATATACCTCTCAATGCAGTGTGAACACCTAAGGCCACTTAAAATTGATTATCAGCTTTGCGGACACTTTTTGGAAATAATCGGTGAGGGAGGGAGGCTTTTTTTTTTTTTTGATATACTTTTTCTTGGAGGTGCGGGAGGGCCTTTTTTCTTTTTTTTCTTGTCATTTACTGTCAGCATGTGTAAATAAGGATAAAAACACCGTTTAAATTGCATTTCTACTCTGATTATTAGCTGAGATATTGATAATATTGCAATTGTATTGCTGGTGTATTCTATGTGCTATTTTTGGTCTTTTTTTTCTATAGGGGTGAAAAAAAGAACCAATGCGGCCCATTTTGAAGGGTGCGCGCGGTATCCGCAAAGCTGATAATCAACTTTAAGTGGCCTAAAACTTGTTTAATATGAAAGTTACAGAATGATGTACATATATGTTTCTATTAGAAGTGTGATATACATGTTTATTGTCTATAGAGAAAAAGTGTTTTAAGCGAGTGTGGGATTTTACGAGCTAGAATTCTCGGAATATCCGTAACCTGCGTCTATTCCCTACGTTGATAGATGGAAAGACTTGTTGAATGTCTTAAGTGAGAAATAAATAGTACAGTTTATCTAGAAATGCTTATTTTACTATACTTTGCACAAACTAATGTACTTTCCACTTTACTTAATGATTTGACTGCAAGTGTGCATAGAAGTAATGAACAATGAGTTTATGTTGTCATGTTAACCAATATCACAACAAAATGTTTATTTAGAAGTGGATGTTTTATGAGAGTATAAAGGTCTGTATGGTGGAATGAGACAAAGTGGCGATTTAGGTTATTAGCTATGTTTATTTGATATTGTTTGTCTTAGTTTAATTAATACATAATGAGAATTGGTTTTAGAATAGGGCTACATATAAAGTACGCTTCTACAACATTTTACTCAAAAGAGGAACATCACAAAATTAGTGAATACGTTTATTTAATATGTATCTCGAGAATATCTTGTATTCATTTTGTGATGTTGAATGAAATTGACCCCAGATAATGTGTTCCCATTGAATAGCCGGTAAGCGTCATTTTCGTATTATGAGGCAAAAATCAGATCCTGTAAAGGCGGCTTAGGAGATACCCAGACTTACCCAAGAACCAAATGTACGCTAGGACAGGAACAGGGGTCCAGTGGGTTAACTTTATTTTGGTATTTTATTATCGAGCCGGTTATAAATACTTCTTAGGATTCTTAAAGCGTTAACCCTTTAACGGTTGCATAGGGCTTTAATACATTATTTACTTTCAAGGATTTGTCATCATTATGTATGAATGCAGCCCTGGTGAGTTACTCGCCAGTGCTGCATTCATGCATTATACCGATCCTCCGGGAGCATATAAACCCTGTAGGTTTGGCATAATCCATTATAGCACTATGTGGCCTTTAAAGAGTTTTTAAGCAAACCAAATAAGGCGGTTACTAAGTTGGTGTACGTGTGATATGAGTGCGGGAGTGCGTGTTCTGATAGAGTTGTATTTATTGTTACTTGACCTGTGTGAGTGCCTGGATGAGGCGGTGCCTGGATGTGGGCGGTGCCTGGATGTGGGCAGTGCCTGGATGTGGGCGGTGCCTGGATGTGGGCGGTGCCTGGATGTGGGCGGTGCCTGGATGTGGGCGGTGCCTGGATGTGGGCAGTGTGAGAGAGACGCGCGCGTACAGATGTACTTCTTATTTGTGTAAAGGAATCAGAATTAAAACAACATACAGTTTCTGCAATTGTTGACCTTGGGTTTTATTTATTAACTCTATAATTGTTGAAATGGGTTGAATATACCGTAAAACTTCTCTTATAAGCCGACCTCCCTCATAAGCCAACCGCTCACTCTTCAGAAAATGTTATGAGCCGAATTTGGACACATTGAATCATGGTTAAACTATAATTTACTTAATAAAAACCCTCCCTTTTAAGCCGACTCCCCTCTTTGAGACAATGCTTTAAGCCGAATCAGGCCTAAAATCCCCAAAAAAGGTCAGCTTATCAGAGGTCTTACGGTACTTTCGTAGAATGAATGATGATGTGTCATTTATGATTACCGTAAATTCCAGCGTATAACCCGCATCTCGCATATAACCGGCACCCTGACTTTGGAAGAATCTCATAACCCGTACCAGGGTTCTGAAAATCGCCGTTTTAGTACTGTACTTTATTTTTTCGGAATACAAGATTTCCTATGCTTTAGCACTGACGGCCGCATTCAATGCCCCCAATTGAATACAATGTGGCCGTATTCAATGGGCTAGGAAAAGATAGTTTTTTTCTTCATATAATGGCTTCAAATAAAAAATAAACACAAATGCCAACTACATTGATACCATCTCTGATGCGGCTTCGTGGGATATGGCCCCAGCCCCCACGCGTGAAATGCAACAGAAATGGTACCAATGGGCGTTGGCATTTGTCTATATATTGTATATGTAAAAAAAACCTCGTATTACCCACACCTAGACTTGAGAATGTCATATAACCCGCACTGGAGGTTTGGTTTGCGGGAATTTACGGTAATAGCTTAAACCCTCTCTTCTTCAACCCTAATCGTCGAGCAGGGTTAGGCCATAGACGCATCCATATTTGGGGCTAGAAGTTCAATCAGGTAACACTAGGTGGACGCCTATAGACTCAGTACTGAATGAACCCCCAATTAGTAACTCCCTCTTCTGGGTATATGCAGAACTGAGGGCTCTTCACTCTGCCGCCTGACTAAAACAGGGGTGTGTCGGTAACATCTAGGTGCTTGATAAGGCGACCCTCTACTTTGAGTTGGGGACCTTATTGTAATATAGGAAACATGAACCCCAACATAGAGGCGGGTTTTATTGTATTTATTTCATGGTGAATACGCCAGTCCCATTGACTAGACCAAGGAAGGCCGTATTTCACACACCCTGTAAAATAACCCTCTCCCGTATTTCACGGCCTTTTAAATCATTAAAATTGATGATTTAATAGCTATAAAATAGTTTTTTTCAGATTAATTGAGCAAAATCGTTGTAGATATTGTTAATAAAGACATGAAATAAACACAAAGGAGCACTCGTATAGTTCCCCACTGAGGGTTATTTCACGAGGCGAAGCCTAGGAATCTGGGTCATCTGGTTGGGTCTTTGCACAATGACTTCACCACAATTTAAATCTTCTGAAGTAAGAGAATTATTCCATGCTCGTTTTCCCCGGTGATAGATTTCTGTGGATTGAAATTCCATGACCAAAATTTACCCTTTTCCATAACCATAATTTCCTATGCCCCAACATAGCACTGGGTGCGCTGCAGTTTGTAGGGTTATCAGGGAAAAGCTTTTTTTTGTTCCAGGTCAGGGAAATGTCAGGAAAGTTAAGATATAAGATGTCAGCTAAAATAAAATTTTGACGGAAAATCTTCAACCCCCCCCCCCAAAAAAAAGTCACATTCTTGAAAAAGCCCCCATGTTTAAATACTATAAATCAAAGGAATTGGAAAAATTTGGAAAAAATATGGAAGATTCCCCAGCTGGTTTTCTTTTCCGTGACTTTCCCCGCCCTGTGGGAATCCTGATTACTGCATCTTTAAAGCTGGGCCGTCAGGGAATAAGTTCAGCATTTTCCATGCATAGACTATAATAACAGTTCCACCAGAGAGCAGCAGTGTTTGGACAGGGGAACATGAGCATTGTCCAGCTACAACATATTCACCCTATCTTGTGTCTGTAAGAGCTGAGCTCCCAGCCCTTAAGAGCCCTCTTGTGAATCGAAACTGAACTATATCCAAAAGTGCTTTTGGCCTCAGTTCAATCATGACGGTCAAGCTTTAAACTCGTAGAAAAACCAAAGGATGATATATAATTTTGGTTACTATCTTTATTACACAACAGACAACATCCATACATCCTCACACCCCGCACCCACACAGCGTTAACGTATTGCAACCATGTATAACAATACAATCACAAAGTCAATCACAAGATGATATGTTGTATGGCCATTATCAAAGTATAGATCTATAGACTATGTCTCTATTCTAAAAAGATTTTTTTACAAGTGTCACCGTATACTATACATCATAGAAACTGGTGAGCAATCTCGGATACATATTTTCCTTTTTTTCCCTTCTTAATCTCGGATATATATACAATAATTATTCCATAGTATCCTGTAAACTGGCGTAGTGTCGATATAAGAGTTTAGTTTTTACTTCAGATTGGTTTTACTGGCTATAAGTTTCCTCAGTGGAGAGTAACAGAAATCAAGTGTTGAGTATCTTCTTCCATAACTGTGTCTAACTTGTAGAGCTCTGGATGACTGTCAGGACGCTGCCGTTTTCTGTAAGACAAGAGACACAATTCATTAAAACTGGGAGCCTACTGACAAAGCAAATTCTATATTTTCTTTAATTACCAGAAAAGAGGCAGCATTTATTAAGACTCAGGTCCTGGCTGACAACACACCGCTGCCCAGCAAATTAGTTTGACTTAGTTTCTGGTACGTGCACTTTGTGTGACTGTTGTCCTATGGAACTAATTGGCACAATATGACACCATACCCCATAGGACAAGAAGTGGCACATACTCACACATATTCACACAAATTCACACATATTCACACAGCATCATGTACCATGGCACAAAAATGTTTCCAACCATATTGTTTCACTTTTTAGATTTTTTGGAAAAAGAAAGGAAAGTCTGTTTAGTTTGTAATACTCATTATATTTAGAAGTTGGCATAGGGCACCATGACAGAAATCTGTTAGTGCACTCCCTGCTGTATATGGGCATACAATCTCATTCAACAAGATTCCTACCATGGTAGTGTACGTTTGTTGAAGTTGTGTACAATTTATGCCAATTATCAGCTGTATACACATGTAAGAAAAAGGTCAGACCTTTATCCAAACAAGATTACCAGATGAAAGGTGTTTGTGGTCTGACCCTCTTAATGCCGCTTTAATCAAATCATATGGTGTGTTTTTCAATCACCAATGGAACTTGATAGAATAAGAGGTGTATAGCTAGGTCTAAGTTGCATTGACAACATGTTATTATGGTTATAAACAATGAAAATGATTTCATTTCACCCATGAGAATAACAAGGAACAACAAATATGACACCTGGTGTCAAAACCATGCACTATTCCAACCTGACAAAGTGATAATGGTTATGTTTGAAGATGTGTGAGTGTGTGCCAGAAGGGAAACTAGGTGACACTGCATCACACAAATACCTGTTATGTGTGACACCAGGTGTCATCAAAGTTGATTGTACCCCTTTTCTTGATTAAAGAGAATAATTTTCTTTAGCTATAAGTATCTAAACAGGGTCCCAATGTATTGTGAATCAGACAATGCACCTGTCCTTCTATTAACATTCATTATGTATATAAATAGATGCCATATCATTTTAATGAAAGCAGCATTAAGAGGTCCAGATGCTAGACACCTTTCCTCTGGTCATCATGTTTGGATAAAAGCCTGGCTATCTCCTGCTGCTCATGTGAACTCTAATGTTGATGATTATAATGGTACATATATTCATCAGCCCTATGTTGAAATGCTAGGAACCTGATCGAATGAGTTTGTACAAACCAGCAGCACACACACCAATAGTGTGCTATGACTATCTATGTCAAATACTGCTGGTTGTAAAAAGTATTACAGTATTTCCTATCTTTTAGTAATTCATAATGAAACTAAAAATACATGACTAAACATTTTGGTTTAGGGGATTATATATTTTGTCATTTGGTGTGAATAAGCTTTTTAGAAATCTGTCAGAACTGTGTGAATCTGTTCCATGGAACACTGTGTCAGTGTGTGTGAGTCTGTTACATGGTATACATGTCACACAAAATGCACGAAATGAGCACACAGTTCCAGGGGTAAAACAGGATGAAACAATCTGGAACTAATTTGCTGGGTGACTATGTTCTTTACAATTACCGTAAACCCCAGCTATAAGACGTTTCTCATCACCGCGCGCATTACCAATTTTTTTCTTTTTTGCAAATTTAAATGGGAAAGAATATTTAAAAAAATGGACAAGTCTGAGCTTAAAGTGCCACAAATGTAATGAACTGGAGGAAACATGTATATGACGTTCAACTTTTGCAGATCCTTAATCCCTTGTTACTAACTATGAATTTAGTTCTCCGAAAGCCCACATTACCCTACCCATTTGGGCATCAGCAAAAGGAAAGAGATGACAATTTAAAAAGCGCCCATGACACAATTTTCATGGCTTAGTGATGAGAAGTAAGTCTTTTTTAGTGTGGCCTATTTAAAAAGGTTATTTTTTCTAGTCCAAAACACCGTTTTCCCCCCCCTGAATATTGTATGGGCAAAAGACTAAGATAATCTATAAGCATCTCATGGAGTTGCAATACTAAAATATTAGAATTAAAGAAAGTATGAGGAACTACAGTATGGCGGTGAACGGCAATATTGAACCTGAAAAACACAGCGTAAGCAATGAGGTTTAATAAGAAATAAAATAAAATAGCTGAAATAGCTATAAACCCGGCTATAAACTAATTATATATTTCTTTACAATTTTAACAGTTACTGTGACACTATGATGTGCACGTTACCTGGTGCCAACATGATCTCGTTCTTCTTTGTGCGTATCCTGAAGAAGGTCAGGTCGTCCTGGGGGTCAAGGTCGCGGACCACGTTACGTGCGAGCGCCACGCAGTTAGTCAAGTTGTTGGAGTACTGCACGGAGGTCGAGTTATCCATACTCGTCTTCACAGGGATACCTACAAACATGCATAGAGAGGGTTGGTTTGGAGGTTTGGTGTAATTTACCCCTTTAAAGGGGCAATATACCCACTCTCACTTAACCACATAGTAGACTAGAACAGTACTAGAAATGTGAATGGGACACACTTGGTGATTATGCCAATTTAACCCTTTAAGGACAGAATGCCTCTAAAACGTGACATTTGTCATCATGATGCACCGATGCAGCCTTGGCGAGCAACTCACCGGTGCTGCATCGGTGCATCATGTTGACCCTCCGGGAGTGTATTAATCCTTTAGGGTCGGCATGATGCTTGAATGTGGAACCGGTGAGGGCTGCATTCATGCATCACGACAACCATGGCATGATGCATGAATGCCTTCAAGGTTGCATAGTACTTGGTCGTCATGCTACATGAATGCAGCACTAGCGAGTAACTCGCCAGGGTTGCGAGTAACTCGCCAGGGTTACATTCATGCATCACCGACAAAGGGTACATGTATAGCGCATCAGCCTCAAGCTACTTGCCAGGCTGCATTTGTGCATCATGACAACAAATGGCATATTTTAGCAACATGGGTGGCTAACACTGAGATCCTACCAGGTTAATACTATGAACGTTATA
This sequence comes from Harmothoe impar, assembly GCA_947462335.1. Classification (NCBI taxonomy): domain Eukaryota; kingdom Metazoa; phylum Annelida; class Polychaeta; order Phyllodocida; family Polynoidae; genus Harmothoe; species Harmothoe impar. The sequence continues at coordinate 76,374,599 of OX381712.1, forward strand.
TTTCAGTTTTCTTCTTTTATTTATAGAAAAATTATCACAAACTGTGGTGTAATATGTTGAAACAAATTGACCCCGATTGTATTTGATCGGTGGACAATGAATATGTCACGTACCTTCATTGTTGATGATGAGAACTCCAGTGACGCCCTGGTAGTTCTGGACCCGCTTAAGTCTGTCTTCGGTCTCCTGTGGGGTGGATAGAGACATAGTTAACCATTTTACCCTTTAAAGACATGTCGCTAGAAGATTTTTTTTGTCGCTAGAAGATGACATTTGTGGTCATGATGCTCCAATACAACCCCGGTGAGTAACTCGCCAGTGCTGTATTGGTGCATCTTGACGACCCTTCTGGAGTGTCTCAACCCCATCGGGTCAGCATGATGCTTAAATGCAGCACATGTTTGTCGCCATGATGCATCAACACAGCAGGAAGATATATCAACCTTTCTGGGAAGGAGGAGTACTCTACCAAAGACAATCTCACAGGCGTTTTGCGTATACCAAAGTTAACATAGCTTTAATACGGTACATATTATTATGATATGGGTCTATAATGAAATGATGGAGCATGGGAGGAGGCGGGGGGGGGGGTGGACCTTCTCACAACACCAAAGCAAAGGTAACTAAAGCAAAAGTGTCTTTGTCATATCACAATAGCCTCAATACTAGGAAATGTCCATTGCGAAAATAAAATGTGAAATCGACCGTGTTAAATATTGACCCCCCCTACCATATGCAATGTTTATGTTTATCTAATTTGCAATATATTTTGATAGGCATAAACCATAGCATAGGCAATAGAACTGAAATAGATAGAGACCGAGAATTCCTCGGACTGTAAAGCATGTTTTACTTTTGATAGGGGGACAGAACAAGTCATAACATGACGTGGAAAGGGGGAATTGGGTTGGGGAGGGGGGGGGCAAATTAAAAGTAGATCTAGCCTAGGAGCTAGGTCAATGATGAAGACTTGGAGGGGGGGGTATTGATGGTGTTGTGTGTTGTATACATTGTATGTGCGCATGTGCGGCGGCCATCTTGGATCCGTTATGAGCATGTAAACAACAGTTAGTAAATGGCAATGGAACCAACTCAGACCCACTCAGTTCAACTCATCTTTATCCATAAACATCGACATGTTTTAACATGGTGACAGCCAGGTGAAGGGTCAGGGAAGGGCAACAAGAAACTGTGAGTAGACACACATAATTTTTATTCACCCTGGAAGAGTGATTAATGCACTTTTTGGCCTGAAGCCAAAAGCAGAATACACATGTGTTGTCACTGAAAGTGGCCATCTTGCCAGCCCTCCCTGAGATCCACAGCAACTGGTTCCAGAGACATTCCTAATAAATGCTAGCTCTACATCAACACCCTGATAGTGTGTTGAGAATATATCTATACCCTGATAGTGTATAGAAATTATAGGCCTAAAGTGACAATTATAGACCTGCTAGTCTATAGGCTACACTAGTCTGAACTGTGACCTGCTAGTCACCAATTCCTACTACTAAAGTATATAGGTACCAGCACAATGCCTGAAATCAATGAAGGTAATGGGGAGAATGCTCCTCCCCCAGGGGGAAATGCACCAGTGCACCACTTTGTGCCTGGTATCAGGCCTCCTGCCCCTCTAAACTTGCAATCTAGTAAGGCTGAAAATTGGCTATTGTGGAAACAGCAGTGGGGAAACTACACTGTAATCTCCCACCTGGACACAACTGCTGCTGTGTACCAAACCTCCATGCTTCTAAATTCCATAGGAACAGATGCCCTGAAAATCTACAATGGTTTTGTCTTCGCAGACGAAGCCAATAGGACACTCAAAGAAATAATAAAGAAATTTGATGCCTACATTATGGGGGACTTGCATGAGACCATGGAGAGATACAACTTCAATTGTAGGGAACAAGAGAAAGAGAGTTTTGACGAATATCTGACGGCGCTCCGCTTCCTAACTAAAAGCTGCAATTTCTGTAAATGCCTCAAAGACACTCTGCTACGCGACCGAATTGTGATGGGCATCCGGTCTGAAGAGACCAGGAAGACACTCCTGAACATCAGAGACTTAACCCTCGAAAAGTGTATCGACATCTGCCGCACAGACGAAGCAACCGGATTGCGACTAAAACACGTCAACGCCAGTGGCGGAACGGCAGAGGTTCACGGAGTCAAGCCACACAAACAGAATAACAGGAAGAAGACGAGAGGCCAATCGAGAGACCAACCGCAGGACTGCATATTCTGCGCTGGCAACCACATATTCGGAAAGAAACACTGCCCGGCATGGGGGGAAAGGTGTTCCGTATGTAACGGACGGAACCACCTCGACGTCGCCTGCAAGAAGACATCGAAGGCTAAGAAGACCCCTAGGACCAAGAAGGTACGCGCCGTGCAAGAGAACGACTCCGAGAGCGAAGAAAGCCAGTATGAGGTCATAAATGGAGTAAAGGAGGTCAGCGCGGTGAATCTAAAAAGCGACAAACTGATATACGCCAACATGACGATAAAAGGCGTTCCAGTTAATTTCCAGGTCGACTGTGGCGCATCAGTCAACCTGATACCAAAGAAATATGTCGACACCATCAAGCTAGGCCCACCACAAAATACTCTCCAGATGTGGGACAAGACGCTAAAACGCCCACTCGGAGAGTGCCGAGTCAAGATAAAGAACCCGGCAAACGGAAAAGGCTACGACGTAAAATTCGTAGTCGTGGAGGACAGCGATCTCATGCCGATCCTGGGAGTATCGGCAAGTCAACAAATGGGACTCATCTCTGTCCTCGAAGACAACTTCAAGAGAGTAGCGAGCGTGAAAAAGAAGGAAGAAGTCTACAAGTGCCCAATTTTAGATAAATACAAAGAGGTCTTCGGAGAAGATGTCGGCTGCATGCCAGGTATCTCAACGTTCCATGTCGACCCGACCGTCACACCATCGATCCAACCCTCCAGAAAGGTCCCGGACGCCTTAAAACATAGGGTCAAGGAGAAGCTCTGCCAGCTAGTCGGGCAGGGTGTGATCGCACCTGTTAGCGAGCCGACGGACTGGGTCAGCGCCATGGCAACAGCTACGAAGAAGACCGGAGAGTTGAGGATCTGCATAGATCCTAGACCACTGAACAAGGCACTGAAACGAGAGCACTTCCCCCTCTGCACGCTAGATGACGTACTGCCAGAACTATCCAAAGCGAAGATAGTCTCGACAATGGACCTGAAGTCCGGATACTGGCATGTGAAACTAGACGAGGAGTCATCGAGACTGACTACATTTGCAAGTCCGTATGGAAGATACCGATGGTTGAGATTACCATTCGGTACAAGCGTCTCGTCAGAGATATTCGCCAGAAAGCTCCATGAATGCATCCACGACTTGGATGGAGTCATCTGTATCGCAGATGATCTGATGGTATACGGCACTGGCGAGACCGACTGCGAAGCCCTACAGGACCACGATAAGAAGTTGGAACAACTACTTCAGCGATGCCAGGACAAAGGTATCAGACTGAACCCTAAGAAGATGAAACTGCGCCAGAAATCTGTAGCGTTTCTTGGACATCTGATCACGCATGAAGGCCTAAAGCCCGATCCCGCGAAGGTGGATGCCGTGATGGATATGCAGAAACCGACCGATGTTGAGGGAGTCCAGCGTCTGAATGGATTCATTAACTACCTAGCACGATTCCTACCTCGACTGTCAGATGTTATGGAACCCATCCGGCAACTGACGAGGAAAGACGTGCCATGGAACTGGTCCGGTGCCCAAGACAGAGCACTTCAACAAGTAAAGAAGCTTGTGAGTGAGGCACCAGTTCTCAGGTACTATGACCCAAGCAAGGAGCTCACCATCCAGTGTGACGCCAGCAAGACCGGACTCGGGGCGGCACTTCTACAAGACGGACAACCGATAGCGTTCGCCAGCCGTGCCCTAACCGACACCGAGACACGCTACGCACAGATAGAGAAAGAGATGCTTGCCATCGTGTGGAGTGCAGAGAAGTTCCACCAGTACACGTTTGGTAGACAGGTTAGCGTGATGTCTGACCACAAACCTCTACAAAGCATCATGAAGAAGCCATTAGCAAGAGCCCCTAGGCGACTACAGAGCATGCTAATGCGACTCCAGCAATATGACGTGGAAGTCATATACACGCCTGGGAAGGAGATGTATCTCGCCGATACTCTGTCTCGAGCTTACAGACAGACTACGGAGGGACATCACGAAGAATTTGAGAACGTCAATGCAACGAAGTACGTGGCCATATCCGATTCCAGGATTGAGACCATCCGTCGAGCCACCGAAGTCGACCTAACAATGACGGCACTGAAAGAGACCATACTAAGAGGTTGGCCCAACGAGAAGATCGATGTACCACCAGTGCTACACCCATACTTCTCATTCAGAGATGAACTAGCAGTGCATGAAGGACTGGTATTCCGAGGTGAGCGAGTGATAATCCCCATGAGCGAGAGGTCGACCCTGAAGGTCAAGATCCACTCATCGCACCTCGGCATAGATGGATGCCTACGACGTGCCAAAGAAAGCATCTTCTGGCCAAACATGGCTCAAGAAATCAGAGATTTCATCTCGAAGTGCCACATCTGCAGGACGTACGAAACAGCAAATCCTAAAGAACCGATAATGAGTCATGACATACCTGACAGGCCATGGGCCAAAGTAGGGACGGACATGTTTAGCCTAAACGGGCGCGACTACCTGATCACTGTTGACTACCTAAGCAACTTCTGGGAAGTCGACATGCTACCTGTGACAGACTCTACAACCATCATCGGCAAGCTAAAAACACACTTTGCCAGATACGGTATCCCAGACACCCTGGTGTCCGACAACGGGCCACAGTACGTGTCCGAAGAATTCCGCGACTTCTGCGATGCATGGGACATTGAACAAATGACGAGCAGCCCATACAATAGTAGGGCGAATGGCAAAGCTGAATCAGCAGTAAAAACCGCTAAAAAGATCATGAGAAAGTGCCGCGAGGCCGGAACCGACCCATACCTAGCTATGTTGGACCACCGAAATACGCCATCACAAGGTATGCTGTCTAGCCCTGCACAAAGGCTGATGAGCCGACGCACCAAGACAATGCTTCCGACCGCACCCGCTCTCCTAAAGCCGGAAGTGGTTGACTTGAAGCATACAAGACGCGACATCAAGCGAGGTCAAGCAATTCAGGCTGAGCACGCAAACACGAAGTCAGCCATATTGCCTCCTTTAGAGGAAGGAGACACGGTTAGACTCGAACCATTTAAACTTGGCACTAAGACCTGGACCAAGGGGACAGTGGTAGAGAGACTAGATGAAAGGTCATACACCGTGGAGACTCCAACTGGCATCCTCAGGAGAAACCGTCAGCACCTGAAGAAGACCAAGGAGCCTAACACTCGCGAGGAAATGAGTGCAAGTAAAGTACCTAGTGACATCACTCCAACAGTCACGTCACCAGCGAAGGTACAGCGTACCGTCACACCCGCCACTCCACATCAGAGGCGTAGGAATGAACCGGTGGCGGAACAGCCCGTACCACCCGAACCGGCAGAGGTGCCTGCACCACCGGTGGTAACCACCCGGTCTGGCAGGGCCGTTGTAGCGCCACAGCGTTACCAGTGAGACGTGATTGACACAGAGGGCAGAATAATCCCTGTCCTTCACGTATGGGTGTCAGGCAGTCTACCTGACCCTATTTTCATAAAATCTTACTTGACATTTCCTATAAGAAAAAAGATACATGAAATATCTGGAGATATATCATTTAAGTCTTAAATCTCATTAATTCAATTATAGACCAAAGACAGACTTATATCTTATACAAAGACAGTAACATCCCAGGACTATTCCGAAGACTCAATTGAACTCTGAATAAGCTATAGTATTATCCTTAGATATAAGAGATTATCTTTTCCGTTAAAATGGAGGATGTTGTGTGTTGTATACATTGTATGTGCGCATGTGCGGCGGCCATCTTGGATCCGTTATGAGCATGTAAACAACAGTTAGTAAATGGCAATGGAACCAACTCAGACCCACTCAGTTCAACTCATCTTTATCCATAAACATCGACATGTTTTAACAGATGGTGGCAGAGGAGTGGCGTTTTCACAGTTCTGTCTTCAATCACAATTTGGGATATCTGAGCCAATTGAGACATTTGAGCCAATTATCAAATCTTGTCATACAGTCAAATCTCAGTAAACTGCAAGCCACACTTTCTTGTTGCATTCATAATTCTAGCCCTTATTTAATGATTGATAGGCCTAGGCTAGGACTCTAGGAGGTTCTACACTGCAGCCTGTACTATGATAGGCCAATAGCCTACTTTTTTTTAGTAGTAGTAGGCCTTCAGTTTAGACTACAGGGGTATAGCTTTACATATTTTAAAGGCTGTGGACAGTGTGGTGGTACATGTTTTAGCATATAAAACATAAAAGTAGGCGTCATGTAAGTCTAATTAAACATCCACTCAAGACTATCAAACTAAGTCTGATAAACATATATAAAAATGACAAACACTATGACTAGACTAGTGTCGGTGTGACTGAATGTTTTGACCTGTCTTGGCTAGTCTGCCAGTGCAAGAAGTTGAAGAACTGCTACTGTGCCACAGTCCATCGGCACGTTCAAACGTCTCTAATTCACTGCCTCCGTTTCTTACATAGTTTTAACGATACACAACTTAATCAAGAAACAATAACATTTAACAAATTCACTATTACTTACTGCTGTTCCGGGCATGTTGAAGGTTTGTGTGTGTATTCTGAGAGAGGAGTACGTCTGGTCGATGTTTAGGTCGGACGTAAACAAACTCTGTAACCAGGTTCAAGGGCGCATGCGTCAGCTGGTGCCCGGTCAGTCAGCGTCTCCCGCGCTTCCCGCGCTCTTGGTGTTATCCGGCAGACGCAGGTGCTCCCGCCAACCGCCATGGACTTATCCCAAGACTTACATATGTACGGGCAGGAGTTCGGGGATATACATTACAGTATTGTCTGATAAGTTATATTTACAAACTTTGAAAGTACATGTATAATGTACGCGATCGTTTATCAACAATTATAGAAACCAGGCCCTGAGGGTGCTGAAAAAGGCTAGTCGGGACACACTCCTCTGTCACATTTTCAGAGTATTTAAAAAAGCAGCCTGGTAGTGGTAACTTGGACTGTTTTCCTGGGCTGTTTTCCAAGTCCAGGCGACCTGCGGACTGTGAAATAATGTAAGCGACCTAGCGACTTTTGGACAATTTTGGTTATGGTGTCACTAAGCCCCATGTCGCCTGTCGATTTTTAGAAAAGGCCATGTCGCCCTGTCGAATTTAGGGGTCCACCTCCATTAACTTATTCTCGTTCCCAAATTCTTCCAAAGGAAGGCTCTGGCAACAGCCACATGACATTGAACTTGGGATTTTGCTGGGTTGGGCAGTCCATGTGGTTAGCTTGGAACAAGAGCCTTCCTTCGGGGGAATTTTGGAACGAGAATAAGTTAATCCCAGCGTGCGCATACTGAAAGTAGTTCATACTTGCATAGTATACTTTCAGAAACACTTATATAATCCCCGACCTGTATAGGCCTGTTTGTATAGAATTAAAGCTTGTTCTGGTCCGTATATATCTCAACATTAATTTTGATGAATATGAAAAAAATAATGACTCAAAGATAAAACAAGTTTAGGAGTTATTTATTGTTGACAGAAATACAAACTGGTGACAGGATTTGAATTTGAACTTATACTTGTATTTGTAACTCCTCCTTTATGGATCGGCCTGAACTCTTGCCTTGTGTACAACAACAACAACAACAACAACAACAACAACAACAACAACAATGACAAAATATCATTCTTATGCACTTCTGGATTGTTCATATTCATATGAATTTTGATTAGCGATAGAAAGATTTTGGCTGAAAAAAATGCCTTTTTTTTAAAACAGAAATTTCTTTTCATCCTTAAAAGAAAATCGACCCTATTTTCTTTGTGCCTGAATGTTACCTGAATAACCATTTCTCTTCTCTGCCATATAGATATTGAACATTTAGTATTGAAATATTTAGAACACGGGAAGTTTTTTATTGTTAACAGAAATACAACATGGTGACAGGAGTGACTATGACAATATAAATGTTCTCATAGACAATTATAGATATTTCACATTTACAATTAGAAAGTAGGGCCGGAAATGTATTTCTGCCATTGTGGCCGGTCGGTCTTGGTTTCTAGCGACGTCCATGGGAATGTGCCACTGACCACGGCACTGGTTACTTCTTAGCAAATCTTGCACCACCATTAGGTACTATTCTGTAGAAAGATAGAAGTGCTATAGACCAATGCAGCAAGAAATGGTGACTTATTCATAATGAAGTTGTGTTTATGTTGGTTTTAGCAGAATCGTCATAACATGTTTTGTGATGGCTATGTTTGCTAACATTTCATATCAGTAATTTTTAAAAACATTATCAACAACTTTTCTGAAAGGTCATCTTTACTTACTCCCGTTGTCAATAAGCATGACTATTCATGTTGTGTAATTAACATGGGGAATTATCAGTAATTCCATTTGTAGAATAATTCGAATTCAGTATGCTCAGATCTCTAGATCCACATAATTTGTGAAATTGATAGTTATACTAATACATATACATGTATATCATCATAAGGAAATACGGAACACCTTTGCAACTGTATTCGATGGAAAGGTAATAAAGAGAGCCATCAAGGAAAAATTATTTCAAGTCCAAAAAGATCTTGCCACATGGCCATAATGTCTGCCAAAACTAGGTCATTTTAGAGAATTGCCCAACTTTAGCCACCAGTGGTGCCACCTGTGAACTATTCCAAGGAACAAGTACCATACCTTAACAAGCCCCACATCTACCTTAGTTACTAGCCTGAAGATTAAGCTGCTAGGGGTACAATTCTAATTTTGACAAATTTTTGATTATTTAAAGTTTTGTCAATTTCCATGATTCATGTCCTATTTCCGAGGCTCTGTGCATCAAGACATAACACAAGAGGTATGGTTTGATAATTATTTCCTGATCTCTAGTATAAGTAGCCCCTATGTACTGACACATGGACCTAATACCATAAGAGACGTTTTTCTTACTAGAGCAGATGCCCCGCCCGACTTAGCAAGCCAGGCCTCGGAAACTATGTGGAATTTTGATGACACTTTTTTTTTTGGGGGGGGGGGGGGACAATATGTATACATAGGGCAATCAGAAAAAAAATTAACATGGAAATTGTAGATGGTCAGCCGGGAGCCTCTGGTTGAATTGATGCGGAATCAGACAGTGGGACTCCCCATATCAAAGGAGTCATCCTTCAATGACCCTCTGTACAAAGGAAACTTTGGAGCTCCTTCATCAAGATAGTTAGAAAGAGAGTAAAACAAAAGAAACTCCCTCTAGAGGCAAGCCTTGACTCCCTTTTGACTCCTTTTTTTTTCTTTGTGTTCATTATAATGGCATTTTACAGTGTTTAACTTACCCGCCACGGCCGTCATCCACTAAGGACAAAATGAAACAGAAAATGTAGGGATTTATTTTGGCTGGAACAAGTATGCTTATGTCTTACACAGTACTTTGGTGTCTTATTTCTCAGCTCTCTTACCATATACTGATTAAATTGTGTTTCAAGCTAAACTAGTACCATAAAACCTTGCATATATATGCCACGGTTAGTATGCGAGTGTTGCTTATTCCGCACTAGCGGGTTGCAGTAATTCTACCTTGTGAGACCTTTAGCTGAAGTGGGTTCCTGACATGTCCAAAATCAGAGTTTTAGGGGTCATAAACTTTTGAATCAGTTGTATTTGCATATACTTTAGGTCCCCTGTTCAGATTGGGGGAGTGGTTAGGACACTGGCCAAGCAATCCAGGGGTCATCCATGCCAAGGCTACATGTTCTTTTCTTAGGCCTAGTTGATAGAAATAGTATTTACCAAAAAAAACACCTTTAAAATGTAATAATACAAATTTTAGATTACGCCATAAATATTTATCTTGTGTAAAGGATCAACCAAATTGTATACTATCACCAAAATACATTTCAAAATTGTGTATGAACAAAATAGTCTTGACATGGTTTTGAAATCATGACCCATGGATTGGTAGACCCATGTCCTAACTACTCCCCCAATCTGAACAGATGACATAAGGACAGGCTACAACTGAAAGGTTTATGAGCCTTGAAACTCCAAAGTTTGACATGATAAGAACCAGCTTCAGCTGGCTGCTATAGCTAGCAGAGTAAAAAGCACTGGCACCAGACAAAATGGCGCTGTACAGTGATCATCTTGCTATTTGCAGAATAGGATCGGCCAAAGTCGGAGTGCGGCTTGGGAGTGCGGCTAATATGTGAGTTAGACTTAAATGCGAGGTTTTATGGTAGTTAACCTTCTAGTTTGGGGCTGTAAACAGTAAGTCTGGTACATAACAAACAGAACTATATAATGTGTTTGTCAAGTTGCATTAAATTAGTACAAGAACATTGAATTGGAACAGTAACGAGTGAGAGGCATTGGCAACACTGTCTAAACTAATCATTTTGTCTCTCTACCACAACAGTTCACATGATCATACTGTTTTAGCATCCCTTTCTCTCTTATCATTATACTTTATCTACGTGAGTTAGCTTCTATCTATCAGAAATCATGTACACTTACCGACACATTCTCCAGACCTGACATCGCACAATTCTGACCGAATGCACTGAAATGCAAGATTGTATGTCAGCTACAGTCTTATAGGAGAATTTCTCATTTTGTAAGCTTAAATGATTCATATACCTTCAAGCAACTGTCCAATCAAGTCTGCATTGGCTCTGCACTAACACCGAAAAGGTATATTTCAGGCAACTGACCCTAGATTAAAATAAAGGGCTGACCCTAGGATTTTACCCTGATTTTTATTGTTTATTTTTTGTGGAGTATTCATATCTTTCAGGACTTTTCAAGGAGAACAAGCTCCTACACCTAATTAATTGATTGACAATTTCATGATATTCATATTCCTGTTAGAATAAGTGGGTCATCCTGATGAGTTGACTCATTCGAGGTACTTTTAACATTAGAAAAAAAATCCGACCTACCTATCCTACTTCTTTTTTTATTATTTTTCCTTTTTTTGGCCCAAGTAAACATGGACACCCAGCCAGCAATGGTCCCTGGGCCCATTTTTGTTTTACTTGGGCCATCTGGGTTTGGCCATATCTGGGTTTTCCTCATTTTTGTCCAGGGTTACCAGTAAGATTCCAGATGGGCTAAGCCTACCAACAATTCTTTTTCCAAAATATGTTGTAAATACTTTGAAACATACTCACCTTTGGTTGTTTTTAGAAAATTATAATTTAAAGTATAATTTTCATGGTTTTGTGTCAAAGTGGCTTTTGCCTGGGCTTTATCTAGTTAAAGTGGGCTAAAATCTCATGGGACTTCTATGGTAGTAAACCTGGGCTGCTAGGTGGGCCCCAGCTGGGCTTAACCCACAGACCAAACTTCAAATTTAAACATTTAACTATATTTGAAATACTTTAATTTGTATCCATAAGCGGCGATTCTTTGAAATTAACATTTTAAGTAAAGTTGCTATGCTGTTATGTCAGGATGGGTTTCACTTGGGATGGATTCGGGCAAAGTGGGTTAAAGGGTCAATGGGCTTTACATGGGCTTTGAATGTACGGTGAGGTGGGTCCTATTTGGGTTAGCCCACCACTTAACTTTCTGGGCTCAGGCCATCAACTTAACTTTCATGGCTACTTTTCAAATCTCATTCCCTCTCATGGATGGGATTCATCAGGGCTGGACCTGGGCCAAGTGGGCAAGTCATGTTCTTGAACAAACCACTAGATGTCCTGGTCGTAAGTGATACCACATTAATGTTCAACAGAGCTTTTTACATTTGGATTAAAAAGGTTTATGGATTCTCAATAATTCCAGAATGGCTGGGAATATAACAGATTTCATGCCCTGGCCATTCCCACTAGCATTCCCACTCTAGGTACGCGGGATCAGGCATGCCAGTCTACCTATATGGAGGAACCAACCTAGTAGGGAGATGGGCAATAATATCAGGACATCAAATAATGGCAAACAACTACAGTAGAGGTTCACAGTCCTATTCCCCCCCCCCTCCCCCAAAAAAAAAAAATCAAAAAAAAATTTAAGCAAGCCCATGTGGGCCCCGCCCTATGCCCATATGGATACACTCAATTAAAATCTGGGCAAGCCCATCTTGGTCCCAACAGTTAGCCCAGGACAAAAATGTGGTGGGCCCAATATGGACAAAGTGATGTGGGTCCCACCTAACGGCCCACCTTTAGACACGTATGGGCCCCAGTAAGCAATGCTGAGGACTTGTTCAACTCGCACGCTGAGATGAACTGAAAAACGTGCCACTAGTAGCATCTGTCAACTCCTGGTGCATACATGGCGACTGTAAATGATTAAAGTGACATGGTCCGATTTTTTTCCATATTTTAAATCCTGCTTAAATGTGTTTCAAATGTTAGTACAATATCACATTTGGAGGAGAGGGCAAAATACAATATCATTTAATGGCTATAAGAGCCCAATCAGAGTTTCAGATGTGGCTCAAGTATAGTATTTTACAGTGTATTTTCAATGGGGGAATTATAGCGTGCACTCCAAAATTAGTAAATTTAGTCATAATCTGATAATTAGGAGAATTCTAAGCTGAATTCTAGGGAATGAGATTAAGTAAAGTAGGTAGCACATGAAGAATAGCCATAGGGAACATCCTGCTTCATTTTAAACAAAATTGATTTTTTGAGCCTTAAGCATCGGACCATGTCACTTTAAACGTGGGCTTTTATGTAAGTAAGGAAATGGAACTTACGTCACTGTTGGATGTGCAAGGATCTGGAATACATGAATAGACAGTGTAAACAATAACACATAGTTCTTTAATTGAATATGATTTAATACTACTATTACCGTAAAACTTAGTGTATAGGTCATGGCTAGTATGTAAGTTATACTGCATGATTAAAGTCACCATAGTCAGACCCCCTGTGAGAAAAGAAGAACAAAAAAATGACCACTAAACAGGCCGACACAGTATCCTACTCCATAACCTTCTGTATCCTATACTAATGGCCTATCAATATAACTTTTAAACTCAAATTAGCTTGACACTGTATCAAATTTCTAACAGCGAAAAATATCTCTGTTTACAGTATTGGATAGAACTGCTACCGTAAAACCTCGCGCACAAGCCGTGGCTAGTACGCGAGTCAGACCGGCAGTGATCGGCCCATGGTCAGGGTGCGTTAGGCTTATGGCTGTGTCTCACGACCTTTGGCCAATGTTTTTGTCTCTGACCAGGTGCCGTCTCTGACTGGGTGCCGTCTCTGACCGGGTGCCATCTCTGACCTGGTGTCAGAAAAAGTGTTTTTTAATTTTTAACCTATACTCATATATATAAGGATTTGTAAAAACTTCATGGCAGTTGTTAGGCCCTATGTAAATATAATTAGCCTCCTGCTGTTGGTAGAAGATAACTAACCCGGCACCCGGTCAGAGATGGCACCCGGTCAGAGATGGCACCCGGTCAGAGATGGCACCCGGCCAGAGACGGCACCCGGTCAGAGACGGCACCCGGTCAGAGACGGCACCCGGTCAGAGACGGCACCCGGTCAGAGACGGCACCCGGTCAGAGACGGCACCCGGTCAGAGACGGCACTGGGTCAGAGATGGCACCCGGCCAGAGACGGCACCCGGTCAGAGACAAAAACATTGGCCGAAGGTCGTGAGACACAGCCTCATACACAAAGTTTTACGGTAGACTTACCGGCATTAACCAGTGCTGCCGGGGCCAGCAGCACCAGCAGCAGTAACAGGTTCACGTACTTAGCCATCCTGCAGGATTCTCACCTGGTAGAAGAAGATGTTAAAATTGCTACTGCGTAGGCCTATATCCGAAATTCCAAATTCTAAATTCTAGTTAAGGCCACTCAAAAAGAAGTTGTTTCTCATCACTGAGCGCATCATAAAAATTATGATTTGGAAAAAAACTCTTTTTTAAAATAAAAAAACAACACTTTTTTTATGTGTTAAAATTGGAGAGATATAAGCAAATTTGGTATCAAATTAAAGCTTATGCTGTCAGTCATGCAGTCAGCTAGGTATACGTTGCATTATAATAACTTTTACTGATCAATAAACTCCGAATTACTTAATGTGAAAATTGATCGTGAATATCCAAATTTCCCTATGTATTTATGCCCCGAGTAAAAAAATGTTTTAAAAAAAAACCAAAAAACGCCCTCGTCATAATTTTCACTGCTTGGTGATGAAAACAATTCTTTTTTTGAGTGCCCTAAAAAGGAAAGAAAATGGTTTATTTCTTCAAAATCCTATTTCTGACAGTTTGGAGTAATAGCATTTGCAAATAATTGGTAACATCTCAAGCAGATTACTAGTATGTAAAATGTTGATTATTAGTATTTGCAGCCATTTAAATTCTTTTTCGAGTTTTCTTTTCAACACAAATTATGTTTTAAAGTAACTTAATTTTCATTTTGTCATCCAATGCTAATCACAGCTGATAGGCAAGAGTCGAAGCAAATTCATAATTTATTTTGCTTATCACTGCAACCTTAAGTGCAAAAGATATATGAAAAAAATGACTTTCTATATTCTCTGTTACTTAAAGTTTGGATTAATAATTCCAATCTGAATTAACATCAAAAGATACAAAACAATGTTTCAGAGAAAATATCAAAATAGCTTCCCCTCTCTCATATTTATGTGTTGGCCGTCCTGGTAAATCAAAAACGTCGAAATTTTGATAATAATGAAATGATTTAGTTTTGCATGTTATAAAGATACTTGTTATAAAGATGTGTAGTAATACTTACAAATCACAGTAGTATTTGCTGGTTCAGTGCTGTTAGTATTTGCTGCTGGTTTGGTGTTGTTGCCTTCTCTGGTTATGTCTGCGGACTGTTGCTTGTACCTGCAGTCTTCTATGTCTCCTGACGTGCACCACTATTTAACTGGTTATTCAGGGAGTGGTCATTATCAACAAAACAGGGGGGTTGGTGGATTTGAAGAAGGGAGGCTTTTGATTCAAATAGAAGGAGCCCCCCCCCCCTTTTTTTCAGTTTAAAAGCTTACGCCTTACTATAGTTCTTTTAGAGGGGGCCGGAACAATACCGACCCCTCCCAAGGACAAGGCCTGAGAAATGTCCATAAATAATGACTGCTCCCATATGTATTATCCTGTCTGCTGTCAGGAGACGGGTGGCAGCTAAAAAGTACCAGGAGGCTGTTTTTCCACATTGGTCCATATCGCATATATACATATGACCCGCATGTTGATATATAAAAATGGGTTCCAGATTGTCTTCCGGGTTTAGATCTGTTTATTCGGCAATAATAACTACATAAAAGCATACTGAACATAATGTACATAAGAAGAGGCAATCAACCATGTATGGAGGATAATTGAGGAGTGTGTTCTGAACTGTAAGATACCATCTGTGATATGCTACATTGCATATGTTAACCCTCACTGTAAAAAGCTGTTGTTCCTGAACCGCAAAATGTGCTGTAACTATAGAGCCTACAGTACTTGTGCTGTAAAAAATGTAACAGCAAAATTTGCTGTACATGTATATTTCTATTGCTGTAGATGCAGGTTACGGTAGTGACTTGTAGATCTACAGTACTTTTCCCTGTAATATGTACACGGGAGGTTGTGGGATTGATCCTTGGTCTAGCCACCTCTCATTAGGGACCTTTAGCAACAAGGTTGTAGCTCAATTAATGCAGACATGGCAGAGGTAGCCTATATCCTAATATGACCATTTGTAACATCGGCTCTGTGGCGCAATATATCAGGGTCCATCTCCAACACTACAGGTCGTGAGTTCAATCCTTGCTCAAGCCACCTCTCTTTTTTTCCTACAGCTATGTACAAAATATGTTTTTCCTTACATGGATGATTAAAAGTAGGGACCTTTAGCAAACCCAGCATAGCTCTTAAAATGTAGATGTAACATAGGTTTTACTATTGTCACCAATAAACATAGATGCGTATACATCCATGTTTGATGAGCTATGTTGAGTTTGCTAAAGGTCCCTAAAATCACCAGCACTGAGAGGCGAACCGCAGATCTTTAAAAATCATAATCAATCAGTTGAGAAGTAGACTGAAGGTATATCTCAACATGTTCATTTGCAACACTGGCTCTGTGGCGCAACGGATCAGGGCCCGTCTCATACACTGCACAGGTTTCGAGTTCAATCCTTGTTCAAGCCACTTCTCTTGTTTTACCTAGATCCACCTAAAATTAGTTTTCTCACATGGATGATTAAAATATGATTAACACTTGGAGGCGAACCCCAGACCTTCAGACTATGAATTGCTGTACACAAACAGTACTTACCTCTAACAGTGACTCTTAAAGCCCCAGCTCTCCTATAAATAGGGCTGAGTACCTGTCCCGACTGCGCCCTGACCAACTACAGCCCCCAGACCAACTACAGCCACCGCATACGAGGCAGACACCCCCAGTGTCCACAGCTTCAATAACTCCGACGCCAGGGGTACTGACCGCACAGCCTCCGCCAAACATTAACCTGCCCGCCCTCAAGGTCACATCTGCAATGACCAGCGTCCAGACCGAGGCCGGCTATGCCGATTTCAGGCAAAGGCAACAGCGGCACCAGTCAGCACAGCGCGACAATATAAAACGCCAACAAGACCTTATGATCCAACAGCACAAAGCTTCCCTAGCAGCTGCCTTGTCCACTCCAGTAGCACCACTGGGAAAGAAGACTACACAACCGAAGCTAATAAAGTCTAGCGTCTATGGCACCGCTGTCCCGCCCGTCATCCCGCCTACACCTGATGTTGCACTACGGTCTCCATCCAACGCCAAAAGGGATGAACCCATGGAGGTAGACCCGCACACGAGGGGTAACACAAGCCGCCCCACCAACCACAACGGTGTCTGCCTGAATGACCAACGGGCAACAAAAACATCAGGTGGCAGCAGGGATCCCCAGGATCCCTCCATAATCCTAGTGACGTCACCTGACACTGTCAAAACAAACCTGACTTCTGTGCCGATAACCAGCTCCACACCCAAAACACATGATCACTCATCTCGTAAACAGTCTACGCTGTCCCTGTCCACCTCTACAACTTCACCACATATCAAATCAAGGACAGTTCCCCCCACCTCCTTCATAAACACACACAAACGCAACGAGGTGAAGATTTGCATGGTACCGCTAGGCCTAGCCTTCAGCGGGGAGTCTGCTTTTTTAAGCAATTTCTACCCTGCACCCATCAAAATTGACCTGAACGGTGAAAGCCTGGAGTTTGCCTCGGTAGAACAGGCCTACCAGTTCACCAAAGCCAAGCATGTACATGACGAAGTGGCTGCCCGGGCAATAAAAAGTGAACCAAGAGCGCCCCTGAACAAATCCAGGGGGATGCAAATTGACACGGATGGATCCGACTGGTATGATCACGCGGTGGGGCACATCCGCAGATATGCAGTAGCCAAGTTTGTCCAGCACTCCATCCTACGACTCCAACTGTTCCAAACTGCCAATTTGCCCATACTCGAGGCCAGTCGCCATGACTACTGGGGTATTGGTATTGCTTTCCACGACAAGCTATTACAGACCACCATGACTTTACAAGGGCAAAACATAATGGGTCTAATTCTCATGGACGTCAGGTATGAACTGTCGGTGGTATATGGCTACGTGGCGCCACACCCGGGCGCGCAGCCACAGCCTTTCATGAACACCCTCTGCCCACCACCAAACCTCGAGCGCCCCAAGAAAGAGAAAGAGAAAGAGAAAGAGGAACAATGCGCCATCCGCTGGTCCTCTACACGTCTTTAATCTTGCATTATCCTGTCGTGTTTTATTACACAGTGAGCGGGGCGCATCACAGATACTAATGTATCTGCCCCTGCTCTGAATGTTTTCACAAGGTATAATTCATTGTTCTAATTGTCTCAACTTGTATAGTCACACTGCTATGCCAAATCACTGTACATCACTATTAACACCCAATCGGTGCCTGCACCTAGAGAGATGCAGACACCGAGTAAGACTCCTGTCTTAAACATGCCCAATGTTCTTACATTATATTTCACTGTCGACTTCTTCATTACTATGTCAACTCACTTCATTAACCGACGGGCTGCTGCCCATTACCCTTATAAATTGATTGATTGATTGACTCTGATTTTTCGCTCGCATTTATCAGATTTTTCCAGCTCTTTGCTACAAGAGAATTAATAATTAATAATAACTGTACTGATCCATGTATACTCGTTCTCTCAAGTTAAATGATGTGTCATCTACCACCCCAGCCCCCCCCACCCCCCCCGATAGGTTGACTGATAGATATAATTGATCAATATATAGATAGGTAGATAGGTAAACAAAGGATAGATAGACAAGTTAGATAGATAGATAAATAGTCAGACAGATATATAGATAGGTTTACATAGATACTCATTTACATTTACATTTATATTATTATTATTATATTATTACTTATATCTAGTCGAAGTTTCTTAGTGATAGCCTTGAGATACTTGTCTAAAGGTACTCTTACTATATTAGGTCTCCATGCTAAGTAAACTGCGGAGCTAGCCACTTTCTCTACTAATGAATATGAAGTCAGATAGACTCGCCCGCGCCGGAATACACGACACTCTTTGTCTAAACGCCTTACTAAGAGGCGCTCCTACTGATCTTGTAGCCAACCCAACCTGTACTACATATCAGATCCAACTTGTAAACTGTTCATTGGTACTACTATGTGTCCCAAATGAGACCGTGCCACCCACCTATTGTTGTTGTTGTTGTACAGGTTATCACTTAATGCCGCAGACTTTACTGCCTGAATCTACCTCAGTGTACGGGACACATTTGCTGTCTATATCTCACCAACGGTGTATGTATTATGTTAACCATTTCCTTTGTCACTTTACATTGCTACCCAGACATCATTTGCGAAAATGACCACGTCAATAGGAGCCCTCTCTAATATGAGAGGGCTCAGAATTGGCCACTATAATATTAGAAGCTTGAACTTAAAATTTGGCGAATTGTATGATTTGGTAGGGTTATTTGATGTAATGTGTGTTAGCGAAAGCTGGTTAATAGAAGGCTACTCTAATCATAAACTACATGTACCGGGCTATAAGTTTTTCCGTCATGATCGTGTCCTAGATAAAGTGGGTGGAGGCCTTTTGATATATATTTGCGATAAAATGGCTCCCTACTGCAGTATATGTCCAGATCTGTTCCAGTCTAATGCGGATATCGAATCTATGGTTGTAAATTTCACTCAAGAAAAACACCGGCTAACTTCTTTTATACATGTGTATAGACCGCCAAATGGCAGCTACGTCAATTGTATAGACGCCATTGTGAAAACTTGTCAAAACGAGGTTTTTAATGGACGAGAGAGGTGGCTCATCGGTGATATCAATGTTGATCTCCTAAGCCCGGACGACTGTAAGACTAAATATTACAAAAAGGCCATGGACACCGTGTGTCTCACTGACATTATCACTAATGATATAACCCGGCCGTATCCAAACAAGCCTGGTGGAACATGTATAGATCTCATCAGTACAGACTGCGACATTGTGACCTCACAAGGAACTTTGCCTCTGTTTGTGAGTGACCACTTACCGGTTTTTGCCATCAGAAAAAAGGCAAAAGAACCCTTTGTGATGAAAACCATTGTTGGCCGCTCGTATAAGGCCTATAATTATGACGATTTTCAAGACTATCTATTAAATGTTAATTGGTATGAATTTTACAATACCACTGATATTGACTGTAAGTGGGAAATCATGTTGAATGTAATTGTCTCGTATCTAGATGTACATTGCGCAATTCGTGAAATGGTCATAAAAGATATGAACAAACCATGGATGTCGCGACCCATTTATGAAGCCATATATGAAAGAAACCAATATATGTACGACTACTGTGTCGGTGGTAAGGTCGATCTAAACCTATTGGAAATGGCTAAGCAAACGCGGCGTGATGTTAATGCCATGACGCGTTGCGCGGAGGAAAATTATTTCCTAAATAAGCTCGAAGAGCATGCAAAAAATCCCTACAAATTTTGGAAAGAGTTGAATGAATTGCTCGGCCGCACTGGTAAACTTAAACCCGATCTAATCCTCGACCACCATGAGACTGGTCAGACGCTGAAGGGGGACGCTGTGCCAGATTATATTAACTCTTTTTTCACTGGCATAGGAGAAAAATTATTTGACAGTCTAGGAGACAAACCAAAAGTCAGCAATATTAATACGCCGATTCGTGATCATTATGTACCTAATGATGACACTAGGGTCAGTTATACAAAAGTGGTCAAATTGTTATCTGAAATTGATGTACACAAGTCAAGTGGCATAGAGCACATTAGTGCCACTGTCATGAAAGACGCTCTGTTGATTCTAGCACCCCAATTAACTTGTCTGATAAATGAATGTCTCCATGGTATAGCTTTCCCCGCTGCCTGGTCAACAGCTACTGTCGTGCTGCTTCCAAAGTCTGGTAACGACAGAGAGATTGGCAATTGGCGACCAATATCGCTGCTGCCAATGCCTAGCAAGATCATGGAGAGGGTGGTGTACGAAGAGATATATAGCAGACTGGAGGATGCTAATCTTATCACAGACTGCCAGTTTGGCTTCCGCGCGTCCAGGGGGACGAGCGGCGCGGTATTTACTCTAGTCAATGATATCTTCAGATCACGTGACAATAGGGATCCGCTGGTCGCTTGCTTCCTGGACGTGCGGAAGGCTTTTGATTGTATTCACCACTCCGAGCTACTTAGTCGTATGAGAGAATTTAATTTGCCCGAAATCTACTGTGATTGGCTCTATGCATACCTCGGAAATCGTACGCAGCGTGTATTGTGTAATAATACGAAATCCAAAAGTGCCAAAATTAATTTCGGGGTCCCACAGGGATCTATATTAGGACCCTTACTCTTTATCTGTTATATTAATAACCTACCAAAAATAGTAAAAAATTTCCGCGTTTTAATGTATGCCGATGATGTGGTGTTCTATACAAGTCACCACAGTCAGGAAACGGCTCGCGCTCTACTTCAGGAAGACGCTACCGCTGTCTATAACTGGTTTACCAGCAGCGGGTTATGTATAAACGCTAATAAGACTCAAGTGGTAGTGTTTACCCACGAGCAACCAGAGGTACAGCCCATATTGGACATAAAAATGGGTAGTAACACACTATCAACCTGCTCCCAATATGAGTACTTAGGTATTATACTGGATTGCACTTTAACTCTTGAACGCACTATTACCAAAACTGTTAGTAATACTAATTTTAGACATGTCATGCTTAGAAAGGTACGCGGCAAAATGTCGCGATCTACAGCTACTCTAGTCTATAAGCAAACCATGTTACCGGTATTGGACTATTGTGGCTTTCTATTTAATGGTGTGACTGACCTACAGCACAAGCGACTGCAGCTAACCCAAAATAAGTGCCTACGCACATGTTTAAAGGTACGTGTACGTCACCATGTCTCCGACCTACACAGCGATGCAAATATTGATTACCTTGAAGTCAGATACGATCTGCAACTATAACTAATGATTCACAAATATGTCTATGGAAAAAGCCACAACTGTGAGAGAATGGGCCTGGAGTTCCGTGGGCAGGCGGCGGAGGGGCGAGGGATGCGTTCCACCGATACTGGCCTACTGAACTACCCAAAGTCCAAATTAATGGGATACAGGAAAAGCCCACTGTACCGAGGTATAGAACTCTGGAATAAACTGCCCACAGAATGCCGACTTAGCTTAACAAAGGACAGTTTCCGCCTAAAGGTGAAACCAATCCTGGTGAGCTTGCATATCGAAAGGCAGCGAGCAAAGGGCCTAATAAGATAATATATGCTAACTAATGGCAGTGCAAGCTGCACCGTATATATATGAAGCCATGTTATACTGCTATAACCTTGTACTATTTAATAATGTCTGATTGATTGCAATCAATTTATTGTCCTTATACAATAGAGTCGCACACACTATATGACTCCTATATGTGAAATAATATTGCATGTACATCATTACCGAGCCAAAACATTGTAACTATCTATGGGAAATTTATTCTCACTTTGAAATGTAAATTGTGTTTGAAAATCACTCAGTGCAATAAACACATTTATAAACTCAAACTGTCGGTGGAGGGGTACCGAGACCTGCGGGTTTAAGCACCACATAATGCATCATGCCCTTACTTGTCATGATGCAGGAATGCAGCCCTAGTGAGTAACTCGCCAGTGTTGCATTCATGCATCATGCTAATGGAGTGGGGTTGAGAAACACAGAAATTTCATTTTCCGTATACAGGTGGTATGTATAATGTAATAGGTGTCAATTCTGGAGGTAGAGAAGCAGGTATAGTTGCAATTTTTTGCTGTATGTGTTATACAGACTCGGCGAGTGACACCCAGGGCTGCATCTTTTGGTGACATCCGTCCTTAAAGGGTTAATGACCATGACTGTCTACCAGCGTTAAATTAGTTTTCATAATTTCACTTCTTTTTTAGCTTTGCTATGCAAAGACTGATGCGGGAGGTTTATTTCTAAACGACTTTTACAGGAAAGACAAACTGGCTGTTAAAACACCCCATGCATGTTTTCCCGTAGTATATTACATAGTCCCGTCTAAAAGTTACATAACAATTCAATGAATTTCAATTTATAAAGTTTAGTATTTCGATAAAACTGCCTGAAAATGAATGCAGCTATTAAGAGCTTGGCCAGAGGACATGAAACAATGACACGCCCTATACAATGACACAGCAGTTTGAGTTTATGTCAACACAGAGTGGAGAAGTCCAGGTTGCCTCCAGAATGACTCCCCTCTCCAGCGCAGCCCAGGTCACCTAAGGGAGCCTAGGCGACTCTCTGGCTGACCTAAGGGAGTCACCTGGGGGAGTCATATGACCCAGAGAACTATATGACTCCCCCAGGTGACTCCCTTAGGTCAGTTAGACAGTCTCCTAGGTTGCCTTAAGCGACTTGGACTTCCATAGAGAGGGGAGTCATTCTGGAGGCAACCTGGACTCCCTTTTGACGCTGTTTCTTTTCTCTGTGAAGGTGCTTTAGAATTGACTGGGGGGGGGGGGATGTTACGGATAAAAGTAAAAGATGCACAAAAAGTCGCCGGGGCTAGACATGAGGGTCCTTTATGGTTAACCCTTAAAAGATGACATGTCGCTAAAAGTTGTATTTCTTGGCATGATGCACCAATGCAGACCCGGCGAGTAACTCGCTGATGCTGCATATACGTCGTCCCTTCTGCAATGTCTCAACCCCATAGGGTCGGCATGATGCTTGAATGCAAAACCAGCAAGTTACTTGCCAGGGCTGCATTCATGCATCATGACGACCAAGCACACGATGCAGTAAGACATCATGCTGTCCTTAAAGGGTTGACTCTATACATAACAATATAGTATGTGAGACATGTGTGCATATATGTGTGCATATGGATATCACAATAGTGCAACATGGACAGGGACAGTAAACATATTTATGCAGTAATTTTGAAGGCATGAAAATAGACTAGAACTTTAAGTTATCTGGTTTATCATTCTTTGTTGCAGTAAGTAGGATGAGTCCACTGTTTATAATGTATTCCTTTCTCTATCATTTTGTAGGGATGTCATAGAATTGTACCAAATCGAAATTTCGGTATATTTGGATTTCCGACTATCGTATCAACAAAAACGTTAAATTGATAACCTTTCAGACCTACTTTGACCCTTAATTACTAGCTTCACTAAAATGTAGAAATAAGGCAGATTAAAGCATTTTTTGGTCACCTATTTATGTGACGAAATCTGGGCCTTAGAGGTCTCATAGAGAGAAATGGTTTTGCAATATATTTTAATGTATTTCTTTCTAACTCGACACTGATGCAACTAGCCTTTGGTCATGTTGAGTATCATGAATTCTATTTGGACTTGAAAAACAGGTGAAAACATGTCTTTTGAGTGTTATTTAGTTGTTATTTATCTGTATTGGAAAATCGGGAAAAAAATCGGAATTTCGAGACCAATGACATCCCTATCATTTTGCTTAATGTTGATCTTATTACCCAATTTATTGTCAATTGAGAATAAAATTATGTTCCCCATCCCCTGAAAAGTATACCATCAAAGTGTTTGGAACATATTTAAGCAAAATTACGAATTTGAAAAGAAAATTGGATATAGCCATGTTAAAGGTACACAGAGAGAACAAGTAGAAGCACTGTAACACACAGAGAGAAGTAAAGGTGTCAACTATGTTTCCCACGTGGCCCTGGTAGAATGACACTGCTTATATGAAGGGTCAACTTGAGCTGACTCTCTACTATCAGTGTCAACTTGAGTTGACTCTCTACTATCAGTGTCAACTTGAGTTGACTCTCCACTATTAGTGTCAATAGCAGAGTCAATAGCTGTCCATTTTTGCCAGAGCCACGTGGGAGACACGGTTGACACCTTTACTTTTCTGTGTGCACTCAAATGGGAGTCCAGCCCCGATCACTGAGGTAACTCTCCCCACAACTCTAAAGTGACTCCCAATGATTAGGGAATCTTAGAATAGGAGTCATTATCGAGTTATTATAGAGTCCTGCTAATGTTAAGGAGTCCTGGGGAGAGTTACCTCAGTGATCAAGTCGGGAGTGACTCTACTTCTTTTCTGTGTGTATACAACACAATCTAGCTGATTTAGATCGACCAACAATTGTCCTTCATGACTCTTATTGATATTAGCCTGATGCTTGTGGAACACAAAGAAAAGAAATAAAGTGTATGTCACGGGGTCTATTTGTCTTTTACAGGGCATTCACATTCCACATCAATTTCTCAATGAAAATGCAGGCAGGCATTCATGTGATCATTAGGAACATGTTGAAAACAAGAAAATATGGGATCACAAACAAAATGAAATTATCCTGAATTTATCAAAATAAAAACCGATCTATTTACTGTATGAGCCTATGAGCATGGCAAAAAAGAAATATAGTAATCAAGATATGTATAGATCCATACATCAAGAAAGGGCGCCTTTTCAGAAAAGTTGTTGATAAAGTTTTTGATAAATTTTGTCACCATGACCTACAAATTCATGACATCATCTCAAAATCCTGCATTTTAATGTACACTGTTTGAAAGAGAATTGTCCTGAGAGTTTCCCGATATGAGAAGTTTGCAAACTTAGCCATTACAAACAATGCTGTGAGGATTCTGCGTGAACCAACATAAACACAACTTTATTTAGAAAAAGTCACCCCTTCTTGGTGTATTGGTCTATAGAATGCCAAGGTACAACACTTAAATGGTATAGATAAAGGTAGATCATGACAATCCGCAAATACAGTAAAACTTCGTTATTACAAACACCTTGTTACCAGTAAGATTAGTTCGTTATAAGCGAATTTCGTAGTAACCAAATTCAACATTTGTAAGATAGATGGTAAGAAAATAGATAGATAGATGGATAGATACATGTAGATAGAAAAGAAGGTTCAATCAGATTGTAAAACTTGGTTACATAGAGGTCCCTCTAAGCACAGTAATTGTAGTCTCAGAATGGTAGGTATACACACATGAACGTCCATATGTAGGTCCATGGTACACACTTGTGAGGGGGCGACAGGGGGGCTTTGAGAGGGCATCCCTCCGTGATGTGGCGTCCTCAGGAGGATAGGAACGGACCAGTGAGGGGGGAGGGTATTTTGGTATGCTGAATTCGAATCCGGTGTGTGTAGAATAATTTATGTGTAGTAACAATGTCAAAAATGGGTTCAAAGGTCAAAGTCTCATTGAAAATAGGTCAAATCAGCATATTTACTTCATGGGCAGTGCTCGGTTATCAGACATAGGAGGAGACTGATATCATATGTGGCAATGAAGTCAACATCCACAAGAATAGTTACATGACTTTGGCCAAGGTCAAGGTCATATTTCTCAAGATCAAACATTGAAACGAACATTAGGTTGAAATTTGTGAGAAATATATTGTCATGGCAACAGCCAGCTATTCAATACTAAGGACAAATATTCTTGAGAGCATACCCACACGCTTGCTTTATGTATCTTGCCATAAATTTGTGTGTAGGCCGAAAGATATTTATAATGAGAAAACCTTAAGAACCGTTCGGAAGTCGGAATTACCCCATATTGGTGTTTAAAATACTATAACTGTCATATACAGCTTAACCTTATTCAAACCTGACATACCCCATAGACAGCCGGTAGCCAGAAGGACTGTGTGTACTAAAAAGCTCTTCTGCAATATGCAGGTTTTAGGAAATTTATAAAAAAAATTCGTCTCATCTATCTCCTATCTATCTACTCATTTACCATTCTAATGCTGTTAATAGTTCCGTACTACACCTTAGCCATTATACGGTCCAGACAGACCTTCTATATGACTTTCTAAGTACTAAGAACGTTATAAAAATAATTTTATAAGCGCCCTAGGCGCTTATTACGTTCAATACGGTATAGTACTTTATCAGAGAATCAGTACTTTCACTGATTATGGAGGCCTAATCGCTATAACACCATGTGACCTTGACCTCTGGAAATAATTCTAATGTACGTATAATTTCAAGCTGATATCGATTGACCCATCATGAGAGCAAATATCTTGATTAGAACCAAACATAGGACAGTTTAACATTGAGAGACATAAAGGGGGCCAATGGGATTTGAGGCACTTCCCCACGGAGGATTTCTGACAACTTTTTTTTCCTGAAATGTGCATATACCAAACCATTGAGAAAGGTTACATAGCAATTTTGTTGACCCTGAAGTGTTCATTCATTGGACTAGTGCTATCTCGTCAGAAGAAAAAAAGAATGATATAAACAAGTTGAACCTACAAATGTAGTTTTATTGATATATCTTTCATTAAATTGCCACGATGCAAGGGTCAAGACTATATGCATATTTCCTGCTGTGATAGTTTGCCAGGAAGGCTTCTTCCTCAGACTTCATCAAGCCAGCAGATTTGAGAAGACGGTCATTGTTGTTGCAGAATTCAGACATGATCCCTCGAGCAGGGGCAGTGGTGACACATGTTATTACACTACTAACTGTCATTGTTGGCTTCTTCCACAGGTTCTTGCTCTCATTGGCCAGGAGACACATCTGGTACGAAAGCCTACTACCTGGAGCTGCAGTTTGGTCGCAAATAACATCCCCAGGGAAACGACAGCCTGAAATAAGAGCTCACCACTGTTACTATGGTATACAAAGTATTTCTATATGTGTATATAATCATAATTTAATCAGATAACCAAGTTTAGCATCCATAGTTGACTGACTCATGTGTGAATACAGGCATGTAGACATCACACACACACACACATATATATATATATATATATATATATATATATATATATATATATATATATATATATATATATATATATATATATATATAGTAAAATGTGTCTCTAGCTCTCGGACACTCTGACCCAGATCCTCAGCAATAAGTGTCCCCTGTGTTGCCCGTCTATATGTCTTCCCCCCCCCCCATTTCATTATCCTGCTTCTAATTCTCATAAACCTTTAGCCTTACCACCCAGTATAAAAGTTTAAAAATGGAGCATGTGAGTGGCCTCACAGATGACTCAGGGTAATCTGTCAATTCTGGCATCAGAAATGAATTCGAATGAGTGATCTAATTTGAGTACAATACGTTATTTCTCATTTCTGACGGCAGAATCGTAATCGCCAGAAAAAGCTACCCTAATTTCATGTATTGGAATTATATATAATCGAATTCCAGGTGGTGGCTGTGGGTGAGCAGGTGGCTGTGGGAAAGCAGGTGGCTGGGGGCGAGCAGGCGGCTGGGGGCAAGCAGGTGGCTGTGGGCGTCAGCGCCCAGCAGCGCGTAACCGCTGTTTTACGTCTCGGCCAAAAAGCGAGTCGATCGGAGCGTCAGCAGGGACACCATCGCCGTCTCCGTTCGCCGTGTCGGTCGGCCGCGGGGCGGAGTGTGCTACACGTCCATGCCTTTGCCGTCCATCCCCTGTCCCCCCGCCCCTGGTGTACAACTGCTATCTGTATCATAACCGCTATCTGTTAACATATAGATATAGAGTGGATGTGACTTGTTGCATAGGTCCTGGCGGTAGAATGTGCCCAGTTTTTGCCCGCTTTGGGGGTAGAAAGAGAGAAATACGGGCAAATTCGCTCAAAATGTCATTTCTATCTTCTGCTGAAAACGCTTATGCCTTGAAGTCTATGGGTGTCTGAAGCGGGTGTTAGCTTTTTCTTAGTACATTTCCATAATAGCGAAAGAGAGAAATAGATTTGTGAAGATCGCAGTTCAATATCTTTAAGAAAAATTGAGAGTTTAAAAAAAAAATTTGAGAAAAATGCTGTCCCCCGATCTTGCCTATCTCATGTTTTTTTTCCGCATTTCTCTATCTCGAATGATAACCGAAATACAACGATTCTCCTATGTCACAAAATTGTCTTAAAATGCAAAATTGGTAGGTGTATATTACTCAGGGTTAATTGAACCCTGAGTCAATGAGAAAAGCATGTCCCAGAAATACTGAAATGAAGTAAGAGATTAAGATACAATATTGTAGAGGTCGCAGAAAACTTAGTCATTGGATCGGCCGGGAATCGAAAAACAGACCTCTCGCACCGGTGACAAGCGTGCTAACCGTTACACTACCAACCCGTGTCTAATTGTTCTCCGCCCCCTACGTTACTGGATCGTTATGGTACAGAGGGGGAGGATTACCCAGGTGTTTCACCCCTTCGGGCTCTCCACCAGGTTACGGGGAATCCGACCCCTACACTATTAATCATTACTTAGCCCAGTAGCAGCCTAATGACAGAGAATTACTTAAGTGCCTTAGGGAGTGCTCATTTTTTAACAACAGGGGGGGGGCGGTGAGATTTCGCGCGGAGTGCACGAAATTTTTTCACCCCCCCCGCTAGAGGGGCCGAAATTTTTTACCCCCCCCCGGCAGGCCGAAAATCGCGCGCGTTCGCACCCCTTTGTAGCATAGTAACGCGCGGGCTTTTTCCCTCACAACAGGTTGAAATTTTTTCACCCCCCCCCAAGAGGGGTCTAAATTTTTTACCCCCCCCCCCCCGGTCAAGGGGTCCAAATTTTTTACCCCCCCCCCCAAATCCACCACCCCCCCCCGTTGTTAAAAAATGAGCACTCCCTTACCATTCAAATCAAAGAGGGACTGGGAGATAGGAACAGGTCGAAGTGTCGGGAATCTTCTCGGCTGTAGGACGGGCTGTGCTGCATAGCTCTGAAGGACACCTCCGTACCCTCCAGTGTAACCAACCCCAGCACCGCCATACCCAACTGCTGCAGCACCAGGATATACCACGCCCAGACTTCTCCCCTCTACAGGGGAATTGGTCTGATTTCCTGTCTTCTTCCTGATATCATCCTTAATTCCCCCTACTGCTGATGTTCCTTTAGTTTGGCTGCTGTCTTTGGGTGTGTAGAAGGGTTTAGACTCGGTATTACCTGACACCACTGCAGGAGCTGTTTCCTCATGGCTTGACGCTACCTTTATCTCGGCAGCCAGTATCTGGTGAAACACTGCAAGGGTAGAAAATAGGACCATGGTAAATTGGTGAGACATAAAGAACAGGTTCTAGTAATGGAATTTTTGAGTTTATAAATGTGTTTATTGCACGAAGTGATTTTCAAAACACAATTACAATCAAGAGATATTATATTATGTCATTGGTATAATGTAGTACAAAGTAGATCTTTACACAAGTATGATGAGATCATAGTATTCAAACAGAGTAATTACCATAATTACCATATATTTATAATCATCTTATGAGACCAAGGCCCCTTTGCTTCTCTTGGTAGAGTCTCTTTATGACCGGCTTAGACTTTCCCTAATATCAAAAGCAGTCTGAGATTGTGTTGAGAAGCATAGATCTATATTATCTAAGTTATCAAATTTATAACAAAGCGTCAAACGTATTACTGGTCAGTTAGGAGCAATGTGCAGATATATGATGTATACGTTCAGTCATAGATCGAATGTCTTATATAAATTACCGTATTTCCCTATGGACCCCAAATATGAGCCCGCTCCATTTATAAGCGGGGTCAATACCCCATTCGAAATCAGTATAAGCTGGGGCCTGGTCAATGAAGGCAACTCCAATACAATTTCTTCAGAGGGGGATAACTTGACTATTTTCACATTCCTTTCATGTACATTATGTTAATGAACCATCCTTTTAGCTGAGTTCATTTTACGGGATGAAAACATTAAAATTTATCATCATATTATAAAAAATATCTAAAACAATTGTGTTAAGATGATGAATATACCTAAGAATTTTCGACAGACTGCTACAGTAGCTCTTTACAGCTAAAAATAACAGTAGATGAAAATAATATAAGCCTGCCTCGAATATAAGCCTGCCCCGTTTATAAGCCAGGTCAACATCCCTTTGAAATCAGTATAAGCCCATTCTTATAATCAGGGAAATAAGGTATATAGGAATCGCTGAAAATATTCATAGTTTCTCAAACATAAATCATTTTATTAGGCCCTGGTATATTTTATATGGATAAAAATTGACACAGCGACACGGCCCTTTTGCTAAAAATCGACATGGCGACACGGTCAATTATGCGGGTACCCATGTAGAGGCACATAAATCATTGGTCGTCATGATAAATGAATGCAGCCTTTACTTGGGGAGACTACTTGCCAGTGCTGCATTCATGCATCATCCCGAACCTTGGGAAATTCATCAACCCCTTAAGGTCTGCATAATGCATTACAGATTAATGCCATAGCTGAATAGATCACTAAGACTAAGATGTTATAAGTTACTTACATAGACTGGACAGGAGAAGTGTTGACAGAATCATGGTGATGCTATAACTGTGTAACACAAGGGCAGCAATGCTATAGACGTCTAACAAACTCACTCAACCTAGCCTATTTATATGTCTGAGGTTTAATCAACATTGATATTTCATTTTGCCTAAGGCTGCCAATGTATTATATAAGTGTTAAACGAAGTATATATAGTAGCAGAAGGTGTCTACAAGGTATGTGACTCAGTATATTAATGTCATTTTAATAACTTATAAGTTGGACTTAAGGGTCTGACAGAATTTAATATGCTACTTCGTGTGAACATGAAAGCATTTACAATCTCATCTGTTTCCATAGAATAACTGGAGAGATTGTTCTTCAATCATTGTTTCAGCACCTCCATTTTATTTTTAAATATATGATAGCTTGATATACCCTAGTGAGCGTTTTACACACTGTATCCATTATCATCAATGAATTCTGAAAACCTTTTCAGTTTTGAGAAATAAATAAGTCATATTATACATATTTCTTACATACATATGTTGAGTGTGACATATTCTTGTATCCGGAGTGAATATGCACCATATTTGATGACTACATATAACATGAATTCATCATTGCTGACACCAAGCAAAAAATTATAAGGTTCCCCCTGGAGTTGGATAAATCAAACCGAAAGTGTATTTATAAAGAGCTGCGTCAGCACTTTAATGTTTGGAGGTGGACATTTATTGTCTCCCCCCCTCTCTTAATTCATCAGACATTCTCCAAATGTCCCCATATAGCTTCACATTTGAATAGCATGCAGTAATATTCACTTGAGCACTACTAGATTATTTTAGTTCAGAACCTTTGATAATATCAATCTCTCTAAAAAATATCATGTATTCAAATTTAAGAAAAAAGTAAGATTGATGGATGACTGATTCCATATAAACGGTGCTCCAAATTATAGGGCACTGTAAGTGCAGCATATATGCAGATGGACACTCATCTATAAGCCCATAATCTACCTTTGCTTTCTACTTCATGTGTGGTGTGTGACCTGCATTGAAGATTCGCATAAGACATATGTATGAACTTTGAATGTAGGCCATCTTCTCATAATAAGGTAATAAAAGGCTTTACAGGGAAAAGGCATGTCTTCCTACAGGTAATTATATGAATAAATATACAACCTGCAGTGTTAAACTATGGGGTATTGTTTGAGTAGAACAGTGGTGTGCGCTTGGTGAGAATTGCAGAATGGTCACTCATGAAAACATAATAGTGAAGGTTTATCATTGCCATTCAAAGCATTATATTCCTGGTAATCTTCAATAACAGTATTATATAAAAAACGCATTTACCTCTTTAACATGTTTATTGAAAGTCTACTAGATCATACAGCATAGACTTGCATGGCTAAAAGACTATTTTTCCTAGACATGAAACATCTTTGAATATCTGTGTGAAACTAACTGAAAGAATGATGTTACATATTACTTTGTTTCATAACTGTCTAATAGATGCTCTAACATTGTACCATTATGACATAATTTTACAATGTCTCTTTTCTCCACTTATCCATGAATTCTCAGTAATCTAGTACTTGAAGTAGAAAAAGAACCATCACCTGCAGAGGCAGACAACTGGAATGATCGCCATCGGTTTTGTTACCTGTCTCTGGTCAGGCATTGTCACTTTCAGCATTGACACTTTCAGCAATATTTTGCATACAATTGATTCTGTGATTGATGGTGGTGGTGTTCACTTGAGTTCTGGTAAAAGGATAAGTTATGCACAGATATTTGCTCTATATATTGCCATGAGGCCTATACTTACAGTGTTAAGGTGAGAGACCCCTATGCTAGCCTACTACTGCCCCCTAGTGTGTGGATAGAGAACTGTCTGCATAAGGACATAAGGCTATGCCCATCATGCTATCTGACTAGAGGCACAGGTGCTGCCATGCCCTCTAGTATGTGTAAAGAGATGTGCAGTAAATATAGTCTTCATCCTATAGACCAATGCAGCAAGAAAGGCTGACTTTTCAGAAAAGCTGTTGATGAAATTTCTGAACATTTCTGAAGTGTGATGGACTAATACATCAATTTAACCTCAAAATCATGCATTCTAATACATAGGGGAGAGAGGGGCACGTTGAACCACTTCTGCACATTTATTTTTTTCCTGACCATATCAAGGTCATGAGAACTTTGATGTTGCATCCAGCAGCTACCTTATATCGTTGCGCTATATGCCGACCTATGGCAAATCAAGTATTGTCATTCTTTGTATTTCTTTTGATTTTTGGAAAATTAAATCTTTGGGTGGTTCAATGTGCCCCATGCCCTGGGCAGGTTGACCCACCCACTGAGGCACATTGAACCACTCATATTAAATAGTTCAAACAATCAGTAATATGGTTCAACTATTGAAAGTTTAGGTGGAATTATTTGCTGTTGATACTTTTGCATAGGACTGCATGTAAAAAACACTTATCTAATGCACACAAGTCCGTCAATTATAGTTTCAAGGGTAGTGACTGAGTTGGTGCATTACAGGTTTCCCTTTAGGTCAATATAAACCATCTTAAGAGGATTGCTGTTATTTGCAAGGTCTATATAGATCTTTGATTATATTCTTCTATGATGTAACAGGCTGTCCTGCTTATGAAAAATAATACATGTAGGAATAAAGACACTATGAATACGCTACAAAAGAATCTATTACCACAATCAGCAAATTATGTATTTTATCATAACTGTAGAGCCAAATAGTAACCTCTTTGAGTGTGTTTCTCCATGAGCCCTATCTGATAAGCTATAGGTTTATAAATATGAGGGCCCACGTTATGCTATGGTTGACCCAGAGGTTGAACTGAGTAAATTACATCTTCTCATCTCTCACCTACAAGGTTAGGCTGCCCTCTGGTGAGGAGCAGCGATACCTTGTCCCTCTATGCAGTGCAATGATCAGGTGCATTGTGTTAAATAATGGAACTAGTCCTTCAAGGCAGAGGTTTGGGCACCTTGAGGATGGTTCAAGGTGCCCCAATTTTTGTGGTTCAATGTACCCCATGCCGAAGATTGTAGATAAGGTTGATGTAATTCAGATTACATAACACACTCAGGAGTAAAATCAGGTTCTACTCAAGCATTGAGATGTACACTTTGACCTGTATAAAGATCTTTGGCCAGCTATGTTTTTCTATGACATGAGAACAAAAGTTCAACAATCGTAAATATCTACTTTCAAGGGCATAAATCCTTTAATGTTCTCTAGTTTTCCCCCCGATAATCCAAACCAAACATGATGCTGCTGCTCTGAACTGTCTATAAAAAGGGGTGATTTGGTAAGAAGACTGCTGGAAAATTCCCAAAGGAATAGCAAAGAAAGCAAGTGGTTCAATGTGCCCAGGTGGTCAACGTGCCCCTCTCTCCCCTACTATTTTGAAGATAATTGTTCTGTGAATCTCCTGATATGAGATATTTGCAAATGTAGCTACTGTAGACAACTTTACTTGCATTCTACTGAAACCAAAATAAACAAAACTTTATTCTGAAAAAGTCACCCTTTCTTGAGGCATTGGTCTATAGACATCTACCTTAAGCACCTACCTGGTATCCAATATATACCATAGTGCAGATCAGAAATACTTTGTCATGGTTTGTTTGTATCTTCCTCACACCATAGGCCTATACAGTTGTAGAAGGTTAAAGCTGCTATACCAGGTGGCACACTCTAACCTACATTTCCTTCCTCTGTGTCTCATATGATTGTGTAACCCTTTCCCTCTTATTATCTGCCATTAATTTGGACAAGAGATTCTTGATATGTGCAAAACAAGACTCAGATTCCAACTACCATTTATATTCTGGTGGGGTTTGGCTGTTTGGTGTTGACAAAAGCCATCAGGTGGCAGTAGTGAGTGGAGAGGAGCCTGGAAGTTTTCCATTGCTCAACTCACAAACACAGCCTACTAGTACCTGGCGTATCCTGTAGATGGCACTTGCCTTGTTGATATGAATGTGCTGAATAGAATGCTTCCAGCGTTCTATTTTTTCTGGTTTATAACTTGGAATTTAGCACAGTTAAAAGTCACAAATTAGATTGGGATCTTAGTAGTACACTGCACTAAGGAGACCCTTTATAAAAATGTAGAAAGTGAACTTTCTATATATCTGAGGTAGTACAGCAGCTTTAACATAGGCCTAGAGATTGCATCATTCAGGGAGATCAATCAGGTTTGATGTGACCTACATCCTTGAATGTGTGCTGCTCTGTAGTAACTACTAGAATCAATAGAGAGGGCTGTGAGCAAATATTCCCAGGGAAGTTTGTGCATAACTTATCCCTTTACCAGAACTCAAGTAAACAGCACCACCACCCAGTATAGAATCAGTTGTATGCAAAATATTGATTGAAAGTGTCAATAGGTAGGACAATGCCTGACCAGACAGGTAACAAAACTGATGGCGATCTCTCTAAGTGTCTGCCTCTGCAGGTGTTGGTTCTTTTTCTACTTCTATATTTTATATTGCATGTCCCCTGCTATGCGTGGGGCGTTAAAAGGAATCAATCATCATCAATATGTGAATGTATACTGTGAATTATTCCTTAGAGCCCCTACAGCTTGGTACAAGGCTAGATAACTTATTCATACCACTAGCTGTATGCAATATGCAAGAGGTTTGAATTGCTTTGTTCTCCGTGCAGTGGGGTAATATGTATCGGGTATTTTTTTTTTATTTTTTTTTTTGAGATAAACCTCATTGTGCTTTTTTGCCGTGTTTTTCAGGTTTAAATTTGGTGCTCACCCCCTTATCATGGTATTATGTTTTGCCGCTCCACGAGCTGCTTTACATTGAGTGATGTTATATGATGGATCCCACAAAATTGTTATGAATGGTTTAGAGCTATACAGTGGTACGATATAAGATGATTTACTGAATTCTTGATTTATGTTGCTTGGTCTCCTCGAGGCCATTTTAAAAAAAAATCCCGCTTTTAAAGTATTTATTTTGATATGAAATTCATATAGATTTGTAATTTCGAAATCTACCTCCTCGAGATCACAAAAGATTAGACAATAAATGACAGTGCTTGTACATAAGGGTCCATCGTAGACTTGAGGGAGAGCTTTTTTCGCCGCCATTTTGGACAGTCTGGAACATCTATATATGAACCATGTCTCACTCAGTTCCAGTTAATTTACACACAGTAAGTATTATAATGAAAGAAGTGGTCCTATATCAGGTGGATGTTGCCTTTTACATGCCTCATGAATCAATATAGTGCAGAAATTGCTGTTGTGAGAAAGTCTAACAACACCACCTACACTCCCCGGCTAGTAAGGGAGTGGTCATTTTTAACAATGGGGGCGGGGGAGTGTGATTTGGGGGGGGGGGGGACCAACAAATTTGAACCCCTTGAAGGGGGGGAACCAAAGAAATGTGGACCCTTTTTTAGCAAAAAAAGCTCAAAGGGGCCGGCCTGGGGGGGAACCGAATTTTTTTTTCGACCCATCCTGTGAAAATCCACCACCCCCCCCATGTTGTTAAAAAATAACCACTCCCTAATATATTCATGACTCGGCCATGAATCATTGAGTGACTCTAATGGGTATTTCAGCAAATAGAACACTGCTTCCCGCAGCTCGACCGTTAGACGTCTGAGGCGTTACCTCAGGTACACAAGCCACAGTCTACCTCAGGTACACAAGATGTAATCAGCCAATCAGAATCGACCTGCTGCTGCAGCAGATGCATGTGTTCTGCCCTCTTAGTGGTTGGGTCCGGTTGGCTGCTGTGTACCTGCGGTACAGTAGGTTTCTGTACCCCAGGTACACAGTGGCTATCCTTCTGTACCCCAGGTACTGGTTTCTGTAACTAGTAGTAGGTATCCCAGGAGATTTGAAGATATCATTGTTGCACATGTGGAAACTTATGACAATGCAGGTCTTTAAAGGACACCCCTGAGCAAGTGACGTTTATGACTACTAAGAGGGAAATCTCTATTTCATGTGTGTTAAAATTAGGGATGTCATTGGTATCAAATTTTATGAGTTATCAGTTATTCACTATTTTGGTGTCGATTTAGGTAATATATCAGTTATTCATTATATAAAAAGAAGAGGTAGATTAGGCCACATTTTCTCCATTTCAGCTTACAGACACTGTAAAAAATTATAGTAGAGACAATGAAATGAAAGAAAATCGTAATATTCTTATTTCTTGTGATAGAAATAAAAATAAAATTTGTAATATTTAGAATAACATTTTGTCTTTCACATTTTACTACCTAAATACCTTAATAATGGTCCGATTTACACGCCGTAAAAACGGACATATAGCAAAAAAAGAATCCAAGATGGCGGTGTATCGATACCCATTGTTTGTCGATTCGGTTATCAGCTACATAAAAATTAGCGATGTATCGATACATGTGATACCAATGACATCCCTAGTTAAAATAGAGATATCATTATGACAAGATGAAAAATAAAATCAGTAGTATAGAAAAGATCCATTAACTTTTCCAACCCATTTTTATATTTTCATAGATTGCACCCGGTCATAGATTGCACCCGTTCATAAATGGCACCTGGACATTGATTGCACCGATGCAGTCATAGATTGCACCCAGTCATAGATTGCACCCAGTCATAGATTGCACCAACTCATAGATTACACCCAGTTATAGATTGCACCAACTCATAGATTGCACCCAGTTATAGATTGCACCCAGTCATAGATTGCACCCAGTCATAGATTGCACCCAGTCATAGATTGTACCCAGTCATAGATTGCACCAACTCATAGATTGCACCCAGTTATAGATTGCACCCAGTTATAGATTACACTCAGTCATGGATTGACCTAGTCATAGATTACACCTGGTCATAGATTGCACCCAGTCATAGATTGCACCAACTCATAGATTGCACCCAGTGATAGATTGCACTCAGTGATAGATTGCACCCAGTGATAGATTGCACCCACTCATAGATTGCACCCAGTCATAGATGTTGAACTTGTATTGGTTTCATGAGACATGGCCATATACGGTCATGTGGAGTTCATGGCGGCTCTATTCCACACAAGTAGTGAGCGGCATCACAAAAGGCAGGAATATCCAGCTTCCCCCTAGTGTCAACACCACCGATATCCCACCAGTCAATATTATAATTGATGTTACACTACTGTTTCTCCGCTGTGCGACTATGATACCGGAGGGGGGGGGCACTTGACTTTTATTTGACACTGGTGTGCGGCTAGACCTGTGACAACTCTTCCCAGACAGCATTGGTCCCTTGGGCCCATAATTATGTGTTTGACTTGGGCCAGCTAGTCTTGCCCATATCTGGATAAGGGTCCTTTTTGTCCAGGGCTATAGTATAAGTGGAAGCCCAGATGGGCCGGCCTAGACAACTTTTTTTCTTCATAAATACATTGTAAATAGTTTAAAACATGCTGACATCTGATTTTTCTCTAGAAATCTCCATATAGTGTACATTTTTATGGTTTGAGCTAAGGTGAAATAGAACTGGGCTCGAGCTGGGCACTTTGAATCTGGGCTGACTCATCTGGGGTCCCACTTTAGCCCTGGATAAAGGGACCATAACCCAGATATGGGCAAATCAGCTTGCCCAAGTAAAAACACATATGGGTCTCACTATGTAATGATGACTGGGTTAACCTTGGGCAATTTTGACCACAAAAACATACACAAGCTTGGCTAAAAGCTCCAAAAATACACCCTTGTTAGTAGAATAATTTGTGAAAATCTGCTGAAAAGGTTATTCAAGTGCAAAGGGTATTCATGGAAACTGGGATATTTTGTGGGGAAACCGGGACATTTTGGTTAGGGAGATTTTGTGAAATTTGACCCCTGTTAGGACTTTTTTTTTTAAAGTGAGCCTTTGTTAGAGTGATTTTGTAGAGAAGGTAGTATAGCCTTTCCAGCTTCACACATGTGTATACAAAACACATGAAGTGCCCCCCCCCCCC
Source organism: Harmothoe impar (assembly GCA_947462335.1). NCBI lineage: Eukaryota > Metazoa > Annelida > Polychaeta > Phyllodocida > Polynoidae > Harmothoe > Harmothoe impar. The sequence continues at coordinate 76,413,511 of OX381712.1, forward strand.
CGCCCTGGGGTAAGATGGCAGACCTCCTCACCACCCCTCAATGCAGGGGCTGACCGTTTGATACAAGAGCGGCTTAACGTTTACTTTCGTGCCAGAAACAGGTGAGTACTTGTGACATAGTCACTAATAATGGGATATAATGGGATATAATGTACTGGTATGTAAGATTGATGGTCTCCGGAAGTTTTATATCCATTTTCAAATAACTGAGGAAAATTTCAGAGAGCAACTGGTATAACACCAACTGATCTTGGTCAATTCAAGGGTGCTAAATTATTTGGCCTTGTAGATGCAAAAAAATGCGATAAAACACCCGATACTAGTGAAAGGTCTGGCAGGAAGCCTATTCTTTCCATCATTAAATTCATGTATGCTGGGTAATACATGTCTTCAACATCAAGAAAAAGTGGTATATAGCCGCTAAGAACCTATTCTTTGCCTACAAAATAACACCTTTTAACTTCAGGTTCTGTGATATCAGATAGCCGTTCAATAAGAACATCACAGACATCATCATATATAATAAATATTTCCTGTGGGGTTTCCTTTGCATTGACATGCTAGATAATCATCATAATTATATTGTGTGCCCTTAAAATATAAAATAGAATATGCTTTGCCCTGTATATAATTCAGTAGTAGGCTAACACATAGAATATAAAATATTTGGGCAATCAGTACTTACGCAAAATAGTTATATTTCTAGAAAATGAAGAAAACAAGAACTTTCATTGTTATCCCTGTTATCAGTGACCTAGACCAAAGTGAATTTCAGTGGTTTCATTCCAGTTGCTTTTCGGCCGTTCCTCAGTGTAATTGAATTAAGCTACTGTTACTGTGCTATAATTGTTACCATGCCTGGGAGGCACTCAATTACTTAGTATGGCTGGACCCCTGGAAACCCTTACTGAGGGATGTTTGGGAGAAAATTGACATTTTTGGGGGTATTTTGAAGATGAATAAATTCCTACTTTTTTACCACTAAATTGACCCTTTTTCAGGGAAATCTTTCTTAGAATTGGACCCTTGCCCAGGAAATTGTTGAAAAAGTACCCTTGCCGGCCAGACATATGTGTATGCTAAGTATACTAAGTGCCTCTCCTGGGTTATAATGCCAATGAGATGTTTTGCTGATTTATATATAATGTAGCCTCTACCTGGGGGGCTAGCCGTAAAAATCGACAGACCGACATGCGAGCTAGTGACATATGACAGGAGAATTGAAAAGATAGCAACACAATTAACTGAGACTAGGTGGCTGCACGGGGTCAAAAGCGACCTGGTGACCTTGGCTGTTTTCTAGGCAACCTCGTACAATAATTTGTAAATCAAAAGTGACCTGGTGACTTTTGGACAAAATTGGCTTAAGCATAAATGGTCTATAAAAAAACCCATAGAATATGTAATAAAGTGAGATTTGTATGATTTAAACAGTACCAACAAATATAAGAAGGTTTTAAATGTGATTTTGAAAAAGAAATCGCTCCAGTACTAGAGATTCATATATTAAAGGCCACGTACAGAAGGTAGTATGGCCAAAAAACATTCATTTCCTGGAGGTCCTAATCCAACCTGACGAGAAAACAAATAATTATATCTTAGTTACTTTTTTTCAAATAGCAGAGTTTTTGTAGCCAGGTGATATACGTCACCTGGTCATATACGTCACCTGGTTATATACGTCACCTAGTCATATACGTCACCTGGTCATATACGTCACCTAGTCATATACGTCACCTGGTCATATATGTCACCTGGTCATATACATCATATTAATGCCATGGAGACTCAGAATGGTACAAGACATAAAAGAAAAACCAATGAATAACAAGATAAGTATTATTGGCCGCTATGGCGTGATGAGGGAAAATTATCACATTCAAATCTATACACTGTATATTTGCTATTCTGTGCTCTCATGCTCATATACGTCAGATGGTCATATATGTCAGCCAGTCATACATGTTAAACCTGTATCGATTTGGTAAGACTGAGCCATACAGCCTGGGCTCATATAGACTGGGCCTGAATCCCCTATGGCTACTACAATCCAAGCATAGAACAAATAGTCCAGGTCCCAGGTAGTACAATGGTCTGCAGTAGCCCTGGAGGGCATTATACTATACACTATATATAGCACATAGGTCAGTAATGACCTCCATTTTGCTGTCAACAAAAGCTATTATTATTATTATATAAGGGCATTATATAAGTGCTTCCATTTCCCATTCCTGTCACCACAAAACCTCACGTAGAAGCCACAGCTAGTACGCGAATCAGATTGCCAGTGCGGCTTATAGGATCGGCCCAATAAGGAGGCACAACTTACTTTTTTACAGGTCTGAATCTCACCTTAGAAGGTGTACTGATTATTTGTGTATTGAACTTGTCATATGAATCTGAACCTATCATAAATTCCCGCTTATACCCTGCATCCCGACGTTTGTAGCATCCTATAACCCACACCCGTTGTCTGAGAATTGCCATGTTGCTACTGCACTATACTGTCAAAAGCTCTTGTATTACCCACACATGGACTTTGGGAATATAGAATAGATTTGGTTTGTGTATTTACCCACAGGTTATAAGTGGGAATTCATGGTAGTTTCCTAAATTTGCCAAATTTAATGTTGACCTCCATATTCCCTTATATTGGCCTTATACACTATATATAACACATAGGTCAGTAATGACCTCCATTTTGTTGTCAATAAAAGCTATTACTATTATACAAGGGCATTATATAAGTGCTTCCATTTCCCTTTCCTGTTACCACAAAACCTCATGTAGAAGCCACAGCTAGTACGCGAATCAGATTGCTAGTGCGGCTTATAGGATCGGCCCAATAAGGAGGCACGGAGATACGTTATATAACGTCTTTTGTTCACTGGGAGAGATCTTCTGGTACTGGGGTAGGGGGCAGGGGGTGCTAAGTAATGAAATAGAGAAATGTGGTGTTTACCAAGAATGTATGTTTTTTAAGGTACACCTTACTTTTTTACAGGTCTGAATCTCACATTAGAAGGTGTACTGACTATTTGTATTAGACTTGTCATATGAATCTGAACCTATCCTAATTACCGCTTATACCCTGCATCCCAACCTTTGTAGAATCCTATAACCCACACCTGTCGTCTGAAAATTGCCATGTTGCTACTGCACTATATTGTCAAAAGCTCTTGTATTACCCACACATAGTCTAGAATATAGAATAGATTTGGTTTGTGTATTTACCCACAGGTTATAAGCGGGAATTTATGATAGTTTCCCAAATTGGCCAGAACTTTAATGTTGACCTCCATATTCCCTCTCCATATCCAGGTACCTTATCAGGCATGGCTGCACCAAGGAGGGGACTGCTGGGGATGTATCTCAGTCTGCTGCTGGTCATCAATGGCTGCCTGTTCTGCTACAACATGTTGGAGCCAATGACAACAAGACTCGGTGAAGTAGAAGACGCACAATGTCATGGACACGTCCAGTTGTGCTGGCTGCGCCGCATCATCACAGACGTTTACAACCAAACCTTGTCACATGACATCTTTGATATGAGTGGCATCTATAGATTGAAGACTCATGTCTTTCTTGATAAAGAGGTTTACCATAAACCATTCTTCTCTAATTTCAAACCTGGAGTTGCTTGGGAGGCGGAGGGTAACATGGTATTACAATACATGAAAGATGAAGCACTTATCAATGGTTACCATCGTCCAGTGTTACGCCTCACCTTTGGTGTTGACATTGATGGCAGGAACTGTAGTTACAACCCTTACTTACATTCCTCCTACACCTACAACATCTACCAGACACCTGGTCACATACTGGTATATGTCAGCGAAACACCAGTGAGAGAAGGACAATTTCACAAAGGTGGCCCAAATTACATTTTTGGTGTGGTAAAATCCAACAGAACTGCTAGTCGCTGTAAGACAACTGACTATTTCAGGAATGGAACCTACTTAATCAGCTGTTCTGCCATAGATAACAGACTCACTGTCAATATTCAGGCAACTTATATCACTATCACAACTTCTAATTACCCTTGTAATACTAACATTAACAATGCACTATGGAGCTTAAAGAATTTCTCCATTAAGGTGGATAGTGCTTTTGATGTAACCAAATCAGGAAAGTCAGAATGTACATCAGGGAGGGGGCATGAGATGGGTTTCTGGCTGAAAGTTGGAGCTATGTTCCACTGGGCAACTAGGGATTGTTACTATCCATACCACTTTGGTAATAGACAAGTGACTTGTCTAAGTAAAAAATTTATAATCATGCCGGGTGATTCGCATACAAGGAACCGCTATCAGGCGATGAAGAAGATTTACGGTTTAAAGCAGCTTGTCTTTCATCACGCCATGAACAATCAGAATCTTGTTGCCAACCTTCTTGATATCTACAAGAACTGCCTCCATGGTAAATGCATTGATGTCCTGGTGCCAAGTGTAGGTCACCACGATCTACGGGAATATGATGTCATAGCATACATTGCAGGTATGAGTGACGTATTCAGTATGTTTAAACTGTTTGCGAAGCTCCACAAACCACCTCACATCATCTGGATTGAAACCATGCCGGTGCATGACAACGGTTACCATGGCCACATGATGACTAACCAGGTGGTAGAGGGGGTCAACGATTGGTTGGATCACCAGCTCAGGCAACTTGGGGTAGACATTGTTTATGCGTATCAACAATCTATCGCTATGACATCCCAGCATGTCGGTGATGGAGATCATTATGATAACTTTGTTGGACCAAACATTAAAACAAAAAGGGTGAATGTAGGGGGAGCGGTGATGTCTGCTTTGGTGAATATGATATGCCCCTTGAAGTTATATGACTAGTAGCATTAACTGAAATATCATGTACTTTACTACTAAGATTTAGTAAGTGTTTTTAATCTGAATATATCTACTTTATGGTATGGTATATGTATGTAAGGTAGTGAGCCTGTTTGTTCCTGGTATTGACTTTATGGTATAGGATATAAATGTAAGGGAGTGAGACTGTTTGTTCCAGGTATTGACTTTATGGTATAAGATATAAATGTAAGGGAATGAGCCTGTTTGTTCTGGGTATTGACTTTATGGTATAAGATATGAATGTAAGGGAGTGAGACTGTTTGTTCCTGGTATTGACTTTACGCTATGAGATATATATGTAAGGGAGTGAGCCTGTTTGGTCCTGGTATTGACTTTATGGTATAAGATATAAATGTAAGGGAGTGAGCCTGTTTGGTCCTGGTATTGACTTTATGGTATAAGATATAAATGTAAGGGAGTGAGCCTGTTTGGTCCTGGTATTGACTTTATGGTATAGGATATAAATGTAAGGGAGTGAGCCTGTTTGGTCCTGGTATTGACTTTATGGTATAAGATATAAATGTAAGGGAGTGAGCCTGTTTGGTCCTGGTATTGACTTTATGGTATAAGATATTTATAAATGTAAGGGAGTGAGCCTGTTTGGTCCTGGTATTGACTTTATGGTATAGGATATAAATGTAAGGGAGTGAGCCTGTTTGGTCCTGGTATTGACTTTATGGTATAAGATATAAATGTAAGGGAGTGAGCCTGTTTGGTCCTGGTATTGACTTCATGGTATAAGATATAAATGTAAGGGAGTGAGCCTGTTTGGTCCTGGTATTGACTTTATGGTATAGGATATAAATGTAAGGGAGTGAGCCTGTTTGTACCTGGTATTGGTCCAGGAGACTCTTCCTGCCATGATACAACACTACCATGACCCCTAGTGGGTGTTGTGTCAACTGCAGACATTGCCATTTCATTGGGGCGTCATCGCTCCCCCTAGTGTTCTAAGCCGGTACTATGGTTGATGAGGATCCATTTCTAGGTTCAGTGTCTTACTACAGTGAGACATTTGGCACATCATGAATGCACCAAAGAGATAGCACCACCAATTACACTAACACCACTAATCACACATGGCTAATCTGCAGATAAGATGGTAATCTCCCTCCCCCCCTCGCATGACTACATCCAGAATGTGAGAAAATGCTTCACTATATTTTCTCTTAACCCCCCCCCCCCCGGCATGGAGGTCTTTCTAGTTTCTCCCCGCACCCCCTCCTATATCCACCAATATCCACCGGGCTGGCAATAAGAAGAACTCAGCCCTTATGAACAGGAAAATATGGTTATTGTGGTTCTCTTCCAGTGTGGAATAGAGAATATACCAGACAACAGCCACTGGGTGTCAGTCCTTGATCTAGATTTAAAGGTTAACAAGTACGTTTTTAAATGGTTTATAACGTTATTTGTTTACTGGGAATACACCTAATGACATGTTAGAAGGGTGAGTTGCTGTTTCCCATTCTGTCAGGTTTCACCAAATCAATACAAGTTGAACACTTATGACTGAATGCAATCTATGGCAGGCAAGCGTGAATTTGGTGGTTTAAAAAAATTAAAATGAAACTAATGAAAAGAATGAAATTGACTTTTTCCAGCCATTTCTATGTACATCTGCCCTGAAGAAGCTGTCTTCTTCTATGCCAGTGATAGATTGCACCCAGTGATAGATCCCAAGTGGTGATAGTATGCACCTGGTGAGTGTCTAAGACTTTGGATTTGTATCGATTTGGTGAGACACGGCCTGAAGGCTACAAAGTCTGTGCATGCTGGACGAACTGAAAAACGTGCCTTGAAAAATACAATATCTCCCGTAGTGTTGATAAGCCCATCTCCCGTAGTTTTGATAAGCACATTTCTCCTATAGTCTTGATAAGCATATCTCCTGTAGTGTTAATAAGCATATGTCCCATATCCTAAATGAACATTGAATATTTTGTGTAGCCTTGATAATCATATGTCAAGTAGTCTTAAGCCCCAGCCACACTAGGCAATTTTGAGCAGATTGTACGATACGATTTTCTGCAATTTTCTGCCAATTTTCTAGTCGTAGCTCTATGCCAGACTGCACAATTTTTAGTCACGACCTATTGATAGTATAATTGTTTTTACCAAATATAAATCTTGTCAAGTCTAAATCTTCATTTTAACATGTATCCTTGGGCAGAGCCCCCAGGACGTCCTACAACACTTACTTTTGTATCTCCAGTCTGACAGCAGACAGCTGACACTTGTCAACAAAACCCAACATCCAACTGCTTCTTCTTTCTGCTTCCCTGTTGTTCTATCACATAAGTTGACACGTCCTTCCTACCACTGTTCAATAAGCAAGGTTGTGTGTATTTCAATTGTCTGTAGATCCACGCTCGATTATCATATACACACAATTCAAAGATCAGCGCGTTTAGCACACCGTAATCTGCCGGCTCCCAGAGTTTCAAAGAGATATCACGTTTCCTTCTCTGTCAAATCACAGAGATGCCAACAGTCCCGAATCTTCCTCAAGTGCATACATGTACCACATTACAATGTGAAAACATTCTGACACACCTATACCTAGTACCCTGAGAGCCAAAATGACTTCTATTCTTTACCACCCCAGTGAATGGTAGGGGTGACAATAAGTGAGTGTTCATTTATTATTACCGGGGGTGGGGATGGTGGGTTTAGAGGGGGAAGTAAAAATATTTCCGACCCTCATGAAGGAGGGGGGGGGCATAACAAATTCTGACCCCTCTTGAGGCGGGGGGCATAAAAGATTTAGTCCCTTTTTAGCAAAACTATAGTTCAAAGGGGATGGGCGAAAAAATTCCATGCGCTTTCGAGGGGAGGGCGTAAAAAATATCTGTGCAAAATCTCACCCCCCTCTAATAAAGTGCCTCTACATGGGTCCCCATAAATATGACTGTGTCGCCGTGTCGATTTTTAACAAAAGGGCTGTGTCATCGTGTCGATTTTTAGGTATATAAGAACTTAGAGAAAAATCCCTGTGGGTCGATTTTTATCTCTAATCTTCCTGTGTCAGGCGATTTTTAAAATGGCCTAAAAGGGCTGTGTCGCCGTGTCGCTCGTGTCGATTTTTACCCATGTAGAGGCACAATAAATGAATGAACACTCCCTAGTACACTTAGAAATATGCCATTTAAATTATAATTCCTCAAGCTAAAACTATGACATAATCACTTTTTCATAGCATCCACAAGACTTGTAAAAAAATATTTCTAATATCCTAGGGAGCATTCATGATCTCTTGTTTTACTACCTGTACTTCTCAAATATTGAATTCTTTGTTTGACTTATTCTTTGCAACCAACGTCCATGCCCATTAAAATGGTTTCCTTTTTGTAATAATGAATGCTATTATTGTGAAACATTACCAGAAAAAATGTTACACAATATTTATGCACGAGACTTCTTAGAAAATGCTTCCAAAATCTTTTTTTTTTGCAACCAAAATTCCATGCCTAAATTGTTTCCTTGTTATAATAATGAATGCTATAATTCTGAAACATTATTAAAAAATTGTTGGTGGCTGTGGATAATCAATGAAACTTTCCTTTCAGACCTTTGACGAATCATCACTACCACAAGATGGCGGCATTACAGCAGGTTGGTGTTTGATAATGTTCAACCCCTCACACCCCATGTACTCAGTGCATTACCTTCATAAGCTAACCAAGTCACTTCTGCCTTCTACATCCAACTACAGCATATCTGCCCATGTGTCTTTTGTAGGATTACTGTATAACCTTGAGTATTATCCACACCTAGACTTTGGAAAAGTCCTGTAAGCCTCACAGAGGGTCTTATTATGGTCACTTTAGTACTGTAGTATACATCTAAAATCCCACATGTTAGCCACATGTCAACTTTGGCCTCATTCTAAGCGCTGCACCGGCAATCTGACATGCATACTAGGCGAGGCTTCTACACAAGGTTTTACACTAATAGGCAGTATCCAGGAACTGTTGTCTTTTGTATAAACCTGAGTATTGGATTAGTGGGCCAAGCATCTGTACACTGCCATATGTTTGTTTCAGGATGCACAATGGCGGACATTGGAATTAGAAAAAATCTATGCATGCTGTGTTCCGAGTCCAAAGGGGTGTTACAAGTGGCAGGGGGCTAAAACTGGGAAAACTCAAAAAAGCTATGGCTGCATAACACTGGGAACTGTTTGGTACCGGGTGCACAGATTGGTGTACAAGCTGTACACAGGACACTTTGACCTACCAGGGCGCCTGGATGTGTCCCACCTGTGCTCAGAGCCCTTGTGCCTGAACCCACAACACCTGGTGCTGGAGCCTCATGAAACTAACTGTGAGCGCCAGCACTGCCAGGCACAAGAGCAGTGCACAGATGGACACTCCCCAAAATGTTTGATTTAAAAGGTGATATTTTGCATGCAATTTGACTTGAAAGTTATTCCATCAAGTGATGAAGATGTTTCATTTTATTTTTCATAGTTCTTTGTGCCAGTTATTTAGCTTTCATTATTTTTGAGGGGGAGGGAGTTAAATGCAAAAATATGTTTACCAACTTCCCAACTCACCTTTCAGTTGTCGAACCAGAGATGACCATGTTGTGGAAGCAGCGTGGACCGCGTGAGATCATCCACCTAAAACCAGAGGTTCAACAGTGGCTGGAGCACCTCTAAGCCTTGTTGAACATTAGTACGCCAAAACGACAGTTGGTGCACCCCACCTCCTCATCAGCCAATCAGGACACCCCTACATACACTAGCTCTCGGAGAGGTGCCCCTCTGAGGGTGCTCAGCACAGATACGGCATGTACACGGCTTGTCTCAGAATACCTCATTGAACATACCTCAGAACTTTTGGGGGTGTTCTCCCTATACTACTTGAGGACTGACACATAGGATCATGACATTGATGTCAACATGAGGCTGGTAGTGCTACACATAGAACAACATGGGAACTGTGTCGCTTTGTTTCCAACCAATATCCTGCACATTAGGCCTGGGCTATAAACACAGATGTATTTGTCTATGACAGCAAGTTTCAAGACAAGCAGGGACTGTGTACTGTACAATTATATACATGACATACACTACTGCTGAACAGTCCAATATGGTTTTGATATTTTGTTCATATCTACGTTATTGTGGATTAATGTCAACAGCTAAATAAATATTGCACTATAACCCTGTCATCGTTCCTGTCGTGTGAAAGTGTATACATGTATATGATAGGATATGCCCTTCATTGTGCTCAGTTTATATAAGGGAGTGTTCATTTATTAGTTACAGTGGGGGGTGGTTGGTTTGGGAGGGGGCTTAAACATTTTAGCAAAAAAAGCCTGCGCTTTGCGTTACTATAGCTCAAGTTTCGTTTTTTGCCACCAGGTGCTGTATGCATAGATTGTGTTGTATACCTTTAATCTTCACCTGAAGCCTATCTGTAGCTTTAAGGTGGCTGTCTAGGAGGAATAAAAAATTCCTAGATTTCCCCCAAATTCTTCTCCAGATCCCTTGAGAAATTCTCAACCCATTAGCAAAGGTGGTCCAGGGATACTTTTTTTAATATAGAATTTTCAAAATTAAAAGTATTTCCCCAAGATTTAAGAGGGAAAATAGTTTTAATCAATGAGGAGTAGTAGTAAAAGTTTTTAAATTATGTTTAAACTCCCACACAACATCCATATCATCATTTCCAAATTAATCAAAGTATTTCAACATAGGGTCCCGTGCATTATTCTGAGCTTTTGTATATATTGCCATGAGGCCTATACTTACAGTGTTACAGTGAAAGACCCCTATGGTAGCCTACTACTGCCCCCTAGTGTGTGGATAGAGAACTGTCTGCATAAGGACATAAGGCTATGCACATCATGCTATCTGACTAGAGGCACATGTACTGCCCTCTAGTATGTGTAAAGAGATGTGCAGTAAACATAGTCTTCATGCTATAGACCAATGCAGCAAGAAAGGGTGACTTTTCAGAAAAGCTCTTGATGAAATTTTTGAACATTTCTGAAGTTTGATGGACAAACACATCAATTCAACCTCAAAATCATGCATTCTAATACATACTATTTGAAAGATAATTGTCCTGTGAATCTCCTGATATGAGATATTTGCAAAAGTAGCTACTACAGACAATGTTACTTGCATTCTACTGAAACCAAAATAAACAAAACTTTATTCTGAAAAAGTCACCCATTCTTGAGGCATTGGTCTATAGACATCTACCTTAAGCACCTACCTGGTATCCAATATATACCATAGTGCAGATCAGAAATACTTTGTCATGGTTTGTTTGTATCTATCTCACACCATAGGCCTATACAGTTGTAGAAGGTTAAAGCTGCTATACCAGGTGGCACACTCAAACCTACATTTCCTTCATTTGTGTCTCATATGATTGTGTAACCCTTTCCCTTTTATAATCTGCCATTAATTTGGACAAGAGATTCTTGATATGTGCAATACAAGACTCCAACTACCATTTATATTCTGGTGGGGTTTGGCTGTTTGGTGTTGACAAAAGCCATCAGGTGGCAGTAGTGAGTGGAGAGGAGCCTGGAAGTTTTCCATTGCTCAACTCACAAACACAGCCTACTAGTACCTGGCGTATCCTGTAGATGGCACTTGCCTTGTTGATATAATCAAGTGCTGAAAAGAATGCTTCTAGCATTCTATTTTTTCTGATCTATAACTTGGAATTTAGCACAGTTAAAAGTCACAAATTAGATTGGGATCTTAGTTGTACACTGCACTAAGGAGACCCTTTATAAAAATGCAGAAAGTGAACTTTCTATACATCTGAGGTAGTACAGCAGCTTTAACATAGGCCTAGAGATTGCATCATTCAGGGAAATCAACCAGGTTTGATATGACCTACATCCTTGAATGTGTGCTGCTCTGTAGTAACTACTAGCATCAATAGAGAGGGCTGTGAGCAAATATTCCCGGGGAAGTTTGTGCATAACTTATCCCTCTACCAGAACTCAAGTAAACAGCACCACCACCCAGTACAGCATCAGTTGTATGCAAAATATTGATTGAAAGTGTCAATAGGTAGGACAATGCCTGACCAGACAGGTAACAAAACCGATGGCGATCTCTCCAAGTGTCTGCCTCTGCAGGTGTTGGTTCTTTTTCTACTTCAATATTTTATATTGCATGTCCCCTGCTATGCATGGGGCGTTAAAAGGAATCAATCATCATCAATATGTGAATGTATACTGTGAATTATCCCTTAGAGCCCCTACAGCTTGGTACAAGGCTAGATAACTTATTCATACCACTAGCTGTATGCAATATGCAAGAGGTTTGAATTGCTTTGTTCTCCGTGCAGTGGGGTAATATGTATCGGGTATTTTTATTTTATTTTTTTTTTTTTGAGATAAACCTCATTGTGCTTTATTGCCGTGTTTTTCAGGTTTAAATTTGGTGCTCACCCCCTTATCGTGGTATTATGTTTTGCCGCTCCACGAGCTGCTTTACATTGAGTGATGTTATATGATGGATCCCATACAATTGTTATGAATGGTTTAGAGCTATACAGTGGTACGATATAAGATGATTTACTGAATTCTTGATTTATGTTGCTTGGTCTCCTCGAGGCCATTTAAAAAAAATTTCCCGCTTTTAAAGTATTTATTTTGATATGAAATTCATATAGATTTGTAATTTCGAAATCTACCTCCTCGAGATCACAAAAGATTAGACAATAAATGACAGTGCTTGTAGATAAGGGTCCATCGTAGACTTGAGGGAGAGCTTTTTTTGCCGCCATTTTAGACAGTCTGGAACATCTATATATGAACCATGTCTCACTCAGTTCCAGTTAAATTACACACAGTAGGTACTATAATGAAAGAAGTGGTCCTATATGAGGTGGATGTTGCCTTTTACATGCCTCATGAATCAATATAGTGCAGAAATTGCTGTTGTGAGAAAGTCTAACAACAACACCTACACTCCCCAGCTAGTAAGGGAGTGGTCATTTTTAACAACGGGGGGGGGGGTGATTTGGGGGGGGGGGGGACCAACAAATTTGAACCCCTTGAAGGCGGGGAACCAAAGAAATGTGGACCCCTTTTTAGCAAAAAAGCTCAAAGGGGACGGCCTGGGGGGGAACCGAAATTTTTTTTCCGACCCATCCTGTGAAAATCCACCAACCCCCCCCCCCATGTTGTTAAAAAATAACCACTCCCTAATATTAGCTAGGGAAATCAGGAGCCGCGCTACCGGGTCCGTATGTGTCATAGTGCTAAAGAACCCAAATGAAAAAAATCATTACTCAGCAATGAGACATCTTACAATGTCACTTGGCATATCACAGGAAAGAGAAAGACCGTCTCTTTTTCTTTCCTACCCATTTTTAGCTGTCAGTTCCACAGGTATTGAGATATAAATTGATAAAATTAATACAACTGTAGTGAAAATAGGTAGATTGGAACGGTTTCTAAAGGGGAGGCACTGGTGCTGCCTTCACAGAAAAGGGGACAATCATGAACTTTCATTTGTATTTGTGGGATATTTTACATATATATGGACTCTCCTGACAGAGCAGATTGTGTAGGCATCTTATTTTACTTTCTGTAACAACAATAACTATATAAACCATCCATGCTTGCGTTTCTTTTGCAGGCAATTCACATAGTCAAGAACCCCCCCCCCCCAAAAACAAAAACAAAAAAAAAAAACACTACTAGGTAGAACACAGATCTGTTAGTAATATTGTTTTGGTTTGCTGTAAAAATATGCTGGCTAAAATTGGCGACAGGGCTTCTCCTGGAGCATGCATATTATCCCTTCAAGGTCCCTGTTCTTTATAATTTTCATAGAAAATATGATATTTTCATCTGGGATTTGATATCATGTACTGGGTGGGGTCGTGCAGTCAATACCCGGGAGTTTTTGCGGTCAAAACCCGGTGCACGGACAATACCCGACAGATGGTTGTGGTCAAAACCCGGTGCACGGACAATACCCGGCAGATGGTCGCAGTTAAAACCCGGTGCGCGGACAATACCCGGCAATCAGTTGCGGTGAAAACCCGGTGTGTGGACAATACCCGGCAGATGGTCGCGGTCAAAACCCGGTGTGCGGACAATACCCGGCAATCAGTCGTGGTCAAAACCCGGTGTGCGGACAATACCCGGCAATCAGTCGTGGTCAAAACCCGGTGCGCGGACAATACCCGGCAATCGGTCGTGGTCAAAACCTGGTGCGCGGACAATACCTGGCAATCGGTCACGGTCAAAACCTGGCGCAGTCAAAACCCGGTGCGTGGTCAAAACCCGGCACAACAGGGTCTCATAGAATTTAATTCTGAAAACAGCTACTTAATTGAGGAAACAGTCTCTTAATGAGAGCACTTTCCCTATAGCACACAGTAGGACAGGTCCAGCTAAAACACCCCTGTATAGCCACATCGGTGGTACACTGCAGTAGGGGTGCAGTGGCAGAGAGTGACAGGTCCACTCTGTCAACATTTTATTTTCAGAAAATCATCCATCAATGAGGTGTGTTATGTTTGTGGTTCTGAATTCTACTTGATTCCCTTATCATACTGTGTGATGCATGATGAAATCTAATAATCTCCCTAAAATCCGTTGACCTACCTACTAATATATTCATGACTCGGCCATGAATCATTGAATGGCTCTAATGGGTATTTCAGCAAATAGAACAGTGCTTCCCGCAGCTTGACCGTTAGACGCCTGAGATGTTACCTCAGGTACACAAGCCACAGTCTACCTCAGGTACACAAGATATAATCAGCCAATCAGAATCGACCTGCTGCTGCAGCAGATGCATGTGTTCTGCCCTCTTAGTGGTTGGTACCTAAGGTACAGTAGGGTTAGAATGTGTACCTCAGGAACACATAGGATGATCACTGTGTACTTTGAATTCTATGACCTGGTACAATTTGTCACCTGGTGCAATCTATGACCGGCATGAAAGAAAACGGCATATTTAGGGTAGATTTTCATAGAAACTCCTTTTAAATGTTCTACAAAATATGCAATGCATAAATTAAAGGGAATTGCTGGTTCCTACACAGAAGCCACCTGGCCGCAAAAATCGAAGCTCATGAAAAGTATTCTTTAAGCTGTATTCATATTCCTACATAGACCACTTTCCCTAAATCAACTATTTGTATTTGCTATTTTGACAGTATACCTCCATTGTTCACATATATTCACTGCTAGGACACCCATATGATCCTATTGACAAGGCAAAAGAAATATTTTCCTAAAATTCATGCCTTTCTCATTTCATCCGTGACCCCCTATTTTATTGGTCCTAACATGTTTGTATAGATGTCCATTATACATTCCCAAGGTTTGGTTGCAATATCAATAGAAGAAGGGGATCGTCCAGGACAGATAATGTGAAAATTCTTTTTTCCTATTCATTTCTATAGTTAAGGTACTCCTTTGCTCAAATGGCCATATCATGAAAGTTAGTACTGTGACATGGCAATTTCTTTTGATTTTCTATTAGATAATAAATCAAACTAACATAATCCTGAGTTATATGCAAAAGTCAATAGAACATCAGTGATCCTGCGACAAGTAGCGAGTCCCTTTAAGGTGAATGGTTGTCTTCTCCTTCCCTTTGACAATGTAGGTATATAAAGGACACCCCTGATAAAGTGACGTTTATGACTACTAAGAGGGAAATCTCTATTTCATGTGTGTTAAAATAGAGATATCATTATGACAAGATGAAAAATAAAATCAGTAGTATAGAAAAGATCCATTAACTTTTCCCACCCATTTCTATATTTTCATAGATTGCACCCGGTCATAGATTGCACCCGTTCATAAATGGCACCTGGACATTGATTGCACCGATGCAGTCATAGATTGCACCCAGTCATAGATTGCACCCAGTCATAGATTGTACCCAGTCATAGATTGCACCCAGTCATAGATTGCACCCAGTCATAGATTGCACCCAGTTATAGATTACACTCAGTCATAGATTGACCTAGTCATAGATTACACCTGGTCATAGATTGCACCCAGTGATAGATTGCACCCAGTCATAGATTATACCCAGAGATAGATTGCACCCAGTCATAGATTGCACCCAGTCATAGATTGCACCCAGTCATAGATTGCACCAAGTCATAGATTGCACCCAGTCATAGATTGCACTCAGTCATAGATTGACCTAGTCATAGATTGCACCCAGTCATAGATTGCACCCAGTCATAGATTATACCCAGTGATAGATTGCACCCAGTCATAGATTGCACCCAGTCATAGATTGCACCAAGTCATAGATTGCTCCCAGTTATAGATTGCACTCAGTCATAGATTGACCTAGTCATGGATTACACCTGGTCATAGATTGCAACCAGTGATAGATTGCACCCAGTCATAGATTATACCCAGTCATAGATTGCACCAAGTCATAGATTGCTCCCAGTTATAGATTGCACTCAGTCATAGATTGACCTAGTCATAGATTGCACCCAGTCATAGATTGCACCCAGTTATGGATTACACTCAGTCATAGATTGACCTAGTCATAGATTACACCTGGTCATAGATTGCACCCAGTGATAGATTGCACCCAGTCATACATTGCACCCAGTGATAGATTGCACCCAGTCATGGATTGCACCCAGTCATACATTGCACCCAGTCATACATTGCTCCCAGTCATAGATTTCCACCCAGTCATAGATTGACCTGGTCATAGATTGCACCCAGTCATAGATTGCACCCGGTCATAGATTGCACCCACTCATAGATTGCACCCACTCATAGATTGCACCCGCTCAAAGATTGTACCCACTCATAGATTGCACCCAGTGATAGATTGCACCCAGTCGTAGATTGCACCCACTCATAGATTGTACCCAGTAATAGATTGCACCCAGTCATAGATTGCACCTGGCCATAGATTGCACCTGGCCATAGATTGCACCCAGTTATAGATTGCACCCAGTCATAGATTGCCACCCAGTCATACATTGACCTGGTCATAGATTGCACCTGGTCATAGATTGCACCCAGTCATAGATTGCACCCGGTCATAGATTGCACCCGGTCATAGATTGCACCCAGTCATAGATTGCACCCAGTCATAGATTGCACTCAGTCATAGATTGCACCCGGTCATAGATTGCACCCGGTCATAGACTTTGAACTTGTATTGGTTTCATGAGACATGGCCATATACGGTCATGTGGAGTTCATGGCGGCTCTACACCACTGCTACACAAGTAGTGAGCGGTATCACAAAAGGCAGGAATGCAGGTTCCCCCTAGTGTCAACACCATCGATATCCCACCAGTCAATATTATAATTGATGTTACACTACTGTTTCTCCGCTGTGCGACTATGATGCCGCAGGGGGGGAACTTTTATTTGACACTGGTGTGCGGCTGGACCTGTGACAACTCTTCCCAGACAGCATTGGTCCCTTGGGCCCATAATTATGTGTTTGACTTGGGCCAGCTGGTCTTGCCCATATCTGGATAAGGGTCCTTTTTGTCCAGGGCTATAGTATAAGTGGAAGCCCAGATGGGCTGGCCTAGACAACTTTTTTTCTTCATAAATACATTGTAAATAGCATAAAACATGCTGACATCTGATTTTCCTCTAGAAATCTCCATTTAGTGTACATTTTTATGGTTTGAGCTAAAGTGAAATAGAACTGGGCTCGAGCTGGGCACTTTGAATCTGGGCTGACTCATCTGGGGTCCCACTTTAGCCCTGGATAAAGGGACCATAACCCAGATATGGGCAAATCAGCTTGCCCAAGTAAAAACACATATGGGTCTCACTATGGAATGATGACTGGGTTAACCTTGGGCAATTTTGACCACAAAAACATACACAAGCTTGGCTAAAAGCTCCAAAAATACACCCTTGTAAGTAGAATAATTTGTGAAAATCTGCTGAAAAGGTTATTCAAGTGCAAAGGGTATTAATGGAAACTGGGATATTTTGTGGGGAAACCGGGACATTTTGTTTAGGGAGATTTTGTGAAATTTGACCCCTGTTAGGACTTTTTTTTTGAAAGTGAGCCTTTGTTAGAGTGATTTTGTAGAGAAGGTAGTATAGCCTTTCCAGCTTCACACATGTGTATACAAAACACATGAAGTGCCCCCCCCCCCCGCCCCGGGGTAAGATGGCAGACTTCCTCACTACCCCTCACTGCAGGGGCTGACCGTTTGATACAAGAGCGGCTTAACGTTTACTTTCGTGCCAGAAACAGGTGAGTACTTGTGACATAGTCACTAATAATGGGATATAATGGGATATAATGAACTGGTATGTAAGATTGATGGTCTCTGGAAGTTTTATATCCATTTTCAAATAACTGAGGAACATTTCTGCACTTTCAGAGAGCAACTGGTATAACACCAACTGATCTTGGTCAATTCAAGGGTGCTAAATTATTTGGCCTTGTAGATGCAAAAAAATGCGATAAAACACCCAATACTAGTGAAAGGTTTGGCAGGAAGCCTATTCTTTCCATCATTAAATTCATGTATTCTGGGTAATACATGTCTTCAACATCAAGAAAAAGTGGTATGTAGCCGCTAAGAACCTATTCTTTGCCTACAAAATAACACCTTTTAACTTCAGGTTCTGTGATATCAGATAGCGGTTCAATAAGAACATCACAGACATCATCATATATAACCAATATTTTCCTGTGGGGTTTCCTTTGCATTGACATGCTAGATAATCATCAAAACAATATTGTGTACCCCTAAATTAGGAATAGAATATGCTGTGCCCTGTATATAATTCAGTAGTAGGCTAATACATAGAATATAAAATATTTGGGCAATCAGCACTTACGCATAATAGTTATATTTCTAGAAAATGAAGAAAACAAGAACTTTCATTGTTATCCCTGTTATCAGTGACCTAGACCAAAGTGAATTTCAGTGGTTTCATTCCAGTTGCTTTTCGGCCGTTCCTCAGTGTAATTGAATTAAGCTACTGTTACTGTGCTATAACCGTTACCATGCCTGGGAGGCACTCAATTCCTTAGTGTGGCTGGACCCCTGGCAACCCTTACTGAGGGATGTTTGGGAGAAAATTGACCTTTTTGGGGGTATTTTGAATATGAATAAATTCCTACTTTTTTTTACCACTAAATTGACCCTTTTTCTTCTTTAGAATTGGACCCTTGCCCAGGGAATTTGTTGAAAAAGTACCCTTGCCAGCCAGACATATGTGTATGCTAAGTATACTAAGTGCTTCTCCTGGGTTATAATGCCAATGAGATGTTTCGCTGATTTATATATAATGTAGCCTCTACCTGGGGGGCTAGCCGTAAAAATCGACAGACCGACATGCGAGCTAGTGACATATGACAGGAGAATTGAAAAGATAGCAACACAATTAACTGAGACTAGGTGGCTGTACGGGGTCAAAAGCGACCTGGCGACCGGGCTGTTTTCTAGGCAACCTCGTACAATAATTTGTAAATCAAAAGTGACCTGGTGACTTTTGGACAAAATTGGCTTAAGCATAAATGGTCTATAATAAAAACCATAGAATATGTAATAAAGTGAGATTTATATGATTTAAAGAGTACCAACAAAGATAAGAAGGTTTTAAATGTGATTTTGAAAAAGAAATCGCTCCAGGACTAGAGATTCATATATTAAAGGCCACGTACAGAAGGTAGTATGGCCAAAAAACATTCATTTCCTGGAGGTCCTAAACCAACCTGACGAGAAAATAAATAAACATATCTTAGTTACTTTTTTTCAAATAGCAGAGTTTTTGTAGCCAGGTGATAGACGTCACCTGGTCATATACGTCACCTGGTCATATACCTCACCTGGTCATATACGTCACCTAGTCATATACGTCACCTGGTCATATACGTCACCTGGTCATATACGTCACCTGGTCATATACTTCACCTGGTCATATACGTCACCTGGTCATATACGTCACCTACCCAGTAAACACCCTACGTAGTTCCAACGTAGCTCAGAGGTTTCTCTAGGTAGATGTCCAACCAAAAGGTTTGAGATTGGTAATTTTGGAAGGTTTGTAGACGTCAAAACGTTAAGGTTTATTTACGTTCAACAGATGTAGAAGTTTGATTTACGTTGATCTACCTCATTTAGACGTAAAAATTCTATGTAGATCTACGTTAAAAGACGTAACTTTTCAACTTCAATTGGCTAGATGACTTTTCCGTGTCACACTAGGTGGCAGCACTATCAATTATGGAGAGTATATTACAGCTCCTTAACAAATCTACCACATTCAAGCAGTAAATTCTCATTAATTGTGAATTCAATATCATGCAAATAAACCGCATTCAATAGAATATTTATATATAAAGGACAGGTGATTAAAGTATTGTGCATGAATAGGTGCTTTGAGGCACTTTACTGTGAGGACATCACATTGGTGGTAATGGAAGAAATACAAAGCCTCTCTGCAGCCAAAACTAATCAACAGATCTATACTGTCAGGCTGTTCAATTGAACTACAAGAATATACTATGTAGAATGAGATGAGATTGAAAATTATAGTAGTTACTTTGTATGAATATTGTTTGTAAATGTAAATTTGTCTGCAATATATTACAAGTCTCTGTCTGAGTCCCACTATGTAGAATTATATGTAATGTGTTAAACATAGATTTACGTCTTCAGGAGCTACATAAATCAAACCTGCAGATTTGAGATTGGTAAATAAACCTTAACGTTTTGACGTTGATAAACCTACTAAAATTACGTAGTTCAGACCAAAATTCAACGTAGATTTACGTCTGACCAACGTCGTTGTGTTTACTGGGTAGTCATATACATCACCTAGTCATATATGTCACCTGGTCATATACGTCACCTGGTCAATACTTCACCTGGTCATATACGTCACCTAGTCATATACGTCACCTAGTCATATACGTCACCTAGTCATATACGTCACCTGGTTATATACGTCACCTGGTTACATGCGTCACCTGGTTATATACGTCACCTAGTCATATACGTCACCTAGTCATATACGTCACCTAGTCATATACGTCACCTAGTCATATACGTCACCTAATAATATACGTCACTTGGTCATATACGTCACCTGGTCAAATACGTCACCTGGTCAAATACGTCACCTAAACATATACGTCACCTGGTCATATACATCATATTTATGCCATGGAGACTCAGGATGGTACAGATATAAAAGAAAAACCAATGAATAACAAGATAAGTATTATTGGCCGCTATGGCATGATGAGGGAAAATTATCACATTCAAATCTATACGCTTTATATTTGCTATTCCGTGCTCTCATGCTCATCAGATGGTCATATATGTCAGCCAGTCATACACGTTAAACCTGTATCGATTTGGTAAGACTGAGCCATAAAGCCTGGGCTCATATAGACCGAGCCTCAATCCCCTATGGCTACTCCAATCCAAGCATAGAACAAATAGTCCAGGTCCCAGCTAGTACAATGGTCTGCAGTAGCCCTGGAGGGCATTATACTATACACTATATATAGCACATAGGTCAGTAATGACCTCCATTTTGTTGTCAATAAAAGCTATTATTATTATATAAGGGCATTATATAAGTGCTTCCATTTTCCCTTCCTGTTACCACAAAACTGCTGTAGAAGTCACAGCTAGTACACGAATCAGATTGCCCGTGCAGCTTATAGGACCGGCCCAATAAGGAGGCACAGAGATGTGGTGTATGAGTACATCTAACAACTGCTTGACAATATCTCATGCTCATGGTGGATGGACTGAAAATATGTATTGAAATTGCTGTCTTCCTGCTTTATTTCATAGTGGAATTCATGGTGAAAAACCTAAGTTTCATGTACTGTTTTAGTGTAAGCTACCTATTTTGAACATTGTAGACAGAAAGAATTATTTATTCTCTGAGATATCCACAATGTTGACCTCCATATTCCCTCTCCATATGCAGGTACCTTAACCAGCATGGCTGCACCAAGGAGGGGACTGCTGGGGATGTATCTCAGTCTGCTGCTGGTCATCAGTGGCTGCCTGTTCTGCTACAACATGTTGGAGCCGATGACAACAAGACTCGGTGAAGTAGAAGACGCACAATGTCATGGACACGTCCAGTTGTGCTGGCTGCGCCGTATCATAACAGACGTTTACAACCAAACCTTGTCACATGACATCTTTGATATGAGTGGCATCTATAAATTGAAGACTCATGTCTTTCTTGATAAAGATGTTTACCATAAACCATTCTTCTCAAATTTCAAACCTGGAGTTGCTTGGGAGGCGGAGGGTAACATGGTATTACAATACATGAAAGATGAAGCACTTATCAATGGTTACCACCGTCCAGTGTTACGCCTCACCTTTGGTGTTGATATTGATGGCAGGAACTGTAGTTACAACCCTTACTTACATTACTCCTACAGCTACAACATCTACCAGACACCTGGTCACATACTGGTATATGTCAGTGAAACACCAGTGAGAGAAGGACAATTTCACAAAGGTGGCCCAAATTACATTTTTGGTGTGGTAAAATCTAACAGGACTGCTAGTCACTGTAAGACAACTGACTATTTCAGGAATGGTACCTACTTAATCAGCTGTTCTGCCATAGATAACAGACTCACTGTCAATATTCAGGCAACTTATATCACTATCACAACTTCTAATTACCCTTGTAATACCAACATTAACAATGCATTATGGAGCTTAAAGAATTTCTCCATTAAGGTGGATAGTGCCTTTGATGTAACCAAATCAGGGAAGTCAGTATGTACATCAGGGAGGGGGCATGAGATGGGTTTCTGGCTGAAGGTTGGAGCTATGTTCCACTGGGCAACCAAGGATTGTTACTATCCATACCACTTTGATAATAGACAAGTGACTTGTCTAAGTAAAAAATTTATAATCATGCCGGGTGATTCGCATACAAGGAACCGCTATCAGGCAATGAAGAAGATTTACGGTTTAAAGCAGCTGGTCTTTCACCACGCCATGAACAATCAGAATCTTGTTGCCAACCTTCTTGATATCTACAAGAACTGCCTCCATGGTAAATGCATTGATGTCCTGGTGCCAAGTGTGGGTCACCACGATCTACGGGAATATGATGTCATAGCATACATCGCAGGTATGAGTGACGTATTCAGTATGTTCAAACTGTTTGCGAAGCTCCACAAACCACCTCAGATCATCTGGATTGAAACCATGCCGGTGCATGACAACGGTTACCATGGCCACATGATGACTAACCAGGTGGTAGAGGGGGTCAACGATTGGTTGGATCACCAGCTGAGGCTCCTTGGGGTGGACATTGTTTATGCGTATCAACAATCTATCGCTATGACATCCCAGCATGTCGGTGATGGAGATCATTATGAGAACTTTGTTGGACCGAACATTAAAACAAAAAGGGTGAATGTAGGGGGAGCGGTGATGTCTGCTTTGGTGAATATGATATGCCCCTTGAAGTAATATGGCTAGCAGCATTAACTGAAATATCATGTACTTTACTACTAAGATTTAGTACCGTAAATTCTCGCGTATAAGCCTAACTCGCGTATAAGCCGCACCCCTAACTTTGACAAATTATATAAGCCGCAGAGGGGGTCTGAAATTTGCGATTTTGGTACTGTAGTATACTAATAAAAACTCTCGTATAAGCCGCACCCTATATAGGCATGTTTGGTATCAAAAGAAAGCTGAGTCTGACTCGCGTATAAGCCGCGGCTTGTACGCGAGAATTTACGGTAGGTGTTTTTAGTCTGAATATATCTACTTTATGGTATGGTATATGTATGTAAGGGAGTCAGCCTGTTTGTTCCTGGTATTGACTTTATGATATGAGATATAAATGTAAGGGAGTGAGCCTGTTTGTTCCTGGTATTGACTTTATGGTATGAGATATAAATGTAAGGGAGTGAGCCTGTTTGTTCCTGGTATTGACTTTATGGTATAAGATATAAATGTAAGGGAGTGAGCCTGTTTGTTCCTGGTATTGACTTTATGGTATAGGATATGAATGTAAGGAAGCGAGCCTGTTTGTACCTGGTATTGACTTTATGGTATAAGATATAAATGTAAGGGAGTGAGCCTGTTTGGTCCTGGTATTGACTTTATGGTATAAGATATAAATGTAAGGGAGTGAGCCTGTTTGTTCCTGGTATTTGTCCAGGAGACTCTTCCTACCATGACACGACACCACCATGACCCCTAGTGGGTGTTGTGTCAACTACAGACATTGGCATTTCATTACGGTGCTACCGTCCCCCTAGTGTTGTATGCCAGTACTATGGTTGATGAGGACCCATTTCTAAGTTCAGTGTCTTACTACATTGACATATTTGGCAGATAACGAACGCACCAATAGATGGCAACACTCATTACACTAACAACATTCAATCCTAACTGAATTTTAAACTGAGAGAAGAAAAAAAGGAAGAAAGAAAAATGGAAGAAAACTGGAGGTTGGGGGGCATACATATAACTCAATATGGCTAATCTGCAGATAAGATGGTAATCTACCCCCCCCCCCCCCCGACTACATTCAGAATTTGAGAAATGTCCCCAACTACCCACCCATCAGTATGACCCACCTCCTATATCCACTAGTATCCACTGGGCCGCCAATAAAAATACTCAGCCCTTATAAACAGTAAAAAATATGGTAATCATCATTCTCTTTCCGTGTGGTATAGAGAATATACCAGATGACAGCCATTGCGTGTCGGTCTTTGATCTAGATTTAAAGGTTACAAATACCGAGGATGGCATACCCTGGTCCACAGGCTATCCCCTAGTTGGCGCATGTGTGGAGCTGGCCCAGTCGGGGGCTACCCCTGCACCAGCCTATTTGTTCTATAATAGTTTGGCTAACTTTCCCACATTCCCCACACACCCTTGGTCATTGTTAACACACCACATGGCATGGTTGTATATAAATGAAGCCCTGGACAGCTTTATACTTGTATACAAGTGTTAAGTACAGAGGTGTGAAGAGTTAGGGGTGTGACAGCTCCCTACTTTTGCTCACAGTGAAGCCACTGTGTCCCCCCCCCCCCACCTGTCACACTATGTCACACAATATGCCAGTCAGAGGTGTATATGCTTTAGTTTGGAGGTTAAGTTGCAATTTCTGGTGGATGGGAGAGTTTGAGAAGGCCTAAGGTGCATGTGTAATAATGTGCTGTCCTTACTTGAGAGTGGCTTCTCTACACCTGGAGGAGCATAGACTGCTCACATGCTGTTATGTAATGGTTGGCGTCAGGGGCTGAGGTGTCATGGCGGCCCCCAGCCTGGATATCCTCTTTGCCCAATACGTACTGACACGCAAACAGAGCAATTAAAACAATCAGGACTAAGCTATTAAGATTATTCAGCTAATGACATGTTAGAAGGGTGAGTCGCTGTTTCCCATTCTGTCATGTTTCACCAAATCCATACAAGTTAAAAGCTTAAGACCGGATGATATCTATGACCGGCAAGCGTGAATTTGGTGTTTGAAATTGAAATGAACTTTTTCCGGCCATTTCTATGTACATCTGCCCTGAAGAAGCTGTTTTCTGTCATGTAAGTGATAGATTGCACCCGGTGATAGAATGCACAGGTGATAGATTGCACCCGGTGATAGAATGCACCCGGTGATAGAATGCACCTGGTGATAGAATGCACCCGGTGATAGAATGCACCCGGTGATAGAATGCACCCGGTGATAGAATGCACCCGGTGATAGAATGCACCCGGTGATAGAATGCACCCGGTGATAGAATGCACCCGGTGATAGAATGCACCTGGTGATAGAATGCACCTGGTGATAGAATGCACCTGGTGATAGAATGCACCTGGTGATAGAATGCACCTGGTGATAGAATGCACCTGGTGATAGAATGCACCTGGTGATAGAATGCACCTGGTGATAGAATGCACCCGGTGATAGAATGCACCTGGTGATAGAATGCACCTGGTGATAGAATGCACCTGGTGATAGAATGCACCTGGTGATAGAATGCACCTGGTGATAGAATGCACCTGGTGATAGAATGCACCTGGTGATAGATTGCACCTGGTGAGGGTCTCAGACTTTCAACTTGTATCGATTTGGTGAGACACGGCCTGAAGGCTACAAAGTGTCACCGCAGTGCACGCTGGGGTAAACTGAGAAACGTGCCTGGACAAATAGTACATCTCCCGTAGTCTTAATAAGCATATCTCCTGTAGTCTTGATAACCATATCTCCTGTAGTCTTAATAAGCATATCTCCTGTAGTCTTGATAAGCATATCTCCCGTAGTCTTGATAAGCATATCTCCTGTAGTCTTGATAAGCATATCTCCCGTAGTCTAAATGAACATTGAATATCCTGTGTCATCTTAATAATCATATTTCAAGAAGTCTTAGGTTATGATAAATGCATTTGAGTTACGTTTTGATATCATGTTTAGTAATGTTATTGTATATTTCTGATGCTCTACCCCCCATCTCCCCTTTCTTCTTTTTCCCCTTTTTTCTATGTTAAACTAATAATGGCCAATCTTGGCAATGCTACTTGTCAAGGCAACATAATGAAATTATCTCTCGATATACCATATCAAAGCCGAGGTTATACTCAAATCAGAACCAGCTTTCATTTGATACAAAATGCGTCAGTATGATGTACGGCTTAAAAATTCTAACGTACCTACACTTTTTGGACCATGTTGCCTGAAACAGACTTTGATCTTTTTTCTCCTAATGTCAATGCTGGTAAGTATGCCTAATCCTGCATGCCATCCTATGTTATCCCAGATACACCTCACATTCAGAGGCCACTTGAAAAATTAAATGGTTGCTCATTACCACACGCATCATAGAAATCAGATTTTAAGAAAAACTTTTTTCACAATTTTTTTTGAGAATTTATAGTATATGTGTTTAGAAGATATAGATAAGAAGAACTCAAGCATAGTAAATAGTGTTGTTAATACCTTTTATTAAGTGTCTTTTTAATAACTCTTCATAATATAACATACAGAACATGTTGGTGACACAAGACTTGCAAAATACCTTTTTTTTTAAATTCAAAATTCATACATTTCCAGGGGTACATTTGTTTTGTTGTTTTGCTTCATAGATTAGCAAGAATACCTCAGAATGTGAGAATACAGGTTTTTCTCTATCAGAAATGTGGTTTATAATGCTGGTAGATTCAGACAACATGGATGTACAGTGGATTGATACGATACATGTCTTTTTTCTTTTTTAATACATTTTTTAACTTTGAAACTTGCATAATGTATCAAGATAACACTTGTGGTAAGATGCATAACTACAAGGGAATGTCAGACCTAGATAGATTCATCTCAGTTAGGAAAAACAGTAATGCTGCTGTCATAAAGGTTTGTATGCACTGCATTTTTTCAAGGACTTCATTTTAAATTCAAACTAAACCTGTACTTATACATTGGGCCACTGTAAAAAATGTGACGAGGGTGTTTTTTGTTTCAACTTTTTTTTTTTACTTGAAGCTGAAATACATCGGCAAATCAGAATTTTTCGCGACAAATTTTCACATTTTAGTGATCAGCAAAAGTTGTTATAATGCATTTTATTCCCAGCTGACTGCATCCCTGACAGCATAAGCTTTAATTTGATAGCAAATTTGCCAATATTTTCCAATTTTAACATATTTTTCATCAAAAATGTAAAAAAACACAAAAAAAAACCACTTTAGATTATGATGCGCACGGTGATGAGATACAACTTTTTTTTTTGAATGGCCTTATGTATGCATGAATGTGTGTGTGTGCATATGTGAGTGGGTGCTTTGTATACTGGATAACTAGATATTAAAATTACCTTTGTATTAAAACTGCTAGATATATATGTCAATATGCAAAACTTAGCCATTAGCTGTACGTTAGAAACATATGGTGAATGTATGACACATAGATTAATAATGGCCTCCTTTGTTTTCATCAAAGATTATTATTATTCATATATCCGGGTGGCATATTATTATTCATATATCCAGCATCAAGAAATCAGTAAAGCTCCGTGAGATTGCTCGTCATATGAACCTGTCTGTGTTAATGAACTGTAATATGTATATATGATATAGGGGGCTGCAGAAGGTCCCCGCCTTAGGTCTCTGAAAGTCACCAAAATTGAGGGTCTAAGGTCACAAAGTCGCTTTTTTAGACAATTTTTACCATACCCAAATGTGTCCAAAAGTCACCAGGTCTCTTAAGTTTTGTAGCGGGGTTGTCAGCTTGCCTGTAAAATAGCCCACATCACCAGGTCGTCATGTCGCTTTTGACCCCTCTGCAGTTAGATATAGGTGTTATAACATCCTTTTTACTTTGATGGGGAATGAGCGAACAGAAGATCTGAGTAAAGCGTCAGTTAGATTGAGTGAGTTATTGAGTGAGTGAGTAATTGTTATTAATGCCATTTACTGGGTATCATTTTTTGGTGAAATTTTCTCAAACTCCCAAGCCTAATGTCTAACCCCACCTGGTGGTACCATGTACCGAGAGGGCTATGCATCTAGCCCTCTGTGTAGAGTTGAGTGGCTTTCTGCATTTAGTTAGCCAGATCATATTCAAAAGAGCGGACAGAAAAGAGGAGATAAAGACCCTTTTAATATGGGCTAGGAAAGCCCTTATCTGGTAGATGAAGGGGGGCCACTATGGTCCACCAAACAGGGGCTGTGTCTTACCAGCTGCAAACAAGTTATAACTCTATGACAGACACACTTCTATGACTGACAGTACTGAAAACGGCTTTTTGAGAGCATATCTACACAGACATGTAATAATTGTATTTAACTATGGCCTAGAAAGTAATGAACTAAATCTCCTTAACAAATTACACTGGTCATAGAGATGTGCTGGTCATAGAATTTGAGCCAGGTCCATTTCAGATCAGCTCGTGTGTCTTGTGTAAGTGGGTCAGCATCAGTAGTAGTGTGTCTTGTTGGAACACTCACAGGTGGAGTAGGTCTAGAACTCACTGAAATGGAATCCACAGGACATGGTCAGAACATTTATTGCATTTGCACCCTTCTGTTGCATAGCAATGCACTGGATTTTCTGCTGATTCTTCCACCCGAATATACATTTTAGCCCCCCCCCCCCTCCCCGTTGGTCAAAGGTCAACAGTCAACACCTTCCCTGTGTTGCTCCCTAAGTATGATAGGGTAACATCACACATACTTCTTTTCCCCCAAACAAAGTAGATGGAAATGAAGAGAAAGTGCTCAAAAATTATCCTAAACAGGGTATACATTGTAAATGATTGTTTTTAACATTGAATGCAGGAGGGGAATGGTGGGTCATTTTTTAATAATGGGGAGGGGGTGGATTAGAGGGGGGGGGAGGAATTTCATCCTCTCTTGGGGAGGCAAAGAATTTTCACTTATTTTTGAGCCAAAACGCCTGCACGTTACTATGCTTCAAAGGGGGCGCTTGTGAGGGAGAAATGTTGATCCTTTAGGTATTCAGATATTTAGCCCACACATGCAAGATTTTACCCCCCTGTAATTAATGAATGAGCACTCCCTTACCAGTTGCAGTCATCGGCATCCGTATAGGTAACACTCTGTGAGACACAACCACCATTGATTTCATATTTAACTTCAGTTTTCTTCGGTTGACTCCAAGTTGTAAAGCAAAGCTCTGGGGGGCAAGTGCCTGGTATACAGACAAAGTAGCAGTAGTAGCCGGTATAATTAACACCTCCCACGGTAATAGTGTGGCTCTGGGTTTGCTGAACGCGGTCACACTGGTGGTGGAGTGGAGAGAAAACACATGATGAGGTCACTCTGCACATCAGAGGAATAAGATTTTGAGGAAACTTTTTTTTTCTTTTTTTGCATATTTTTGATGAAAACATGATCAAAATTCGTGAATATTGGGATATTTGGTATCAAATTAAAGCTTTTACTCTCAGTAATAATGAGTAGCATTACCTGTACATACACAAACTATGTAGACCTAGTCAGGCCAAAAGAAAAGATATGTTACAGGCAATCCGACCCTAGTAACCGGACCAAAAAGGGGCGACACTAGTCTTTATTTGGATATTCACATTTTTCTAATTCTAACAAATTTTTGGTCAAGAAGACCAAGCTCCCACTGGTTTCAGTGACAAAATTCATTGTCTGACATAGAGTGAATGTGGTACTTTCAACATTAAAAGAAAAGAACTCCGACCTACCTACCCTTATTCTTTTGGACCAAGTTGCCTGAACACACTGTACTGAGGGACAAACTTACCAAAGTGACTAGCATTTTACCTGCATTCTTGAAAACCCATTATTCTGGTAATCTTAATTGTGCCCCCCACCAAAAGAAAGTTTGATACACTATTTGCTTCTAAGTTGCTTCTTACTTACGTGGAACGTTGATGGATCAGCGTTTCCGTTTCCATCATCACAGGTAACGGACGCTGAAACAAGGTACAGAGGCAATTACTACACAATTTATGGTGATTCAGAAAATTGTATACACTATACATCTCAGAATGTTCAAACAACAGATTTCTTTCTGGGATTGCGTGTAACTTGAACTTAGGGAGTGTTAACTTTTTAACAACGGGGTGGGGGGAAGGGGTGGAAAAAATTGAATTGAATTTTAGGGTCATTTCAAAATTTGAAAAATATGATACAAAACACAAATGCCTCATGTTCCGGGTGATTGGATAATTCCTGGTTTAAATCTACCCTGAAATCATATGTCACACAATCTTGTATGTAATCACATTTCAGGCAAGCAGATGAGTGTGGGCAAACAGATGGTGTGGATGAGTACATGGGTGTTGGCAAGCAGGTGCCATCCTGATTCCGTCCCCAACGGAAATCAAGTCAAACGTCAAAAGCAGAGATATCCATGTTTACATTTCGCCATGCGCATGTTGCATCTGGCAGCAGTTGACAACAGTGGTATTTTACACAGATCCCACAGGACTCTATTTTGTCAAACACAATATTTCCCTACATCATCGAGCCACAGATGCCCTCCACTTTCCCTCTCTCACATCTAACCCCTCTCACTTCCAACCCCTCTCTCATATCTAACCCCTCTCACTTCCAACCCCTCTCTCACATATAACCCCTCTCACTTCCAACCCCTCTCTCACATCTAACCCCTCTCACTTCCAACCCCTCTCTCACATCTAACCCCTCTCACTTCCAACCCCTCTCTCACATCTAACCCCTCTCACTTCCAACCCCTCTCTCACATCTAACCCCTCTCACTTCCAACCCCTCTCTCACATCTAACCCCTCTCACTTCCAACCCCTCTCTCACCTCTAACCCCTCTCACTTCCAACCCCTCTCTCACATCTAACCCCTCTCACTTCCAACCCCTCTCTCACCTCTAACCCCTCTCACTTCCAACCCCTCTCTCACATCTAACCCCTCTCACTTCCAACCCCTCTCTCACATCTAACCCCTCTCACTTCCAACCCCTCTCTCACATCTAACCCCTCTCACTTCCAACCCCTCTCTCACATCTAACCCCTCTCACTTCCAACCCCTCTCTCACATCTAACCCCTCTCACTTCCAACCCCTCTCTCACATCTAACCCCTCTCACTTCCAACCCCTCTCTCACATCTAACCCCTCTCACTTCCAACCCCTCTCTCACATCTAACCCCTCTCACTTCCAACCCCTCTCTCACATCTAACCCCTCTCACTTCCAACCCCTCTCTCACATCTAACCCCTCTCACTTCCAACCCCTCTCTCACATCTAACCCCTCTCACTTCCAACCCCTCTCTCACATCTAACCCCTCTCACTTCCAACCCCTCTCTCACATCTAACCCCTCTCACTTCCAACCCCTCTCTCACATCTAACCCCTCTCACTTCCAACCCCTCTCTCACCTCTAACCCCTCTCACTTCCAACCCCTCTCTCACCTCTAACCCCTCTCACTTCCAACCCCTCTCTCACATCTAACCCCTCTCACTTCCAACCCCTCTCTCACCTCTAACCCCTCTCACTTCCAACCCCTCTCTCACATCTAACCCCTCTCACTTCCAACCCCTCTCTCACATCTAACCCCTCTCACTTCCAACCCCTCTCTCACCTCTAACCCCTCTCACTTCCAACCCCTCTCTCACATCTAACCCCTCTCACTTCCAACCCCTCTCTCACATCTAACCCCTCTCACTTCCAACCCCTCTCTCACATCTAACCCCTCTCACTTCCAACCCCTCTCTCACATCTAACCCCTCTCACTTCCAACCCCTCTCTCACATCTAACCCCTCTCACTTCCAACCCCTCTCTCACATCTAACCCCTCTCACTTCCAACCCCTCTCTCACATCTAACCCCTCTCACTTCCAACCCCTCTCTCACATCTAACCCCTCTCACTTCCAACCCCTCTCTCACATCTAACCCCTCTCACTTCCAACCCCTCTCTCACATCTAACCCCTCTCACTTCCAACCCCTCTCTCACATCTAACCCCTCTCACTTCCAACCCCTCTCTCACATCTAACCCCTCTCACTTCCAACCCCTCTCTCACATCTAACCCCTCTCACTTCCAACCCCTCTCTCACATCTAACCCCTCTCACTTCCAACCCCTCTCTCACATCTAACCCCTCTCACTTCCAACCCCTCTCTCACCTCTAACCCCTCTCACTTCCAACCCCTCTCTCACATCTAACCCCTCTCACTTCCAACCCCTCTCTCACCTCTAACCCCTCTCACTTCCAACCCCTCTCTCACATCTAACCCCTCTCACTTCCAACCCCTCTCTCACATCTAACCCCTCTCACTTCCAACCCCTCTCTCACATCTAACCCCTCTCACTTCCAACCCCTCTCTCACATCTAACCCCTCTCACTTCCAACCCCTCTCTCACATCTAACCCCTCTCACTTCCAACCCCTCTCTCACATCTAACCCCTCTCACTTCCAACCCCTCTCTCACATCTAACCCCTCTCACTTCCAACCCCTCTCTCACATCTAACCCCTCTCACTTCCAACCCCTCTCTCACATCTAACCCCTCACACTTCCAACCCCTCTCTCACATCTAACCCCTCACACTTCCAACCCCTCTCTCATATCTAACCCCTCTCTCGGCCCTTAAAGGGTAGCCGAGTTACGATTTAACCCTGTTGACCCTGGCCGACGTACGGCATATACCCTTCTGACAACTGGACTACGCTGTACATTACTGGATCAGAGCAGGATTACCGAGTGATACCCACTTGCAGGTTAACCACCGAGACATGGGGAATCCGACCCCTGCCCTGGCAAAAACTTACACACAAGCCCCCCTACCTTGGGAGAATCCTTTAAGCTGCACTGGAGTTCTTACTTTTGTACAACCCGCAGCTTATAGGCACTAATTTATGGTAAATTGATTAATAAAAAAATGAGCTTTACGTAAAACACTGCACGTTTTACTTACTGTCGCATCCAGATTCTTCATTCTGCTGACCGTTCACCATGTAGGCAATAATAAAGGCACCGGCCAGAACGTGTAGAGTTGTTCTAATCATCTTCAACGTCGTTCTTTGAATCTTTACTCTGCTGGTATCTGCTCTATTTGAGGTGATGCTTAGGTCTGGTCTCAAATGCAGTGTGTTAGTTCACATTTATACATGGTAGACCAGTGACAATGAAGGAAACTCAGCCATTTTTGAGTATAAATGTGCACCAGCACTTGTTTTTGTGTAATCACTGAGTTAAAAAATCATTGTCACCAAGCAAAATATTCCTCTCATGTTCATTTTCTCAAAACAGAGACTTATTTTTGCCAACAGGTTTATTTTTAGAATACCTTTCAAAAAAATTAATTTTTTTCCCAAATTTTCCCTAAGGAAGGGAGAAGGGTTGCCAGGGTTCCATGCATGCTGCACACCTGTGTCGATGAAAGCATTGAGTGCCCCCCCCCCCCCCCCCGAACGGGGCCCGGGGGACACCCCTGGTTGATCTGACATATGGGCTCACCCATGGGTCTACTCCCCCATTGACATCATTCTGCAGCATATCTGCTGTACCAATAACTTGATGACCTGTTAACAAGGCAATCATCGGAATTGTTGGGAGGCCCAGGTTGGGATTTCTTACTGCTGGGGGGGGGGGGGGGTAGGAACCATATCATATGA
The DNA here is from genome assembly GCA_947462335.1 of Harmothoe impar. Classification (NCBI taxonomy): domain Eukaryota; kingdom Metazoa; phylum Annelida; class Polychaeta; order Phyllodocida; family Polynoidae; genus Harmothoe; species Harmothoe impar. The sequence continues at coordinate 76,447,452 of OX381712.1, forward strand.
GTACTTTAGGTTTTTTGATTTTTTAGATTATTGACTGAAGATAAAGATTGCGCTCAGAATGTTTGTTCACACAACCGGGAGAGCTATTCCGTATTTGCGTTGTAGATTCAGAAGGCAGGTTCAGTATCATCCCCAGAAACCTGTTATTCCTCTATAAAAATAATTCTATCCAAAAATGCCTTAAACGTTTACATATTGTAACACCGACTCTGGCTATCATTGGACCAATCATTGGTATGAGTGCCCTTGTAGCCCTGGTTAATCCTCTACAATATGGCCTGGGCATTCAAGTCTGGCAGACAATAACTCATTTAGGTATATGTTAGCCCATTTTCATATATCAAATTGCTTCAAAATTTGGCAAATATCTTAGAAAGCCCCTTAATAAGTACACACATTATGGTAACAGAAATTGACCAATTGCCACTAGCTGGGTTTGCGTCTTTAACGACATATTATTCATTGACTGTAAATACATGTATTTTCCCAATGAGACTCTTTGTCTATCTCTTGACGCACGGAGAGTAAAGGCTTCACACAAAGTGCAATAAAGAGGATGTTTCTTCTTAAGGTGTCATGGTACAAATAGCCAACAATATTTCAGGTTCTGACCCTTTCTTTATTGTTCAGATGGGCAAAATGTTGGGCCGTTTTGAGTGTGTAGTAATGAATGACCCCTTAAATTAACACATATCTGATTTCTTAATTTGCATCCCACATGAAAAATCTGTGTTCCAATTTTGAGCTAGTTGTGCCTCTACATGGGTACCCACACTTTTGACTGTCGCTGTGTCGATTTTTAGCAGAAGGACTGTGTCATCGTGTCAAATTTTAGGTATATAAGAACTTAGAGAAAAATCCCTGTGGGTCAATTTTTACCCCTAACTTTCCTGTGTCCGTTGATTTTTAAAAGGGCCTAAAAGGGCCCTTTTGCCATGTCGCCTGTGTCGATTTTTACCGATATAGAGGCACATAGTTGCCATGGAAATTGACTTACCCAAACTGGAGAAATTTCACAGGTGCCCAACAACCTTTGACCTTTGCCTTTGACCCCTCCAAGCACTACCCAGGGTTACCATGGCAACAACCAATTTTTTGTATTTTTTATCAAGGCCTCTGGCCAAAATTTGGACCATAGATTACGATTTTGTTACAAATTTAAGGCCTCTTAGCACTGATTATATGCACAGATTCTTAATCTATTTAAATGGCTTGTATGCACTGATAGTCCTCCTTCAAGAAATTAGTAAAACTCAGAGGCATGGAAGTAGTCTCAGACTTTAGAATGTCATGAGACGAACACGTGACAAACGATGCTACAAATAGACAGAGCACGCTGATAAGCCCTTTAAGGATGGCATGTCACTAAAAGATGACATTTGCACCAATGCAGCCCCTGTAAGTAATACCCCAGTGCTGCATTGGTGCCTCATGCTGACCCTTATGATGCTTGAATGCAGCACTCACCAAGGCTGCATTAATGCATCATGATGACCAGAGGCATGATGAATTAATGCATTATATCTGCCTTAAAGGGTTAAATGTAAATGTATATGTTTAGAACCTTCTAGAAGGACAGAAACTAGGACCACAGATTTCACAAACACGATGAACATGTACCCTTTTTTGTAGGGATAACCCTGTAAGATCTGCATGCTGCGTTGATGCTACTCTCGTTCCCAGATCCTTCTGAAGGAAGGCTCTGGTAACTGCCAAATGTTGGGATTTTGCTGGGTCTGGGCAACCCCTGCTGGTAGCTTGGAACCAGCGAACAGGAACAGGAAATGGAACCAGAAAGGCTGATGATAAATCAACCTAAAACTACCATCATACATTCTGGTTCCATTTCCTGTTCCTGTTCGCTGGTTCAAGCCTACCAGCAGGGGTTGCCCAGACCCAGCAAAATCCCAAGTTCAAGGTCATTTGGCTGTCCCCAGAGCCTTCCTTCGGAAGGATTTGGGAACGAGAGTACGTTGATGCATGCCTTTGGTCGTCATGTATCAATGCAGCCTGGGCATGTAACTCAGCAGGGCTGCATTCAAGCATCATGTTGACCTTCTAGGATAAGCATGATGCACAACTGCAGCCATGGTGAGTTACTCGTTGGGGCTGTATTGGTGCATCATAATGACAAATTTATTTTTTAGCAATATGCCAACCTTAAGGAGTTAAATGTAAATATGTATGGAACCTTCTAGCACAGAAACTAGGACCCCATATTCGTGTTGTCACAAACAGGATGTTAACCCTTAAGGATAAAGGATGACATTAGCTGACATGATGCATCAATGCAGCCCCGGTGAGAGACACGCCAGTGCTGCATTGATGCATCATGCTGACCCTTCCGTAGTGTAATGCCATAGGGTCGGCATGATGCTTGAATGCAGCCCTGGCGAGTTACTTGCCAGGGCTGCTTTGGTGCACCATGATGACGATCCTTTTAGTGACATGCCGTCCATAAAGGCTTAACCATGTGCCTTATAATTACCTGTTTTAAAGACAGCTCCAGATTATATCGCTCTAGGAGCTAAACTTTTTTTCTGTTAGGTCCTCATTAAGCTACAGGGGGCTCTTCCCCGACTTACCCGCCAGGGCTGTATTGGTCTGGCACAAAAACAATAAGTTTAGTGGCATGCTGTTCTTGAAGGGTTATATTAACCATATACAACATGTAGTAACTGATCTGACAAGATCACATATAATCACAGCCCAGTAGCCAAACTCAACATTCGGAACGTCACCTATTGTTTTTTCATTAGGACCTCACTAGGTCTTTAAGGTTGGCATGATGCCCTAATGCATCATGCCCTGGGTTGTCATGATGCATGAATGCAGCCCTGTTGAGTAGGTCTCCAGTGCTGCATTCAAGCATCATCCAGAACCTACAGGGTTGAGACACTCCTGAAGGGTCAGAATGATGCACCAATGCAGCACCGACGAGTTACTCGCCAGGGCTAGCATGGTGCATCATGATGACAAGTGACATCTGTCCTTAAAGGGTAAAAATACAGAAGGTTCATACCCGACCCATAATGACACAAGTTATTCCCCCTCTGCATCTTGTATGATTAGATTTATTGATAAAACGATGGGACGTGACGTTCAATATATCTTCAAACTAAAACCAAAACATGGTCCTGAAGGTAAGGGTAGGAAGGTAGGATTATTTTCACTGATTACTTTTTATAGATCCCTCTAGTAACTAAGAATATCACAAAATTGTTGGATATATATATTTCCCGAGGGCAGGCAATTATTTAGGTCAGTAGGAGCTTGATCTTGAGGCCCTCCATCATGCAGATACACTGACATTCTGACCTTAGTCAGTACTGACTGACAACTCAGTCACTAGTGATTAACCTAGTTAGTCAAATGTTTTGCTCTCTATATATACAACCAACGTTAACCACGGTCAGTTAACATGATGAGGTTAGTCTGTTCTGACCGACTCACGAGTCTTTCCATTTCTTTGAGTATTAGTCTTTTGGAGTAAGGCATTCGTCATGTCGAGGAGAAAGAGTACCCAGTAAACAAATAAAGTTATACACCATTTTATAACGTTATATAACGTTATATGTCAACGTTTTTCTATGGCTCTTTGGTATGACATAACATTATGTAAAGTTTAAAACATTATTTCAACGTAAAATAATGTTTTTTTGTTAGCTGGGTACTCCCCCTGTGATTTATGTACGGTGAAATGGGCCTCAATTTTTTTAAGGATTTTAGTGACATAGGACATTGGAATAAATAGATAGTGACATGGCACATTCAAATCAATATGGCAACGTGGGGATTTCTTAATGGTCAACGTGGGACATGGGGACCCTCCCCATCAGGGGCCCAGATGGTAGACAGACTTTAGTTATATCTATAGCTACAGTTACTGCCATGCCCGTGATGGATGATAAGTAATTAACCTGATTGTATTAAAATGGTATGAAAATTAGTGGGTTAATTACCACTATTAACCCTTTGTGGATGGCATCATGCCTTAATGCATCATACCCATCATGATGCATGAATACAACCGTGGAGAGTAATTCACCAGCGCTGCATCCAAGCATGATGCCGACCCTACAGGATTGAGACACTCCTGAAGGGTCCACACAATGCAGCACTGGTGAGTTACTCACCCAGGCTGCATCGGTGCACCATGATGAAAAATGTCACCATTTAGGATCCTTAAAGGGTTAGCTGTTTTCATTGAAAAAGTATGAAAATAGGTCAGCAATAATCATCATTAAGATATTCTGCCACAATAATTAGAGTGCTGTATAATTTAAGACAATTACCGAGCGTCACAACTAAAAGGAGTCACGACGACAGCATACCGTAATAGATATACCACGCTTTCTAAAGATCTAACATGTGATGCTAATCACAACAGACTCAGGGATTTGTTCTTCTGTTGAGTAAATCATATATAAAGCTATGTGAAAACAGGGGACATGCTTGTAACAGTCTTGTCATCTCTTATCAGTGTTTGTGATGTGCAGTAATCCCTTACCCCTACCTTCAAATAGAAGAGTTAATTAAGGGCATTTGAAGATAAAAATTGGCTGAAAAGGTTAATGGATGTTACAACACTTTACATTGGTAGTTAGTAGCCCATTTATATCATAATCTGCCCTAAATAAACCCTTTTCTATCAAGCCGGTCAAAGCTGACACCAGGTCAAAGCTGGCACCAGGTCAAAGCTGGCACCCGGTCGTTTACACTTGGCCCCATCTCATGAGACACAGCCTGAGGTCTGACAAAAAGCATCTGACAACCCCCCCCCCCCCCCAAAAAAAAAAAAAAATTAAAACAGGTTTTTACCGTGAATAAAATAATGCATAGCTAAAAATTTCAGGAATGTTTGGTTTGGGTACTGTTTTCATTGTACTAAAAGTCCTGGAGTGTCCTGTGTGTGCTTCTATTAAAAAATGGGGGTAATCCAATATGGCCGCCAAATAATCAGAATCCCATCTCCCATGACAACAATATTGATCCTAGGGAAATTCTAACCTTACTGACCCCCCCTCCCCTAAGTTGGGCCCAAGGAATCCACTGGTGTTCTTAGTTTGTTGCTAGGACAAACGCTTGCTTAGCAACAGTAGTTTTACATAGCAACCTGCTGTTAATATGAACAAATATCTAAAGCTAGTCCAGGAATACCATTTAGGAAGATCCTGACATAGTTAAAAGTCACCCAGCCCCACTACCGTACCGTCGCAAATTAGCTACTTATATTTTCACAATTTTTAATAACATTTACGGTATATGTGTATAGCAGATTTGATATTGATAAGAACAACTCAAGCAGAATGAATAGTGTTGTTAAAATCTTTTATTAAGTATGTGTCTTAATAACTTTTCATAGTAAAACATGCAAAGCATCTTTGTGTTACCAGACACGCAATATACCTTCTTAATTCTTTTTTTAATTTAAAATTCATACATTTCTAGGGGGTATATCTGTCTTGTTGTTCTGCTTCATAGGTCAGCAAAGATACCTCAGAATGTGAGAATACAGGTCTTTCTCTATCAGAAATGTGGTTTATAATTCTGGTAGATTCAGACAACATAGGTGTACAGCGGATTGATACGATACATGTCTTTTTTCTTTTTGAATACATCTTTTAACTTTGAAACTTGCATAATGTATCAAGATAACACTTGTGGTAAGATGCATAACTACAAGGGAATGTCAGACCTAGATAGATTCATCTCCGTTATGAAAAACAGTAATGCTGCTGTCATAAAGGTACTTGCCAAGTTTGTATGCACTGCATTTTTGCAAGGACTTCATTTTAAATTCAAATTAAACCTGTACTTATAAATTAGGCCACTCAAAAAAAAAGTCGTTACTCATCTCCCAGCTGTAAAAAATGTGACGAGGGCGTTTTTTGTTTCAACTTCTTTTTTTTACTTGAAGCTGAAATACATAGGGAAATCAGAATTTTTCGCGACAAATTTTCACATTTTAGTGATTCAAAGTTTATTGATCAGCAAAAGTTGTTATAATGCATTTTATTCCCAGCTGACTGCATCACTGACAGCATAAGCTTTAATTTGATAGCAAATTTGCCAATATTTTTCCAATTTTAACATATTTTTCATCAAAAATGTTAAAAAAACAACAAAAAAAACACTTCAGATTATGATGCGCACGGTGATGAGAAACAACTTTTTTTTTTAAGTGGCCTTATGTATGCATGAATGTGTATGTGTGCATATGTGAGTGGATGCTTTGTATACTGGATAACTAGATATCAAAATTACCTTTGTATTAAAACTGTTAGATATATATGTCAATATGCAAAACTTAGCCATTAGCTATACGTTAGAAACATATGGTGAATGTATGACACATAGATTAATAATGGCCCGCCTTTGTTTTCATCAAAGATTATTATTATTCATATATCCGGGTGGCATATTATTATTCATATATCCAGCATCAAGAAATCAGTAAAGCTCTGTGAGATTGCTCGTCATATTAACCTGTCTGTGTTAATGAACTGTAATATGTATATTTGATATAGGGGGCTGCAGAAGGTCCCCGCCTTAGGTCTGAAAGTCACCAAAATTGAGGTCACAAAGTCGCTTTTTTAGACAATTTTTACCATACCCAAATGTGTCCAAAAGTCACCAGGTCTCTTAAGTTTTGTAGCGGGGTTGTCAGGTTGCCTGTAAAACAGCCCAGGTCACCAGGTCGTCATGTAGCTTTTGACCACTCTGCAGTCACATATAGGTGTTATAACATCCTTGTTACTTTGCTTGGGAATGAGATCTGGGTAAAGCGTCAGTTCGATTAAGTGAGTGAGTGAGTAAGTGAGTAATTGTTGTTAATGCCATATAGTTAGCCAGATCATATTCAAAAGAGCAGACAGAAAAGAGGAGATAAAGACCCTTTTAAGATGGGCTAGGAAAGCCCTCATCAGGTAGATGAAGGGGGTCCACCAAACAGAGACCATGTCTCACCAGCTTGATACAAATTGTAACTCTATGACAAACACACTTCTATGACTGACAGGACTGAAAACGGCTTATTTAGAGCATATCGACACAGACATGTAATAATTTTATTTTACTATGGCCTAGAAAGTAAGGAACTATATCTCCTTAACAAATTACACTGGTCATAGAGATGTGCTGGTCATAGAATTTGAGCCAGGTCCATTTCAGATCAGCTCGTGTGTCTTGTGTAAGTGGGTCAGCATCAGTTATAGTGTGTCTTGTTGGATCACTCTGTCACAGGTGGAGTAGGTCTAGAACTCACTGAAATGGAATCCACAGGACATGGTCAGAAAATTTATTACATTTGCACCCTTCTGTTGCATAGCAATGCACTGGATTTTCTGCTGAAAACAGGGTGATTCTTCCACCCGAATATATATTTTAGCCCCCCCCCTCCCCGTTGGTCAAAGGTGAACAGTCAACACCTTCCCTGTGTTGCTCCCTAAGTATGATAGGGTAACATCACACATAATTCTTTTCCCCCAAACAAAGTAGATGGAGTGAAGAGAAAGTGCTCAAAAATTATCCTGAACAGGATATACATTGTTTTTGGGGTTGCCCGGAGCGTAGCAACCTGACGTTGCGCAGCAACGTCATGGCAGCCCTATTAATGTTTTCGGTTTGTCTGTGGAGCTCATGGGGCACCTGTGACGTCACAGGGCCGATTGAGGAAATGAAAAATAACATCTCTGGTATGGTTAGGCCTATGTATTAGTTTTGAAAAAAGCACATTTGGGCAATATCAATTAAATTATTTAGGCAAAGTATATGGAATCATTCCAATCCCGAAATCTACGGTGCCATGACCGCATCCATGACGTTATTTTCATTTCCACAACCGGCCCTGTGGCGGCGCTCATTTCATGACGCATCTCTAGGCGATGATACTGTCTCCATGGCTACAGCCAATGACAGGACGTAATTGGGAGGCTAGCCTGCGGCCTGCATCACAGCGATGCAGCGACGTTTACTATGTAGATCTATTTACAGCTTTATCTATCAAATTTACAGTTTAGAAGATGCTTTGTTTGTTGTTAGAACCGCATTTAACCACGTTTCACCTTCAAGTAGCCTCTAGGTCAAAACTGGAAAAGCCTCCACTAGGCCTATTACATTGTTGTTATTTCGGCGTGGGGGGGGATTTCTCAAACTCTGAATGTTGTGGAGGGACGGGGGGGGGGGGTCGAAATTACTTTCAGCTCACTGGAAAAAAATTGCTTTTCTTGATAAATCCACCAAACACAACCCCCCCCCCCCCCTCAAAATAGTTCATGGCCCAACAAGGTTAGGCCTATATACAAGAAAAAGGTGGCAACCCCGGCCGTGGTCAAAGCGACATTTTTCTTGTTAACATTGAATGCAGGAGGGGAATGGTGGGTCATTTTTTTTATAATGGGGATGGGGGTGGATTAGAGGGGGGGGGGGATTTCATCCTCTCTTGGAGAGGCAAAGAATTTTCACTTATTTTGAGCGAAAACGCCTGCACGTTACTATGCTTCAAAGGGGGCGCTGGGGAGGGAGAAGGGTTGATTAGGTATTTAGATATTTAGCCCACACATGCGAGATTTCCCCCCCCCCCCCCCCCCGTAATTAATAAATGAGCACTCCCTTACCAGTTGCAGTCATCGGCATCCGTGTAGGTAACACTCTGTGAGACGCAACCACCATTGATTTCATATTTAACTTCAGTTTTCTTCGGTTGACTCAATGTTGTAATGCAATGGTCTGGGGGGCAACTGCCTGCTATACAGACGAAGTAGCAGTAGTAGCCGGTATAATTAACACCTCCCACGTTAATAGTGTGGCTCTGGGTTTGCTGAACGCGGTCACACTGGTGGTGGAGTGGAGAGAAAACACACGATGAGGTCACTCTGCACATCAGAGGAATCAGATTTTGAGGAAACTTTTTTTTTTTTTTTTTGCATATTTTTGATGAAAAGATGATCAAAATTCATGAATATTGGGATATTTGGTATCAAATTAAAGCTTTTACTCTCAGTAATACCTTAGCTTACCTTTACATACACACACTATGTAGGCATAGTCAGGCCAAAAGAAAAGATATGTTACAGGCAACCCAATCCAAAAAAGGGCGACACTAGTCTTTTTTTTTGCATATTCACATTTTTCTAATTTAAAAAAATTATTGATCAGGAAGAACAAGCTCCCACTGGTCTCAGTGACCAAATTCATTGTCTGACATAGAGTGAATGTGGTACTCTCAACATTAAAAGAAAAGAAATCCGACCTACCTACCCTTATTCTTTTGGACCAAGTTGCCTGAACACACTGTACTGAGGGACAAACTTACCAAAGTGACTAGCATTTTACCTGCAATCTTGAAAACCCATTGTTCTGGTAATCTTAATTGTGCCCCCCACCAAAAGAAAGTTTGATACACTATTTGCTTCTAAGTTGCTTCTTACTTACGTGGAACGTTGATGGATCAACGTTTCCGTTTCCATCGTCACAGGTAACGGACGCTGAAACAAGGTACAGAGGCAATTACTACACAATTTATGGTGATTCAGAAAATTGTATACAGTATACATCTCAGAATGTTCAAACAACAGATTTCTTTCTGGGATTGCGTGTAACTTGAACTTAGGGAGTGTTAACTTTTTAACAACGGGGTGGGGGGAAGGGGTGGAAAAAATTGAATTGAATTTTAGGGTTATTTCAAAATTTGAAAAATATGATACAAAACACAAATGCCTCATGTTCCGGGTGATTGGATAATTCCTGGTTTAAATCTACCCTGAAATCATATGTCACACAATCTTGTATGTAATCACATTTCAGGCAAGCAGATGAGTGTGGGCAAACAGATGGGTGTGGATGAGTACATGGGTGTTGGCAAGCAGGTGCCATCCTGATTCCGTCCCCAACGGAAATCAAGTCAAACGTCAAAAGCAGAGATATCCATATTTACATTTCGCCATGCGCATGTTGCATCTGGCAGCAGTTGACAACAGTGGTATTTTACACAGATCCCACAGGACTCTATTTTGTCAAACACAATATTTCCCTACATCATCGAGCCACAGATGCCCTCCACTTTCCCTCTCTCACATCTAATCCCTCTCACTTCCAACCCCTCTCTCACATCTAACCCCTCTCACTTCCAACCCCTCTCTCACCTCTAACCCCTCTCACTTCCAACCCCTCTCTCACATCTAACCCCTCTCACTTCCAACCCCTCTCTCACCTCTAACCCCTCTCACTTCCAACCCCTCTCTCACCTCTAACCCCTCTCACTTCCAACCCCTCTCTCATGTCTAACCCCTCTCACTTCCAACCCCTCTCTCACATCTAACCCCTCTCACTTCCAACCCCTCTCTCACCTCTAACCCCTCTCACTTCCAACCCCTCTCTCACATCTAACCCCTCTCACTTCCAACCCCTCTCTCACATCTAACCCCTCTCACTTCCAACCCCTCTCTCACATCTAACCCCTCTCACTTCCAACCCCTCTCTCACATCTAACCCCTCTCACTTCCAACCCCTCTCTCACATCTAACCCCTCTCACTTCCAACCCCTCTCTCACATCTAATCCCTCTCACTTCCAACCCCTCTCTCACATCTAACCCCTCTCACTTCCAGCCCCTCTCTCACCTCTAACCCCTCTCACTTCCAACCCCTCTCTCACCTCTAACCCCTCTCACTTCCAACCCCTCTCTCACATCTAACCCCTCTCACTTCCAACCCCTCTCTCACCTCTAACCCCTCTCACTTCCAACCCCTCTCTCATATCTAACCCCTCTCACTTCCAACCCCTCTCTCACCTCTAACCCCTCTCACTTCCAACCCCTCTCTCATGTCTAACCCCTCTCACTTCCAACCCCTCTCTCACCTCTAACCCCTCTCACTTCCAACCCCTCTCTCATGTCTAACCCCTCTCACTTCCAACCCCTCTCTCACATCTAACCCCTCTCACTTCCAACCCCTCTCTCACATCAATCCCCTCTCACTTCCAACCACTCTCTCACATCTAACCCCTATCACTTCCAACCCCTCTCTCACATCTAACCCCTCTCACTTCCAACCCCTCTCTCACATCTAACCCCTCTCACTTCCAACCCCTCTCTCACATCTAACCCCTCTCACTTCCAACCCCTCTCTCACATCTAACCCCTCTCACTTCCAACCCCTCTCTCACATCTAATCCCTCTCACTTCCAACCCCTCTCTCACATCTAACCCCTCTCACTTCCAACCCCTCTCTCATATCTAACCCCTCTCACCGCCCTTAAAGGGTAGCCGAGTTAAGCTTTAACCCTGTTGACCCTGGCCGACGTACGGCATATAGGGGGGGGGGAATATGTTCGGGCTCCCCCAGCTGCTCTAACACTGAGCTACTTCCCCTTCTGACAACTGGACTACGCTGTACATTACTGGATCGGAGCAGGATTACCCGAGTGATACCCGCTTGCAGGTTAACCACCGAGACATGGGGAATCCGACCCCTACCTTGGGAGAATCCTTTAAGCTGCACTGGAGTTCTTACTTTTGTACAAGCCGCGGCTTATAGGCACCAATTTATGCTAAGTTGATTAATAAAAAAATGAGCTTTACGTAAAACACTGCACGTTTTACTTACTGTCGCATCCAGATTCTTCATTCTGCTGACCGTTCACCATGTAGGCAATAATGAAGGCACCGGCCAGAACGTGTAGAGTTGTTCTAATCATCTTCAATGTCCTTCTTCGTACTTTGACTCTGCTGGTCTCTGCTCTGTTTGAGGTGACGCTTGGTTCTGGTCTCAAATACAGCGTGTAAGTTCATATTTATACATACTGGACCAGTGAGAAGGAAACTCAGCCATTTTTGAGTATAAATGTGCACCAGCACTTGTTTTTGTGTAATCACTGAGTTAAAAAACCATTGTCACCAAGCAAAATATTCCTCTCATGTTCATTTTCTCAAAACAGAGATTTATTTTTGCCAACAGGTTCATTTTTAGAATACCATTCAAAAAAGTTCAAATTTCTCCCAAAATCTGCATAAGCAAGGGTGAAGGGTTGTCAGGGTTCCATGCATGCCGCATGCCTGTGTCAATGAAAACATTGAGTGCCCCCCCCCCCACCCCCAACGGGGCCCGGGGGACATCCCTGGTTGATCTGACATATGCGCTCACCCATGGGTTTACTCCCCCATTGACATCATTCTGCAGCATATCTGCCGTACCAGTGGCTTGATGACATGTTAACAAGACAATTATTGACATTGTTGGGAGGCCCAGGTTGGGATTTATTACTGCGGGGGGGGGGAGGGTAGGAACCATATCATTCAAGATTTAATGTAATTCGGAAAAAAAATAACAACTGACAGTGTCCTTAGCCATAGATATTTGATTAGTTCTTTAGGTTTTTGGATTTTTTAGATTATTGACTGAAGATAAAGATTGCGCTCAGAATGTTTGTTCACACAACAGGGAGAGCTATTCCATATTTGCGTTGTAGATTCAGATGGCAGGTTCAGTATCATCCCCAGAAACCTGTTATTCCTCTATAAAAATAATTCTATGCAAAAATGCCTTAAACGTTTACATATTGTAAAACCGACTCTGGCTATCATTGCACCAATCATTGGTATGAGTGCCCTTGTAGCCCTGGTTAATCCTGTACAATATGGCCTGGGCATTCAAGTCTGGCAGACAATAACTCATTTAGGTATATGTTAGCCCATTTTCATATATCGAATTGCTTCAAAATTTGGCAAATATCTTAGAAAGCCCCTTAATAAGTACACACATTATGGTTACACAAATTGACTAATTGCCACTAACTGGGTTTGCATCTTTAACGACATATTATTCATTGACTGTAAATACCGTATTCGACGTAATAAGCACCCTGGGCGCTTAAAAAATTATTTTGAGTTGAAAAATCAGCCCCAAATATCCATTCTAATAAGCGCCCCCCATTGCTGTATTATACAGACTACTTGACCACCTCAGTAGGCTCTACAGTGCTTCTACTCACCCCTATGCCTTCACACCTGGCTTGGCCTTAACACCTGGACAGGTGTGAAGTGTTTCATGTCACACAAGGTGTGAAAAACAGTAACAAAATCGGACAAACATCTTGAAAAAATCTGAAAAGGGGGGGGGGGGGTGCTTATGAGGGGGAGGGCGCTTATTAGGTTGAATACGGTACATGTATTTTCCCAATGAGACTCTTTGACGCACGGAGAGTAAAGGCTTCACACAAAGTGCTATAAAGAGGATGTTTCTTCTTAAGGTGTCATGGTACAAATAGCCAACTATATTTCAGGTTCTGACCCTTTCTTTTTTCTTCAGATGGGCAAAAGGTTGGGCTGTTTTGAGTGTATAGTAATGAATGACCCCTTAAATTAACACATATCTGATTTCTTAATTTGCATCTGACATGAAAAAGGTGTGTTCTGAATTTGAGCTAGTTGTGCCTCTACATGGGTACCCACACTTTTGACTGTGTCGCTGTGTTGATTTTAGCAGAAGGACTGTGTCATCGTGTTGATTTTTAGGAATATAAGAACTTAGAGAAAAATCCCTCTGGGTCGATTTTTACCCCTAACTTTCCTGTATCCATCGATTTTTAAAAGGGCCTACAACCTTTGACCTTTGCCTTTGACCCCTCCAAGCACTACCCAGAGTTACCATGGCAACAACCAATTTTTTGTATTTTTTTCCAAGGCCTCTGGCCAAAAGTTGGACCATAGATTACGATTCTGTAACAAATTTAAGGCCTCTTAGCACTGGTTATATGCACAGATTCCTAATCTATTTAAATGGCTTCTATGCACTGATAGTCCTCCTTCAAGAAATTAGTAAAACACTAAGAGGCATGGAAGTAGTCTCAGGCTTTAGAATGTCATGAGACGAACACATGATAAACGATACTACAAATAGACAGAGCACGCTGATAAGCCCTTTAAGGATGGCATGTCACTAAAAGATGACATTTTTTGTCATGATGCACCAATGCAGCCCCTGTAAGTAATAAGCCAGTGCTGCATTGGTGCCTCATGCCGACCCTTTTGATGCTTGAATGCAGCGATCACCAAGGCTGCATTAATGCATCATGATGGGCATGATGAATTAATGCACTATATCTGCCTTAGAGGGTTAAATGTAAATTTATATGTTGAGAACCTTCTAGAAGGACAGAAACTAGGACCACAGATTTCACAAACACGATGAACATGTACCCTTTGTAGGGATAACCCTGTAAGGTCTGCATGCTGCGTTGATGCATGCCATTGGTCGATGCAGCCTGGGCATGTAACTCAGCAGGGCTGCATTCAAGCATCATGTTGACCTTCTAGGATAAGCATGATGCACAACTGCAGCCATGGTGAGTTACTCGTTGGGGCTGTATTAGTGCATCATAATAACAAAGTTATTTTTTAGCAATATGCCAACCTTAAGGAGTTAAATGTAAATATGTATGGAACCTTCTAGCACAGAAAATAGGACCCCATATTCGTCTTGGCACAAACAGGATGTTAACCCTTTAAGGATAAAGGATGACATTTGCTGACATGATGCATCAATGCAGCCCCGGTGAGTGACACGCCAGTCCTGCATTGGTGCATCATGCTGACCCTTCCGTGGTGTAATGCCATAGGGTTGGCATGATGCTTGAATGCAGCCATGGCGAGTTACTTGCCAGGGCTGCATTGGTGCATCATGATGACGAATGTTATCCTTTGAGTGACATGCCGTCCATAAAGGCTTAACCATATGCCATAATTACCTGTCGTAACAGACTTTGGTTATACCGTATTTCCCCGTGTATAAGCCGGGGCCCGTGTATAAGCCTGCCCCATGTATAAGACTGGGCAAAAGGTGATTTAGTGTTGTATAAGCCGGGCCCCGAGTATAAGCCTGGGGGGGTGCAATATATACTTAATAAAAATCATATTTCAGGCCATAACTCCACTTCTACTTGGTGTATTTAGATAATTCTTTAGGCTAAGTGACCTCTATTTATTCCTAGCCATTTTAAAGAGAAATAAAGCATAGATTGGTAAGAAAATTATTAGAAATGTTGAAGTAAATGTGTCAGAAAAGTATGTAATTCAGAAAATTGTAAGAAAGGTATCAGGGTGTTTCTACAGCTTAAGGAATATAAGCCTGCCCCGACTATAAGCCTGCCCCGTATATAAGCCTGGACAGTTTACCACTTAGTACTTGTATAAGCCCGGGCTAATACACGGGGAAATACGGTATTTATAGTTACTGCCATGCCCGTGATGGGTGATAAGTAATTGACCTGATTTTATTGAAATGGTATGAAGATTAGTGGGTTAATTACCACTATTAACCCTTTGTGGATGGCATGGTGCCTTAATGCATCATGCTCATCATGATGCATGAATACAACCCTGGGGAGTAATTCACCAGCGCTGCATCCAAGCATGATGCAGACCCTACAGCATTGAGACACTCCCAAAGGGTCCGAACGATGCAGCAATTCAGCACTGGTAAGTTACTCCTTGCACCATTTATCATCCTTAAAGGGTTAGTTTCAGGTTTTCATTGAAAAAGTATGAAAATAGGTCGGCAATAATCATCATTAAGATATTCAGCCACAATAATTAGAGTGCTGTATTATTAAGACAATTACCGAGCGTCTCAACTAAAAGGAGTCACGACTACAGCATACCATTACAGATATACCTCACTTTCTAAAGATCTCATGTGTGATCCTAATCTCAACGGACTCAGGGATTTATTCTTCTGTTGAGTAGATCATATATAAAGTGATATGAACATTGAACATCTGAAACATTTACCCCTTACCCCTACCTCCAAATAGAAGTGTTCTAATCTTATCCCTCATGTTGTCTACAGATTGTTCCTGGTATTTACTTCACGGTATAGGATATAGATGTAAGGCAGTGAGGGTAGAGAAACGCATTCTTTAGCTGACTTACTCTCGGGCTGGTATATATAAGCATATCTCCCATAGTCTAAATAAACATTGAATATCATGTGTCATCTTGATAACCATATCTCAAGAAGTCTTAGGTTATGATAGCTGCATTTCAGCTGCGTTTTGATATCATGGTTGTTAATGTTATAGTATATATCGGCGACTCTGCCCCCGATCTCCTCTTCCTTTTACCGACTTCACGAGACTTTTAACGTCTTCTTTGTTAAACTAATAATGGTCAATCTTGGCAATGCTGTTTGTCAAGGCACATTTTCAGTTCATCCCCTCTTGCAATGTAAGTACTTACAACCAGAACGATTAAAGCACTAAACTATTTAAAAAAAAAGTGGCTAATGACATGTTAGGCCACTTTAATTTCTTTACTAGGGCCCGTGTCATGGCAAATACGAGATAGCTGTCCCAGGTGCGCGGACAAACATTAACAGGGCAATCTTAATCTTACATATTAAAATCTTAATCTTACATCTTAAAATGTCTCAATCTAAGGCAGCCCTGTGTTGTATTGAGACACAGTATGCTATTGTCAAAAGTTTTTTACATCTTTATTGTGCACCTCGCCCACATTATAACAGACTATCCAGTAAAGTGAAAAATTAAATCCCAGATGAGACAACATGAACATTTAAAGGAAAAGAAAAAGAAGAAAAAAAACGGGGGTTGGGGGCAGAGCCCCCCATTACATAGCCGTCAACTAGCCTATCCTACTTGGCTTTTGTGAGCATCATAGAAATTTGATTTTGAGCAAAACTTTTATTTTCACAATTTTCAATGAGAATTTTCAGTGTATGTTAAAGATTTGATATTGATAAGAACAACTCAAGCAGAATAAATAGTGTTGTTAATACCTTTTATTTAGTATGTCTTTTTAACAACTTTTCATAATATTACATACAGTACATGTTGGTATTACACATGCAACATGTGTGACCCGTTTTAACAAAATGGGTAGGAAGTTGCTTTAAAGAGGTTAAAATGGGCCTAGAAATGTTTTGAAAAATAATTTTTTGATGTTTTTCTAAACTAAGTTGCAATCCTGATTTCAACCCTGATTTCAACCCGGATTAGTCCAAAGACGTTGGCCAGAGGATTTGTAATTGTATTGAATAATTTAGATTAATATCTAATCTAAACATTGAGTATCTCATTCAAATCAATTTCTATGTAGTAAAACCATCAATTTAGAATCAATCTTGGCCAATATACTACTTATCACATACCAAATGAATGCTCTTGATGACAATAGCACAATAAGTGTAACTTCCGAACCATCATTGCAAAACGGATCACATTAAGTTTTATCATAACCTGCTTCATAGATTGGCAAAGAATGTATGAGTACAGATTTTTCTCTACTATAGTTATGGTTTGTACCTCTGGCAGCTTCCTACAACAGCAGATAGATACAGTAAACCATGAATATAAAGACATGTATTGACGTCCAGCGGTAAACCCTTCTTTTAACAGAAATACTTTTCACTTTTAAACTTTCATAGTGTATCAAGGTAACACTTTGTGGCTATTATAAGTTCAAAGATACATATCTACAAGGAAATATCAGACCGAGATAGATTTTTCTAAGATAAGAAAAACTTTGATGTTGTTGTAAAGTCACTTGCCAAGTTGGTGTGCACACCATTTTTGCAAGGACAGTATGTTTAATTCAAACTAAAACTGTACTTATATGCTAGCTTTGATACTTCATGTAACACAACTGTACATAGTAGCTATTCTCAGAACCCACATGTGGGTATGTATGCCATGTCTGTATGGTTAGTATGTAGGTGCATGAGTGTGCATGTGGGTGTGCGTATGTGAATGGGTGTTTTGTATACTTGATAACTGTATATTACCTTTGCATTAAAACTGTTAGATATATGTAGTTATGTAAAACTTAGATGTAGATAAGAAATATTTATGGTGAATATTTGACACATTGGTCAATAAAAGATTATCATTATTCACGTATCCAACTTAGTGAAATCAGTAAAAGGTCTGTGAGACTGACCATCATATTAACAGTGTCTATGATAACTTGTACATGAAGACGTCACTCTCTTTGCACACTTTACCAAATAGCAAACAATGACATTAAACCATAATTCATTCTGTGGCCACCTGCATTATTCCTGTATTTGATATAGGTGCTATGCCATCCTTGTTACTGTGATGTGGCATGTACCAACAGGGGATGTGGGTGAAGCGACAGTTAGCATGGGTGAGTGAGTGAGTGAGTGAGTGAGGGAGTGAGTGAGGGAGTGAGTGAGTGAGTGAGTGAGTGAGTGAGTGAATGAGTGAGTGAGTGAGTGAGTGAGTGAGTGAGTGAGTGAGTGAGTGAGTGAGTGAGTGAGTGAGTGAGTGAGTGAGTGAGTATGTGAGTGAGTAATTGTTGTTTAATGCCATTTAGTTATCCAGATCATATTCCAAAGGGCGGACAGAAAAGAGGAGATAAAGACCCTTTAAAAAGATGGGCTAGAAAAACCCTCATCAGGTAAATGACAGGAGACCACTATAGTCTCCCAAACAGGGCTGTGTCTCACCCAAGTTGTAACTCTATGACAAATGCACTTCTACGACTGCCAGGACTGAAAACGGCTTATTTAGAGCATAGAAATGTAATAATTTTATATAACCATGTCCTAGAAAGTAATGAACCATATCTCAATATCAAATTACACTGGTCATAGAGATGTGCCTGTCACAGAGGTGCGCTGGTGATAGAATTCCAACTTGTATCGATTTGATGAGACATAGCCAGGTCCATTACAGATCAGCTTGTGTGTCTTGTGTAAGTGGGTCAGCATCAGTAGTAGTGTGTTTTGTTGGATCACTCTTTGATGTGGGGCGTAGGTCCAGTTACTGACTGAAATGGAATCCATGTAACATGGTCAGAACATCAGAAAGATGGCCAGGTAAGGGATTAAAAAGAAATGTCCATTGTCTTTGATGCCTCAATAGAATCTCAATAATATGATAACTTTTCTAAACTGTCCGGAACAGGTGATGTCTGCCATGAGACTGGAAAATGTTGATGAAAACTGGGGAATTTTTGTGAAAAATAGACCCACAATTTGGGTCCCAATTTAGGCCCTGATATTTCACCTTAGTTTGATTTTGTCTATGGATCTTATATCAAACCTGTTTGCTTGATGCCATAGTGCTGTAATTAATCCACAATTCATCAAGGGCGCCTGGATGTTAGAATATAGGCCTCTAAAGCCTGGGCTCCACTAGGGCGGCACAGGTACCTGCGAAACGGGGCGATCCTTTTATTGTTTTGTTCTTGCACATTTCGCCTGATTTCGCTTCATTTCGCGGCAATGTCGCCCTAGTTATCACCAGGAACAGGGCGACAATCAGGGCGACACTGCCGCGAAATGAAGCGAAATGAAGAGAAATGTGCAAGAACAAAACAATAAGGATCGCCCCGTTTCGCAGGTACCTGTGCCGCCCTAGTGGAGCCCAGGCTTATCTGGAGTTAGCTTGTTCCCGCAACCACTGTGTGGACGCTGACACAAGCAATTCAGTTTCTGTTCTCACCACTTAGCCTGCGCCCAGCTAACCAAAAAACGTTATTTTACGTCAAATAATGTTTCAAAACAGTATATAGCGTTATGCCATAGTAAGGAGCCTTAGAGAAACGTTATATAACGTTATAAAATGGTGTATAACGTTTTTTGTTTACTGGGTGTGTCTTGCAAGCTATGGTGTGTGGGTGTGTAGTCACTGCCTAAGTCTCATGAGAAATTCCGAGCTCAGAACTAATATGGCCGCCCATACGGAGAAAACTGCTATATGGGCACATTAATGCTTAGGGTGTCAGAAGTTCAATTAGGTAACACCAGGTGGACGCCCATGGACAGGACCTCCAACTACTAACACCCTCTTCTGGGTATATCTAGAACTACAGCTTCTTCTCTCTGCTGCCTGACTGAAAAAAAAAGAGCACTGTGGTAACACCTAGGTGCCCTACACTGATATCCCTAGGCTCCCTATACGCCCAACCTCTCAGTCACTAGTGCCTAGCCTAGTTAGTCATTTTTTGGCTCCCTATACGACCAACCTAGGTCAGTTATTATTGTCAGATTGGTCAGTACTGACCAACCCACCTTAGTCTTTTTATTTCCAGGGGGAGCCACTGAGTGGTCATAACAGGTGGCCCCAACTAGTGGTATACAAATAAAACACACCAATGATTAACCTAGGTTAGCCACTACTGACTGACCCCTCGGTCATTTTTGAATATAACTTTGCCATTATGACTAACACTCATATGACCAATCTAGGATAGTCTGTACTGACTAACCCTTTTAATCTATGGATTTTCAGTGTATAGACATGCATGATTGGGAGCCCCAGGCTGTGTCTCACGAGATAGGGCCAATAGGGAAGTCTTTGATTGGCTGCAATGTTTGATTGGCTTGATAGAAAACACTTTATTTAGGGCAGATGAAGAAGTAAATAGGTTGCTAATTACTAATTTAAAGTGTTATAATACCAAATATCCTTTTCAGCCCATTTATATCTTCATCTGCCCTTAATAAACTGTTTTATATAAAGCTAGTCAAAGATTGCACCCGTTCAAAGATTCCATTCAGTCAAAGATTGCACCCGGTCGAAGACTTTCACATTGGCCGGATCTTGAGAGACATAGCCCACAGCCTATGTGTCACTTACCAGTAGCACTGGTCAGCATCCTTGTACTTCAGACTCTGTGAGTGGCAAGTACCATTAGTCAGTGTGACTGAAACAGTTGTTGTCTTCTCCGAACTGTCGACTTTATAGCAAGTCGCCGGGCAAACACCGGTTTCACAGCGAAAGTAACAGTACTGGCCTTCATAGCTAGTACCATCCACGACCAACGTGTGCGTCTGGGTGCTCTGCAGTCGGGTACACTGTTGAAGTGGAGAGGAAACACCTGATTAGTAGGGGTGGACCCCAAAATTTGAAATGGCAACTTTGGATTTTTCTTAAAATTGACATGCAACATGATGCCTTGTGACATGTGAGATGCTTAAAATGTTAGTGACATCAAATATGGACATTTCTTAATTCAAATTAAATTAACATAGGACATGAGCATTATAAAGCATCATAGACATGGGCATAGGCCACACTCATTTCTTAAAATAGACATGTGGCATGGGGACCCCACCATCCATACTCCCTAATTAGGCCATGCAAAATGAAAAACTGTTCCTCATCACCGTGCAGGTCATAAAAATTGTGGTTTGGGAAAAACCTTTTACAGCTTTTAATGAAAAAAGTGGATAGATATTGGAATATTCAGTACAAGATGAAAGCTTATATTTTATTACATGGTGGTACGGACTTCTCTATGCTGAGCCTATGGGACCTCCGTACTCCATGCCCCCATGGAGTATGGTGTAGCCATACTCCATGGCCGCCAAATTTGTCGATTTTTCTTTATTTTAAGACACTGGGTTCAACTTGTGAAGTATGATGTGCATGTTTGTCAATGGCGTGGGGTTTTGTCTATGTCAGCAATGCAGTGAGCTTAGAAATAACTCACATTATGATAATAATAGTTTGCGGATCAATAGACTCTTAACTAAAATATCCCACCCTTGTTGAAGCACAATGGTGGACTTATGGGGTTGGTGGGGTGACCCTGCGGAGTGTGGGAGGAACTAGAACTATATTCCACCCCAACTAACTGACATTTGGTTACATAAATTGTATACCATTATTGGCTACATATGATTACACAAATATTGGATACATATTAAGCATGCACGTTTACACCAAATCATCATAAGGCCAAATAAAAAAAAGTTTTGTTTCAGGTAACATGGGAAGAAACTCTAGGGTCTGTAGGTCGGATTTCCTTCTTTTTTTTTAAACTTTTTTTTTATTTCCCCTCTAAAATTGACCCAAAAAAAGATTTTTTTCCAAAATTTTGTAAACCTAAAATTGACCCCAAAAAAGTATGAAAATATAAAATTTAAATTGCATAAAAAACGTAGGGTCGGCCCTGTTTAGATAGGGTCGGTCAGGTGACCTGAAACAAACCTTCTTTTTTTTGGCCTAATGATATAAATATGCAGGCCTGTTTATCATGTCCCCGTTGATAACTGGGATGAATATCCTTACATTGTATGTAGTTGTACTACTGGTTCCTCCGCCACAAGATACGTCCGCTGAAATAAGAGATAGAGGGATGTTAGATAACCACGGTTAGCCCATTATAGCTGCATGGTGTGATATTTAGATTGTTTTGTTACATATATTTAATTTTGGGCACTGTTCGAGATAATACCACACACCTTTCTAGCTAGAATAATTTTAAAATGGCATAGCTTCAGCAAAGATATGTAAGGTGGGGGCTGACATTTTCCTGTATTACCCATTGTTAGTACCATTAGACTCCGTATGTAATTAAAGGAGTCATTCCCAAAAATAGGGAAAAAAGGGTAGTGCCTAGTGACAAGGAATAGTGATGAAATGCTTAAGAAGTTTTGATGGAGTTTGAAACTTGGCACCTAATTCACCTACTTGTCACCAGAGGCCCCTGCTGGGCATGGTACCTGACAATGGTTCAGGAATTTTAGTAGGGGCACGAAGGGAACGTGGAAATGCTCTTATGGAGCGTTCATTATTTATTGCAGGGGAGCAGATGTTTGTTACTGTAACATATTATAGAATGTGCTTTTACCATTAATTGAACGAGTGATTATAGGCTGTAACAATATGGTGGAATTTTCCTTATTTTTGCACCTCCCACAACTAGAAAAGCACACATTTTTCTGGTTTCTCCAATTATTTACCATTTGTGATGTGTTTTCACCTAACCAGTCGTATCTCGCACCTCCTGGACCAGAGATAATTAGGTCAAAAGGCTAAAAATATTGATTTTCATAAACTTAAGTTTTCTGGGCATTTTAATTGATTAATGTCTCCACTGCAATACTGTGGAAGGAAAAATTGAAAAGAATTGTCAAAATCCCCCAAATTCGTCAATTTGATGACGGTAGTTGCTTATCGCTGTTATAATTTTGTTCAATAATCATCTCAAAATTTGTAAATAAACCCCACAATAGATTTTTTTGCTATGAATTTATACTATTTATTTTAACATATTCAAATAGCCACACCTGTTTACTCTGATTTGGTACCAAGCTTATTGGCTTTATACCTTCTAGATTGCAACTGGCAATAAATGCACAGGGGATGTGTCATGGTGTCTGTCAGCAAATGCGGAGAAAAAGCCCCTCGTTTAGGCTTGTATATCTGAGGATCAGTTTTGACCAATTTTGAATTAAAAAAGAAAAATCACTAAAAATCAGGAAATAATGGTATCCTGATGAAATTAAAAGTGAAATCAAGCTTGTGATCTGCTCTCCATAAATCTAGCATAATCCTGAAATCCATATTTGCGAGATATGACTGGTCCCCAAAAAAAAGTCATCGAAAATTGAGATTTTTGAAACATCAAGAAGAAGCTCCCCAGAAGATACATGTAAAACTCGATTGATAAGAGATGAGCTTTATGTGAAGAGCTGAACATTTTACTCACTGTTGCATGCAGTCAGCACCCCATTCACCATGTAGGCAATGATGAAGGCTACGGCCAGGACGTGTAGAGTTGCTCTAATCATCTTCAATGTCGTTCTTCGAATCTTCACTCTGCTGGTCTCTGCTCTGTTTGAGGTGACGCGTTGGTCTGGTTTCAGATACAGCGTGGAAGTTCATATTTATACATACTGGACCAGTGACAATGTAGGAAATTCAGCCATTTTTGAGTATAAATGTGCACAAGTACTTATTTTTATGTAATAAAGGTGCACTGATGATACAAAGCATTGCCATGAAGCAAGATATTCATATTTACATATACATTGTGCATAGGTTAGTTTGTATATTGAAACATCAGTTGAAGAGAAATTAGGGTCCTTGGGTAAAGCAGGTAACTGTGGTGACTTTTACAACATTCAATTTTTCTGGTCGGTACAACTTTAATTACCTCTCATGTTTGGTGCCCCCTGTGCTTCAGGTTCACTGATAATGGTGATGTAAGTGTCTGCACCACATGCTAATACTAGGTATCCCAGGTCATTTTAAGATATTATTGTTGCATATTTGGAAACTAGTTAGATAGATAGACCAGGTTAAGAGATGAAAACAGTTTAAATTTCATACAGATCGGTCAAGCGGTTTAGATTCTACAGCCATTTCAAAGTGTAAAAATGTGGTTTGGACTTAGCCAATTTCAGCCCTTTGTCTCGACTAGATTATGTACACATGTTGTAAGCCTTCTGAGCTCCTGGAAAAAATGTATATACCCTGGAAACGTCTTGATACCTGATGATAGCATATATCTCTTTCATTCAATGAAGACTTGATGAGTGCAGACATGAACTTTTATTTTTACAGACCCTCAAAATTGCAATATATTACAGTTGTTCTCACAAATACTGGACCGAAATAGTTAAATTTCACAAGTTTGGTAGTGTCTTATTTCACCAATATGTCAGATATCTCATTGGTTCTGTGGGAATACTTTGTATAAGTTATAGACACTGTGTCTATTTTTTTCCAGATCTTTATAACCATGATTGACTCCAGAATTCTCATGTAAAAGTGAGGGAAATGCTAACTTTCCCAATGTCCCCCAACAGTGGAAATGACCAAACTTCAAAGAATCACCACACAAGAGCTGTTTCATTTATCAGGTTGATTTCTGTTATGGGCATAGGTCAATATGGTATACATCAGTTTCAGGCAATGTTTAACCATTAGTATTATTACATTACACAAAGTGATTTGATAAATATCTGAAATTCTCTGAAATTGCTGAAAAAAAACACAGATAATGGGCTACTTTATAGCATCTTAGAACGAAGTTTCTCCTTGACTTCTGAATTCAGCCTTTAATATCAACCCGTTTATACCAATCCTAGATGATACCAACACAATTATGTAACTATTAGGCCTATTACATAATGATTTACAAATACTGATATTTGGCTTTTCTATGCTGGGTAGAAATGGGCTTGCAATTGTATATAGATGTTTTATCAAATTCCTTAATATGTAATCTCAAATATTAGTGTCATGGGGAGTCATATGTGTTGATATTGCATGTTATGCAACCTATATATAGCCAATATGTGGGGGGATGTGCCTTTGGACCTTGACTTTCTATGCTTTATTCTACTCTCGCTCTTATGTCATTAATCTTAACAACCAACTAATTGGTGCATCTGATAGATCCTGAAAGGACCTTTGAGAATTACCCCAACTAGGTGTATATACACTTTCAGAAGTTGGTAAAAATTGCCCAAAATTGCCCAAAAAATCATATTTTATTAACCAATAAATACTTACAATTGCTTGACACTCATGTATTATACCCCAAAATAAAGCCCAGAGTGTGCCGCTTGAAGTAATGAAATTCCTCGGACTCTATCTCCAAGGGGATGGGAAAGGGAGTCTTATATAGATAGTGGTTTCTCCAGGTTGAGTGCTTCATCATGCTTTTGCTCTTGCGCCATTATAGTCATAGAAACTAACTAGCTGGTGCATCTCTTAGAGGGAAAAAAACCCTTTCAAATGACCCCAAATATGTGTATATAACATTTCAAAAACCTGTCAAAAATTGCCCAAAAATTCTTATTTTTTAGTTAAAAAATACTTTCGATAGGCCTACCCCCACGTACTGGACCTCAAAATGTAGCCCAGAGTGTTCTGATTACTGTGGTAAAGTTCATGAGACTATATCTTTAATGGCGTGGGAGCTAGAGTGGTATATAGATAGTGTGTCTTTAAAGGCTGGGGAGCCATTCATGACAAAATGCCTCGTTTTCTGATTTTCAGCAAACTTTACAGTATTAAAATGGGTACTTTGCATCATGATATACATATTTTGATACATCAGGGTGATGCGCATACATTAGAACCGTCATTCCCACATTTTACATATATGATACACCAAATAGTATGGAAGATAAAACACTTCTAAAAATAGGAGTTTTGGTGAGATTTTATGCGAGGACGCGGCCAGCACCCGCCTACTGGGATACCTACTAATACATAGTTGAGTTGATTGATGGAGCGGTAGTCTTTTTTTAACACAGTTTTAATGGATAAATGTATGTGATAGAGTTGGCTATGGTTTCTTTTGGTAAGGAAAGCACCCAGGGGAAGTCTAATATGGGTATCAAACACAATTTTATGCCAAAATGTGAAATTATCAAAGTGTTGCATGGTATATTCTGCTGTAATGCAGTCACAAGCAGTGAAAATACCCTCACTTTGCTCAATGGGCAGTAAGGAGGGGTTATCACCAGCATGCTTATCACAAGCATCATAGTTCACAGTATCATAACATTTGAGAACAAAACTTACTGCTACGAAAAGTATTGTGTTGTGGATACATTTTATATTTGTCACAGACCTTAATTTATAAACCATAAAAAGATATATTGACTGATTTTGATTTTATGGTTTTATTCTCGAAAAACTCGGAAGAGATACATGAGATACATACATGCAATATAACAGTGGTGTATTTTCAACGTTTAAAATGACAGTATACGACTTATATATGAGTATTTATGACAACTAATAATGAGATTTCTTCGATTATTTCGTGAGCACCAGATACATGTAACCTACATGCAGTCCTGAGATTTTCTATGAGCACCAGATAGAAGACTAGGTAATTTACTTTACACTACTGTGTAGTTCCTACCAATGTGGATGAAATGTTTTATACAATGAACAACATTAGGCCTATTTGCAGCTAGTATGACACTGCATATGTTATGGGTAACTCAATACCTTAACTACAGAACCACTAAGTGAAGGTTATATGGCCATTGCTATGTGAACGTCGGTCATGTTCAGTCTATATCAGTATTGACAAGCCATCGACAAGCCATTAAGCTAACATGATGGACAACATTTTGGGGCTCACAGCAACTCACTGAGACAAGATTGTTGTGAAGCTAAGACCTGAGAAAGGACTAATTTGTTCAAAATTATTAGCTAATCTCTATATTATACTTGGGGATTCATTAAGATGACTAAGAGGAACTAGAAAATAGATGATATTTCTGTTCTGAATACATTGCCAAATATATAGTGATCTACCGTATTGTCGCATATAGGTGCCGGGGCAGCTATCTATTTCAATACCCCTGTACCCCTGGCTCCTAATCAAGGGAGGCAGCTATTCAAGGCCCGGTAGCTATTGCTTTAGGGCTATAGTGCACCCCCCCCCCCTTAAAAAAGAAGAGAGAAAAACACACCTATAAAAGCCCTCTGATAACAAAATCAACTTGCATTGGGTACCGTAGCCATTGTTTTGAACACAATTAATTATATATGGTGCATAGCAAGCGCACTAATTGATCAAATATTGTTATTTCTAAAGCAAACTCCACCTATACTCCATGGTATACAATACAACAAGCTATCCAATGTGAAAACTAGCACGTTACAAGAGTCCCTTTGTAGTCATTGAATGTTAATTTAGAACCAATATATTACAAAGGCTGAGACCCAGGCACCTATTCAGGGCCCGGCACCTATCAATTTCAATGCCCGATTACCCCCGGCTCTTTTTCAGGGGAGGCTCCTATTCAAAGCCCGGCAGGTATATGCGACGATACGGTAAGTGTCATAATACCAAAAGAATAAGAAAGATTTGAGTAGAAATCCATCAACAAAACCTGGTGATACTCTCCTTAGCCATAGATATTTTGTGAGCATTTTATGATTATGGATATTTTTAGATCATGGATTGCGCTCAGGACATTTGTCTGCACACCTAGGAGAGCTATCCTATATTTGCATTGTAGATTCAGATAGCAGATTTGGAATCGTCCCAAGAGACCTGTTATCCATCTCAAGACAATTCTACTCAAAAATGCCTTAAATGTTTACATATTCTCAAACCTACTCTGGTTATTCTATCAGACTGATAAAACATGCACACCAAAGACTTAAGGGAGTGATCATTTTTATCAACAGGGGGGGGGGGGTTGGTTTGGGGGGGGGGCAAAAAAATTTGGACCCCTTCACCGGGGGGGAGTGTAAAAAATTTGGACCCCTCTTGGGGGGGGGTCAAAAAAATGTAACCTGTTTTGGGCCAAAAAGCCCGCCGTTACTATGCTTCAAAGGGCCTGCGCGCGCCGATTTCCGACCCGTTGGGGCGGGGGGTAAAAAATTTCGACCCGTTGACCGGGGTGGGGGAACAAAATTTCGCACACTCCGCGCGGAAAAATCACCCCCGCCTCTGTTAAAAAATGATCACTCCCTAATGGGTGGAGGTCATCAACACTGATGGTTACTTTTTAATCACAGTGGTTGTGGTCTGAAGGAATAGAACTAACTCATTGTTGATTGATTGATTGAGGAATTTAACAACTGGTGGGACCTTTTCAGGCAAACCAGACTGTCACAAGGTTAAAGCTATTCACTCATTTTGGACAGATATTTAGAAGTGATTGGAACTATAGATGATCAAATCTATGCAATGGATGACTGTGGCTATAAGATGAACCAGTACTGGCCCAGCAAACACACCCAAATGGGCCCCATATGGGCGTGTCTCTGGGCACCCTGGGCTAGCCTATACCTGGGTATTTACTGGTAATTGTCAGGGCCTCCAGATGGGGCCCATGTGTACTCAGCCCAGAATACCAACATGTCATGTTTGCACTGCAAATCTGTCAATTCATGCTCATTTCTGAAAATATTCAATTAATTTATATTTTAAATTGACATTCTATATGTTTTTGCAAAAGTGGGTTTCACTTGGGTTGAAAATGGGCAAACTTGACAAAGGTGTCCAGGGTTTCCAATGGGATCAGCATGGGCGGCCAGGTGGGAACTAGGTGGGCTGAGACCATGTACTGAACTTAGTTTTTAATGGATTTCATGCATTGCAGGTACTTTAATTCGTCCTCACTTGTCCCTTTTTTCTATAAAATTCAAGTTCAAATAATTTTAAAATCATTGAAACAGTTTTCAACATGCGTTCATAATCTGTGAAATTTCTGAATCAAAATGGCCTGAAAGGCGGCTTGTAATATTCTCTCAGAGTAGCATGGCAACTGCATTATCAACCCTTTAAGGACGGCATAAAACACTAATGCATCATGCCCTTGGTCGTCATGATGCAAACTTGTGCTGCCTTCAAGCCCCATGTCAATCCTTCGGGGTTTAGACACTCCTTAAGGGTCGGCATGATGCACCAATGGAACCAGGCAAGATACTCGCCTGGGCTTCATTGGTGCATTATAACAACAAATGCCATCTTTTACTGACATGCCATCCTTAAACGGTTAATTGAAATACAAACAACTATATAAGAGCCTCTAGGGCTCACAGAAGCTGTCGAATGCTACAGGTTTAATAACTATTTTCTCAAAAAAAACTCTTTATTTATCTCTTGACAGAGATAAAAGTATCATATAAAGTGCATTAAAGGGGATGTTTCTCCATGCATCTACATGAGACTATACCACACAGATTCTTTATCTACTGGTATTTGACTTGTATGCACTGATGATCCTTCTTCAAGAATTTAGTAACGCTCTAAGGGAGTGTTCATTTATTAATTACAGGGGGGGGTGGTGAGATTTCGCGCGGGGGGGGGGGGGGGGGGAACATTTTTTACGCCCCCCCCCTCGAGGGCGCGTGGAACGTTTCGCCCCCCCCCCCTCGCCGAAGGCCCTGAAAAATTTTCGCCCCCCCCCCCCTTTGAACTATAGTAAGGCGCGGGCTTTTTTGCTAAAAGGGGGCTTAAATTTTTACGCCCCCCCCTCAAGAGGGGTCAGAATTTTTTACGCCCCCCCCCCTCAGGAGGGGTCGGAAATTTTTACGCCCCCCCCCCCCAAACCCACCACCCCCCCCTGTAAATAATAAATGAACACTCCCTAAGAGGCATGGAAGTGGTCTCAGACTTGGGGAATATCATGAGACAGACATGTGATGAAGGACGCTGCAAACAAAGAATGCGGGTCAACCCTTTAAACCCGCAGATCTCGGTACCCCTCCACCGACAGTCAGGGTGCAGTCGGGACAGGTACTCAGCCCTATTTATAGCAGAGCTGGGGCTTTAAGGCGGCATGTCACTACAAAGATGACATTTGTCATCATGATGCATCAATGCAGCCCTGGCGAGTAACTCGCTGGTGCTGCATTGGTGCATCATGCTGACCCTTTGAGATTGTCTCAACCCTGTAGGATCAATGTGATGCTTAAATGCAGCACTGATGACTTATTCACCAGGGCTGCATTTATGCATCATGACGATCAAGGGCATGATGCATTAATGCATTATGCTGGCCTTAAAGGGTTAAATGTATAGAACCTTCTAGAAGGACAGAAACTAGGACCATGCTTCCTCATGGCACAAACCGGATGGACATTCTTTTTGTAGGGTTAACCCTCTAAAGATTTGTGCATTATGCCCTTGGAAGTCATGATGCATGAATACGGCCCTGGCAAGTAAGTAGCCAGGCCTGCATTCAAGCATCATGCTGACACTACAGGCTTGAGACACTCCCGAAGGCTTGGCATAGGCTACTCACTGGGGCTGCATTGGTGCATCAAAACGACAAATTCATACTTTAGCAGCATGCCAACTTGAAGGAGTTAAATATGAATATGTATAGAACAGAAACCACATATTTATCATGGTGTAAACAAGATGTTTAACCCTTTAAGAACGGCATGTCGCTAGAAGTTGACATTTGTCGGCATGATGCACCAATGCAGCCCTGGGGAGTAACACACTGATGCTGCATTAGTGCATCCTGCTGACCCTTTGGGAGTTTGTCAACCCTATAGGGTTGACATGATGCTTGAATTACTTGCCGGGGCTGTATTGGTGCATTATGACAACAAATGTCTTTTCAGGGACATGCCATCCTTAATGGGTTAGCCACATGCCTTATAATTACCCTTCTTACAAGCCCACACATAATAACAGCTCCGGACGCTGAACTCACCTACTTTTTTTTCTGTTCGGTCCTCATTAAGATATGGAAGGCTCTTCCCCGACTAGATGACAAAACTAATCTAACCGTCATGTAGACCCTTCAGGGTTTGGATGCACCCAAAGGGTTGGCATGATGCACCAATGCAGCACCGGTGAGTTACTCACCAGGGTTGTATTGCTGTGTCATGACAACAAAGTCAACTTTTAGCGACATGCCGTCCTTAAAGGGTTATATTATCCATATACCTTATAATTCCCTCTTACAAGATTACAAAGGGTGATATTATCCATATACCTGATAATTCCCCGCCTGACAAGGTTACACTTAATTACAGCCCCAAGCCCTGAACTGAACCGTCTGAACCTCAATTATATGACACAAATAACCCCTCTCCAACACACATGCATGTCATCATGATGTATTACGTATAATTAATTGATGGAATGTTAGAACGTGAGGCTTAATTTTTCTTCAGACCAAAATCGAAAGTGCGTTCAGCCAACAGTGTCCTCAAGATAAGGGTAGGTAGGTCGGGTTTTTAAAGAATTATCTTTTACTGATTTGTCCAGTAACTAGGAATATCACAAAGTTGTTAGATATCCTTGTCATGAAGCAATTTCTAGAGACAAAAATAATTTAGGCCACTTAAGTGGGTAGGAGCTTGATCTTCCTAGCCAAAAAGTTCTAAAATTGCAAAAGAAATTGCAAAAAACCCGAAAATCTAAAATTGTGGGAAAATGCAGCCCTACTTGGATTTAATGACAACCAAGGTAATGATGTATTAATGCATTACTGTAAACGTCGATTTTTTTCATCATGTATATTCTCGCAAATTGGCTACAAAGTACAATTTTATGTGGATTTAAATTCACGAATTTTGCGGTAGAGTAATTATATAACTACACTGGATAAATGTTCATGCTGGAAATATTTTCGCTAATTTTAATTTCTGCGAAAATCGCACTTCCGGCGTCGCAGAAACGTCATCAAGCTATATAAGGAAGGGGGGGACGAAGGGTTCAGTCAGTCTGGTTTGACGCTTGAAGCAGAGAGGATCTCCGACAAGACTTAGCAGGTGTGGCCAAGGAGAGCCAGGGCAATAAAGTATCTCCGGTTCAACTGTACTTAACGAGTTCTGTCTCCTTCCTAATTACGGCGGATGCTACAATATATACAACCAACCACAGTTAGTTAATACAACCTGGTTAGTCAGTACGGACCGACTCACCTTAGTCTTCCATTTCTTTGAGTATCAATTAGGCTAACTCTTTTTAGAGTAACGCATTAGTCATATTTTGTTTTGCCTCAGTCATTTTTGAAAATAGGTTTGTCTTTTTGACCAATATCCTTAGGACTAACCTAGGACAGCCACTACAGACTGAGCCCCAGGGAGGATTATCAGCGTAGACCTAAATTTGACGAGGCAACATGGGCCTTTTTGAAGTGTAGTGTTATGGAAGAGGAGGATTTCTTAAAATCATAAGGGGATGTGGGCCCCCCCCTCCCCCCTCCCCCCTCAAGGGCCCCTATGGTAGACAGACTTTTAGTAGGGGCTGTTAAATTCGATTTTGGGTCCCCAGGGGATTCACTGGACAAAACTTTGAAAGTTGGCATATAGGTTCATTTTGACCCCCTCTATCATCCTGGATGGGGAGGCAAGACACATTTTCACTGGAACCCCCCTAAATCCAAGATGGCCACCAATTGGGCCTCAATTTTTAATGTTCACCTAAAAGTTCAAGACATTTTGTCCATTCACATATATGCTATGCAGGCATGCAGTAATGGACTGACCAACGGTCGTAGATATATCATGTTATCTTGTACTAATGACATGTGGTCAAGTAATCAGAGTAGTAAATGCTAAATGCAACATTTATGAGTATATTAAATATCAGTTCGTGTTACAATTCACACTTTCGAGTGATGGATGACAAGTAATTAACTGTTTTTATTCAAAAGGTATGAAAATTGGTAGGCAACTCCCACCATTGAGCCTTTAAGGACAGCATAATGCCTTAATGTGCCATGCCTTTGGTCGTCATACTGCATGAATGCAGTCCTGGTAAGTAACTGACCAGTGCCGCATTCAAGCATACTGAACCTACAGGATTGAGACACTCCCAAAGGGTCCGCATGATGCAGCAATAGAGCTCCGGTGAGTTACTCGCTGCCCAGGGCTGCATTGGTGCATCATCCAACAAATGTAATCTTTTCGCATCCTTAAAGGGCTAACATTTTTCCTTGGAGAGGTATGACAATCGGTCGGCAATAATCATCATTAAGATATTCCCCTCCAGTTATCAGAGCGCTGTGTCATTATGACTGTCACCAAGTGTCACGACTACGGCCACCGTTAGATATACCGGTACTTGTACCACACTAATTAATAACAGTCTGTTTGGACCACAGGTTTTAACAAGACCCCAGCTTGGCGAGTGAGGAGGCTATACAGGGTATACATAGAAAGGTGTGCAACTAAAAGTCTGCACCTATCCTTGGACGTGACCTGGACTCTCCATACCAGTAGTTCCAATGAAAGAACCTAGGGTGTACAGTGGCACCACCTAGGGACTGCTGTGGACACTACTGGTATGCAGAGTCTATTTGTCAGGTCCAAGGATAGGTGCGGACTTTTAGTTGCACACCTTCCTATGTATACCCTCCTCACTCACCAAGCTGAGGTCTTGTTAAAACCTGTGGTTTGGACAGATTCCATCCTTTCGCTATATGTATTATTACAGTGAAATCTCGTTATAAGGAGGGCCTTTTGGTAAGGCAAGTTTGCTCCTTATAAGCAATGTTCCTTATAACCAATACTAATAGCGAGAGAATGGACAATTTTGGTAATGGAAATGTGGCCCTTATAACAGGAAGTTCCTTATATCAGTCTTGCTTATAACCAAATTACATGTGCAATCAGGAAGCCATTTAAAGGGAATTGCTGGTTCCTTCACAGAAGCCTCCTGGCGGCAAAAATCGAAGCTCATGAAACGTATTCTTTAAGCTGTATTCATATTCCTACATAGACCACTTTCCCTAAATCAATTATTTGTATTTACTACTTTGACAGTATACCTCCATTGTTCACATATATTCACTGCTAGGACACCCATAGGATCCTATAGTTAAGGCAAAAGAAATATTTTCCAAAATTCATGCCTTTCTCATTTTATCCGTGACCCCCTGTTTTATTGGTCCAAAAATGTTTGTATAGATGTCCATTATACATTCCCAAGTTTTGGTAGCAATATCAATAGAAGGGGATTATCCATGACAGATAATGTGAAAATGCTGTTTCCTAATCATTTCTATAGTTAAGGTAATCCTTTGCTCAAATGGCCGTATCATGAAAGTTAGTACCGTGACATGGCAATTTCTTTTGATTTTCTATTAGATAGAGTTATATGCAAAAGTCAATAGAACATCAGTAATCCTGCGACAAGTAGCGAGTACATTTAAATATGACCAAATAAGGCTACGTGCCTACTGCCTCGTGGAACACTGCCCAATGGTCAACTCGTGGAATGACCCAGCCAACAGACTCAAACTCATGAACCTTTGTCTATATATTCACAAGAAAAGTAAGAGACACACAGAATTTCTTTGAATATATATTTTAATAGATGAGTCATCAGAGCCTATATACATGATAAATCCATTATTACAAGTTACATTTTAAAAGGTAATGGAAGGAATGTATTTTATTTTAATGACAATAATATCAGATCATGGAAGGTTAAAGTAGAGAAGTTGTTGATAGACATGTATAATCATTAATGGTATTACAAGTGTATATATCTGTAGACAGCATACATTTATACTTTCGGATGTCATTTGTAAGAGTATAATTAAATCATTAACATGTGGAAATAGGAATGAGTCATTGGAACCACATCATCCCAACGTTCTCTAAATAAGTCTCATCAGATCTTTTCCTTATGTTTTGCTGGTTTGACGGAAAGCATGTAGACGGATATTTTCCAGCAAAAACTGAACAGCTAATAAGGCTATAATAGAAATACAAATATAAAGGTAGTCAATACCATGGCACAATCATTGTGAAGTTAGGGCATGCTTTTTTGTTGATTATCAGAAAAGAAGACAAAATATAAAGCAAGCTACCTTTTCTAAATCATTTCTAACGAGATTCAAAGAACAAGAATAATTGATTACACATGCCATTGCAGGTATTGTCTATGCAAAATGAGACAAAATGATGGCTGTAAATACATGACACAAATATTTGGTGGTTTGTTTTGATTTTGTAGCCAGTCCATAAAAGACCCAAGATACAAATGAGGTACAAAGTAAAGGTATGAGATGATCAACATGAAACTTTGGGTATCTTAACTTTGGGTACATGTTCAGATCTTTGGATAGTAATGACAGAAAGCTATTACCTCATAATAGACATTTATATCAGATTGGATAACAACTTAAACCAACAATATTATTATTATGAGGTAAAGTTACCTTCCAGGCAGTAAAGCAGGTCTTCCTTCATGACATAAAAATCATTCAGATCCAGAACCAGACCCATGGAATGGAGAACTTCTAATTGCCATATCCCTCTAATTTTTTCCTTCTATATATGTAGCCCATTGTCACACCAGATTCACATTTCCTCACCCAGATGATGGTCAATTACTCCCGATAGACAATGGAATGTAATAGCTATAAAATTGAGGGGAAACAATCAGCGCAATCTCAATATCATTTGCACTGCGATACTCACCCTTTCTGTTTTCCCTATAGGGATAACGTACTGTCGCGTTTATACACCCAAGCGCTTATAGATTTAGAGGCCTAGCTACCCCGGTGCATATGAGTGCCTCTACATGGGTAAAAATCGACGGACACAGGAAATTAGGGGTAAAAATCGACCCACAGGGATTTTTCTCTAAGTTTCTATGTACATAAAAATCGACACGGTGACAGGGCTGTTTTGCTAAAAATCGACACGGCGACACAGTCAAAATCGTGGGCACCCATGTAGAGGCACATATGAGACCTAATTTTGGCTTATAAGCGCTTATCTAAAACCCAGTGCTTAGACATGACAGTATGGCAATGAATGTGTTTGCGGTATAATACATAGCAGTGGTATATGGCAGTGCATACAAAATCATCGTAAACTGTCTCTAAAAAGCAGATATAATATATATAAGGCAGCATCATAAAGATATCATTATCAAAACTAGTTTTGTTGTAAATCAACCATCAGAATTAATATCTACACCCATTTCAGTCTAACCCAGATGTATAAGAGTATATTTACACGGTGAATTCCTCAATTCTTTGTAGAAATTGTTGATCTTAGAGATTCCTGTCATTTTGTCAATATCGATCTTTACAGGTGACCATCATATTTTGACCTTGATGGGTGACCCAATTTTGACCACGGCAGGTGACCATATTACTTATACGTTGATGAAACTATGTATAACTCACATATGTGTGGAAGCACTCTAACATTCTTTCACGTAAAGCCTCCTTAACATTTCAGTAATATGTGTCTAGAATAACTCCCATTTAGTTCATTTTAACATTATCAATCCCAACATTATCAATGCTATTGAGACTGAAATGTAGAAACAGCACATTCAACAGATAACTCTAGATATGAACAGTACATATCTAAGCTGTACAATAATAACCTTGAATTATCAATAATAACTTCAGATCTCACAAATATCCCATATTTAGGGTTTCTCACTGTGTAACAACTAACTCAGTGGCTCGGTATGTGTTCAAGTATCACTAACAGAAACCCCCATGTGTGTAGGGACGGATGTGGCGTTTTGTCTAAGGCCCGTCTCGGTTACCGCATATCTAGTACCATACCTAGCCCACCATCATTCTACACAACAAAATATACTTTGGTAGGGGTAGATCTATACGTAGACCGTCTAATATGTTGTGGGACCGGCAGGGAATGTTTTTAGTGAAAGCTGTTTCAAATGTTGCCTTCACCTGATATAAAGAGGTCCCAATACCTGGTTTGGTATCACAAGGTACTTATCACCTCACTTATACAGTATTAAGAGCACTAAGAAATTCTATTCCGAGCAATTTTACTCTCACAAGCTTCCAAGCAACCGTATTGCCTATTGCTCAGATTCTACGGTTTGATCGTTCACAGCAGCATAAGAGGCACACTTATTTTCGGGTCCTGGTCCAGATTCAGCCTTGAGTGCAGGCTTGTGAGTATAGCCTATACTATAGGTATGTACAACTATTTATGGGAGGAGCAAATGGGCCTTTTGTGTCCCATTCATTCAAATGTAGTCGCGAATTGGCACATTATCAAAACCTAGCATTCGAAGCGCAGTCCTCCGTGGTGTAACAGAAAAACAAGATGGCATCCATTCATCTGCGCCATGTGACGTCATAGAAGAAGACAGACAGACAGACGGCTAACAAGGTGAGTAGCGGGAGTGGTACGGAGACCGGGGCCGCGTTGTAGAACGGGCAGTACGGACACTGGTAACTAGCGCACACCTGGCAGATGTGTAGGGTGAACAAGTCGTACGTCGTGTACAACGTGTTGTTGTGCATCCCTGCAACAGGAAAAGGCAATATTTTGTTAATTAATTTTTAAAAGTTCTAATTTTTCATACATAAAATTTTACTGTTATGAAACTTAACTAAGCATAACTGTTTGAAAAATAGTTTTAATTTAAAAGTTTTAATCAAATTGATTTTAAGGTGAGTTCTATTGTTTGTATAATGGTGTCATTGCAGAAGAAAGGTAGAAGATAGCACAGGCAAGATAAAAAGACTATTTTGCCATAAAACCTTGGTCATAAGCAGACCTTAGTTAAAAGCCGAATGTATTTGGAGGAAAATTTCGGCTTATATTAAAAGCGCTTGAAATTAAGTTTTCACTATATATTCCTATACATACAAAGCTCGCCTATAAGCCGAATGGGAGTTTTGGGGTTAAGATTTGTTGATAACAAATAAGAACGCCAAATAAAATTTGGCTTATAATGGGAGTTTAAGAGTAGTGTTTCGGTACCTGGCTCGTAGTAATCGTAGACCCGTAACAAGTGCTGTATGGTGGCGTTAGCGACCGGGTACCAGCGGTCTGCACGGAACTTGACACACGTCTTCTCATTCGCTTTCACCTGGAACACACAAACAAGGCAGCATTTGGTGAAGGGGGGCAGTTTAGTATATATCGTTATTGTACTCATATACCATAGATGGTTGAGTTTGATATTTTTTCATACATAAACCTTAATTACCTTATGTTTTTATACATAAACCTTAATTACCTAGAATGACCCCCCCCTCACCATTTTTTCCCAGGTGTTACCTTTTCCCCTGGTGTCACCTCCCTCCTACCCTATCCCCCATTTAGAGCCTTATTCATGCCTGAACAGGGGTCCACATAATTAAATGCCAGAGTTCATGCAGAAGAGAACTTTCATAGTCTAAGCGGAGGAAAACTTACATAGTCTAAGCAGAGGAAAACTTACATAGTCTAAGCAGAGGAAAACTTACATAGTCTAAGCAGAGTAAAACTTACATAGTCTAAGTAGAGGAACACTTACATAGTCTAAGCAGAGTAAAACTTACATAGTCTAAGCAGAGTAAAACTTACATAGTCTAAGCAGAGGAAAACTTACATAGTCTAAGCAGAGTAAAACTTACATAGTCTAAGCAGAGTAAAACTTACATAGTCTAAGCAGAGTAAAACTTACATAGTCTAAGTAGAGTAAAACTTACATAGTCTAAGCAGAAGAAAACTGACATAGTCTAAGCAGAAGAAAACTTACATAGTCTAAGCAGAGTAAAACTTGCATAGTCTAAGCAGAGTAACACTTACATAGTCTAAGTAGAGGAAAACTTACATAGTCTAAGTAGAAGACGGCCTTCTGGTTGTAGAACTCTGCACGGCTGAGGGTGGGAACGTCACCTGACTGCACGTAGGTCCGCAGTACGTCGTTAGTGATGACGTAACCGGTCGGGA
This sequence comes from Harmothoe impar, assembly GCA_947462335.1. Classification (NCBI taxonomy): domain Eukaryota; kingdom Metazoa; phylum Annelida; class Polychaeta; order Phyllodocida; family Polynoidae; genus Harmothoe; species Harmothoe impar. The sequence goes on from OX381712.1 coordinate 76,486,352, forward strand.
TGCCCACCTCAATGACAGCCATACCGCTGCGGTTACTGACGTCTGGACGCTGCCAACTGCAACACGTCAAGGTCATGAAACAGGTCAAGGTCATGAACTGTGTCAAGGTCAAACATCAGTCAAGGTCAGACTTCAGCTTTGAACTAGGTCAAGGTCATGAACCATGTCAATTCATGGACCATGTCAAGTTCATGAACTATGTCAAGGTCATGGACCATATCAAGGTTATCAACCATGTCAAGGTCATGAACTATGTCAAGGTCATTCATCAGTCAAGGTCAGACATCAGCTTTGAACTAGGTCAAGGTCATGAACCATGTGAATTCATGGACCATGTCAAGTTCATGAACTATGTCAAGGTCATGGAGCATGTCAAGGTAATGGAGCATGTCAAGGTTATCAACCATGTTAAGGTCATGAACCATGTCAAGGTCAAACATCAGTCAAGGTCATGAACCATGTCAATTCATAAACCATGTCAAGGTCATGAACAAGTCATGGAACAAGTCATGGACCATGTCAAGGTCACAGACGAGTTCAAGGTCATTGGCCATGTGAAGGTCATACATCAGTCAAGTGACAACATCCACTTGTCTAGGACACTCTACATTGTATATTATGCAATATAATAAATAAGTACTCAGGATGTACAGAGAGTAATGTTTCAGACTATGCCACTCTAAGCTGTTTCTAATGTGATATGTATCTGGTGCAGTACTCACGATGTGCAGACGGTCATGGCCATGATGGACTTGTTCTTGCCGCTGAAGTCTTTCTCGTCTATGGTGAGGTCGAACCAGTGCCCGATGGGGTGAGGGGTGATGAACTGTTGGTACTCTACGTTAACTTGTGTGTGTAGCTGTAAGACAACATTATAATGGTAGTGTTAAGGACACATTGTGTTATAACACATGTAGTAAGGGCACTTACAAAAAAAAAGAAAACTGAGGAAAATGTGGTGCCCAAAATTGATTTCCTGTTTGGTGTAGCCGTAGGATGTCAGATGAAAGCTCTTCCTGTTTTATACGTATCCTCCAGCTCATTTCTCATGCAAAATATTTCTCATTTCAGACACCATTTGTATGACCACTTACCTGAATCAGTGCGATACCAGTTCCCTTTGCCTTGGCCTTAACGTAACCAAAGATGCGGTCTCCCGGGAGCTGATGAATACAAAAGTAGTTTGTCTTAATGTCATATGATTGTGCCATAACAGGTAAAACATATGAAAAGATATTTAAAAAATACTTATATTTTCATGGATAGGGTAAATATATAAGCAGCAAAGAACCAATTTAATGATTATCTTCTTTTTTTTTAATCTTAAAAGTGAACATGGCAGATTTAATGACAGTAAAGCCTTATTAAGCTAAGATTGTGCCTAGTCTGGTGAGTGATTTCAGAGGTGGATCTAATCCTAGGATGAAGAAAACTTACATCAAACTCCTGTAGCTTTGACCAGTTGTCCTTGTTGAGTTTAACGGTTCTCTTGAAGCCCGTCTCGGAGTGCTCCAGGTCTATCTCCATGTTGTACAAGGCTCGGTTTGTGTCCCGGGCTCCGTACACTGTCAGGGCCTGTAGTGCCACGATCGTGTCCTGTAATAGGGAGGTCTAGGTCAGTACAGTGTTATTGTACAGGAGGTATGTGCAGGATAAGTTTAATGGGGATGTATAGAGGTCTATTTCCATGTTGTGTCCCTCACTCCATACACAGGTAAAATACTTGCATAGTGTCTACACTAACCAAACATCCAGTGAGCAGGCATGGGACTGAATTTCAAAGAGAATTTCAAGACAGGGCCAAAACCCCTTCTCCGGGTTTTTGAGATTGTATGGGATTAATATTGAAAGATTCTCTCCGTGGATTTGCACAAATCATACTTATACATTGTATAGTGGCAATTTCCGACCCGAGGTGCGCGTAATACAATATTTTGAAAATCCAGGTGCAGAAAATAAGCGTTAATCTAAGGATTATTTCAGTCCTTACCCGTGTACTCCCGTAACCCCCGATGCTGTTCTATTTAATGACGCCACCCCCCAATGCTGTTCTACATAATGACGCCACCCCCTGATGCTGTTCTACATGACACCACCCCCCGATGCTGTTCTAGATAATGACGCCACCCCCTGATGCTGTTCTAGATAATGACGCCACCCCCTGATGCTGTTCTACATAATGACGCCACCCCCCGATGCTGTTCTACATAATGACGCCACCCCCCGATGCTGTTCTACATAATGACACCACCCCCCATGCTGTTCTACATAATGACGCCCCCCCTGATGCTGTTCTACATAATGACACCACCCCCCATGCTGTTCTACATAATGACGCCACTTACCCGTGTACTCCCGTAGCCCCCGATGCTGTTCTACATAATGACTCCACTTACCCGTGTACTCCCGTAGCCCCCGATGCTGTTCTACATAATGACGCCACCCCCCGATGCTGTTCTACATAATGTCGCCACCCCCTGATGCTGTTCTACATAATGACGTCACCCCCTGATGCTGTTCTACATAATGACGCCACCCCCTGATGCTGTTCTACATAATGACGCCACCCCCCGATGCTGTTCTACATAATGACGCCACCCCCTGATGCTGTTCTACATAATGACGCCACCTACCCGAGTACTGCCGTAGCCCCCGATGCTGTTCCTCATCGTCTGCAGCCACTTCATGATGGACGTCGCCTCCTGCAGCCGGTTATTCTGTAAGGAAAAGTAATGAGAATAAATATCATTTAGTTTTTTTTTGAATTTTGAATTTTTTTTTCAGTAGACTCGTCTGCCTGACCAAAATAAACTGAAAAAAAACCTCGAAAATTTAACATATTTCAAGACTACATCTTTGGAGCACCTAGTTCAGTAGGATTTATCATGTCCATGGACACTTATTTCCTGCTGACAGAAGGCTAATTCTGTCCATATACTCTCCAGGTGGAGCACCTTTAGCTTTATTACAGTAGCTAAACCGCTGAAATAATGTAAAAATTGTCTGTGCCTCCGCACAAGATGTCACCACCTTCCCTCATTATTGACTAATGTTCTAACACTCACTGCCGTGACTCTGCCATTGAACTCTATAGACCAAGCGGCGTGGCTTGGTCAGGGTATGTTATCTTGAATAATATTGTTTTATCCTGAATTATCTTGATGTTTGTTCGTTGTCAGAACCGCATTTAACCACGTCGAACCTGCAAGGGGCCTCTAGACCAAGTCACGACGTAGAGGGAAGTTGCCCAGGGGCGCCGTGGTTAAACGCGTAGACCAATCTTTTGCAACAGGATGCAGTCTCCGTGAAAACGTGCCGGACACCGGCTATAGCCGGCTAAAAGCCAGCTGGACCGGCTGGAATGGTCCCATTGCCGGTCCAAATGACTGGCTGGATCTCTGGCTACATGCCAGTTTTTACAGCTTGTAAATCGGACCATTATTAAGGTTTCTAGGGAGAAAAACATTTTGCATAAACATTCTGAATAACATTACTGAAAATTGTATATCATAATGTTTCAATCAGAATATGCAAGAAAGCTGTATTCATTGAATGCAAATTATTGCTCCATACAAGATGAAAAGGTATCCGGGCCTGCAAAAATTAAGCCGGTCCGGTAAAATAAAAGATCTGCATGACGGAATGTCCTGCATGGCGAAAAAGTTTTCATGGAGACTGCAGGATTATACATGTACTAACAATCTACATATCTATCATTGAGGGTTAATCATGGTCTATGCACTCACCTGTAGGTAGACGAGCAGAGCGTACCCGGTAGCCTCCACCGCGGAGGCCTCCTGGGGGTAGATGACACGCGGCTGGTTGATGGGCACCGTGTTGATGATCTCAAACGGGTTGTTGGGGATCTCCGTCTTAGACCAGTATGTATACTCGCCTAAAAACATGGAGGGGTTTATTACACAGCGAGGTGTAGGAGTTCATGCTAAGGTATCAAACATGGAGGTGTAGGGGTTTATACTAAGATACACCCCTAGGAGGTGGTTATATTTAAAGAGCTTATGTATTAAACAAGTAGCATGCAGTCCTTTTTGTTGTAAAGAGGTGAACTTCTATTTCTTATTTGTGTGTCAACCCTGTAGGGTTATTCACCAGAGTTGCATTCAGGAACAAAAAAGTGACCAAAATTTAGAATAAAAATGTAAAGCCTTGAAATGTAGGCCTGATTAGAGGTCCTCTATAAGCGAAAAAAAAAATCAAAGGAAAACTTGAAGACTGCGGTGGCAAAGTAAAGGTTCAAGACAATGACTCACCAAGGCGCTTTAGTCTGTCCAGTTTTTGGAAGGCGGTGTTACGTCGGTTGCTGTTGGCGGTGGTGAGGGCGTAGGTCACAAGGGCCGTCTGGTATGGGTCTTCAAGGTCATCTATGTAGCGCTCTAAGTAGGAGGTGGCCAGGGTACGGGCCTTGTTCACCTGGGTGCTAGCCTCCTGTATAGGGAAACAATACGTGGTTATAGGACGTGGTTATAGACTGACATAGGGGGACTATAACCTGGGTACTAGCCTCCTGTAGGACATGGTACGTGGTTATAGGACATGGTTATAGACTGACATAGGGGGACTATAACCTGGGTGCTAGCCTCCTGTAGGACATGGTACGTGGTTATAGGACGTGGTTATAGACTGACATAGGGAAACAATACGTGGTTACAGGACATGGTTATAGGACATGGGTATAGACTGACATAGGGGGACTATAACCTGGGTGCTAGCCTCCTGTAGGACATGAGACGTGGTTATAGGACGTGGTTATAGACTGATATAGGGAAACAATACATGGTTATAGGACGTGGTTATAGACTGACATAGGGAAACAATACGTGGTTATAGGTCGTGGTTATAGACTGACATAGGGGGACTATAACCTGGGTGCTAGCCTCCTGTATAGGGAAACAATACGTGGTTATAGGACGTGGTTATAGACTGATACAGGGAAACAATACATGGTTATAGGACGTGGTTATAGACTGACATAGGGGGACTACACAGAAACTACCGTTAAATCTTGTTAAGAAGCCGCAGCTAGTACGCGAGTTGGATCAGAGGGGGGCTTATAGGTATAAACGTGACCTACCCCGGTGAGGCCGCTACGCGCCTCAGACAGCGCGATGAGTACGTGGGCGGTCAGAGACACGTTCTGGTAACGCGGGATCCCGTCCTCGTCCGGGAATAGCGTCTCCTACAAGGAAAAACACACACCATTAGGCCACTCAAAGAAAAAAGGTTTGGGGTTGGCGATGAGAACTGAGGTAATACAATATGATATGAAAATCCCAAGGAAAAATTACGAATTGCTACAAAAGTAGGAAAGTGAAAACATCTTTAAAGGGTTATCAATAAAGTGAATGCATATATCGTAAAACCCCTCTGATAAGCTGACCTCCCTTAATATGAGCCAACCCCCAACTTATGAGAATATCATAAGCAGAATTTGGGCTCAAACATTGTTCAACTATAGTTTACTTGATGAAAACCCTCCCTTATAGCCCCTCCCCCTTTTAAGACAATGCAATGGCGAAAATGACGAAAGGAAAAACGCAAGTATATTAAAGCTGGTTACGTTTCAAAACTTTTTTTTTTTAAGGAGCAGATATAAGAGTGACCCTTACGTTCATCTTGCGGTCGTAGTTGGTGGCGGCCTCGTGGAAGGCGCCTGTCTGTGTGTCTTGCTGCTTGACCAGCCACATGGCCACCCGGTTCAGCAACTCAGCCGGGATGTAGAGGATGTCACGCCAATCTGCCTCGTCAGCATATTGTAGCACCTTCAGGACGTTAGCCGTCAGCCTGGGGTAAAGTCAGGTAATATTGTACAATGTGGGGGTAGAGTCAGGTAATATTGTACAATGTGGGGGTAGAGTCAGGTAATATTGTACAATGTGGGGGTAGAGTCAGGTAGTATTGTACAATGTGGGGGTAGAGTCAGGTAATATTGTACAATGTGGGGGTAGAGTCAGGTAATATTGTACAATACGGGGGTAGAGTCAGGTAATATTGTACAATGTAGGGGTAGAGTCAGGTAATGTTGTACAATGTGGGGGTAGAGTCAGGTAATATTGTACAATGTAGGGGTAGAGTCAGGTAATGTTGTACAGTGTGGGGGTATAGTCAGGTAATATTGTACAGTGTGGGGGTAGAGTCAGGTAATATTGTACAATGTGGGGGTAGAGTCAGGTAATATTGTACAATGTGGGGGTAGAGTCAGGTAATATTGTACACTGTGGGGGTAGAGTCAGGTAATATTGTACAATGTAGGGGTAGAGTCAGGTAATAGTGTACAATGTGGGGGTAAATCCAAGTATTATTGTCCAGGATATAGGGGTAGAGTCTGGTAATATTGTACAGGGGTAGAGTCAGGTAATATTGTACAGTGTGGGGGTAGAGTCAGGTAATATTGTACAATGTGGGGGTAGAGTCAGGTAATATTTTACGATGTGGGGGTAGAGTCAGGTAATATTGTACAATGTGGGGGTAGAGTCAGGTAATATTGTACAGTGTGGGGGTAGAGTCAGGTAATATTGTACAGTGTGGGGTAGAGTCAGGTAATATTGTACAATGTGGGGGTAGAGTCAGGTTATATTGTACAATGTGGGGGTAGAGTCAGGTAATATTGTACAATGTGGGGGTAGAGTCAGGTAATATTGTACAGTGTGGGGGTAGAGTCAGGTAATATAGTACAATGTAGGGGTAGAGTCAGGTAATATTGTACAATGTGGGGGTAGAGTCAGGTAATATTGTACAATGTGGGGGTAGAGTCAGGTAATATTGTACAGGGGTAGAGTCAGGTAATATTGTACAATGTGGGGGTTGAGTCAGGTAATATTGTAGAGGGGTAGAGTCAGGTAATATTGTACAGTGTGGGGGTAGAGTCAGGTAATATTGTACAGTGTGGGGGTAGAGTCAGGTAATATTGTACAATGTGGGGGTAGAGTCAGGTAATATTGGACAATGTGGGGGTAGAGTCAGGTAATATTGTACAATGTGGGGTAGAGTCAGGTAATATTGTACAATGTGGGGGTAGAGTCAGGTAATATTGTACAGTGTGGGGGTAGAGTCAGGTAATATTGTACAGTGTGGGGGTAGAGTCAGGTAATATTGTACAGTGTGGGGGTAGAGTCAGGTAATATTGTACAGTGTGGGGGTAGAGTCAGGTAACATTGTACAATGTGGGGGTAGAGTCAGGTAATATTGGACAATGTGGGGGTAGAGTCAGGTAATATTGTACAGTGTGGGGGTAGAGTCAGGTATTATTGTACAGTGTGGGGGTAGAGTCAGGTATTATTGTACAGTGTGGGGGTAGAGTCAGGTAATATAGTACAATGTGGGGGTAGAGTCAGGTAATATTGTACAGTGTGGGGGTAGAGTCAGGTAATATTGTACAGTGTGGGGGTAGAGTCAGGTAATATTGTACAGTGTGGGGGTAGAGTCAGGTAATATTGTACAGTGTGGGGGTAGAGTCAGGTAACATTGTACAATGTGGGGGTAGAGTCAGGTAATATTGTACAGTGTGGGGGTAGAGTCAGGTAATATTGTACAGTGTGGGGGTAGAGTCAGGTAATATTGTACAGTGTGGGGGTAGAGTCAGGTAATATTGTACAATGTGGGGGTAGAGTCAGGTAATATTGTACAGGGGTAGAGTCAGGTAATATTGTACAATGTGGAGGTAGAGTCAGGTAATATTGTACAGTGTGGGGGTAGAGTCAGGTAATATTGTACAGTGTGGGGGTAGAGTCAGGTAATATTGTACAATGTGGGGGTAGAGTCAGGTAATATTGTACAGGGGTAGAGTCAGGTAATATTGGACAATGTGGGGGTAGAGTCAGGTAATATTGTACAGTGTGGGGGTAGAGTCAGGTAATATTGTACAGGGGTAGAGTCAGGTAATATTGTACAGGGGTAGAGTCAGGTAATATTGGACAATGTGGGGGTAGAGTCAGGTAATAGTGTACAATGTGGGGGTAGAGTCAGGTAATATTGTACAGGGGTAGAGTCAGGTAACATTGTACAATGTGGGGGTAGAGTCAGGTAATATTGTACAATGTGGGGGTAGAGTCAGGTAATATTGTACAATGTGGGGGTAGAGTCAGGTAATATTGTACAATGTGGGGGTAGAGTCAGGTAATATTGTACAATGTGGGGGTAGAGTCAGGTAATATTGTACAATGTGGGGGGGTAGAGTCAGGTAATATTGGACAGTGTGGGGGTAGAGTCAGGTAATATTGTACAATGTGGGGGTAGAGTCAGGTAATATTGTACAATGTGGGGGTAGAGTCAGGTAATATTGTACAGTGTGGGGGTAGAGTCAGGTAATATTGTACAATGTGGGGGTAGAGTCAGGTAATATTGTACAATGTGGGGGTAGAGTCAGGTAATATTGTACAGGGGTAGAGTCAGGTAATATCGTACAATGTGGGGGTAGAGTCATGTAATATTGTACAATGTGGGGGTAGAGTCAGGTAATATTGTACAATGTGGGGGTAGAGTCAGGTAATATTGTACAGGGGTAGAGTCAGGTAATATCGTACAATGTGGGGGTAGAGTCAGGTAATATTGTAAAAGATCTAGGGGGTAAATTCAGGGATACTGACTTTTAATAGACATTCTCTCGAATATCTGTCAAAATATGACATTCAACTGATATTTAACTGACTTTTAAAGCAAAAATAACTTAATTGGCTTTTAACTAATGGGTGGGAACCCTGGATAATTTTATAATGATATGATGACTGAGAATAAACAGGAGTAAAGAAGTACCCACCATGTGCTAGGGTTGGGCTCGCGGTAGTCTCGGAACATGCTGAAGGAGGCGTCCACCGGGTCCATGTAACTCAGCTGTCTCTGGAACGCTGACAACGGGAAGAGGCATTTGTGTTATTAAAGATGCAGGCTGACGCCCAAAATGACTTAAAATATTGGCAAAATAGTACGTTTGGTAAGAACACAGGCTCGGCAGTCCACTACAAGATTACCAACGAGCGTGGTTGTCAGCATGCTATGGAGCGATGGATATGGGCCAGAAGTTTTTTCGAGAATTACTGTAATTTACCTTCCCGAGTGGCCCACGGGAATAGATGAAGGAAATCCTTGGAGAATATTTCTATCGCAATATAGCCATGTTACATATCATTTGAAAGAGAAAACCACTAGGAAGCCGACCATTCTGGTTAGATGCTGATACACCTTAACCTGGTATACCTAAAATGTTCCCTTTAAGAAATTTTAATTAATTCCCCGGGGTCCAGTATTACCCCTGTATAGCCAAAAATGCCACTCGGTTCTGAATAAAAAGTAGGAAATCTACTAGAAATCCTACAAATTTGGTCAACTTTCTGATACAAAAAGTAGAAATTCCTGCAAAAGCAAGAAAAGTGAATCTCTAGTACCTACCTAAATTCATGTCTTGCAGGGCCTCTTGTAGTACAGCAAAGTTGAGCTGGTTTGTGATTTTGAGGAACTTGAGGTAGTAGAGGTTGACAGCGAAGTTAAATGAGTTCTGTTCGGCACAGCCGTACGGACGCCGCATCAGGTTCTCTGCATTCAGGAAGGGTTTGAAGAACCCGGGCCCCACCACGTCTCCTGTAATATCAACGGGTGTTTTTTTTAAGGTTTTTAGTCAATTGAACTTACGCATATCACTCAGCGGAGGAAAAGAAACTAACAAGTTTTCCGGAAGATAACGGTATGGTGCAATGAGGTTAAACTTTTAAAAATAAAAGAAAACAGGATTTGGACAGTTTTTTAACTTTATTTTTTTCCGTCCGTACTGCCCCAGGTGGAAGGGCACCATTATAACCTGTTCTTTATGTAGGGCCAAAATAAAGTTGTGTTCCAGTAAAGGATGTTGACCTGTAATGCCGACTTTGACCATGGCTGAATATACACTCCACTCACCGACAATGCTGACCTTGACCTTGGCTGAGCCGGGTACGTAGAGATGTTTGCGCTGTTCTGGTATCCAGAACTGTTCGGGGATGGCGATGTCAAAGTCGGGTATGATGATGGAGCCCTGGTTGATGAGGTCTATCAGGTAGGGCGTGTTGTTGAAGCTGGTCACACCGTCCATCTGGGACAAACACAGTTTGACTTTAGGGAGTGTTCTTTCATTAATTATGGGGGGGGGGCGGGGGTTGGTAAGATTTCGTGCGGAGACGAAGGCGCCGAAAATTTGAACTATAGTAACACGCGGGCATTTTTGCTAAAAAGGGGCTTAAATTTTTACGCCCCCACCTCCCAAACCCAACACCCCCCCTGTAATTAATAAATGAACTCTCCCTTAGTTAAATTCAAGATATTGCTGTTAACAATGGCCATTAGCAGGCTCCTCTTTACTTGGGGACCACAACCACGACAACTGGCAATAATCTTAAGCTACCAGTATATCAGTGTATCATGAGCTGGGGCCTCTTGGGTTATTAAGGATTTTTTTTTTTTTTTTTTTAAGGGTTAAGGATGTGTGACTGGCAGTGTTGTGATATTGCACTTCTTTAGTAACAGTTGAGTTACCAGAAGTAGATATGAGTGGATCTAGTTTACAGTATCTTGAACATGTGCTGCCTCGCTGCATGCTGTGTTCTCTACCATCTTGCTTTATCGTGTCTTGCGATGTGATCGCTACCAACACCTACATTTCATATAATTTCTCTTTTAAAATACATGTATATAGAATAATCACATCCTTGCAGAAGAGTATAGTCCAAATTGTGAGGAACACAATAGTCACTACTTACGTCTACGGTGAGGTTGCGTGTGACCATGTCTCGCCCCATGAAGGACGTAGCGCTGACCGTCACGTTCATGATGCCGCGACGCATCGGGAGGATCGGGAAGTAGACGTCCGCCATGCGGCTAGCTGGCACCTGGGCAGGGGAGAAGGGATCAAGTAATGAGGGAAGGGAAAGAAGTGCTCATTTTTTAATATGGTGAGATTTCGCACAGACACTCAATTTTGTTTACAGTCGCAACACCATTGTTGTATACATACTTTTTTTTCTAGTTACATTGACATTGGTATGTCAGGGACTTATCATCTTGAATACTGTTTGCTTGTGTGTACTCACATAGACCATGGTCTGTACATCCCCCCGTTTGGTGTCAGGGCTGTTTTATACACTTGTATCATATTCTACCTATTATGATATATTATATTGTGTTATATTCTACTCACATAGACCATGGTCTGTACGTCTCCACGTTTGGTGTCAGGTTGTTTTATACACTTGTATCATATTGTACTTATTATGATATATTATATATTGTGTTATATTGTACTTACATAGACCATGGTCTGTACGTCTCCACGTTTGGTGTCGGGGTTGTTTTATACACTTGTATCATATTGTACTTATTATGATATATTATATATAGTGTTATATTGTACTTACATAGACCATGGTCTGTACGTCCCCACGCTTGGTGTCAGGGTTGTTTTATACACTTGTATAATATTGTACTCATTATGTTATATTATATATTACATTGTATCATATTCTACTTATTATGTTATATTATATATTATATTGTGTTATATTCTACTCACATAGACCATGGTCTGGACGTCCCCACGCTTGGTGTCGGGGTTGTTTTATATACTTGTATCATATTGTACTCATTATGTTATATTATATATTACATTGCATCATATTGTACTTATTATGTTATATTATATATATATATTATATTGTGTTATATTGTACTTACATAGACCATGGTCTGTACGTCCCCCCGTTTGGTGTCGGGGTTGTTCTATACACTTGTATCATATTCTACTTATTATGATATATTATATATAATATTGTACTTATCATGATATATCATATATTATATTGTATTGTATTCTACTTACTATGATATCATATATTGTGTTATATTCTACTCACATAGACCATGGTCTGGACGTCCCCACGTTTGGTGTCGGGGTTGTTTTATATACTTGTATCATATTCTACTCATTATGATATATTATATTGTGTTATATTGTACTCACATAGACCATGGTCTGGACGTCTCCACGTTTGGTGTCAGGGTTGTAGGAGGAGACCACTCCGTACTGCGGGTCCGTCACCAACACCACGTTGTAGTCGGGTGAGTCGTGAATCATCACCAGGCACTGCAAGCAAGAGGTACTCAATGTTATACATTACCGTAAAACCTCTCGTATAGGCCGCGGCTAATGCGCAAGTCAAATCACCAGTATTGCTTATAGGATTAGTCAAGGTGCGGCTTATATGCTAGTTTTTAGATGTACCCTACAGTACAAAAGTAATCAGACCCCCTGTGAGGCTTATGAGATATTCCCAAAATTGGTGCGGCTATCACGCGAGTTAAGCTTTTACGGTTATCATAAACACTTTTTCTTTAACTTGCCAGGCAGTCTACATGCCAGGGCTGCAGTTACCGGGTTAATATCCACTCTGTACTACCTCAGCCATAAGGTCAGACCAAAGAAAAGGGTGTTTCTTTTGTTTCAACCTGGTCACATCATGTCCTTGATTTTACATTGTATTATATTCAGGTGTGGTGTAACATCTTCCCTACCTCCATGTCGACGAGCCAGTAGTTGAAGAGCGCGACCCTGACCCCGATCTGCTCGCCCCGCCGTGCGTAACTCGGCATCTCTACTTGGATGTAGAACTCCCGCGTCCCTTGGTGCTGCACGGGGGAGAAACAGAATTATTACAGGTTAGATTTTACCGCTTACCATATTCGAAACATCAGTATTATATAAAAGAACTTACCGTAAAACCTCGCATATAAGCCGCGGCTAGTACGCGAATCAGATCGCTGGTGCGGCTTATAGGATCGGCTCAGAGTCCAGGTGCGGCTTATACCAGAGTTTTTGCTCCTATAGTACAGTACTAAAGCCACCCTATTCAGATCGCTGGTGCGGCTTATAGGATCGGCCCAAAGTCGGGGTGCGGCTTATACGCGAGTTAGGCTTATACGCGAGGTTTTACGGTAATTGTAATTCGGCTGACATTATTTTGCCACAAAGAAATACCATGACTTTCCCAAAGATTATGTTATTCCCTGACCATATATCATTCGCCGGACCCTTTGGGTTATAGGGCTGGGTGGAGTACGAGAACTGCGAGTGGCGCCACCATATCTTTTACGGGTGGAGAGAGAACTAAAAAGCTATAGCCTTACCTTCATTTCCATGAAGGTTACCGAAGGTAGAGGCAATATTGCGGCCTCAGAGCATCTCAAAAAGTGTCTCACCCCGTTTTTACATTAGAACAAACTACAAAGAGGATTTCATGTAGAGGGACACTTCATGAAGGTCTGTAGTTTACTTGAAACCCTATCCTTTAGCATTGCGCCGAAAAAGTTGGTTTTGTGCTGTTTATGTGACTTTTTTTCAATATCAATTTTGTGTATGAAATATTGCTTTTTTAGTTTCAATCTTTGATGGCATGGATTGGCATTGATCAAAACTTGTTTGTAGCAGCATTTAAATATTTTATTTTCAAATGTTTCACAGGAAAAAAAGGGACAGAAAGCAAGGGACTTTTTTGACAAAAAGTCCAAAAATACCTGTCTCTAAAGAACCTGGTACTACTGTGCCCTGGTTCAATGACTCATGAAGAAACACAATAAAAAATACAGGTTGAGTGACTACTTACCCGTGCGGGCTGAGAGACGTAACCGAAGCCGTGTTCCCGACTCATGGAGATAGCACTCACTACCCACGACATGGGCTCCTTAGGGACCTGGGCCCTCAGGTCGATACGGCCGTCAGGTCTACAAGTAAACAGTAACTATAGTAACCACGACATGGGCTCCTTAGGGACCTGGGCCCTCAGGTCGATACGGCCGTCAGGTCTACAAGTAAACAGTAGCTATGGTAACAGTAACCACGACATGGGCTCCTTGGGGACCTGGGCCCTCAGGTCGATACGGCCGTCAGGTCTACAAGTAAACAGTAGCTATGGCAACAGTAACCACGACATGGGCTCCTTGGGGACCTGGGCCCTCAGGTAGATGCGGCCGTCAGGTCTACAAGTAAACAGTAGCTATGGTAACAGTAACCACGACATGGGCTCCTTGGGGACCTGGGCCCTCAGGTCGATACGGCCGTCAGGTCTACAAGTAAACAGTAACTATGGTAACAGTAACCACGACATGGGCTCCTTGGGGACCTGGGCCCTCAGGTCGATGCGGCCGTCAGGTCTACAAGTAAACAGTAGCTATGGTAACAGTAACCACGACATGGGCTCCTTGGGGACCTGGGCCCTCAGGTCGATGCGGCCGTCTGGTCTACAAGTAAACAGTAGCTATGGTAACAGTAACCACGACATGGGCTCCTTGGGGACCTGGGCCCTCAGGTCGATACGGCCGTCAGGTCTACAAGTAAACAGTAACTATAGTAACAGTAACCACGACATGGGCTCCTTGGGGACCTGGGCCCTCAGGTCGATACGGCCGTCAGGTCTACAAGTAAACAGTAACTATGGTAACAGTAACCACGACATGGGCTCCTTGGGGACCTGGGCCCTCAGGTCGATGCGGCCGTCTGGTCTACAAGTAAACAGTAGCTATGGTAACAGTAACCACGACATGGGCTCCTTAGGGACCTGGGCCCTCAGGTCGATACGGCCGTCAGGTCTACAAGTAAACAGTAACTATGGTAACAGTAACCACGACATGGGCTCCTTAGGGACCTGGGCCCTCAGGTTGATACGTCCGTCAGGTCTACAAGTAAACAGTAACTATAGTGACAGTAACCACGACGTGGGCTCCTTAGGGACCTGGGCCCTCAGGTCGATACGGCCGTCAGGTCTACAAGTAAACAGTAGCTATGGTAACAGTAACCACGACATGGGCTCCTTGGGGACCTGGGCCCTCAGGTCGATACGGCCGTCTGGTCTACAAGTAAACAGTAACTATGGTAACAGTAACCACGACATGGGCTCCTTAGGGACCTGGGCCCTCAGGTCGATACGGCCGTCAGGTCTACAAGTAAACAGTAACTATGGTAACAGTAACCACGACATGGGCTCCTTAGGGACCTGGGCCCTCAGGTTGATACGGCCGTCAGGTCCGTGAGCAAAAAGGAAGTTATTTCTTGCATACCGATCCCCTCCCCCCGCACCTAAACTTGGGAAGACCCTATAACATACACTGGAGGTCTGATATGACTACTTTGGTGCAGGTTTCCGCAACGATTTCAGATGGAAATTCACTGACTCTCTTTCCATTAAATGAAAATAAATTAAAAGTAAAACTTCTTTCTGCCCTAGAAAGCTGAGAATGGTCATGTTTACGTAATCTCACAGTGAAGTAATTATAAGCAGACACGGCAATATAAGCTAAAATGAACAGCTAACATTTGGTTTTCAATTAGGGAGTGATCATTTTTTATCAACAGGGGGGGGGGGGGGCAAAAAAATGTGGACCCCTTGACCGGGGGGGGGTGTAAAAAATTTGGACCCCTCTTCGGGGGGTCAAAAAAATTTAACCTGTTTTGGGCCAAAAAGCCCGCGCGTTACTATGCTTCAAAGGACCCGCCCGCGCGCCGATTTTCGACCCATGGGGGGGGGGGGGGGAATTTCGACCCGTTGGCCGGAAAACCACCCCCCCCCCCTGTTGTTAAAAAATGATCACTCCCTTAATATCATCTGTGTCATACACTAAGGGTTAACCTACTTGGTGAAGTGCCCCTTCCACAGCCAGGTGGCGTCTTCCACAAAGTGGCGTGGCAGGTGTTTGAAGCGCTGGAAGCGGGGCGTGAACATGTTCATCTCTGTCTCTGGTGCCGGGCCTAGGGACGGAAGGAGGCAGCGTTAGTATACTCAGGTGTAGTACCGACATTAACACGTCAATGTGTTTCAGCTACATTTATGCATATTAAGCCCGTTAAAAAAAAGGTTTGTTTCAGGTCACCCGACCGACCCTATCAAAACAGGGACGACCGTACATTCTTTATACAATTTGGAAGAAATTTCCATATTTCTACCCTCTTTTTGTCAATTTTAGGGTCTTCGGAGAGGCTGGCTAGTACTTTCATGTTCAATTTTTTTTTTTAATCCGACCTACCGACCCTACATTTTCTGTCCATGTTACCTGAAACAAACCTTCTTTTTTTATGGCCTTATCTCTCCATACTTTTTAAAAATCCTTCAGCCTTTTATCAAATTGTCATCATGAATGGCACATTGAATCGCTATGCGGCCCCTAAAGGGCTTAAGAGTACATAATATATATGTGAAGGTCTTTTGAAAAAACATCTTCGTGATATAGAGAATCTAAACCGGGGCCTCAAGTCATTGATGTCAGTGCTCTACCACTGAGCTACATCCCTCCCCTGACATTTTACTCACGTTACTAGATCGGGCCGAATAAAAAAAAAGGTTTGTTTCCGGTAACCCAACCGGGTCTAGCAAAACAGTACCGGGCCCCCCTCTTTCTTTTAGACTTCTCAATTTTTTGGCACTTTTTGTTTTTTACGGTTTGTAAATCGGACAATTATCAAGGATTTTAGAGTGAAAACCCTAAATCAGGGCCTAGAAATGAGAATTTTATTTTTTTTAATTAAAAAATAAATTGGGCCGGCCGTGCCTGCTTTCTCAGACCATGTTACGGGAAACCAACCTTTTTTTTAAATTTTGGCCTCAGTACAGAAAGGGAGCAGTGACAGCCACATTGCCAGCACAATGCAGCAAACAGATATAACAGTATACTTACATCCCATCTCGTCCACCCCATCCAGACACTGTCGTACCTGGTCACACGCCTGGTCTATACGGTAACACGTGCGGTCGTTACACGGCAGGAACCCTAACGTGATGTTACAGTCATCTACAACATGAAGGTCACATGAAGGTTACATGAAGGTCACATGAACGTCACATTGTGTGTCACACACAGACCTGGTCTATACGGTAACACGTGCGGTCGTTACACGGCAGGAACCCTAACGTGATGTTACAGTCATCTACAACATGAAGGTCACATGAAGGTTACATGAAGGTCACATGAAGGTCACATTGTGTGTCACACACAGACCTGGTCTATACGGTAACACGTGCGGTCGTTACATGGCAGGAACCCTAACGTGATGTTACAGTCATCTACAACATGAAGGTCACATGAAGGTTATATGAAGGTCACATTGTGTGTCACACACAGACCTGGTCTATACGGTAACACGTGCGGTCGTTACACGGCAGGAACCCTAACGTGATGTTACAGTCATCTACAACATGAAGGTCACATGAAGGTCACATGAAGGTCACATTGTGTGTCACACACAGACCTGGTCTATACGGTAACACGTGCGGTCGTTACACGGCAGGAACCCTAACGTGATGTTACAGTCATCTACAACATGAAGGTCACATGAAGGTCACGTGAAGGTCATATTGTGTGTCACACACAGACCTGGTCTATACGGTAACACGTACGGTCGTTACACGGCAGGAACCCTAACATGATGTTACAGTCATCTACAACATGAAGGTCACATGAAGGTCACATGAAGGTCACATTGTGTGTCACACACAGACCTGGTCTATACGGTAACACGTACGGTCGTTACACGGCAGGAACCCTAACGTGATGTTACAGTCATCTACAACATGAAGGTCACATGAAGGTCACATGAAGGTTACATGAAGGTCACATGAAGGTCACATTGTGTGTCACACACAGACCTGGTCTATACTTTATGACGTCTACATGAAGCAGTTACAGCATGTATTACAATATTACATACGTCTGATGCGACCTTCTCTTATCACTGTACACCACATCTTGCTCAAAATAAAGTTTATTTATTGTAGAGGTCGTGGAAAACAGTCATTGAATCTGCCCGCATGGACCTCCTGCGTCGGTGACGAGCGTCCCTTGCCTGACTACTCTCCTCTCCCTATGTTACTTCCTTGGACATATAGTGCACAATACCTGTTATGGCACACCTGTGGGATTCTGGACACACCAATTTTCTTTATTTTTAAAACTCACAGAGACCCATTTGCATCATGGGATACATAAATTTGCAGCGTTCCTCTTCTCCTGTGTACAATTCTTATATTTTCACTAACTTTAAACATAGAAATCTCTAAGGCTTTTTTTCACAGAAATGTGATGACAGGCATTTAAAAAATCAAACTTACGTGGGAGTCGTGTGATGTTAGCATCTGTGAAGACGAGCATTCCTGCAAACTGAAACCAGAACCATCTGTTTTTAAGCATACAGAGATATTTTTTAACATGTATACGCTTATTTTTTGCTTTTGCTTTTCTGGAGTATATTTGAGAAATGTGATTGTTTGTAAAATGTAATGCACGTTCTCCTAGTCGAAATTAAGAGATTAAGAAATCCTTTCAGCTTCTCGTTATTATCCAGTAGGATCTGTATGAATACAGCCCTGGTGAGTTACTCGCCAGGGCTGCATTCATACATGATGACGACAAATGGCAAAGCCCATTAAAACACTTTGCCGCCCTAATGGGTGAAATAAATTAAGGCCACACCAAATGAAAAAGTTTTTCTACAAATTTCCCGCACCATATTTTCGAAAATGCAAATTTTCTGAGAAATTTGATTTTTTTGATTTTTGGCCCTTTTTCTGATCGATAGCCAGATTGGGGAGTTTGCAAAAAAGTTTCCATCAAAATGAAAAAAAAAATTGCCTGCTCCACTTAATTCAAGGTTAATATCTACAAGACAAAAAATAAATATTTGCAAAAAAAAAAAAAAGAGATTTTTTTTCCCGCTCGCTCGCACCATTTTTCTTAATGATAATCTTATTTTTTTGGTGTGGCCTAAAATGCTGACTTACCTCGAAGGTGGTGTTGGCATCAATGCCGTAGGAGGGGGCAGGGAAGTAGACCTTCTGGAACTGACTCTCCCCCGTGTACCATGTGTGGCCGAAGCTGAAGTTAGCGTGCGA
This sequence comes from Harmothoe impar, assembly GCA_947462335.1. Taxonomy (NCBI): domain Eukaryota; kingdom Metazoa; phylum Annelida; class Polychaeta; order Phyllodocida; family Polynoidae; genus Harmothoe; species Harmothoe impar. Next base: position 76,505,260 of record OX381712.1, read on the forward strand.
GTCGTACGTCTCCAACTCCTCTATCACCTACAACCAATCAGATACAGCGTTACAAGGAGCCAATCAGATACAGCGTTACAGGGAGCCAATCAGAAGCAGCGTTACAGGGAGCCAATCAGATACAGTGTCATAGGGAGCCAATCAGATACAGTGTCATAGGGAGCCAATCAGATACAGCGTTAGAAGGAGCCATTCAGATACAGTGTTACAAGGAGCCAATCAGATACAGTGTTACAAGGAGCCAATCAGATACAGTGTTACAAGGAGCCAATCAGATACAGTGTCATAAGGAGCCAATCAGATACAGCGTTACAAGGAGCCAATCAGATACAGCGTTACAAGGAGCCAATCAGATACAGCGTTACAAGGAGCCAATCAGATACAGTGTCATAGGGAGCCAATCAGATACAGCATTACAAGGAGCCAATCAGATACAGTGTTACAAGGAGCCAATCAGATACAGTGTTACAAGGAGCCAATCAGATACAGTGTCATAGGGAGCCAATCAGATACAGCGTTACAAGGAGCCAATCAGATACAGCGTTACAAGGAGCCAATCAGATACAGCGTTACAAGGAGCCAATCAGATACAGTGTCAAAGGGAGCCAATCAGATACAGCGTTACAAGGAGCCAATCAGATACAGTGTTACAAGGAGCCAATCAGATACAGCGTTACAAGGAGCCAATCAGATACAGCGTTACAAGGAGCCAATCAGATACAGTGTTACAGGGAGCCAATCAGATACAGCGTTACAAGGAGCCAATCAGATACAGTGTCATAGGGAGCCAATCAGATACAGTGTCATAGGGAGCCAATCAGATACAGCGTTAGAAGGAGCCAATCAGATACAGTGTTACAAGGAGAGGGCCCCAGACAGGTAAAATCGACAAATCGACATGACCCTAGTGACAAGGGACAAGACCTATACCTTAGAATCGACAAGGGACATGGGCATTCCTTAAAATCGACAAGTGACATGAGGGCTAGTGACATTTTTACAGTGTCAGTGACAAGGGACAAGACCCTTTTCTTAAAATCGACAAGGGACATTGGCATTTCTTAAAATCGACAAGTGACACAGCTACCTCCCGTCTGGTGCCCTAAGGAGCCAATCAGATACAGTGTCATAGGGAGCCAATCAGATACAGCGTTACAAGGAGCCAATCAGATACAGCGTTACAAGGAGCCAATCAGATACAGCGTTACAAGGAGCCAATCAGATACAGCGTTACAAGGAGCCAATCAGATACAGTGTTACAAGGAGCCAATCAGATACAGCGTTTTAAGGAGCCAATCAGATACAGCGTTACAAGGAGCCAATCAGATACAGCGTTACAAGGAGCCAATCAGATACAGCGTTTTAAGGAGCATTATGAATAGACAATGTTGGGGTAGTATGAAGCCTCTTAAGAGTCAATCAGAAAGGATTTCATAAATGTCTACAGTTACCTTTGTTTAATCGCTCAATATGGTCTTCGCTGCCACCATTTAGGATCAAATTTTTTCATAGGAATTTTTCAATCTCAGCTTTTCTCCGTGGTTTATAATAGAGGGTATAGACTTACAGTGTTCTCGGTGATGAAGGTGTCTCCCCCTTTAGCGTAGAGCTCGTAGTCGTTCCCGGAGAAGGCGATGAAGGACCCGGGGTCGGTGAGTCCCGTGATCTCCACCGTGTTACGTCTGAAGTCCTTCCCCATGTTTATACGCACGTCCACCTGGGGGGACAAGGGGGCAGTATAGGGGCAGGAAAAACGGCAGCTTTAGGCAGATTTAATGCGAATCTGTGCTATTCCGCACGCCTGAAGAATTAATGCATCATTGGCTAGTAACTAGCCAACCCTATGGGGTTGATAAACTTCCGGGCACAAATCCAGTACTCATCGATAGTGGGCGTTATAAGTAGCCAATCAAGCTTATAGATTAGCACTGCATTGTAGCAGAATACACAGAACTTCATTTGTATGGACGGAAAGGTACCCAATATGGGCTAAAAGTACTGCGGTGGAACTTTTAATATCTATACGAGATGATCGCTTTTGCGCTAATTGAATCAAGTCTATATCTCACCTTGTTAAGCGAGGACCCGTTGACAAAGAAGTTGAGTCCGTCAGCGACGACCTCCCCGCTGAGTACGTAGTAGACCAGGACCCGGGCACTGGGCACCATGTCACGTGACAGGGCCACCGAGAAGGTCTTCTGCATGGCCTGCATCTCCAGCGTGTTACCCACCACGATGTTACCTGAAATGTACAATGTTACCAGCGTGTTACACACCACGATGTTACCTGAAACACAACAATGTCACCAGCGTGTTACCCACCACGATGTTACCTGAAATGTACAATGTTACCAGCGTATTACCCACCACGATGTTACCTGAAATGTACAATGTTACCAGCATGTTACCCACCACGATGTTACCTGAAACACAACAATGTCACCAGCGTGTTACCCACCACGATGTTACCTGAAATGTACAATGTCAACAGCGTGTTACCCACCACGATGTTACCTGAAATGTACAATGTCAACAGCGTGTTACCCACCACGATGTTACCTGAAATGTACAATGTCAACAGCGTGTTACCCACCACGATGTTACCTGAAATGTACAATGTTACCAGCGTGTTACCCACCACGATGTTACCTGAAACACAACAATGTTACCAGCGTGTTACCCACCACGATGTTACCTGAAACAACAATGTTACCAGCGTGTTACCCACCACGATGTTACCTGTAATGTACAATGTCACCAGCATGTTACCCACCACGATGTTACCTGAAACACAACAATGTTACCAGCGTGTTACCCACCACGATGTTACCTGAAACAACAATGTTACCAGCGTGTTACCCACCACGATGTTACCTGAAATGTACAATGTCACCAGCGTGTTACCCACCACGATGTTACCTATAATGTACAATGTTACCAGCGTGTTACCCACCACGATGTTACCTGAAATGTACAATGTTACCAGCGTGTTACCCACCACGATGTTACCTGAAACACAATGTTACCAGCGTGTTACCCACCACGATGTTACCTGAAATGTACAATGTTACCAGCGTGTTACCCACCACGATGTTACCTGTATAGGACAATACAGCACAATGTTACCAACAATGTACATATAGTGCTCAATATATCACATCCCCAGCGTGTTTCCCACCACAATGTTCCATGAAGGTCACGTGAAGGTTACATGAAGGTCACATGAAGGTTACGTGAAGTTCACGTGAAGGTCACATGAAGGTTACATGAAGGTCACATGAAGGTTACATGGAGGTTACCACTTACCCTTAGAGATGATGAGGTAGTATATCCGGTCCACCCACGAGTTGGAGCGCACCGTGAAGATCATATACTCGTTCACCTACAAACAGCACATGTTATATTGTGAGGTTGTGGGCTACAGAGATGCCTTCATTTACTAAAAGTAGGCAATATGTAAATTTTGGCTAAATTCTTATTACTATGAACACTTGTGATAGGATCAAGACAAAGTCGAGGTACAGCTTATACATGGATTTTAGCTGGATAATACAGTACTGTACTAAACTAAAGTCGCTAGATACCCTGTGAGGCTTACAGGATATTCCCAGTCTTGGTGAGACTAATATGCGAGATTTTACTGTAAAGACGCATGTTTAATAGAGAAATTGTAGGATAAACGTAGGAATTCATACAAAAGTATTAAAAATGGCATGTCTAAAGAATGGTGTTGTTTATATGCTGTTGGGCTGTTTATTTGTTTTCTTTCGCAAAAAAAATGTGCAGCTAGAATTTTCTGTATTGATTTGCAAAAAGGTGATTTTCTCCGACCACTGTGAATTAGTTTTCCCTATCATGACTGCCCAAGAATCGAGCTGCAATATTGTGTAGTTATGTTTAGGCCGTTTTTTGTTTTCCCTTTCCCCTCCGAGATTTTTTTGAGAATTTTACAAAAAAAAAAAGTACATGTTGATCAGAAAAAGGTAGAATGAGGCCTTTCAGATTGGGGATAATTCTCAATATATCATCATTAGATTGCCCAGAAATGAGATTTTCCATGCCTTTTTTTTTTTTTTTTTTTGCCTCTGCCCTTCGGGAAATTCTGTGATCTGGTGCCCCCCGTAGGGCAGCTTTTTTTTTTTTTTTTAGCCTCTGCCCTTCCAAAAATTTGGAGCCAAAAGCCCGTAATCCAAGATATCAAAAAAAGGTGGCCTTACCTGCGGTCTCTCGGTGGATGTGGAGACGTGTATGAAGTGGTCGTGGTAGGAGTAGACCCGCATCAACACTAGGTCCGTGCTCTTCTGTCCCGAACTGTCGTACTTAGCCTGCAACAAGAAATGGGGGACCGGTCAATATATACTGTAAATTCCCGTGTATAACCCGCGCGTTACTTATACGCGAACCAAACCCCCAGTGCTGGTTCTACAAAATTCCCAAAGTTTAGGTGCGGGTAATACGAGGGTTTTTGCCAAAATAGTACAGTATTAAAATTACATTTTTCAGACCCCTGGTGTGGGTCAAAGTCGGGGTGCGGGTTATATGCTAGATGCGGGTTATACGAGGGAATTTACGGTACTTCTCAAATATCTCACTTTGGTCATCATCATATTTCAAAATGTCAGATAACTAGGTGGTTACGGGACATGATTATGTAACTTAATTCTTGAAAATATCAGTTGGATTGGAATTTATGAGAATTCATGACTATCAAAAGGTAATTTGGAGTCCATTTTTATTTTTTCAGTTACAATTTTTTCTATAGCTGTGCGGGTACTTAACTTTTTAAATCCTTCTGATATTCATAAATACATAAACTATAGAAGATACCATGCTTAGAGTAGGTTTGTCCCAAATGAGAATACCACAGGATACTTATATAAATGTATTTCTAAAGTTATATTGAGAAATGTACGAGTTTGTTGACAAAAAAACTATTTGTGACAGAAGATCATTAATGATTGTGGAAAATTGGTACCGTAAAACCCCTCCTTTAAGACAACCCCGCCTTTAAGACGACCCCCTACTTTGAGATAATAATCCGTCTTGTAGGAAAAAGACTTTAAAATGGTTCTCTCTTTGATACTATATGATAAAACCCCTCCTTTAAGACGACCCCCCATTTTGAGATAAAAATCCGTCTTGTAGGAATTTGGAAAATAAATACCAAAATAAATCAGTCTTAAAGGCGGGGTTTTACGGTAATTTAAAAATAAAAAAGGAGTAGACCGTCGGTACACTTAATACGTACCCTTATTGTGATCATCTCAGCGTCGTGCTCGGTGATGAAGTCATACTGCACGATACCGTCGTCACGTACAATCAGCTTGACCTCGGGAGGCGTGGACGTCCCGCTCCGCTTCTTAACGACCCTCTCTATGGTCACCTGCCGTCTGAACCCGTACAGGGGCGAGCCGTCCGCCTCCGCCAACGCCCACTGGGAAAGGATATAATATATATATATTGTAAATATATACTGGTTATAAGCAGAAATCGTTTTGTCATATATCTGTTATACATTAGCTGAATGCAGCCTTGGTGAGTTATGTCTAAACCCGTAAAGGGGCGAGCCGTCCACCTCGGCCAACGTCCACTGTCAACGTCATGGTTAACATACAAAGAGGTTTTAAAGGACATTAGGGAGTGGTCATTTTTTAACAACAGGGGGGGGGGGGGTTGGTGGATTTGGGGGGGGGAACCAAAAAAATTCGGATCCCTTGAAGGGGGGGGACCAAAAAAATTGCACCCATTTTTGGTGGAAAAGCCCGCACGTCACTATAGCTCAAAGGGGTTGGCCGCGCTCAATTTCAACTTGCCTGAGGGGGGGACCAAAAAAATTTCGACCCCTGCCATGGGGGGGACCAAAAAGATTTCGACCCGCTCGTGTGAAAATCCACCGACCCCCCCCTGTTGTTAAAAAATGACCACTCCCTTAGAGCCTGAATACTTCCTATACCATACTGTGGCATTAAAGCCAGGGATCATAGTAATTCAGGTACAGGTACAAGTAATTACATGTATAGGTCTTGGAAACTAGGTCTTCATGACCAAGTTTCTGGGGAGTAACTCACCAGTGCTGCATTCATGCATCATATAGTTGGGGGCATCTCCGGGGTTGATACACTCTTAACAGGGCGTCATGAAGCAAGTTAATCGTAGGCACTGTGGTGATGCACTATGATAAAGCTCATCTTATATATATGTTTGGTCATCCTGATGACTCGTTCATGTATGATGCACACAGCGCTTATTACATATATCATGTTCTTGGTCATTGTATTATTATAAAACACACCCTAGGCCACACCAAATAAAAAAGTTCAAAAAAAGTTCAAAAAAAAATAAAAAATTCAAATTTCTCAGAAAATGGTGCGGACCCGTTTTTTCAAAAAAAAAAAATAAATGCATTTTTGAAAATATGGTGCGGGAAATCTGTAGACCAACTTTTTTTTTTGGTCTGGCCTTATATAGCCATGTTTGGTATCAAATTAAAGCTGAGTTCATGGTACTCACGTATATCGTCTGAGGGAAGCCCGGTTTGAATGTCCTGGATGGGTCGCCGAGTAGCTTCATCCGTATGACCCGCTCGTGTATGACGCACACAGCGCTGCCTGTCATGTTCTGTAGCAGGAACCAGTCGTAGATGGTCACGTTCACGTGCAGCTCGTAGTTAGTGGGACGCTCACCGAGCAACTCATCCAACTCACGCATTGTCAACATGAAGTCGGTACGACCCTTAAACTGTAAGCGGAGAGAAACACATGACATTAAACTGAAAGTGGGGAGTTGCATATTTATGAGCCCGACTTTTTCTTACCTTCATTTTGGGGCCAAAGACCAAGGTTTGAAATGTATGGGAAAAAACAAAAGCATCTTATCATACACAAAAGCTGTACAATAAAACTGGCAAGACTAATGGTCAGAGTGAGTATGAGTAATCCTTACATAAGCTATCTCCTCGGTGAGGACCGGGTGGTTACCATGGTTACGTAAGCTATCTGCTTGGTGAGGACCGGGGGGTTACCATGGTGACTTACCTAAGCTATCTGCTTGGTGAGGACCGGGGGGTTACCATGGTGACTCACGTAAGCTATCTGCTTGGTGAGGACTGGGTGGTCACCATGGTTACTTACGTAAGCTATCTGCTTGGTGAGGACCGGGGGGTTACCATGGTTACTTACATAAGCTATCTGCTTGGTGAGGACAGAGTGGTTACCACGGTTACTTACGTAAGCTATCTGCTTGGTGAGGACCGGGTGGTCACCATGGTTACTTACATAAGCTATCTGCTTGGTGAGGACCGGGTGGTCACCATGGTTACTTACGTAAGCTATCTGCTTGGTGAGGACCGGGTGGTTACCACGGTTACTTACGTAAGCTATCTGCTCGGTGAGGACCGGGTCGTCACTACGGTTACTTACGTATGCTATCTGCTTGGTGAGTACCGGGTGGTCACCATGGTTACTTACGTAAGCTATCTGCTTGGTGAGGACCGGGTGGTTACCAGGGTTACGTAAGCTATCTGCTTGGTGAGGACCGGGTGGTTACCATGGTTACTTACGTAAGCTATCTGCTTGGTGAGGACCGGGTGGTTACCATGGTTACGTAAGCTATCTGCTCGGTGAGGACCGGGTGGTCACCACGGTTACTTACTTAAGCTATCTGCTCGGTGAGGACCGGGTGGTTACCACGGTTACTTACATAAGCTATCTGCTTGGTGAGGACCGGTGGTTACCACGGTTACTTACGTAAGCTATCTGCTCGGTGAGGACCGGGTGGTCACCATGGTTACTTACATAAGCTATCTGCTTGGTGAGGACAGAGTGGTTACCACGGTTACTTACGTAAGCTATCTGCTTGGTGAGGACCGGGTGGTCACCATGGTTACTTACATAAGCTATCTGCTTGGTGAGGACCGGGTGGTCACCATGGTTACTTACGTAAGCTATCTGCTTGGTGAGGACCGGGTGGTTACCACGGTTACTTACGTAAGCTATCTGCTCGGTGAGGACCGGGTGGTCACTACGGTTACTTACGTATGCTATCTGCTTGGTGAGTACCGGGTGGTCACCATGGTTACTTACGTAAGCTATCTGCTTGGTGAGGACCGGGTGGTTACCAGGGTTACGTAAGCTATCTGCTTGGTGAGGACCGGGTGGTTACCATGGTTACTTACGTAAGCTATCTGCTTGGTGAGGACCGGGTGGTTACCATGGTTACGTAAGCTATCTGCTCGGTGAGGACCGGGTGGTCACCACGGTTACTTACTTAAGCTATCTGCTCGGTGAGGACCGGGTGGTTACCACGGTTACTTACGTAAGCTATCTGCTTGGTGAGGACCGGGTGGTTACCCTGGTTACTTACGTAAGCTATCTGCTTGGTGAGGACCGGGTGGTTACCATGGTGACTCACATGAGCTATCTGCTTGGTGAGGACCGGGTGGTCACCACGGTTACTTACGTAAGCTATCTGCTTGGTGAGGACCGGGTGGTTACCATGGTTACTTACGTAAGCTATCTGCTTGGTGAGGACCGGGTGGTTACCACGGTTACTTACGTAAGCTATCTGCTTGGTGAGGACTGGGTCCTTGTTCCGGCTCCTGCGTCGTGTTGTGTTGAGTCCCGGAGCCTGTCGGAGCTCAAAACGGATCTCCCCGCTGCCCCGTGCAGGCCGCCCGGAGGTGTGGCTGCAACAGGTCAAAGGTCATAGTCAGCTAGCTGGTACCTTCTTTGTAGTATCCTTTCTTGTAAAGTTTATTGCTGAATTGATGGAAGTTGGTTAAAACTGAAGGCTCAACATTTTGCTAGTTAAACCAATATTCATGGGTCTATTTCCGATTGAACAATTTATCCTACGGGAATGGGGTCAAACAACTGATTAACCCTTTAAGTGCCTAAACGCATTATCCCTTGGTCGTCATAATGCATGAATGAAGCCCCAGCAAGGAACTCGCTAGTACTACATTCAAGCATCAGGACAACACTGTGGAAATGATACACTCCCAAAGTGTTGTCAAGATGCATGGATGCAGCCCTGGTCATCTTATAGCACTATGTGGCCCTTAAAGGGTTAGACAGACTTTACGCTGAGTCATGTCTGCAGGACTTTACGCTGAGTCATGTCTGCAGGACTTTATGCTGAGTCATGTCTGCAGGACTTTATGCTGAGTCATGTCTGCAGGACTTTATGCTGAGTCATGTCTGCAGGACTTTTGCTGAGTCATGTCTGCAGGACTTTTGCTGAGTCATGTCTGTGGTTTATGCTGAGTCATGTTAGCAGGACTCACTTGGCGGTGATGAGACCTGCGATGGCGTACGTATCCTCCATGACGTATTCCGGCATGCTGACGTTCACGTAGAACCGAGGCAAGACTGGAAGTTGAAAGGACCACAAGTCATTACAAACACCCCTAATCAATAACTTTCTTTCAAGAATTTATAATAGAGAGCAAGCTCTGTCATGTGACCGACCAGGCTTGTCAAAATCTGGATTTTTAAGAATTGTTGTTATTGATTTGCGACCTAAAACTGTTTATACAGAATATATTTATATGCCACCAACGATTTCAAAACAATCTGAGCTAATGATAGTGTAATTGGGACGTGCAATAAATTAAGATTCATTAAGGCGGTATGAGATGGATGACAGATGTGTATCAGGTACTTACAGAATTCCTCCACCCTGAACGACTTGTAGTAATATGTGCCCTGAAAGGTGCGGAAAACACATTATGGTAACATGTTCTATCGACAGTAAATACTACTGGAACATGTAATTCTTTGTCACACAAACCATTGTCTCACCTTAAAACGGGACCTTCATATTACATTGGGGCTCTCCTTAAGAGAGTTCTACAGTACACATACAGTGTTGCCTTTATTGGCACAAATTCTATATTTTACAATATCAATAGCCCTATAAGTTTTCATCTCATCCATTCTCTAGCCCCATACATCACTCTACTTCCATCTTGAGTCTTATATTATAGTTTTGGCGTAGCCTATAAACAGCATTGTGGGCCTGCACAACGCTACATGTTGGGTTTTAAAATGAATCATCCTAATTCTTTTCTGCTTTATCATCATGGAGGTAAGATCATGTTTAGATCTTTATTAGACTTATGCAAGGTATTTGACATATCGAAGTGAGTGTGAGACTTACGAAGGCTTTGACCTCGATCTGCCATTCCCCGTAGGACGGCTGGTCAGCGAGGTCCATCTCCATCTCTAGGATACCTGTAAGGGGAACGGAGGAAGCCGGTCAGTAACACGGTGGTGGTACAGGATGTAGACATGCTATCAACTCTTTAAGGGCAACAAAGGGCTTTTGTCATCATCATGATGCCAGCTTGTCAGTGCTATATTCGGGTAGATACACTCTTAACGGGGTGGAAAATGCACAACTCGCTGATGTGATACCAGAGCAACATGGCAATACATAAACATTTAAGGCATTACACAGTCCTTAAAAAGGGCTAAAATAACATCCATATCCAGTTTTTAACCATTTTGATAAGGACGGCATGATGGCAAAGTTCATGTTCATTTGTTGTCACTATGGACCAACACAGCACGCTGCGTAAGTCATCAGCGCTACATTGCTGCGTCATCGCAACCGCTAGACACTGCATCGACGATGTATCAACGCCATAAAGTCAGTATGAATGCAGCACTGGCTTGTTACTCACCAAGGCAGCATTCATGCATCATGACGATAAAATGGGCACAGTGAATTATCAACGGAATATGTCGCCCTGCAAGAGTGTCTCCTGACTTATAGTCGAAGAAACTCGATCCTGGCATATTTATGCCCCATATGCCCTATGTATATCCCCTCTGTGCAGATAGTGCGTGGAACCTTAATGGCCTTCACTGCTAATGCCAGGCACAGTGCTAGGCCTAATTCCAGAGTGGAAAACTCCGAAAAGTGTCCACAGTTTATGCAGGTCACAGAGTAACTCTTCACACCACTAGGCCACACCATGCACCATAAAGCAACCCTACACTAACCTGACTAACCCCAATCAGTAACCCTGTAAGAGCAGCCTAGTACTTTAATGCAAAACGCCTCTTTGCCGTCACGATGCATGAATGCAGTGTAGCGACTCACTCGTCATTGCTATCGGATTGAGACACTGCCAAGGGGTCGGCATAATGAATGAACCAATGTAAAAATGCAAAACGCGATACCGTGTGAAAATGTGAAAACGCTCTGTTTTTAGATGGCACTTTTCGCGTGTTGAATAGATTTAAAATGTGAATCAGACACCGGATCCCCAATCGAAGTAATTGCTGTAATTGTGAATAAAGTTAAATTGTTTCAAAAATGTATAAATGTATAAATGTATAAGCGGCCCTACACTATGTACCCCACCTCTACCTAGTGCACTTACCCATAGAGGTCACACAATGATTGTTGAGAGCTGCATGTGGAAATAGAGACCATATCAAAACCTATGTACCGTAAAACCTTGCGTATAAGCCTAACTCGCACCCCCAGTTAAGGCCGATCCTATAAGCGGCACTGGCGAACTGAATGTGTCGAATTTAGTACTGTATCATAGTGGCAAAAACTCGCCATAAGCCGCACCCCGACCCTGAGTCGATCATATAAGCCGCACTGCCGATCTGATTCGCGTACTAGCCGCGGCTTATACGCAAAGGTTTTACGGTACTATTCTTTCATCTGTTTGATCACCGTATTGACAAAAATATAGACCTGTTATAGACCTGACTACCCTGCAAGGTTAAGAAACCAGCCGAAGTAGGGGTTGAGTTTACCCTTGGAATGAACTCGCCAGTGCTGCATTCATGCATCATGCCAATTCTATGGGGTTTGTACACTTGCAAAGGGTCGGTATGATGCACCAATGCAGTGATGGTGAATCACTCGCCAGTGCTGCATTGGTGTATTACGACGACAAACGAACATGAGCTTTGAGGCATTGGTGCGTCCTTGAAGTTAACGGGGGGAGTACTTACCAGCGTTGGTTTGTTGTGACAGCCACCTGCGGACCTGGGTCCCTGTGGGGTCCTGGAAGGGAACACAACAAGACGGTGAGTTAAAACAATTAATAATCCGAGTAATGAGGTCCTCCATGTTTAGTTCCGTAGCCAACCACCAGACCACTGACCCTGCATTCTGTGCTATGAGTTTCTTTGATCTGGAGATGTCAACAGCTCTACATGTTTAACTTATTCTAACAATATTGAGTGTTGCTCAATATATGTCATGTGCTATCTAAACAATGTAATACTTGGAGAGGAAACAAACACAAAATAAACTATGCAGAGGATGAATCACTTTTATAGGTTTCTCTAGTGACGGCCACTAAGCTGCAAGTACTGCCCTGCCATCTAGCGGTATAGGGCATGAACTAGGCCTTCTGGAGTTCCCCATACGATTCACATGATGATCCAGGAAAGAAGGAATGGGGAGTACTCCATGCTTCATGTAAACAAAAGGGCATACTGCATTAAACCCCTCTGCTGTTTTTGAATGGTTTTAAGTAAAATACATGAGTACTCACCACAGCGTAGATGTCCATGCTGCCGTGTACCGCTAACAAGTTGGGCTGCACCGGCACGATACGGAACATCACTGAAGATACAAAGGTACAGGTTTAGTACATCTATCGCCAGGGTTAATTGCGTAATGAATAAAGAATTTCCTCCCCTATTTATGAAGATTTTCATCCCTACATTTATAAAATCTTTCATCCCTATATTTATGAAGATTTTCATCCCATATGTATGAAGACTTTTATCCTTTCATTCATAAAATCTTTTATCCCTATATTTATGGAAACTTTCATCCCATATTTACGAAGCATTTCATCCCATATTTGTAAAATCTTTCATCCCTACATTTAGGAAGACTTTCATCCCATATTTATGAAGATTTTCATCCCTACATTTATAAAATCTTTCATCCCTATAGTTATGGAGACTTTCACCCCATATTTATGAAGGCTTTCATCCACTTACTTACAAAGAATTTCCTCTGATGTATGAAGACTTTTATCCCTTCATTTATAAAAACTTTCTCCCTATATCCATGTGTATATTTACCTTTCTGCCCCTGGTGGTAGAGGGGCTTGTTGGTCTGTATGAAGATGGAGACCTGCTTCATGTCGAAGATGAGGTCCGTCTCGTTAACAAACACGTTGCCGCTCACCCCGCCCTTCAAGGTGCCCTCCACCTTCAGTGTGTAGTTACCCTGCTGCGAGTTGGGCAGCATCTGCGAGTGGGCCGAACAAGAGGACAGGTTAAATTTAGAATATTTATATGTATATTTATCATATTGCAAAGAGAGATCAATAAATACAAAAGCTAAAGTAGGAAAGTGTCATCTCTGAATTCGGTCCGCGATATGCTAGGTATAGCTCTGTAAGGGTGATATTCGCCCTCTCCAGGCATTCCCTGAGCAAAATCCCCAATTTTTTAAATCTCAAAAGCAAACAGTAGATCTCCATTCTAGTGACACTTTTTTGATAATTTTTTTTCATTTTTTCAATTTCTACTTTCATCAAAATTTCCTTGTTTATCCCTTACTTCTTTTTCCCCTGATTTTCCAGGGCTCGTGGGTACCTTGCACTTTAATAATAGACGCAACACATCTAGCTGACGGTTTGTACGGTAGATACACAAATGACACCCGCCCGGATGACACACCCCACCCCTAGAAAGGTGGTGGTTGTAAATTAAATTCAAAAAGAAAAAAAAAGCTGCAGAATAAAGTTCTTTCCCTGGCTACTATTTTTTCCCTGACATTCCCCGACTCATGGGCACTCTGCACTCATAAGGTGAAGAGTTACAAACAACTACTGACCCTCATCTGCACCACCTTGGTGGTGGGACTGTTACATCATGATACAACTACTGACCCTCATCTGCACCATCTTGGTGGTGGGACTGTTACATCATGATACAACTACTGACCCTCATCTGGTGGTGGGACTGTTACATCATGATACAACTACTGACCCTCATCTGCACCATCTTGGTGGTGGGACTGTTACATCATGATACAACTACTGACCCTCATCTGCACCATCTTGGTGGTGGGACTGTTACATCATGATACAACTACTGACCCTCATCTTGGTGGTGGGACTGTTACATCATGATACAACTACTGACCCTCATCTGCACCATCTTGGTGGTGGGACTGTTACATCATGATACAACTACTGACCCTCATCTTGGTGGTGGGACTGTTACATCATGATACAACTACTGACCCTCATCTGCACCATCTTGGTGGTGGGACTGTTACATCATGATACAACTACTGACCCTCATCTTGGTGGTGGGACTGTTACATCATGGTACAACTACTGACCCTCATCTTGGTGGTGGGACTGTTACATCATGATACAACTACTGACCCTCATCTTGGTGGTGGGACTGCTACTTCATGATACAACTACTGACCCTCATCTGCACCATCTTGGTGGTGGGACTGTTACATCATGATACAACTACTGACCCTCATCTGCACCATCTTGGTGGTGGGACTGTTACATCATGATACAACTACTGACCCTCATCTGCACCATCTTGGTGGTGGGACTGTTACATCATGGTACAACTACTGACCCTCATCTGGTGGTGGGACTGGTACATCATGATACAACTACTGACCCTCATCTGGTGGTGGGAGTGTTACATCATGATACAACTACTGACCCTCATCTGCACCATCTTGGTGGTGGGACTGTTACATCATGATACAACTACTGACCCTCATCTGCACCATCTTGGTGGTGGGACTGTTACATCATGATACAACTACTGACCCTCATCTGCACCATCTTGGTGGTGGGACTGTTACATCATGATACAACTACTGACCCTCATCTGCACCATCTTGGTGGTGGGACTGTTACATCATGATACAACTACTGACCCTCATCTGCACCATCTTGGTGGTGGGACTGTTACATCATGATACAACTACTGACCCTCATCTGCACCATCTTGGTGGTGGGAGTGTTACATCATGATACAACTACTGACCCTCATCTGCACCATCTTGGTGGTGGGACTGTTACATCATGATACAACTACTGACCCTCATCTGCACCATTTTCGTGGTGGGACTGTCGAATGTCTCGGTGAATGCGGCGTGTTCCTCCCCGTCTTTACGTATGGAGGCGCGGACTGTCACCGCGTCGTAGTAGATCTTAAAGATGGACACCTGCACCTGCACGATCATACTCGGGTAGATGCGCTTAGGGGCGATGATCATGTATGTTCTGCAATAGGAGTACAGGTTGTGGCAAATAAACAAGTGTTAATTATTTTAAAGTAGATTTTATATCCCGTATACCTTGTTTTTATTTAGTTATTTTATATCAAATTAGAATATCTCTATATATGATACATACATGCTATTCCCTTTAAAGAAAAAACTTTTTGACCTTATTTGTGAAGGTACTATAAGTACGGATCATTCTGAAGCGTGTCGTCAATAATGTCTTATTTTTTGTGGTGTAGACGGGGCAATTAGACTTAAGCTTCGCTTGACTTGCAACCACGATATGAGCTCCCAGTTAGAGCCCACTTAACAGGAACCAAATGCTATGATGCTATTTATAAGATCTTTATACATTGTACATGTATATATAAGAAAATCTCTAAGTGTTGGTATTCAGCTAAAAAAAAGTACTCACGGATCATTCTGTAGCTTGTACTCTATAACTTCTTGTGCCCCGACGGTCACTGCGAGGACCGCCACTAGCAGCGCGGGCACCACAACGCCCATAGCTGCCGCTCTCCCTGAAACAACACACAGGGGTTAGCACAACGTCATTAAAGGCACAAGTGGGTAGACTCACGTGGGAGTGTCGACAAGAAAATCTTTCCAATCTTAAAATCGATATACAGACTTAAAATCGAAATCATAAAATTGATAATCTTTTTTGAGTTTGTAAGTGTGTATTTATTTCAATATATGATTTTCAAATACAACAGACATCAAAAATTGTATATGACAGTCAATGTATAGTAATATGACAATGCTGTAAAGTGTAAGGTAATGCTCATACATGAGGCATAAGGGCACTCAAGATAGAGACCGGGTTCTGCTAAGGCAGGTTTTGCTCTGATAAAGTTCATCTGTAGAAAAGGTTACAAGTTCCTTTTAATTGTGCATACAGGGCATAATTGCAAACTCAGTTGTTTTTGTTTTTTTGTTTTTTTCTCTTTGGGCCATCATAACATTGGCCTTTTTTCTGTTATCAATACATTATATGATCATAGTAACATGTTTGTCAGACGGCATGACAATTCTGGTAGTACATAACTAGCATGGGTTGTACAAAAACTAGTGACATTTGTGACATATGTCACTTACTATAGGTTTGGTACAAGGTATACAATCTTAAAATCCATTATCTTAACACCAGAAGTCATCACCGTCTTGGGGTGGAATGCACACCGCAGACCCCCTCCTCCACAAATAACCTATGTAGCATTTTCCAACAACAAGAAAAAGGGGGAAAAGAGAAAAAGAAACGGGCCTTCTTTGGGGGCTTCAGGGGGCAGAGCCTCCAATGAATACAACAATATTACTAGTGCTAGTATGGTGACGCCATCTTACCGATATTTAGGGCGATGATGAGCAGCGATAAGGGAGTGATCATTTTTTAACAACAGGGGGGTTATTGGGGGGGGGGGCAAAACAATTTGGACCCCTTGACCGGCGGGGGGGGGGGGCAAAAAAATTTGGACCCCTCTTGGGGGGGGGGGTCAAAATAATTTAACCTGTTTTGAGCCTAAAAGCCTGGGCGTTACTATGCTTCAAAGGGCCCGCGCGCGAGCCGATTTTCGGCTCCCCCTGTTGTTAAAAAATGATCACTCCCTAACCTAAATAAATGTTTTAATCTTAAATTTATTAACATTAAGATTGTTAAGTTTTTAAGATTATCGATTTTAAGATTGGAAAGATTTTCTTGTGAGGATTTTTCATGACCAATTATATTATTACAGGTTGGTCAATTTTCATTTCGCGAATTTAGTATGTTGAAATGTCGTGAATTTTGGTAACAGCCTATGTTGTATTCTTATCAAATTACGTCAATATTTTCTAAACTTTCTAGAATTTTCCTTAAACTCCCAGCAAATTTCTCACAGCATCACTTTTGACACTCAGAATCGCCGACTGTTTGCCAGTCTTCAAAAAAGTGCTGGCCTCATGTAAGCACTGGGGGTATGGGAGGTTCCAATTTATAAGCGCTGGGGCCCTTAAACTCAACAGTATGTAAGTAAAAAATGGTGATTGAGTGTCTGAAGTATAGAAGTTTGACTATTATCACTCACCAGCAAGTATCACGAGACTTTTAGACTAAAACACCTTACTAATGTATGTATCTATTGCAAGGTAGTAAATTGTAGGTAAAAAAGTGCTCAGGATTACATGCATACACTTAGACTTAGTATACGATAATGTTGTTATTGTAAGGGAGTGATCATTTATTATCAACAGGGGGGGGGGGGTGGTTGGTTTGGCGGGGGGGGCAAAAAATTTGGACCCCTTGACCGGGGGGGGGGGGCAAAAAAATTTAACCTGTTTTGAGCCAAAAAGCCAGCGCGTTACTATGCTTCAAAGGGCCCGCGCGTGAGCTGATTTTCGACCTTAAGGGGGGGGGTAAAAAATTTTGACCCCTTGACCGGGGGGGGGGGGTTGTTAAAAAATGATCACTCCCTAATACAGTTAAAAATGATCTAGGGTGGGGGGGGGGGGGGGCGCTTTTTTTCAACCTTTTCCGGGCGAGGGAGGAAATTATTTTTGACGTAGTTGATTTGCCAAACGCTCACCGCAGCCCCTGCCAGAAATAATGAATTCTCCCTAATATAACATGATGGTCATGACGTAAATTTACATCCCCCTGCCCCTCATGACAATCAGAGTCTTGTCGAGGCTCTTAATTTTAAAGAAATAAAATGACTCATCCCAGCCACAGCCCTGGGTCCCAGGCTTTAATAGACAATTAGATGATCTCTAATACTAAGTCTATTGTGACCTGGCTTACATCACTGCCTGGTGGAAGGGTGGGGGGGGGGGGGGTCTCCACTCCTCCCCTATCCCATATATTAAATGTTGATACTGAATTTAATACCACTCCCCTTATGTTATGCACCTTTTCAGTCAGAGACATGGATTCAAAGTTTAATTATGATATATCAACTTTTAATAGGGAGTGAAGGCTTAAATCAAGCCCTAAAGTTAATCAAGTTAGTTAGTGGCTAAACCTGTAAACAGTAAACTTTAAAGCAACAGTTATATTATCAGATATGATTTTGATATTGTCAATATTATTATTGATGCTATCAGTCACTAGTATCAGAAGGGCCTATCACTCATTCAATCACTGATAAACATCAGTAACAAATACTAACCAAACACACCACGAGTGGGCATATCCCAGCCATATGCCTACGCGTGGCCCTTTATAAGGGCCACAAGTAGGGATATGGCTGGGATTAGCTCACGAGTTGTGTGTTTGATTTATTATACCTAGCATATGATAGTCATACCGATTTAATTTGTAAACCACCAAAAGCATGGCAAAAAAACGCAAAATCGGGCCGATCGCCGATCGTTTTGGTACATAGTTAATCACTTGACCGCTAGGTGTCTCCTTGCTTTACAGATGATTTCTCTCTAAAATTCTTATTTCTGGTCCGATTTACAAGCTGTAAAATTATATGGGCATGCTTTCAGTTGTTATCTACCTGTTACGACCTTTAAAACATCAATAAGCAGCTCCATATTTGTAGAAAATGACGATTGTAAAAGGCAATCGACCCCTGCTTTGCTGAGTATTTGCCAAAAAAAATACTACTCTCTGATTGGTCAATAGCTGGTCACGTGACCTTTCCCATACGCCCACTGGGTGGGCGTATTGGCCCAATACGCCACCGCAGTGGGCATATGAGTTTCAGTGGTTAAGAGATAGGAATATCATATGCTAGGTATAATAAATGATCTACCACCCCTCAATACAAGATAAAAGTGTGTATTGGTCCGTGTCAGACATTCCCCAAGTGAGTGTCACACTGTGATAATACACACTTCACAGTTGACCCAGAAATCAGGCCAACTTTCTGAAACACAGGTAAGATAAAACACACCTGATAACTCCCCCACCCTCTCCCTACCACTGATAGTACAATCATAACCTACTCTAAGACTCCACTTGAGATAACCCTGATCAGACAAGAGTAGGAACTGATAAACACTCACTTGTTGTCGCGTACAGAAGTGTTTTGTGATAAAGTCCAGGTGAGCGATCCTCCCTCCACCTGTGTTGGACTATTTCTGAACTGTCCTGGGGTTTCCCGGTCGTCACTCTCCGGGCGGAGACTGTGCGGGTTTGGTGGTGGGTGGGTGGAGCGCGGCATGGGGGGAGAGTGGAGGGATTGACCTAATTGTTGGCAGGTGCCCGTATGTAGGCCAAAGTAATTTCCGCGGCGGGCAGGTACAAATGCGTGGTCAACCGGGCGTGACGGAAGGTATTCTCTATGGGAAGCCGATATTTCCAAAAATAGAAATGGTCATGGTTGGGTGGCTGGCCCAGGTTACTGGCTGGGGGTCGGAGGAGGGGGGATTGCCAATGTCTGGCATTGCAAAATCAGTATTAAATCAGGGGAGGGCTAGGCCCCTAGGCCTAGGGGGCTAGTCAATACCGGTAATAGTGTTAACATTTGAGTGCAAAAATCATCTGATACCAAGGGAGTGATCATTTTTTAACAACAGGGTGGGGGGGGGGGGTTCCGTGGTACATCCCCCCCCCCCCCCGTCGAGGGGTCAAAATTTTTTACCCCCCCTTACGGCCGAAAATCGGCTCAAGCACGGGCCCAAATTGAAGCATAGTAACGCGCGGGCTTTTTGGCTCAAAACTGGTTAAATTATTTTGACCCCCCCCCCAAGAGGGGTCCAAATTTGTTTCCCCCCCCCCCCCCCGGTCAAGGGGTCCAAATTTTTCTGCCCCCCACCCCTGTTGTTAAAAAATGATCACTCCCTATAAAGGCCACTAAAAAAAAAAAGTCTTTTCTCATCACCCAGCACTGAAAAATATGACGAGGGTGTTTTTTTTTTATCTTGTTTTTTTTTTACTCAGGGCCAAAATGTATAGGAAAATAAAGACTTTTCGCAATGTTTTTCACATTTTTGTAGTTAAGAGTTTAGTGATCCACAATTTGTCCAATTTTTTTTACTATTTTTCATGAAAAATCTTCTTTTTTTTTTAAAGAAAAAAAAGTTTTCCCCAAATCACGTTTTTCATGATGCGCGCGGTGATGAGAAACCAGTTTATTTTTTTGAGTGGTCTATACACTACTTGCACGCTAGGGGGGCGCTGCGATCGTTTTAAATATACCCGTAGTAAACTATACAACGCCGGGAACAGTCCAGCCAGAGTTGCGCAACTTTTACCATTTTCACAGCGTCCTCCCGAGGCTACTGCTGCGACCTTTGAATCGAGGAACATGTCAACTCACTCAATCTAGAAATAACCATCATTTACAAGAAGAATATTGCTGAACATTGAGGTATATTAAGGGCCTAGCTCGAATTTAACCATTAATGGTTTTGAAAACAATATACTTCAACTAAAACGAACTTCTACAGAGGCGATAGCGATTTCGTGAAAGTAGTGTATACACTACTTTCACGAAATCGCAATAGGATAATCGCGCACCTTTACCATTCAGAGCTATGACCAAAACGAGGCCACTGCTCTAGAAAATACAAACGCCTATCCTTTAGCATTGGGAGCGAACTTTCTGAGCCCTAAACAAATTATTTATGGCTCCCTGACCATAATTAGACCATGGGGAAGTAGTTATAGGTGAGTTCTCGAGTATACTGGGTGCTTTAGGTAGTTTTGAGCCAGATTACACAAGATATTAGCCTCCGAAATCGCTATGGGCGATAATTGGGGGCGCTATCGCCTCCGTAGAAGTTTGTTTTAGTTGAAGTATAATGTTTTCGAAACCATTAATGGTTAAATTCGAGCTAGGCCATTAATATACCTCAATGTTCAGCAATATTCTTCTTGTAAATGATGGTTATTTCTAGATTGAGTGAGTTGACATGTTCCTCGATTCAAAGGTCGCAGCAGTAGCCTCGGGAGGACGCTGTGAAAATGGTAAAAGTTGCGCAACTCTGGCTGGACTGTTCCCGGCGTTGTATAGTTTACTACGGGTATATTTAAAACGATCGCAGCGCCCCCCTAGCGTGCAAGTAGTGTATTAAAGAAGTTGTATATGTGAAATCTTTTACAAAGCACACATTTTCCAACCATTTCTCAGGGGTATAATAAGATATGATGACACAGTCTTTTTTGACAGATGCAAAAACGTCCATGTTCTATCAAAAGTGGTCAGAGCCTAATCGAAAATGTCAGTGATGTCTCCCCCACAGATCTACAGGTGTCTCCCCCTTTTGGTCACTATTTCTTGCTGGTGTTTTTCCTCTACTCGGTACTCTTGATTAAAAGAATATTTAGATTTCAGGAGCAGGTGTGTGTTTTTTTTGTGAATTATAGATCTACCAACAAATCCTGATCAAACCTTTTTAGTGAGTGTTCATTTATAAATTACAGGAGGGGGTGGTGAGATTTCCCATGGAGGGGCGAACATTTTTAACGCCCCGCCCCCCCTCGAGAGCGCTTGGAACGTTTTGCGCCCCCCTTCGGCGAAGGCGCCGAAAATGTTTCCCCCCCCCTTTGAACTATAGTAACACAGAGGCTTTTTTACTAAGGGAGTGTTCATTTATTATTTACAATTCAATTCAATTTCAATTTGCAAGGTTTTTTATTCTGCAATCACGAAAAATATAAAAGTACATACAATTATATTTGTTTCAATCGAATTACAGAGAAGGTTGATACATACAATGAATGATTAATTACATTTGCATTTTTGGCTACAGCACCTCCATTTCGTTATTACTGCATGAGAACTTACAAAAAAGTCAGTTATGGTGATATTACTTGGGGACAAGGGGAGGGGGGAGGGGAGGGGAGATGAATATGAGGTGATACCAAATTCTTATAGTGGATACATGTTGAGGAATACCATACATATATGATGGTAATATCCATCTGACCCAAAGACATGGAGAGGGTATAATCAACAGGGATTTTATAATAAGAAGCAGCATTTTATATTGCTTACCCTACTGTTCTATAGACCAAGTGATCAAGATACATATTCATAAGGCAGGACAGTTAACAATCATACAATGAGTTGATACTTGAATAAAGATAGAAATATATATGTGAGTATGATACGACTCAAAAGCCCGCGTTACTAATACAATACAAAGACTTTGTAAGTTTTGTATATATTTAAGTGTGCCAGCCAAGTTGGGGGGGGGGGTGGTGAGATTTCGCGCCGAGGGGCGAAATTTTTTTACGCCCCCGCCTTGAGAGCGCGTGGAACGTTTTGCGGCCCCACTCGCCGAAGGCGGCGAAAGTTTTTCGCCCCCCCCCCTTTGAACTATAGTAACGCGCGGGCATTTTTGCCATAAAGGGGCTTAAATTTTTACGCCCCCCCTGTAACTAATAAATGAACACTCCCTAATCTTTTTTTTTTAAAATCTTTTTTAATTTTTACGCCCCCACCCCTCAAGAGGGGTCAGAACTTTTTACGCTCCCCCCTCAGGAGGGATCGGAAATTTTTACGACCCCCCCAAACCCACAACCCCCCGCCTGTAACTAATAAATGATCACTCCCTTAGTTGTAATTTGCAGGTTTTTATTTATTGATAAATCGGCTTCCCATGCAATGGCCCTGAATGACTCAATCAGTGACGTCATATCTTTTGGTTTGATTACCTGTCCTACGTCTCATACATTAAAAGTATATGTAAAACTTTCTAATGTGATATTTTGAACGTTTTACCACATTGTGACAACACAATAAACATGTTTTTAATTTACAAGAGCATGTATTGCGAGGCAACCCGCGCGAGGCAAATCCGTTTCCATCAATCTCCTACCAGATCTTATCCAAGCATTTCACAACGCTGAAGAATAGGCGCAGGTCTTGTCTACGTTCGGAGAGTGCGTCGCTATAAACAACATGGCGACGTTAGTGGAGTCACGGAGAGAAGCCTACGTCGGGGAGAAGAAAAAACAACTCAGAGATGGTAAATCTACAGAAATTGATGTGTTGAAGTAGACTAACATTACATATAGGTTCAGGTATTTTGATTTACTACGTTACATATGTAGTCGGTAGGTGTTAAACATCAACTCAAGTACCTGCTGCAGCTCCAACTTTTGATGTGAGAAACCAGCGCCTTCGGCGCCGGGGTGATGACGTTTTGGCCCCTGGCCTGGGTCTGCTTTGGGCCCTGGATAGGGGTGGGGGAGGCGGAGGGGATATTGATGTCGGAATTGAATCCCCATGTCCCATGTCGAATCTTCTAGCCATTATGTCGCATTTCAAAAAGAGCTAGTGTTCCTATATAGCTCTCTGCCGCAATTAACTCGAAGTCATAAGTTAAATGGGATTAATTTTTATTTATAGGTCCTATGGGACATTAGAACATAATAGTAATGATTATTACGGTTGAATAACAATTAGCCCTAGTGGGCGGTGTGTATATATATGTATCACCAATCACCAATACAATTATCACATTTAGAAAACATAAGAGTGCAGTTCAATTGATGAGTCGAGGGTCTTCAGACCAATCATAGTCCAATCATATCATGATCAATTGTCACGTAATGAATATGGGTGGGCGGGTTGTGGTTTTCGTATGTCCTGCTCCAGCGCCGCCTGATTTGAAAGTGGCGCGCTTTGTGGCGTCGTGAGGGACGCGCATTCCGCGCATGCGCATGGAGGCATGTTCAGTTTGTATGGACTGATCCATTTTGAGGGTTCCCGCGCAGGGGGGGAAGGTATGAGGTAAATTATAATTAATTTGAGAATTAAACCCAATTAACTCGAAGTCATAAGTTAAATGGGATTAATTTTTATTTATAGGTCCTATGGGACATTAGAACATAATAGTAATGATTATTACGGTTGAATAACAATTAGCCCTAGTGGGCGGTGTGTATATATATGTATCACCAATCACCAATACAATTATCACATTTAGAAAACATAAGAGTGCAGTTCAATTGATGAGTCGAGGGTCTTCAGACCAATCATAGTCCAAGTGCCACCGCAAGGTGGCGTGGGGCTGAAGAGAAGACCTCTTTAGGGGCGTATTTATGCACTGCATCACTCCGCCAAGTCCCCTGCCGTTTTACATCATCAAGCGGGCATCCAAGGCGGGCGCAGGTGTGGGCTGATCCCCGGCGGAGGTCGTGTATGGTAACGCTATCAGGTGAGGGGTGACGCGCCTCGGTCAGGGCAGCGTGCATTACAGCAGTTAGGGCGGCCGCTGAGAGTGGGCGCCCGCACGGGAGCATGAATGCGGGGGCCAAGGGGTGCCCGGGGACCAGGCTGGCGTATAAGTCCCAGGTCGCCACAGGGCAGAGCCACGAGCCGTTGGAGGGGATGTTAAGTGTCACACCGCCTCCGGGGCGTATAGTCTTTGAAGAGTTGATGGTGACCGCCAGGCCGCCGGGGGTGCGTCTGATGTCCCGGCGGCGGATGGTGTGGGGGCCTCCGTCGGGGTATCCAGGCGGGGCCACCAGGTTTGACTGGCGGAGCATACAGTAATATCCTATAAGTATGGCCGATCTAGCAGTAAGTCCTATGGTGCCAGGTTTGAGGGTGTATGCGCATATGACCTTGACCTCAGTGGGCGTGAGGCCAGGCCGATTAGAGGTGGGCTGGGCCAGCGTGCGAACGGCGCCTTGTATAATGGCGGCCACTATGGGGTGTAGAAAAGGGGCGTGGTCCCCTCCCATCTCCACTACCCATGCTTTTGCACCTGACATGTAGTTTTTTATGGAGCCGGGTACGAGCCTAGTAGCCAGATGGGCGGCGTACAGCGCCACATCGTAGACGGTGGGGGCGTGGCAATTAAATTGCGCGCTTATGGCGAACTTCACATATGAAGTCGCTTGTATCCTTTTATTTTTTGCTGTTCCTTTAGCCTTAGCGGCCTCGTATAGGTCACGCATGTATCCATATAGGGCGTGGGAAGTACCTGAAATTATAGGGAATTATGGATAATATCCACAGGCATGTGGACGTCTATTTCTTGAAGGCCAAGGGCACAAATCATTTTTGCAGCCTTGGCCTTCATGGTGGGGGAGGTGTGGCGTCTGGACAGAGCGTCAGCCAGAACTAGGTCAGCTCCTCGCTTGTGGGCTATTTTTATCACTACGTCTTTGGCGAGGGCAATATACCACATCTCGCGGGCACATGCGGCTAATATGTCGTCTGTGGCCCTTCCAGACTGGAGTGACTGGGCGCTGGCAATGTTGTCTGTGTTTACAAGCACTGTTACGCCGGCATGGGCGGGGCGTATGAGGGATTTCAGTGCCAGGATCAAGTTCATCGCCTCGAGGTGGGCAATGTTATCCGTCATGTCAGTAATTCCCGGGGGGTACACTGTTGAGTAGCATTCAGTCTCGCTGTATGCGCCCCCTGCCGTCATGCAGCTGTCGCACTCAATTGTGACGAGGTTCCGGGGTGGGTCAATCAGGTAGGTGCCGTTTGTTTCTCTGGCGAAGTTGAGAAACCATGTGACGTCTTTCATGAAGAGGTCCGTCAGGCGTACGGGCTGTCCGTCGGGCGTAGCTCTAAGGGCCTTGAGGATTCCAGCCATGAAACGCCGGCCGTCAGGGACGCACGTTATTATATGCTGCAATTTTCCCACCAAGCTCTGCACCTTCTTTTTAGGCGCCCACGTTTTCTTTAGCCATGCCGTACATTCTGCCATGACATCTGTCAGCTTGGGCGTAGGTATTGTGACCTTCATGGTGTCAGTGTCTATTTTTAGGCCGAGGAATTCAAGGGCCGTGGTGGGGGGTATGTCCTTGTCCGGGGCGAGCTTCACACCGAGCTCATCGCAGATGGTGTGGAGCCTGTCATACGCCCCCGCGGCCTGGGCGTATGTGCGGCCCACACCACAGTAGTCGTCGACATAGACGAGGGAGTGGTGCCCTTCCCGGCGCATGAGCCTGGTGATGGCTGTTGTGGTGCGCTGGCATGCGCTGCTGGACGTTCTGCACCCGAAGCTTGGGGCCAGTTCAACGTAATACGCCTCCCTGTGGCGTATGCCCAGCAGCGGGGTGCTTATGGGATCCAGGCGGAGCTGCCTAAACGCGCGACTCATGTCGGATTTCCATAAGTACGCCCCGCGACCGTATTCTTTAATCTTGTCGGTGACGTCTTTGACCGTAGGGAGCTTGTACACCGATGGGTGTCCCAGATACTCG
This sequence comes from Harmothoe impar, assembly GCA_947462335.1. Lineage (NCBI taxonomy): Eukaryota > Metazoa > Annelida > Polychaeta > Phyllodocida > Polynoidae > Harmothoe > Harmothoe impar. Next base: position 76,531,622 of record OX381712.1, read on the forward strand.
CCCCTCGGTATTCCCTCGTTTACACTGTGTTTAGGAGGGTAGGAGAGGTCGACTATGATTCGGAGCCGCTCTGAGTCTTTCTTGGGCTGGGTGAGAATCGGGGACGTCTTGAACCAGGGGTGGTAGGGCGGTTCTACAAAGGGGCCCAATAGGGTGCCTTCATTCAGCTCCTTCTGTATGAATAGGTCTATCTCTGCCATGTCGTGGGGCGATGTGGCGTGGTTCTCGGTTGTTGGCTGAGGCGGCTCCGTGCTGGTGTAGTTGGCCGGCCAGCCGTATGCCAGGTGGTCCACTAGCCCGGGGTCACTGATGTATTGCTCCACCCTCCTCCATGCGGGGATGTTAAGCGCCGAAGCAATCGGTATGCGCGCCGAGCAGGAATTGGGAAGGCCAGTGTCCCGGACTGTGTTGTATATCTTTTTATAATTAGAGAACTTTCCCCAATCTCCGACTGCCGCAGGCCAGTTTTCTATTCTGTGCTGCATTAGGTCGCGGGGGGTAATTCCTCCAGGGTCCCGGGGCGGCTCCGGTAGTGCTGCGTCAGTGGCATCGTGAAGGGGCGTGGGGCCGTATGCCGCACGTGGCGATGCCGTGTTATTGTTTACAGCGGGAGTGGGCGGGGCGAGGAGGACACGTGCTAGGGCCGTGTTATTGTTTACATTGTCGGGGGGCGTGGCTAGTGCTAGAGCACGTGGGTTGTCAACGTGTGGAGCGCGCGGGGGCGGGCGTAGCTCGCCTAGCCCGCGCGTTGCCGAAAATTTTCGGACTGGTCAGCAGGCTCCATCATGTCGTCGGGGGGGTTCCTGCATGTCGCATATGAGTGCCTATGTATGCGACCTGTGGCCTCAAAGCACACGTCGCACCCGTGCACCATCTTGTCGCCGTTTGTGACATGGTTCGCCTGGAGGGTGCATGATCCGGCGAGGAAATCCTGACAGAACACGCCTTCCTTTAGGGCGCGTTTCCCTTTTTTCTTTTTAGCCGGGGGCTGGTGGGACTGGGTCACGTGGGTTGCGGTGTGGGTCGACCCCGCGTCACCGCCCCTGCGTGCAATGTAGTTCCGCTCCAGCTGGATCTTCCCTATGTTGGACCATCCGCCCTGTATTGCCCCGGTAACCACGCCCGTCATGACCTGCTCTGACCAACGCCTCACCTGCCCCCACTTATGGGACCGGGCATCGAGTAGGATGTCCTCCAGGTGGTCCAGGAGACTAGCCTCGTCGTGGGTCACCTGTAGGTCATCCTTTCTCATCTGCAGTATGCCCCAGCAATACTCAGGTAGGGTAGATTCCCCCACCGGCGTTTTAGCCTGCGCATCCCCCCGGAACACATATTGATTTGGGTGGGTGCGCCCATTACCTGGCCGGTAGCGGAGGTGCATTGCTGTGGAGTTGATGATGTGCTGGAGCTCTTCGTCTGGGTGGCGGTAATCCGTAGGGTGGCGGTAATCCATCGGTTGGTGGTAATCCGGTGGGTGGCGGTAATCCGGTTGTGGTCCGGCCGGGAGGCGCCGGGGGCCGACCAGCGTTGAGAGCGGGTCGGTGAAAGCCGGGCGCACGTATCCCGCCGCGTGATGTGGGCGGGCGGCATGGTGCGGGGCGGGGTAGGGCGCGTTAACATACGCGCTGCTATGCCGCGGGGGCGCGGGGTACGCGTATCCAGGGTACGCGTGCTGTTGGTGCTGCTGGTCCACGCCGCCGTACGTCTGCCGGTGGGGCGCGTGCGCGGGGGGCGGCGGCGGTATCCCTCCAGGGTTTGCCGCCGCCCCGTGCCATGGCTGCTGCGGCGCGGGCCCCGCGGCGTCCGGGTGGAGGCGGGGCGCGCCAAGCGCGGGCTCCGCGCGGTGAGCGGCGTGGGCAGCGTAGTGGTACGCTGGTCCCTGCGGCGGCTGTAACACCGGGGCTGGTGGGTACGCTGGTGCGCCGTGGGGGCCGTACGGTGACTGCTGTGGTTGGTGGGCCTGGGCGGCCCGGTGTGCCTCGATCACGGGGCCGCGGGGTCCGGGGTCCGGGGTCGGCTGCTTGGCGGCGGCGCCCTGGAGGAGGAGCTGTCGTATGCCTTGTAGCTCCGATCCAAGGGACCCCACATCGGCTCGTATTCCGGCGATAGTTGTATCCTGGGCGTCCACCCGTGACGGCTTCTTGGGGCGCTTAGGCGGCCGGTGCAGATCGACCTGGGGCATTGCCTGTATGGCGTCCAGTCGGTCCCGGTCCTCGGCTATGCGCTCCGCCTCCAGGCGGTTCTTGTTCTCGGCCTCACGTAACAGCTCCTGCTGGGCGGCCTGCTGGGCAACCAGGCGGTCGTGCTCGGTTTCCTCCGTGTATCGCTGAGCCGACTCAGCTATACGCTGCAGGTCAGCCAGCGGGGCGTTCAGGAATTCCGGCGGGATCTGCCGTGCCCCGTTCTGGTGCTGGTGGTGGGTGTCCAGCCGTGACGCTTCGTTCAGGCGGAATTGCTCTGCTGCAATTCGGTGGTTTTCGTCCACATAGTAGGGAAGGCCCGGGGTAGGTAGGCCTTCGTTGTGGTGTGCCGCCATGGTGCTGGTAAGCAGATTGACACCGGTAGAGCCGGGTAGTGGCTGCTTTTTTCGTATGTCCTGCTCCAGCGCCGCCTGATTTGAAAGTGGCGCGCTTTGTGGCGTCGTGAGGGACGCGCATTCCGCGCATGCGCATGGAGGCATGTTCAGTTTGTATGGACTGATCCATTTTGAGGGTTCCCGCGCAGGGGGGGAAGGTATGAGGTAAATTATAATTAATTTGAGAATTAAACCCAATGAGGCTGGTATATATGTACATAGAGTACTGGCTGGTATTTTCGGCCGGGGGGTATTTTCGGCCACTCTGGCCTTATTTTGGCCCTACCCAATTACATTTTGGAAGATACATGATGTAATTTTTTTTAGAAGACACCTGAAAGCATTGTTTTTGTTTCCTGAAAATGAAAGGGTACCCAGGTTACCCAACTCAAGTATAAATTCCCTCATTTATAGAGTGACCACTAGATTTGTTGGCCATGACCTGAGAACCTTAACATGTCTGTTAATACATCAATATAAACTCAGCAGTTGCCAAAGGGTATTCATATTGTGAAATTCCATTAAAATTCAGGTCTTGCTTAGTATTTTAAAGTTCTACTTTATATTTTAGTAGAAATTTTCTATATTTACATTTTCCATCCCTAGTTTAGGGGGGGTGGCCGAAAATAGGTGCCATAATTCAGCTGTGGGGGGTATTTTCGGCCACCAGGCAGTATTAATGCTGTAAAAAGCACCCATACCACTTTTTTAAACTGGCAACAGCTTTCCTCAGCTGGCAAACACATTTAATATGCACATTTAAATATTTTTGGAGCAGTTTGTATAGAAAATATATATTTTCCTGTTTGGTATATTCGTTTTGAATAGATTTTGAAACCTAGATCTAGATTTTTGGGTGAGCTAAGACAGATAGACCTACCACCATCATCCATATGTAAGGCAGACCCTGAAAGTCTGGGTTGAAGCCTATTTACATATTTTTTATAATAGATACAAAGAGAATAAAAATTTGATTGTGGGAGCCAAATCAAATAAATGTACCTATTTTGCATGTAGTTCCACTTTTAATTGGCACATATATGCAAAGTGGCCGAAAATACCAACCCCTGGCCGAAAATACCCCCCCAAAACTGAAAATTTAACAATTGGCCCTACTTGTACCAGTAAAACTGTCATTGTGGTGCCAACTGTCCAAATATGTTGGAAATACCCTCCCTTACTTTATCTATCACTAAAATTGCTTTAAATAAATATTTCCATGTGTGGTAGCAAATTAAAGCTTAAGTGGCCGAAAATACCCCCCAGTACTCTATATATTTATTACATTCTTTTTCATAAGTAGGATTTCATTGGATTTGCATATGTACTCATTGAATTACCTAAAAATCTTCACATTTTATTGCCATTTATTGAATATTGTAGATAGTTTAATTCGAGCATTGCTCGACCACCATCGGTATCTTCAGGTATGATTTACCCAAAAATCACCTTAAATTTGTCATATGGACTACTCTTGAATAATATTATTTCACCTTTATTTTAAGGGTTTGGTGTCTATGTCTACGAAAACAAATTCTTTAAATATGAAGGGGAGTGGAGAAATGGAATCAAACATGGTAAGTTATCTCAGTGAAGTATTTTTGCATCGTCTTATGCTATATCTAATAACATATCTAACCAAGATAGTATCTCTGACAAAAATGTATGTAGCTAACTGTAAACTAAATTATGGCAAACATGTTTCTTTGAATCACTATTTATTTTAAAAGCCTCAAATATCCATTTTAATGAGCATCCCCCATGGCTGTTTTCAGTGTTGCCGAAAGCTAATTAGGCACACAGGCCAATGTGGCCTGTGTAGCGAGATCTTACACAGGCCATTTGTCTTCAACACATGCCACATGAAACTACTGTGTATACATTGAGGCCATTGAAAATGAAGTTTTACTGATAGATACAGACAAAATGTATTAAAAAATGTGTAGATTTATTGATAATCAATACATGGCCATAACTTTGCTTCTAATAGGACTATCTGAAAAATTCTTTCACTTTTGAAAAGCTGAGATCTAAGGCCCTTACACCGGCCATTGGGATTTTACATTGGCAAAAGCCGATGTGCCGATGTCATTTCAGCCAAACTGACTGTTTTATACAGGCTACTGGCTCATGGAAAATCTGTAAAAGTGGGTGGGGTGCTTATTGCATTGAATATGATACATATTTCACAAGATATAAAACCCCTCATATTGGACATGATTACCATAGGGCATGGCAAGATGTCGATGGCTGATGGTAGTTATTACGAGGGGGAGTTCACAAACGGTGAGATAGACGGCCATGGCTACCGGTACTTTGCGATAAACGGTAACTCGTACTCAGGACAGTTCAGTATGGGGGAGCTCCATGGTCAGGGAGTCATGAAGTACAAGAATGGCAGCGTCTACGAGGGCGAGTGGCACCGCAATGTGAGGCAAGGTAAGGTGTTCCTGAATCAAACTACCATAAGACCCCGGGTATAGGACGAGCCTATCTATAAACCAAACCTGTTATTTGAGGGGGAAAATCAGCTTAAAAAAGTACCTTTAAAATGAGTTCACTATAATCTAATATAATAAAACCCCAACCTATAAGCTGACCCCTTAGTTTGAGAGAGAAAATTGTCTTATATGGAAAAAAAACCTCTTAGATATATTCGTCTTACAGATGGGCTTTTACAGTAATTTTTCATGAAATTTTAATGTTGTCTTCATGAAATGCAATACACAAGCTCTTCCTGGCTGAGACTTTTACCAAATAATACAAAATCATAAGTATTGAATGTGGATTCAGACAATGATAGTGCCTTTAACATAGATGTCATAGCATAACAACAGAGTATAATGTGAAATAAGACCTTCTGTACACATTTAAAATATATATTCATGTCTGAAAGTCATTTTATGGTGTTTGAAGTGTTATGCTCCTTCCAAAGAATTTCTTTTTGTATAACACAGACAGATATGAGTATAGAATTAAGGGGGAAAATTAAAACAAATATAAAATAAAATAAATGCATGGCCGCTTTGTTGGCCTGCCCTGCAAGGACAGAGTGTAATCAATTGGGGTTGAACAAATGTGAGTTTTCATCAGATGCACAAGAAACTTTCCCTGACAGGTTATGGCGTGTACAGATGTTGTGACAACAGTGTTTACCAAGGCTACCTACACAACCACCAGCGGCACGGCGAGGGCACCCAGATATACAGGTAAATACTAGCCATGTCATTGTCATCAAATCTATTTCCATTTTGATTATCACTATTTTGGTCTTGATTTTTCGATGATTTCGATTTATTTTGATATTACAAAAACATTGAATACGGCCCTACAGTGTTAATACTCTCTTGAATTTGCATCATAAGCTCCAAGGGTATGGTGGCATATTAAAACACTATGCTAGTTAACAACTAGGAATATGTTACAAAACGTAAGCGCACAATGCTACTGTAAAGATACTTTATTTCGCCCTGTACATATTTTCGTGATTTTCGCGGAATTGAAATTTCGCAAAAAATAAGTACCGAGCGAATATTTATCCAGTATAGTTAGAACTACTATTTTCCAAAATGTGTGAATTTAAATATATGTGAAATTGTACTTTATGGCCAATTCACGAAAATATATATTCACGAAAAAATATATTCACGAAAATATCTATGTTTACAGTATATTATAAAACCATCACTAAAACCTCTGCCCACTTTGTCTGTTTGTCCTCACAGTAATGGGGACCGGTACGACGGAGACTGGATCAAGGACAAGCGGCAAGGTCACGGCGAGTTCAGGGAACGGGACGGAACAGTTTACGATGTAAGACTATCAATATCCTTCTTCCTATATGCTTTCTGTGTTTTTTTACACAGTTTGTTCAGTGTACTGGGTACTTGGCTTAGGCTGGACAAACAAAAGTTATGTTCAGGTAACTATCTTTGGCCCTACCTTAAAGTTTGTTGTACCATTTTGGGGAAAATGTTTATTAGAGCCAAAATGGGTAATTCATCTGTTGAATGTACTAGATTCACAATTTTTCGACAGCAGCTAGGGGTGGGGGGTCCTGCTCGCACAATGCAACCACTTTGAATGACTGTTTGGTCGTTGGACCATGATGTCATTTGGAACACCATTGCTTGACAACAGTCACTAGTTGACAGTGTAACTAGGTTACATGACAACATCACTATGGAAATCAACAATCCTTAGTGACAGGCACTGAAACTTGGTTTTAGGGCCTATATTTAAGTAGTTTCGTCCTATGGGGACTCATCAGGCATTAGTTTGTGCTTAATTCAAGTGACAAGATTATTGTCAGTAGTCCCAAGTTTCAGGAACTTGGAGGTTGGGTTGGTGTCATAAATAAACAGTTTTTATTAATGGCTGTCACCCAGTTTCATGGTCCAGGACTCTAGAAACCCAATAAAACAAGCAAGGCTGTTCTTATTTAGTAGCAAATTATTTCTTAGAGGAATAATTTTAAAAGCTTATAATATTTAGGATATTCTGTTGGTGTTCGCTGGGAAGTATAGGTCTAGGCCTATTCAACCCAATGAAATATTTACCCTATTTGCGGTTGTTGCCGCGTAAAAAAATGCCTCAGGCATTTTTATACGTGGCAACAACCGCAATTCTTGCATTTGAAGGAACATAATGTCTACATGGTTGGTATATTTGTAGGGGACCCATTCAAGACACCATATAAACAGGGCGGGAGGATGATATAACTGACCGATGTGACACAACAGGGGAAAACATGCCATTACAGGGATTTAGTGTAATATACAGCCACTAGGTGGCCACCAGTGCAGCAGCACTAATAGAACCATTGAATTCCTTTGGTCCATGATAGGGGGTGTAGGTAGGATTATAATCAACCTCAGGAGCATGGAAATGGGTGTTGCTAGGCAGATAAACAATTAGAATAGCTGTTGCTAGGCAACCAGCTGTCTTAGCAACAAAATAATAGAACCATTGAATTCCTTGGGTCCATGTAAGGGGGGGTAGGTAGGATTATAATCAACCTCAGGAGCATGGAAATGGGTGTTGCTAGGCAGATAAACAATTAGAATAGCTGTTGCTAGGCAACCAGCTGTCTTAGCAACAAAATAATAGAACCATTGAATTCCTTGGGTCCATGTTAGGGGGGGTAGGTACAATTATAATCAACCTCAGGAGCATCGAAATGTGCGTTGCTAGGCAGATAAACAATTAGAATAGCTGTTGCTAGGCAACTGGCCGTCTTAGCAACAAACCAATAGAACCATCGAATTCCTTGGACCCATGTTAGGGGGGGTAGGTACGATTACAATCAACCTCAGGAGCATGGAAATGGGTATTGCTAGGCAAATAAACAATTAGAATAGCTGTTGCTAGGCAACCAGCTGTCTTAGCAACAAACTAATAGAACCATTGAATTCCTTGGGCCCATGTTAGGGGGGGTAGGTAGGATTATAATCAACCTCAGGAGCATGGAAATGGGTGTTGCTAGGCAAATAAACAATTAGAATAGCTGTTGCTAGGCAACCAGCTGTCTTAGCAACAAACCAATAGAACCATTGAATTCCTTGGGTCCATGTAAGGGGGGGTAGGTAGGATTATAATCAACCTCAGGAGCATGGAAATGGGTGTTGCTAGGCAGATAAACAATTAGAATAGCTGTTGCTAGGCAACCAGCTGTCTTAGCAACAAAATAATAGAACCTTTGAATTCCTTGGGTCCATGTTAGGGGGGGTAGGTACAATTATAATCAACCTCAGGAGCATCGAAATGTGCGTTGCTAGGCAGATAAACAATTAGAATAGCTGTTGCTAGGCAACTGGCCGTCTTAGCAACAAACCAATAGAACCATCGAATTCCTTGGGCCCATGTTAGGGGGGGTAGGTACGATTACAATCAACCTCAGGAGCATGGAAATGGGTATTGCTAGGCAAATAAACAATTAGAATAGCTGTTGCTAGGCAACCAGCTGTCTTAGCAACAAACTAATAGAACCATTGAATTCCTTGGGCCCATGTTAGGGGGGGTAGGTAGGATTATAATCAACCTCAGGAGCATGGAAATGGGTGTTGCTAGGCAAATAAACAATTAGAATAGCTGTTGCTAGGCAACCAGCTGTCTTAGCAACAAACTAATAGAACCATTGAATTCCTTGGGCCCATGTTAGCGGGGGTAGGTAGGATTATAATCAACCTCAGGAGCATGGAAATGGGTGTTGCTAGGCAAATAAACAATTAGAATAGCTGTTGCTAGGCAACCAGCTGTCTTAGCAACAAACCAATAGAACCATTGAATTCCTTGGGTCCATGTTAGGGGGGGTAGGTATGCTTATGATCAACCCCAGGATCGAAGGTTGATTAATATTAATTTTATCATTATATGTATAAATTTGTGTTGTGACACCTTAAAACAAAATGGCGGCACCCCTTAAAACAAAATGGCGGCACCCGTACTGACTTCCTGTCAAATGAAAACAATATAATGCCTCAACCTGGTAGTTCGCAAGCTCACCACTTGGGCCCCTCCGGGGCCTTTCGGCCTTTAAAAAAAAATAAAATAAAATAAAAAGTACTTGATTCACCACATTGCCCTAAAAATATCTTTTTGACCCTGTTACCTGAACGCAACAAACATTGTTTTGGCCTTACATGGGACATTCTGATTAATGGGAGTCTCACACACACATACTGATTACAGTCAACTTCCAGTGATATATAACTAAAAAAGTCTTCACATTAGTGGGTTGACCAAGGGGTCAATCTTCGCAAATACGTGCTAGCTCTCCTAGGTGCGCGTACAAACGTTAAAAGCGCAATCTTAATTAAGACATCTTAAAATGTATTAATGTATGACCCGGACCCCCTCCCTCCTGGTTTACTCCAGCACCCCTGACCCACTTTCGGGTCTTAATCAAGTCTTAATAAGTCTTAGTCCCCCTTTTTAAGACCCACTTTCCCACTTTCGGGTCTTAATCAAGTCTTAGTCTTAAAGGCGTATTCACCAGAATGAAAAAAAAGAAAAGAAAAACGGGGGTTGGGGGGTCTGCCCCCCATGATATCAACATAAATTATGATGCCATCTAGGGAGTAGTGTCAGAATGGATTTTAAGACAATTAAGACCCTTTTAATTCTTAGGTTAAGATTGCGCTCTTAACGTTTGTACGCGCACCTAGGAGAGCTAGCCCGGGTGTGCTCAATCTTCATGCAACACAGTCTTTCGGGGGAATCTATTTCTTGTAAGTATACTTTCCCACTGCTATTAAAGCTCCTCTGTTGCCAAAGAAATGAAATCTTCATGTACTCAGCTGGAGTAGAAGTAAATGAAGAAATAGACAGAGGTCCACAATAATCTGTCTGAACGACAGGTTTCTCCACGAGTGGGACCTTGGGTCGTATCACACGAGGTGCAGCCGAGTGTGATGCGACCCAAGGTCTCACGAGTGGAGAAACAAGGAGTTCAGACTGATTTGAGTGGATCTCTGTGTTTATTTCATGTGAATGTTGATCAATTCCATTTTAAAACGGCATTTAAAGATTAGTTTCACAACTATACCGTGGGGAATGGAGCTATGGAGAATGAGCATCAGTTTCTCCACAGGGGTGTGGGGAACGGCTGTTCTAGTACTTAAGCATAGTAACTTTGTTTCTCCACGTGGAAGAAATATAGTAGAAGTGTAGAGTGAAGGCATTAACCGTGTTGTTGTATTGCAGTCATTGTTAAGCGGAATTTGACTGTATTTCACGCAATATGCACGGTTCATTTTGTGTCTGCACATATTTCTAAATCCCCAAAGTATTATGCACCACAGTCCGGCCACCCCACCTCAAAGAAAAAAAGGATTTCACTTTCTAATATTTGTCAATGAATTTGTACACGGAATAGTGGTGCCCCTAATTCGTAATTAACTGATAGCAACAACGATTTTGGTTGATCTGCGGGAATCAAGAAAGTAAAAAAAAAGTTTTAAAAAATAGATAAAATTTTCTTTTTCTGAAAAAATGAAGGTGTGCAAAATCCATTGACCAACCTTCTCTTTTTGGTGTGGCCTGTACGGAGACTTTTGTGAAAGATGCACCTTTTAATGACTGGTGAAGGAACTAAATATTTGTTATGACCATTTTGAAAGTCCTCAAAAATGAAAAAAAGGGATTTAATGATCTCGCTGTCAAGATCTTCGTAATTTTGAATACAATATATTTTTTGAGGGCAGTCTTTACAGGAAAGGCGAGGCAGTCATCATGTGGTATGATTAGACATTCGCTTGTCAACTGAAGTCAATAGTTTATTAATGTAGTTAACTGAGTTAGTGAAATGTTGACGAGAAAATTCAAATGCGCCAAAATGACCATTTTAGATTTTTCATAGAGTTCTTACTCCTGTAACTTTTTATACTTCTACCCCCCACACCCTTATAATCATAAATATAATCATGTTAACACTTCTGAAAGTCTATATCTAACACAAAGTCCATAAATTGTCTCCTAGATGACCTGCTAGGTCTGTTCTGATTTGAAGTGTCAGATTTATATTACTAACACCTGAATAGCTAGGTCATACAGTTCAAAAACTCGTCGTGATAGAACAGTATGCTATATAAAACAACTTTATAAAAATGGCCATTGCTTTGATGGCAGTCATTTAACAGAGACTCTTCTCCTTCCATTTCTTTCATTGTACACCAATGTTAGTTATCAGTTGTTGAATTAAAACATTGCCGTATGTAATGAATCTGTAATTACTTGCATTGGGAATAACACAGTTAATTTTATAAAAGATAGTTCAAATTTGAAATATAGTACTGAAAGTACATGCATTAACTTAAATTTTAACTTTGTTCTATGGTCCCGGAAAATATGTGACAATATGCCATATTCAAATTCGTTTCACTCCCCCCCCCCCGCCCAAAAAAAAAAGTATATTTGAAATAAAAATTACACACCCATAGCACATGATTATCTGGTACAGTGCACGCTTCCATTGTTCATTGCATTTTGACATTTTAAGGATCTTTTCATCAAAAGGTTAAAAAAGATATTGTATCACAAAAAACCTCACGTATAAGACACGGCTATCCAAACTCTAACTTTGATTATAATGAAGCATTTCTATATAAGGCGTGGCTTATTCAAGGGGTTTCATAACTTATAAAGCTTATGGTTTTATAACTTATAAAAATTATGATACGGCCAAAAAAAAAGGTTTGTTTCAGGTCACCCGACTGACCCTATCAAAACAGGGCCGACCCTATGTTTTTTTACGCAATTTTGAAGAAATCTATTTTTACCCTTTTTTGGTCAATTTTAGGGTCTTCGGACAGGCTGGCTAGTACCTTCATATTAAAAAAAAGAAAGAAATCCTACCTACCGACCCTACATTTTCTGCCCATGTTACCTAAAACAAACCTTTTTTTGGCCTACCGTAAAACCCCTCCTTTAAGACGACCTCATCTTTAAGACGACCCCCCTGTATGTGAAAAAACTTTACAATGGTTTCCTCTTTAATCCTATATAAGAAAACCCCACCTTTAAGACGACCCCCTACTTGGGAAAAATAAATCCCAAAATCGGGCCGTCTTAAAGGCGGGGTTTTACGGTAATTATACTACAGTAATAAATTAACTGTAATGAATTTTTCTGACCCTAGTCTGGGTGTGGCTTCTATGAAGGTGCAGCCTATACATGTTTATGTATCAAACTAGGAACCTGTCAGACTGTGAGGACTGGCTCCTACAAAGTGTTTGAAACCCTCCACACATGTATTTCAGGGTCAGTGGCAGAATGACTTGTTCAACGGTCAGGGGGCCATGAACCACAGTTCAGGCATGTACTACGAAGGCCTCTGGGTCAACGGGACACCGGCAGTCATCTCAAAACGCCTCGCCTTCAAAAACCCAGAGACTATTGAGATCATGCAGGGGACGCCGTTTGCCATTGAGGTCTTGTGTGTGGATGAGGATGGGGGACTTGTTGAGGGTAGGTGTTGGCAGGGTTTTACCATGTATTATTGTAAAGGTACTATTTTGTAGGTTTTTTTTGTATAGTATGTGATACACAGATCTTATTTTACTAATTACAGTAAATATGCATCCATTGTATCATACACAATGTACAATACACAAATGAAGATGTCTTCTAGTATAACTTGTTTTATATGTTATGAAAGTTTTGATAAGTAATATCCCAATTAAACTGACTGTCATATTCCAGGTTAAAACTTCTAGGATCACTTCACTATTGTAGTATTGATACACATATGCACAATACATCAACACCTATGATTGATGAAAAAAAAATTGATTACTTGGTATTTTCTGTTTTCTAGGAGGTAAGACAAAAAGAATTTGATCAAAGTCAAATTGTCATCCGGTTGTGAATTGCCTTCTTTTGCCTAGCTTGCATGAATAGGCAATAATCTTTATATTTTGTTATTCCCAGAATTACCAGCAAGAATATATATGTATTAAGTATTGCATGACAGGAGTTCTGTGTTCACACATTCAAGACGCTTAATACGCTTACAGTAAAACATTTCTTAGAAGCGAATGCAACTCCCTTCCCCCAGACTTATAAGCTAATTTGTGTGCAGTCATGTACACAATTAAAGATGGTTGAGGAGATCATTTGGGGTCAAATTCTATTTTTCAGTTTTCCACCTATTTGTGTTCATAATGTCCATATAAATATGTGTCTAGCATTTTAAATCATTCTCATACATATAAAAAGCAGAGCAAATTATGGTCAGAATAGGTCAGGGGACCCGACTCTATTAGAGAAAGGGGTCCCCTGACCTGGTTTTCTCTATATTTCATGGATTTACAAGTATCAGAATGATTTAAAAATTACATACATATATTTATATGGGCATTATGAACACAAATACATTGAAGAAAAAAAGAAATCGACCCCAAATTAGCTCCTAACCCATCTTTAAGATCTGTAATTACGTGATTAAAACCTCTCTCAGAATCCCACCCTCCACTTTCAGGATGCTTTATATATTTGAACCTGAAATCAGCAAAACTCTGCTTCTAAGAGTGTTTTTACAGTCATATTAACTTAGGAAACAAGCCTTTTGAAGGTTAATGATTTAGCATTCAAGATTTACAAGATTTAAATCAAAAAAGGTCTTTATAACCTTGCTTTTTGGTATTAGATTCCCTTTTTATTGCCCTCAACGTTGCTTACAAATATTTTAAGTCTCCTTATTTTTGTGCACAGCAAACTATGCACTTTGTTTCTCTTGTCAGGAAAAGTTACATTTTGCTATTCCTCACGAGTAGGTTAAGATTTGTGTTAAATTGCCTTTGTTTAAAGTGAAATGCATGTTAAAAGTTGCTTTGATTTAACAGACACCTTTTTTCTTTTTCTTTTTTTTTACCTACAATGTTATGTTCAACACATTTTTCACTTTGATAGAGCATGACTTAGATTAAATTGTGGCCAAAATTGTTCCCAATACCAATAACTCTCTTTGAAAAGATTTAGATGAAAAGCTTTTGATATATTTAGGGGAATTTAATCTCTCTGATACGGTTACCCCTTCTAACACCTCCGCTTTACATAGTCCCAAACAAACTGGAATATAATAGAGCCATCCCACTAATGAGTCACATTCTCTTCCCAAGGGTAATAATTCAAAACCAAAAAAAAAGAAAATACTGCACTTCATTGAAGGGGCCATGAGAGAGAAATGAAATGCCATACTAGTACTTTTTTTGTTTTTAATTATCACTGTAAAATTCATCCAATCCATGTTTGTCGAACATTTATATATCACCTACACTATTGCATCATAAGTCTTAGTAATTTTCCATCAACTTTTAATCAATCTATCATGGAGCAGATGTTTTTATAAAAGGTAGTACAGTTTAGTAATTTATTTCATGGTGAATACAGCACTCCCATTGACTTAATCAAGAAAGGTTGTATTTAACACCCCCCGTGAAATAACCCTAGTCCGTATTTCACGGCCTGTCAAATGATCAAAATTGTTGATTTAACCACTATAAACTAGCTTTTTCAGAGTAACTAAGTCGAATTTTGGCAATCATTACTAATAATGACATGAAATAAACACAAAGGAGCACTCGTAGAGTTCCCCACTGAGGGTTATTTCACTCGGCTTCGCCTCGTAAAATAACCCTCAGTGAGGAACTCTACTCGTGCATCTTTGTCTATATCATTTTCCGTGTTACAGACATGGGCCGGGAGGTTCAGGTGATCGCAGGCTACAAGTACTCACCCCCACAGAAGGAGGAGAGTGGGTTGGCGTCCAAGGAGAACTCTTCTACCGGGCTGTTTGACATGATTGAAGACGTAGAGGAGAAGCCCATCCCCACACCTTTGTGAGTACCGTTCATTAGGGAGTATTCATTGGCTTTGGGACCTTGTCCCCAAAGCCATTTGCACCACAGACCAGAGTGTGAGCTTTTCGACAAGAAATGACTAGCATAGGCCCCCTTGGTCATTGTTAGATATAGCCCTAGCTGGCCCTTAAACCTTGCCTAGGACTGGCATCCCCATGTGTCCTTGTAGGTGTGTGCAAGACTAATTTATCCTAGATCTTGTTTTCAGTTACTGCATGTAGAACCAATGTACCTTGTGGTAAGGCCTAGACATCTTGTGAACAGCCATGTTTTGAGTTCTCTAATGTGGCTGTCAATGGCAAGGATAGGTACCAGCCTAATAACTATTGACTCCTATGTCAAGCCAAGCTGTCAATGTCAATGCCAATTCCCATACTATGCACATACAGGACCTATACTAGAAGTTGAATGGGTCCAGGGTGGCTCTTGAAATCACTCAAGCCCGCCCAAAGACAAACTGTGAAGTCCAACATAATTACCTTCCCCCACCCAACACACATGCACCAACCCTGAAATAATATTTTACAGTCTTTAAAGGAAGGCCATCACAAGTCCTCCTTGTGCCCCCCTCCTCCTCCCTGTGCCTCCCTGTGCCCTCTCCTCCTCCTCCTGCCTCTGCCCTCTCCTCCTCCTGCCTTTGCCCTCTCCTCCTCCTCCTCCTCCTCCCTCCTGCCTCTGCCCTCTCCTCCTCCTGCCTCTGCCCTCTCCTCCTCCTGCCTCTTCCCTCTCCTCCTCCTCCCTCCTTTCTCTGCCCTCTCCTCCTTCCTCTGCCCTCTCCTCCCTCTGTCCTCTCCCCCTTCCTCTGCCCCCTCCTACTACCCCATCTCCCCCTCTCCCCCCCCACTCTACCCCATCTTCCTCCTTCCTGTTAACTCCTCCTCCCTCTGCCCCCTACTACTACCCCCTCCTCCTCCCTCTGCCTCCCTGTGCCCTCTCCTCCTCCTCCTACCTAGAGCTACCCTCTCCTCCTCCTGCCTCTGCCCTCTCCTCCTCCTGCCTCTGCCCTCTCCTCCTCCTCCCTCCTTTCTCTGCCCTCTCCTCCTCCCTCTGCCCTCTCCTCCTCCCTCTGTCCTCTCCTCCTTCCTCTTCCCCCTCCTACTACCCCATCTACCCCTCTCCCCCCCACTCTACCCCATTTTCCTCCTTCCTGTTACCTCCTCCTCCCTCTGCCCCCTCCTACTACCCCATCCTTCCCCTCCTCCCCCCATTACCCCATTTTCCTCCTTCCTGTTACCTTCTCCTCCCTCTGCCCTCCCTCTGCCTTCCCTCCTTCTGCCCCCTCCTCCTCCCTCTGACTGCCAAGATGGCTGCCGAAAACTCAAGATTGTCTGATTTCCTTGTGTGATACATGGATAATAGGGTTTTCTGGGATGTAGAATCCATTTTCAGGCTCACAATTTCAATTCGGGAAATTTCCAAGATGGCTGCCAAGATGGCCACCAAAAACTCAAGATTGTCTGATTTCCTTGTGTGATACATGGATAGTAGGGTTTTCTGGGGTGTAGAATCCATTTTCAGGCTCAGATTTTCAATCCGAGAAATTTCCAAGATGGCTGCCAAGATGGCCACCAAAAACTCAAGATTGTTTGATTTCCTTGTATGACACATGTATAATAGGGTTTTCTGGGGTGTAGAATCCATTTGTAGGCTCCGATTTTTGATCCAGGTAATTTTCAAGATGGCTGCCAAGATGGTATTTGCATAGGCATCAATGGAGTGCATCGCCACCAATGGAATTGCATTGGTACCTATTTGATTCCATTGGCACATATTGGGTTCTATTGTTATACAGTAAAATTCCGCTACAACGAATTCGGTTATAACGAATTTTCGGATATAACGAACATATTGCTCTACCAAAACCCTTTCCCATACATTTCTATAGTAAAATAATCCTGTTTTTACGAATCTTTCCAGGTGTAAATTCGTTTATAACGAACTTTTTTGGGCCTATACTTACAGATATGCATTAGTCAATGGGACTTAAACTACCTGACCAAACAATCAAAAAACATTTCGGGGTGGGTGAGGTGTGGGTAAAGGGGGGTACAGGGGCACCTGAGCGGGCTGTAGAGGTGTGAACTCCTGTTTGAAGTTTGGGCACCAGGTATGGGAGGGGGTAAGGGGGGGGGTGGGGGGGCGGGGGTACCACCGGCCCCTGAGCGGGCTGTAGGGGTGTAGGACTTCTGTTTGAAGTCTGGACACCGGGTATGGGAGGTGGTAGGGAGGCTGAGCGGGGGTACCCCCACCCCCTGAGCCCCTGAGCTCGCTGTAGAGGTGTAGGACTTCTGTTTGAAGTTTGATACAAGCTAACAGGTACCACCGCCCCCCCACCCCAACACACACACATCCACTACTCATAGTCCGGTACCTAACATGTCCATAGGCCTACTGCCCCCCCTCCAACAGGTACACCAATTCTTTTTGTACCTCTCACATTATTTATTTCCTGTAATATTTCGCTACATGTTAATTATTATGAGTAATGTAATGACATATACAACATGTCTATTCCTGTTCTTCTTATTTATACAAAACAGGACTTTAGAAGCCTTTTCTGACAGTATTAAGATGTCTAAAATGCTCTATTTGGATACTACGAAATTCGTTTATAACGAACTTTTTTCCTGGATTAAAGCACTTCGTTATAACGGAATTTTACTGTACCAGCTGCAGTAAAACCAATAAAAATCAAAAAGATTTAGCTAAGTGCATGTAATTAACTGACCATGCAGTGTTGCTGCAAACCATCAAACATGAATTGCATAAGAACCCCAGAAACTCCAAAATTATAAATCTATGCCCCCTCGTTTTCTCACTTGTAGTTCATAACAATCCTATAAAACCCAAAGCCACTACGGCTTTGCCGTAAAATCCTTGAATTTGTCCCCTTGTTTATTATTTACAGTGGGGGTGGTGAGATTTAGCACGGAGGGGCGAAATTTTTTTACGCCCCCCCCCCCCCCCTCGAGAGCGCGTGGAAAGTTTTGCTCCCCCCCCCCCCCTCGCCGAAGGCGGCGAAACATATTTTTTTGCTAAAAAGGAGCGAAAATTTTTACGCCCCCTCCCCTCAAGAGGGGTCAGAATTTTTTACGCCGCCCCTCTCGGGAGGGGTCGCGAATTTTTACGCCCCCCCCCAAACCCCCCCTGTAACTAATAGATAAACACTCCCTTATAGCTCCTTGTATAGGCGTCTAGCCGGTAGCATTATCAACAAATGAGAAAATTCCCTGGCCTTCACTGCGGAATTCTTAGGGTGCATTATGTAACAGCCTGTACCCATTGTGATTGCTGCATCAGTGCTTATCTCGCTGGTTACCAGATCAAGCAATGGTGCCCCCTACTAAGGAACCTGCAACATCGGTATAGGAGCTGAACCTCCACCTCCAATGTAGGAAAAAAAAGAATTTACCCATCACTACTTCAATTTTAATTGTCTCCTGATTTTTATGCAGTGCAAGTCAATCAATCTCAATCTAATTGGTTTTAACTAATTTCACCCATGCATTCAATGCATTTGAGATTGACTTTATTCTCTCATAAATGTCTGAAAATTCCCACTTCAGTATTGTAATGTACTCCTCAAAACTCTCATATGACTTGCACCCCATCTTGAGAGAACCCTATAACCTGCATGTGGGAATTTACAGAAGTATACCCTCCTTTTCTATTCAAGTATTCACTGTACTTCTAATTTAGTGTTACTTTACCTTTGGCAAGGAAAGGCACAGTTTAAACAATTTATGGAAGATTCGATTGTGTATTATTTCAAGGTTAAGATCATTCTTTTACTGTGGAAACAAGCTTTCCCTCAGAGTAGGTTTATAGGCTGTCTTTTTTAAAATTCCAAAACCGAATAGACATCTTTCAGAGGAGCCTGTGTTAGAGGCAGGGAATCAATAGCTAGTATTGCATGATGAGGTCACGTATGGGTTGTACCAGCCCAAGGTGCATCTGCCTTTACATGACCAGAAGACAATTTTTCAGCCCCCCTACCTTTTAGTTGTTGTTTACATCGCCAATTTAGTTGTTTATATCGTTAATTTGCATCGTTCACATCGTCGTCTGCTTTGTTTAAATCGCCGCCATTGTCATATCACGTGACCGAAATACTGCCTTCTGATTGGTCTAGAGCAGCAAAAAGCGTACCACACACCCTGTGTTAGTGGGGACCTTCATGATGGGGGCATGAAGGAGTAGAATAACTTCATCGGGAGCCTTCCTAATACCAATGGGCATACCGGATTCGTAAAAGGCGACAAAACTTGAGGGGTCTCCTGCCTTACTGCTGTGATCAGTCACGTAAGCTGTTTGGCAACGGCTGCCCATATGCACGGGCCCGGGCCTTCTTGCTGGTGGTCTGGCATGGGATTCCTCCTCAGTGAACCACGTCTGAGATATCAAAGGCTGTGGTTTGTCTGGCCCTGCCTACCATGGTACTAGCCCAGGTGGGTAGGACCAGGCAAATAAAAGAACACTTGCTATCCTTCGAAAAGGGAGGGGACGTGCCCCGGTAGCGGTTTTCTCCCTCACCTCATAGATGCGGTCATTCATTTCATAGATTCGATCATCCATAGATGCGGTCACTGCTGTATTGGGCAAGCAGCATATAAATACCTGTCCTACTACTGCAAGGCAGACTACCACTTTTGTGGATGACTCCTTGCCAACTTGAGATGTCCCGTGAGGTACTTGATGTACGTCTGGACGTTAAACAAATCAATCAATCAATCAATCAAACCCGGGTGGTATGCAAAAACGTACCACACCCCCGTGTGGTACGATTTTACTGATTAAACAAACACAGGATCGTACCAATACTGTTAGGTTGTGTAATAAAATACATTACGATAGGAAAGGTGAATTACAGCATGCAAATACATTACTGGCAACCATAAATATGACAGCTGAAAACTTTAAGATACCCTCCTATTCTTTTCAATACATACATGTACATATGATCAGCATAAACTTCTGCAATCACTAACAACAGCCCAACCTTTGTCTTCTATTACTTTTCCCAGCGGGTACAGCATGATACCATACCCTCTCACAGACCAGTTCCCGTACGAGGAGAACGATGAGGTATTATTAGGTCTGGGGTCACGTGCCAACACAAACATGTCGGAAATGATCACAGAGGATACAACAAATGCCAAAGAGTCTGAGAAAGGTAGCATCCAATGGTCTTGTCATTTAACTTTTTAAGGAGTGTCATTCTCTGTTGTTTCTACAGTGCATTGCATGCATACATTGTGATATATAATCTTAGAATTTTATGATTGAGAATTCTTTTAATAACAATATCAGCTCTATGCAATATTCTACATTGCAGCAAATATGGTAAATCAACATTGATGACACACATATTGCCAATATATTGGTGCAGTTCTGATACATTTAAAAAAAATGTATTTAGTCGTCATACTGCTTGACATGATCTTCCTTTCTAATTTCTGGCTCACCTATATAAGTTTTGTTGAGATATGATCATTTATAAGTGTTATAAGTAGAAAATTATGCCCATGCAGCCAAAGAAGAAGAGCCTAAGGAAGTTGACACCACAGAAGCAGCTGCAGAGGCACCAGAGGGTACGGAGATCACCACGACCGACGAAACACAGACAACTGATCCACAAGATCAAGCTCAAGGTAACCACCTACCTTACTGAAAACTTCAAATCCCTTTTTTAATTTGTAGTTTGATAATTTTCGGGTAATATATCTCATGCTTTCTTTATTGTCATGTTCTTCAGATACATGTGTAGCTGTAAAACATATATTGATAATAACAGTATCACATTAGTGGTAGCTGTTGTGTTTTTTATTCCATGCTGGGATTGTGTATCTTCTATTCTTCCATCTTCAGGTAACATGGGAAGAAACTTTTGGGTCGGTAGATCAGATTAAAAAAACAATTTTTTTTTACATACCCTAAAATTGACCAAAAAGTGTAAAAATGAGAAGATTTTTTCAAAATGTTTGTAAACCTAAAATTGACCCCAAAAGTGTAAAAATATAAAAAATTCTTCAAAATTGCATAAAAAAAACGTAGTGTCTGCCCTGTTTTGATAGCCTTGGTCTTAGTCTTTTTGCCTAATAACAGTATAACGTATATTCCACATTCAGGAGGGGAGGAGAGACCGGCAGGTTCGGCTGTCACGGAGGTTCCCCTGCCGCCCCCGGTCAGTAACCGGCGCTGTGACCACGGGGTAGTGTCCTTCTCCAACCTGGTGCTGTCTGCCGCTCCCCCCATGTACAGACCCTTCACTCAGATGGACGACGCCGACAAGAAACCTGCTACCAGTAAATCCAGGCAGAGCAAGAAGAGTGAAGGTAAGGCATTCTGTTATATTAATTATGTTATTCATGAATTGTAAACATATACATGTAGGGAGGAGTGGGAATTAAATGGATTTTAATGGGAATGGAAGAACAGTAGAGTACCGAAAAACCAGCACCAGTAAACCTAGGCAAAGTGAGAGTATGTCGTTTTGTTATATTATTCTCTTTTATATTACTTATATAATTCATGAACTGTAAATAAATACATGCAGAGAGGAGTGGGAATAAATAAATCTTGATGGGAATGGTAGAACAGTATTAAAAGTAGATTGAAACCAGCCACCAGTAATTCCAGGCAGAGTAAGAAGAGTGAGGGTAAGGCATTCTGTGTTATATTGATCATATTATTCAATTGTGACATATTTTCAAAAAGTATTGTACATCGACATAAGTAAATGTCACAAAATGTTTATGATAATTTGTTCTGGTTAACCTCAGAATGTACAAACTAAGACAATTTATTTAGGAGTCAGCCAATTTGCCTCCTCAGCATTGCGCTCTGAACCATGATGATGCTAGGAGACATAGTAGTGGCAAGAACAGAGGAAGATATTATAGGGAATATGCATTTATATGATGCCTTTTCAATTCATACAAGCAGCAGCTGAGGAACAAAAAACATTTGCTGGTCAGTATCATGGATAGACCGTTGATTATGTTTGGTTTTTGTTCACCCTGGTTTTATATTCAATTTCGTTCATTTTGTACATACACACAACCCCGAAAAATCTATGTCAAAGAAATGTTTTTCTAATAGTATTAAGGCAGTTAACAGATCTAGAGAATGCATGTGGTAGAAATGAAATGCATGTGTTGCAATATATACTAGTCAACGACCAGCAGTGCTCGCGCTCCTCACCAGGCAGCGCACCATGTATTACGTCATATTATCGCCCACTTCCTTCGGGCAGCCGTAATGCTAAGCCTATGGGGGCGTCTCAGTGTTTTGGGTCTGGAACCTTTAATAATTATTGTACCGACTAACCAAGCACATGTCCATGCCCGGAAGGATAAATCCCATCGAGTTCAGCTCATGAAAGCATGGTCTAAGGTAGACAAGAGGTTAATTTCAACCACAGCAATGGTAAAGGGATGGGGAGTTGCCCGGCAGGAGACCCATATGTCAGGGTTGGTGCGCGACTTCTTCCTACATTCTGATGCTGTTAGATGAATAGTATAGCCCTACACGACCGTAAGTTCCTGCATATACTTGTATCTCACATATACTTGTAACCCATACCCAGACTTTGGGAGAAAGTACAATGTATAACCCATACTGGGGTGCTGAGAATATGATTAGTACAATAGTATATTTCCAAAACCCTCTTATAACCCACTCCCACACATTGGAAGAACCCTATAACATGCATTGGAGGCCTGCCTCATGGGAATTTACAGTAAAGAAGATATATTTAAAAGTGCAGAACAGAACAGTAAAACATCACAAACAATCAAAAGAAGTTTCTGTTATTTACACATAGTTATACAATGTACACCTAAATCATTAAAACAAAAAACTACATCTATTTACTTATCTCCTCATTAACATAAAATGAAAAATAAATGAAAAAAATTAAATCATATTTTTATATTTTGAATCGGTAGATGAACAAAGCAGACCCGTTACAAGAAGCAAATCTCGAGAAAAGACAAATCTCGGGGATGAACGATTCTCAAGAGGAGGTGAGCATGAATAGTTTTCTTTTTCTTTACATTATAACCTAGTACAATCTGATACTTAGTACAGGTACATGACACTAACAACATTTTTTGAAATTCTAAATTCTAACCAATAGTAGAAATGTCTATTCTATACTGATCTGCTGATGTTCTGGACAATTGAAGCTTGTGAAATGATATTGCGGTTCTGGAAAGGTTTGTTCAGTAGAGCGACTGACCATTTATCAAAATATATTTACTTGTATTGCCTTTTCAGTAAAGCTACTTTTTTCATGATCATGATCTGCCTAATGAATTTCCTTGCTTACTTGTTAAACTGCTTAATTTATTATACATCAAATTGTACATTAGATATTTGCATTGTATAGCTGGCTGAGAACTTATTCGTACCATCAATATTTTGTCTGTGAATATGAATATCATTGTGTACATGTTGACTTGACTTACTTATGACCAACTATGAAGCCCCAAGCCGTGGGAGGTCAGGAATGTCTGATAAACCAACCACGAAATCAGGTCGTAAAAGTGCTAAGTCACGGAAGAAGCAAGCCGGTTGGTTTTCTGTTCTTATCACACCCACACTTATCATATATAATTCAATGATGCCCCCAGGTTTTGTTATATGTTGTACTTTTATTTGTAGGTTTTATTAGATGATGCCATTTTTTCCCTCAATTTATATTGAAGCACATTCTATGTATTAAAAAAAGTACACCAACAAACCTTGTGGTAATATCTGTGATTACATAGATGTTATACACAAGCACCACTACATTTACTATGAATCCATCTAAATATCATAATAATGTAGTAAATGGATTTGATATGTATGCAAAATTGCAAATATTTAACATTGTTTACACTATTGATTGGTTACAATATACAGCATAAGTTTTCTTTTATCCATAACTTTCTTTGTCTTCTTTTATGCATGATTCCTCAGATACACTAGTACTTTGCTTTTTGTTGCACATTTCATAGAATTTTCGTGGCCATGTAGAAACATATTCAGAAATCTTATCTAATTCTACATTCAATACATAACTTTACTCTAGTCTAGAAAATAAGTACAATCAAACACAATCCAGATAAAGAGTTATAAATAGTTTACAATATAACATATTTTAACAGACTTTTCTTATGTACCAGGTGGTAGTTATTCTTTATCCATCTTTGCTTTTCATCATATTACATGAACTGTACCCAATGTAACAAACACCCTCTCGTTAATAAGCGCCACCCCTCCTCTCTCTTGGGGACTTATTCAGACTAGAAATTGTCTGAAGCTTCATGGGTTTTGTAATTTTAGTACTAAAAAGCCATTAAAATAATTTCACATTAAGGCCCTTATTACATTGAATATGGTATGTACATTTAAAATATATCCAATCCCACTAAAACAGACAAGTGTACTTACCATACCCAATCATCTCAGCAGCAAAAATCGGGTGGAACCAGAAGGTTACCTAAAATGTGTTAAACCGTATGATAAATCATCTTATACCTGTTCACTGGATGGATTACCCCCGCAGAAATTAACCGGGAAGACCTTAATGTAACACTGTTGTATATTATGATTGGTTAAATAAAATAAAACAAAAAAAAACTGTACTACCTCTAATCTGCTTTAATGAATTAGAATTAAATGTAAATTAACAACATTTCCTCCAGAGGTTGTCCAAGTGGAGGAGGAGCCCCCGGAGGATGAGAGCGAGTCAGAGGACGAGGAAGACGTTTCTCTGTCCTTACGGTTTGCACGTCCAGGTACCCCGCGCACCTCTCCCACATTACTGCTTGCCTCCCACTCACTGCATTTTCATCCCAATATCACGAACGTATCTTATTTTGCGCTTTGAATATTTCAGCGCATTTCCCGGAAATTAAAATCTGGGAAAATGTGAACTGAGCAAATATCTATCCAGTATAGTTATAGAACCACCATATTCCAAGTTGCGAATTTAAATACACACGAAATTGTATTTTTCAGGAAATTCAAGAATTTTAATAATTCCCGACAATATCTACGTTTACAGTAAAGCTTCACCAAAAATAAAGTTGGAGTACAGATTTTACTTCCACAAATTTGGTGCGAGCTAGCAAAATCTTTCTTCATCTTGTTTTTAAGTTAGAAAGAAAAGACAAAAAATCCTGAAATCAAGGTGGCCAAGATCTCTTGACTCTCGTTGTTTGCAGTCTGGCCCAACCTAATGCACTCTCCTTTGGTTTTATTCCAGGATACAGAAGTCGCTTCTTACATGTGTGTGTAGTATATTTTGAATAAAGTCTGGCCTCAAGTATTTAAGTATTTTTGGCACTGTAAACAAAAGTTTCTACTTTTTCGGTATGAATACAGAAATAAAACATTATTGTAAAAAGAATCTATGTGAATTTTTAAGTTTGGAGTATTTGTAGATATGGATGCTCGAAGCGATGAGGGTTGACAGCACAGTACCTCTTACTTTTATCCCTAGCTTTTACAACACCTTTGAATATGTGCACTCCGGTTCAAATGTCCAAAGTCATCCATTCACTTTACATGTTGATCAGTACACTCACTTGTTTATCCGCTTGAATGTAGATTTGGAAAGCATATGTTTTCTTCTTACTTCCAGTTGTTCCCAGAGACCTTTGTTTAGCATACCTGAACATTGCCCCATTCATTTTATTCTGTGATTCATTGGCCCCTTATTTTCTAGGACCAAGTCACGTATGATGCTCAGATTTAGCTTGATGTTCTCATATATCCCATGCACTGCATGAAAACTATCAGGAGTTGATTCAGTTTTGTGCCTCTTACCTGTTTTTCTCTTAAAAGGTGCTTTACTGAATAGATGAATTGGGTTGTACATATCTTTAATGTAATATGTTTTATAACTGATATTATTTTGTTGAAATACAAGATTGACTATGCTTAAGTACTGAAAGGCCCCTATTCAATGCCCCCCCATTGAATACAATGTGGCCATATTCAATGAGCTAAGAAAAAGTTGTTTTTCCTTCATTAAATGGTTTCAAATAAAATAAAAAAAAGTGCCAACTTAATTGATACCGCTCTGACGTATTTCACTCGTGGCGGCTGGGGTGCATCCCACTCAGCCTATGGCTTCGTGGGATACTGCCCCAGCCCTCACTTGTGAAATACATCAGAGACGGTATCAATGTGGATTAGCATTTGTCTATTTATTTCTTGCCAGATGTAACAACTAGTTTGCTCAAGTATCAAAAATGCTGTATTCAACACAGATGGATAACATTGGCAGCTTATAATGTCAATCACCCCAGGGTCACAGGGGTCAGCTGAAGGTCATAGTGACAAGTTATAGTGACATTCCAGTGTAAGTTTTAATGTCTTATAATAGCTTTTGAAGATGATTTCTTGTTCTTTTATTGATCAGGTGAATACGTGATTATGGTCCAGGATGTGACGTCGCCGCCGTTTATTGGATTCCATCTAGAACCGGCTTTCCTGGTCGTCAAGGTCAACGTCCCCAAGAAACCCAAGAAGCCAAAGAAGGACACCAGGCCTAAGTAAGTTACCACCAGTTCTAGAAACATAACCAATAGGAAATATTCATCATGAGACAAAATGATTTTTTAAATGATTTTTCTACCTTCCATAGAAGGTACCAGATATGAGCAATGCATGACTCTAAAACAAAGCATTGCTCATGCATTTGAATATGTACGTTTAATTATACATATAATCTGAATTTTTGTTGTTGGCATTTTGTTTTCCATTACTTCTTCAAGTTTAATCGTATTGATAACTGCTCAACTATGAATATAGTCTGCGGACCCCTGCTTGGAGAGTGGAGCGACGGCTGCGACAGACGGGTCTTGTACACCAGGTCAGCTGACCTGTTGTACAGCGTACAAAGTGGTCATGTGACCAGGACAAAATGGCGGAATTGTTTACGTCCAGTTGAGTCTGTGTGTAACTGGTGTATCGATACCGTATCGCTGCGTTTTGGCGTCGGGTCTTGAATAGGGGCCTCCCTTGAACTGGGGCCGGGAGTAAGTGTGTTTTAGAGTTAATAGGCGCCGGGTCTTGAATAGGAGCCGGGTCAATAGTCTATGTAATACATTATGGGTTGTGGGGGGAAGGGGGGGGGGGTAAAGTATTAGCATGTCCGTGTTGCCCTAAAGTTCAGGAACAGAGGATAGGGGGGATTGACAGTTTAGTGTGAAATTATGCCAACCAATTAAGGTGTTAGGGGTGGGGGGTTGTAGCTCTGACACCCCTAGCATCTGCCTATGTTAACATTTCCTACTTTATTGTTTGCTCCCCTTACATCTAGTGCTTCAATTTTCTGTCTATTCTACCACATACCCTGTATAGTGTGGTTGTGTGAATGTGTGAGAAGAATTTTGAATAGGGATGTCCGATAATAAAGGAATTATTGAAACAAATGTATCAAATTATGATTCACTAGTTTTAGGCACTGTTTTGGAAAGAGGAGATAATGGCACAGCAAACTATTATGCCACAGCT
Source organism: Harmothoe impar (assembly GCA_947462335.1). Taxonomy (NCBI): domain Eukaryota; kingdom Metazoa; phylum Annelida; class Polychaeta; order Phyllodocida; family Polynoidae; genus Harmothoe; species Harmothoe impar. The sequence continues at coordinate 76,559,072 of OX381712.1, forward strand.
TTAACAATCTGAAAAAGAAATAGCTCATGAGCGAGCAATCCACCGATTTACAAACGGGTTTCACTGTTGGAAAGAGCAAATGCTGAGTAGGATGAGCATGTGTGAGCTTTTAATTATCTGCGAAAGAAAGAAAACGGAAAACCGAGTTCAAATTTAGCTAGAAACGTATTCAGCCAACCATGCCACTGAAACATCCCCCTTTAACTTGTAACCCACAATATATCAACCCAAATATAGTTGAAATGGGTAAAGGGGACTTTTGTGTTTGTACCTACACAGTTAAACCCACCAAATCGCAAGGATGCTTTGGATAAAAGCTGAAATATTTCCAAGTCGGGCAGAATTTTCCCTTTACTCCAACCGCCGTCATCGCCATTTTGCCGATCATGTGACCTGGACATGTGATGGGTGCTTCAAACCCCCTATGTCACACTCTCCAAGCATGGGTCCAAACAGGGGCCCACAAGACTCACTCTCCAAGCATGGGTCCAAACAGTGGTCCGCAAGCTACTATGAATATCCATCGGATACTGTAGCAGGTTTTCTGCCAAGCTTGTCGATCACGCTTTACACACCAGGATGTACACATTTACTTCTGCACACAGCACAGATGACACTATTTGAGTTATAAAGAATTCAACTTGCTTTTAGTCATAAGACTCACACGGATCCTTACATCTTTCTACACCATTTCTTTTCTGATTCCTCATACCATGTGAATTCTCATCTCTTGAACTCGAAACATTGAGAGAATAACACTTTTGACTTTTCCACCACTGGATCCTTTCTATCAGTATTACAGTAGTGTAGTATACTGTGAAACTTTTTATATTCACTGGTATATATTTTCCCGGAAAAGTCAAAATCAGCAATTTCACGGGTACTTATTGCATACTGTAGCATACATAAAATACCCAGATTTTTAATTTCCACAAATTCCACAAAAATAAATACCCCCGTAAATAAAGTATGATGACATCTTTGTAGGCACTAACTTGTTGAACAAGACCACATGTCATTGGCCACTTTCATAAGACATTAGGCTCTCAGTATATTCAACATTACGTGTACCTATTTATGTGATCGATGATCATGCCCCCAACTCAACCAAATGCACTGCCAAGTACTACCAATTTGATCATTAAGTTTAGTTAAATATAGCACATTTGTTAAAATAAAATGAGCCAAAGGGAAATATTCCCAATTTTACTTCCCAGAACTGTTTTAAAAAACAGCATTTTTGCACACACATCATCTACAGTATAAGATACAGTTCCATGATCAGACTCATGAGAAGAACTATTTATTAAATGTATTACTGTGAAGAAAGACTGACACCATTAGAAAAACAAAAGATTATTTATACACTTAAATATACGTCAAAACACTTCAATAAGTAAAAGATAAACTAAAAATTAATGTACCGGCCCATTTACTTCTTTTTTACAGTGTACTCAATTTCTTTTTCTATGACTGCTGTTATTCTTACTGTTACACCTTCCAGCTGTTCTACTTCTACTACCTATGATTGTATTGGTGACATTGTTCTGTTTTTCCCAACCTCCAGTACACTCCCAAATGTCACAGAGTAGTAAGTTGTTCTGCCGTAGAGGCACACACACGTAACGCTTATAGTAGTCCGCCTAGTGTACAACATGACTTCATGAGCCATGCCTGGATATTGCAAACCATGCATAGTTTTAAAATGCAAGCAGTGTCTTACAAACAATCTTACAAATAGTTTGCCTGTAGCCACCAACAACACTAATAACTTTCTCTCCTAACTGAATTTTAAAAGAAAGAAAGAAAAAAAAAAGGGGGGAAAAAAGGGGGGGGTTTGGGGTATGACTTAAAATGACTACCGTAAAACCTCGCGTAGAAGCCGTGGCTTGTACGCGAGTCAGAGCCAGCTTTCTTTTGATACCAAACATGCCTATATAGGTGCGGCTTATACGAGAGTTTTTATAAGTATAGTATAGTACTAAATTAACGATTTTCAGATACCCTATTAGGCTTATGGGATTTCCCAAAGTAAAGGGTGCGGCTAATACGCGAATTAGGCTTATACGCAAGATTTTACGGTATTCTGCCGACAGGATAGTATTTGGTGCCGTCTACAGGAAAACTGTAAGACTACGCACTGTTTACATTCTGAGACTATGCAGGGTACGTAAATGTCCAGGCATTGCTCATGAAGTCGTCCCAACAAGCAACAAAATACAGGATCACATCTGTAGCTATTACATTGCGGCTTCAGTCTAACACAACACAGTCTGTAGATATCATTATGTATGTATGAACAGTGTATCATGTTGTTCAGTGCATGCTTATCACTCAACTGTAAATGGATAATCATCAGGTATAATGTATATATATGTGTTATACCAATACAGATGTTGATCCTCAGAAGGAAGAGTAGCTGTAAAGCATTATGCTTAAACAATTTGAAATATGACAATTCAAAATAGAATAGGTCTGAATTCAGTGGAATGGGTACGTCAACTATACATAGGGAATTAACTAGTCCAAGTCAGTTCAAAAAATCTAAATCCAGCATAGCCCAGTTGCAGAAGTTATAATAGCTGTACTAAAATGCAAAATACCCGGTAGTACTGAAAGTTGTATGTCACACAAAACCAGACCCGCTGCTTTTAAATTACAATGCAAAATAATTCATTGTATGGGAGTGGCAATCACATTTTATAAGTATTGATAGGAAAGAAAGTTCAGAGTATATTTGTAACTTTTTATTCTCCTGGATACATTGTACATAGAATTCCACAGACTAATTGGAAGATGCTAATGATGTATCTATGCTTATAATGGAATGCCTATCCTGTATATTCGATAATTTCAAATGCTGTAAATCAGTACTACTCTAGACATAAAGAAATACTTTAAGTTTCAAGGCTTACTACATACTAACACAGAACTATTTAAAGTTACTTTCATTAATTTATTCACAAGCCTATTTCTAACCATATTGTATGGGCATTTACTTTATTGTAAGGAAGTCTCCTTTTTTTTCAAGTATCATTATTTTCTGAGTCAACTTTAAACAAAGACTGGACCCATTGAAGATGTGCACTAGTGTGATAAATGATAATGTAGTCTAAGAAGGTGCATAAAAATATCACACCCTTGTTATTTTCCCAACTTAATTTCTTTTTAGGTTTAAAATAGTGACATCTAATGAATTGAGGGTAGACAAAGTCACATCATCACCTATTTCCCAACTCTTTAGGATGGAATAAAAGCATATCTATTATACTGTGTTAAGAGTGTTAGAATTCACCGGTCTGACAAGAGATTTACTATCTGCCCAACAGTGGAGATCGTCCATCGCATATATGATATGAATGGTGGCAGAGAGGTAAAATATCCAGGGAACGAATTCCTCAGCTTTCAAATCTCACAAAATTATATTTACATTTAGAATGATCAAACAAAATTTATAGCAAAAGGAAATTGTGTGGAAATTGAAACAAATTTACCATTAAAAAAATGGGAATATTCCAAGTCATTCTTTACTAATATTTTGCTATGAACTGCACAACTATACTATCTATTCTCATACCGGATACTGGAACAACTGTTTTACTTTCTAATGTCTAAAGACTAATATCCTCTTCACTTGGAAACATAATTTGTGAGATTTGTTGGAATTGATTGGGTTTCAACTTTTATAAGGAGAGAGTTTTTCCAGCTCAGTTGACATCATTGTTCCTTATGTTGTAATGCACTTTTGCTGTTGTTGATGATTTCATGTTCATATTTCTTTTCAGTTATTTACTTGAGGCATGTGTGGTGAAATAAATACAACCACTCAAAGATATATTATTGCATGAAAGACACAACATATAGTACATTAGTTTAATACAATCCCTGCTAGTACCACTTGTGTGAAACATCAATATTATTTAAGATTTTGTGTTTCTTTTTACATAATATTTACATGATTTATATGAGTGGTGCAAGCTGGGAAGGTACATTCACAACTCTGTCTTCTACAAAACAAATGTTATTTTTCTTGGCAGAAGTAACATGAGTTTGTCTCATTCTGAGGTGTAGCTGCATGGTAAGCTATGTGCACAAACTATCAATACATACTCTACCTTGGGTTTATATTCAGCCAAGTTAGTCTGTCCAACTAAGGAGAGTCCAGTGGGGTGGTGTTATAGACAAAATCCAACAAGGGATTTTTCGAAAAATCTGAAAATCAATTTGGGTAAGCCACCAATATAAAGCTATGTAAAGTGGTGTATACTCTAGAATTTAACTATATTGGTGGCAGTATCAAATGTCAGAAAGTGCCCACCAGAGTGTACGGTAGTAATTTCTTTTATAATCCTTTAATTCCTGCAGACCACAGTTCACAATTATTGAAAAATATTTTAAAAGTTTTTGCTCGTTCACACCATTTTTTCAAATTTGAAATCTGTAGACTAATGTCTAATGTTCCTGATAGCCCAACAAGTTTTATATATTATAATGTCTTTATGAAATGAGAATAGAAACTACCCACTGGACTTATCTTCTTATTAAGAGTAGGCAAATAGATTTTCTTTGCAACTACATGACATTGGACGCATATAGGATTACATGTGCTGCTGTCATCAGAAGTCATTCTTTTACTATCATTTGTAGTACAATCATATTTCTCTTCCACTTCTGCATGCATTGTAACAACTTCTATGCATCATAGCGCACCGTAGACCGATTGACTATGCAAAATCTAGTAATCTTTAGTAAGACACAAAGACTTTATACCAAGATTAGATGAGCATGCCTTTTACTTGAGGTATATTTATATTTAGATTGCATAGAATTTACAAATAACCAATAGAAACACTTGTATCAATAGTTTCAGAATAGATAGATCGAGCTTTATTATTTCAGTAAATAAATCGACCTGTATAACATTATCATCCATTGCAAATAATAATGTATGAACTTGAGGATACTCTGAAGAAGCTGCATCTTGTTAGTCAATTACGGTTAGTAAAGTTGTAAGGTTTAGTATTTCTTAGCAGTATTAGGTTCAATGTTCACCTTCACTTCATCACAATAATATAAACAGAACAAATAGACTTAAATGTTATTCTTAATTGCACAGCAATTTATCTTCATAAGGACCCTTACTGAGATTTGGTATTCATATAGGTGTTAAGGTCTGCACTTCTGGACATAAAATGTTTCTTGCTTTGAGAAGAAAAGAAATGAAGCATTACAAATTAATATTGCAGTATAACTTGGTAGGAAAAAGTTAATCTCTCTTTATAACACATTTTATAAAACAAACTTTCTGATGTATGAAAGGGAACAAGATGGCAGGAGGGAAACGCAACATATGTGGGTGTCGCGTTGTATAAACACATGAAAGTTGTATATAGAAACATGTTGTGAGAATATTCTTTTGAGAGGTTAATTAATTTTGCTCATTGAATTTAACATCAAAAAGCTTATTAGATTGCACTTTTGCAGTAAAATAAACTAGATGGTAATCTTAATCAGAATTCAGTTCATCTCAAATAGAAGATATATATCAACAACCAAACATTATGCACATCAATGGTCACATGCCAGTGTACATGAAAACCATGTTGAAAAAACTGTTATAAAACAAAAAGGTGACATATAGATAAACTACTGAAAAAAACACCTAATAATATAAAAGGTTGGTCAAGTAGGTTCTGCTGGAACTGAATCGAAATAGGCAAAAATTAAAGCGTAACTGCCTTTCCAGGATAAATAAAAGAAATAACAATACAATACTTATAAGCTCCCTTACATTGGAAGTGATTTCATGTCGAGCGCCGTATTTTTGGTAATTCCAGCAAAGGACATGTGCCGTATGTATTCACACCCACAGTGATTATACTGATAACTTACAAGTGTTACTCCCAAACAGTCACCATGTCTACTCTAAGGCCACACTTCTTTTTATTATTGGGGTTACAGGCTCGCCGCACTATGAAAAACAAAAAACTTTAATAATGAAATTTTACTTAGAAAATGTGTACATTTTTATTCCCTTCTATGTGTTTTCTAGAGAAAAAAGAAATTCAGAAAAAAATAAGATGTGTAGTATGATATATAATTGAAAACTTTTGAAGTGAATTTATTGTAATTTAGATATACCGGTAGTTGTTTTTCGATTGTTGGATGGCCCTTTTATTTTCCCTTCCAAATTGGGATATTCATGTTTTCTGTACCCAAAATATAAAATTTCAGAATGCAATTTTTTTTTCAAGTTTGTCCTCCATACTTAGGTTATTTTCTAAGATCGCCAGTAACTTGAAAAAAAAATAGGTGTGGCCTAACTCAGCAGTGTCCCTCCATCCACCCAATGTCATTGTTATCAAACCTTGTGTGGTTGCCCCTAAAACAAATTATTTTCAGCTAAACTTCTCCCAAATATCTAATAATATTGTTATTATGTGGAATGTTCTACCCAATTATTCTGAATGATGTGCAGCTTTTAATTCACATGTGTTCATATAAAAGTGGTTATTCAAGTGTTCAGTGATTTATGATTATTTTTTATTAAAATAATCACAATTCAAGTAAATGAGAGAAAATCCTTATTTTATGTTTGTCGTGCGAGTATAATATTGAAATTTGATAAATTAAAACCTTTCCTGAAATCAGGTTCCTTCCCATTTTCTAATGGGAAGATTAATTGCAGGTTAATTATTGTTCTCAAAGAAATGTGAATCAACTAGATATTAAAATAAAAAGAGGATAGCAGCTCCATTGTGAGTTAGTCACAAGTGACATAAATTAATGAGCAAATGTAATGAAAATAGACTAGTAGTATAATGTTTAAGTGAGATTATTTTGTACATACATTTATAGTCATTTATACATCTTACGTTTTATCAAGATATATTTAGAGATGTATGTATATATCTTTTTGTCTAACACTAAAGAGGAATGTGTAATGAGAATGTTTAACTACCAGTGCACTATCTGTGAATACTTGTGCAATTGTATAATGTGGATTTATTCTGTACATATTAAAGAAACAATATTACTGACAATATGGAGGGAAAGGCAGTTGCTAACAATAGTTTTTTCTTTTTGTCTCTGTCATAAAACATGGTAAAGAATGGATTATTTTAAAGCAGTAATATGTGGAGTAATATAGTGTGATGTATTACATCTTCTGTTGTCACAAAGTGTTGCTGGTGTTTCAGGTGGGACACGTCTAAACACATAGCTGCGAGCATGGCGCGCGGATACACGGATCTCGCTATGGAAGAAGAGGCAAAAATGTTTGCAAATCTATCAACTAAGTGATGACATTGTCATACAATGTACATAGCCTTAAATTAAAAAAAGAAAAATTGGTAGATAGGAGAGGATAAGAAGATAAACCATAAAAAAGGGGACTAGATGTCCAATTTTGATATGGCTTTTTAAAAATCTCTTTTTTGAACAAGCAAAGAACAATTTTGCAGGGAGAGGAGAACCAAAAGAGGTATATTTTTCCCGAAAAAAAAGCCAGATATGTCTAGTATTATTTCTATTGGACATCAACACTAGAAATAGGATATAAATATAATAGCATTTTTATTAGCTCCCTTGCTTTATTATCAGATTACAATTATTAAGCTGTTTTAAATTGTCAATGGATTATTGATATTTCTGTACATAGCTACATATGAATAACATTTGTATCATACAAAATAAAATGATTATTTATTGCATCTGTGACTTTGTGAATTGTTTGTATTTAAGGAAATGGTGGAAATACCACATAATAGAAATGGGCGATAATTGCTTGAGGCCAGTGGTGAGGGGGGAATGGTATTGGAAGGAGCTATTTGTAGTACCAAAGAGCAAAGAATACTAAGAGCGTCCACTGACCGATTTCATGTCCCCTAAAAGCCCATGACACCCCTGGTGGATAGAGTGTACAGCCCTCTCAAAGCCTATGTATGTTACCACAGATGAAAGCATATTTCAGTTGCTGGAAGTGTTTCCTTGCCTCCATATATCGTTTCTATGTATGTTTCTCAATATCCGTGTTAACTTTTGAGGAGATCTAATCAGAAATAATAGCTCCAGGGAGTTATTTGTAAACATGGGTTTAGGTGGAAACAGTGGACTGTTCACTCCATCCACCAGGGGGAGCCACAGGCCAGACAGGACCAGAAATCTGCAGTTACCCCTTGGGGAAAAAAAAACAATAATAATAATAAAAGAAATTAATATACCGTAGTGGCCTGTTTAAGCGGCCCTGCGCTTATAAATTTCAAGTTTATGTTACCCCCTGCGCTTATAGGGAGGATAGCCTACATGGGATGGGAACCGCCATTTTCTTACTGTCCCCTGACTCAGAGCAGTGCATTGTGGGTAAATCTGTTATCAGCCACTTTTCACACCTAGGAACAATGGCCACAGATAACACTGATAACACTGATGTGTGGCATCCCACCCCTATCTTAATCACCTCAATCACCTCCCCATTGTCTCAGGTGTGAAGTGAGGGACTGACTGACATGTGGTCACCCACAGAGGTGTCAATGCTCTATTTCTCTGAGATTTATAATATTCACATTGCTGTAAGCTTATCTAATTAAAGAACATTGATCTAATTTATACAGAATATGAACAGATAGTAAATGAGGGAGAACCCTCCAAATTAAACTGCACAAAGGGGGAAAATGGAGGCTTGATACACGACTATCATATGCCTCTGGAACCAGCATAGGCTCTCCCCGTATACAAACACCTGCGTATTACATTTAAAGAGGGATTTTGGGTTTCAGAAGGGTCCTAGACCTGCGCTGAAATGAGGACTGCGCTTATTTGAGACCCCTGCGCTTAAATTGGCCAATACGGTATTCAAAGTTTATGGAATAATCAGGGTCAACATACATTGCAGCTACACTCCAAACAATAATATGATTTTTGGGGGGTATTTTGAGGTATTATGATTGCTGAGGGACAATTCTAACCTATTCAAGAACACCTGAGTGGATCCTCTTAGTATCATTTGCTCTTTGGTAGTTGGCAGGAAAAAGAATTGGACTCCTCTAGAGGATGGGTGTGGACCACCAAATTCGACATGGCGACATGGCTATTTCTTATAATCGACATGAGGCCTAGTGACATGCGACATGAGGCTCAAAAAACTAAGTGACAGGCGACATGGGCAATTCCTAAAATTGACAAGGGACACAAGGGTTTTTTAAGATCGACAATCGACATGGGGACCCCCATCCAGACACCCTCAGGGTGTTTACCTGCACCGCTGAGGGCCGCGAAAACGGCGATTTCTCTGCCCTGCTTCAGTATTTTCACATTTTTACTAGGAAAGGATTGGAATATCAGATATTTTCTGACACCCCATGAAAGCCACTTTTCTTGGCTCTCTAATGGTGCAAGGTTTTCATAATCATTCAATTTTTAACAGTGTTTTTATAGGATCTCCATAGAGAAACTTTCCCAGTAGCAGTTGGTGCCCTGAGTTAGCTTATTTCTGGAGTCTCTGGGTTTGACATATCTTCTAAGTTCCCATTTCCGCTCTAAGTGGCATTGAAATGGGTAAATCTGATGCCGTGAGGGCATAGAGGACACTCTAAGCTGTGTCTGGAACCTACCTCCGTTTTTCTACCACTATTTAAAGTGTATCTGCTATGGAAAAACATAACTGAGGGGCTCAAATCATCATCAAATATCACTATAATCGTAATTGAGTTAGGCACATTTTGAACACCTATTATTTAGGTTTCAAAAAGTTATTACATGTTAGATTGAATTTCCAGTGGTTAAAAGCGGATTTTAGGTTACATTAGGGCATATCCCAAGCTAAATAATGGAGTCCCTGGATTTAGACAGTAACAGAATATTTACAAAGTCCATAAATAATAATATAGATCAATAGGGTTATTGTGTGATGTCATGGCTTTAATGTACTTTTGGATTTTTTATTCTATAATTATTATTAAACACACAATAGAGCATTGAAGTGCACCAAGTGGAGTTGAGTAAAGGCAGGTCCCACAGCCCCTAGTGCTACAGGTAATCACCCTGAAGAGTGGGGTACTATGACCACCTTTCTCTGCTGCAGCCTATGGGGAGGTTTTCCAGAAATAGCTCCGACTCTAGCACACATTCTGCTTAATAGAGATGGATCTAAAGCAGATATCAGTATGCAGTCTTTTGCATTGTGTTCGAGACATGTTTCTCTTTATAGTGATAGGTCTCACATTTTTGTAGGCATATTATTTCAATTTAGGGGTAAACACCCTACACCCTGGAGGGGGTGGGGGTAAGAAAAACTTCATGCCTTTTCAGTAAAAAGCCTGCGCGTTACTATAGTTCAAAAAGAAAGTGTGTGTGTGTGTGGGGGGGGGGGGGGGGCTCAGAAAAAAAGTCTGCCCCTCTTGAGGGTGGGACGTCGGAAATACCCCCCTCCCGGTCCCCTATTGTTAAATAATGGCCATTCCCTTGTGATAAGCTACCCTGGGGAGGTAGGGGAAGGTGAGGGTATTTTCTTCCTTCATCGTCAAATCAATTAACAATGTAGCCAATGTGCACTCATCTTGTAGGCCCACATTCATATTTTATGGCAAATACATATCGGACATTTCTTCTCAAAGAATACGCCCACAACTATAGCCTACTGAAGACTGGTCCAATAGTATGAAGGCAGAAGGCGGCGGGAAGATTCATTCATGTTATCCGGCGACTTTCTCTGCTGCGTCCCCTGGTGTATGTTCTGGGAACTAGACCCGGCCCCTTGTGGTTGCATCTGGTGTGATTGCAGCCGGCCGCGTGTTTGGTCATTTTCATTGCACTACACGTGAAGTTTGGTGGAGCAAATAAACAACTAGTTTTAAGTGTTTTACGTGAATTTAGAGCAAAATGGCGAAGGCAAAACTGTCGAAGCACATCCTAGAGATGAAGGTGAGTTGCGGCAACCAGGGGTAGGGGTGTATGTAGGTATGTGCGGCGCGAACACAGGGGGAGACGTCTGGCACTCTCCTCCGATCCTCGTGGATCTTCCACGTCCAGTGGCAGTGCCACTCCACAAATAAATTTGCCCAAGACAACATATTCTAATTGAACTAGAAGTAGTATTACTTGAAACTAAATAGTAACACACTCAGTCTCAGTGTATTTGAAAAGACCGACTAGTCTGTAGTGTAGGTCGGAAGGGCTTTCCCCGGTGTTAACCTTTTAAAACTTTGCAAAAAGAGCATCTGTCAGTCACTCAGTGTCAGAATCTACCCCCTGCCCTAACCCTGCCCTGGGCCTGGGCCTGGCACTGTACTGAGTGTACAGCAAGGGGTAGGGGGGGGGGCTGTTAAAAAAAAAGTTTGATTTAGCTTTTAGGCAGGCAGACAGTCCCTATGCACAGGAGAGATCAGTAGCTCTAGGTTTAGTTATATTTAAAGTTGAAGACCACATCCGGAGGTTTTTAATCGGCAATTTCGCTATTGTAAATAGGTACCTAGGTATGTTAACTGACTTCCTATCTAAAGGTAACTCCTGTAGAGCTATATTTATTCATTTATTACTTAGTTTAGTTGGGGCCAATCCATGAGACCTCATATCCTAAATATTAGTGATTCTGCTGTCCCCAGTGAGAAGTACATGAACTACAGCCCAAATACCCAATGTGATCTCATATTGGGTGACAACCAACCCAATGGGGAGGCCACCCCATATATTTTCTATATAAACTACATGCATGTGCAAATATCCCTTCAAACCTGGTATTCTTATAACAAGAGGTAAATCAACAAACTAGCACTCTTTTGATGAGAAACCCCTCCTAATCCCTATCTATAAAGGGCCCCAGAAAGTACCCTTTCCCTTGGAATCATGGTCACACATGCTAGCCAAAACTGAGGGAGTGGCCCCCCTGGGCCCCTGCAGTGGTCAGTCTGCCTCAAGCACTTACCTCCCACTGCACTGTGACAACAGTGATGTTCCCAACACGTGGTCAGGACATCAAACATGGCGGATGGTCAGTTGAATGGAGGCTAGTTCTCCTGATTACAGGGTGTTCCTGGCCTATTTAGAATGTTCACTTCACAATAGATAGCTACAATATCTATTCAGACCCAGTGGATATTGAGGGAACAATGACAGGGGCCTAGACAAACAGTATTGGGTACCATAAACAGAATGAGTGATGTCCTGACCACATTGCTTGATTGTTGTTGTGATGTCCCGTAACACATTTTTGTGATGCCCGTACCATGGTTCTCTTTTGTGTATAATACATAAATTTAGTTATAAGATTACAAATTATACAACCACACGGATATCAAAGCAGGTGGACTATCAAGTCATATTTGTATAGTAATGTATTAGAGATGTTCCAGCAAAAGCATGCCTGATCCTGTGTATGTCAGTCAGACTATCAAGGGACAGACTATCAAGACCTGACTGTACAATGTCATGTACGATGCCATGGCGCCCAATACTGTAAACCTATTATGGTCAACCTTCAGAAGACCCTCAAAATTAAGCAAAACATGCCACTATTTAACTCACCATTCAACATGAGTGATGCCCTGTCCTTGTGGACAGAGCATCAACATCCACACAGTGATAATGCCTCAGACCTGGCCGCCCCTCCCTCCCCCACCCAATCACTGAGCACTGGCCCTGATCACTCACCATACTTCAATACAGAGTGTAACAACGGGCAATCCATAGGGTAGTTAACAGTTGTTAGTTTCCCTGCAAGCAGGTGAGGGGGGGGGGGGGTATGTGAGTACAACTACACCCCCCTACACACACACACTCTCTTTCACACATGTACTTAGCAACGGCCTCTCACAGCAGAGGAAGTGAGGAAAGCACACATTGACCAATTCAATATTTGGAGGGATTTACTATTTTTGCTAAAAACACCACTTTATTCACATATTTATGTCACATATACTAAAGGATTATTCAAAACAGTATGTCTGCAGTGGTATATTCTGGTTTTCTCATATTATTCAAAACCTCCGGATGTGGTCTTTAACAGCAGTCAACAGGGCTGCACTCATGTATAGGCTATACTATATAGCCGGGGATTAACTCGCCAGGGCTGCATTGAAGCATCATGCCAACCCTATGGGGTTGAGACTCCTAAAGGGTCGTCATGATGCACCAAAGCAGTACTGGCAATGCATTCATGACAGTAAATGTCATCTCCTAGCGACATACCATCTCTGAAGGGTAAGAAGGTGGAGGTGTTAACACGTTGGTGTGTTTATTTACAGTTCATGCAGTGCATCAATCCAATACGGTTGGCTTGATGCACTGGCTAGTTTGAATGCAGCACCGGCGAGTTGTGTGATGTGTGTGTGTTTTAAATATTTAAAAAAATCATTTAAAAAATAATAACGGTAATTTTAATTCAAAAAAAGAAAAAAAAATTGAGACTAAATATTAAAAAAAAAAACATTATTAAAAAAAATTAATTTTTAAATTAAAAACAGGAAAATAAATTTAAATTGTGTTATTTACAGTTCATGCAGCGTACAGCTGTTCGTGTCCAGAAGGAGGAGAGTAGTGAGGAGGCGCAGCGCTACATCGACGACGAGCACTGGGTGCTGGACGTACAGGCACTCAAGGAGAAACAGTAAGGCCTGCAACTCACATCACAATACTATCTGGGAAATTGACATACCGTAAAACCTCGCGTATAAGCCTAACTCTAGTATTAGCCGCACCCCGACTTTGGGCCGATCATATAAGCCGCACCAGTGATCTGATTATACTGTACTATAGTAGCAAAAACTCGCGTATAAGCCGCACCCTGACTCTGTGGCGATCCAATAAACCGCACTAGCGATCTGAGTCGCCTACAAGCCGCGGCCTATACGCGAGGTTTTACGGTAGTCACTTGCATTTCGCAGCCTGCAAACCCTTGACCGGGGGAGGGGGTGGCGGGGGATTCGTTTCCGTTAAGGGAGTGATAAGGGCGCGAAATTTTTTACACCCCCCACCCGGTCAATGTAACCCCCCTCCCCCCCTACCTTCGGGTCGGAAATCGGCGTGCACCTGCAGTCTTTTTGGCTCAAAACAGCTTAAATGTTTTTGTCCCCCCCCCCCCTCTCCCATTGACATTTTTTACCCCCGCCCGGTCAACACAGAAAGATTTTGGATAAAAATCAACCATCAGAGATTTTTCCCATATTCAGAGAAGTTCCTATATACAGGGTTCTCTGCACATAGGGAATACACAGGCGGGCTGCAACTTGTTATCACTCCACCATTTGCCCAAAATGTACGCTGTGCTTTTTCATCCTGCGAAGAAGCCTGTTATATAATTAAAAGTGACACATTGACACGCCGTCTCTCCTAAAAAGTAACGTAGTGACATGCTCAACATTCTGACAGGGTTCCCACGTGTCATGGAATGTCATGGAATTTGAAAGCTGTCTGGAATGTCATGGAATTTGAAAATAATATTACAAAATCTCCGAGAATGTAACATATGCTTTCTAGATTTTAGATATTTTCTCAGGGGCCAAGCCCCATGACCCCACACAATAATTTTATAAATGTCATGGAAATTTGAGATTTTTGTCATGGAATGTCATGGAAATGTCATGGAATTTTGATCTGAAAATTTTGTGGGAACCCTGTTCTGACTCCCCATGTAGAGGCACACACTACCCTGGTTACAGCTCTGTGTGTGTGGTTTGTTGCAGGAGTAAGTACATCCTAGAGGCGAGCTACATCCCATGTGAGGAACTCGAGTTCGGACGCATGTCGTTCAAAGGATTCAACCCCGAGATAGAGGTAAGGAATAAGGAATTCGTCCCCTTTCCTACTTTTTCACGATAATGTCTATCAAATTAAAGTTAATTTTCTACATAAAATTTGACCAAATCATTAAGCTTCCCTGCTTTTTCTCAAAATTTTACCCAAGTTCAAAGGATTCATCCAATTACGTGCATGACATTAAAATGTTAATTTTTATACTAAAAATTCATTACCTTCTCAAAGACTTTTTGGAAAAATTACCAATAAAGGGCCTCGAGGCCAGAAAGGAGGGCACTTAACTCTAGGAGATTATGTAATACCCTAATGTAACGGGATCTTTCCATCATTATATTAATGTCCGGTTTCCTTCTCTAACAGCGGTTGCACCAGGCGATGACGACGGAGGAGGAGTTGGACCGATCGGAGGCGCGGGAACAGGAGGGAACCGTCAGTGACGTGGAGATGGCCAGCAGGTGAGCTGTAACGACGCTTACCGTAAAACCTCGCGTATAAGCCTAACTCGCGTTTAAGCCGCACCCCCAACTTTAGCCTAATTAGACTATGAGCCATACATGGCCTCCACCAACAACACCCCCCCCCTCATCTATACTACTGTTATGTGGTGGTCATACCCCCCCCCCCCCTACCCCTCATTGGCGCATTGTTTTTACTGTTAGAATGCTGGCAGGGATTAGCTGAATGCTGCATTGTCTTAGGGCTGAGGTGCGAGAGGGCTGCATTGTCTTAGGGCTGAGGTGCGAGTATGTTGCATTGTCTTAGGGCTGAGGTGTGAATATGGGCCATTGACACTGCCAACTGACCTTGGTCAGGTGTTTACAAACCCCCCTGCCCATCCCCTTGTCTCCTGGAGCTGTGTTAATGCAATTTTATAGTCATTTTGGAAATTGCAATTTGGTAAAACTCGCGTATAAGCCGCACCCAGACTTTGGGCCGATCATATAAGCCACACCAGCGATCTGACTCGCGTACTAGCCGCGGCTTCTACGCGAGGTTTTACGGTACTACCGTAAACTCCCAGTATAACCAAACCTCCAGTGCGGGTTTTACGCGGGAATTTACGGTAGTAGTGTCGCTGGGTGCTGAACTTTCAGTACGCTTCAGGAGAAACCAGGGTCCATTTCGCATTATCCTTTTAATATTTTGATACAGGCATCTGACTGCTTTCTAATAAGTCTTGCATAAGGGTTATCAGGGATGTGATTCCTCCTACAGTTGTAGGATTTCCTGCAATTTTGAGCAAAAAAGTTGACACATTGTCGCTACTATTCGAAAGCCAAATTTTATATAGTATTTAAATACCTAATATTGAGACCTAGAAATTCTCCTACAGTGTTACAATGTTCAAATCACAACCCTGGTTAGGGGGGGGGGGCGATGAAGTTTGGGGCCCAAGTTTATGTGAGGGTTATACCAGGTTTTTGGTATCATTCAGACTCCAAGACTTTACGGTATTTACTATTATAGCTGAACATTTATATCGTTATAGATTACCTAGGCAATTAATCAAATCAAAACTACCCGTAGTCGTTTCTGATTTATTTCTACTAGAAATTGTATCACCTTGAAACGAAGTAATAACAACTAAACCTATTTCCTTTTATGTCTAGGTTTGAATCGCTGGTAGGAACAATAGGCAACAAATTCAAGCGGAAGCGAGACCGTGGTCAGCAAGACGACGAACCGATGGAGGCACAACCCGTGCAGGAGGACGGGGAGGACGACGACGCAGAGGCCAGGTGTAAACGCTTATTGGACAGTTTGAAAAAGTCTAAAAAGTTCCAGTTTATGAAACCTGCAGATGATTAGTGTTTGTAGTGTATTATAGTGTGAGTGGACGAATGAATGGTGTGTGCTAGGGAGGGGGGATTAATCCTTTAACCCTTTAAGGACAGATGTCGCTAAAAGATGACTTTTGTCGTCATGATGCACCAATGCAGCCCCGGGGAGTAACTCGCCAGTGCTGCATTGGTGCATCATGCCGACCCTTCGGGACTGTTTCAACCCTGTTGGGTTGGCATGATGCTTGAATGCAGCCCTAGTGAGTTACTCACCAGGCTGCATTCATGCATCATAACGACCAAGGGCATAATGCATGAATGCATAATGTGACCATAAAGTGTTGAAGAGACTTATATTAGGGAAGGCGACTTTAGACTACTTCATAAAGACGATTTCTGTATATTACACGAAATCTAAATATATCCTCTCATCTTCAATCATGAATACTACCGGTACATTGAAATGTGCAAGAATGTCAACCACAAATTGAATATTTCTGCATTTTATTCAGTCTTTGTGGCTCATCTCATGTTGCTATATACAGTATATACAACCTACAGAGTGTCAAATAAACAGTCTGTGTCACAAGCTCATCTTGCTGTTATCCTTTATAATATCTAACTTTAAATGTCTACCAGATGTAAGTAAAGTACAAAATAAGAAGTCCATTAATACCATAAACACAGTAAAGGCATTAACCCTAGTCTAAGGCCAGACCAAAAAATGTTGGTCTGCGGATTTCCTGCACCCACATCATTTTCTGAAAAATTTGAATTATTACTATTATATTTATTTTGGTGGCACATTCTCTGATCGATAGCCAGATTTGGGAGTTTGCAAAAAAAAATTTCCCCCAGAAAAAATTTAAATGTTGCCCACTCCACTTGATGTAAGGTTAAAATCCAGACAAAAAACACACTAAAATTCGCTCACTTGCACCATATTTTCTAAATGTAAATCCGTAGACCCACTTTTTTATTTGGTGTGGCCTAAGGGCTGCATGGTGTTTTTATGCATCATGCCCTCTTGTCGTCATGATGCATCAATGCATCCCTGCTGCAATGGTGAATCATGTTCTCCCTTTGGGAGTGCATCAACTCCACAGGGTCCTCATGATGCATGCATACAGACCTGGGGCTGTATGCATGCATCATGAAGAGAAGGGCATGATGCATTAAAGCACTCTTCTGTTAAACGTAATACTGAAGACGTGATAAATACATAGTAACTATAGTGATCTACAAAAGACTGTCTCTCATAAGATCGGGCCATTGTCAACGTCTTTGACTGGGTTCCAGCTTTGTTCGGCTTGATGGAAAATTGCTTATTTAGGGAAGAGGGAGATATAAATGGGCCAAAAGTTTAATTCATGTTACAACACTTAAAATTAGTAATTAGCAGCCAATTAATATCTCCATCTTCCCTAAATAAGCCATTTTCTATCAAGTCGGTCAAAGCTGGCACCCGGTCAAAGCTGGCACCCAGTCAAAGCTGGCACCCGGTCAAGGACGAAAACATTAGCCCGACCTCATGAGACACAGCCCAAAGCGTCCAATGGTAACAACTCAAAAGTACCAGTACCCTAATGTAGGGACCTTATATTCAGTAAGTGTCTATTACATTGTCCATGTACTATGTCATGATAAAAGCAAAAAAAGGTTACTGTAAATTAGCGACAATAGCCATCACTCCTCGGTGTGGCGCGCCACATGCCTCTCTATGCTGGGACTATTAACCCTTTTAGGGAGTAATACTTTTTTAACAACAGGTGGGGGAGGGGCCAAAATAATTTAACCTGTTTTGAGCCAAAAAGCCCGCGTGTTACTATGCTTCAAAGGGCCCGCGCGCGAGCCGATTTTCGGCTGTAAGGGGGGGGAGGTACAAAATGTTAAACCCTCGACTGGGGGGGGGGGGGGGGTGTAAAAAAGTTTCACGCGCTCCGCGCGGAAACCCACCACCCCCCCTGTTGCCAAAAAATGATCACTCCCTTAGAGTTAGGGCCACACCACAATAAAAAGTTGATCTTCGGATTTTCCACACCATACTTTCGAAAATGCACTTTTATTTTTGAAAAAAGAAGTTTCTACGGATGCGCCCGCATCATTTTATGAGAAATTTGAATTTTTTATTTTATTTTTTTTGGTGGCACTTTTTCTCATCGATAGCCAGGTTTGGGAGTTTGCAAAAAAGTTTCCCTCAAAAAAAAAGGTGCCTGCTGCACTTGATTCAAGGTTACAATCCAAAGAATTTGGGGGGGAAAAAAATATCCACTCGCTCGCACCATATTTTCGAAATGAAAATCCATAGACCAACTTTTTTTTGGGTGTGGCCTATAAAGGGACGTCATCTTATCGTTAATAGTGCACCAGATTGTCTGACGGACACTTCGCGACGTACAAGTCATAAAAGAAAACAAGCACCACAGTGTAAATGTACAAGTATTTCAACAAG
The DNA here is from genome assembly GCA_947462335.1 of Harmothoe impar. Classification (NCBI taxonomy): domain Eukaryota; kingdom Metazoa; phylum Annelida; class Polychaeta; order Phyllodocida; family Polynoidae; genus Harmothoe; species Harmothoe impar. The sequence continues at coordinate 76,578,053 of OX381712.1, forward strand.
CGCTACAAGTCCAAAGTACCCTTAGTAGAATTGTATAATATCCTTTCATTAAAGGATGAGATCGTGAATGATTGGGACAACTTTTAAAAAAAGGTATATGACATCACTCAAAATGCGTGCAATACACGATGCACACTGCCTCACCCTGGTGATACCAAGCTGACAGACCTCCCTTTGTTGTCCCTATCAGCTATTATTATCCTAAATGCAATGTATCAAATGGTCTATGGCCAGGTGAAGTAAAGTCTTGCATGTGTCCCGATAACTACTTCGTAAAGCGGCTTCTCCGTGGATTGGGAGAACGCAAAAGCAGAGTTTCATACACGAACGAGGATTATTTTACAATTGACCAGTCTTTAAATCATATCAAACTTGAATAGTGCTAAAAAAATGTATTAATTTTCGACTCGATTCGCACCATCTTTGAACTCATGAGAAAATGTTGAATTTGGGCAAAACTTCTGTTCTAGTTGCAATATTTACACAATATAAACAAATATAAAGCTAACAGTACATCAGCGACTATACTATTCTGTCAGTATTTGACACCAGTGGTAACAAAAGGTACCCTGGCAGCACACCGGTGTATTAAACATACAAGTCTGGCAAGACGGGTGGATGACTATGACTTCAGCATGGTCCATAGTGACAACATCATGGTACGGTCCGTAGTGACGTCATCCCTGTCTGTAGTGACGTCATCACAGTACGGTCTGTCGTAACGTCATCCCTGTCTGTAGTGACGTCATCACAGTACGGTCTGTGTAACGTCATCCCTGCTTGTAGTGACGTCATCACAGTACGGTCTGACGTGACGTCATGACGGTCAGTAGTGACGTCATCCCTGTCTGTAGTGACGTCATCAGGGTGCAGCGAGGGGGCTGGCCGTAGAGTCTGCTATACTGATGACGTAACTAAGGCTGGTTTGTAGTGACGTCAGACAGTAGCCCTCCTCACCCATCAGGTACCTGTAACAGGACAGCATGTTAACAAAAGCACAGACGTATACTGAGAATAGTAACAGGTTAAAGGCGAAATGCTTGCTATCTCTCAGTTACAGTCACAGCTGAGTGAAGATCAGGACTCTGGGCCTTTCACAGGCTTAAACTGATCAGCTTGGTTATGCTGGGAGTAGATGATTGTATATAGCACAAGGTCTGACAGAGCTAGACGCCTATCATCTTTATACCCTAGATGTAGGGTGTTCACAGCGGCCTACCACGGCCCAGACAACCAGCTGTTCTCCCCTCTATTTACACTCATGTCCCATTCATGGCTAATTGACTCCAATAACTACAGATATGGTCATACCATTGGAAAGCTATGGTTTCATTCTACACAATGTATGGGTTATGCAAAGATTTGTACATTTCTACTAGTGGTTTTATATGAATGAGTAAGTAGAAACTGGGGAGTGTGTGCTCCCTGTGCAGGCCCACAATTTGGCACTAGTAATTGATAGCTGCCCAGCAGCTGACCTGTACTAAAATATATTTCTGGGAGAGGCTATTTGTGCAGTCAATTCAGAATTGATTGGATTGCAATGCTAAGATATAGGCCTACATTTACATATATCCCACATGTTATATGGACTATCAGATCCAGATCTACAGCAAAATATTTCCTAAAAGCTATTGAATCACCTTTAAAATAGAGGGGCATAAAAGTGTGGGATCATACATTTAATTCCCATATATGTTTACTATCTCCTGTCTGAAGAACAAAGTGATTGGAAAAGAATTGGCCCCCAGATTCACACTTATGTGGATCTACCTTTTCTTAAGAGTAGTACATTCCCTATGTAAGTCACCCTCCACTGCACCTGGATCCCTGCCACTCACACTGTAGCAGGGGGTGCTATTTCAGGACCAATCCACTGCATGGTTAGACAGGGCTCTCTTGTCCTCCCAAAACACCTTACTTTTTGCAAAGAAAACCCAATTTAACTATGTTCTAGTGGTGGTAGATTCACAATTCTTTCAGAATTCTCTTAGTTAAGATCCTGTCTATCTATCCTGTACAAAAAACGCAACTTTTCTGCACTCAATAAAAATGGCCTGAACGCCCTACTAGATGGCCTACTGCATCATGTGTTTAGCAATAGACATGTGGCTCCACCTGAAGTATAAAGATGATGGTGGACTAACAGTTTGTATATTACTAACTAGATGGCGCTACCCTCTATGTCCAAACCCATGTTACAGTAGGGCCATATAGTGTATAAAGATGATGGGCGTCTAGCTCTGTCAGACCTTATGCTATATATACAGTTATCCACTCTCGGCATAACCAAGCTGGTCAGGTTAAGCCTATGGGGCCTTTATAGAGGAGGTAGGGTTCAATTAATTCAATGTACAAAGTAAAGGTTCTGCAATCTCGAAAAATTTAAAAGTACATATCTACAATTATTTGTTTCAAGCAAATTAAAGAGAAGCTTGATATTTATAATGATTAATTAATTATTTCTGGATATTTGTCAATAGCACCTCCATTTCAATACTACATATAGCATGAGAACTTACAAAGACAGTGCATTACTAAACATGGGAGGGGATGGAGGGTCCAAACAAACGTTGGCCCCTTTTAGTATGGGTATTGGGCGCCTACTGCTGGGAACCCCTACACCCCGTGTTGTGTGGATGCACGTACCCTTCATGTATGAACTCCTCCATAGTGCGGCACTCAGCCACCAGCTGGGGCAGACGGGCACGGATCAGGACGTACGACAAGACCGGCAACAGGTCATCAGCACCCCTACAAGGTATAGCAGAGTCATGTCACTGTGTGAAGCAAGAACATACCGTAAAACCTCACGTATAAGCCGCAGCTAGTACGCAAATCAGATCGCTGGTGCAGCTTATAGGATCGGCACAGAGTCCATTTTTTGCTCCTATAGTACAGTACTAAAGTCACCATAACCAGATCGGGATCGGCCCAAAGTTGGGGTGCATAAGGCCACTCAAAACAAAAAGAGTTATTTCTAGCTGACTGCATTAGGCCACACCAAAAAAAAGAGTTGGTCAATGGATTTCGCGCACCTTATTTTCAGAAATGGAAATTTTTTTTTTTTTTTGAAAAAAAAATTGTCAATGGATTTCGCTCGCTTCATTTTTTTCAAAATTGAGAATTTTTTTTTTTTTTTTCAAATTTTCTTCCAGTAATTCCCCTAGATTAACCAATAAATTTTTATGTTAGGGGTCCACTAAGAACTTTTGTCGGAGCCATTTTCCACCAACAATATCCATTGACAAAAAAAAATTCTTTAAAAAAAAAATAAAAAAAATTCGCTCGCTCGCACCATTTTTTGAAAAGTGAAATCCATTGACCAACTTTTTTTTTTGGTGTGGCCTTACTGATATCATAACCTTTAATTTGATACCAAATTTGCCAATATTTTCAATTTTAGCATATTTTTCATCAAAAAGGTAAAAAAAAAGTTTTCCTTGTTGTAGTTTTCGATGAATAACTGATGTGTGACTGAGGTGTGTCTAAGGGGTAACTGACATGTAACTAAGGTGTAACTGATGTGTAACTATGGGGTAACTGACATGTAACTGAGGTGTAACTAAGGTGTAACTGACGTCACTAAGGTGTAACTGACATGTAACTAAGGTGTAACTGACGTGTAACTATGAGGTAACTGATGTGTAACTATGAGGTAACTGATGTGTAACTAAGGTGTAACTGACGTGTAACTAAGGTGTAACTAACATGTAACTAAGGTGTAACTGACATGTAACTAAGGTGTAACTGACATGTAACTATGGGGTAACTGATGTGTAACTAAGGTGTAACTAACATGTAACTAAGGTGTAACCGACATGTAACTAAGGTGTAACTGACGTGTAACTAAGGTGTAACTGACGTGTAACTAAGGTGTAACTGAAGTTTAACTAAGGTGTAACTGACGTGTAACTAAGGTGTAACTGACGTGTAACTAAGGTGTAACTGACGTGTAACTAAGGGGTAACTGACGTGTAACTAAGGGGTAACTGACGTGTAACTAAGGTGTAACTGACATGTAACTAAGGTGTAACTGACGTGTAACTAAGGTGTAACTGACGTGTAACTAAGGTGTAACTGACATGTAACTAAGGTGTAACCGACATGTAACTAAGGTGTAACTGACGTGTAACTAAGGTGTAACTGACGTGTAACTAAGGTGTAACTGAAGTTTAACTAAGGTGTAACTGACGTGTAACTAAGGTGTAACTGACATGTAACTGACGTGTAACTGACGTGTAACTGACGTGTAACTGTACGTACGTGGTGTGTTGCGTAGAGCCGGTCTGAGTGCTGCTCGAGTTTTCCTCCATGATCTGACACAAGAGCTTACACAGACGCACTGTAAGAAAGAACAGCATCAGGTGTGAGCAGTCATTGAGTATTTATTGCAAGCTGGGGGGGGGGGGGGGGATTTAAATAACTGCTGGGCCCCAGTTGTTGGTGTTTTCTAATGCAATTATGAAAAAGTTTCTAACTTTAGATGACTCGAGTGCAGAAGTGGAACTAGAGATAATTGCACACATTTAATACCAGGGGATAATTCGGTCATTATGGAAGTATGGTAGTCATGATATTATAGAATAATGCATGCACAAAAAAAACCTCCAACAACCAAAACAATAACTCACCGACACTTTCTAACTTGGCGAGGGGAGAGGTGAGTTTGGTGAGTCTCGTGAGTTCATCGATGCATGACTGGAATGGGCTTGACCCCGCGACCTTGGGACAGAACTTGTCCTTGACCCCCAGCTCTGTGGGCGACACGTCCAGGAGCCGCGTCATGGCACGGGCTGCAGTCACCTCCTCATGGTAACTACCCAGTCTGTACAAGGATATGTTAATCGTTGAATGGCAATATAAGCAGGGCACAGCTCTGAGATAGCACCTACTATGTACAATTTTCTTTCTCCGATCAGAAATTTCCCTTTTGGTGACCATAATCACCATAAAGCTGCGATATAGCGCTGGGCAACTCTCAATTTCACCAGGAAAATGAATGGCACATTCTAATAAATTTGGCTTAATATTTCAATTTTTAAAACTTTCCTGGACTGAGGTCAAAATTTTAATTGATTTCATGACTTTACAACTCTATTTTCCATAACTTTCCCTGACATTCCATAATTAGTTGGAACTCTGAATTATAGCCAAGTACCTAGCTATACAAGGCGAGGAGTTTTTGAATTGAAAAAAAACAAAACACAATTGAATACCAACCTATACAAGGCGAGTAAGTAAGGCCAGAGAGGTTTAAAGAAGGGTTCCTCCAGACTGGACCAGCAGAGGTCACGACCCCCGGGGGAGTCAAGCGCCTCGTAGGCCACGATAAACATGGCCGACAGTTTGTCCATGCCCTCCCGCACGTCGGCCGTGATAAACCTGTAACAGAACAAGACGATATTTAATACCAGCTTCTTTATTTTAAGACCAAAAAGTTGTTTCTCATCACTGCGCGCATCATAAAAATCATTGTTTAGGGGAAACTTCTTTTACTTTTCTTTTTTTTTTACATTTTTGATTAAAAATATGCTAAAATTGAAATAATATTGGCCAATTTGGTATCAAATTAAAGCTTATGTTGTCAGTAATACAGTCGGCTAGGAATAGCTGGCATAATAATAACCTTTGCTGATCAATAAACTCCAAAATACTAAAATATTGAAAATTGATAGAGAAAAGTCCAAATTTCCAAAAGCGTCGAGTGATAAAAAAAGAAGAAAATTAGATAAAAAACGCTCTCATAATATTCTTCACTGCTTGGTGATGAGAAACAGCTTTTTTTTGAGTGGCCTAACAAAGCCGATATCATCTCCCACTCCTGCCCTCTGCTTAGGGCCCGTCACACTCTGGGCCTCACATCTCCCTGGCCTCCAGCCACCAGGCCTCCTCCTGCCCACCCCAGCCCTCTGGTCCCGTCGCTGACTTCTTCTTGCCAAGTGATTGAGACTAAGTGACCAAGTGCCTTGCGGAATACATACAGTAAAACCTCGCGTATAAGCCTAACTCGTGTATAAGCCACACCTCGACTTTGGGCCGATCCTATAAGCCGCACTAGAGATCTGATCATGGTGACTTCTAGTGCTGTACCCTAGTAGCAAAAACTCGCATATAAGCCGCACCCTGACCCTGGGCTGATTGTATAAGCCGCACCGGCGATCTGACTCGCGTACTAGCCGCGGCTTATACCCAAAGTTTTACGGTTGGAAGCAGTGCCTGAGATGGTGGCTGGGCCCTCATACACCAAAATAGCCGAGAGGTCCAAACCGACATCACGCCACATCTATTCTCAAATCATGTACAATGACCCCACATCGGACCACATCGACCCTCCCATACCCCACTCTGGAACCAATTCCAAGACCTTGAAAGGAGAGGATGGTGGAAGAAGCAACCAACATAAACTGTTTGTTGAATACAATTACATGGTGAATGATAATAATATGAATTACAGTGGCTATACATGGTTATATACACATACCCGATGTGTTTGTCTAATGCATCTTTCTTTAAGTTCTCGATTCTTTCCTCGTCCGTCACCGATGCTAGATCCTTCACCATGTCCATGTCACTTGTGTCAAGGTGTCGGGTTTCTGGATAATCGCTCGTCACCGACTGATTGGTCGCTTCACTCGCCAACTCCTCGAAGAGGTCGTCATATTTGTCTACATCTGAGGTGATTTGCTGGGTGTGTTTTATGTCAGCTTGTAGAGTGTGTGAGATGGTTGTGTTCTGTGTGAGGGCGGTGCGGAGGTCGTCACGGGTTTCCTGACACACCTCGGGGAGTGTCTTGTTGGGGGAGGTCGGGGACCTGGCTCCATCCCTGGGTGGGGGAGACGATTCCTGTTCTTGAGAACCTGGGAGTGTGAGATGACACAAGGGTATATTACAAATAGAAAAAACTGTCATTAAACAAGAATAGATTTCGGTGAGGTGTGTTAGATTTTTTCCCTAGTCAATTTTTAAAATTAAATTTGGGGTGAAATTATTTTGGCCCATCCCCATCTGAGAAGTTTCCCTTTTTTGGGGGGTTTCCCCCCACCCTAACTTTTAAGAGGTCCAAATTTGTATGCAAACACTTAAGAGCCCTAGCCTAGTCAAACTGGGCCGATCCTAGACCTTTTCAGACAATTAAAAAATAAATGTAATGATGGCATTTCGTCAGGTATAGAGATACTCTATGGATGATTAATAAGCGGTCAGCGATTAGTGAAATCTACAAACATTTTTAAGATCCTCATTCATACAGTCAGTAGAATTTAGACCGTATTCGACGCAAGCCAGGGCGCTTATAAAATTATTTTTATGGTGTTTTAAGCACTTAAGAGTTTAATTGTCTCCAAAATTGGGAAATTTGAGAAATTGGGAAATTTGAGCCTTTGTTCTAGTCTAAAAATGCCCTAAAAAGAGGAGGGGTGGTGATTAGGGGGAGGGCGCTTATTACGTTGAATACGGCAACCTACTTGTTGGCCCCTGTGGTGGGTCTTGGTTGGGCTGACTGCCCATCACCCCGGCCGTGGTCTCGCGGTCGGGGGAGGGCAGGTAGGGCACGGTGATGCGGTTCAGCTCGTGTACGTAGCTCAGCACCAGGGGGCGGAGTTTGTCGTAGATGGAGTACTGCAGCTTGGTCAGCAGCTGCGTCAGCGGGTGGTCCTTGGTGCTGGGGGGGAGGAAGTACAGGGAATTACCAAATATACATCTTTTTTAACACTACAATAAAACCTCACGTACAAGCGTCTGTTCACCGGTGCGGGTTATACAAAGTGTTTTACAAATACACTACAGTTAAGGCCAGACCAAAAAACAATTGGTCAATGGATTTCGTGCACCTAATTTTCGGAAATTGTCAATGGGTTTTGCTCGCCTAATTTTTTCAGAAATCAAGAATTTTTATCTGTCTTTTTAAATTCCTTTTTCTCATGATTCCCGCAGATTAACGTTGAATTTTTATCAGAGACTTGGTTAAAAAAAATTCACTCGCTTAACTTTTTCATGACCAAAATCCCAAATTCTTAAGAAAATGAAATAAAATTTCGCCCGCTTGCAACATTTTTTCAAAAGTGAAGTCCATTGACAGGGTTCCCACAAAAAAATTCCATGACAAAAATCTCAATTTTCCATGACATTTATAACATTCTTGTTGGGGGTCAGGGGGCTTGCCCCTGATAATATGTCTAAAATCTAGAGAGCAAATAATACATACTTGAGTATGAGTAGAATGAGGTCCTGTATGAGTTTGCCGTTGTCGGGTGTCGCTGACAACTTCTGCCGCCAGGTCTGCAGGTACTTCTGGTAACAGAAACACAAATATTTTACATTTTAGATTCTCAGTCACATTACCGTACCGACGTGTTTAAGTGCCCCGGCGCTTATAACTTTGGAGGGGTGTTTACCCCTGGCGCTTATACAAGACAGGCGCTTATTGTGGCTCCAGATGAGTCAAAAGTGACCTGGCGACCTGGGGTGTTTTCCAGGCGACCTGGCGACCTGGTTCAATAATATAAGCGACCTGGCGACTTTTGGAAATGTATGACAATAGCATAAATGGTCTAAAAAGGCGACTTTATGACCTGGGGCCCTTAATTTCGGCGACTTTCTGAACTGAGGGGGGGACCCCTCTGCACCCCCCTTATTCAAGATCCAGTTTTAGTGCTTAAGAGTAATTTAAAGACCCTCATACCCCCGGCGCTTATTCAATACCCGGTGCTTAAACGCGAAGGTACGGTAGTTACATATTTTCAAAAATAAACCAAGATTATAATATATGCCTACATTATGTATAACTCTGAACCCCTTAGGGAGAAAATGGAAATATACTTTAATGTACGGTACCAACTTGTATTTAGTGGCACTTCAGTTGTCAAAATGTATATATTCAATTGATAAATCATTTTTTACATAAGGTAGGCCTACGCATATTTATACTCTCAAAAACGTGTGGTCAATTTTTAATGACAGGGGGTGGTGAGATTGTGCGCACCCACACATAACACTTTCTCGCCTCCTCAAAGGGTCGACATGTTTACCTACCCTGCAGGGAAGCTTGAAAAGTACACAGGGTCCCCACAGAAATTTCAGTTTGAAATTCAATGACATTTCCATGACATTCCATGACAAAAATCTCAATTTTCCATGACATTTATTACATTCTTGTGGGGGGTTAGGGGGCTTGGCCCCTGAGAAAATTCTAAAATCTAGAAAGCAAATGGTACATTCTCAGAGACTTTGTGATATCAATTCTATTATTTTCATTTTCCATGACCTTCCATGACACACAGCAAATTTTAACAAAATTCCATGACATTCCATGACTTTCCATGACAGCTTTCAAATTTCACGACATTCCATGATTTCCATGACTTGTTGGAACCCTGAGTACATGATGCTCAGGCTTTTTCACTGTGAGTATTAAAAGGTGATACTTTTACCCCCTTTGTACTTGTAAAAGGAATTATGCCAAAAGAAATTACAAGTCGCTCACCGCGTCAGCTTCATAGATGAGGACCTGACTGTAGATGTGGCGCCGCTCCTGTTCATCTTTGGACATCCCCGCCGTCGACGCAAACCGGCTGGAATTAATGTAATCATTTATTTCACATAACATATCAATTCTGGCTTAATCATGTTAAAAACAAATATCGGATTATGATCCAGAAAAGGTCCCCAAGTTGAATAATATCAATTTTTAGCGATAGGCTCTGACTGCTTCATAAAACCCCTAACTGCCTGCACCACAGCTGACACCCCACTGTGTATATATAAAATTTGATTACTAGTAATGTATCTAGTTTTCTGACACTATTATTGCGAAAACCTGCCCAATCTCGTGTGTGAAGGGTTAATACAATTCCAGATATTTGAAAATGTTTGCGCGCTCCGCGTGAAATCTCAACCCCCCCCCCCCCTGTTGTTAAAAAATGAGCACTGTCTTAAGTGTACATTACAAATTCATATAAAAGTACATATACATTGAAAAAAACACCTGAGCAATAAATACTTAGCAGAGTTTACCGGTGCCTGACAATGAACGTACCAGCCCCATATCGACAGAGCAGGTTGCGGCAGGGTAAAGGTAAGGATTATCTTTGGTTTAGAAGTCAGGGGATAGCGCGGACGCAGTCCCCCCCTAACAAAAATTGCGCACCCGAGTCATCCACATGTGGGATGATCGCAAGGGTCAACCCAACCGTAGTGCAATGGAGGGGCCTCGCCCTGGGGGAACCTCCTTGACGATCAAGGTGTCTCCTGTGCCAGGTAAGTATGATTTTGAGCGGCTGGGCTGACTACTTATCCAGTTCTAATCCCCCAGAGTTAAGGTGTCTGATGTAGGAAACACCCCATAATACACTTATACCGCCGTATTGCGTCACCTCCTCTACTCTATCTGTATATCTAATGATGTATTATTCATTTTCAATACTCTAGATCAACCATTTATAGTAATTTCCCACTTTATGGCGGGTAAATTCACGCAACTGCTGTGAAATTCTCTCTGTACGCAGTAGTGCTGCCATCTGGTGTCAGAATCTGGTACCACCAGGTGGGGGTGCAGCCACCTGGTGACGGTTTGTGGTACTAGCGGCACCCTAACTCAGCCCCACATGTGGTGTTATGTAACTTGTAAGTACCTGCTGATAGGGTGCTGTCTCACCAGATGGCATTACATCATAGTCCATTACATAATATTAGGTAATTAGACTTTGATTAATTAATTAATTGCCATCTAATCTAGTTTAAATCCATTAATATGAGTCACCTTCTACCTGCAAAGTGGACTGACGCATGCCTGCCCTTTATAGGGGTCTGGACGGAGGTGCGCTGGTTACGGTGACACACACTGATAAGGGAGTGCTCATTTTTTAACAACAGGGGGGGGGGGGTGGTGGATTTGGGGGGGGGGTAAAAACTTTGGACCCCTTGACCGGGGAGGGGGGTAAAAAATTTAGACCCCTCTTGGGGGGGGGGGGGCAAAAAAATTCAACCTGTTTTGAGGTAAAAAGGCTGCGCGTTACTATGCTACAAAGGGGCGCGAATGCGCCCGATTTTCGGCCTACCGGGGGGGGGTAAAAAATTTCGACCCCTCTAGGGGGGGGGGGGGTGAAAAAATTTTGCGCGCTCCGCGGGAAATCTCACCGCCCCCCCCCCCCTGTTGTTAAAAAATGAGCACTCCCTAAGAGCTGATAAGACTGTTACAAGCCTGTCCCCTATTTGTCCCCTATTTGTCCCCATAGTACCGTAAATTCTCGCGTAGAAGCCGCGGCTTGTACACGAGTCAGACTCAGCTTTCTTTTGATACCAAACATGCCTATATAGGGTGCGGCTTATACGAGAGTTTTTATTAGTATACTACAGTACCAAAATCGCAATATTCAGACCCCCTCTGCGGCTTATATAATTTGTCAGAGTTAGGGGTGCGGCTTATACGCGAGTTAGGATTATACGCGAGAATTTACGGTAGTAGGTCTTATCAGTGGATTTAAGCTCAACCAGCGAAATTTAAAATGGCGGACCGACCGGGTATAACTCTAGATTCCTATACACTTGTGCTACCTTGTGAAGGTCATGTCAGTTAACCTGGGGTTAATTGTTTTAATTACCAGGTGACAGGTCAGCCTCGGCCAGCATCGATCCTACCAGTTGGATAGCCTGGGAGCAGGCTGCCATACCGCCCATTAAAACACATCCTCGGCCAGCGTCGATTCTGATCGGGGGATAGCCTGGGAGTAGCCCACCCAATACACATATATTTTAATTACCCCTTTGATTAAGATAATAATCTGTTTGTAGTTGGATGTGTATTGCACTACACCTGCGATTTGTGCCATCAAACTGGCACAAAAGTGAAATGCAGCCCTGCTGTGCCTCTACATGGGGTCCCACGATTTTGACCATGTCGCTCTGTCGATTTTTAGCACAAAGGGCCGTGTCACTGTGTCGATTTTTATGTATATATAATGTATAGAGCCTTATAAAGATGTCTGTGTCCGTCGATTTTTAAAAGGGCCGTGTCGCACGTGTCGATTTTTAAAAGGGCCGTGTCGCCGTGTCGCACGTGTCGATTTTTACCCATGCAGAGGCACCCTGCTCCCAGCCCATACTATGGTATTGGGCTGGGAGTCAGAGACTGGTGGATACCAGGTCGGAGGGAGGAGACTCTGGAGCCCTGTCCTCGGGTGGAAACATAGTGGAAGTGGCAGTCGGCAGGGCAACAGGCTGCCCACAGAATAATCATTATACCAGTCCACTTAAGCGTAGTGGAACATGTTAGGGAATGATAATTTGTTAAGAAGAATTTTTCATATTTTAACCCATTTTTGGTCAATTTTAGGGGTCTTCGGAAAGGTCGGCTAGTACTTTCATGTTTAAAAAAAAAAAAAATCCGACCTACCGACCCTACATTTTCTTCCCAGGGGTAGGGCGAGGCAGGGGATAGGTTGTTACCTGAAACATACCTCTTTTCTTTTGGCCTAATTATACAGCAGGGCTGGCTATTTGTACCCTCCCCCAGCCCCACCCGCCCACCCGCCCACACACACAGCCACAGTCGGGGGGGGTCAACATTTTTACATGAAATGTCAGGGTACCATAAAACCCCAGCTTTTAAAACGGATTTTATTTGGGATTTATTTTTCCTGCAAGACAGATTTTTTTTTCAAAATTGGGGGGATCATCTTAAAGGTGGTTTTTTTATACATTAGATTTAAGTGAAAATCATTTTGAAATTTTTTTTTTGTACAAGACTGACTTTTTCCCAAACTGGGGGGGGGGGGGGTCGTCTTAAAGGCGGGGTTTTACGGTAGTTTAAGTGTTAGTAGGTACTCACCGCGCCGCTTCCTCCTCCAGACGTCGCTGCCGCTCTTGGACCTTTTTGGCAAGCTGGGTTCAAGGAGTTAAGAATATTCTAATTATTAGAAATAGATGATCAGTGATACTAAGATGAAGTCTAATATTGAGAATCTGTAAAAAAGATGATTTTGTTTAGGAGCGATATGAATCAAATACCAAAATAAATTATATCAATTTTGTAACACTTCACAGCACGAAGTCAGGGTCACAGACTCAATTTTGTTATATCATATAAACCACACTGCTCCTGTCAATTAGTTAAGAATAATCTAATATTAGAAATCGATGATCGGTGCCACTTTAGGTAAAACATTAAGAATCTATGTAAAAGATTATTTTGCTTAAAAATGATCATGAATCCAATATCAAAAGAAATATCATACCTGACTACGACCTGAAATGACGAAAGCTTACCGTAAAACCTCGCGTATAAGCCGCGGCTAGTACGCGAATCAGATCGGCAGTGCGGCTTATAGGAACGGGCCATGGTCGGGGTGCGGCTTGTACGCGAGTTTTTGCCACTATGATACATTACTAAAATCGGCACATTCAGATCGCCAGTGCGGCTTATAGGATCGGCTGTAACTCAGGGTGCGGCTTATACGCCAGTTAGGCTTATACGCAAGGTTTTACGGTAATAGTATTACTCAGTTAAACTAAAACTGATTACAAAGATACATTTTAAATGATAGAAGATCGATTTTCAATAAGTTATCAACCAAAGGATACCGCCTCCTCCCGCCCTCTGGCTATGGCCATGTTTTCCGCCATCCGTCGTTGAAGTGAGAGACTCTGAAATGATGCATTTAGCAAATCCAGACAAACAGCTCCTAAACAATGATAATATTGGGAAATCCCTGTCAGACTCAGAATGGAACACAGTCAGCATTACTGTCACAAGATGTCGTGGTTATAACCTAGTTTGAAAACCCTTTAAGGACGGCATGATACATCAATGCGTCATATTCATTTTGAATTATGATGCACCAATGCAGCGCTGGTGAGTAACTCGCCGGCATTGCATTGGTGTATCATGCTGACCCTTCTAAAGTGCATCAACCCCATAGGGTCGGCATGATGCATGAATGCAGCGAAGGTGAGTTACTTTAAGCACTGTACTGCCCTTAAAGTGTTAGACCTTAAAGCTTGACCGTCATGGTTGAAGTGAGGCTAAAAGTCATTTGGGATATAGTTCAGTTTTGATTCACAAAGAGGGCTCTTAAGGGCACAAGATAGGGTGAATATGTTGTAGCTGGACAATGCTCATGGCCCCCTGTCCAAACACTGCTGCCCTCTGGTGGAACAGTTATTTTAGTCTATGTATGGAAAATGCTGAACTTATTCCCTGACAGGACAGCTTTAAGTCTGTCATAAGCAGAAAGAGTTAGAAGTCTTTGTTGTAAAGTCTCAGTTACTGACCTCCCCTCCCACACTTATATTATTAAGTCCTACATGCTTACGTTAGATAAACAGACAGAGTAGAAATAGAAACATGATCTCATTGAGTCAAGTATTATTACCATTTATTGCCATAAATTCCCACACCACACTTTATACATGAACCAAAACCCAGGTGCAGGTTATAGGAAAATGGCAGGTTGGGTGTGGGTTATACACGAGGGATTTGAGAAGTAAACTACAGTACCAGAGTCGCCATAATCAGATCCCAGGTGTGGGCTATACAATTTTCTAAAAGTCTAGGGGGTTACAGGAAGTTCGGATTATAAGCAGGAATTTACGGTATGTGTACCGGTTGTTTAAACACCCAGCGCTTATTCATTTCAATACCACTATACCCCTGGTGCTTATACATGCACAAGACCAGCACTTATTCAAGACCAGGTGGAGTTAAAACGCCAGCTCTCAAATGAGCCAAGGTCTTATACATGTATAAGCAGATGCTATCTGAGGGATATACAAAATTTGCCGTTTCCTACCTAAAATAAGTCCTGTATAAAACAGTGAGAGAACAATGAATTCATGTTTGTAAATACTCCTGCAAGAGCTGGAACAAAGGTTATTGCCATTGTCATGATGGATAAACCTCATGATTAATATTTTCGATTTGATGAGCATCTATATTCAATTTATAATGTTTATTAAGTTAGAAACTTAAGTCTTGGATATGTTGACTCACCATGTTGGTGGCACTGGCACTTTAAGACTCAGCATGCTAGTGGCGCTGGCACTTTAAGACTCAGTATGTTGGTGGCACTTTAAGACTCACCATGTTGGTGGCGCTGGCATTTTAAAACTCACCATGTTGGTGGCACTGGCACTTTAAGACTCACCATGTTGGTGGCACTTTAAGACTCACCATGTTGGTGACGCTGGCACTTTAAGACTCACCATGTTGGTGGCACTGGCACTTTAAGACTCAGCATGTTGGTGGCACTGGCACTTTAAGACTCAGCATGTTGGTGGCGCTGGCATTTTAAAACTCACCATGTTGGTGGCACTGGCACTTTAAGACTCACCATGTTGGTGGCACTTTAAGACTCACCATGTTGGTGACGCTGGCACTTTAAGACTCACCATGTTGGTGACGCTGGCACTTTAAGACTCACCATGTTGGTGGCACTGGCACTTTAAGACTCAGCATGTTGGTGGCACTGGCACTTTAAGACTCACCATGTTGGTGGCACTGGCACTTTAAGACTCAGCATGTTGGTGACACTGGCACTATAAGACTCAGCATGTTGGTGTCACTGGCACTTTAAGACTCACCATGTTGGTGGCGCTGGCACTTTAAGACTCACTATGTTGGTGGCACTGGCACTTTAAGACTCAGCATGTTGGTGGCACTGGCACTTTAAGACTCAGCATGTTGGTGACACTGGCACTTTAAGACTCACCATGTTGGTGGCGTTGGCACTTTAAGAATCACTATGTTGGTGTCACTGGCACTTTAAGACTCACCATGTTGGTGGCACTGGGACTTTTGGCAGAGATGCTGGCCATGCGCTTCTTGTATGCCAACATGAGCTGCTGGTTCTTGCGCTGAGCCATCTCCATCGGGGTCGGTTCTGCCGACCTGTAACACGTAACATATAGGGAATGGTACAAATTGAGCTCATGAGAGAATAAAAGTCAAAACTTATATTTTTTAGGAAGTTTCTGTGAGTTCCCTAAAACATTGAATGCATCCCATAGGTTTCCAATTAAATCATCTGCTATATTAAGGACATTTCTTTTATTGTGAACAAGTAGATCTAGGGTTGGATGTGGGCCCAATGAATGAATATCTCTTTATCGTCCTCTATTTACTTTCATTATTTTTAGTTTATATGAAAATGTGGGATTTTTTGACCATATATATGGCCCCACCAAAAAAAAAAGTCGGTCAATAGATTTCAATCTAAAAAAAATGGGTGCAAGCGAATAAATTTTTATTTTTTAAGATTCTTTTTTGTTAATGGCTTTTGTCCATGGAAAAGTGGAGAGAGCGACTTTTTAAGCTTTTTTTTAACCAGCCTCTAGCAATAATTTTCAGTAAACCTACAGCAACAAACATTTTCTTTGATATGCATGCAATTCATGAGAATACGTTTTAGAAAGGTAAAAAAACATCTCAATCTTTGAAAAAAAAGAGAGGCAAGCAAAATCCATCAACAATTATTTTTCCAAATAAAAAATGTTCGCATTTCTGAAAATAAGATGGACCATTCCACCTCAGCATCCTGGTGTGGGACCTCACACTGTGTCAGCTGACGCGTTACCAGCATGACCTTTGTTTATATCCTTGTCCTATATAATATACTACAAAGTACATGGTTATGGACATGGTTATTGCCGTAACACCTTTTGTGTAGGCTGCGGATAGTACACAAGTCAGATCAGCAGTGCGGCTTATAGGATCAGGTCAAAGTCTGGGTGCGGCTTATACACAAGTTTTCAGGTGTATACTTCAGTACTAAAGTCGCGATAATCAGAACTCTTCTGAGGATATTCCCAGTCTAGGTGCGACTAATACGCGGGTTAGTCTTATGCGGGAGGTTTTACGTTACCACCGATAGAAACCTGGGTTTCTCCCAGTGACAACCTCACAAACACTGTAATTAACCATTTAAGGGCAGCATAGTGTTTTAAGGCACTATGCTGCCCTTTTGAATGCAGCCCTGGCGAATAACCTGTCAGGGTTGCATTCCTGCATTATGCAGACCCTAGAGAGTTGATGCACTCCCTAAGTGTGGCATGATGCACCAATGAAGCACTGGCCGACAAATGAATGGGAAGATTTGCGCTCCCATGACAGCCTCAGGGTTCCCACAAAATTTTCAGACGGAAATTCCATGAAAAAATCTCAATTTTCCATGACGTTTATAACATTTTTGTGGGGGTCGGGGGCATTTCCCACAAGAAAATTTCTAAAATCAAGAAAGCAAATTGGAGATTTCTAGGAGATTTTGTGATATTAATTCTATTATTTTCAAATTCCATGACATTTCATGACACATGGCAAATCTTTACAAAATTCCATGACATTCCATGACTTTCCAGACAGCTTTCAAATTTCATGACATTCCATGACTTTCCATGACACGTGGGAACCCTGCGGCCTGTATTTACCTGCGGACGTAGGCCTTCAGGGACTGAGTGGGGCTGGGTAGTTCTGGGAGAGCGTATCCTGCGGCAGGGGTCTGACTTGGGTCTGTTGGCATGGTGTTGTTCACGGGCCCGGGGGAGGAGCCAGTGACAGGGCCCGGTATTGTCCCGGGTATCGTGACCCCGCCGGGCGCCGGGCTGGGTATCGTTGTGTCCTTAGATGCCGCCTGCGGTGCACCCACAAAGCCCACGTCCATCTTCCGCCATATTGATTCTGTAATGTGCATTAGGCCATCAGTGTTATGGATATAGGTTATTATAGACGGGAATGAATACATAAAAATATGGTTCTAAACCTGCCAAGGGGCATTTTTTAGTACAAATGTTCTGAGATGCTTTTAGGGGTAATTTGGGCATGCTGAATCCGAATTTTTTTGACCCCAAGAGGAAAAAACGTTCTTTCTGTGTCTAACGACCAAAACAAAATGGCCGCCATTCCACTCACAACCGTCACAGAATTTGTTGATTTGCTTGACAACGGCCCTATATCGACCTTTTATCATAATTTTCAGGTAGCCTACCCCCCCCCCCTAAATCTGGTCCAAGGATTTCAATGACATCATCCATTTGTTGCTAATGTAAATGGTTGCCTAGCAACAGCTATTTTATATGCTAGGCAACAGTTCTAGGAGCCTGAATGGAAGGAAAAATATAAAAAACAACTTATCTACCACAGATTTGTCATTTCGGGGTATAAAGGACTTCATAATGTTCAATACTGCTATTATAATGCATGATTTTAGGTTTTCTCTGAGTGGAATGGCGGCCATTTTGTTTTGGTCGTTAGACACAGAAAGAACGTTTTTTCCTCTTGGAGTAAAAAAAATTCGGATTCAGCATGCCCAAATTACCTCACAAAGCATCTCAGAACAATTGTACTAAAACATGCCCCTTGATTGAAGATTTTACAATATCGATACCAGTCTATTAATGTTTACCAATAATATATTATCAATATAACTCCTTATTTATTCTAGATGAGTTCTACACAATGTACAGCAAGGAACAAGACAAGACAAGGGGGCAGGGCATGGCAGGGGACAGGACAAGATAGGGGGCAAAGCAGAGGACAGGGGGCAGGGCAAGGCAGGGGACAGGACAAGATAGGGGGCAAAGCAGAGGACAGGGGACAGGGCAAGGCAGGGGACAGGACTAGATAGGGGGCAAAGCAGAGGACAGGGGGCAGGGCAAGGCAGGGGACAGGACAAGATAAGGGGCAAAGCAGAGGACAGGGGGCAGGGCATGGCAGGGGACAGGACAAGATAAGGGGCAAAGCAGAGGACAGGGGGCAGGGCAAGGCAGGGGACAGGACAAGATAGGGGGCAAAGCAGAGGACAGGGGACAGGGCGAGGCAGGGGATAGGGTGAGGCAGGAGATAGGGTGAGCCTCACTGAGGCAGGGGATAGGGTGAGGCTGGGGACAGGGTGAGGCAGGGGACAGGGTGAGGCAGGGCATAGGGCAAGGCCTGGGACAGGGTGAGGCAGGGGACAGGGCAAGGCAGGGGACAGGGCAAGGCAGGGGACAAGGCAAGGCAGGGGACAGGGTGAGGCAGGGCAAGGCAGGGGTCAGGGCAAGGCAGGGGAAAGGGCAAGGCAGGGGTCAGGGTGAAGCAGGGGATAGGGCAAGGCCTGGGACAGGGTGAGGCAGGGGACAGGGCAAGGCAGGGGACAGGGCAAGGCCCGGGACAGGACAAGGCAGGGGACAGGGCAAGGCAGGGGACAGGGCAAGGCAGGGGACAGGGTGAGGCAGGGCAAGGCAGGGGTCAGGGCAAGGCAGGGGAAAGGGCAAGGCAGGGGTCAGGGTGAAGCAGGGGATAGGGCAAGGCCTGGGACAGGGTGAGGCAGGGGACAGGGCAAGGCAGGGGACAGGGCAAGGCCCGGGACAGGACAAGGCAGGGGACAGGGCAAGGCAGGGGACAGGGCAAGGCAGGGGACAGGGCAAGGCAGGGGACAGGGTGAGGCAGGGAAAGTCAGGGGTCAGGGCAAGGCCGGGGACAGGGCAAGGCAGGGGACAGGGTGAGGCAGGGAAAGGCAGGGGTCAGGGCAAGGCCTGGGACAGGGCAAGGCAGGGGACAGGGTGAGGCACGGCAAGGCAGGGGTCAGGGTGAAGCAGGGCAAGGCAGGGGACAGGGCAAGGCAGGGGACAGGGCAAGGCAGGGGACAGGGCAAGGCAGGGGACAGGGTGAGGCAGGAGATAGGGCAAGGCCGGGGATAGGGCAAGGTCGGGGACAGGACAAGGCAGGGAACAGGGCAAGGCAGGGGACCGGGCAACGCAGGGGACAGGGCGAGGCAGGGCAAGGCAGGGGACAGGGCAAGGCTGGGGATCGGGTGAGGCAGGGAAAGGCAGGGGACAGGGCAAGGCATGAGAGCGGGCAAGGCCGGGGACAGGGCAAGGCAGGGGACAGGGCAAGGCAGGGGACAAGGCAAAGCAGGGGACAGGGTGAGGCAGGGAAAGGCAGGGGTCAGGGTGAAGCAGGGGATAGGGCAAGGCCTGGGACAGGGCAAGGCCGGGGACAGATTGAGGCAGGGGACAGGACAAGGCAGGGGACAGGGCAAGGCAGGGGACAGGGTGAGGCAGGGAAAGGCAGGGGACAGGGCAAGGCCGGGGACAGGGCAAGGCAGGGGACAGGGTGAGGCAGGGGACAGGGCAAGGCAGGGGACAGGATGAGGCATGGAATGGCAGGGGTCAGGGCAAGGCCGGGGACAGGGCAAGGCAGGGGACAGGGTGAGGCAGGGCAAGGCAGGGGTCAGGGTGAAGCAGGGGATAGGGCAAGGCAGGGGACAGGGCGAGGCCGGGGACAGGGCAAGGCAGGGGACAGGGCAAGGCCAGGGACAGGACAAGGCAGGGGACAGGGTGAGGCAGGGGATAGGGCAAGGCAGGGGAACGGGCAAGGTCGGGGACAGGACAAGGCAGGGGACAGGGCAAGGCAGGGGAGAGGGCAAGGCAGGGGACAGGGCGAGGTAGGGCAAGGCAGGGGACAGGGCTAGGCTGGGGACCGGGTGAGGCACGGAAAGGCAGGGGACAGGGCAAGGCATGAGACCGGGCAAGGCCGGGGACAGGGCAAGGCAGGGGACAGGGCAAGGCCGGGGACAGGGTTAGGCAGGGGACAAGGCAAGGCAGGGGACAGGGTGAGGCAGGGAAAGGCAGGGGTCAGGGCAAGGCCGGGGACAGGGCAAGGTAGGGGACAGGGCAAGGCAGGGGACAAGGCAAGGCAGGGGACAGGGTAAGGCAGGGGACAAGGCAAGGCAGGGGTCAGGGCAAGGCCGGGGACAGGGCAAGGCAGGGGACAGGGTGAGGCAGGGCAAGGCAGGGGTCAGGGTGAAGCAGGGGATAGGGCAAGGCAGGGGACAGGACAAGGCCCGGGACAAGGCAAGGCAGGGGACAGGGTGAGGCAGGGGTCAGGGCAAGGCAGGGGACAAGGCAAGGCAGGGGACAGGGTAAGGCAGGGGACAAGGCAAGGCAGGGGACAGGGCAAGGCCCGGGACAAGGCAAGGCAGGGGTCAGGGCAAGGCAGGGGACAGGGTGAGGCAGGGCAAGGCAGGGGTCAGGGTGAAGCAGGGGATAGGGCAAGGCCTGGGACAGGGTGAGGCGAGGACAGGGCAAGGCAGGGGACAGGGCAAGGCCGGGGACAGGACAAGGCAGGGGACAGGGCAAGGCAGGGGACAGGGCAAGGCAGGGGACAGGGTGAGGCAGGGAAAGGCAGGGGTCAGGGCAAGGCCGGGGACAGGGCAAGGCAGGGGACAGGGTGAGGCAGAGAAAGGCAGGGGTCAGGGCAAGGCCGGGGACAGGGCAAGGCAGGGGTCAGGGTGAAGCAGGGGATAGGGCAAGGCAGGGGACAGGGCGAGGCCGGGGACAGGGCAAGGCAGGGGATAGTGTAAGGCCAGGGACAGGACAAGGCCGGGGGCAAGGCAGGGGTCAGGGCAAGGCAGGGGACAGGGTGAGGCAGGGGATAGGGCAAGGCCTGGGACAGGGTGAGGCAGGGGACAGGGCAAGGCAGGGGACAGGGCAAGGCAGGGGACAAGGCAAGGCAGGGGACAGGGTGAGGCAGGGCAAGGCAGGGGTCAGGGAAAGGCAGGGGACAGGGCAAGGCAGGGGTCAGGGTAAAGCAGGGGATAGGGCAAGGCCTGGGACAGGGTGAGGCAGGGGCGGGGGGCAAGGCAGGGGACAGGGCAAGGCCCGGGACAGGACAAGGCAGGGGACAGGGCAAGGCCGGGGACAGGGAAAGGCAGGGGACAGGGTGAGGCAGGGAAAGGCAGGGGTCAGGGCAAGGCCGGGGACAGGGCAAGGCAGGGGACAGGGTGAGGCAGGGGACAGGGCGAGGCAGGGGACAGGGTGAGGCAGGGCAAGGCAGGGGTCAGGGTGAAGCAGGGGATAGGGCAAGGCAGGGGACAGGGCGAGGCCCGGGACAGGGCAAGGCAGGGGACAGGGTGAGGCAGGGCAAGGCAGGGGTCAGGGTGTTCAAAGCAGGGGATAGGGCAAGGCAAGGGTCAGGGTGAAGCAGGGGATAGGGCAAGGCAGGGGACAGGGCGAGGCCCGGGACAGGGCAAGGCAGGGGACAGGGTGAGGCAGGGCAAGGCAGGGGTCAGGGTGAAGCAGGGGATAGGGCAAGGCAGGGGACAGGACAAGGTTTTAGGGTACCTACCTTGTTGGAGACTGTCGACCAGCTCCAGGATCCGCTCCATACAGAGGTTACCGAGCTGCACACACTTCTTGGTGCCTGCACTCACACTGAAACCTGCAGTAACAACAACACACAGTGTCAACATGAACCATGAGGCCTTAACAAATCTTTTGTTGTGCCAAAAATAAATAGGGTCGCTAGGCCACACCAAAAGAAAAAGTTGGTCAATGGATTTCACTTTTCAAAAAAATGGTGCGAGCGAGCGAATTTTTTTTTTTTTTTTTTAAGAATTTTTTTTTGTCAATGGATTTCGTCGGTGGAAAACTGAAGCGAGCGACAATTTTTTTTATATTTTTTATTACCAGCCTCCAACAAAAGTTCTAAGTTTATCCCTAACATGAAAATTTATTGGTTGATCTGGGGGAATTACTGGAAGAAAATTTGAAAAAAAAAGAAAAATCTCAATTTTGAAAAAAAGGAGGCGAGCGAAATCCATTGACCATTTAAAAAATAAAAAAAAAAAATTTCCATTTCCAAAAATAAGGTGCGCGAAATCCATTGACCAACTTTTTTTTTGGTGTGGCCCTAGGTCGATTTTTTTTCAAGCAATTTTTGGGTCAAAATATCTGATTTTGCTGGTAAAATCGCCAGAAATGTCATGAATTTTCTCAAAAATCTAAAAAAATGTCTGTAAAAAATTTGGGTCGGCCCCAATACGTAGGGTCGGTTGGGATACCGGAACACAATTCTTTTTTAAACCCTGATGGTAAAGGCTGTCCACTCAGACTGTTACTGACATGACATCAACATGCGTGGGTGTTGATTTTAAGAAAATAAATTTGTATCAGGTATATTACTTTGCAATGTGGGCAGCAGCTCAACCTACTTTAAAAAAAATAACATTATCAAAGTACTTGTAAAAATGTCTATGTTGAACACTGCAAGGACAATACCAAATTAGGTGTTAGGATTTTAAACTTTTATTAATTGAAAGTACAGTAGGTGATATGATAAGGCCACACTTTTTTTATTCTTTGGTTACAGACATCATGAAAATTTTCTCAAGCACAGAGGATGAAATGAAAAAAAAATAGAAGAATTTAGAATTTAGTCTTTCACGTTTTACCACCTAAAATCTTTGATAACGGTCCGACTTTAATTGCAATTTAACTGGACATTCAGTTCTATTTTTAGTGCGGGGATTTCCATAGCAGTGTGACGGGCCCGTAACCCAAAGAAGCGTGGCCTAAAGGTGTGACACATATAAGGGAAATAAAGGTTACCGTACCGAGTACGTGTGCGTTATGTAACGTAAAGGCACCTACCGAGTATGTGTGCGTTATGTAATGTAAAGGCACCTACCGAGTATGTGTGCGTTATGTAATGTAAAGGCACCTACCGGGTATGCGTGCGTTATGTAATGTAAAGGCACCTACCGGGGATGTGTGCATTATGTAATGTAAAGGCACCTACCGAGTATGTGTGCGTTATGTAATGTAAAGGCACCTACCGAGTATGCGTGCGTTATGTAATGTAAAGGCACCTACCGGGGATGTGTGCATTATGTAATGTAAAGGCACCTACCGAGTATGTGTGCGTTATGTAATGTAAAGGCACCTACCGAGTATGTGTGCGTTATGTAATGTAAAGGCACCTACCGAGTATGTGTGCGTTATGTAATGTAAAGGCACCTACCGAGTATGTGTGCATTATGTAATGTAAAGGCACCTACCGGGTATGTGTGCGTTATGTAATGTAAAGGCACCTACCGAGTATGTGTGCGTTATGTAACGTAAAGGCACCTACCGAGTATGCGTGCGTTATGTAATGTAAAGGCACCTACCGAGTATGTGTGCGTTATGTAATGTAAAGGCACCTACCGAGTATGTGTGCGTTATGTAACGTGAAGGCACCTACGGGGTATGTGTGCGTTATGTAAAGTAAAGGCACCTACCGGGTATGTGTGTGTTATGTAACATAAAGGCACCTACCGGGTAAGTGTGCGTTATGTAAAGTAAAGGCACCTACCGGGTATGTGTGTGTTATGTAACATAAAGGCACCTACCGGGTAAGTGTGCGTTATGTAAAGTAAAGGCACCTACCGGGGATGTGTGCGTCTTGTAGCAGCATGGAGGCCACCTGGTGGATGCACTGCAGGTACGACACGTACGCCGCCTGGTGGAAGAAAGGAGATTTATCACTTTCCGTGAATTCCCGCGTACTACCCTCGAGTATTACGCGAACAAAACACAGCTTTCATTTGATACCAAACATGCCCATATAGGGTGCGGGTTATACAAGGGTTATTATCACTATAGAAAAGTACCAAAATTGAAATTTTCAGATCCAAAAACGGGTTATAGGCTTCTCTCAAAGTTGGCGTGCGGATTATACACAAGGTGCTGGTTATGCGTGGGAATTCACAGTGTATGGTTTCGCTTAAGGTGGGTCGCTACGTCTTGAATATGGACACACTGCGCAGGTATCTGCGCATATAGCTTAAATGGCCTAGAATGAGCTGATATTTAATCACTGGGTACATATATATGCTGACTAAGCAATATCCAAAAATTAGACGATTTTGAGAAAAATTGAGCTTTATATTGGACTTTGAATATTTGATATATTTGTAGCCGATAATATTTGCTATTTTTGACATAAGCTAAAAAATTGGAATTATTAATCAATAAATCATTATCTAGATTGCTATAAATGCCATTACATTGCTTGCAGTAACCAAAGGTATGAAGAACAACCATTTTATACCCTGATTCTTGCCATTTTACCCAACATTTTAGGCATTAAATATTAGATTTTGACGATTTTTGCACTATTTTTTAACTTCAAAGGCCAAAAAAACTAAAAATATGCCCAGGACCCCCTATCAAAAGTACTTCTATATGTTAGCAAATGATCTTAACTATTCTTTGAGAGTGTTTAAAAAAATTCTGTTAACTTTGAATACTATTTTTAGCTAATAAAGCTACAAAATAATGAAAAGTTGTTCCTATTCTTTCCGTAAACATCATATTTGTACCCAGAATGCCATTGCATACAACTGTAAAATTATTTTTGCAGTAAAGTGGAACATATAGGCGTTTCACATGTGAAGTTTTACATCTCTGTGCATAATTGTTGATATGAAAAAAAATCATGGAAGTTTTCACATTTTTTTCTATATTTTTGTGAAAAATGAAAATACTTTAATTTTTCAAAATTCTGTAACTTAAAAAGTAGCTCGGGACCCCCCATTTTTCTTTTCATTTTCCGATTCTATATGATCTAGACTGCATGTAGGAAAAAAATAGAGAGATTCTGTTAACTTTGATCAAAGGGTAGCGACCCACCTTAAAGTTCAACTGAATAAAGTGCTCTTTCCAGGTACCGTAAAACTTTGCGTATAGGTAGCAGCTAGTATGCAAGTCGAATTGCCAGTGCGGCTTATAGGATCAGGACAAAGTCAGGGTGCAGCAGAAAACTTTTTACGTTCCCCACCCTTGAGAGCACATAGAAGGCGCCTAGCATTTTCGCCCCCCCCCCCCCCCGCTTTCAACTATATTAATGCTCGGGCATTTTTGCATAATATGTTGAACGCCTCACCTAGTCTTTGCCTGTCCCCTCCCCCTTGCCCTGACTTGAATAGTCACTACTGATAAAGTTGATACATTTTGTACTTCTGATGTACCACTACCAGCCCATGTGGTACTGTTATTATTAATGATAACCTGTAGCCTAAATATGAGAATACCATTATGCTGAGTCTGCTTGTTCTACCGGTACACCTCCTGGCAACTCATGACACTCAGTAGGCCTACATTGGCGCTATTGTCATCCTGGTGGTAGGCCTACTCCACAAACATGCACTGTGTCTATGACGATAATAATCACATATAATATATGCAATTCTCAAAAGGGGTAGAGTGGCCTAGCTAGCTAATAGGTACCCCCCCCCCTTCCACAAGTGTCGACATTTTCCCCCTGTACCCCCCCCCCCCCCCCCTTATGATCCCTTCTTAACCCCACCTCCACCCTCCATCTGTTCTTACAAAATCTTAGATAACCACTCCCTATTTAATTTGTATCTCACTATCTCAGTATTTGGGACAAAAATGAAGAATGAATCCCAAGTTGACTTGAGATCAAGCATACATGAGTGATGACCACCCCCCCCCCCTTCTGCTGCCATACAACGTTCCCTCAATATCACGTTCATTTTACACGTTAGATCACGTACAATCTATTCTGCTATCTGAGACACTGATTGATTGAAGAAAGGAGAAGGCTCTGTCTAACATGAATAAGAATTGCCAATTGGGACTGTGTGAAAACGTACCCTCATATTGTTGGAGCCATCCAGTTGTTGGGCTGCTAGAACAGCCCTCAGAATAGGTTTCATGTTTTCCTCCATTGCTACTGTGATCTGTTCACAACTCTACACCACGATCAACCTCCCTTGTAGCATGACATCCAGTAAAACTGGAATAACTTTCTATTTTAACCACAACTGTCACTGAAAGAGGAGTGTCATTTGCTTTTGTTTTCGACTTTGACGCCACCTATCGTCAAAAGTCGACGTTACTTCCGGCGAATTTCCGAAAGTGGCCGATGGTTTATTTATAAAGTTAAATCCTAATTATTTTTCATATATCATCACTGGGATAAGTTTTCTTTACAAATATGTACCAATGAGTGGCATGTAATGTGAAAAATTGGCATATTAAAACATTTAAACAACATTACCGAGGAAACGCGAGCGACGCGTACCTTCAAAGATGGCGGACGAAGAAGCTGTCGAGATAAATGGAAAATCTATTAATGACCTTCGGGTCACAGATTTGAAGAAAGAACTCGAAAGGAGAGGACTTTCTAAAAGTGGAAACAAGAAAGAACTTGTAGAACGACTGAGAGCGGTAGGTAAACGATGGGAAATGTCAAAATAACGGTTTGTTTGGGAGGCCGCCTGGCCGAAAATGTGGCCATGCCATTTTTTCTGCTCCACTCCACTCCAGTCTCCAGTTCAGTCTGAGGCTCAGACTGTTGTTGTCACTTTGCCATTTCAGTTCTGAGTCACAACTCTGAACTGTGAATGAACCTAAACAATCAAACCTAGTTAATCTTAAAGTTAGGGAGTACACCATCATGCTTAATTCAAGCCTTAAATGGCTGGCGCGCTTGTCCATTTCCGACCCGCTGTGCCTGTGCCTGTGGAGTGTGCCGTGGTCACCGTAAAACTTCTGATCCTCGGGGGGAAGGGGGGGGGGGCGGGTGCTGAAAAAAAATGCACCCCCACCCGGCATGCTGTGGGCCTGTTATTTATAGAGATACGGGTCTCTCACCAACTTCACTGGACGGCACCTACACGGGACAGCCTGTCTAGTTATCTAAAATGTTTAGGGAATGATCATTTATGTTGCTGAACTTATTAAATACAGAGGGCTCAATGAGTCAATCTTTATTTAACGAGGGGGGGGGGGGAGGGGTGGTGATACAAATGTTGACCCCTTTATTGGAGGGGGGGGGGCACTTTTCGAACTCTTGGCCAGACTTGGGTAGCTTTCACACAGGGATTATTCAACTTATTGCGAGAGGGGTGGGGTCAACTTTTTTTTGTGCGTCCCTGCCAAGTTCCCTCAGGCTCAGCGGGGGATTCACTACCCCCCCCCCCCCACCCTCTTCAAAATGACTACCCCCTAATATAGATGTGCCTCTACATGGATAAAATTCGACACGGGCGACACAGCCCTTTTACAATTTGACACGGGTGACACAGCCCTTTTAAAATTCGACGGACACAGCCAAACGGGGGTAAAATTCGATCCATAGGAATTTTTCTATGCATTGCTTTGGTATATTCATAAAAATCGACCTGACGACACAGCCCTTTTGCTAAAAATCAACGCAGCGACATGGTCAAATATGCTCAAATATGTGGGTATCCATGTAGAGGCACATTAGATGATACCATCAGCTATGTCCAACATCTAGGCATTCATTTCATGCATCACTTGTATAATTTTTCCTCATTCTTGTTAATAGATATATGCTTCTGTGACACGTCCGCTTGCATGGACCATGGTTGATCTCTATTGCTATCTTTCTAACATAATTTGAATATATATTATAAATATATTAAGTCTTGTATGATTCTGTTGGATCTTTTATAGTTCAATTTCTGCCCTTTTGATCTATACTTATTTAAATGTATTCCGATTTAATTTCCTTACTTTTGTCTTTTTCTATTATCAAAAAAAGGAGCATACAAAATTCTATTCTGAAATAATGATGAACTTTTCCCCGCTTAATTGATGTCCCATTGCAATTGGGAACTATTCCCTATGTATATTTTTAGAATAAGATTGTTATTTTTTTTACAATAATAACATTTATAACAAATTTGCAATATTACTATCACCATTTTGATGTATCGTGATAAAATTCCCTGCTCATTGCGGCAATATATTCTGTTGGTCTACACAGCATCTCCTGAATGATGGCCCGGAGAAGAAGGATAAGGTGAAATCTCATTTCAAAATTCATCAAAATTAAAGACAAATTGCCACATTTCAGTTGTTGTTTGCTGTTTTGCCACCCTTGATCTCCAATAGTTTGACACAGTATGATATTTTCATTTTGAAATCGGATTTAGAAAGAATTAAAATCGCTTTGATGTAATGCTACAAACTTAGGTCCGACCCGGCTTTAATAAACCCTTTAATTGCCACAAAGTGCTTTAATGTGCTATGTCCTTGGTCATAATGCACGAATGCAGCCCTGCCGAGTCTACTCGCCATGAGGCCTAAAAAAAAAGTTGTGTTCTGGTATCCCGACCGACCCTACGTATTTGGGGTCGACCGTAAAATTGACCTACCGACCCTATTTATTTTGGCAATGTTACCGGAACACAACAAACTTTTTCTTTAGGCCCGGTGACCAAAGGGCACAGTGGCTTAAGGCACTATGCGGCTCTTAACGGGTTAAACAGCAAATTTCAACTGTATTTATAACAACACAGAAGGACGGGTACTGACCGTTATCTACCTTCATAAAGTATTTACGTGAAATAAGGCTGGGCGGGGTGTCGTCTCTCACCGCTCGGTAATAACACCTGCACTTTGGTGTAGTGTCAAGTCTTCTGGAAGCTAAGGCTCTGCATGCTTTTATCTAGTTTTGTTTTAATAACTTATTTGTAATATTGTCAAGAGTATGGCGTGTGTGACACTTATTTTGTATGGTTTATATGTCCTGAATATTTGATATTGTTTGCCAAAGTTATTCACACCCTCGCCTTTTATGTGTTACCTTAAATTCTCGCAGAACAGCCGTGTCTAGCAGTCAGATCCCCAGTGGGACGTTATAGGACCGGCCCAAAGTCAGGGGTGGCTTATAGGCGAGTTTTAGATACATACTAAAGTACTAAATTCGCAATAATCAGACCCCGTGTGCGGCTTATAGGATTTTCCCAAAGTCTTAAGTGCAGCTACAATATATGCGAGTTAGGCTTATACGCGAGAATTTACGGTAATCCCCCTATCCCCATGATGTATTACTAATGATTGGACCAACCTTCTCTAAAATTAATTTGTTGATTTGATTGACTTGCATGGTATGGGACTGAAAAATAACACTGTAAAACGATTTTTGTGCCTCCTTCACTCAATGGTATAGGTACACAGTGCGCTTAACAAATATGATCAACTTACCAGAAAGTCTAGCATGAATTGTTGGGAATCAAACCCAGCTTTAATTTGATAACAAACATGCCTAT
This sequence comes from Harmothoe impar, assembly GCA_947462335.1. Taxonomy (NCBI): domain Eukaryota; kingdom Metazoa; phylum Annelida; class Polychaeta; order Phyllodocida; family Polynoidae; genus Harmothoe; species Harmothoe impar. Next base: position 76,607,893 of record OX381712.1, read on the forward strand.
GTAGGATGCGGCTATACTAGGGTTTTGAAGTATTCTACAAAACTTAAGTACCCGGTACATAACCATGACCCAAATTCGGCTTATAGGATTCCATAGGTTGTGGGGGGGGGGGCTTATACGAGGGTTCAGCTTTCACATGAGACTTTATGGTAGAATTTACCGGTACCTTTAATAGCTTAAACCAAAAAAGGGGAGTTTTTGGGTCTAAAATTCGGCCAAAGAAGACGGTATGTATGAAAACCACCTTCCCTCACCCTATATTTGGTAAAACACCAAAATGAAATCAAACATTTTAGATTATAAAGCCATTTATCCAAGCTTTCAATTAGAATTAAACATATCTACCACATTTCTTGTCCCAATGCGCCATGCTTACTCCGCTTTGCTTTACGCTATAACTTAAACCCATGCTTCAACATGTCACAGTTATGCTTCTACTGATTTATTACTTTTCTTAACTCATTTTTACTTGTTTCCTCACCGTTGTGTTGATCTTCACAATTTTATTTATTAATTTCGATATTTATTTGTCAACAGCAAATGCTTCTGGAGAAGTATCGGGAACAGATGTCAGCCGAAGACACAGACGAAGACGATCGTAAGTAACCAAGCTCATCACTTCTTATTGGTTTAGGCCAGAACCCCCCCCCCCTCCCCCCCCAAAAAAAAGAAAGTTCGACAATGCATTTCGTGCACCTAATTTTTTAAAATGGAAATTTATTTATTTATTAAAAAAAAGTTTCACTTGCCTCATTTTTACAAAAAAATGTATTTTATTTTTACTTCCCTTTTCTCTTGATTGCCGCCAATCAACGGCCTCAACCTGTCGCAATCTTCCTTAATCGCAATCACATGGATTATCCAGGATTTGATGATGATAAACATGTATATAAATCTTGTCCAGTAAACCTTCTTTGGTCAGTCAACCCAAGGAAACTTTGCCCTTATGTTTTATGTTTTAACAAATATTTCAATTTTTTCCCATTTCAGCTGCACCAAACATTAAGGTGAGTACAGGCATTAACTTAAATATACCATAAAAAAAACACCATTGGTCCCTATTTCAATAATAAATAATTTGAATAAATACCTGTCCCACCGGTTTTCCAAACAGAACACACGATGCATGCTTTGTTAATTTCTGTCTTGCCCTAAAGAGCGTTTAGAAAAAAAACCACGATGCACAACTAAATATTCTTAATAAATTTGGCGCTCATAAATTTAGAATAACACGTTCTATGACTGTTTTTAAATATTTGATAAAAAAACAAACAAAAAAATTAATTTAAAAAAATTAAAATGCCACATTAACTCTGTTGCACTTGCAGTTACAAGAGGATACTACAGACGTGGTGAAGGAGTACCTGGAGAAACGCCGTCAGCTGATCCAGGAACAGTCGCAGTTCAAGAAGCAGTGGGAAGGTACCTAGTGTATCCCTTAGTGTTTTAATGCATGAAGCCTCAAGTCCTCATGATGCATGAATGCAGCCCCAGCGAGTAACTCATCAGGGCTACATTTATGCATCATGCCGACCCTGCGGGGTTGATGGTAGCTCCCCCGGTCTCATAGGAACGGAACCCAATGCAGGTGACGATTCATATACGGCACTAGCACATCCTGGTACCTCAGGTAGTCGGGGGCTAAACCCCCATCTCCTTATCAGGCTAATCCCCTCTCCCCACACCTAAAACAAATGTGCTGATAAGAAATTCTCCCATGATGCACTGCTCTGGAGTCGGGGGCCTAACCACAATGCATTGCTCTGAGCCAAGATGATGGCCCCCATAGCCTAATTCGCTAGTCCCGTATACCGATACAACTAACTGTACCAAACAGACCCCTTACAATTCTATCTTTACTTCCCACAGAGGAACAATCCAAGTCAGCGGAGGAATCAGGACATGACACAAATGACGAGGTCACGTCCCCGACCAAGGAGGTCCCATCACCGACCAAGGAGTCGCCCAACAACCACGCAGGTCAGTAATAGACATACTACTGGGTACATGTACTAGATACATATACAACGTATTTACGCGCAATATAGCTCAACAAGAATTAATTACTCGTTTTGGTCATTAAGTACTTGAGTGATAAGTAAATATAAGGTAGCCTACTTCAAAATAGATAAAAATGAATAAAAACCGTTCTTTAGAATAGAAAACATTTTCACAAAACTAATCATAGAAATTTAATATTTCGTGTGGACAAGCACCGAAAATAAAATAACTTTACATTCAAATATTTTGATAAATGATTAATGTGCTGGGCTTTGGAAACATTGAATGCAGTTTATTAAACCCTTACCTCACAGTTCCCACCATTCACCCACTTGTAGGTTCAGGCAGGCGTAGCCGGCTGACCCGTGACGGCCTGGCCAAGATGAAACCCGCCCCTCCTCCAGAACCCGAGCAGCGGGAGGCCAGCCCGCCCCCTGCCCTGGAGGACAAACCCGCTAAACCCGACACAGCCCCGGAGCAGGACACACCGGACAGCGGCTCCCCCCACCTACAGCCCCCCATACACACAGGGTCAAGGTCACCTTCACCCAAGGTCAGCGACTCTCCCGCTAAACCATCACCCGACAGTTCACCTGAACCCTCACCCAAGAAGAGGAGTGTTCCCGAACCCAAGGAGTCGCCTTCACCCAAGAAAAAGAAGGCTCAGTCGCCTGAGAGGAAAAAGGCACGGTCACCTTCCCCGAGTGACGGGAGTTCAAAGTCAAGGTCACCTTCACCAAAGTTAAGGTCGCGGTCAAGGTCGGCATCTCCTCCCAAAAGCAAGGCAAAGTCAAGGTCACCTTCACCAAAGTCAAAGTCAAGGTCACCATCACCAGCCAAGCCAAGGGATAGGTCAAGGTCACGGTCGGCATCCCCGCCCAAGGTCAAAGAACCAGAGCCGGCTGTACCTGAGAAGGATGAGGCCAAGTCACTGTCTCCCCCCGAGAAGGAGAGGTCAGTGTCAAGGTCACCGTCCCCTCCGCCCGTTAAGGCGCGGCGGCCATCTTCCTCCCCGGGGGCGGCCCGACCCCGGTCACGCTCCCCCGACCGCCGCTCGGCCTCGTCCTCCTCAGACAAGTCGGACCAGGAGGTGGTCCTCAAGAAGAAGGAGAGTAAGGAGAGTAAGGAGGCCTCCCCGGCCGCTGCCGCACCCAGAGGTCGTGCCGCCACACGCAGGGCACGCTCAAGGTCACACAGCAGGTGCGTGCTAACGGGAAAACATGTCCTTAATTAAAAAAAGATGTAGCTTGATCGAGAATGGTGAAGGAAATAACAGCAAATATTTCAATACAAGTTATGTAAATCTGACAATGTTTTTTGGGGTATAGGGCAACATGACCTTTTTTTTCAATTTATTGTAATTTGGATGTGTTTAACAAACGAACTGCTCCGCTCTAACTTTGGACGTTTTGGTTTTCAGTTCTTCAGGATCTCGGTCAAGGTCAGAGTCCAGCTCCAGTTCTAGGTCATCACGTTCAAGGTCAAGGTCACGGTCCAAGTCACCTGAGAAGAAACGCGCCCGGATAACGTCAAGGTCATCACGATCAAGGTCACCAGACACGCGGCCGGTAGGTTCTGAACATGTTGACCATTTTTAAACGAGTCTGTGCTTGTCAGGAAAAGTATGTTCTTAGTTTCCTATGTGTCTGACACATAGTTTACAAAACGGGCCACGAGCAGCCTTTATAAAAGTGCTTTTTATGACCACATAAGTTTGGGTCTCCAATTGCTCAGTGGTCGACAGCAGATCAAAAAGCCTAAGATGCTGTACCTGTTTCCTATCGTTGATTAAGTTTTAAAGGGGTGTATGGGTGATATTTAAACCCTATATATTATAATGCAATGAAAACAAAATTGCAAAAATATTTGATTTGATAAAGTTCTCTGTTTAAGACTGGAGTTTGGGGATGACGAAGGGTTGTGTGTTCTCCGCCATTTTAATTGAGGAATTATTTGACAAACCAATAGAAAGTGACCTGTAGTCTAACACCACCGGTAAGGGAAAAATCAATTATAAAGTTCTCTGTTTAAATCAACCATTGCATGTTTGTTTACAGAAGAATGGACTGCGGGACTCGACCTCAGAACATCGGTGAGTCAGAGTCCCCACTATAATGTATAAATGTTGATCAGATATTTGATAATCTTTGCAAGATTGAAGTCTAGTGTCTGGCATCTGCTGCCAAGTATTGACCATATTGAGTAAACTAAATATCAGAGCTGAAGCCTGTGAAGAATGAGTACAGTAAGTTCTAATTCATATTTACCTGCAGTATGCCTAGCAAACTAAGCTAAGAAGCAATTTCAACCATATAAATATGAATTATACCGAAAAAAGTTATTTTCGAACTGTCAGTGCAATCGTTATCATTACAAAAAGGATAAAAATTAAATAAATTAATGATAAATCAATTCATTAACGTAAAATATTCGTTTTGCAGGGCTGACGAGGCGGATCGGAAGGAAGAGGCGATGGACACGTCGGAGCCTCCCTCCCAGGTAGCGCAGAGTATAGCGTTAGTTTGTGTAGTCAGAGGGAAGGAGAACATACCAGAGGAATAACAGAGAAAAAATTATATCCAATTTTGAATTACTACCACACAACATGACATTTTTAAGCCTTTAGAATTTCTAATTTAAGGATTTCGGAATTTTTATATTAAAAGTTTGTGACATAGGAAGCGATTCTGAAAGTTTCCGGGGCCCAATTTTGTGTATAGAAGTTTAATTCAAAGACGAAAAGTATTATCCTGGCGTGCGTAGATTATTTCCCTGCTTGTCGCTCTATCAGAGAAGTCGCAGCAACAGACCCGCCTAAAAACATGGGGACGCAAAAAACGTTTGCCGTGCCATTCGAGCCGTGGCAAAAGTAAAGATTTTTAAACTTCAGGAAGGCACCTTTCTGTTTTGGCAAAAAATGAATTTTAAGGTCTTACAGATACTGGCATGGGATTTTCACTTAACCAGGTTTTTCAGGCCAAAAATATGTGCCCTGTGATCACGGATGGCCTTGATAGTGGTTAGGGGGGTGGTGGTGTGCCCTCCGTACAGACTTATGTCGCTTGGGTACGGCAACTTGAATTACTTTTGTTTGCCTCAAAGAAACGAAGGCCATGCCTAGAAACGGCGGTATACTGCACCCATGGTCCGGGGGAAAAAATCTAAATCTTTATTTTTTGTTGTATTCCTGGATTTTTTGTAACAGCCTGCAGTGAAACCAAAAGTCTGGGAGTAAATCATGAATATAAAAAAAAGTAATTTGATTTAAAAAAAAAAAAAACCTGACTAAGAATAGTGGCCTCCTTCCCTCACTTTGTGTGCTAAACTTCTTTATCCGATGTACAACATTAGAACCCGCGCAGAACCCGGGCTACTACAGCTGGAAGCTGAGAAGCCCCTCCCCCCGCTGCACTAAGCCACGCCCCTACACCCATATAAGGACATGCCAGATGATTGACACGTCCAGCAGCCAATCAGCAGTGACCGGTGTGCCAGACTGGCACCACGCCGCTCTAAACAAGCACTTCTAGCCTCCATCTCCAAACACAACCTGCGTTGTCAAACACCAGGCTTGTACATGCAGCCAAGATGTGCGCGGAGAGTGAATCGCAGTGAGGCCAAGCATCGTTTAACTCCCGAGTCGTCTATGAAGCAGGAGCCCGAGTGTCCACGCGGTTAGCGTCACACTCTGCAGCCTTCTGCGGTCTTCTACAAATTGTCAGTTGATCCTCAATGCGGCAAACTCCGATGGCGTTTTTGATGAAACGCGCAGACAACTCCACGATGTAGCAATTCAGCAAGTTGTTCTAACATCAAGTGTTCAAACCTACAGCAGCGATGTAGAATTTTTCCGTCTGGTGAGATTCTACTCAACAACTCGACACGTAAAGTCGAGTATCATCACCAGAGTATCACCTGTGCTGACATGAAACCGATACTCTAAAAGACTCTCAACTTCTTCTATAACCTTCAACCACTTAGCCGAATACTACCAGTACCACCAGTCGTACAGACACATCATTTTGGAGCTGGTTGCCGGTTCGCCGTGTGGTATCAGAGCATGGTACCTGCCTGAATCACGTGAGATTGAGGATTGACCATGACTCACTTGACAACTTCTACTTCAAGTTTCAAAGACGCTTACCGGTGAATGGTTTTCTTTATCCGTGAAACAAAGAAAATTAAATAAAGACATTACTGCAGTTATCAGACAACCAGATCTCTGTAGTATGGTTTCCGACTCAATTCTAGGTCAAAAGACTTGCCTATTGGACACTATCCTATTTACGTCAGGAAAAGTGACTTCAATACCTCTGCAACCTGGTTGTGAAGTTGGAAATCTCACACACCTGGACCAACCAAATTGACAATATGATATGGAGTTCTGTGCTTCATACCTGCTCCAAAAAGAAAAGACTTGTGTGCTGCTTTGGATGCAGGGCTCGTTAACAAGTACTAAACGTGTCTGACCTGTAGCTTACATTGTTGGTTGGTCTGAGTGGCCACAGCAGATCGTCTCACAGTAACACTTCAGGACGTATCGTTTGACCCACTCTGCAATGATAACTGAGTGGTCTGTGGCCCTTACAATGAACTTTACAGACTTTACAGTGACCTTGAAGGATTACCCCGTAACCTTTAAGGCATCTTTGTGTTAATGTTGAAGGACTTAACTGCAACGTCTAATACGTGTTGCAGTAAATTTGAAGGACTTTACCAGATGACATTGATACATCTTTCTCTACAATAGTCATCGAGGCAATCTTTCCACCAGCTTATTGTGACCTTGAAGGACTTACCCATTTTCTGGTAACCATGAAGGATTTTACGTATTGTTCTTGTGACATTGAAGAACTATATTTACCACCAAGTTGTCCTGTCATCTTGAAGGACTTCAGAATGACCACCGAGCCATCTTTCTTGGAACCTTGATGGTCTTATAGCAAACACCAAAGCATCTTTCTTGTGACCTTGAAGGACTTATAGCAAACACCAAAGCATCTTTCTTGTGCCCTTGAAAGACTTATAGCAAACACCAAAGCATCTTTCTTGTGCCCTTGAAGGACTTAAAACCAACACCAAAGCATCTTTCTTGTGCCCTTGAAGGACTTATAGCAAACACCAAAGCATCTTTTTTGTGCCATTGAAGGACTTAAAACCAACACCAAAGCATCTTTCTTGTGCCCTTGAAGGACTTATAGCAAACACCAAAGCATCTTCCTTGTGCACTTGAAGGACTTAAAACCAACACCAAAGCATCTTTCTTGTGCCCTTGAAGGACTTTATAGCAAACACAAAAGCATCTTTTTTGTGCCATTGAAGGACTTATAGCAAACACCGAAGCATCTTTCTTGTGGCCGTGAAAGACTTGTAGCATACACCGAAGCATCTTTCTTGTGCCCTTGAAGGACTGATAGCAAACACCAAAGCATCTTTCTTGTGACCTTGAAGGACTTATAACCAACACCAAAGCATCTTTCTTGTGACCTTGAAAGACTTAAAAAACAACAACTGCCATGGCATCTTTCTTGTGGCCGTGAAAGACTTTATAACCAACACCAAGCCGTCTTTCTTGGTGCCCTTGAAGAACTTTGCAATAACCACTGAGGATTTCTGCAGTGTGCTTGGGCGAAAAAAAAGACTTAAATGCTTAAAAGATAAGCTTATCATTTCCATGTGGACACAATAATATTGAAAGTGTCTTTCTAGGAACCATGATAAAACTTACACCAACCGTGAAGGTATCTTTCTACAATCGTAAAGAAGTTTGAAATAACCTTGAAGAACTTTACAATAACCTTGAAGATGTTCTGAATACAGATTCCGAAGCAACAAGCAAAGTTCAAACCAAGTCCAGCTGTGCTACACGCGTGTATGCTGCTGACGCTACAGTTGGACCGACTCGTGAGAAGTGCAATATGATTGGCTGTTTGGCATTGGCATGGCAACCTGTCGTCCGTCCACCCTGGGGGCCCTAAGATCACAAATACGGAGGTCGTAAACGCGCTGTGGGGGAAGCGCAGCAGATACGAGTTAGGGGGTTTATGTCGCGCTGACGTGAAGTCTACCGGAGCTAACCACGTGACGACAACCAACAAAACACGGTTCATAATCACAGAAAGAACATCATTTATGTCGCATTCAAAATTCTCCTAATTTCTGGTGCCACATAGGTACCTAGTAGACACAAGACACGTGCCGCCTTTCTGTAATGTATGAGATGTAGTCAAATCAAAATTTCTGGAAAGCAGTTTTGTTTGGAAACCAGTTCAAATTCATTATTTTGGTTAAAGTAGGTTGTTTACCATTTTGATCCTTCGGTGAATGACGGGTAGACTTTTGTGCAAAAATTGCATTATAGAATTAGAAAAAGCACAATTCAGTGCAGAAATTTTGACAATGTACCTGTAGAGTAAAATGCTAACCGGATGATTTATTCTATTTTCGCAGAGTTCTGCGGAGAAGGCTGAAGTTAACGGAAGTGGAGGTGAGCTTATTTTGACAGAATATCCTCCTTTAAATCTCGGAACAAATCTTTACGTTGTGGTAACCATCTCCTTGTGGGAATTTGGATGAAGTAGGCCCTGCTACCTGTAAAAATGACAGTATAATGCATCATGCCCTTGGTCGTCATGATGCACGAATGCAGCCCTGGCGAGTAGTTTCTCGCCAGGGTTGCATTTGTGCATCATGATGTTGTTCGACGAACAACGTTCTGGTACAGAACGATATCGTGCAATAAACAAACTTAAACTTAATGACCCTACGAGATTAATATACTCCTGCACAGTACTTATGATGCACCAATGTAGCACTGGGGACTTCCCTGCCCGGGCTGTGTTGGTGCATCATGACGACAAATGTCACCTTTTTCCAACAAGCGACATGCCATCCTTGAAGGGCTCATAGATAATGATACCACTAATACGTCACTGTGTTGCAGACGGTGCTAAGGTGGTGGAGCGTGTCCCGGTGGTGCGCAGACGGAGGTGGGGGTCCACCCGCACTCCCAGCACCAAGACCTCCATTGTGGTCTCCACAGACTCTCTCAAGGTAAGCAGCCACTGCGATGAACTACTACCGTATGCTTTGAACTTTTGTAAAACCTCACCTATAAGTCGAATTGGGGACAAAGCCCAACCTAAACGCCCCCCCCCCCTCCCCACAGCAACTTTTTCAGAGACCAAAATGACTGTTATTTTGCACTTTAGACGACCCCCTGTCTGAGGAATGAAATTTGGGTTTACAAGGAAAATGATCCCAGAAAAAAGGGTGTGTTTTATGGTATTAATAATGGTTTTTTTTGGCTCCTTAAATGGTTTACCAATTTTCAAAAAAAACACCCTTTAGTAGAATTGGAGTTTTGGAAAGAAAAATCGACCTGTAGCAAAAATAAATTCCAAAGAAAAATCGACTTATAAAGCGAGGTTTTACGGGTAGGAATCCTTGTATCAGTCTCCTACTACAATACGTGTATACTCACATAGGCGTAGGAGGGGAAAAGCTGTGTTCATGGCCAAAAAGAAATAGGTCTCTAGGTCAATTTTCTTTTTTTACCTTTTTTTTTTCCAGTGAAAATTTGCTCCCTTTTTCTCATCATTTCAGAAAAGAAAAGATCAGTAAATGAATTGATATTAAAGTAGTACCGTAAATTCCCGCCTTGAACCGGTGGGTTATACGCGAACCAAACCTCCAGTACGGGTTATACAATATTCTCAAAGTGTAAGTGCGGGTAATACGAGAGTTTTTTTAAGTATAGTACAGTATCAAAACGGCGATTTTCAGACCCCAAATGCGGGTTACATGATTCTAAAGTTGGGGTGTGGGTTATATGCGAGGTGCGGGTTATACGCGGGAATTTACGGTATTAAAAAAAATACAAATAATGCCTTCAAAAAAATTACTTTGTTGGGGGGAGTAGAATTCTTTAAAAAAAAGTCCCATGGAAAAGTGTGAAAAAAGAATTAGCTTAAAGATAAATACTACTAACAATTATGTACCATCTCCCCCAGGGCCTCATCCCAGAGATCAAGCCGAGCGCCTTGAGTCAGGAGCCGGTGCTGGAGCTAACGGCCCCAGAGGAGGAAGAGGAGGAGGAGGAAGAGGACAAGATGGAGACGGAGGAAGCAGCCGAGGACGCCTTCAAGAAGGACCTCAAGATACAGCGCACCGTCACTCAGGTAAGACTATATCAAAAAAGATAAGTTGGTCAGTGGTATTCACTTTTCAAAAATTGTGCAAGCGAGCAAAATATCTTTTTTGTGCCAATGGATTTCGTAGAAGATGAAGTGGAGCTAGCGACAATTTTAAATATTATTTTTTACCCAGCCTCTCTTAAAGTAAGAAAAAAAAAGTTGATCTAAGAGAACCAATAGAAGATAGATGTAAAAAAAAAAAAAACTCAATTCTGATCTGTCGATTTTTGGCAAAATGATATTTCACATTTGTTTTTCTATGCTACAAAGGCTAAAAATTTTTGCCTCCGCTGGGAAACTTCCAAACAAATTTAGTAAGATTTAATTGCAGAAAAGTTGTTTTCCATGCCTTTTCCCCTGTTTTCTTAGAAGCCTTTACCCCCAAAGAAGTAGTGGTGAAATCCTGTAATCCAAATTACAGAACAAAATGGGCCTCATCGGGAGTAACTCGCCAAAGCTGGATTGAAGCATTAAAGCACTATGTTTTTGTTTATGTCCTTTTAAGCAGTCCTCAATTTTTAATAACAGCAGATAAAATCTTCAAATAAAAAGCAGAATGACAATATTAAATGTTATTGGCCAGGAGGTGAACTCGTCTGCAGTAAAGGAGGAGGGGGTGAAGGCAGCCGTCCCGGTCACGGCTCCCGTAAAGACGGAACCAGACGACGTCCGGCAAGTCGAGATGGAGGACGAACCCACCTCACCCGTCAAGGACGACAAGAAAGAACGTAAGGAATAATAAGCTGCTATAATTCAGTAGGGATTGTATTATGTGACAATGTTCAAAAAGTGAGAAGGGTGGCAGGGAGTAGTATTGACCAAAAAATATTAATATATGATCGCACTTTTGATCAATCACTCAGCCCAAAGATGTCCAATCTATGCATGTATGAATGGGGACAATGATTAGGTTGAAAACAGAACCAGTCAATGGAAGTAAACAATAACACAAGTTCAAGTTGTCCCACTACTATGAAACCCCAGCTAGAAGTCAAATTCTTTTCACTTATGTGGTCACCTTTCTTAAAGCTGTATACTAGTTTTGCCGAAAAAAAACCTGTAATATATTAATTTCCTTTATAACATCTCAAACCACCATGTTATAGGGTTCCCTCATGTCATGGAAAGTCATGAATGTCATGGAATTTGAAAGCTCTCTGGAAAGTCATGGAATTTTGTAAAAATATTTGCTGTGTCATGGAATGTCATGGAAAATGAAAGTGATAGAATTAAGGTCGCAAAATCTCCTAGAAATCACCCATTTGCTTTCTTGAAATTTTCTCAGGGCCAAGCCGCCCGACCCCCACAAAAATGTTATAAATGTCATAGAAAATTGAGATTTTTTGTCATGGAATGTCATGGAAATGTCATGAAATCTTAGTGGGAACCCTGCGTTAGTCAAATTCTTTTAAAAGTAAATAGACTTACAGGTGAGGTTGTCTTTAATAGACCTAAAAAAATAAAAAAATAAATGAATTTAATTAATCTCAAACCCCCACGTTACACTAACCCTGTGTCCGTCCCCCCTACAGTGACACCTAAAGCAGTGCGTCGTGCGAGCAGGAACCTAGAAGTCTCTGTAGCCCCAGACGAGCCGACCCCGTCTCGTCGCTCCCCGTCGCCGGCCCGTAACCCGGTCAGTAACATGATCCACGTCCGTAACCTGGTGCGGCCCTACACACTGGGACAGCTCAAGGAGGTGCTGGGACGCACCGGCACACTCGTAGACGACGGCTTCTGGATAGACAAGATCAAGTCACACTGCTACGCCACCGTGAGTCGCCTTTTTCCTTGATTTTTAGGTTTTTTGTTATGTCGCAAAGACATGTACTTTACTATTACGGTATTCGACTTAATAAGCGACCTGGGCGCTTAGATAATTATTTTAAGAGGAAAAATCAGCCTCAAATGTTCATTCTAATAAGCGCCCCCTATGGCTGTCATATACAGATCCTAGTGGCCTATACAAGTATTCTACATACCCCTACGACTTCACACTTGGCTTGGCCTTAACACCTGCACAAGTGTTAAATGCTCCACGTTACACACAGGTGTGAAAATTATTTAAAAAATCGGAGGAATATATTTTTAAAATCTGGAAAAGGAGGTGGGGGGGGCTTATTTAGGGGGAGGGCGCTTATTATGCGAATACGGTAGAGCCTCAATTTGAAAAGTTTTTTTTTGAAATTCTGGACAAGTTCCACTTCTACGCCAACTTGAGTTACTTGTTTTTAAAGCTAATATAACCTGAAACAAATGGTTCAGAATCCCTGGAGACCAAATAGCAAATAGTAAAAACCCAAAAAATCGGCCAAAAATCGGCCAAAAATTCGCATAAATGCGCGATCAGTAAAGGAAGAATTATTATCTCATAAATGTTTACCTAACTTCATCTTCATGTTGCAGTATGAGACAGAGGAGATGGCTAAGGCGTCCCGCCAGGCGCTACACGGCACCCGCTGGCCGTCCTCCAACCCCAAGATGCTGCGCATAGAGTACGCCACCCAGGACGAGGTAAGAGCTCTGATCCCATGTCATGTTCACTTCAGATGATAATTAAACTGAGGCCAAATAAAATTTAAAAAAGGCTCGTTTCAGGTAACATAGTCTAGGGTCTAGGGTCGGTAGGTTGGATTTAAAAAAAAAAAAGTACAACCCCTCTACGATACCCTAAAATTTAGCAAAAAAAAGTGTAAAAATGGAAAAATGTTTTCAAAAATTTTGTAAACCTAAAAGTAACTCCAAAAATATGTCTTCAAATTTGCCTTAAAGAAAGTAGGATCGGCGGTTTCGGTAGGGTCGGTCGGGTGACCTGAAACAAACCTTTTTTTTTTGCCTTAGCAACGAAGGCACTGCATTAGCACTGGTTGCAAAAGAGCGTCAATGTTTTATAAGCACCGGGGAACCATAGGCTCTTGAAATATCTCAAAGAACAAAATTCTTATCTTACATAGGTGCCCGTCTCAGTCAAGAAAAGAAGGACATTTTATGAAAATGACCCTAGCCGTTAATCCTTTAAGACCGACCCCGGTAGTTGCTGGTGATGGGGCCGAGATGTTTTGCTAAAGCTTTCCCTAAAGGCCGAGCCCATGCTAGATCCCATAGAGCTATGCCGACTAAAGTCAATGCTCAGACAGCCATGGCATCAACTATATTTCAGCCACAAACATTGATTCCTCATTACTGACTGTGTGCTGCAGGTGGACTACCACAAGAGTGGTGACGTCACACCGGCGTCCATCAAACGTCAGGTACGTCAGGACATAACGGCCAAACAGCAGGCCGCCCCGGCCGAGGACCCCCGCAGCGAGTCTCGACTCAAGAAGCCGGACGAACCTCGCAGCCGGCAGGACTCAGTCCGCGAGTGGGACCGGGACAAGGTCAGACAGTCACGGTCAAGGTCACGGGAACGCAGGGAGGCAGAGAGACGGCGCTCTGACGACAGGTCGCGGGATAAGTCACGGGACCAGGAGAAGAAGAAACGGGAACGCAGCAAAGAGAGGAAAGAACGCAAAGGTACATTTTGCTTTTAATATCTGAGTAAATTCAGAAATTATGGGCCAGTGCAATGCTGTCAAGTAAATTCAGAAATGGCACACCCTAGGCTTTAGCTACACAGGGGTGTGTATTCCTTTAGTGTGCTATGCCAATTGTCGCCATGATGCATTCATGCAACTCACCAGGGATGCATCATAATGACCCTGGGAATCGATATGATGGGTCAGCACAATGCTGGCAAGAGAGTATATGATGTACCCTCTATCTCTCGTATAACCGGCACCCCAGCTTTGCAATTGTGTAAAACCCGCCCTAGAGTCTAATTATGACTACCTTAAAAACCTCGCGTATAAGCCTAACTCGCTCACCTAGACTCTGGGCCAATCCTATAAGCCGCACCAGCCGTACCGTAAAACCTGAGATCAGACCGGCGGTGTGGCTTATAGGATCGCCCCAGGGTCGGGGTGCGGCTTATACGCGAGGTAGGCTTGTACGGGAGGTTTTACGGTACCCATATTCCTGTGCCAAATCCAATGTGGCCGTCAGTGTTGGTGTTCTGCCCAAATATGGCGGCCCCCATGTCACATCTATGAGAGCTAACACGCTGTGCTTGATGATTACAGAAAAGAAAGAGACGGAGACGGAGGAGGCACCGGCCAAACTTCTAGACGACCTGTTCTGTAAAACCAAGGCCACCCCCTGCATCTACTGGCTGCCACTCACAGAGGAACAGGTAATGACCTGGCTTTTTTTTCTCCCTGGAATTTAGGCTTTGATTGATACACATAGAATTTAGGTTTGATCGATACACATAGAATTTAGACAAGAATTTAGGCTTTGATTGATAGACATAGAATTTAGGCTTTGATCGATACACATAGACTTTAGGCTTTGATTGATAGACAAAGAATTTAGGCTTTGATTGATAGACATAGAATTTAGGCTTTGATTGATGGACATAGAATTTAGGCTTTAATCGATAGACATAGAATTTAGGCTTTGATCGATAGACATAGAATTTAGGCTTTGATTGATACACATAGAATTTAGGCTTTAATTGATACACATAGAATTTAGACAAGAATTTAGGCTTTGATTGATATACATAGAATTTTGGCTTTGATAGATAGACATAGAATTTAAGCTTTGATTGATAGACAGAATTTAGGCAAGAATTTAGGCTTTGATTGATAGACATAGACTTTAGGCTTTGATTGATAGACAGAATTTAGGCAAGAATTCAGGCTTTGATTCATAGACATAAACTTTAGGCTTTGATTGATAGACAGAATTTAGGGAAGAATTTAGGGTTTTGTTGAGTGACATAGAATTTAGGATTTGATCGATAAACATTGGATTTAGGCAAGAGTTTAGGCTTTGATTGATAGACAAAGAATTTAGACAAGAAATTAGGCTTTGATTGGTAAACACAGGATTTAGGCAAGATTTAGAGTTTGGTTGATCAACATGGAATCTAGGCAAGAGTTTAGGATTTGATCAATAGACATAGAATTTAGGCATTGTGACAGGCATAGGATTTGGTTTGATTTATAAACATACAGAGATGTAAGTGGTCAGGGATTTCCCTGAAAATTGGGATTTCAAAGATTATTCCACTGTTTAAATCAGGGTACCCACAAACAGGGAAAACATGGAATAACAGGGAAAATGGAAAAAACGATTCCCTGTCAGGGAAAAACATGGAATTTGAAAATGTTGCCAAAACACAGGGAAAACACATGGAAAACTATTTTTGCACACAGGGAAAAACATTTTGAGGGTATAGGTATGATCCATTCTCAAAAAGCATGAATCAAATGCATCATTTGGCTTCTAAATTTTCAATATTTTCCCGCGAGGATGCCCCCAGACCTCCTTACTGATATTACTGGGCCTTGTATCCTGAGGCCTAAAAAAAAAGTTATGCTCTGGTAACATGGCCAAAAATAAACAGGGTCGGTAGGTTGGATTTCTTTTTTTTCTTTTACAATTTTCTTTTAGCCATAGAGGTCAATTTGAGTAGTAAAAACGCCAAAAATGTCATAAATTTCCTCAAAAATTAAAAAAATGTCCCAAAAAAATTAGGGTCGGCCCCAAAAATGTAGGGTCAGCCGGGATACCGCAACACAATTTTAGGCCTGACTAAACGTTGCATTTCTTTTTTGTCAGGAGTTTGCAGGTATTATCATGTTGTGCGGTGGCTATATGGAAACTCCTCAATTTCTTTCTTTTAAATTTTTTTTATCTATTTTGGTCGAGTAAATTATTTGTCCAAATCCAAGGACCAATGAGGAATTGTTTTCCCTATTTATGGCGGGGGGGGGGGGGGGGGGGAGAGGAGGCTTGTGATTTCCCGAGATGCATTGAGTTTATTCATGCTTCTAGATTTTATTTTGGCTTCTAGATTAAAAAATTCTCTCCAGCCCTCCTCCCCCTAAAATTGTCTCTTTCCCTTTCTTTTGAGACTTGGTATCCAATAGCTCCAATATATCTGTGTCAAAATGCATCAGATTGCACCATTTCAAGTTTCTCCCACCTTTTCCTTCAAAAGCAAGGTTCCTGTCTAAAGTGTAGATTATAATACCGATATGAGCCTTAAATTATTTTCTGACAAAATGCACCAGAATGCGCCGTTTCAAGTCTGGGCTAGCAAGATTTTCGATGGGGGAAGGGGATGCTTCCAAACTCCCCTCATTGATCCTCAAATTATTCTGTTCAGACATTGCATGCATGCATCAGAGGTGTGAAATGTCTGAGGAAACTAGGATATCTGAGGTTTTTATCTCCACCAGGACAATTCCTGAAATTTGTTCAGATCTAATGAGAACTCTGTTTACCTTTATGTAGGGGGAACTTAAAAGTATCATCAGACCAGAACACCAAAATGCATGAAACTGCACCATCTGGCCTCTAGTTTTTCAAAATTTTCTTGGGGGCATACCCCCCAAACCCCCTACTGCTGTTATAATGTGTCATTTACATGTGCTTGGAGTAGATGAGTCCGCCTTGTGGGCAGCCTAGTTACATCATGCGCCATGTTCAGAGGAAATCATTTTTTTCCATTTCACACCCGGCTTCTAGATTTTCAAAATTTGAGCGTCCTGGTGATTTATCACACAAGACGTGATGATACTTTGCTTTGTTGGGGCCATTTAGTGTCATGATGTCTAACTGATTCTTCATCATGTGTCACTCAATGCTTCTGGAGACAATTTGATTTTGAATGTTAATAACTGTTCTTATGCCAACGGCACAGGAAAAATCTTCCGTAGCTCAGGGAAAAACAGGGAAAACACATGGAATTTGAAAACGAAAATTGTGTGGGAACCCTGTTAAATATACTCTGAAAGTAGCGGTTTAAAGGTGATTTAGTACCTTTTCAGGGATTTTGTCAATACCCGACTTACATCTCTGAAACAGAGAATTTAAAGCAAAATTTAGGCCTAGATTGATAGACATAGAATTTAGGCTGGAAATTAGGCTTTGATTGATAAACATGGGATTTAGGCAAGCATATAGGCTTTGATCGGTAAACATAGGATTTAGGCAAAATAAGGCTTTGATCGATAGAATTTAATATTTAAAATGTCACCTTGCCTTTGATTGGTCGGTTTAGGCCTTGATCAATAGACCTAGAATTTAGGCTTTGTTTTAACTGTGACCTTGCCTTATTTCAGTCGGTGGTGCGTAAACAGAAGAAGAAGCTGGAGGAGGAGGAGCGTGCACGCCACATGCGGGAACGCGACAAGAAGGACGAGGACGCCCGCCGCCAACGCATGAAGGAACAGGACGAGCGGCGCAGGGGGAACCAGCCCCCACGACGGGTACGTTACATTGTAGTGTCTTAACATCCCTGACGGCACTTTGATACACCATGTGATAACCTATCCTTGTTATAACCATAAACAGGTCTTTCTTTTGTGACCTTTTTTGTCATCGCTAGCCAGAAAATATCAGTTTGTAAAAATAGAAAAAAAAGGATTTTTCCCCTGAGGGAAAAAAAAATCGGCCGCCCCCCCCCCCCCCGCCTAATTGAAGGCATAGACAAAAAAAGATTTGTGAAAAAAATTAAAATCGCCCTACAGCATCTATTTTTGGAAAACAAAATCCATAGACCACCTTTTTTTTTGGTATGGCCTAAAATGAACAAATATTACATTTGGAAATATTCTTATTGAAAAAAACTATTTTTTAAGGCCACGTAAAAAAGATTATCAGCTTTGTGGACACCGCCCGCATCAGTGCTTTTTATGGCCATATGGACATATGGACATATAAAATACAGAACTAACCATATCTCAAACAATAATTGGTGTAGAAACTAGATTTAAAAAACATTTTACTCCTTCATTGGGAATAGAACAGGCCCTGTTCTATTCCCAATGTATTTAGAGTATTGTCCCCACCATCTTAGTTACGGCTTGTAACTCTCAGTGGGCGCCGGGGGCTGTCTGAGAGTTACAGAGAGAAGGGTCAGTTTTCTACTGGTCTTGCCTATCCCTAACAATCATGTAGATTTCTACACCCAATCAAGACGACTATGAGGGGCTGTTATGCTACTTAGGGCCTTAATTGGATGAAGTGAAATGTACAAACTGGTAATTATAGTCATGTCTAGACCAATCAAAGGATGGCATCCATGCTGTAAAGACTTTATATCTGCACAGACTACCCTCTGCAAAGTGATCTAATGCATAGAAATGAATAACAAATTGCAAATTCTAAAAACATAGCAAAACAGAGGACAGTTATAAGAATCCCTCTGTGTACTTTTAGCCCAGAAATCCTTTTATTAAGCCCAGGGGAGTGCGAATCAAACCAACCTCGCAATTGGGCTTAATTTCCAGTGAATTTTGGACACTAAACTTCTATACCCACAGCAGTGAGCTGCGGCCTGGGTATTGCGGGCTATACTACCACCATCTATGCTGGTTGTATTGAGGATTATATATCAATTAATGTATCCAAATTTTATTAAACCTAAATAAAAATAAAAATTGGCCGCTCTCATGACATAAAATAGGAATATCAAATAAAATAAAAAGCCTCCCTCCCGCACCTGTTTTTTTTCCAAAAGTATCCGCAAAGCTGATAATTATTTTTATGCGGCCTAACCGTTTTCCTAGTTTTAATGTAATGTTAAAATGTCATCCTTATTTATCTATAATCTAGTATAGATTCTAATAAAGCTTTCTCATCATGAATATGATCTGTTGAAATGGCGTTACACAAGCATTACTCACTCAATCCTCCTGTTGTTGTTTCAGTCTCCAGACAACAGACAGCGAGGCCGTGAGCGGAACGATGACCGGGACCGTAACCGGGGCGGAGACAAGAGCCGGGAGCGAGGCGGGAACACCCGGAGGAGTCGGAGCCGGAGTCGGGGAGTCGGGGGCGGCGGGGGAGGTCGCAGGCACTGAGCACTCACACAGTTACACACAGAGGGATTGATTTGAAGCAACTGACGAGTCGCGGACGAGTTACTGTCATGCCACCAGTTTTACTCCTCACCGTGTCGTGAAACGACTTGTTGGACAGAAGGCGTTAGATAGGACGACGCTGCGGCCCCCTGGTGAGGGGAAGTTGAAGTAACGCCAGGCACAGACTCCTCTCAGGTTGCTCAGATAATTAATCTTAGACTCCTTACCCACCGCCTCGCCATGTAAAAGGGGGCTAGCCATCGGGGACTCACTTCTGGGAAATTCTGTAATTCTATTGAAAATTCCTATTTGTAATTCTATTCAAAATTCAAAATCAAACTTAAGGGGGGAGAAATTTCTTTGAACCATCATCAAAATTCGTATCCCAAAAGTTTTGATGATTTATAAAATATCAATATTGAACACTTTTGAATAACCCTTATTTCTTTTTTCTCCACTAGTATCGCTGAATTCCTTATTTCTTACTTTTTGGTTCCATGAATTTTTAAAAAGGAGAAGTAGTTAGATTGGGACACTATTTTAGAATATGTGTGTATTGTACATAGAATGTGGTCACGGATAGCGTAGCAGGCGGTATCTGCAGGTAAGTATGTAACCTAACTGGAGGGGGGGGCGATGCGACATAATAAACACACATATTATCAGTATACATATTAGTGTTGGGGGGTTCTTGTGCTGTGGCATGTTTAGTGTGGGACATGTTCAGGTTGAATATGTTTAGTGTGGGACATGTTAAAACTGGGGGTACTCTTTACTTTGTGGACATGTTTAGGCTGAGACATGTTAAAGCTGGGGTACTGTGTGGACATGTTTAGATTGAGACATGTTAAAGCTGGGGTACTTTGTGGACATGTTTAGGCTGAGACATGTTAAAGCTGGGGAACATTGTGGTAGGCTGTGTGTTGTAGTTGTGACCCTGTCCTGCTTACCATGCAGCTAGTTTGTCTGCATCAGCCTGAAACCGGCGGGGGAGAAACCCGGACGACGTTACCCCGGCTACAAGGACTACACTGGACTGCATTCTCATTCACCCACGTTTTTTACAGCGATTTACACAACGCGAGATGGGCGATTATTGAGGAACGTCGCCGGTGTTAGATGCACCGTGTTTTTAATGTCACCACTGGCGGCCACACCTTCCCAGAATGCACCAGCAGCGTTTGCAGTCGCCCCGTGTCTGTATCACGGGCCTGTCTGTGAATGGCAAGCTCCAATTTGTACTTTGACAATGAAATCGATCGAAAAACACTCTAGTTTCTCGACCGACGCTTAATATTAAATGGCAGCTAAAACTGTCGAACAGCCTATATTTGTATCATCAGATTAACTAAAAATGGTAGAGACACTCGTATAGATTTCTCTAGAACAAAATGTTGTGAAATATAAGGCTGGCTAGAACTGACTCTGGTCATCTAGCGGTCCTACACTTGTGCACCAAATAGTGACACGGGTGCGGGAGGTGAAGACGGGTTGTAGTGTGTATATCAGCCGTTAATGTGAATGCCATCTTTTATCCCTGGGAGAGGAGAATGTACAAATCATGGCCATAACAGAATGTTATTTTATCCCAGTGCGGAGAGCTTTATGCTAATTTATTATGTCTTAGTAGTGAATGCCAGTCAAGTCTTTGTACTGTGTTCTCATAGAATGCATTTTACTCTTCGCATCAATTGAAACTTGTATCATGATTCTATTAAATAAAGCATGTTTCGCAGTAAAACATTGCAGTGTATCACATGTATCCTGTGTAGGAGTGCATCACGCCCTATGCAGGAGCGTATCACAACATGTGTATAAATGTTGGAGGTGACAGATGATAATACGGTACTTGGTACATTTCTTGGTAATGCAATATTTGTTGACTGGATGTTTCAGTCCACCGCCAGTGGTGAATAAACTCTCAAGTTTAACTCTTGGTGTTTTGAGTTCTCTTGACATTTTTATAGGTAGCGGGGGAATTGTACAGAAACAGTTGTAGTCAATTGTTTAAAAAAAGAAAATTTGAACTTTTATTTGGTCTAGTTGTTACATTAATATTCATATATCCAGTAGATCCTTTTACCCTTCGACCAGATATAGTCCGTGGACAACCTATCTGCTAGCAGTTATTATAGGTTGCCCACATAATATATATCATAGCATACGAGTAATATTTGTATAACCGTATATAATCGGAAAACTAGCCACGGCATCATATCTTGATATTAATGACATCTACATATAGATACATTTCCCTAGCATTTTCTCCAGCCATTCCAGTGGGCCATCCGGGCTCATAGGAAAGTAATTTCTGAGAAAATTATGGACCATTGGCAGTCTTTGCAAAAACTTTTTCATCTCACAGGACATTCGGTCCTGCAAATTTTCAATGTAGAAGGACCGGCTACATTTTTGGGGGACCGGATAGCCACATAGTTTTGTCTATTAAAAATACACTTTTATTGTGATCATTTATGGCCAAATCAGGATAGATATTTCAGCTCTAGAAGCCTGACTGAATTCTTCTAGTTCAGAGAAGCTCAAAATGTGACTGGACATTCGGTCCTGCTACACTTGTCAATCTGCTGGACCGGTGACATTTTAGAAGGACATTGCCACTGTCCTGCATGCTTTCGCAAAGACTGCATTGGCTGCCGGGCCAGTGTTAGTGTTTACAGGTACACTGAGAGTAGGCCACTCATGCATGACAGTCAACACTGGGGTGTATAGTGTTTCATGACAACTGCTTATGCATTTGATTTCTCATGGTTGGGCTTTCCTAACTGTAAGCCTTTCAGTGCATATTTAGTTAAAATCAAGCACAAGGTAAACCTGTGTTGCTAAGCATACAAACAATTGGAATGGCTGTTGCTAAGCAACTACTGATCATAGCAACAGACCAAATTTACCATTGGAATCCTTGGGATAGATTTAGGGGGGGAGGTATCATTAGGAACAAGATAAATCTGTGTTGCTAAGCATATAAACAATTAGAATGACCGTTGCTAAGCAACCACTGATCGTAGCAACAAACCAAATTCACCACTGGAATCCTTGGGGTCGATTTAGGTGGGGGGGAGGGGGGGGGGGTAAGTATCATTAAAATACATTTATGGGCAATATCTGTGTTAGGGGAAAGGGATTTCTGATGAAATGAGAGATCACATTAATCAATAGTTTCTTTTATGAAACACTATGCAAAGTATGAAACACTATGCACTCCATCTACTGCTATTATTACTATCTATTACTCGAGACTATTCTGATATGTAGCCTGTGTGAGTCGGGTGGACATAGGGTGTGTGAGTGGTTGGAATGAGTCATGGCTGGTAAAACCAAACATGTCAGACATGTAAAACACGGCCGATGAACCATTCCTGATCTCCATGTTTCCACTCAATTATACAGTCACTGACAAGTCTGGTTCTACCAGCTATCCATCACCCCATCACACACACAACCAACTCACACTCACACACACTCCTGCATGAATATTTTCCATAACGTTAGTCTTTTTACTGCCAAGTTCTCTTCTGGATTGAGTATTTGTTGAAACCCAAGCAGCCTCTCTTGCTGATGACTTAGGTCAGCCAACTTAGAATAGGTCATTGAATCTTGTTGTCTGTAGTAGAGATTGTCAGCAAAGCAGAGGGTTGACACATTCAGTGTAGATACATGCAGGACACCTAAGTTGGAGGGTTTTCAGGTTTTGATTAACCTATATTGACCACATTTTGTATACATTACGTCCATGTTGTTTGTAGATGTTTAATCGCTATTTTTTCAGATCCAGATTACAAAAAAACATGTATGCCATTTATCATTTATCAAAACATGATAGCAATACCTACAATGATAACATGCTAGAAACTTGAATCAACCAGAGACATAAAGTTCATCCACACTCGTGTCTCATCAGAATGAAACATGAATTTCTCATGTTCTATAAAATACAGGGTTCTTTCATCCTGTGATCCCAATTATAACTCTGCTATGAGATGAGATGGATTTGTCAATACTCAAGATCCATTAAAGCCTGCACAGTATGAGTTTGCAGCTACATGGGAGTTCACCAATATTTGTGTTATAACATGAGGTAGGCTCTTCAAGATCTATACATTACAGGCTTCTTTTACTCCTGACCCCATCAAGCCTACAAAGATGGAAATTCATCCTTAGTTGTCCTCACATTCTATACAGGTTTTTCTACTCATTCAGATGTCTGAATAATAACTCTGCTAGTCGCATAATAATCCCAGTCCCTATTCAAAAGGCTGTAGACAGCATTTGAATGGCATTAAGAATACAGTAGAAACACCACTTATCCCTTACAAGAGCCATGATAGATTTGTATTATGGCAGATCCATTAAAGCATACTGTATGAGTTTGAAAAGTTGGGAATTTGATCATACTGCCAGTACTTTCTGGAGGAGCCCTGCCATAGCGTATTGTTTCCAATGCAAACGCAAAATCTTGGCTTCTGGAGGGCCCCTTTTACTCCCCACATTGGTACGCTATGGCAGTGCTAAGGATAAATATATCAGTGTGAAGCAGGTGCCTCACATTTTGTACAAAGCAGGTTTTTCTCATTCAGATATCTCAATTAAAGCTCAGCTAGCTTCACAGTGACTATAACAGGATGTAGACAGCATGTGGATATCATCTAGAATACATTTTAGAAATGTCACTTATCCCATAAAAAGTTCTCTCTCTAGCTAAAAGCTAAAATGAGATTTGTATATCTATACACCCAATCCAATGAAGCTTGCGGAGAGATGTATATTACTATTTCTCTTTTTAAAAAGTCACACCTGTGATCAATCATAGGTTCTTGTGGGAAAGTGTTCTTATTTCCACATAGGTTCTTTCTAATTTGTACACCCTAACAGCTCCTCTTAAAGCATAGGAAATATGGATATTTCCATTTACGTAATACCTGTATTTAGACTTCTACATTGGTGAAATGGCACATGGTCTTGAGTTATGAAATGCATTATGGGTGTTTACTCCTGTTTTTACCCATGGTCTCTTTTTAGTCATGCTCCCTATCCGTAATCCCAGCTACCTTTACTGGCAATAGATACCGCAGCCCATACAAGCCTGATTTTTCCCATCACAACCCTGCTGGTTCATGTGTGAGAAGTCTTGGTTCTAATCACATGGTTCATTTCTCCAGACACATGCCTCCACCCACACCCCATGACACCCTGCCTAGTTACCCAGATTGCCGCTAGGGGTCGTGATGTGACTTCTAGTGCTGCAGTGCCCTCTGCTGGGTGATAAAGGACCATCATGGCAGCCGTCGTCACGTGACATTCTCACCAACCAATGAACACCTGATCCAGTCAGGCCATGCTGCCAGTTAGGAGGCTTTCGTGCCCAAGGCCTACTCTGTAAAATCTGCAAATGTGAGAGCAGCTGCAAGAGAGTGTGGCTATTGGGGGTATATAGCTAGTGAAGATTCTTTAATGGCTGCTTTTAACTGCTATTGCCTTGATATCATCTGTTACAGGCCCATTATAACATATCCTAGTCATATCTTTTTACTGAGTGGAGTTAGTGATCACAGTCACTGCCCAGGGTATATTAAAGGGGCAATATCACCCCTCACACTTAACCACATAGTAGACTATAATAGTATGAGAAATGTGAATGGGACACATACAATGATTGTTCCACTCATGTAATACAATATGAGAGGCAGGGATGGGAACAGGTAATACATCTGGTTTGTGAGTAACGTTTTCTTTTAGCCTACACTGACATGAGCATATTGTGAATGCCAGATTTATCAATCAGAACAGATGTAATGATCGAACGTAGTCCAAAGGAACTATTTCATGTATGGAGAAAAAGTGGGGTAGGTGTAGGACAGGAGATGTCTGGGCTATTGCCATATCAGTTTTTTCCTTTTTCATGATATCTGGTTTTGTTACTTTGTATCTAAATATACACTGATAATAAAACCTATAGTCAGTACTGACTATACCATCATATTTTGACCCCCGTAGTCAGTGGACTATACAACTTAGTCACATATTAGTCATAAAGATAGTCAGGAGTGACTATATGTGGATCACACAAATTGATAATGTCATAGGAATGTGTGCACAGGAAACAGTTAGGATTCAAATTTGAATGGTCCATGGACTTCAGGTAGGCACATCCTCTCCTAAACCACTGTTCTATGGATATCCCTGCTTGTTATATGTTATGTTACAGTTGACTATGACAACTTAAGATGTTATAGGGTGCATGAGTTCTCATGTTTGATAGAGTTATCATGGTAATTTGCTCCAATTTTGATAACATAGAAATATAGTGTATACATGTCTAAACTGACAGAGCATGATAGGCCTACACAGGAGCCTGTCCCCTGGCCTGTCTTATCCTAGCTTGTCCCCTGGCTTGCCTTATCCTAGCTTGTCCCCTGGCCTGCCTTACCCTAGCCTGTCCCCTGCTCTGCCTCATCCTAGCCTGTCCCTGCCCTATCCTAGCCTGTCCCCTGCCCTGCTTCATCCTAGCCTGTCACTGCCCTGCTTTATCCTGGCCTGTCACCTGCCCTGGCTTATCCTAGCTTGTCCCCTGGCCTACCTTATCCTAGCCTGTCACCTACTCTGCCTTATCCTAGCCTGTCCCCTACCTTGCCTTATCCTAGCCTGTCCCCTTGTCTGCCTTATCCTAACTTGTCCACTGCCCTGCCTTATCCTAGCCTGTCCCCTGCCCTGCCTTATCCTAGCCTGTCCCCTGCCCTACCTCATTCTAGCCTGTCCCTGCCCTGCCCTACCCTATCCTACTAACCTGTCCCCTGTCCTGCCTCATCCTAGCCTGTCACCTGTCCTGCCTTATCCTAGCCTGTCCCCTGCCCTGCCTAATCCTAGCCTGTCCCCTGCCCTGCCATATCCTAGCTTGTCCCCTGCTCTGCCTTATCCTAGCCTGTCCCCTGCCCTACCTCACCCTAGCCTGTCCCTGCCCTATCCTAGCCTGTCCCCTGCCCTGCCTCATCCTAGCCTGTCCCTGCCCTGCTTTATCCTGGCCTGTCACCTGCCCTGCCTTATCCTAGCTTGTCCCCTGGCCTACCTTATCCTAGCCTGTCACCTGCTCTGCCTTATCCTAGCCTGTTCCCTGCCTTGCCTTATCCTAGCCTGTCCCCTGGTCCGCCTTATCTTAGCTTGTCCACTGCCCTGCCTTATCCTAGCCTGTCCCCTGCCCTACCTCATCCTAACCTGTCCCTGCCCTATCCTAGCCTGTCCCCTGCCCTGCCTGATCCTAGCCTGTCCCTGCCCTGCTTTATCCTGGCCTGTCACCTGCCCTGCCTTATCCTAGCTTGTCCCCTGGTCTGCCTTATCTTAGCCTGTCCCCTGCCCTGCCTTATCCTAGCTTGTCTCTGCCCTGCTTTATCCTAGCCTGTCCCCTGCCCTGCCTTATCCTAGCTTGTCCCCTGCCCTGCCTTATCCTAGCCTGTCCCCTGGCCTGCCTTATCCTAGCCATGTCTACCCTGCTGAACCTTGACCTGCCTTCAGTACTTAAGTTTCCCTTATGTCTCATGATTGACTATATCTATTAGGCATAGTGACTACTTTAGACCATGAAACCATTAAATTCATAGTAACTTGACTATATAGCCCAAATCAGCCGATTTAATGGCTGACTATAGGTTGACTATATGACTAACTTACTATAGACATAGGTGACTAACTTGGTATAGTCGTTTTTGCTACATACATGTGACTATAGAAATGTAGTCCGTAGTGACTAACATTTCCAGGTCCATTATTATCAGTGTAGGCAGCTATTACTGGTGTCAATGGAAAATTCTCCCTTTAACAATCACAGTCATGTATCATTGAGGGCAATGTAAAAGGTATATTTGGTTTACTTTTTTTTAAATCTTGTATAGCATCAACAAAATAGCTCACAGATCTTTGCATTGACTGTCAAACAATCTAACATTTACACCCTGTCTTATTAGCAAGTTGAGCAAAAAAATGTTAACTTTGTTAAAAATTAGTTAGAACTAGCCAAACTCAGACCTTCTTCATAGTCAGTCTACGCTCCTCCAGTCCTGCATTATACATACCCAGGTGTTGTAAACCATCCAACATGTTTAGACATCCCCGATTTTACTTTACCCCACATGGGTCTTGAGTAACAGTCTATGTTAAAAAGACCAAATTTAACAGCCACATTGTCTGCCATTCTGATCACAGAATATATCCATAAAACATTTGCTGGTGCACAATCTCTATAATCCTAAGAGAGAAAATAACTAGATGCAAAAATGACACCACAATCTACATTCCACTGGCACCACTTATATTACATTGCAGTAGATACTTTGATGCCAGTGGGCCCCGTAATGCTTTAGCACTGACCCCCATGCTCCATGATATTCTAGCTGTAACAGAAGGCCCCATTGATGTTCTATAATGTAACACATTATCCCTCAGGTCAGCCTACTGGTGTCTCAGGTATCAGAGGATTTTTTTTTGGTATGAGAAAGTATAAATATACAATCCCGTTTATTTATACTGCATAGGAAAAGAACTTATACAGCTCGATGAGTATTCCTATACAGTCAACTTGATTCATGATATTGCAAAATTTCACATATTATAAAACTATACATTATGAATGTTATACGACGCAACCATATATTACACATAGTCCATATGTATTTACTAGTTATTGTATTAACATCACACGTATAATATAATAGATAAGCTAGTCTCACAATTTGAATATATTTCTATACCTCATTATCGATACTTTATAACATAATGCGTAGGGTTGGATAGCTGGGGCGGGCACCCCGTGTACCGGTATATTCCTTCCATGTAGAATACCTAAATTAATTATCAATATTAAATTCAACTAGTCCATGATATGTAGCATAATACAGTATAACCATGTAAAGTATCACAGTTGTATAGTATTTTGAGCAATTTGTTGACCCCATAGTACATAGAACAAATTAATATTAAATATATTTCATCTGGGCTTTAGGCTACATTTGGTGCTTTTAATACTTGGACAAATGCCATTTCTAGGGAGCACAGTAAGGGGGGATTGGGAGGGGGGGGGACTCTACCACTTTAAAATACATAGTTGGTACTACCTAGCCATTTTTTCCTATTCAGCTTAAACTCCTCGTAGTCCTCTATGGCTCTCACCTCTACACTAAGGCTGTTCCATAGCATGGCGCCTCTATATAATACACTTTTTTTACAAGACTCATTTTTAGGCTTAATAGTGGTGAACAACAAGGCATCATGAGCTCTGGTCCTAACATTTCTATAGTTAACTATATCGTCGTTACCTTTTTGCTTAAACATAAAATTGCATAAATGCATTATTCTACGTGGTTGTAACTTAGATATTTTAGCCTCCTGATGGGTAGCTATAGTCGGGTACATATAATCCAGACCTAGACATCTCCTTAATGATTTATTTTGAACAATTTGCAGTTTTTCTAGGTTCGCCTTATTGGCCACATCGTACAAAATATCTCCATAGTCTGCATGGGGGAGGACCATTGTCTTGTATATATTTACCATTGTAACATTGTCGAGTACATCTCTTAGTCTAGCAGTAAGGTATGACTTGTATACTAGTTTCTTAAAGGCTACGTCTGCTTGCATATTGAAATTTAGTACCTGGTCCAGAATTATACCTAAATATTTCACACTCAAACAACGCTCTATTGGAGTGCCTGCCAGCATCAATCTATGGTTCAATATTTCCTTTAATCTACTTCTTAGGCCAAAAATAATATAATTAGTTTTCTTTGTATTTAACGTTAACTTATTTTTTCTAAACCATTTGTTAAGAAGCATCAGGTCCTCCTCCATTTGCGTCGTCATATGAACTATATCACTACCGGTAATGGTGACAACCGTATCATCGGCGTACAAAAAAGACCCACAATTTTTTAGCACATTTTTTAGGTCGTTAATATACACTAAAAATAGGGTTGGGCCCAATATACTCCCTTGGGGCACTCCACACAGTACATCACCCTCCCTAGAATTTTTCCCATTTGCATACGTTCTTTGTTTTCTATTTGTGAGATAATTTGAAAGCCAATTTAGTAAATTTCCACCTACCCCCATTTTTTGCAATTTTTCTATTAGAATTAAGTGATTTACGGTATCAAAAGCCTTTTTTAGATCGATTAGGGTTGATAATGTATAATTTCTGTTATTAAACCCTTTATAGATTGAGTCAGTAAAATATGCTACTGTTTCAATTGTGGAGTGTCCCTGTCTGAAACCACCCTGATTTTTATCAAGTATATTATTAGATTCCAGGTAGTACATTAACCTTTTATTCACCACCTTCTCAAGCAATTTACCTATAACTGGGAGCAGTGTTACAGGTCTAAGGTTGGCTACATCAGTCTTGTCTCCCTCTTTCTGGAGTGGAATGACTGTACCCAACTTCCATGCCTGCGGGACAGTGGCTTCATTTAATGAGCTATTAAACATAATTACCACCTTGTCAGGTATTGCCATCAGACAATCCTTCAATGCTCTCGCTGAAATCCCATCAATGCTTGAGGATTTGTTAGTATCAATATCCTTTATCAGTGCTATTACCTCTACTGCATCAGTCGTAATATTACCAATTCCCTCGGGTAGCGTCTCACCATCAAACGACCATGTTTCCTCATAATCCCTCGCCAAATTTGGGCCTATATTTATAAAGTAGTTGTTTATGAAGTCTGGGGTTTCAATGGAAGAAATGGGTATGTCATTAGTTTTGTCCCTCAGATTTAAATTTGCATTTGATTTCTCACCCCTTAATAAACCGTTTATAATTTTCCAGAATTTTTTACTATCATTTTTATTTTCTTCAAGGGCATCTCTAATAAATTTTGATTTTGCTTTTTTTAATGCTTTGTTTGTAGAATTTCTAAGGCGTTTGGCAATTTCCCAATCATCTACTGACTTTGTACGTTTAGCTTTAGATAGGGCTGAGTCTTTGTCGTGAATTAACTCTAGGTGGTGATCAGTTACCCAGGGAGATCTTGCCTTATTTACCTTAAATTTTCTCATAGGGCACATAATGTCAAGCTCTTTGGACAATAACTTAATAATAAAGTCCCAGCGCGCGTTTACATTTTCACATTCATCATATGGACCCCAGTCAGCATTCGCTATACATCTTTTAAACAATTCGGCATCATATTTCCTATACGTTCGACCCTCAAATTGTACCCTTTCATGTATATGGTACCGGTCAATAAACGATATACCAACTAAAATATGATCGCTGATGTTCCAATTTCTAGTAACAGATTCAAAACTTTTCATCGTATTCGTTATCACCCAATCTAAGCATGTGCTTGTTTCTTCAGTGCTTCTAGTGGGAACAGCTATTACCTGTTTCATACCCAACAAATTAATACAGATTTTCATTAGCTTAGTCGATACCTTAGTGACATTTAAATAATCCAGGTTAAAGTCTCCAAGAATAACTACATCCTTGCGCCTTAGTTTGGCCAGTGACAACTTAGCATTAAAGACTTCAATAAAAGCTGCTTTGTTTCCATCTGGCGGTCTATACAGATTGACAACAACTACATTTTTTTTGCCATTTCTAACAATTTCTGTCCATAACATTTCAATGTCATTAGAACTTACATTTAAATGTTTATAATTTTCACAGGAATAGGAAAAATCATTTCTAATATATATACCCACCCCCCCCCCCCTTCTCACTCCCATCCGGCTTAGTCCAAGACCTATCCAGCCTTTCAAAACTGTAGCCAGCAATATCGACCAGGTGCGTCGGGTCAACATCCTCTAGCCATGTTTCAGATATACCCAGTACAACGTCTTCCTCTTTATTCACATGTATTCTTAATGTCTCTATTTTTGATTTAAGGCTCCTAGCATTCAGATGACTTAGAGTGAAAACATTTTTGCTACATGTAATATAGTTATCATCTACAGCAGTAATAAAATAAATATGTGCCCTTGTTTATCCAACCCATACATACAAGTCAAAATTACAGTCGAGTTTAGTAGGTTTGGGTAACTCGTACCACCTACTTGAAGATTTCTCCCCATTGAGGAAATAGTGACTCCTACTTGCTGACGCAACAGAAAGAAGAGTACTCAATCGTCCTCCTTAACTTCACATAAGTAGTTAATCTTAACTAAGTTAATGAAGAGGGTGATACCATAAGTATGCCTAGTATCTCATACAGTCTACTGAGTGTGATTCCACTTCTCTGTAGGACATATTTTACATACTGTTTGTAAAGCCGGTACAATTTCTCGTTGCGTTTGGCGCGGACCTAGGGTGCTGCCACCTGGTGTATGTCTTTATAACTAGCCAGAATGCTTTGACGTTGGCTATACCATACACACACTTGTCGGATATCTGTAGGATTTACAATGTGTCATAATATATTTAAAAAACAGTCATAATTTATACATATTACTCGACTACATATTATACATAAAGTCATGATACAGCCTCAGCATAGCCATAACGGTTTCCCATGGGACTAGGTTACTCATAGAGCCTTCATTTTTTCCCTTAATTTCATCAGAATTTCACCCATCTTATTTTCTTTTACACTCTGGGGGGTGATCTTATCTACATTGGCTATCGTATACCCACAACCCCAGCCTTTTTCATTTGTACATTCATATATGGTCCCCACAGTGGCAATCAGCATATCACCAAGTCTGTTTGATTGCATGAACTTCATCTCCACTGCCTCTGCCATAAGTTCATATTTCTTGACGTGTGCGTCTGCCTTGGTGATCTTGATGGTGTGTGAGACCTTTTTAGCCTCGTACCCGTCTGTGCTGACTAGAATTTTCTGCGCGGCTTCCTTGTCTTCATTATACCTAGCGAATATAAACCAGAATAATTGTTCTGCGGAGTGCCATGTAATGTCCTCATATACGATCTCACAGGGGTACATATTACTAAGATATGCATGATGGGACTGGTATGCCATGCCGTGGTCAAATTCAATCACCTTTGCCTCTACCAACGATATGCCTTGGGGCAAGTCTTTTATATCCCTGTAGTAGTACACCTTGCCTTTTGAGTCTTCCAGCTTGTTTCCTTTTAGCTTCAGGTCTGTGTGGTTATACCTCGCCAGTGCAGCCAGGCATCGAAGATCTTTTCGTTCATCTTGTTGTTCCGGAGTCAAGTCATCAGATACGAATATGTCTTTCCACTTGTTGAGATGACGTATTTGATTGACTTTTTGGAATAGCTTGATCTTGTCTTCCATTTCTCTAAATTTAATTAGAATGTTCCTGGGCGTGGTGGCTGCTGGACGCTTTTTCCCAATCCTAAATGCGCTCTCCAGACAAATTTTTGTACCTGCCGCCACTGCGCCCGTGTCAACCATAAGGTCGTGCAGAATTTTCCGGGGGGTTTCACCTCCTGCCTCTGGGTACCCTTCTATGATGATGTTTTTTCTCTTCCTACCCTCGTCAATCTGTCTGAGCCTTATAGAGTCTTTCTCACACTTATGTTTAAGCCTCATGTTTTCTACCATAAGTTGCTTACGTTCAGATGCTCCTGTTGTGATCTCGGCTTCTGCAGTGTCTAGTCTGTTCGACAGCGACTGGATATCCTCAGTGACATTTGTCATATATCCTTCCACCTTCTCTATATGAGCGTTCATAACCCCAGTATTAGTGGTCATGATAGCGTCCAAGTTGTCGAATTTCTCGACCATTTTCAGGTTGGAAGCCGTCATCTCCTGCATTGATTTTAATAATTTCGCCGACATGTCGTCTCCCATGTTTACGTTTGGCGTGCTTTGTAGTATAGGCGTCACTGCGCCACTCTCTTTTGACAGCGACTTTACTCGAGCACTGCTCCGTGCGGGCGCTGGTCCACCTCGTCTAGATTCGTTCGACATGGGATATTTGGTACCAAAGGTCTACTAAATTTACCTTATATGTGTACTTCAACCCTTTATAGATGTTGTTGCTTAGTGTCGAGGCATTAATTAATTGGGAAGTCAATGAATTTGGCGATGTTTTCCTCCTCGAGTTCCGCTAGCGTTCGGTGTCGGCCATTTTGAATCTACTCTAATCTAATCCTATTGGTCAGTCAGCACACATGTGACCTGTTTCAGGGCCTCCTATTGGTCCACATACATGTATTGTACTGGTAGACTAGACCTGCGTCTTATTGCCCGCTGTATAGAACAGCCTTCTGCTAAATGTGACACCCTCCCCCACCACCCAATGTGATACCCTCCACCAGTGCTGTCCAATGCCAGAGAAGTTCTGTCAGCCTTATAACACACAAGGTCAGGGTCCTGACAGCAGTTCAAAAATCTAAGCTACAGAAAGTTGGTTCCAGTAAAACAACAGGAACAGCCTTAGGATAATCTTAGCCATCTTAGATCATCAAGTGAGGATTATAGATCAAAGATGGCTTCTGTAACACCAAGTCCCTAACATCACCCAGCAGCCCTATTCCTGTATATGGCTGACTGTCTGCCAGTCCCATGTCAAACCACAGAGGCAGCTTTTATGCTGCTGGCACTTCAATCCACCATAAATATTTATTTCCATCTAGGCTGTGGCTTTGCGGCAAGAGGCAAAAATCTCATTTGTGCTTATCAGAGTCTTCATCTTTTAAAAGCGGCCTTGTGGATTTGATAAATATTTAGTGTTTATGAATTGCTAGTGGCTTTTTACTACTGGGGAGAATGATGACACAGGAAAAATCTCTTTAAGGTGTATTGAGGTTGTTCAATGGGGCATATAGTCTTTTGCTTTGGACTTCTCTGTCATTTATTGCATCTTCTCAGGGAGTTGCTGCAACATTCTACCAATATTGTGTTACACCTAGAGAGGCGCTGTGTTACTCTGCGGCAAAGCAGGCCCAGATAATGTCAATAAGTCCTGCCTTTTTGGTGTAGTCAGGTTATTCAGTGTGAAATGGGGGCACGTAACCTCTTGCTTTACGCCTCTCTGTCATTGATTCTTTCTATGGTGGCTGCTCAGTGTAGGGCATTAACAACAAGTAAAAATGTCTGTTTCAGTTAACATGGGTATTCTTCTAGTTGTGGGAAGTTTTTCATCATGTGAAATATGCAGAATATTTTGTCCATGATTGGCAAATTTGTGTTTGAATGAATGTGTGCCAGAATTTGTATTCAGGTATTAAACTTGCTAAGATCCTGTTAGAATGTTCAGATTTAGGTAATTGGATTACCTGAAACAAACCCTTTCTCTGAGGGTCGACAAGTCAAAGTTGGGAGGAGGTTTTGATTTTCTGCTCTCTCAGAATACTCACTACATCTTTAAGCTTTGATGGTGTCATATTTTATCCTTACAGAAGAACTCAAGGCACTGGTGTCTCAGAATAAACTCTGACTTTAACTCCTTCCACATCTAGGTACAGATCCTGACTTACAGCCGCCATTTTGTTTCTACAATTTTGGATTGTGGGGAATCACTGGAGTAATATGAGATAATGAAGAGATAACAAGTTGAGGAAGACACTTCTATAGATTTACATACAATTAAAAGCAAACTGGTCTTTGGGGCTCCTTCATATACCTCCCCCCCCCCCCCCCCCCTCCAGCTTGCAATAAATGCCTCAGCCCACACAAGCCTGATTCCAGTTCATGCATGAGAGCTCACGAGTCTTAGTTCTAATCACGTGGTTCATTTCTCCAGACATGTGCCTCCACCCACACCCCATGACACCCTGCCTAGTTACCCAGATTGCCGCTAGGGGTCGTGATGTGACTTCTGGTGCTGCAGCGCCCTCTGCTGGGTGATAAAGGACCA
This sequence comes from Harmothoe impar, assembly GCA_947462335.1. Lineage (NCBI taxonomy): Eukaryota > Metazoa > Annelida > Polychaeta > Phyllodocida > Polynoidae > Harmothoe > Harmothoe impar. The sequence continues at coordinate 76,642,799 of OX381712.1, forward strand.
TCATGGCAGCCATCGTCACGTGACGTTCTCACCAACCAATGAACAGCTGATCATGTCAGGCTATGCTGCCAGTGGTATAAACAAGCATGCCGACCAACCAGACACAGAGCGTTTGTAAATCAGCGAAAGTGGCTAGATGGATGAGGGCAGCCCAATTATAGCTTATTCTAATTCCATATCTTCTCACACATCCTGTATCTTGTAATGGTTGCTGCCTGGAGTTCAAGGTCTAGACAGTCACATAGACATGTGGGACATTATGCACAACAAAAACAGTGCTGTAAGAAAGCTATTGGTCCCCTCGCTACCCCAACAGTCCTCTCACTACTTCCTGTATATGCACACAGGCAAATATCAGCGTCAGCCAATGTCGCCAATACTACTCTCATACAAGGGTCAGACACTGCTCGACTATAAAAGTCTGACAATGCTGGACTCTTGCAGGCTGAAAGAGACTCTCCCCAGGGTCCAGCATTGCCAGACTCTAGCATGAGGATCCAGCAGGGCCAGACTCTCAAGCAATTTAGGGTGAGTAGAGGCTCTAGATGAAGCTCCAGCATAGCCTCACCCTCACTAGAATAGCCCTTGACCCATCTATTATAGTCCAGCAGTGCCTGACCCTTGTATTTTTTCGTTTCAGGGAGCTCTAAACGAGACTCTTTTATTACAAAGTATTACATGGTACAAGGCCGTGTGATGTTTTCATTTGTAACTGAAGGAAAATGGGATATTCAAAAAAAGATTTCAGGTGTTCTATTTAATGCATGCTAGACATTATGTCACGCCACAAAACCCCTTATTATACCTTCATCAATTGTATTACGTCATATTACGTCATATTACGTCATAATTATGATTTATGACTATTAATATTCATATTTATTATTATTTGTAATACGCACAATACTTTATACATATTTTCAATCCATATGTCCATCAAAGTACACCTAGACGTCAGACATACCTGTTACTCATAAAGCCAAGCATAACTAACCCCCATACATAACTAATCCATAGATCACAAGCAGACCCTTATCCCATGGACAATAGGTAACGGTCAGCCTGTCCAGACGACAAGGCACTGACCGGTCACCTATACACAAAACAAATGAACTATATGTTGACCCCAAGGATTAACTGTCAACACATAAAACAATGCTATAAAGCTGGACACCCTTAATCAGTGTGGCACCGCCAAAGCCACTTGAGCCGGCTGGAGTCCACCTGGAGGCAGGCGACAAAGCCCCCATGTGTGCATGCTACTTATTATGTAATCCATTACCCATAATGCACTGGACCCAGGCTCCCCACCCGCGGTCCAGCGCACACCACATGTTAAAGCCATGAATATATAATTATCCAATCAAATGTCAAATGTATATTATCCAATGAAAACCACTGTTACATCTACTTCCGGTCACATGGGCACCCCCTCCACCTGCCGGGTACCTGTACTTATACCCCGGTCAGATGGAGGAGGAGATCACTTATCATCTTGCAACCATCAGTAACTTATATACTGAGCCCTAGTGACTGGTACTCTGATATTAATATTACTATTAATAAAAGATACCAAGTACTCAAACTGACGTCTCATCTCTCATCTTTACGCCCTCATTGATGTGGAAGGGTTTTCCCTAGCCACAGAGTGGTAGAGAACCGGGCAACCTTCAGCTACCTGCGACCATGAAGAAATTTTTTAATGCAGAGACACCAGTCCCTCAGTGACCTATCATCACGGAGGCACACTAGGAGCCAGGGACCAGCACCAACATCAGGTCTACAACACACCAGGAGGAAAGGACCAAGCAACAACAAGCACATCACCAAGTCCACCTCCTGCATCTACAAGGACACAGTAAGACATTCTAAAACAACACTTATAGACACTGTACCTATTATACCTATAGACATAGCTACCCCACCCACCTCTCCCATTCGTGTTGAACCCACTGTCAACATGGCCGGAGACGATCAGGTAGAAGTACAAAGACAACGAGAACTAGACGATAGGATATCAAGAAAATTAGATGAGCAACTAGCGGCCCACAAGGCAGAGTTAGAAAGACTCAAATCTGATATCGCAGAATATAGGAACAACAAGTCCATTAGCGACCTGGCTAGCGCCATATCAAAAGCAAACAAATACACCATCCGTGAACCAATCAGATTTTCGAAACCGGACATTAAAATGAGCACCAGCAAGTGGTTCACAGACCTAGAACGATTTGTTAGACTTAAATATCCCCAAGAAGATCACCCCATCCACGTAACCTGCACAGTCTATTTAACTGGACCAGCATACGAGTGGTACAGTATGCAGCCCACTAGTACACAGGACGATTACGATCTTATAAAGAAGGGACTTATTCACCACTTCAAGGATGTCGAAAACGACATCAAACTACTGACACTGTCCCCATTTGACCCCACCCTACACACCATGGAAGAATGGCTAAAGGACGCCAACACCCACTTCCAAAACAAGGGGGTGGACATAGAAGCTGCCATCATCCAGGTAGCCACTGTACTAAACGAGGACTACCGGGAGGCGATCAGAGCGGAAAGTCCTACCACATGGGCCTCCCTCTGCAGAGCACTCAGGTGTGCATACCTGTACAAGAAGACCTCCACACATAAGGTATCATCCCTATCCAGCAACACCCTAGACCCAGTCATAGCTGCTCAGTTAAGGGAGAAGGATAGGGAGAACGAAAAACTGAGAGACCTTCTTCAGAAGCAACAGGAAGTAATGGAGACCAAACATACAGTAGCTGCTATGGGGGGTGGTAAACCAAAACCCACCTACCACAAACAAGCAGCTACACCTACACACCAGTCTCCACCCACTGACTTCGCGTTACCACCCAACTATAGGGGGAGGAGAGAAGACTTCGACATCAACTACGTCGACAACATCAGGAAGGCACGCTCAATGGGCCTCATCCCCCCCACCCACCGATTCAAAGGGGGACCCAAAGACATTATAACCCTTCTTCAAACGGGTTCCCTACCCCCACATCACTTCAAACTCATCCAGAGTCAACAACAACAACAACAAAGGTGGCAGCCACAGCAGCAATCATGGCAGCCACCACAACAACAACAACAACAATGGCCACAACAACAACAACAATGGCCACAACAACAACAACAACTACAACTTCAACCAACGCCACAAAACCCCAATCCACAGTACACCATGGCACAGCTCGTCAGCATGATGAACGACCTCACCAAGACGACGGGAAACTAGATTGTCATCCTATGGATAGGCCTCATCAGGATGACAAAACAGTCCCCAACACAGAAGACACAGAATCGCCCATCGACATCACGCCACATGACACACAGACAATCCACAACGCTGCACCAGTGCGCGGGAAATCTGCAGACGTCCAAGCTACTCTGGAAGTCGTCCCCCCACCACTCCCCGACCTACACATGGAAGAAGGTGAGCAGAGTGTTTTGTTTATCAACATGGTCAATGGCAATATAGATCTACAATTCAAAGATACCAACATCCCCAGTCTAGTAGACACAGGAGCCACCGTCTCTTGCATGAGAGAGGGTCTAGCCTCCACTCTATCGAAACTAGTTCCTCATGAGTTTTCACGAATCAGGTCCAAAGTTTATCTTGCCGATGGAGCATTGTGTCACATCAAAAGAGCTATCAAAATCAAATTCAAAATTCAAGGCAAAACATTCAGTCATCAATTTGCAATTCTTCCAAATTGTTCCTCACCAATCATATTGGGAACAGATTTTCTATCAAAGACTAAAAGCAAAATCAATTACTCCACTGACCCAACTCCAAAATCTCAACCAATCAGGGCAGTGAGAGCCATTTCGATACCTCCATTTTCCGAAATGGCCATAACAGGCCAAGTCACATGCTACCACTCAGTCAATCAAATCAATGGTATAACAGACAATTTTGACAGATCAGACAAACTTCCAAATTACATTGTACAACGTTCAGTCGTGACACCTGACCAAAGAGACAGACACCCACTGATATTATTGAATATCACATCTAGAATCTGTAAAATCCAGAAGGGTGAAATCGTAGCCTTATATACAAAAACAGACATAGACAAAGAAAATCATATATTATCGACAGGCTACGAGGACACACAACCCGAGGAGACAGACATAGACATAGACATAGACAACAACTCCACTATCATTGACAGTGCATCATCAACAGGGTCAGACAAAACATTCTATGTACCAACACCAACATATTCAGAGTACTCTGACTCTGACATGGATCAATCCATGTCAGACGACGAAGATCATATAAATATGGTGCAAGAGACGACAGGTCACGACGAACAAGACATAGACAAAGACATGTACATAGGGAAGGACATAGACATAGAACCAGAAAAAGAACAAACACACGTCTTCCAAAAACCAGAATGCCTCACAGAAGATCAATTCACAACTTTTTGCCAATTAATAGAAGATTACGACGACATATTCGTGGGAAAAGATAACATGATTGGAAGAACCCATCTGTACACCCATAAAATCAACCTGATCCCAGACGCCAAACCCTTACAGTTCTACCCATTCAGAATGGCCCCGCACAAAGCTGAACGACTTGAAATTGAATGTCAGAAGCTGGTAAAGCAGGACATTTTGGAGGAAACCAAAACGGGTCCCTGGTCATCCAGAAGTTTTCTTGTAGAGAAAAAGAACGGGCAGGGTTACAGATTAGTGACAGATCTAAAATACGTGAATTCCCAATCCATCAACCAAGCACTTACATCACCACGAGCAGACGACAGCCTAGAAATGATTGGTGAGATGCGACCTGCCGTGTTCTCTAAAATGGATGCCCAACAAGGGTACTTCCAGATACCAATTAGAGAGGACGACAGGGACATCACAGCCTTTCTCACTAGGACCAAAAAGTATAGATACAAGACCATGCCCATGGGACTCGCCAGCAGTGCTCACGCTTTCCAAGCTGTAGTCAACTTGATCCTACAGAACCTGCAGTACAAATGTGCAATCCCATACTTAGACGACATCTTGTGTTTATCACCTACCATAGACCAACATTTCATTGATTTAAGAAACATATTCGAAGCACTAAGAAATGGCAAACTAAAGTTGAAGAAAACCAAGTGCGAATTCTTCCTAGAGGAACTAGACTTCCTAGGAATGAAAGTCACCACCGACGGTATCAAACCATCTCCAGACAAAGTCCACAAGATCCAGACATTCCCCACACCGAAGACCACAAAAGAGGTGCGGTCATTCACTGGACTCGCCCAATTCTATAGAAAATTCATCAAAGGGTTCAGTGAAATTGGTCGACCTCTATTTAACCTACTCAAAAATGGGAACAAATTTGTTTGGACAAAAGAATGTGAGACTGCATTTCAGACCCTGAAGGACTCTATATGCAATGACGTGATCTTGCTGTACCCAGACTACAACAAACAGTTCCATCTTACAACAGATGCATCTGGTACAGCCCTGGGAGCTACTCTTTCCCAGGAGAAAGACGGCGTTCTACGACCAGTAGCCTTCGCGGGCAGAGCACTCCATGACCATGAAAAGAATTATGGTGCCACCCAAAGAGAACTATTGGGAGTAGTATTTGCAATAGAGTACTTCAGACACTACCTAGAAGGAAGACCATTCGAGTTATATACTGACCACCAAGCCCTCATCCACATGTTGACAAAATCAGATAACAAAAACATGTGGGCAAGGTGGGCACTCAAAATTCAACAATTTCAATTCAATATCCGACACATAAAAGGCAAATTAAACATACCATCAGACGTTATGTCAAGACGAGACTACCCACTAGACAAGACACCAATGACAGATCCTCCACCAAAACCCAAAGCCATAAGGGTGCAACATAGAATGATGTTTGAGGATGACATACACACACAGAAATTCAAAGAAGACGAACCACCATTGACGCTACCAAAACGACTACCCAAATCAATACTGAAGAGAAACTCCACCCATCACTTCTATTGTGAATGTATGGAGGAAAACACAGAAGACATAGAAGAAGTAAAACGATTTACCCCAAACCTCAGAGCAAATCCTGACATCTCAAGTACCAAATTACATCATTTTGGGCTTCCACAAACAGAATACAAGGGACTGTTAGCAGCCATAGTGGCCTCGGTACAACAGGAAGTGGATTCAGCTGCACGACCGGTCCCAGGCCACGCCCCACAGCAGCTGACAGTACCCTCTACATCCCTAGAAGCCCTATCATCATTCATAGAAGAAACCCAGACAGAAAATATAGAGCAGGTTGCGGCGACCCGACCGGTCCCAGGCCACACCCCGGCACCGCAACCTAAGAAAACCACAGATAAACCAAAAACAAAGAAGAAAAATGAGAAGCCTAGAAGAGACGCCACAGACATGGCAAAACACTTGGCCAATCAGACTAATCATCTGATTGAAATGATAGAGAGCCTCTCCGACCCACAGATCTCCATCCTCAACCTCAAAAGAGAACAGAGATATAATTTACATACGAAAGCTATCATCACGTATTTAGAGAACGGACAGGTACCCAACGACAAAAACAAGAAGGAAACAGAGCAATTTATCAAAATAGCTGATGACCACATCATGCTAAATGATATTTTGGTCCATATCAACACGGTACTATGGAAGAAACACAAGGAATTCTCATTCCAACCCGTCATCCCAGATGACATGAGACTTCCCATCTTGAAGCTTTTCCACGACCTACCAATGGCAGGCCACGCTGGCGCACAAAGGATGCTGTCGACCATGCTTCCCAAAGTATATTGGAAGAGCATGGCGGCCGACGTCCAGAAATTCACAGCGACCTGCCACGTCTGTTTGAAAGCCAAAAAGATGACGGCCCATAGTACCCCTTCTTACCCATTCCAGTTTGTCCACATAGATGCCATAGGCCCACTACCACCAACACCGGGAAAGAATGTATACATTCAGGTAGTGGTCGACAGGTTCTCTAAATTCTGCATAGCTTACCCTACTACATCATTGGACGCGGAAACAACTACCGCAGAATTCATAGAGAAGGTTGTTCTAGCCGAGGGTATACCAACATACCTCCAGTCAGACAATGGAACGTCATATAAAAACTCAAAATTCAGAAACATGACATCCTCCCTCAACATAAAACATGTCTTCAGCTCGGCCTATAGACCAAAATCGAACGGCCAGGCTGAAAGATATGTGAAGACGCTGTCTGAAGGCATACGGGCCTACTGTGAGGAACACCAGGAGACATGGGATGTATTCCTACCACACCTCGTGTTCTCCATCAACAACACAGAGTCCGCCACCACTGCCTTCACACCGTTCTTCATTATGAAGGGAAGGAATCCAAACACCATAATAGACAACAAACTCAATCAGGAAGAAGAGAAAAGGCTAAATCTCCACATCATTGACAAATTAAAGAAAATAGACTACACATACAATCAGGTCATTGAAAACATTGAAAAGAGGACAGAACAAATGAGACAACAACACGACAAAAAGGCAAAACCTACAAAGGTGCAGAAAGAATCACTAGTGTATGTCAAGGTACCCCGACTGATGGATAGAACAAAATGTTTGAAACTTCAGAAGGTGTACTCTGGTCCATACATAGTGTGCAAATTCGTCTCAAAAACATCCGTCCTCCTCAAATCTGTCATCACAATGAAAACAATGAAAAACCCAGTCCATGTAGACAGACTGAAACTCGTACGTCACGTGAGAAACAATGACTTCATACACAGACTCATTGACCCGAACGACGACCTCATAACCAAACTATGGAAGAAAGACGGAGATTCATACAAAGCGAGACCAGCGCTTCTACAAACCAAAAATATATATAAAGCAAAGCCGGCCCACTCCAAGGTCAAGAGGAGGACACCGGTAGGACTAAAACCATAATATAAACTATAGAATATATAAGAGGAAAAGAGTTATCACCTATATTACATAAACAACAAAAAGCTCACTATATCATCGCTACTATTACAAAGAGACATCAACTGTCATATATTATCAACTTTAATATCAAAAGGATCAACACTGACTACTACGACTACTATTATCACTACTACTATTATAATGATTCACAAAGAATCACGACTTACACACCGATCATCAAAAGAAATACTGGAAATACAGTATTTATCACCATAAAGCGCACAAGCTTCATCAATTATTACTATTATTATTATTATCCATCTATACCCATTTCACCACACAAGTAAGTGGCAGGGCGACTCCATATTATTGCTGCTCCTTTAACAAACTGACACTTCAAATAGAACTATTATCAACATGTCAAAATCCGACATGAAAGGACAGTTTGCGCACTCTTATTAACCCCCCCCCCATAGACCAGTGGAAAAGCGGTGTATGCAGGCGGCCACCCGCATGCATCGCAGGTGTCAACAACACCAGGAGGATGACCGCAATCTGAGCCCTGGATGGCGCCACCACTGGAGCGCGCAAACAAAAGCTCCACTTATGGGAGTGTGATAACGACCAACATGGCAGGGTGACATAGCCACCACCCTGTACCCAGACCAAAGGGTATAAGTTCCCACACATCCCCCCATCTTTCCACAGTCACCCAGTGACCACACCCCTACACACATCGATTCAGTCAGGAGCAGCCCACAGTTAATTTGGTAGATCCCCGCCAGTACTGCGCACTTACACTCATCCTTCACCAACTATCTACTATCAACTATTACTACTACAAACGATCGACTACTACTATTATTACTATCAAATCCCAACAACTCGGGAATCATGAGGTATACACTCTACCTCCTATTAATCATCACACACATCATTTACACGGCAGCACAACCAATAGTAAGGCAAAATATCGGCCTCATCTACGAACAGCTGCCGGGACAAATCATCACCGGTCATGACCTACACGAGGTCATACTGGCCATCCCCTACAACATCCCAATGGCTCCTCGTCCGAAGCCACTCATTTACAACACCATCAGGACTCTTCAACTGACTTCACTAGGACCCCATGACAGCCATGACGCCAAGATGTTACAACAAGCTGCTGACCTCGACCGACTACTACAAAACGTAGATGTTAACATTATTAAGACTTTAAAGAACGTTGCACACTTCCTCTCGGATCCTATTACTAACAGGCCAAAGAGAGCTATCCTAGGATTCTTAGGGGAGCTCTTTAAATCCATCTTTGGCCTGGCGACTACTAGAGACATGGATTCTATCATCAACGTCATACATCACCTAGATGCTAGAATTGGTACACTGGCCGACGTCAATGTTAAAACTGCACAAGGATTACATGACGTCACCCAGCAACACCAGCAGTTTCTAGACACTTATATTAAACAACAGGACGTTGTACAGGAATCCCTACTCAATATTACCGAATCCATAGACTCATGGTCTGATGATTTCTCCACAACCCTAACCTCCATCCAAGCCGACCAGGATCGTAGGATTACCCAGTCAGCCATCATATCGGCTCAGGTAATTGTCCTAATGACCAGGATCGCGTACCAACAAGGGTTATACAAGGTGGAAAATTCTCTCAGATTACTGTCTACTGGAATATTAGCACCGGATATGATTCAACCCACAGAACTGGCACTGAAGCTAGCCACCTTAGACACACAACTCAAAATTAGGAACCCAGGATCCGAGGTAACCATTATTGACACCGCATATTACTATTCACAACCAGTTGCACTATACACCTATTCCAAAACTCACCTATACATTCATATTAATGTTATCATTTCTGCCACAGACGCAGCATTTAACTTATATCAAGTAATTACAACTCATGTCCCCATTAACACCGAAAATACGACAAGTTCTGGATCTACCCTATTACACACTGACAAAACTTTCCTCGCTGTCAACGAGGCAGAGACATTGTACTTAGAGATGACAAACGCAGATCTGCTTACGTGCCAAGGCTCGATACTGAAAGTATGCGCTAGGACCATGCCTAGAATACGCAGTGACCAGCCAACCTGCCTCATGGCGGCCTTTAAAGGTAACCAGGCAGACATAGCCAGACTCTGCACATTTCAAGTACACCCTCTGAGACCCATACAAACCCGTGCTATAGCTATTGGTAAAGATAAATATTTAGTAACTACTAACAGGGAGTACTACCACGTCATCTGTCAGCACATGACACCAACTACTAAGAAAGCTTCGGCCTACGCAGTTATTGGTGTCCCATGTATGTGCCACTTACAGTTTGACTCATTGTACCTCCCAAACACCAAAATTCCTTGTAATGAATCTTCTTCAACACATTTTCTAATGCACGCGGCCAATACACCCATACTACTCGCACTCACAAACAATCTCAACATCACAGCATCATCACTACACCACGACCCAATACACATACCACATCTACATACACAAGCCATCATAAAATCGATGACAAACATCAGCAAGTTATCATCAGACATTACATTGGACCTGGAACCCTTCACCAGGAATATCCTAATAGAAGCCACCAACGCAGCAGACATCTTAGACCGACCCATCCAGGACACACCCGTACGAGAGAACATAGCTAGCTTCTTCGCTAGCCCTGTATGGAACTATATAGTACCAGTCACTTGCATTCTAAACGCCGTAGGATTCTTCTACTTATTATATGTATCCAAAGGAAAAGCACTATTCGCGACCATCCCAACCGTTAGTGCTCGACCCAACAACATTTCTTGGAAATTTATTAACCCCATCCCCCAGAGTGAAACCAGAGAAAACCACACTATCAATCTAGATCAATACGTCGACGCCCACAACATTTTTACCCTGATATTTGTAGCTTTAATCATATACGCAGTTTTCAAAACCATCTTCAAGTGTAAAAGCAAGATCACACGTCACTTTGGAATGACAAACTCTGGACACAAAACCAATCCTACTATTACGCTCAAAATTTACCATGACACGTCAACCACACCATCCCACTGCTATCCCTACCCTACGAACGTGACTCTATTGTTAATGATTTCATACCAACCCTGACGGCCATCTCAGCCCTGTCATGCCCATACCCACGCATAAACATGACATGGAACGGCCCCATATCATTCGACATCAACGGAAAACAGAAGTCATACTATCTACCCAACCACGTCATACTACCCCTAGCGGCACGGTTTTCTATCATACCGGCCCTGAAAGACGACACAACCACCACAGGATTAACCCTTAAGACTATTGAAATGACTACATCCCTACATCCGACTGAAACCCAAGACAACATTGACATTGACCCCGACAGTGACAACACTACGTCACTTATCAAAAACCCAAAAGACATGACCACTACCGAACTATTGACAGCCATTGTTATGAAAAAGAGTGAGACAGGAAATGAAACATAAGAATTTATTATAGAAGGTGATAACTCAGAACGAACTTCCTCCATTACCCCTCGACATTGAGAATGAATATCAAAAAGATCAAGTATTGCCAAAAGACCATTGCATAAACAAAATACACTGCTCAACCTATTGTTATACATGTACTATCATACCATACTAAGTATTACACATGGCCTATGTAAACGCTTAGTACATTTATATTATTATTGAAATGAATTTCTTACAGCTTCCTATCGTATAAATTGATTGTATTATAAACTAGGACGGAAGCGCGACATATAGAAACAGTACGTCACATTACATTTTTCACTGTACCACGACTTGTATTATGTAAATAATTGGTAAGGTTAAAAGCTTCCAAAAGGTATAATCATATAAATAGAACGGAAGCGAGACATATAGTACCAGTACGTTACCATTGAAATATTATTAATTTACCACTGCATAACATGTATGTACAAAACACCGTATAAACCTAGAAAATGTGATTAAGAACCTAGTCATAGTCATAGCATAAGAATATATCAAAAATCATAAAATACAAAAAAATGTTCATACAAATACTTTTTGAAGCGTGACATAACTATTCCTCTACTACTTCGCGGCCTGCACGAGGGCGTGCAGGAGTTGTATTGGGGGGTGCTGTCACGCCACAAAACCCCTTATTATACCTTCATCAATTGTATTACGTCATATTACGTCATATTACGTCATAATTATGATTTATGACTATTAATATTCATATTTATTATTATTTGTAATACGCACAATACTTTATACATATTTTCAATCCATATGTCCATCAAAGTACACCTAGACGTCAGACATACCTGTTACTCATAAAGTCAAGCATAACTAACCCCCATACATAACTAATCCATAGATCACAAGCAGACCCTTATCCCATGGACAATAGGTAACGGTCAGCCTGTCCAGACGACAAGGCACTGACCGGTCACCTATACACAAAACAAATGAACTATATGTTGACCCCAAGGATTAACTGTCAACACATAAAACAATGCTATAAAGCTGGACACCCTTAATCAGTGTGGCACCGCCAAAGCCACTTGAGCCGGCTGGAGTCCACCTGGAGGCAGGCGACAAAGCCCCCATGTGTGCATGCTACTTATTATGTAATCCATTACCCATAATGCACTGGACCCAGGCTCCCCACCCACGGTCCAGCGCACACCACATGTTAAAGCCATGAATATATAATTATCCAATCAAATGTCAAATGTATATTATCCAATGAAAACCACTGTTACATCTACTTCCGGTCACATGGGCACCCCCTCCACCTGCCGGGTACCTGTACTTATACCCCGGTCAGATGGAGGAGGAGATCACTTATCATCTTGCAACCATCAGTAACTTATATACTGAGCCCTAGTGACTGGTACTCTGATATTAATATTACTATTAATAAAAGATACCAAGTACTCAAACTGACGTCTCATCTCTCATCTTTACGCCCTCATTGATGTGGAAGGGTTTTCCCTAGCCACAGAGTGGTAGAGAACCGGGCAACCTTCAGCTACCTGCGACCATGAAGAAATTTTTTAATGCAGAGACACCAGTCCCTCAGTGACCTATCATCACTGAGGCACACTAGGAGCCAGGGACCAGCACCAACATCAGGTCTACAACACACCAGGAGGAAAGGACCAAGCAACAACAAGCACATCACCAAGTCCACCTCCTGCATCTACAAGGACACAGTAAGACATTCTAAAACAACACTTATAGACACTGTACCTATTATACCTATAGACATAGCTACCCCACCCACCTCTCCCATTCGTGTTGAACCCACTGTCAACATGGCCGGAGACGATCAGGTAGAAGTACAAAGACAACGAGAACTAGACGATAGGATATCAAGAAAATTAGATGAGCAACTAGCGGCCCACAAGGCAGAGTTAGAAAGACTCAAATCTGATATCGCAGAATATAGGAACAACAAGTCCATTAGCGACCTGGCTAGCGCCATATCAAAAGCAAACAAATACACCATCCGTGAACCAATCAGATTTTCGAAACCGGACATTAAAATGAGCACCAGCAAGTGGTTCACAGACCTAGAACGATTTGTTAGACTTAAATATCCCCAAGAAGATCACCCCATCCACGTAACCTGCGCAGTCTATTTAACTGGACCAGCATACGAGTGGTACAGTATGCAGCCCACTAGTACACAGGACGATTACGATCTTATAAAGAAGGGACTTATTCACCACTTCAAGGATGTCGAAAACGACATCAAACTACTGACACTGTCCCCATTTGACCCCACCCTACACACCATGGAAGAATGGCTAAAGGACGCCAACACCCACTTCCAAAACAAGGGGGTGGACATAGAAGCTGCCATCATCCAGGTAGCCACTGTACTAAACGAGGACTACCGAGAGGCGATCAGAGCTGAAAGTCCTACCACATGGGCCTCCCTCTGCAGAGCACTCAGGTGTGCATACCTGTACAAGAAGACCTCCACACATAAGGTATCATCCCTATCCAGCAACACCCTAGACCCAGTCATAGCTGCTCAGTTAAGGGAGAAGGATAGGGAGAACGAAAAACTGAGAGACCTTCTTCAGAAGCAACAGGAAGTAATGGAGACCGAACATACAGTAGCTGCTATGGGGGGTGGTAAACCAAAACCCACCTACCACAAACAAGCAGCTACACCTACACACCAGTCTCCACCCACTGACTTCGCGTTACCACCCAACTATAGGGGGAGGAGAGAAGACTTCGACATCAACTACGTCGACAACATCAGGAAGGCACGCTCAATGGGCCTCATCCCCCCCACCCACCGATTCAAAGGGGGACCCAAAGACATTATAACCCTTCTTCAAACGGGTTCCCTACCCCCACATCACTTCAAACTCATCCAGAGTCAACAACAACAACAACAAAGGTGGCAGCCACAGCAGCAATCATGGCAGCCACCACAACAACAACAACAACAATGGCCACAACAACAACAACAATGGCCACAACAACAACAACAACTACAACTTCAACCAACGCCACAAAACCCCAATCCACAGTACACCATGGCACAGCTCGTCAGCATGATGAACGACCTCACCAAGACGACGGGAAACTAGATTGTCATCCTATGGATAGGCCTCATCAGGATGACAAAACAGTCCCCAACACAGAAGACACAGAATCGCCCATCGACATCACGCCACATGACACACAGACAATCCACAACGCTGCACCAGTGCGCGGGAAATCTGCCGACGTCCAAGCTACTCTGGAAGTCGTCCCCCCACCACTCCCCGACCTACACATGGAAGAAGGTGAGCAGAGTGTTTTGTTTATCAACATGGTCAATGGCAATATAGATCTACAATTCAAAGATACCAACATCCCCAGTCTAGTAGACACAGGAGCCACCGTCTCTTGCATGAGAGAGGGTCTAGCCTCCACTCTATCGAAACTAGTTCCTCATGAGTTTTCACGAATCAGGTCCAAAGTTTATCTTGCCGATGGAGCATTGTGTCACATCAAAAGAGCTATCAAAATCAAATTCAAAATTCAAGGCAAAACATTCAGTCATCAATTTGCAATTCTTCCAAATTGTTCCTCACCAATCATATTGGGAACAGATTTTCTATCAAAGACTAAAAGCAAAATCAATTACTCCACTGACCCAACTCCAAAATCTCAACCAATCAGGGCAGTGAGAGCCATTTCGATACCTCCATTTTCCGAAATGGCCATAACAGGCCAAGTCACATGCTACCACTCAGTCAATCAAATCAATGGTATAACAGACAATTTTGACAGATCAGACAAACTTCCAAATTACATTGTACAACGTTCAGTCGTGACACCTGACCAAAGAGACAGACACCCACTGATATTATTGAATATCACATCTAGAATCTGTAAAATCCAGAAGGGTGAAATCGTAGCCTTATATACAAAAACAGACATAGACAAAGAAAATCATATATTATCGACAGGCTACGAGGACACACAACCCGAGGAGACAGACATAGACATAGACATAGACAACAACTCCACTATCATTGACAGTGCATCATCAACAGGGTCAGACAAAACATTCTATGTACCAACACCAACATATTCAGAGTACTCTGACTCTGACATGGATCAATCCATGTCAGACGACGAAGATCATATAAATATGGTGCAAGAGACGACAGGTCACGACGAACAAGACATAGACAAAGACATGTACATAGGGAAGGACATAGACATAGAACCAGAAAAAGAACAAACACACGTCTTCCAAAAACCAGAATGCCTCACAGAAGATCAATTCACAACTTTTTGCCAATTAATAGAAGATTACGACGACATATTCGTGGGAAAAGAGAACATGATTGGAAGAACCCATCTGTACACCCATAAAATCAACCTGATCCCAGACGCCAAACCCTTACAGTTCTACCCATTCAGAATGGCCCCGCACAAAGCTGAACGACTTGAAATTGAATGTCAGAAGCTGGTAAAGCAGGACATTTTGGAGGAAACCAAAACGGGTCCCTGGTCATCCAGAAGTTTTCTTGTAGAGAAAAAGAACGGGCAGGGTTACAGATTAGTGACAGATCTAAGATACGTGAATTCCCAATCCATCAACCAAGCACTTACATCACCACGAGCAGACGACAGCCTAGAAATGATTGGTGAGATGCGACCTGCCGTGTTCTCTAAAATGGATGCCCAACAAGGGTACTTCCAGATACCAATTAGAGAGGACGACAGGGACATCACAGCCTTTCTCACTAGGACCAAAAAGTATAGATACAAGACCATGCCCATGGGACTCGCCAGCAGTGCTCACGCTTTCCAAGCTGTAGTCAACTTGATCCTACAGAACCTGCAGTACAAATGTGCAATCCCATACTTAGACGACATCTTGTGTTTATCACCTACCATAGACCAACATTTCATTGATTTAAGAAACATATTCGAAGCACTAAGAAATGGCAAACTAAAGTTGAAGAAAACCAAGTGCGAATTCTTCCTAGAGGAACTAGACTTCCTAGGAATGAAAGTCACCACCGACGGTATCAAACCATCTCCAGACAAAGTCCACAAGATCCAGACATTCCCCACACCGAAGACCACAAAAGAGGTGCGGTCATTCACTGGACTCGCCCAATTCTATAGAAAATTCATCAAAGGGTTCAGTGAAATTGGTCGACCTCTATTTAACCTACTCAAAAATGGGAACAAATTTGTTTGGACAAAAGAATGTGAGACTGCATTTCAGACCCTGAAGGACTCTATATGCAATGACGTGATCTTGCTGTACCCAGACTACAACAAACAGTTCCATCTTACAACAGATGCATCTGGTACAGCCCTGGGAGCTACTCTTTCCCAGGAGAAAGACGGCGTTCTACGACCAGTAGCCTTCGCGGGCAGAGCACTCCATGACCATGAAAAGAATTATGGTGCCACCCAAAGAGAACTATTGGGAGTAGTATTTGCAATAGAGTACTTCAGACACTACCTAGAAGGAAGACCATTCGAGTTATATACTGACCACCAAGCCCTCATCCACATGTTGACAAAATCAGATAACAAAAACATGTGGGCAAGGTGGGCACTCAAAATTCAACAATTTCAATTCAATATCCGACACATAAAAGGCAAATTAAACATACCATCAGACGTTATGTCAAGACGAGACTACCCACTAGACAAGACACCAATGACAGATCCTCCACCAAAACCCAAAGCCATAAGGGTGCAACATAGAATGATGTTTGAGGATGACATACACACACAGAAATTCAAAGAAGACGAACCACCATTGACGCTACCAAAACGACTACCCAAATCAATACTGAAGAGAAACTCCACCCATCACTTCTATTGTGAATGTATGGAGGAAAACACAGAAGACATAGAAGAAGTAAAACGATTTACCCCAAACCTCAGAGCAAATCCTGACATCTCAAGTACCAAATTACATCATTTTGGGCTTCCACAAACAGAATACAAGGGACTGTTAGCAGCCATAGTGGCCTCGGTACAACAGGAAGTGGATTCAGCTGCACGACCGGTCCCAGGCCACGCCCCACAGCAGCTGACAGTACCCTCTACATCCCTAGAAGCCCTATCATCATTCATAGAAGAAACCCAGACAGAAAATATAGAGCAGGTTGCGGCGACCCGACCGGTCCCAGGCCACACCCCGGCACCGCAACCTAAGAAAACCACAGATAAACCAAAAACAAAGAAGAAAAATGAGAAGCCTAGAAGAGACGCCACAGACATGGCAAAACACTTGGCCAATCAGACTAATCATCTGATTGAAATGATAGAGAGCCTCTCCGACCCACAGATCTCCATCCTCAACCTCAAAAGAGAACAGAGATATAATTTACATACGAAAGCTATCATCACGTATTTAGAGAACGGACAGGTACCCAACGACAAAAACAAGAAGGAAACAGAGCAATTTATCAAAATAGCTGATGACCACATCATGCTAAATGATATTTTGGTCCATATCAACACGGTACTATGGAAGAAACACAAGGAATTCTCATTCCAACCCGTCATCCCAGATGACATGAGACTTCCCATCTTGAAGCTTTTCCACGACCTACCAATGGCAGGCCACGCTGGCGCACAAAGGATGCTGTCGACCATGCTTCCCAAAGTATATTGGAAGAGCATGGCGGCCGACGTCCAGAAATTCACAGCGACCTGCCACGTCTGTTTGAAAGCCAAAAAGATGACGGCCCATAGTACCCCTTCTTACCCATTCCAGTTTGTCCACATAGATGCCATAGGCCCACTACCACCAACACCGG
Organism: Harmothoe impar; assembly: GCA_947462335.1. Lineage (NCBI taxonomy): Eukaryota > Metazoa > Annelida > Polychaeta > Phyllodocida > Polynoidae > Harmothoe > Harmothoe impar. The sequence goes on from OX381712.1 coordinate 76,661,034, forward strand.
GAAAGAATGTATACATTCAGGTAGTGGTCGACAGGTTCTCTAAATTCTGCATAGCTTACCCTACTACATCATTGGACGCGGAAACAACTACCGCAGAATTCATAGAGAAGGTTGTTCTAGCCGAGGGTATACCAACATACCTCCAGTCAGACAATGGAACGTCATATAAAAACTCAAAATTCAGAAACATGACATCCTCCCTCAACATAAAACATGTCTTCAGCTCGGCCTATAGACCAAAATCGAACGGCCAGGCTGAAAGATATGTGAAGACGCTGTCTGAAGGCATACGGGCCTACTGTGAGGAACACCAGGAGACATGGGATGTATTCCTACCACACCTCGTGTTCTCCATCAACAACACAGAGTCCGCCACCACTGCCTTCACACCGTTCTTCATTATGAAGGGAAGGAACCCAAACACCATAATAGACAACAAACTCAATCAGGAAGAAGAGAAAAGGCTAAATCTCCACATCATTGACAAATTAAAGAAAATAGACTACACATACAATCAGGTCATTGAAAACATTGAAAAGAGGACAGAACAAATGAGACAACAACACGACAAAAAGGCAAAACCTACAAAGGTGCAGAAAGAATCACTAGTGTATGTCAAGGTACCCCGACTGATGGATAGAACAAAATGTTTGAAACTTCAGAAGGTGTACTCTGGTCCATACATAGTGTGCAAATTCGTCTCAAAAACATCCGTCCTCCTCAAATCTGTCATCACAATGAAAACAATGAAAAACCCAGTCCATGTAGACAGACTGAAACTCGTACGTCACGTGAGAAACAATGACTTCATACACAGACTCATTGACCCGAACGACGACCTCATAACCAAACTATGGAAGAAAGACGGAGATTCATACAAAGCGAGACCAGCGCTTCTACAAACCAAAAATATATATAAAGCAAAGCCGGCCCACTCCAAGGTCAAGAGGAGGACACCGGTAGGACTAAAACCATAATATAAACTATAGAATATATAAGAGGAAAAGAGTTATCACCTATATTACATAAACAACAAAAAGCTCACTATATCATCGCTACTATTACAAAGAGACATCAACTGTCATATATTATCAACTTTAATATCAAAAGGATCAACACTGACTACTACGACTACTATTATCACTACTACTATTATAATGATTCACAAAGAATCACGACTTACACACCGATCATCAAAAGAAATACTGGAAATACAGTATTTATCACCATAAAGCGCACAAGCTTCATCAATTATTACTATTATTATTATTATCCATCTATACCCATTTCACCACACAAGTAAGTGGCAGGGCGACTCCATATTATTGCTGCTCCTTTAACAAACTGACACTTCAAATAGAACTATTATCAACATGTCAAAATCCGACATGAAAGGACAGTTTGCGCACTCTTATTAACCCCCCCCCCCCATAGACCAGTGGAAAAGCGGTGTATGCAGGCGGCCACCCGCATGCATCGCAGGTGTCAACAACACCAGGAGGATGACCGCAATCTGAGCCCTGGATGGCGCCACCACTGGAGCGCGCAAACAAAAGCTCCACTTATGGGAGTGTGATAACGACCAACATGGCAGGGTGACATAGCCACCACCCTGTACCCAGACCAAAGGGTATAAGTTCCCACACATCCCCCCATCTTTCCACAGTCACCCAGTGACCACACCCCTACACACATCGATTCAGTCAGGAGCAGCCCACAGTTAATTTGGTAGATCCCCGCCAGTACTGCGCACTTACACTCATCCTTCACCAACTATCTACTATCAACTATTACTACTACAAACGATCGACTACTACTATTATTACTATCAAATCCCAACAACTCGGGAATCATGAGGTATACACTCTACCTCCTATTAATCATCACACACATCATTTACACGGCAGCACAACCAATAGTAAGGCAAAATATCGGCCTCATCTACGAACAGCTGCCGGGACAAATCATCACCGGTCATGACCTACACGAGGTCATACTGGCCATCCCCTACAACATCCCAATGGCTCCTCGTCCGAAGCCACTCATTTACAACACCATCAGGACTCTTCAACTGACTTCACTAGGACCCCATGACAGCCATGACGCCAAGATGTTACAACAAGCTGCTGACCTCGACCGACTACTACAAAACGTAGATGTTAACATTATTAAGACTTTAAAGAACGTTGCACACTTCCTCTCGGATCCTATTACTAACAGGCCAAAGAGAGCTATCCTAGGATTCTTAGGGGAGCTCTTTAAATCCATCTTTGGCCTGGCGACTACTAGAGACATGGATTCTATCATCAACGTCATACATCACCTAGATGCTAGAATTGGTACACTGGCCGACGTCAATGTTAAAACTGCACAAGGATTACATGACGTCACCCAGCAACACCAGCAGTTTCTAGACACTTATATTAAACAACAGGACGTTGTACAGGAATCCCTACTCAATATTACCGAATCCATAGACTCATGGTCTGATGATTTCTCCACAACCCTAACCTCCATCCAAGCCGACCAGGATCGTAGGATTACCCAGTCAGCCATCATATCGGCTCAGGTAATTGTCCTAATGACCAGGATCGCGTACCAACAAGGGTTATACAAGGTGGAAAATTCTCTCAGATTACTGTCTACTGGAATATTAGCACCGGATATGATTCAACCCACAGAACTGGCACTGAAGCTAGCCACCTTAGACACACAACTCAAAATTAGGAACCCAGGATCCGAGGTAACCATTATTGACACCGCATATTACTATTCACAACCAGTTGCACTATACACCTATTCCAAAACTCACCTATACATTCATATTAATGTTATCATTTCTGCCACAGACGCAGCATTTAACTTATATCAAGTAATTACAACTCATGTCCCCATTAACACCGAAAATACGACAAGTTCTGGATCTACCCTATTACACACTGACAAAACTTTCCTCGCTGTCAACGAGGCAGAGACATTGTACTTAGAGATGACAAACGCAGATCTGCTTACGTGCCAAGGCTCGATACTGAAAGTATGCGCTAGGACCATGCCTAGAATACGCAGTGACCAGCCAACCTGCCTCATGGCGGCCTTTAAAGGTAACCAGGCAGACATAGCCAGACTCTGCACATTTCAAGTACACCCTCTGAGACCCATACAAACCCGTGCTATAGCTATTGGTAAAGATAAATATTTAGTAACTACTAACAGGGAGTACTACCACGTCATCTGTCAGCACATGACACCAACTACTAAGAAAGCTTCGGCCTACGCAGTTATTGGTGTCCCATGTATGTGCCACTTACAGTTTGACTCATTGTACCTCCCAAACACCAAAATTCCTTGTAATGAATCTTCTTCAACACATTTTCTAATGCACGCGGCCAATACACCCATACTACTCGCACTCACAAACAATCTCAACATCACAGCATCATCACTACACCACGACCCAATACACATACCACATCTACATACACAAGCCATCATAAAATCGATGACAAACATCAGCAAGTTATCATCAGACATTACATTGGACCTGGAACCCTTCACCAGGAATATCCTAATAGAAGCCACCAACGCAGCAGACATCTTAGACCGACCCATCCAGGACACACCCGTACGAGAGAACATAGCTAGCTTCTTCGCTAGCCCTGTATGGAACTATATAGTACCAGTCACTTGCATTCTAAACGCCGTAGGATTCTTCTACTTATTATATGTATCCAAAGGAAAAGCACTATTCGCGACCATCCCAACCGTTAGTGCTCGACCCAACAACATTTCTTGGAAATTTATTAACCCCATCCCCCAGAGTGAAACCAGAGAAAACCACACTATCAATCTAGATCAATACGTCGACGCCCACAACATTTTTACCCTGATATTTGTAGCTTTAATCATATACGCAGTTTTCAAAACCATCTTCAAGTGTAAAAGCAAGATCACACGTCACTTTGGAATGACAAACTCTGGACACAAAACCAATCCTGCTATTACGCTCAAAATTTACCATGACACGTCAACCACACCATCCCACTGCTATCCCTACCCTACGAACGTGACTCTATTGTTAATGATTTCATACCAACCCTGACGGCCATCTCAGCCCTGTCATGCCCATACCCACGCATAAACATGACATGGAACGGCCCCATATCATTCGACATCAACGGAAAACAGAAGTCATACTATCTACCCAACCACGTCATACTACCCCTAGCGGCACGGTTTTCTATCATACCGGCCCTGAAAGACGACACAACCACCACAGGATTAACCCTTAAGACTATTGAAATGACTACATCCCTACATCCGACAGAAACCCAAGACAACATTGACATTGACCCCGACAGTGACAACACTACGTCACTTATCAAAAACCCAAAAGACATGACCACTACCGAACTATTGACAGCCATTGTTATGAAAAAGAGTGAGACAGGAAATGAAACATAAGAATTTATTATAGAAGGTGATAACTCAGAACGAACTTCCTCCATTACCCCTCGACATTGAGAATGAATATCAAAAAGATCAAGTATTGCCAAAAGACCATTGCATAAACAAAATACACTGCTCAACCTATTGTTATGCATGTACTATCATACCATACTAAGTATTACACATGGCCTATGTAAACGCTTAGTACATTTATATTATTATTGAAATGAATTTCTTACAGCTTCCTATCGTATAAATTGATTGTATTATAAACTAGGACGGAAGCGCGACATATAGAAACAGTACGTCACATTACATTTTTCACTGTACCACGACTTGTATTATGTAAATAATTGGTAAGGTTAAAAGCTTCCAAAAGGTATAATCATATAAATAGAACGGAAGCGAGACATATAGTACCAGTACGTTACCATTGAAATATTATTAATTTACCACTGCATAACATGTATGTACAAAACACCGTATAAACCTAGAAAATGTGATTAAGAACCTAGTCATAGTCATAGCATAAGAATATATCAAAAATCATAAAATACAAAAAAATGTTCATACAAATACTTTTTGAAGCGTGACATAACTATTCCTCTACTACTTCGCGGCCTGCACGAGGGTGTGCAGGAGTTGTATTGGGGGGTGCTGTCACGCCACAAAACCCCTTATTATACCTTCATCAATTGTATTACGTCATATTACGTCATATTACGTCATAATTATGATTTATGACTATTAATATTCATATTTATTATTATTTGTAATACGCACAATACTTTATACATATTTTCAATCCATATGTCCATCAAAGTACACCTAGACGTCAGACATACCTGTTACTCATAAAGCCAAGCATAACTAACCCCCATACATAACTAATCCATAGATCACAAGCAGACCCTTATCCCATGGACAATAGGTAACGGTCAGCCTGTCCAGACGACAAGGCACTGACCGGTCACCTATACACAAAACAAATGAACTATATGTTGACCCCAAGGATTAACTGTCAACACATAAAACAATGCTATAAAGCTGGACACCCTTAATCAGTGTGGCACCGCCAAAGCCACTTGAGCCGACTGGAGTCCACCTGGAGGCAGGCGACAAAGCCCCCATGTGTGCATGCTACTTATTATGTAATCCATTACCCATAATGCACTGGACCCAGGCTCCCCACCCGCGGTCCAGCGCACACCACATGTTAAAGCCATGAATATATAATTATCCAATCAAATGTCAAATGTATATTATCCAATGAAAACCACTGTTACATCTACTTCCGGTCACATGGGCACCCCCTCCACCTGCCGGGTACCTGTACTTATACCCCGGTCAGATGGAGGAGGAGATCACTTATCATCTTGCAACCATCAGTAACTTATATACTGAGCCCTAGTGACTGGTACTCTGATATTAATATTACTATTAATAAAAGATACCAAGTACTCAAACTGACGTCTCATCTCTCATCTTTACGCCCTCATTGATGTGGAAGGGTTTTCCCTAGCCACAGAGTGGTAGAGAACCGGGCAACCTTCAGCTACCTGCGACCATGAAGAAATTTTTTAATGCAGAGACACCAGTCCCTCAGTGACCTATCATCACTGAGGCACACTAGGAGCCAGGGACCAGCACCAACATCAGGTCTACAACACACCAGGAGGAAAGGACCAAGCAACAACAAGCACATCACCAAGTCCACCTCCTGCATCTACAAGGACACAGTAAGACATTCTAAAACAACACTTATAGACACTGTACCTATTATACCTATAGACATAGCTACCCCACCCACCTCTCCCATTCGTGTTGAACCCACTGTCAACATGGCCGGAGACGATCAGGTAGAAGTACAAAGACAACGAGAACTAGACGATAGGATATCAAGAAAATTAGATGAGCAACTAGCGGCCCACAAGGCAGAGTTAGAAAGACTCAAATCTGATATCGCAGAATATAGGAACAACAAGTCCATTAGCGACCTGGCTAGCGCCATATCAAAAGCAAACAAATACACCATCCGTGAACCAATCAGATTTTCGAAACCGGACATTAAAATGAGCACCAGCAAGTGGTTCACAGACCTAGAACGATTTGTTAGACTTAAATATCCCCAAGAAGATCACCCCATCCACGTAACCTGCACAGTCTATTTAACTGGACCAGCATACGAGTGGTACAGTATGCAGCCCACTAGTACACAGGACGATTACGATCTTATAAAGAAGGGACTTATTCACCACTTCAAGGATGTCGAAAACGACATCAAACTACTGACACTGTCCCCATTTGACCCCACCCTACACACCATGGAAGAATGGCTAAAGGACGCCAACACCCACTTCCAAAACAAGGGGGTGGACATAGAAGCTGCCATCATCCAGGTAGCCACTGTACTAAACGAGGACTACCGAGAGGCGATCAGAGCGGAAAGTCCTACCACATGGGCCTCCCTCTGCAGAGCACTCAGGTGTGCATACCTGTACAAGAAGACCTCCACACATAAGGTATCATCCCTATCCAGCAACACCCTAGACCCAGTCATAGCTGCTCAGTTAAGGGAGAAGGATAGGGAGAACGAAAAACTGAGAGACCTTCTTCAGAAGCAACAGGAAGTAATGGAGACCAAACATACAGTAGCTGCTATGGGGGGTGGTAAACCAAAACCCACCTACCACAAACAAGCAGCTACACCTACACACCAGTCTCCACCCACTGACTTCGCGTTACCACCCAACTATAGGGGGAGGAGAGAAGACTTCGACATCAACTACGTCGACAACATCAGGAAGGCACGCTCAATGGGCCTCATCCCCCCCACCCACCGATTCAAAGGGGGACCCAAAGACATTATAACCCTTCTTCAAACGGGTTCCCTACCCCCACATCACTTCAAACTCATCCAGAGTCAACAACAACAACAACAAAGGTGGCAGCCACAGCAGCAATCATGGCAGCCACCACAACAACAACAACAACAATGGCCACAACAACAACAACAATGGCCACAACAACAACAACAACTACAACTTCAACCAACGCCACAAAACCCCAATCCACAGTACACCATGGCACAGCTCGTCAGCATGATGAACGACCTCACCAAGACGACGGGAAACTAGATTGTCATCCTATGGATAGGCCTCATCAGGATGACAAAACAGTCCCCAACACAGAAGACACAGAATCGCCCATCGACATCACGCCACATGACACACAGACAATCCACAACGCTGCACCAGTGCGCGGGAAATCTGCCGACGTCCAAGCTACTCTGGAAGTCGTCCCCCCACCACTCCCCGACCTACACATGGAAGAAGGTGAGCAGAGTGTTTTGTTTATCAACATGGTCAATGGCAATATAGATCTACAATTCAAAGATACCAACATCCCCAGTCTAGTAGACACAGGAGCCACCGTCTCTTGCATGAGAGAGGGTCTAGCCTCCACTCTATCGAAACTAGTTCCTCATGAGTTTTCACGAATCAGGTCCAAAGTTTATCTTGCCGATGGAGCATTGTGTCACATCAAAAGAGCTATCAAAATCAAATTCAAAATTCAAGGCAAAACATTCAGTCATCAATTTGCAATTCTTCCAAATTGTTCCTCACCAATCATATTGGGAACAGATTTTCTATCAAAGACTAAAAGCAAAATCAATTACTCCACTGACCCAACTCCAAAATCTCAACCAATCAGGGCAGTGAGAGCCATTTCGATACCTCCATTTTCCGAAATGGCCATAACAGGCCAAGTCACATGCTACCACTCAGTCAATCAAATCAATGGTATAACAGACAATTTTGACAGATCAGACAAACTTCCAAATTACATTGTACAACGTTCAGTCGTGACACCTGACCAAAGAGACAGACACCCACTGATATTATTGAATATCACATCTAGAATCTGTAAAATCCAGAAGGGTGAAATCGTAGCCTTATATACAAAAACAGACATAGACAAAGAAAATCATATATTATCGACAGGCTACGAGGACACACAACCCGAGGAGACAGACATAGACATAGACATAGACAACAACTCCACTATCATTGACAGTGCATCATCAACAGGGTCAGACAAAACATTCTATGTACCAACACCAACATATTCAGAGTACTCTGACTCTGACATGGATCAATCCATGTCAGACGACGAAGATCATATAAATATGGTGCAAGAGACGACAGGTCACGACGAACAAGACATAGACAAAGACATGTACATAGGGAAGGACATAGACATAGAACCAGAAAAAGAACAAACACACGTCTTCCAAAAACCAGAATGCCTCACAGAAGATCAATTCACAACTTTTTGCCAATTAATAGAAGATTACGACGACATATTCGTGGGAAAAGAGAACATGATTGGAAGAACCCATCTGTACACCCATAAAATCAACCTGATCCCAGACGCCAAACCCTTACAGTTCTACCCATTCAGAATGGCCCCGCACAAAGCTGAACGACTTGAAATTGAATGTCAGAAGCTGGTAAAGCAGGACATTTTGGAGGAAACCAAAACGGGTCCCTGGTCATCCAGAAGTTTTCTTGTAGAGAAAAAGAACGGGCAGGGTTACAGATTAGTGACAGATCTAAGATACGTGAATTCCCAATCCATCAACCAAGCACTTACATCACCACGAGCAGACGACAGCCTAGAAATGATTGGTGAGATGCGACCTGCCGTGTTCTCTAAAATGGATGCCCAACAAGGGTACTTCCAGATACCAATTAGAGAGGACGACAGGGACATCACAGCCTTTCTCACTAGGACCAAAAAGTATAGATACAAGACCATGCCCATGGGACTCGCCAGCAGTGCTCACGCTTTCCAAGCTGTAGTCAACTTGATCCTACAGAACCTGCAGTACAAATGTGCAATCCCATACTTAGACGACATCTTGTGTTTATCACCTACCATAGACCAACATTTCATTGATTTAAGAAACATATTCGAAGCACTAAGAAATGGCAAACTAAAGTTGAAGAAAACCAAGTGCGAATTCTTCCTAGAGGAACTAGACTTCCTAGGAATGAAAGTCACCACCGACGGTATCAAACCATCTCCAGACAAAGTCCACAAGATCCAGACATTCCCCACACCGAAGACCACAAAAGAGGTGCGGTCATTCACTGGACTCGCCCAATTCTATAGAAAATTCATCAAAGGGTTCAGTGAAATTGGTCGACCTCTATTTAACCTACTCAAAAATGGGAACAAATTTGTTTGGACAAAAGAATGTGAGACTGCATTTCAGACCCTGAAGGACTCTATATGCAATGACGTGATCTTGCTGTACCCAGACTACAACAAACAGTTCCATCTTACAACAGATGCATCTGGTACAGCCCTGGGAGCTACTCTTTCCCAGGAGAAAGACGGCGTTCTACGACCAGTAGCCTTCGCGGGCAGAGCACTCCATGACCATGAAAAGAATTATGGTGCCACCCAAAGAGAACTATTGGGAGTAGTATTTGCAATAGAGTACTTCAGACACTACCTAGAAGGAAGACCATTCGAGTTATATACTGACCACCAAGCCCTCATCCACATGTTGACAAAATCAGATAACAAAAACATGTGGGCAAGGTGGGCACTCAAAATTCAACAATTTCAATTCAATATCCGACACATAAAAGGCAAATTAAACATACCATCAGACGTTATGTCAAGACGAGACTACCCACTAGACAAGACACCAATGACAGATCCTCCACCAAAACCCAAAGCCATAAGGGTGCAACATAGAATGATGTTTGAGGATGACATACACACACAGAAATTCAAAGAAGACGAACCACCATTGACGCTACCAAAACGACTACCCAAATCAATACTGAAGAGAAACTCCACCCATCACTTCTATTGTGAATGTATGGAGGAAAACACAGAAGACATAGAAGAAGTAAAACGATTTACCCCAAACCTCAGAGCAAATCCTGACATCTCAAGTACCAAATTACATCATTTTGGGCTTCCACAAACAGAATACAAGGGACTGTTAGCAGCCATAGTGGCCTCGGTACAACAGGAAGTGGATTCAGCTGCACGACCGGTCCCAGGCCACGCCCCACAGCAGCTGACAGTACCCTCTACATCCCTAGAAGCCCTATCATCATTCATAGAAGAAACCCAGACAGAAAATATAGAGCAGGTTGCGGCGACCCGACCGGTCCCAGGCCACACCCCGGCACCGCAACCTAAGAAAACCACAGATAAACCAAAAACAAAGAAGAAAAATGAGAAGCCTAGAAGAGACGCCACAGACATGGCAAAACACTTGGCCAATCAGACTAATCATCTGATTGAAATGATAGAGAGCCTCTCCGACCCACAGATCTCCATCCTCAACCTCAAAAGAGAACAGAGATATAATTTACATACGAAAGCTATCATCACGTATTTAGAGAACGGACAGGTACCCAACGACAAAAACAAGAAGGAAACAGAGCAATTTATCAAAATAGCTGATGACCACATCATGCTAAATGATATTTTGGTCCATATCAACACGGTACTATGGAAGAAACACAAGGAATTCTCATTCCAACCCGTCATCCCAGATGACATGAGACTTCCCATCTTGAAGCTTTTCCACGACCTACCAATGGCAGGCCACGCTGGCGCACAAAGGATGCTGTCGACCATGCTTCCCAAAGTATATTGGAAGAGCATGGCGGCCGACGTCCAGAAATTCACAGCGACCTGCCACGTCTGTTTGAAAGCCAAAAAGATGAACCTAACCAACAACCTGCCAATGACGGCCCATAGTACCCCTTCTTACCCATTCCAGTTTGTCCACATAGATGCCATAGGCCCACTACCACCAACACCGGGAAAGAATGTATACATTCAGGTAGTGGTCGACAGGTTCTCTAAATTCTGCATAGCTTACCCTACTACATCATTGGACGCGGAAACAACTACCGCAGAATTCATAGAGAAGGTTGTTCTAGCCGAGGGTATACCAACATACCTCCAGTCAGACAATGGAACGTCATATAAAAACTCAAAATTCAGAAACATGACATCCTCCCTCAACATAAAACATGTCTTCAGCTCGGCCTATAGACCAAAATCGAACGGCCAGGCTGAAAGATATGTGAAGACGCTGTCTGAAGGCATACGGGCCTACTGTGAGGAACACCAGGAGACATGGGATGTATTCCTACCACACCTCGTGTTCTCCATCAACAACACAGAGTCCGCCACCACTGCCTTCACACCGTTCTTCATTATGAAGGGAAGGAACCCAAACACCATAATAGACAACAAACTCAATCAGGAAGAAGAGAAAAGTCTAAATCTCCACATCATTGACAAATTAAAGAAAATAGACTACACATACAATCAGGTCATTGAAAACATTGAAAAGAGGACAGAACAAATGAGACAACAACACGACAAAAAGGCAAAACCTACAAAGGTGCAGAAAGAATCACTAGTGTTTGTCAAGGTACCCCGACTGATGGATAGAACAAAATGTTTGAAACTTCAGAAGGTGTACTCTGGTCCATACATAGTGTGCAAATTCGTCTCAAAAACATCCGTCCTCCTCAAATCTGTCATCACAATGAAAACAATGAAAAACCCAGTCCATGTAGACAGACTGAAACTCGTACGTCACGTGAGAAACAATGACTTCATACACAGACTCATTGACCCGAACGACGACCTCATAACCAAACTGTAACGGGTTGACTATAAAGTCTAACTGTTATTGTTGTATATCTATTGTATGTTGTATGATGTAAGACAACACGGTTCTATTGTGTTTGATAACTGTTTTATTCATCTAACTAGTGTCGTCGGTTCGTTACATACACCGACTCCTCTAGTTCGGTTATCTATACGGTAGTGTACCGGTACCACCTTCGGTTACCGTCGGTAGTTGTTACATAAGCATTTTACATAACTAAACCTAACAGGTGGCGCTGCTAGTACGGTCACGTGGCTATGCAGCGCTGTATATAAGACGGCTACTTCTCCCTTGGAAGTCAGTCAGGTTTGGGACTGTCGTGACATGACCACCCTGTGCTCACGGGCTTAACTCTATGCTATAGGGTTGCCCCACTGTATTATATATCTGTTCTGATCTTGTATATCCGCTGGTTATACTTGTACTATAATACCCAAGAGTTACCTTTACAATAAAGTCGCCGTATATTAAAGTCTAATTTACCTTGTCTGGTTTTTGTACTCAAGTGTTACATACGTAGTAAGAGACCAACTACATTGGTGCCGTGACCACTTGATCGAACCGACCATTGATAGGGTATTAAATAGACTTACAGTATATGGATTACCTATACGATTTTGTCAGCTCGTTCAGCGGCAGGACTAAAACCCCTGCTGAGGAACGTGAAGAAGCCGTACAGAATGTACGCTTCTTCACAGGCAAATCCAATAGGGGGGAGAGCCGGGCAGCCTTGGAGGTGCCCGGTGACGACCTCTCCCAAGAAGCAATAGGTGATCCTATTGTGGAAGCCTTTACCAGAGGAGAGGATGGGGAGCAATCTCCAATCCCGGGACCCTTTGATATAAGCTCCAGGAGATCGTTGGACTCCCTTTCCACGAATCTTTTCTGTCCTGAGGGTCAGAAAATACCGGGTAGAGAGCCTAAAACTCTCGGCCCAGCTGCCTTCGGTTCTACACCGACGGTAGCAGATCCTTCATTGGATCCAGACACGTCGGTTTTCACTGATGGTGCCACTCCTACACCGAACGGTATGGGGGGTGGCGGGCTATCAAAGAAGACTAATGTGGCAACAGAAGCTCCTGGTAAGGGGTATCCGCCAGCAGTAGATGAGCCATCCAGTTTACCGCTGGATGGGGACCTACTAGCTGCCATGGGTATCCCCACCAGGAAAACTGAGTTGCATGAGCTCGCGGAAGCCCGGAAGGAACTTGCTTCCATCAATCAAACTAGGAAGTTATTCCTAAGGGAGGTTGATGAGAAGAAAAAGTTCCTGCTGGAACTCCAGAACGAGATGGCTTCCCACAAGGTGGAGGTTGACAAACTTTTGCACCAGAGGGTGTCTGGCGAATGTGAGGTTGCAAGCTTAACTTCCTTGGGAAAGGATTTGAGCACGCAGCTCCACTTAGCCAGACAAGACCTCGCAAGCCTAAGACAAGTCAATCATGACCTGAAGACGAAGTCGGAGCAAGTACCACCACCTACCACGGTGGTATCTCCAGTCGTACCCGTACCCAATGTGTACACGACAGTGACACCTTCAAGTGTCCCGCCGCTAGTACACACCACGGTAGCAGGTATGACACCTCAGATGGGGGCTAGCTATCTACAGACTCCGGTCTGTGGGGGCGCCTTTGGAGGCACGGCAACACCTCCAGGGTACACCCACCCATCTACTGGTTCAACGATGTTGAACCAACAGCAGACCATGGTCTCAGTTCCAGTACCGAAACCCAGAGCTAGACAGGGCTTAACTCCTGTCCAGCGGGCTAAGTACGACCGGAACCCGGCGATTGAGAAGCTGGGGACAGACATCGTCCCGCGGGACATCGATGAACTGGATGAACGGTATGCTCCTTTCAACTTTGGGGAGATCAAACATCCTGATGCAGCCCGTCAAAAGGCCATCGATATTCCGCCTTTCACAGGGTCGCCACCCTGGAGAAAGTACAAAGTTCGGTTCAAGGCTATTGTGGAGAGCAATCGCTGGAACAATCAGCAAGCGCTGGTTGCTCTGAAGCAGGCACTCTGCAACGGGCCAGGTGAACCAGCCCTTTTGGCGTTCGAGAGAGTGAAGATCAAGACATTGAGCTCACTTGAAGAAACAGCTGAATGGGCGATTGGGAAGATTGGTGAGCATGACCCAAGGACTCAGCTGCTCAAACGTGTCCAACGCAAGGACGAGCATCTGAGATCCTACGGATTTGCTCTACAAGAACTGATATCCGAGTGTTATCAGGGATGTAGACCTGACACCCCCACTGTCATCCAGGAGTTAACCTCCAGGTTTGTCAATGGAGTCAGAGACACCAATCTCCAGGCATATCTGCGGGAGAAATGGCAGCCGGACTTATCTCTAGCTGACCTTTTTGACCATGCAGATGTGTATGACACCAAACAGGCTGTTTTTCCTAGTGGAGGAGTGTCGGCAGCTCCATCTGTAGCCCCGAAAGGAGCTCAGGTGGTAGAGGCCGCCACAAAACCACCTAAGAAAAAACAGCCCGCCTCCGAGGAGGTGGCGGCAGTAATGCCTGACAGGGACATGGAAAAGATGATTGAGGGTTTGTTGCGGAAGCACTTAGAAAAGAGCTCTGCGTCCACTTCTGATTCTGGATCTGGAAAGAGAAGGAAAAAGAAGAAAAAGGACACGAAACCTCAGCCATGTAGACGATGTCAAAAGATGGGTCATTGGGCTAGCGAATGCAAAGCCCCTGCACCCGTCGCTGCTAAAACCGAAAAGGAGACGGAAAACTGAATGGGGCCCATCCTCTTGGCAAGGATGGCGCCCCCACAGTTAGCCATGCCTGTAAGGGATTAGTAGACGGTGTTAACTCTTCCATGAACCAAGGCCGCGCAGAGGCAGAAGGGTCTGTACAACCTGTAAGCGTCTGGCAAGGCGGGGCTGGCAAGGACGAACGGAATCCGGAGGATTCTGTAGTCGCTGGCTTAGAGGAGTCTTGGTTAGAATCAATTGCCCAGAGCAGTGTGATTCAAGACTCCCCGAGCGACCCGTGTTGGGATTATCTCCTGACAAAAGGGGTTGCTATGGATGGAGGGGGAAGCCCGATGCTGACCTCTGAGTGTGTCCCTTTACGGGGACAGCGTTGGTACCTGAGTCTGGTTATTTCCGGGACGCGTGGTGAATTTTTGGTCGACACGGGTGCATCTCACACCTTGGTCGATCGTAAATTCTGCTACTGGGAGTAAAGGCTCGGACTGCTACGGGAGATAGTATGCAGACTTATGGCAGAACTGTAAAACCTATGTTGGTCGATGGCAAGACATACTGGATATGTCCAACCATCACCGACATCACTGATGATGGCATACTGGGGATGGACTTTGCTGCTCTTTACGGGGTAACAATGAACACTGCAACAGGCCGACTTCAGATTAAACATCCTTATAAACAATCTGTACAGTGCGTTTTAAGGAATGGTTCTTCTGTGGCGTCAGTGGCACAAGACACAAAGTTGGCAGCAGGACATGTATCCGATGTCCTAGTCAGCTGCGTGGGAGTGCAGGCCAAACGGCCGGGAATGTTTGAACCAGAAGATCAAAAGCTCTCTGAGTTAGGTCTTGCTGGCTATCATACTTACCTGGCCAACGCTCGTTGGGGGGTGATACCGATTTGTAACTCGAGTAGTAGAGAAATCACTCTACGAAAAGGGACGCCTATTGGTAATACTACGCGAGCATATGGGGTAGACTCACTAACTACGGACTTTGTGGAAGTAGGTGTGGTGGCGGGAGACTCTTTCCACGAAGAGGCTCTAGCTAAATCCAACCTACCGAAACATTTAAGGTCTCTGTTGTGTGAGTCACACCTCACAACCCTAGAGAGCGAAATGGTGGCACATGAGCTGTCGGAGTTATCTGACGCCTTTGCGCAACCAGGAGATCCTCTAGGGCGTACCAATACGGTACAACACCGGGTTGACACTGGGGACGCGCTTCCCAGTAGAATCCCCTACCGTCGGTTACCCATGGCTAAAAAAAGTGCTATGGAGGCTGAGGTAGAAAAGATGTTGGATGAAGATGTGATTCAACCTAGTGAGAGTCCATGGTCAAGTCCTGTGGTGATGGTCACCAAGAAGGATGGTTCCTGTCGATTTTGCATCGACTATAGGAAGTTGAACGGACTCACTAGGAAGAATGCATATCCTCTACCTCGGATAGATGAATGTGTGGAATCTCTGGGTGGGGCAAAATGGTTCTGTACACTAGATTTACAATCTGGTTATTGGCAGATCGGCATGGACCCCCGGGACCGAGAAAAAACCGCATTTTCTACCCATATGGGACTATTTGAGTTCAACGTCATGCCATTTGGGCTATGCAATGCCCCGGCAACCTTCGAGGCAATGATGGAAACCATGTTACGGGGTTTACTTTGGAAGAAGTGCCTAGTATACTTGGACGACATCATCGTCTTCGGTGGTTCTGTGGAGGAAACTCTACAGAACCTCCAAGCTGTGCTGAAACGCATCTTATCATATGGTCTGAAATTGAAACCTTCAAAGTGCAAGCTTTTTAGGAAATCAGTTGAATACCTAGGTAGAATTGTTTCTGAACATGGCATCATGGCTGATCCTCATAAGATCGAAGTGGTACAGAACTGGCCTCGTCCGATGGACACGAAGGAGATACGCTCTTTCATCGGGTTTTGTTCATACTACAGAGATTTTATACCTGGATTCTCGAGAGTCGCAGCTCCCTTACAAGAGCTGATGATTGGAGAGAAGAAGGCTAAGGCTAAGATAGTCTGGTCTCCAGCCGCAGAACAGTCTTTCAGTGAGTTAAAGAGACTCTTCTTAGAAACACCTGTTTTGCACTACCCTGCACCTGTTGGTAAGTTCATCTTGGACACTGATGCTTCTAATACAAGTATTGGTGCTGCCTTGTCGCAGATCCAGGATGGGCGAGAAGTGCCGCTGGCATTTTCGTCCAACAGTCTAAGCAAAACACAACGTAACTACTGCACAACCAAGCGTGAACTCTTGGCAGTGGTGGTTTACACAAAAAAGTACAGACATTTCCTATATGGTGGGAATTATCTCGTACGGACGGATCATTCATCTCTGCAGTGGCTCCTTAACTTCAAGGACGCTGAGGGGATGATGGGTAGATGGTTGAACCACCTCTCTGAGTTTGGCATGACGAATGAGCATATCATACACAGGAGTGGAGTAGATCATGTGAATGCGGACAGCCTGTCCCGCTATCCTATCCGGAACTGTCACCGTGTAGACTGCCGAGACTGTGGGTCTCACAATGCAGTGATTGCGTCTGTGGGTGCGAAAGTTCCTAACTGGACGTTAAATCACTTGGAGGATGAGCAGCTTGCAGATCCGGCTATTTCGAGGGTGTACTCCTTGAAGTTGTTGGGCCTGTCCAAGCCTGTTCGCCCCGCACTTTCGCTGGAATGTAAAGAAGTTAGACAACTGTTAGCTCAGTGGGATAATCTTTTTATACGGAACAGTGTATTGTGCCGCTGGAGGGTGCAACCTGGCAGGAAGAGAACAGCTCAGTCTGTAGTGCCTTTGTCACTCAGACTACAGTTGCTCAATTACTGTCATGGCCACCGAACTTCAGCACACTTTGGCAGACAACGGACTGAGGCAAAGATTAAGAGTAGATGTTACTGGCCTGGTATGACTTTGGACATACGGCGTTGGGTGAAACAATGTCCCCAATGCTGTTTATCAAAGCCTGGACCTGGTATTGGTAAACTACCTCTAAGTCAAGAGCTATTCGGTGTTCGATTTGCCCGGATCGCTGTTGATATCATTAGTGGTTTCAACACGACCCCCAGTGGGAATACCTGTATGATGGTGGTACAGGACTACTATACCAAGTATGTCCAAGTATATCCGATGGTAAATCATACGGCTGTTACCTGCGCAGAAGCACTTTTCGAGAATTGGATCCTCACGTGGGGAGGTCCTTTAATGCTTCACTCCGACCAGGGTCGTGAGTTTGAATCTCGACTGTGGGCAGAACTGTGTAGTAAAATACACATCTGCAAGACGCATACGAACCCCTACCGACCTCAATCGGATGGTATGGTGGAACGTTTCAATCGGACGTTGATCCAATGTCTCACGACAATGGTTAATGAGCACCGGGATGATTGGGATGAGCACGCTCGCTATATCTCCCATGCTTACAATGCTACCGAACATGCGTCGACGGGCTGTACGCCTAATATGCTCGTAATGGGTGAAGACATAGTCATGCCTAGTGACATGGTCTATGGAGTGCAGGGACACCAGCTCGAGCAACCCTGCACAGTGATGTTTGTTGAATCACTTCGACAATCATTACGCGAGTCCTATGGAGTAGTAAGGGACAACTTGGAAAAATCTGCTAGTTTGCAGAAGGTGGGCTATGACACGGGCCTTAAACTCCGCCAATTCAAGGTGGGGGATAAGGTCGCGAGATTTAGCACACCAAATTCCAAAGTCAAGACCCTGTACTCCTGGGATGGTCCGCATACGGTTACTATGGTGGTGAGTGAAACTACTGTAGTAATACGGTTGCAAAAAGGGACTCTCACTAAATCACATGTGGCTAGACTCCGACCTTGTTATGGAGTTCCATATATAGATGACGGTGAAGATTCCCTCGGTGCTGGTCGAGTACCAGCACCAACCGACCCTACGCTACCGAAGATACCGAAGGCAGGACCAACGGTCATACCGTCGGTACCGACGGTAGCGCGCCGAAGGGGTCGTCCTAGGAAGTTACCGATTGAACCACAGTCGTGTGTTACCAAGCCCAAGCGCGGTAGGCCTCGTAAAAAAGGGTCAGCTGTGCGTAAAGGACTAACCGTAGACACCGGTAAACAAAGCAAGGTGATACCTCCGGTGTCATCATTGCTGGACATACCGGTACAAGGTCTACGGAGGAGCACACGTGTCAGAGAGCGAGATAAAATTGTGTAAACATTTTTTTTCTTACCTTGTTGACGACATTTAGCTGCTGGCTTGATTAAATTTCCATGGACAGTTCCGTACTGGGCCGGTGGTCATTGGCCCGGTACTCGATCACCAAAACACAACGAGAAGAGACGGGTTATCCGGTGTGGTTATCCGTTGGAGGTAGAAAAGCACGTGTCCAGGGCGGGTGGCTGGCTTTGCCGATTAATTCTAAGTATGGGATTAGTTTTGACCACATATTGCTTAGTGACACGCTGCTGTGTATATCCTCTAACGCCGGTATATCATTCCCGGGTTTTCCGGTGGCTCCGCCACGAAAATTGTAAACAACAGTGAGAGTTCCCACCGTCGGATATGCCAGGCGTGGGAAGGGCGCTGCCCGCGTCACCTGATCGATTTCTCACGCCAAATGAGCCGTGAGAAATTGGGTCACCTCGGCGCGTCTTGGAGACGCGACCCCTGATTGGCTGAGAAGCCGGTCAAGGGGCGGGGTCACGGGGGACGGGTGGGGTATATAAGCCCCACAGGCAGCCAGGCTTCTTCAGATCAGCACGTTTGCCCGTAGGGTAACGTGTTGATCAGTGGTGCCTAGGTCTGCCCGGCAGTACCTACACTATTGTTTACTTGCTGTGCTACTAAAGGCTCGGGTGAGTGAACCGTGAGGTTCACCTACGCCTGAGCTAACAGTATGGCAGCCCGTGTAGATGGCAAATGCACGGCCCCGGAGAAGGCTGAGGCCTCCGACGGGGAAGACCGAGTTCTCGAGTCTGACACGGAAATGGACACTACCGGTGCTCCAACCGTCGGTCAAGGCTCGGCTTCGGTACCAGCTGAACCTAACCCTGAGGGGTCGGGTGATGTTGTTCCGAAAACAGAACCTGGTCTGGGTGGTAGTAATACCAACCAGGAGGAGAACCCTGCAGGGGGATCTTCTCCGAAACCCGCCGGTGTAGTGGCACAAGAACCGACGGTCCCTGATGGTGATTCATCAGACGGGTCCACGGTTCGTGTCAAGACCAAACGGAAGCGGAAGCGTAAGAGGAGGATTGCATCTTCCCCTGAAACTCCTGCTACCGAAGAGGTCGCACCGACTGAGGCAGAAAGGCTCAAAGCTGTTGCTGATAGACTGTCCAAGGCGGAAGCCGAGGGATGGTCTGTCGCAGAGAGCAGGGCCAATCGCCGCCTCCGCGCCAAGGCAGCGCATGTTCGTCTGAACCTGTGTCTCCGTGATGATGACCGGAAGAACCTGAGCCTTTCTGACTTAGTTCAGGAAAATGGCAAAATGGCTCTTCCTGCACCTCACACGACCGAGGGTTCGGATGACGAAGACTGGTTGACAGGTGATTCCCACCCCATTGACTGGTACCTCGTGTACCTCAGGGCAGTGTTGGAAGGGAATAAACCTAACATCCACAGGTCATGCCGCCCCAAGCTGAAATATGCTTGGAAGAACTACGTGCCAGGGGATCCCTGCCCGTATGTTCGCTGTCAGCGCCTGAAAGGGGCTTCGACAGCCGCAAAACGGTGGCCGAACCTGTTCAAGTTTGCCCGTCATTTAGTAGAGAAGCACATGAATGTGCGTCCCTACTTGTACTGTGTGAGTGGGAGTACCTCTACTTCCTGCCCTGAGTACAGTGACGGGGAGCTATTCCGTTGCCAACGGAGG
The DNA here is from genome assembly GCA_947462335.1 of Harmothoe impar. NCBI lineage: Eukaryota > Metazoa > Annelida > Polychaeta > Phyllodocida > Polynoidae > Harmothoe > Harmothoe impar. The sequence continues at coordinate 76,681,807 of OX381712.1, forward strand.
GCTGGTTTGGTAAGGCATCTTTGCGACAATAAGGGTGTTCACAAGCGCACTATTAGTCGTGGAGTTGAGGCTGCACTGAAGGTTTGGGGGTGCCACAAACGTGTAGGAAATCTACAGTATAAGTGGCGAACCAACAAACTTAAACAGTGGAATTACCTCTCGGAAGCTGACTGGGAGAGATTGTGTAAGGGCGCCAAGTGCGAACAAACCGATCTCGGGCCAGATACAGAAACTCCGATGCCCACTGTCAGAAAGGATACCCCTCCTAAGAAGAAAGATCTGAAAAGGGGCCGCCAGTCATCCAAAGATGATACCAAAGGTGGGCGTGACCGTTCCCGCAGTGAACCTGCGAAGAAACGTGTCGCCACCGCCACGGTAACATCTGAGGTCGACCGTAGCCAAACCGTCGGTGCCGTCACGGTATCTTCGGTTGCATTGCCCCCGGTTGCTGATCAACTGCCCAGGCAGGAGAGGCAGAAACTGGGCGATGCACTGGCTATTGTTCAGAACTCTTTGGGTGACGAGCAGGCGGGTCAGGTTGCTGCTGACTATGTCAAGCAGTACAAGTGGAGCCAGAAGCAGAAGAAAGCTTCAGCTCCACAGGAGAGTATCTCACCTGTCAGTGACGCTGAACAGGTAGAGGTACAACAGCCGGATGGGGCGTCAGCCCAGCCGACTGCTCCACCCCAGCACGGAGCAACCTCTGACCCCGCAAGGGATGACGAGGTGACTCCAGTACCTGAGCACAGGGCTGTTGACGAAGGGCTAGCAGGGTTACCTGTGTTGCCTGGAGACGGTCCTGCTTATGACACTGGATTCTCTGACACTCTAGTCCCCGGATTTGAGTGCTACAGGGCTAAGATGGCTGAAAACGCAAGTAAGCTACTCCAGTTTCAGGTTTCTTTCTTGGAGAAGTCCTACTTTGAGCAGTACAAGTTGCTCAGAGAACAGGCTATCCGGGAAGGGAAAGCTTGGGTTGCTGAACGCACCAGAGTCCTTGCCGAGCGTGAGGCGAATCTGGATCAAGATCATGCCCTCTGGAGGGCTACGATCGATCAGCTTGAATCAAGGTTGACAACTTGTGACGCCAAGTTCTTCCGACAGTTCGGGCTAAAGCTGACAGAGTGGGAGAGAACTGGTTTTCCAGATCTCCAGTCCAGGTTGGGGCTTGCCGCAAGGCCTGCTCCTCCTGTGACCCCGGTACTGTCAGTACACCCACCTAGGTATGAGATGCCATTCTCTTTCATGGCACACTCTACCCGGGTGGTCAGTGGCGGGGAGCCTACTGCGGCGCCGAGTACCCTCTCGGTAGCCCCAGGTGGAGCCCTTCCTCTCCAGGTGGAGGCTGCTGTGGTTTACACCACGGAGGCCCCTCCTGGAGGAAGTCCTGATGGGGAAGGAAAGCCATCCGGCGGTGTCCCTATGGACACCTAAGGATGGTCCCCTGTCAGGCCCTCTGGGGTGCACTGTTCCGCCCCTCGGAGGTAAAACTAAACCATCGACGCAGCTACACGCCCCTGGACAACCGAAGCAGACCGACGGTGCTGTCGTGACTTAACCTAGTCTCTACTGCCACCACACTGGAAGCAGCCTGATGTCTTCAACCGTGGTTTACTACTAAGCCACAACCGTCGGTTCTCTACTACTGTCCAGGGCTCCTGATCCTGTGGTCACATTCTACTATTGTGACCTATGAACTATTATATGGATCATCCTCCTGTGATAATTATTTATAGGGAGGCACGGACCTACCTTTTTATATTTATATTTCACAAGAGATGGAAGTACTATACCGGTACTGGACTCTATCCATCTCTACCACCATAAACTGCTAGGTACTGGAGTACCGCCCCTAATAAGGATGACGATCTATCCCACCTTATTTAGGATACGCTACTATGGATTTTTATATATAAACTTTTCTACGCCAAAGGAAGTGGGAACTGCTATAGTTCCAATTATAAAACTTTTCTTCGCCAAAGGAAGTGAGAGCTATTATAGTTCTATTATTTATATATAAGGACACTAACTCCACACGGATTCGCACCATTGCTGAATGTAGTAGGTGATGTGTTGAGTTTCCAAGGTGGTTATTTGGTGCCTTTACTTTTAACTGATACTAGTCTAGGACTATCAGTTGGACAGTTTTTATATCATGTGCCTACGGGACTATGGTTTGATACCAAAGACTATATTGTTGATATAAACTGTTATATACATGTTAACCTGGTTGTTCATGTATGTATGCCTGTTGTTACTATGAGTAGAAATGTTACTTGTTGATAAATAGATATACGTGGTATATAATGTATCCAAGAGGTATTATTATTATAAAACCAACCCTTCCTACATTCTTAAGGGGGGTAGTGTAACGGGTTGACTATAAAGTCTAACTGTTATTGTTGTATATCTATTGTATGTTGTATGATGTAAGACAACACGGTTCTATTGTGTTTGATAACTGTTTTATTCATCTAACTAGTGTCGTCGGTTCGTTACATACACCGACTCCTCTAGTTCGGTTATCTATACGGTAGTGTACCGGTACCACCTTCGGTTACCGTCGGTAGTTGTTACATAAGCATTTTACATAACTAAACCTAACAGGTGGCGCTGCTAGTACGGTCACGTGGCTATGCAGCGCTGTATATAAGACGGCTACTTCTCCCTTGGAAGTCAGTCAGGTTTGGGACTGTCGTGACATGACCACCCTGTGCTCACGGGCTTAACTCTATGCTATAGGGTTGCCCCACTGTATTATATATCTGTTCTGATCTTGTATATCCGCTGGTTATACTTGTACTATAATACCCAAGAGTTACCTTTACAATAAAGTCGCCGTATATTAAAGTCTAATTTACCTTGTCTGGTTTTTGTACTCAAGTGTTACATACGTAGTAAGAGACCAACTACAAAACTATGGAAGAAAGACGGAGATTCATACAAAGCGAGACCAGCGCTTCTACAAACCAAAAATATATATAAAGCAAAGCCGGCCCACTCCAAGGTCAAGAGGAGGACACCGGTAGGACTAAAACCATAATATAAACTATGGAATATATAAGAGGAAAAGAGTTATCACCTATATTACATAAACAACAAAAAGCTCACTATATCATCGCTACTATTACAAAGAGACATCAACTGTCATATATTATCAACTTTAATATCAAAAGGATCAACACTGACTAATACGACTACTATTATCACTACTACTATTATAATGATTCACAAAGAATCACGACTTACACACCGATCATCAAAAGAAATACTGGAAATACAGTATTTATCACCATAAAGCGCACAAGCTTCATCAATTATTACTATTATTATTATTATCCATCTATACCCATTTCACCACACAAGTAAGTGGCAGGGCGACTCCATATTATTGCTGCTCCCTTAACAAACTGACACTTCAAATAGAACTATTATCAACATGTCAAAATCCGACATGAAAGGACAGTTTGCGCACTCTTATTAACCCCCCCCCCATAGACCAGTGGAAAAGCGGTGTATGCAGGCGGCCACCCGCATGCATCGCAGGTGTCAACAACACCAGGAGGATGACCGCAATCTGAGCCCTGGATGGCGCCACCACTGGAGCGCGCAAACAAAAGCTCCACTTATGGGAGTGTGATAACGACCAACATGGCAGGGTGACATAGCCACCACCCTGTACCCAGACCAAAGGGTATAAGTTCCCACACATCCCCCCATCTTTCCACAGTCACCCAGTGACCACACCCCTACACACATCGATTCAGTCAGGAGCAGCCCACAGTTAATTTGGTAGATCCCCGCCAGTACTGCGCACTTACACTCATCCTTCACCAACTATCTACTATCAACTATTACTACTACAAACGATCGACTACTACTATTATTACTATCAAATCCCAACAACTCGGGAATCATGAGGTATACACTCTACCTCCTATTAATCATCACACACATCATTTACACGGCAGCACAACCAGCCAGATGTATTTTTTTATGTCTAAACATAGGCAGCCATCAGTGGTACCTCCCACTGCATCTCTCACATCTTCACCAATAGTTGACCTTTTACAACTGCTGAGAAAAATCCAGGCAGAATTATGTCTCTGCCAGAGAGTAGTTTGATTATAGAACTTACATTGACTCCAAAATAAACTGTTTGATACAGTTTGCTTTAGTTTCAATAATAGAAGATTGCAACCTTCCTTGGTCAACCTTTGTCATTCCTTTGTTGCAAACAGCTGGACTTCAGCTCACAGTTCTTTTTTAAAACTTTACTTGGTTCCCTTACAGCATATTATTAATTGTTATGCTCCGTCATTGCTAAAATAACAACCATTTTACTCTAGCCCAACAAAGAACCTAGTAAAAAACCTCGAAACTAACAACCGTGTCAAATAAATCAAAGGGATTTTAGAGGCTACATTGTCTGCCATTCTGACCACTGAATATATGTACATAAAACATCTGTTGGCTAGCATCCTACATTATCCCCTTTGAGATGCAAAAAACCCACCTCAATCTATAATCTATTCCCACCACCTACATTACATGACAGTAGACACTTTAATGCCAGCGGCCCCCTAGCTGCTACAGCTGTGACCTAAGAGCCCCATGATATTCTAGCTATAACTCCCTAACAGAAGGCCCCAATGATGTTCTATAATGTACCGCATTAACCCTCAGGTCACCCTACTGGTGTCTAACCCCCCCTATTATAGATGCTATGAGAGACAGAGATAGACTTTACAACATAGCAAGGCGCACAATGGACCTAGATGATTGGCGTATTGCTGATTTTCACAAAAATAGAGTGGAAAGTCTTATTTTTAATAGCAGAAAACTTGAAATAAATGCTCTTTTATTGCATAGAAAAGACGATCCTAAAAAATTCTGGCAAGCTATCAGGAAATTGTTACCGGTTAAAACTTGTGCAACTCTTATTAAATTAAAAAATAATACTTCTGGCCTCATGATTCCACCTGAAAAATGTGCTGATTATGTGAACACATACTTCTCTACCATCGGAGAGACCTTAGCCAAAGCACTGCCACCTGGTGAGGGGCAGAGAAATGATAGGAATCCGTATGGTAATCCCACACAGGGGAAAGACCTCCTGAGTGCTCTTTCATTTATAGATACTATGAAGCGCATAAAGAAGATTGATATTAAAAAATCCTCCTCTATTAAGCACATAAAAACACATGTTATTAAGGATGTATTTATGTGTGTACCTGAAATTGTTCAATGTCTCTTTAACAAGTGTTTAATGACATGTACTTTTCCGTCAAAATGGAAAGCTGGGACAGTAGTCCCCCTTCCAAAGAAAGCTAACTCTTTAGAGGTATCTGATCTTAGACCCATAAATTTATTGCCCCTGCCAGGGAAAATGCTTGAGAAGATTATTTGTTCCAGGTTACAGCAATACATGAGTGAATGTGAACTTCTATCCCCCTCCCAACATGGGTACAGAGAAAAGCACTCGACGCAAACTGCCATTAGGGAACACCTTCAACACATAATAGAAAACATAGTGCATAATAAACCAACTTTATCTCTATATCTGGATTATAAAAAGGCTTTTGATACAGTTTCACACTCAATTCTCATAAAAAAATTATCCCTTTTCGGACTTAGTAAAAACACCATCGACTGGTTCAAAAGTTACCTCCACCAACGCAGGCAAAAAACCATAGCAAATAACACTTTATCTAAAGAAAAACTAATTACCTATGGTGTTCCACAGGGGTCAGTATTGGGTCCAGTGCTCTTCTCAATTTATATTAATTCTTTACCAAAAATATATGATTTTAAAGTAACGTTGTATGCAGATGACGCTGTGATCTCTTTGAGTTGCCCTACAAAAATGCAACTAGCCATCGACTGTGTATCTAAGTGGTGCATTGACAATTGTCTTACTATTAATGAGAAAAAATCCAAGTGGATGTTCTATAATAATTTCCAGCGTAAAAACCCTGTTTTTACATTAAATGGCTCCATATTAGAGAGGGTGTATACCTTTACCTATCTGGGCTTAACCCTAGATCCGGAGCTTAAATTTGTACAGCACAGAATTAACACTGTTAGAAATATTCGCACAAAGATAATTCAATCAAGTCGAACCAGGATTTATGTTGACATACCAACCTCACTAACTATGTATAAGACAATGATTTTACCCTCGTTTGATTATGTGGACTATATATGGGAAAGAGGCAATATTGGGGAGAATAATGAGCTGCAATTTTTACAAAATAAAGCTCTCAGAATGATTTACAAGGTAAAACTTGAAGAAAACCCTCTGTATAATACTATACAATTACATGAAAAAAGCGGCTGCAACATGTTATCCACCAGACGTGACATTCATTTACTATTTTATGCTTTTACCCTCAAAAGCCAAGAGAGACTAATTGACGATAGGAACCTGCCCACTAGAAATAACCAAGGGATCAGGCTGAAGGTCCCCAGGTCTCTCAAACCAATTGTACTGAGGAGTTGTTTTTATAGAGCCATACAGCGCTGGAATATGTTGAAACCAGCATACACCCTTATTGTCGATCTGGCTGATTTTAAGATATCCATAAAAAGAGATTATGACGACTGCTTCATGTGAAGATTTTATTCTGTACAGATACGCTTATAGAGAATGCAACCCAAAAGAAAAAACTTACGCACTGTCTCACCCCGCATCTCATCTCATCTCATCACTCAATCTTTTTTTACTATTTGAGTTTATTTATTGACCGAAATGTCCGTTGAAATCATGTCTTATTGCATTTTTTTACGCCATATCCAATCTATGTATGAATCGATCGTTAAATCTAGTCATGTCAGGGGACCTAGCGGAAGAAAGGCAATGCGCCTAAGCTAGGATGATGCATCTACTTTTGTATTTGTTATCTTATACCCAATAAAACACTTTTAAAAAAAAAGGTATCAGAGGTTCCTATTGGTCAGTCAGCACACATGTGACCTGTTTCAGGGCCTCCTATCCCCTCTTTTATTTTACCCACACGTGGAGGCTGAGAGTAAAGACCTACCGTATTTGACGTAATAAGCACACAGTGCGCTTAAAAATTATTATGGACAGCTTTTAGTAGTTAAGAGTTTAATTGGTGTCAACAATCTCAAAATTTTTGGTTATTTGTAGTATAAAATTGGCCAAAAACGGGGGGTGTGCGCTTATTAGGGGGTGTGCGCTTATTTCGTCGAATACGGTATGTCAAATAACTCAAAGGGCATTTAGAGGTTACATTGTCTGTCATTCTGACCACTGGATACTTCCATAAAACATTTGCTGGTACACAGTCTCTATAATCCTCTAGAGAGATTAGAACTAGATGCAAAAATGACACCACAATCTACATTCCACTTGCCCGACCTATATTACATTGCAGTAGACACTTTGATGCCAGTGCCCCTTGTGATGTTATAGCCTTGACCCCCTTGACCCATGATATTCTAGACATAACAGAAGGGCCCATTGATGTTTTATAATGTAACGCATTAACCCTCAGGTTACCCTACTGGTGTCTAAGGTATCAAAGGCTCCTATTGGTCAGTCAGTTCACGTGTGACCTGTTTCAGGGCCTCCTATTGGTTCAGACACATGGTTTGTACTGGTAGACAAGACCTGCATCTTTTTGGCCGTGGTATAGAACAGCCCTCCACTAAATGTGACACCCTCCCCCAGTGCTGTCTGCTTATAACACACAAGGGCTGGGTTTTGACAGCAGCAGAAAAAGATATACAGTATAGGTTGGTGATCTTGACTTGTGACAATGCCTACAATTGGTGGCTGCCTCAACATATACCAGCATAGTTCAGATTATCCCAGTGATCTTTCTTTTAATGTGTTTCATAACGCATTGTATTCTCTGTATTGAAGGATATAAAGTCACAGCTTACAAACATTAGAATACTTTTAGCAAAATAAAGGAAAGAGTACAATGTAGATGATTCACTAAGCAATGACAGTTCTGATTGGTGAGGTTGGGTAGGCTCCTTCTGAAATCCAGTTCAAAAGTCTAAGCTACAGAAAGTTGGTTCCAGTAAAACAACAGGGATACCCTGAGGATAATCCATGCTTGCAACTCTAAGATGGCTTCTATACCACCAAGTCCCTAACATCATCTGGCAGCCCTAGTCCCATATCTGTCTGACTGCCTGTTAGTCTCATGTCAAACCACAGAGGTGGCTTTTATGCTGCTGGCACTTCAATCCACCATAAATATTTATTTCCATCTAGGCTGTGGCTTTGCGGCAAGAGGCAAAAATCTCAATTGTCAAATCAAAGTCTTCATCTTTTAAAAGCCTCCCTGTGGATTTGATAAAGATTTATTGTTTATGAAATGCTGTTAGCTTTTTACTACTGGGGACTACTATGGCACAGGAAAATGTCAATAAGTTGTGCCTTTTAGGTGTATTGAAGTTGTTCAGTATTAAATGCGGGCACATGGCCTTTTGCTTTGCACTTCTCCATCATTTATTGTATCTTCTCAGGGCTTGCTGCATAGTGTAGAACCTTTGTATTTTCTGCAACATTTTTTCCAATATTGAGGCACTGAGGAAAGCAGGCCCAGGATAATGTCAATAAGTCCTGCCTTCTAGGCATAGTCAGGTTATTCAGTGTGAAATGGGGGCACGCAACCTCCTGCTTTACGTCTCTCTGTCATTGATTGGATCTTCCCATGGTGACGGCACATTATAGAGCCTTGACCACAAGAAAAAAATGTGTGTTTCAGTTGATATGACCAGAGATGGGGTATCATTTTAGTTGTTCTGCTCTCTCCGAATACTCGCTACATCTATAGGCTGATGATATCTCTATTTTTCCCCTTCTGCTTTCCTGGTGTTATATTTTGTCCATACAGAAGAACTCAAGGCAATAGTGTCTTCCACTTCTAGGGACAGGTCCTGACATACAGCCACCATTTTGTTTCTGTAAAGTGGGATTGTGGGAACTCACTGGAGAAGGGAGAACAAGGTAGATACTTCACCAGAATAACATACAATGACTACAGAATACTACTTTGCTTAGGGCCTCCTATTATTACCCCACCTTCCAGCTTGTATTGAAGGCCTTAGCCTACACGTGCCTGATACCTTGGCATTGGTCTGAAACTCTTACATGAGGATTTTTGTAATTGCAGATATGTCCATCAGAATTAACATGTATGTCATGATCAAACATAATCCAAAAGAAATATTTCTTATGTATGGAAAAAAAGGGTGTGATTGGATATAGAAGAGAAGGAAAATACACCTTCTCACATCTTTTCACTCGAAGCCAATAGAGAGCTTGAGGCAGAAATGAGGGTTTTGAGCTTGGCCTTTAGCTCCTATGTCAGAAGAGGGTCACATGTGTTCACACCTCAAACAGACACAAACACATAGGGGGCTGAGTCAGGCCATACCTTTCAGACGGCAAGCCAGCCTGCTAATAGAATCTTATTGCAGTGAGAAAGGTGATGGCCTCTCCCCTCACTGTCTCCCAACTGCCCTCTCTCTACCTTCTATACTCTGTCTCAACATGTACCCTACGGTAAACGGCCATATGAAAGAGCTTTTTATCTAGTTAGGCAAGTTGGGTAAAATATATAGGTAAATTTTGGTTTACTAGTCAGAACAAGGTAACCACAGATAGAGCTTATTCAGAGTAACTGTCCTCCAGTTCTGAACTGTACATACCCAGGTGTTGTACATGATCCATTACATTCAAACGTCCCTGGTTTTACCTTACCCCCACATGGGGCCTTACGGAAACAGCCTCTGTCAAATATAGATCAAAGAGTCTACCATTCTGATCACAGAATATATGCATAAAATATTTGCTGGCTCACATACTCTAAAACCATTGTGGAAAAAAAGAGCTAGAAACAGAAGTCAAACCATGATCTATATCCTACTCCCACCACCTACATTACATTACAGTAGACACTTTAATACCAGCGGCCCCCTAGCTGCTACAGCTGTGACCTCAGAGCCCATGATATTCTAGCTCTAGCACCCTAACAGAAGGGCCCATTGATGTTTTATAATGTAACGCATTAACCCTCAGGTCACCCTACTGGTGTCTAAGGTATCAGGGGTTCCTATTGGTCAGTCTGTACACATGTGACCTGGGTCAGAGCCTTCTATTGATCCACGCACACCCCCGCAACAGAACAGCCAAATGCGACATCGGGCACCACTGTCCATTGTCAGAGCTGTCCTGTCTTGCTGCACAGCACAGGAAGGGTCTTGACTGGTATATATTTAACCAATGAGCACTATGTGTATCATTGACTAAGGAAATACAGTTCTGATTGGAGGGTGGGGTAAGCTCATTCTGAAACCCAGTCCCCAAGCCTAAGCTACAGACTTAGTGAAACAACAGAAATGTGCAACACCCCTAGGATAATCCCCTCAGCCAAATCAAGGATGGCTTCTATACTTAAACAACAGGAACACCCTTAGGATAATCCTCAGTTGCAAATCTAAGATAGCTTCTGTACCACCAAGTCCCTAACATCACCCAGCAGCCCTCTTCCTGTATCTGTCTGCTATTCCCTTGTCAAAGCTCAGTAGTGGCTTTTATGTTGCTGGCACTTCAATCCACCATAAATATTTATTTCCATCTAGGCTGTGGCTTTGCGGCAAGAGGCAAAAATCTCATTTGTGCTTATCAGAGTCTTCATCTTTTAAAAGCGGCCATGTGGATTTGATAAATATCTATTGTTTATGAATTGCTAGTGGCTCTTTACTACTGGGGAGTATGATGGCACAGGAAAAATCTCTTTAAGGTGCATTGAAGTTGTTCAATGGGGCATATAGTCTATTGCTTTGCACTTCTCTGTCATTTGTTGCATCTTCTCTGGGAGTTGCTGCAGCATTCTACCAATATTGTGTTACACCTAGAGAGGGGCTATGTTACTCTGCGGCAAAGCAGGCACAGATAATGTCAATAAGTCCTGCCTTTTTGGTGTAGTCGGGTTATTCAGTGTGAAATGGGGGCATGCAACCTTTTGCTTTACCCCTCTCTGTCATTGATTCAATCTTTCTATACTGACTGCTCAGTGTAGGGCCTTAACAATGAATAAAAATGTCTGTTTCAGTTAACATGGGTATTCTTCCCAGTGGGCACAGAACATTAAATCAACATTGACAGACGGTTGCTGATGTTGATTCAATGTTGACTCAACGTTGGTTCAATGTTGAACTGAATTTTGTGCCCACTGGGTTCTAGTTGTGGGAAGTTTTTCATCATGTGAAATATGCTAAATATTTTGCCCATGATTGGCAAATTTGTGTTTTGAATGAATGTGTGCCAGAATTTGGATATAGGGATTAAACTTGCTAAGATCCTTTTAGAAAGTTCAGATTTAGGTAATCGGATTACCTGAAACAAACCCTCTCTCTCTTCGCAACAAGTCTAAGTTGGGTGGAGGGTTTAGATTTTCTGCGCTCTTCGAATACTCAATATGCCTATAGGCTTTAATGGTGTCATAATTCATTCATACAGAAGAACTCAAGGCACTGGTGTCTCATGATATACATCCACTTTGACTCCTTCCACATTTAGGTACAGATCCTGACTTGCAGCCGCCAAATTTGGATTGTGGGGAATCACTGGAGTAATATGAGATAATGAAGAGATAACAAGTTGAGGAAGACACTTCTATAGATTTACATACGATGACTACAGCATAGTGCTTTTAAGAGCAAACTGATCTTTGGGGCTCCTTCATATACCTCCCCCCCCCTCCAGCTTGCAATAAATGCCTCAGCCCACACAAGCCTGATTCCGCTAATCATTGATCATTCCAGTTCATGCATGAGAGCCAACGAGTCTTAGTTCTAATCACATGGTTCATTTCTCCAGACACGTGCCTCCATCCACACCCCATGACACCCTGCCTAGTTACCCAGATTGCCGCTAGGGGTCGTGATGTGACTTCTGGTGCTGCAGTGCCCTCTGCTGGGTGATAAAGGAGGTAACGGCCCATCATGGCAGCCGTCATCACATGACGTTCTCACCAACTGATGAACAGCTGATCATGCCAGGCTATGTATAAACAAGCATGCCACACACCGACCAACAAGACACAGAGAGTTTGTTAATCAGCAAAAGTGGCTAGATGGATGAGGGCACGGAGGATGCCGGGAGTCAAGAGGTAGCGGAATGAGGGGAGGATGGAAGACAGATGGAACACCCAGACACGCAGTGGTACTTAGAAGGGTGGAGCCCCAAGGTCCACACTGTAAATTACGGCAGCTGGGAGAAGAAATGAAGGCACTGTGTGTAAAGCTAATGTCTACTTACAGCCCAATTATAGCTTATTCTAATTCCATATCTTCTCACACATCCTGTATCTTGTAATGGTTGCTGCCTGCAGTTCAAGGTCTAGACAATCAAATAGACATGTGGGACAATATGCACAAGAAAAATATGTTTTAATACATATTCAGGGTAATATTCTACTGTCCTTTGGTGTTTAATGGAAACTCTCCCTTTTTAAACTCCTGGGTCCCATCATGGATTATCATTTCATGTTTGATATAGAAGTCTCTATATCTGTCTTTGGGAATAGCGCAGCGATACCTCAGCTTCTTTTTTGTGTGTATATATTGGCCACCATCAGGAACCTTACCTAGTTTCTGTCAGAAAAGGAGTAAAATCTTCTTACCTTAATTACATGCATATAATGATAGCTGTCTTGGCGGCATGGAAACTAGGTTAATACGTTCCAGTGGGAGACACACTAGAAATACCCATAACTCTCTCTTAAGCTATTAGGGTAGCATAATCCACGAAAATATGTTCAGCGCAAAATATAGTACATTTACAGTAGCATGCATGGGGGAATGGGATAAATCGGGAGCAATTCCACTGTAAGTTATGATGGCAATGAATGTCAGACAGTTCCAGCTAAGAAGTTGACGACACATTATGAAGCTTTCACTATGAGCGCTGCAGAAGGTACAAGTGTATGAGGGAGTAGAGAGAAGTACAGAATGACACCATATTGACTTCCTGTCAGTCTGCTGTATAATGTGACTGTTGGGGCTGTCCCCTTTCTGTCATGCTGCCAGGATAACACCCGCAAGAACTGCTAGAGTTCTGACTGAGGAATAGTGCCTGTTACTCAGCAGGCTACTATGTAAGTCTTCATGTATAGATGTAATGTATCTATATATCCAGCTTTACATCTTTGACTACACTGTCTAGACTGAAAGGCAATGCCAGTGGAATGCTCATAAATATCAGAGATTCAGAAGTTTGGTTCTAGAGGATTTCCTGGGGAGCGTCCCCTTCAGCTTGCAAGAGTACACCATTGTCAGACTCTAGCATAAGGATCCAGCTTAGCCAGACTTAGTAAAATGTGTGCTTCAGTGCCACCAGAATCATTAGGTTATAATCAAACTTTGCCCAAGGCAACTATTTCTGATTAAGAAGCGTGTGATCAAGTTTAGGAGAGCAGGAAATGACTTCTTTCAATCAAAATAGAAAGCTTGGGGAAGAGATCAGGTAGGAGTCTCAGGTCAGGAGAGTGGTTTGACCTCGGCCTATAGCTCCTACATCAGGTGAAGGTCCCATGTGTTTCTGCCATCACAGACAGCTACATGAGGAGGTGTCTGCAGTCAGGCCACACCGTTCAGAAAACCACTGACACCCTAATGGAATCTTATTATGGTGACAAAGGCCTCTCCCGTAGCGTCTCTCTCACTACCTTCTATACAGACGCCCTGCCAACCTACCCCCTTCCCATCCCACACATACACAGGGTAATTGGCCGGGTGAAAGGGCTGACTAGATGTATATCTGTTCACATGCCCAAAGGTGTAGGCTCGGGGGCTATTTCCATGTCAGTTTTTTCCCTGATCTTTATATTTTGTTTTGTTACTTTATAGATATCTGAATATAGGCAGATATTGCTGGCACCAAAAGAACCTTCCTACTTTACCTCTCATACTTACCATTGCTGACAGGAATCTGGAAAGGATTCTGTATGTATCAGAAAGTAGTCACATTATAGCTTTTATATAAGATGAGCAGTAATAAGAATTTGCTAAAACGGAACATGAAGCGCCAAATCCCAAGCACATCCTTCATGCAAAACTCAGAAAATCACTGAAACTCAGCCCTGGTGTCTATGCTGCCATAATATAGAGATGTGCGGCTATAGCGGCCACTTTGTTAACGGTTCCCTGTGGGAATTATAGTCTATACTGGTGTCATGTAGATGTACTGGTCTACAGCCACCATTTTGGAATTTTACTTTAATCATAGGCATACATATGTATCTAATATGTCTATTATTTAACATAAATAAGTAATATTATAGATGAAGGATACGGGTGAGAGTGACAGTAACAGTATTTATCTCTCCCCCTGCCCCACCTAGCAGGAAGAATGTAAATAAAAGTGCCGATAGCACTGCTAAGATTATCCGTCTTAGGATCATGTGATCGCCTATTGAAGAATCAGGGCAAAGTAATAGTTCTGCTTGTTCCTGAGAATTTATGAATGATCTATGGGTCGGTACCAATATTTGCTAGGACCCTTGCCCTTCTCTGGTTATTTCAATTGAAAGGTTACTTGCCAGGGCTACATTCAAGTGTTGCTATGACCGAGCAGCATAGTACATTTAAGCATTGAGCGATCCCTAAAGTGTTAAGCTCATGACAATATCCCCTGCAATCTTATTGTCTTTGCACTGAATGGTACAAAAAACTCTAGGAGGCACCCTTCATGCTCCCATCTTCTATCAACAACAATGGCATTTAGCCTCTTTATTTTATTCCCATATGACAGTGACAATATAACCTAAATGCATATCCCCCATAATCTCAATAGGAAACAATGTCTCAAGAGCTTCAGGGGGGGGAATTGGTTAAGATTACAGTTTATTTACACTTTTAAGATTGCAGGAGATTTGCAGGAGATACGCATTGCGTCTAGTGACCTCAAAAGTCCTTTGGCTTCCTGCAGTGACCACACCCCACTATAACAAGCACAACTACAAGACTCAGCACCAAACTACCAGGGTCATGTTCTAATGATGTCTACACCTGCCTTGATGCTGACAGGAAATTAGCTAAATCTAGCTAAATGTTTCTCTTCCATTAATATCATTTTTTGCCTGTTTGATTTGTTTTCTTTGAAGGATAAAATGTTTACTTCAACATCACAACAAGCAGCCTTGTGTTTTCATTTCTCTGAGAGAACACTTTTTTTTTTTAATGTTTTATTAGGTTGAATAAATACAAATACACCGAAATAAATGAATGCATGTGTATCTAAACCCGGCACGGGCGCATTGCCCTACTCCCGCCAGGACCTCTCATGATCTTCCATTAACAATGATACAAACAAATCGGATATGGCTAACATCCCATTACATGTTTCATATGTCGTATGTCTGACGTAATATTACAACCACTTGTATATAATTAAAGACGATGAGATGAGATGAGATGTGAAAGAGAATGACGGAACATGGCATGGATTAATTTACATTCATAAAACAGGTTGGATAGTCCTTCTTAATAGATATTTTAAATTTGTTAAGGTCTTCTATTATTGTGTACTCTGGCTTCAGCTCATTCCACCTCTGGATGCCTCTGTGGAGAGCGCTCCTCAAAACAATCGGTTTTAAAGACCTGGGTAGAAACATCCTTCTACCTTGACCCCTTCTCGTGGGTAGATTCCTATTGTCATTATATTTCTCAATCCTTAAAAGAGTATATGCATAAAACAGGAGATGTATATCCCTTCTCTGCATTAACATCATACATTTTGATTTATTATGCAATTCAACAGATTTAAACAGTGGATTTTTTTCAAGTTTTACTTTGTAAACAGTACGTAAAGCCTTGTTTTGTAAACCTTGTAGCTCGAGTGATTCTCCTCTTAAATCTCTGTCCCAAATAAAGTCTACATAGTCGAAGCTCGGGATGACCATGGTCTTATACATAATTAAAGCTGCTTCTTGGTCAATATGGTCCCTGACCTTCGCAGATTGGTGAATTTTATGTCTAATATTAGCTAAAGTAAGTTTTCTGTGTTCTACAAATTTCAGTACAGGGTCTAAAGTTAAGCCTAAATATTCAAATGTATCAACACGGTCAAGGGGGACTCCATTTAGGACAAGTGCAGGACACTCATGAGCTATACCATTATATAACATCCACTTAGTTTTTTTCTCGTTAACTGTTAAACAGTTGATTCTACACCAATGTGCTAGATTGTCTAGTATAGGCTGCATTGATGTATAACCATGTACAGATATAACAGCATCGTCTGCATACAATGTAATGTCAAAATTCCCAATTAAAGGCAATGAATTTATATAAATCGAAAACAATATAGGACCACAAACGGATCCCTGTGGAACGCCATAGGGGGTTGGTTTGAATGATGAAACATGATTATTAGCGACAGTACATTGACTCCTAAGGGTAAGATAGCTCGTGAACCATTTTTGAGTGTTTTCGCTAAGTCCAAAATTAGAAAGTTTTTTCATTAGAATAGAGTGGGAAACTGTATCGAATGCCTTTTTGTAATCTAAATATAGGGCTACTGTTGTTTTGTCAATTATTATATTTTCAAATATATTCCTTAAGTGTTCATTGATAGCAGAGACTGTTGAATGGCCGGGTCTATAACCATGTTGATACGGGGTCAAAAGGTGGTGATTCTTCATGTAATTTTGTATTCTTTTACTAACTATTTTCTCTAGTAATTTTCCAGGAAGGGGTAATAAGCTTATTGGTCTAAGATCATTAACGTCTTGTGAATTAGGCTTTATAGGGAGGGGTACAACAGTCGCTGCTTTCCAGCTATTCGGGAAGGTACATTTTCTCAAGCATAAATTATAAAGACACATAATTACATCCGGTACACTTATGAATGCATCCCTTAAAACATAAGATTTCATGTATGATTACAACAAAAGGTATAATGCATTAAAGCATGTAGTAGGCCATTAAGGTCTAGATTATCATGGGCGGAAATAGTATGCGCACCCTGCATGAGTGCTTAGACAGATTGATGCCTTGTGGTGATTATAGTGTGCTGCTAGTAGACCAATAACAAAGTGCCCATTAAGTGGCCGTTCTCTTGTCAGGGATCAAGTTTAACAAATGAGAAACCTAGAGCCTGATGATTAACATTCTGGGCTCATTATCCGGTTATTCTACCCTGGTTCCCTTCCCTATCCCATGCTTATAATGTGAATATACAACTCTAAGGGGCATGCCTGTAAGCAAATTAGAATGAGGAGCTGGTGTGTGAGCAGCTCAGGGTGAGGGGGTGATGAGGCATGAAGGGAGCGGCTCAGTGAGCTGTCTGCACCTTTCTGTAGGGGCGGATTGATGGTACAACG
This sequence comes from Harmothoe impar, assembly GCA_947462335.1. Lineage (NCBI taxonomy): Eukaryota > Metazoa > Annelida > Polychaeta > Phyllodocida > Polynoidae > Harmothoe > Harmothoe impar. Next base: position 76,699,179 of record OX381712.1, read on the forward strand.
TTCTCCACTCAGCTGTGCTATCAATTAGTACTGTGAAGGACAAGGAGATTAAGGATTTAGTCTTTGACAAGGGCTTCCAGCAGCTCTCTCAGCTGTGTCTCTTTCCTTTTTTACATCTCTCCTTCTGTCTGTCTACAGGCTCTAATTGTCACTGTTCCATTCCTCTCTTTCCCTTTTTCCTTCTTTCCCTCCTCTTTTTCTGTCCCTATGTGTCTGTTTCTATATGCAACTTCTGTCTGTCCTTTTGGCCGTATGTTTAACTGTCTATACATCCCTCTCTCCTCTCTCTCTCTCTCTCTCTCTCTCTCTCTCTCTCTCTCTCTCTCTCTCTCTCTCTCTCCTTCTTTGTATCTGTGTGCTTATCTGTCTCTCTATCTCCATATCTACTCTCTTTCTCTCCTACCCCCTCCCTCTCCCCTTGACAACTCTCCCCCTCATCGCTTAATCAGTATGCAGCACCCAGTGTGCTCTGCCCCACCACACCAGCTGGCAATGTGCAGTTGGGGCACGTAGACAGGCCTTAGTGGTCTCTAGTCCTGGCAGGGTTTTCATCTAAAGCTAGCACGTAGTAATCAGATCTGGCCACTTGTTTGAGGCTGGACCTGCACCTGGTGCCCCCTTGTTAAGGTAGGAAAGTGGTATTAAGGGAAGTTATCCAAGAGTGGAGGTTTGGAGTGGCTAGGTTTCATCTGAGATAATGGTCAACTGAGGATACAAAGCCGGAATGGCAGACACAAATTTAGTTGCATAAATTAGCTGTTAGTAGCTAAAGATATCCGTATATCTATTCAGACTTGTATTCAGGGATATCTTCTCTCCATACAGAATCAGTGAAATCCTTCTTTCTAATTTTCACCAATTTCATTGATATCTTTGTGGAAAAAATCCTTTACATCGCACTAAGACTACTATCTAAGACTAAAGAAATGATAGCAGTAGCATATTGGTGACTGTTTTCCTGGGTTTAGATGGTGCTGATGCAGGGGTGTGTTCTGTAAATATTTGAACGTATTCTGCTGTTTGGAGGGGCTGGGTCTTAATGCAGTCTCAAGGGTGCTGGGGCCTGCCTGTAAGCTGTAAGCGACCAACTCGAGGCAGCTGGTATTGTATCATATATGCTAGTCAGTCTGCAGGGGTTGCAGGTTATAGGGGCAGCAGCAGAGCTGACTTTGGGTGTATATATTGTCGCAGACTGTGTTATAGTAGTATATGCATAATGCCTCAGTGAAGCAGACGGGAGTCGGATGTTATCAGAACTTATGTAGATATTTATGTATGCTCGTTTCCTGTCAGTCATCCCTGAATTCTTGCTCCTTTTCCGCTCCCGTCTCCTTTCCCGCTCCCAATTCATGCTGGTTTCTTCCTATCCCACCCTCACCTCCCCCACCCTCCTACTCTCTCTGCAGTTATTCCATGGTTCACTACTTCCAAGTGCAATTTCCTTATCAGCTGGCCACAACCCGGTTGTAAAGGCATGACCTTGGAGAGTTTACTCCCCATCACCCAGCCTGCCCCTGCAATATCTAGGAGCAGCTCCCTCCAGGATTCTACAAGTTGTTGTGTTTCTGTACTGAGAGTATGGAGCCCTGACAACATGACACTGCACAGAAATCATTGATTTTACATGCATGATAAAGGCCCCAACTCCCCTAGGTAAACATCCCTGGTGCAGTCCATCCATCTTTCAATAAAAAAAAAGTTTCTTGGTGAAATGTTTCACTGCATAATTTTGTTAGAGTAAACATGTTCATCTTGTAAGAAAACCGACCCAGAAGTGAAATGCCATATTGAATAAATGCCAGTCTTTGAAGTGCAGTGAACAAAATGGACCCAATTTTATTCTGTCGCCTCAAGCCTGAATCGTTCTTTAAGATGACCTTATTCAAGATAGAATCCCTTAGTGCTGAAGTGACACATAAACAATACCAACATTGACTGCAGGAATCCCTTACATAGAGGCTATTAGCTGTACTGCGCTGTGCTAATGGTTCTCACATGGATGGAAGTTGTCTCTCTTTATTTCACAGTCAGCACATCGTTGTTGCAGGAAATACAACAGCTCTGTGCAATATGGGTCCACAATAAGACAGTCTGATGATCTCATTATATAGAGTGACTTTGTGAAAGGCTTAATATCATTTTGACTGCTCTAAGGACAGCACGCTGCTTCAATGCAACTTTGTTGTGCAGCCGCAATACTGAGCTGCAATATGCACACACTGTACCATGGTCTCATTATGTAAAGCTGTACTTGAGTTTGACAAGCTCTATACCACATTGATAACTTTGTTTTTACCTTGTCCTCTATTTCTACTCATATTCTATACTGACAGTAGGATGGCATATAGGATGGCATATAAATTCAGCCAGTCGCAGCATATGCTTGAATATAGCATCAGCTAGAAACTCAATTCTGATGGAGTTAACTCACTCCCCATCATTGGTATTGACACAATACCAGGGACTTATTCTATTGGTTGTATGAAACTACCCTGCAAATTGTATGATGATCACAAAGGAGAATGAAAAGCATGCTTTCAATAGGGAATATACACTGTGAGACTCTACAAGACTATTCAGTGTAACAGAGGGGCAAGGACAAAGTACAGACTTCACATCCCTGGAACCCTGCGTGACCACTTATGCAGATCAATGCCACACCAAGTGCGATTGCATGATTTTTTGTGCAGCCCTATTCTCTGCTGAAAATGGACCTATCGCAAAGTGCCTCTCAAGCGACCAATCACAAAGCCATGTACATCAGTCTGTGCTCCAGTGTTGGTTTAACAAAAGGGAGTGGGAACCTGAAACCAATGATATTCATCCCTTACTGAACATGCTCCTCAAAAATCAGGATAAGGCTCATATTCTTCTCTGATGTATAAGACAAACAGATATCATGGGAGTGGACAGCATTATTTAAATTCCTACATAATCCAAAAAACTCATCTTGAGGAACCCTTATACTAAAGTACAATCTGAAGAAATACCAAGAAGTTAATCCTAACTCAATCTTAACCCTTATCATACTACGTCAAAAAAATCACGTTTAATACTACCTGGGGTCAACATTTGACTGGGGTCCCTGTGGACCCCAGAGGATTATTGTTTCCAGAAAAATAATTCCTGGGGCTCTGCATTATGATATTCAGACATTTCAAATAAAACAATATTTGTGACAATTAGATAACATTTTGTGAAGTTTGGAACACTACTTCTATGCTTTTTACAAGAAATTAGATGCCTGGGGTCCGTTTGGACCCCAGGTAGTAAGATAAGGGTTAAGATATGTACAATCTTTCCTCAACCTTTTGATAACAGAGTTTTCAGCTCAAATATCCTGGGGCCCATTGCCTGTTTGATGTATACTGGTTCACTTTGCTGTGCTAGTTGCTCAACCCATTTCTTATATAGCATAGAAAATCAGCATGAAAAAATGTGTCTTCCCTTGACCTCTTATTGGCATTAAGGTGCCTTTGTTGTTTATTGTAAATACTTTTCCCCTTTGTTGTCCTATATGGCAAGCTCTCTTAGATGTAGCACAGAGATCCAGTGTGTGAGCAGCTCTTGATGGGGGTGGAGGCATTGTGTGTGAGCAGCTCAGGGTGAGGGGGTGATGAGGCATGAAGGGAGCGGCTCAGTGAGCTGTCTGCACCTTTCTGTAGGAGCAGATTGATTGTACAACGTCCCCCACTCAGCTGTGTCATTAATTAGGATGAGGATATAGGGCATTTCTGTGTATCTCTCTCCCTGTCCTACCCCTATTGCTCTCCATCTGTCTCTCTCCCTATATAGCATACCCGGATACCTTCTTTTTTTTTTTTTTCTTTCCCTTTTAACCAACAATCTTCTCTTCATTCTCTCTCTCTCTCTCTCTCTCTCTCTCTCTCTCTCTCTCTCTCTCTCTCTCTCTCTCTCTCTCTCTCTCTCTGTATTTTCATTTAAGCTTCAACTCTCATGTCTCCTTGGTCCATTCCTGTTGCTCCTGGTTGTGTTTGTATCTCTCTACCTGTTTTTGCAACGGTGCCAGCACTGTTTATTCATACATAAGTTTAATTTATACATAAGTTGCTACAATTCTTCACTTCTGTATCTACAATATGCAAGACTACAATATGCAGCGTCCAATGCCACTGCCGCTGCTGGTGTCATATGCTAGCAGTGAGGCCCAGGAGACTTCATAGAGAACAAAGCAGAAAACAGTCACAACGGGAACAACAGTAGCAGCCCCCCTGGGACAGTGATCTGACATTCAGACTGTGCTGATGCAGGGGAGGGTCCTGTAAATATTTGAGCATCTTTCGATCATGGGAAGAGGCAGCAGCCTTAACCCTTTAAGGATGGATGTCTATAAAAGATGACTTTTGTCAGTATGATGCACTAATGCAGACCCAGTGCTACATAAGTACATCATGCCAATCCTTCAGGAGTATCTCAACCCAGTAGGGTCGGCATGGGTAGGGCCTGGACAGTTATTCACTAGGGCTGCATTCATGCATCATGACAAGTAAGGGCATGATGCATTAGAGCATCTTGCCATCATTAAAGGGTTTTACAGGGGCTGGAGGCTGTCTTAAAGACTTAGGGAACCAACTTCTACTTTCTAAGTGATTCAACCGTATATTGCAGCCTTATTATAATGATAATACCCTGCAAATATTGCACATATTTTCTATAATTGCTGTTTGAAAATGTTTTGGTGAATTGCTGCACACTACTGTATATCTCTATAGCAATGTTTAAAGTGTCATACAGAGCCAACTTCCTGCCCAGCAATGACTACTGGGGGACAAGATGGAGATTCTGTAAGAGTCATATACATCTGATACGCTTCTAGTTCCTGGAGTTACCTTTGGACCTGTCAACATTACCAGTAATAGCAGTGCTTTTTTGTACCAGGACCTGTTGCCTCTGCACAGCCATGGCTTTCCAGTAGAGACCAATGTCTGCTGGTCCTTATTGTGGCAGAATGCACAACCCTAGCAGTCCAATACATCATTGAGAATAATGACCACAGGACTTTTCCTCGCCAATCGATGATATTACCCTAGCTGTCAGTGGGGTTATATGGCCAATGTCACCCCTATTTTGCCCTGTCAGCTGTCACTGTTTTATTCATGCATGGGTGTCAGGGGGAGTCGGTAATGTCACTCACGGGGTAAGTGGTTCTGTCACAAACTGTGGCTATCTTACTGTTGTAGGCAGGAAAATACAGTACAATATTTGGCGTCACACAGCACAGCCTTGATTCCTCCAAGCAAATCGGGCCTGGACCAATCCGTATCTAAAGAGAATGATCCGGAATCTTTGATCATATTTCTAATGTGGAGATGGTTTTCAATCCCACTCTTGCTCAATTAGTAATACTGTTGATATCTGCATAATGCACCCATATTAAATTAATTTACGTATTCACATGTTTAATAGGTAAAATAACTAGATGGTTGTATGCCTCAAATGGGTTAATCAAATAATGTAGAAAATCTGTTGGGCCCAGGTGGGATTCTATAACCCATGTCCTTCTGAGTACACAGTAGCAGAGTATAGAAGCTCCAGTGAAGGTATAGATCTCTAGGTAAACCCCCAGACCGTAAACATACAGTTAGGGCCCGAGACCGTAAACAACATTGCTTTATGTATGATAGCATGATGTTTGAATTATGGCTCCTGCAATTCTACTTGGCTTCAGTTAAAATTGTCCCACCAATATCCTTTAAGGGCCACTGGAATTTTAGGGAAAGTCACATAGGCCATGTGAGTAAAGTTCATCTTTATGAAATGATTAAAAGATATCATTAAATGTATTAAAGAATGTCAAAAAATGTTAAATAACTAAGATGACTAGCAGCAGCAAAGCCAAGATGCTGATGAAATGGTTGGCATTGCTATGGTAACTGCGGAGAGCTGGGATTAACCTCAGCCTAGGTGTGAATAGGACACAAGTAGAGCCTCCTGCTGATTAATACAACACCCAGGGGATGAGGGGTTTAACACCTTAAAGACCACATAATGCCTTCACTTTCCCTTCATCTAGTCATTGCTGTGTATAGTAACTTATATGTGTTGCATGTGCTTTTTGTTTGCATTGAACCATTATTATATGTAAGGTTGTCCTGATGCATGAATCCAGCACTGACGAATTACTTGGCAGGGATGCATCCATGTTAATAAATAATATGCTTCCTCTGAGGGTAAAACAGATAAGCTCTTTACTAACAAACTAAAGCAGAAAAGAGACCTGTGCAAGTATATGTGTGCTTTTCATATGAAAATACAATAATGGGTAATGACTGTGAAGGCACAATGCACTTAAAGCCTCTAAAGGGATAAGATAGCACAGATTCACAGAGCTAACTGATCAAGGGGATTCTGCTATTAAAATCAATACTTGGATAATTGAATAAGCTTTTCTTGTATGGAAAACCTGTGGGGTTTAAAAGCCTCTCACCACAGCAGCAGAACACCTAAATACAAATACTGTCTTTCATCCACAATAACAAATTAAAAATATAAAACCTTGCCTTGCCAGTAAAAGGGACTACCATTGAAGCTAATTAGATCCTATGTGAGGGACGATCGAGTTGGCGCAATCCCACTGAAAAGGCAGCTGGCTTTTTCAGATAGGCAATCTTATTAACCCTTCAGTGGCTGCTTTTCATGCCTTTCGTGCCATGATAAATGAATACAAGCCTCGTGAGGGTTCCGAAAAATGGGCATGACGTAACAATGCAGTACTCATCAGTGATGTATCAGGGCATCACATTGGCAAAAAATGAAGTATGAGCGATGATAATATGCTTAAAGGATTAATAGTACTTGACAGTTCAATTAAATGAGTTAGGCAACCCTACAGTCCACTGACTTAAAACCAATGTTAAAATGCAACACATGAATATGGATCTCCTAACATCATGCCATCCTCAACCATTTAAGGGTTGCATAGTTAGGGAATAGGGGACTTGGGCATGGCCCTTGCTGTTGTCTAGACTGGATAGAGAAGTCTGCTGAGGCCCCGAGAGATGTTAATGCTTCACCTAGCACAATTGAGGAAGTAGGATTTCTCATGTGAGAAGCCTGAATGAAAACATAATTAACTTGAACTTGAAGGCATTTGGACAATTGATGCATTGATACTTTGCTCTAATTTCTCCAAAAAGGTTTTGTATATAACTATCATTTGGCATCTTCATCATTTTGAACTTGTGAACTGTCAATTCAATTAAAACTGGTTGCATTCAAACCAAATTTGGAACCTGAATTTAACTCTTACTTTCCTGTCTGCAACATAAGTTTAAACATATGTCAGAGGCAACAACTCTAATAACAATTCTATTCAAAACCAGTTTAATAGACCAAGTAAGGCTTCTTTTCCACACATTGAAGCTGGCTAAACTATTTAGGATTGATATAACTCATGAGCGATTGAAATCTTTTAAAAATTTAGTTAGGAGAAACCTTTTTCTGCTGTGAGCGTTTCACTTTATTAATACTGTAATAAACCATTTAACTTTGGCCTAAAAGTACAGAGAAGTGTACAAGCTTTATTAGTACAGACTATGGAGCAGTCTGTCTGCTGGCCTTACTAACCTACTAACCTACTTCAAAATAACTATTGTTAATCCTTAAAGGATGTTATGATGCATCGAGCCTCAAATTTATTTGTAAGCCCAATGCCTTGATACACCAATGTGATTCACTCATCATTGTTGCACTGGAGCATTATGGCGATCCTACTTAGCCCTGTAGGGCTCTCATTATGCATGAGTTCCTGGCTATAGTTGCATTCATGTACCTCAATGCCAAGATTTGAATTGCATTAAATGATTTGAATTGCATTAAATGTTTATACTGCCCTTAGAGGATTAATAAGATTGCTTATTGAGAAAGATTGAGAGATGGCTGCTTTCGCCATGGGATTCAGCAAGCTCCATCATTGCTCACAGAGGACCGGATTGGCGTCAATGGAGGTCTCTTTTACTGCTGAGGAAGGCAAGGTTTTATCTTTTTCCCCTATATATAAAATGGCATTAATTGGGACCAGCGAATCACCCCATTGAATTAGACCTGGGTGCTTTCCGGGAACAGGTAAACCAAAAGAGGCTATTTAAAAATATGTACTTTTTCCAAAGTTAACTCGATTTTTCTCCCCAAACTTGATTTAATCAATAATTACAGATGGGCAAATGCAATACTACCTCTCCCTATCAAACTAAAACTGAGATCGGCCAGCTGTATCTAAAAGAAAAACGACATAGAATAGGCCTACTCATAATCTTGCACAGATCGAGTACCTAGCAACAAAGGCAGAAAATTGAGAGAAATCCGCCATTGTTTTCGCCTGCAGCAATGCAATACAATAAGAGAATAATGGCTTCATTATAATTAGATAGAACAATAATCAACAGTACATAGGCCTACCCATTATATCTCCTCCATTTGAATATGATATGGCAAGTAATTTGAATGACGCCTGAAGAAGTACATTAAACATGTACGAAACGTCGCAAAGTTCAACAAGTTACCCCCCTTTTCTCGATGTAATAAATCCCCAATAAAATGTCAACAACTCCAATTCAACTTGTCTGGTTTTCTGTGGATATTTAATTCTTTACATTAATTTGAATGTATGATGCATCTAAACTTCTCAGTCGGGCAGCTCCGAGAGAATCTGTTTGGAGAGTGAGGTGCCTACTGTGTTGATAGGGACGCATCACCATGACAACATCGCCAAGCGCTATCTGATGCAGTCAGACGCTCATCCTGCACAGTTCCCGCGCACGGTCCCGTCCTCAATTTGCAGGGGGAAGGGGGGGGGGGAGTTTGGAAGAAAGGCGTAGCTTACATCGTTTTGGGTAGGCCTACATTAGATGAGGGGGGGTGGGTAGGCCTACACATATGAAGTGTTGGGGGCTGGACAATTCCTGTATGATATATCTTTTCTTCTAGAATTACTTTGTTTTCAAAATCCAGTCGCCGAAGGCGCTGGTTATTTTATGATTCAGGATGAAAGGCACTGTTTGTATTTATGTGCTCTGCTGCCATGATGAGAGTCCAGAAGGGGTTTCAAATCAGAGATGTTTTGTAAACTGGAAAAGCTGATTTAATCATACAGAGTATCGACTTCAAAAAGCCTCCTTTTGAGTACGCGGCTTAGCGAGTGTGTGCTACTTTATCTCTTAAAGGCGAAACTCTTGCTGCCCCTCCAGCAACAGCCAGAGTGCAGTCGGGACAGGTACTCATCCCTATATATAGGGGCACTGGGGCTTTAAGGGGTTGCATGGCACATTGTGTATTCATTGTTATAACACTTTAATGCAGCCTGGGCAAGTGACTCACCAGTGCTGCATCCAAGTATCAAGGCAACTCTATGGGTTTGATAAAATCCTGAGGGTTCAGTATAATGTTAGAGTGCAGCACCAGTTAAATGCAAGGGCTGCATTAAGCTATCATAATGAACATGTAGTAATGAAACACAATGTGGCCTTTAAAGGATAAAAGTCATTTAGAATTTGCACCCCCATGCTGAGCTACTCTATGGTTGTTACTACTTTTTATTATAGGGAAGTTCTTTGTGTTCAGATGGAATAGGATTATGTGCTGGCTTCCTTTCGTCTGTCAGTTGTACGCACAATTTTATTAATCACACTAGTAATACAGTGAATTTCATTCCTTGGGAAAGACTTCCATACACATAATAATGATAATATAATACGAGAAATCATCAGTCCTTTATGAGCTGCATACTGCATAAACGTAGCCCTGGTGAGTTACCCGTCAGTTCTGGATTCAAGTGTTTTTCTGACTTAATGGGAGGAAGAAATTCCAAAAAGATCAACATGTCTTGAATACAGTGAGTCAATCATCAGAGCTTCCTTTTTAATGATGAAGCACTATGCTACCCTTAAAGTATAAGATCCTATCTCCTTCACAAAAATCTAAAACAAATAGCCAACATCATAGTAAATATCAAAATAATCAACAATGTATTTTGTAAGAAACTTTATTCATTGATTTGTAGCAGAAAAATAAGCTTATGTTGGTAATACTATCAAAAAGGTTTTAGCATCAAACACCTATGATGAGTAACTCTCAAATTTGTCTACATTGGATAGGCATTATTTTCAAAATAATACAGTTATTGGTGAATCTTTCCTTTTTCCAGCTTTGGGATTTGACCACTATAGTATTCATTTAAAAAAATGCACCCTTTTTGATTAAAGCTTTTCAAAGAGGCAACCATCAAAATGTTGAGTGGTCCAGATGAAATTCTTGGGGTTCCCCCATAAACATTCAACCATCACTGCTTTTATCAAATGATAACCCAGCCTACAACATAACATTACAATCACTCTTTCAAGGGAACAAAACACAATGCTCACATACTATTTTGTTCACATAGGATGGATCTAAATGTTTTTGTATCCTCTTGATGAAGGTCAGGTTTTTAATATGTTTCTAAGAATGCACCAGTTGTCATGTACTTCAATAGGACTACTCCCCTTTGACCCCCTACAGTGCAGCATTAGTTAGGAGCATTGCTGCCCTGTGCCCCACCCCTACAGTACAGCATTAGTTAGGGGCATTGCTGCTCTGTGCCCCACCACTACAGTACAGCATTAGTTAGGGGCATTGCTGCCCCACCACTACAGTACAGCATTAGTTAGGAGCATTGCTGCTCTGTGCCCCACCCCTACAGTACAGCATTAGTTAGGGGCATTGCTGCCCCACCACTACAGTACAGCATTAGTTAGGAGCATTGCTGCTCTGTGCCCCACCCCTACAGTACAGCATTAGTTAGGGGCATTGCTGCCCCACCACTACAGTACAGCATTAGTTAGGAGCATTGCTGCTCTGTGCCCCACCCCTACAGTACAGCATTAGTTAAGGGCATTGCTGCTCTGTGCCCCACCCCTACAGTACAGCATTAGTTAGGGGCATTGCTGCTCTGTGCCCCACCCCTACAGTACAGCATTAGTTAGGGGCATTGCTGCTCTGTGCCCCACCCCTACAGTACAGCATTAGTTAGGGGCATTGCTGTTCTGTGCCCCACCACTACAGTACAGCATTAGTTAGGGGCATTGCTGCTCTGTGCCCCACCCCTACAGTACAGCATTAGTTAGGGGCATTGCTGCTCTGTGCCCCACCACTACAGTACAGCATTAGTTAGGAGCATTGCTGCTCTGTGCCCCACCCCTACAGTACAGCATTAGTTGGGGCATTGCTGCTCTGTGCCCCAGCCCTACAGTGCAGCATTAGTTAGGAGCATTGCTGCTCTGTGCCCCAGCCCTACAGTACAGCATTAGTTAGGAGCATTGCTGCTCTGTGTCCAACCACTACAGTACAGCATTAGTTAGGGGCATTGCTGCTCTGTGCCCCACCCCTACAGTACAGCATTAGTTAGGAGCATTGCTGCTCTGTGCCCCACCACTACAGTACAGCATTAGTTAGGGGCATTGCTGCTCTGTACCCCACCACTACAGTACAGCATTAGTTAGGGGCATTGCTGCTCTGTGCCCCACCCCTACAGTACAGCATTAGTTAGGGGCTCTGTGCCCCACCACTAGAGTACACCATTAGTTAGGAGCATTGCTGCTCTGTGCCCCACCACTACAGTACAGCATTAGTTAGGAGCATTGCTGCTCTGTGCCCCACCACTACAGTACAGCATTAGTTAGGGGCATTGCTGCTCTGTGCCCCATCCCTACAGCACAGCATTAGTTAGGAGCATTGCTGCTCTGTGCCCCATCCCTACAGTACAGCATTAGTTAGGAGCATTGCTGCTCTGTGCCCCACCCCTACAGTACAGCATTAGTTGGGGCATTGCTGCTCTGTGCCCCAGCCCTACAGTGCAGCATTAGTTAGGGGCATTGCTGCCCCACCACTACAGTACAGCATTAGTTAGGGGCATTGCTGCTCTGTGCCCCACCCCTACAGTACAGCATTAGTTAGGGGCATTGCTGCCCCACCACTACAGTACAGCATTAGTTAGGAGCATTGCTGCTCTGTGCCCCACCCCTACAGTACAGCATTAGTTAGGGGCATTGCTGTACTGTGCCCCACCCCTACAGTACAGCATTAGTTAGGGGCATTGCTGCCCCACCACTACAGTACAGCATTAGTTAGGAGCATTGCTGCTCTGTGCCCCACCACTACAGTACAGCATTAGTTAGGGGCATTGCTGCCCCACCACTACAGTGCAGCATTAGTTAGGAGCATTGCTGCTCTGTGCCCCACCCCTACAGTACAGCATTAGTTAGGGGCATTGCTGTACTGTGCCCCACCCCTACAGTACAGCATTAGTTAGGGGCTCTGTGCCCCACCACTACAGTACACCATTAGTTAGGAGCATTGCTGCTCTGAGCCCCACCACTACAGTGCAGCATTAGTTAGGAGCATTGCTGCTCTGTGCCCCACCCCTACAGTACAGCATTAGTTAGGGGCATTGCTGCTCTGTGCCCCACCCCTACAGTACAGCATTAGTTAGGAGCATTGCTGCTCTGTGCCCCACCACTACAGTACAGCATTAGTTAGGGGCATTGCTGCTCTGTGCCCCACCCCTACAGTACAGCATTAGTTAGGGGCATTGCTGCTCTGTGCCCCACCCCTACAGAACGGCATTAGTTAGGGGCATTGCTGCTCTGTGCCCCACCACTACAGTACAGCATTAGTTAGGGGCTCTGTGCCCCACCACTACAGTACACCATTAGTTAGGAGCATTGCTGCTCTGAGCCCCACCACTACAGTGCAGCATTAGTTAGGAGCATTGCTGCTCTGTGTCCCACCACTACAGTACAGCATTAGTTAGGAGCATTGCTGCTCTGTGCCCCACCCCTACAGTATAGCATTAGTTAGGGGCATTGCTGCTCTGTGCCCCACCCCTACAGTACAGCATTAGTTAGGAGCATTGCTGCTCTGTGCCCCACCACTACAGTACAGCATTAGTTAGGGGCATTGCTGCTCTGTGCCCCACCACTTGTCTAGGGTCATGTGTGTTTTGTGTGGCAGACTTGTATTGTGTAACGCAGAGCACAGATTACACCAGAACTGACTCTTTAACGGGTGCATGTTGATCTCAGTACGCACATAGCCGTTCCGCTTCCACCTAAAGTACTCGTTGTAGAGCCGTGTGTCTTTGTGCAGCATGCGCAGGTAGCGGGAGAGTTCCCGGGATGAGGGGAAGTCATCCACATGGATGAAGGAGTGTGGGGGTGCCACCCGCTCATAGTCCTCCTTAGGGGCCCCCATCACCACGGGGACTATGTCATTCTCTAATGCATTGTGCCAGAACTTTTCTGTAATGTACTGCCGGCAGTTGCTGTTCTCGAATGCTAAATAAAACTTATACTTCCTCTTTAACATATCTAGACACAATGTTCGGTCTTTGCACTTTAGTCTGCCACATATACCATATATATCCACCATCATATGCTCCTGCATGGATGTTACAAACTCCTCCCGCTGGTTCTGAGATTTACAATTAGTTACAAACCAGGCTGCAAGGCGGGTTTTAGACTCAAATAACTTCCCAGGAATAAACTCTGAGCGGTTCACTGACCGCTGGGCACCCGGTTTTAGTTGTGTATATGAGCCGTATGGGGAAGGTATATCAGAGTCCAATGAATAGGTGCCAGTCCAGTTAAACACACCGTTGAAGTTAGTCAAGTTAAGCTGGCTGTGGAAGGGGGACTCCAGCAGGTAGAACAGCCACCGTTGCCATGGTAACCGCTGTTCTGGTAAATCCTGCACCCCGGCTATGTCCCGCATGTGTACAATAACAGCGTCACTCTGCAGCAACAACGTCCGGTTATCTGTTATAGTACAACGCCTCTCTGGACACTCCAACTCATCAAATATAGTCCTCCCTGATGGCACCCTCCAAGGCTTACCGTAGTATTTAGTCCAGCGGAGAATCACCTTAGGGGGTTTTGTGTCCTTAGGGGAGGAGGAGTTACTGTTGACAGGGAAGATCCTGTGAGGTTTGGTAACACCAAATAAGGAGTGGGAGGCGTGGCCTATCTGAAGATGAGGCTGAGTGGCAGCAGTGACACAGGAAGTGAACTGGGAACTTCCGTTCACCCAGTATTTACACTGTGCAACAACGTCATTTGGTGCAAGGACCCCCAAGGTCAATAAGGTCGCTACTAAACACGTCCAGGTCACAGTAGTCAACGTCAATAAGGTCATGACGTAAACACGACCCATGCGTGAACAGCGCATGCCCAGCAGGAAGTGGCCGAGGACGGAATGCTGGGAAGGGCGCATGATGACTCAGCAGAAAAAGTAGCAGGACGGAGATGAGGAGGAAGTCAGACAAGTTGTTGTCACCGGGACCTGGAAATAAAAATGAAGAAATCATTCAATTACATGGAAATGATGATTGAATTGGCTTTTAGGTAAGGTCAAACATTATGGCTGTCCTTTCTACTGCTGCAAAATAAACAAGTTACCCTGAAGGGACGCGTTGTGCTGCAATGTACTAAACCTTCTATTGTTATGATGCATGAATGCACCCAAGGAAACTAACTGACTGTTGATGCATTAGTGCATCATACTTTCCAGAGGGTATCCACCACATACCACCAGCATGATACGAAAATGCAGCCCTGTTGAAAGTGCTGCATTCCTGTATATTGCTAGCTTAGGGCATTTTATATTAAATAGTACTATGAATGCCTTCAGGATCAAGTTGTGATGCTTCACACGATTGTCAATATAAGAACAATCTGCTGTTTATTCTCATCCTGGCCTCATATTTTACATTTTGTCCTTTTGAGCCATTCATGGAATTTAGAAATTCATGGAAATTATCAGACAGCTGTTATATCATTTAGACGTTTGTTATCATATAAATGAAACATATACTTGCCAAGGTCCCTGTTCTCCTAAGATTTGTTTTAGCCCTTTCAGAAACTGTGTACCTTTGTCAACATTTATGCAGCCCTGGCAAGTAACTTGTCAGTGCTGCATCCATGCATCACCCAAAACATGCATATAATTATGCCATATGTAAACCTTAAGTACATGCCACATCTAAGTTACTTGGCACTGTGATATTGCTACACAATGAAAGAATGAAGATAAAACTCCTTATGCTGTCTTTAAAGTGTTAAACCCCTCATCCCCTGGGTGTTGTATTAATCAGCAGGAGGCTCTACTCGTGTCCTATTCACACCTGGGCTGAGGTTAATCCCAGCCCTCCTCAGTTACCATAGCAACGCCAATCTTGCTGATTACAACAAACTGGCATCCTTGCTGTTTTTCCACAAGTTATCTTAGTTATTTTAAGATATTAGGCAAAATAGTCGCACTTTTTCATTCTTCCATACATTGAGTGCATCTTTAAGATTTCTTGAATGTCAGCTTAAGTGTATACATTATATTTATCCAATCCTCCCAGAGAGAATAATGATTGGTCAGGCATTTTTTGACTTAATTTAGTTGCAGCTAAGTAGAATTCCAGAAGCCAAAATTCAAATATCACACAATATCATTGTTTACGACAGAGGCATTAATCCCTGTGAGTGAGAGCCATTACTGACTCCCCCTGAGAACTCTGAAATAAACAGTAACAGTACGGAATGGGGTTGACTTTGGTTGTATGACGCCCTTATGACAAAATTGGCATTTCAGCTTGAAATGACAGTTTGTATTAATAAACTGCATACACTCACCTTCCTGAGTAGGTCATGGTGGATAAGGGAGATGCTTCTGGTTGCTTCTGAACACTGTCCATGTACCTCATCTGCCAACAAAAAAGAAACATCATCTGTACCAATAGCTATACAATTACATAACATTAGCACTACATTTCTTATTTATTTCAATGATAAGGCTGACACATCATGACTTTGTTATTGTTAAACTCGAAGTAGGATGGTGAAAATGTGCAAAGCATGGAGATATTGTATTTTATTGTTAGTAACACACAAAGGATCTTATCAGAGGCTGCTCTTAACCCTTCAAGGATGGCATGATACCTAAATGCACCATGCCCTTGGTCGTTATGATGCACAAATGCAGACTTGGTAACTCCCCAGTGCGCCAGTGCATCATGCAGACCATATGGGCTTGAGACTCTCCCAAAGGGTCGGCATGATGCACCAATGCAGCACCGGAGATTTTATCCTGCCTTCAATATACTATTGCTGTGTGCACCAAGTCTGTCAGAAAGCTGTCAGGTTTCTCCCCTTCTACATGGCTGGGACAGTAAGTGGCTCAAGAATTCAGGATGTTTTAGCGTCATGTATAACATGATACAGTGCCGAGGACGGAATGCTGGGAAGGGCGCATGATGACTCAGCAGAAAAAGTAGCAGGACGGAGATGAGGAGGAAGTCAGACAAGTTGTTGTCACCGGGACCTGGAAATAAAAATGAAGAAATCATTCAATTACATGGAAATGATGATTGAATTGGCTTTTAGGTAAGGTCAAACATTATGGCTGTCCTTTCTACTGCTGCAAAATAAACAAGTTACCCTGAAGGGACGCGTTGTGCTGCAATGTACTAAACCTTCTATTGTTATGATGCATGAATGCACCCAAGGAAACTAACTGACTGTTGATGCATTAGTGCATCATACTTTCCAGAGGGTATCCACCACATACCACCAGCATGATACGAAAATGCAGCCCTGTTGAAAGTGCTGCATTCCTGTATATTGCTAGCTTAGGGCATTTTATATTAAATAGTACTATGAATGCCTTCAGGATCAAGTTGTGATGCTTCACACGATTGTCAATATAAGAACAATCTGCTGTTTATTCTCATCCTGGCCTCACATTTTACATTTTGTCCTTTTGAGCCATTCATGGAATTTAGAAATTCATGGAAATTATCAGACAGCTGTTATATCATTTAGACGTTTGTTATCATATAAATGAAACATATACTTGCCAAGGTCCCTGTTCTCCTAAGATTTGTTTTAGCCCTTTCAGAAACTGTGTACCTTTGTCAACATTTATGCAGCCCTGGCAAGTAACTTGTCAGTGCTGCATCCATGCATCACCCAAAACATGCATATAATTATGCCATATGTAAACCTTAAGTACATGCCACATCTAAGTTACTTGGCACTGTGATATTGCTACACAATGAAAGAATGAAGATAAAACTCCTTATGCTGTCTTTAAAGTGTTAAACCCCTCATCCCCTGGGTGTTGTATTAATCAGCAGGAGGCTCTACTCGTGTCCTATTCACACCTGGGCTGAGGTTAATCCCAGCCCTCCTCAGTTACCATAGCAACGCCAATCTTGCTGATTACAACAAACTGGCATCCTTGCTGTTTTTCCACAAGTTATCTTAGTTATTTTAAGATATTAGGCAAAATAGTCGCACTTTTTCATTCTTCCATACATTGAGTGCATCTTTAAGATTTCTTGAATGTCAGCTTAAGTGTATACATTATATTTATCCAATCCTCCCAGAGAGAATAATGATTGGTCAGGCATTTTTTTACTTAATTTAGTTGCAGCTAAGTAGAATTCCAGAAGCCAAAATTCAAATCTCACACAATATCATTGTTTGTGACAGAGGCATTAATCCCTGTGAGTGAGAGCCATTACTGACTCCCCCTGAGAACTCTGAAATAAACAGTAACAGTACGGAATGGGGTTGACTTTGGTTGTATGACGCCCTTATGACAAAATTGGCATTTCAGCTTGAAATGACAGTTTGTATTAATAAACTGCATACACTCACCTTCCTGAGTAGGTCATGGTGGATAAGGGAGATGCTTCTGGTTGCTTCTGAACACTGTCCATGTACCTCATCTGCCAACAAAAAAGAAACATCATCTGTACCAATAGCTATACAATTACATAACATTAGCACTACATTTCTTATTTATTTCAATGATAAGGCTGACACATCATGACTTTGTTATTGTTAAACTCGAAGTAGGATGGTGAAAATGTGCAAAGCATGGAGATATTGTATTTTATTGTTAGTAACACACAAAGGATCTTATCAGAGGCTGCTCTTAACCCTTCAAGGATGGCATGATACCTAAATGCACCATGCCCTTGGTCGTTATGATGCACAAATGCAGACTTGGTAACTCCCCAGTGCGCCAGTGCATCATGCAGACCATATGGGCTTGAGACTCTCCCAAAGGGTCGGCATGATGCACTAATGCAGCACCGGAGATTTTATCCTGCCTTCAATATACTATTGCTGTGTGCACCAAGTCTGTCAGAAAGCTGTCAGGTTTCTCCCCTTCTACATGGCTGGGACAGTAAGTGGCTCAAGAATTCAGGATGTTTTAGCGTCATGTATAACAGGACATGGTGCCAGTCACACTTCCCAGTGTAAAGGGTCAGTGATCAATCACTGCCCTGGTAATGCCACTGCACACTCTGCTGAGGATGGAATGAAACCACTGTGGGAACAGCACTGATCAGTAGCTCGGGAGAAGTTCCAGGGGTAGACCACATATGTGATGTGTTTTTACCATACCAGTCTTATGTTGCAAAAATGGATTTCATTATTATAGCGATAAGCAACTAATATATTCAAAATGACAAATTTGAAGGACTTTAGCTGGGTTTTTTCCTTTCACATTATTGCAGGAGCAATATTGATCAATCCAAATGGCCAATTCATACATCATTTTTGGACAAAAAGTTGGTGAAGAATCGATTATACTGCTCACTTTTGCAGAATCTTTTGTATTTTGTCAATATTCAAATTCATTTGTTGTAGAGTACAGAAGATACATCTAGTAGATACACCGGCTGTATTATACACTTTGACTTGCCATCACTTTTAGTTTATGTAGTCATCCATTTCATGCATAAGTTGCATGCCTATAGTAACCAAAAAACACAATATCTGGAAAAGAATGATATTTTGCAAACAATTATTTATAAACGTGTCACCCTGTCACGTAGGAAGTTGATTGCTACAGACCGCCACAATAAATTACAGGTCCCCATGCCAGCGTGAGTGTCTAGCCCTGTTGCCTGGGGCAGACTGAAGAGGGAATTGCGGTGCGTGTCCAAGCACCATTAAACTCAATATCAGCAGCAGGAAATGTTTCAGCTTTAAGTGCCTCATAAACTGTTTGGTCACGAGACAACTGTGAGGAGACAAATTGTGATCAGATTGAGTCAAATCTGCCATAATGGACTTGCCAAATGCTGCAAAAGAGAAAAAGAATTGGATCCTTAAAACGAAAGGCTTTGCCCCTTGATATTTCATCTTGATACCCAGTCAATAACATAAAATATCAGTCCCCCATTTTGAAAACCTACCATCTAATAAATCAAGGTTGGAATGTGTTATCCAATGATGTTTTATAACATGGTGCCATTCATCAATCATTTGGTGGAAGATAGAACATCAGAGGATTCTTTGTATCTAGGTCTAACTGGTTTAACCTTTCATGAAGTAATTTTTAATTCTGCAACACCCTCCTGGTTGACTCCAATTTCCCCATCCAACAATGCTACTAGTACTACAGTAGTCCTATCTTGCCTCTATATTAGAAACTCAGATAATAGCTGAGATACCAGGCTGATAAGACACCCCAGGGTGGGAGACATCGGAAATGACATCCATTATCATGACAAGTGTGAGCGCTGCAGGAAATGTGATATATGATGCAGGCAGAGTGAGTTTTGGCCGCACTAGGGTGGGACAGGCGCCTTGGGGGATGAACAGATAAAGGGAAGGCTACATGATGGACAGGCAGCAGGAAGGGCGGGTTAGTGCAGGTAGACTATGACAATGGGAGTGTGTGCAGCATCATATTTGCATAGGCAATAATAGCTTTATACTAGCCGTTGGGCCAGGGTGGACAGGGGTGTCAGTGGATGTTGATTGTTAGAATTGGGAGGTACAAGAAGAGTAGGATCTAATGGTGGTATGCTACATAGTGGCACAAGACAAGGGTGGGAAGATTTGGTATTGTTCAGATCAGATTGTTAGAAATGAATGTTGTAATGGGTATGTCCTACTAGTTATGTGTACATATTTGAAAGTGGACTACATATGGACAAGAGGAGGTTATTATTGGGGTATAGTTTGTTAGAATTGGAGAGGATTTGAGTGGGTTCTCTTTGCTGTATTTTACACTGGGTGAGGGTAAAGGGGTACACATCTGGGTGAATCTTCATAGTAGAGAGGTAGGACTGCAGTAGGTTTTAACATTTGTATATCTTACATGGTGTAGGGGTTGAAGTCCTCATACCTCTAGTTCCCTCAGACACAGTCCATCTGATAGAACATGGGGATGTAGCTGAGTGCTAGAGCAGTTATTTTGCAAGCGCAAGGCCTGAAGAAAGATTTTCAAGGAAACCTCATTCTAGAGGGAAAGGATATTGTTGGAAGTTAGGTGGTTTGTAGAGAAATGTAATAATAGGGTGTCAGGAGAGTCCATTATAAGATAAACCAGCATTGCAGCTGTAACCTACACTTACCATCTGTTAAATTGCCTGCTATGAAATTTATTCAACTTATGCAGCTATTTCCTTCGCTAACACTTTTCACTAATGTGTGCATAATTAGGCCTCACCAAGCCATGGCTCCATTCAGAAAGATTTGCCCCTGTCCAATCTCAATAACAACCAGTGCCTTCCGGCCTGATTTACCACTGCCTGCACCTGCAGCAATTTAACACTGTGCCGCTTCTTTATTGGCTTTTTAGGTTGCGTTTCTTACGGCCCTCCACTTACACATTGCTGTATCTTTATGGTCCACACGACTACCTTTTTAGTCTCTCAGGAATGGGGTTCTTGTTTCTAAAAATATGAGCAGATACTATATGTATGTGTGTCTGTATATGGGTCAGGTTGGAGAAGGGTATGGGGCATTGGTGAGGCGTGTTACTATTCCCTGGTCCCAAGGCTTTTGTAGCTGAAGTTGGGCAAATGCAGATTTTGTCTGTGTGTGGGTGTCTGGATCTGGGTCAGGATTGTAAATGGTATGAGGCATTGCTAAGGTATTGCTCTATGACCTGGTCCCAGGGCTCTCGTAGCTGCAGTGAGGCAGAAGTCAGAACTGTTATGTAGATGTTGTCTGTATGTGTGTATACCAGGGTGGGGTCTGTACAGGGTATAGGTCATCCAGTCCCTAGGGGGCACAGGCTATAGAGACAGCAGGCAGCCGGGAATGTGTATGGATATGTTGTCACAGATTGTGTTAGCACTATACATAATTATGGTGCCTCAGTGGAGCAGGCAGTTATTACAGGTTATGCCTGTTTCCTTCACTGCGAATCCTTCCTCCTTACCCCTCCTCTATCATCACTTTCAATAATTATGGGAGGGCCCTTTTGATAAATCTTCAGTGCACTGACACCTACAACTATATATTATACATTCAGAGCTGGACTCAAATACAGAGATTCTGCACTGCACTTGTTGTCCCCATATCGAGGCAACTTGTCTTTTTTTAAACTTCACTCGGCCTCTCTTCATTTCACAGTAAGTGCATTATTGTATTTGCTAATGCTGCAAGAAATATAGCAGCTCTGTACAAAATAGGTGCATAATAACACAGTCTGAGAGTCTCATTATGTGAAACAGCTAATCACTGTGAAAGGCTCTATATGATATCGACAATGCACCGCATCCTTTGTTGTATGGCTTCCATATTGAGCTGCAATATACACACATACTGTACCATGGTCTCATTATGTAAAGCTGTACTTGACTTTGATAAGCTGTATACAATGTTGATGCCTTTGTTTTGCACTTTTTTTCCATTTCTAATCTTGTTAACTGATTGAATGGATGGCATATAGGATGACTTATAGATCTAGTGAGTTGGGAAGAATTAAACCTTAACCCTTAACCCTATATTGGCAGCATCTGCACGAATGTAGTTTTGGTCAGTAACTCAGTACTTTGTATTCATGGAAGGGCGGGTTAGTGCAGGTAGACTATGACAATGGGAGTGTGTGCAGCATCATATTTGCATAGGCAATAATAGCTTTATACTAGCCGTTGGGCCAGGGTGGACAGGGGTGTCAGTGGATGTTGATTGTTAGAATTGGGAGGTACAAGAAGAGTAGGATCTAATGGTGGTATGCTACATAGTGGCACAAGACAAGGTTGGGAAGATTTGGTATTGTTCAGATCAGATTGTTAGAAATGAATGTTGTAATGGGTATGTCCTACTAGTTATGTGTACATATTTGAAAGTGGACTACATATGGACAAGAGGAGGTTATTATTGGGGTATAGTTTGTTAGAATTGGAGAGGATTTGAGTGGGTTCTCTTTGCTGTATTTTACACTGGGTGAGGGTAAAGGGGTACACATCTGGGTGAATCTTCATAGTAGAGAGGTAGGACTGCAGTAGGTTTTAACATTTGTATATCTTACATGGTGTAGGGGTTGAAGTCCTCATACCTCTAGTTCCCTCAGACACAGTCCATCTGATAGAACATGGGGATGTAGCTGAGTGCTAGAGCAGTTATTTTGCAAGCGCAAGGCCTGAAGAAAGATTTTCAAGGAAACCTCATTCTAGAGGGAAAGGATATTGTTGGAAGTTAGGTGGTTTGTAGAGAAATGTAATAATAGGGTGTCAGGAGAGTCCATTATAAGATAAACCAGCATCGCAGCTGTAACCTACACTTACCATCTGTTAAATTGCCTGCTATGAAATTTATTCAACTTATGCAGCTGTTTCCTTCGCTAACACTTTTCACTAATGTGTGCATAATTAGGCCTCACCAAGCCATGGCTCCATTCAGAAAGATTTGCCCCTGTCCAATCTCAATAACAACCAGTGCCTTCCGGCCTGATTTACCACTGCCTGCACCTGCAGCAATTTAACACTGTGCCGCTTCTTTATTGGCTTTTTAGGTTGCGTTTCTTACGGCCCTCCACTTACACATTGCTGTATCTTTATGGTCCACACGACTACCTTTTTAGTCTCTCAGGAATGGGGTTCTTGTTTCTAAAAATATGAGCAGATACTATATGTATGTGTGTCTGTATATGGGTCAGGTTGGAGAAGGGTATGGGGCATTGGTGAGGCGTGTTACTATTCGCTGGTCCCAAGGCTTTTGTAGCTGAAGTTGGGCAAATGCAGATTTTGTCTGTGTGTGGGTGTCTGGATCTGGGTCAGGATTGTAAATGGTATGAGGCATTGCTAAGGTATTGCTCTATGACCTGGTCCCAGGGCTCTCGTAGCTGCAGTGAGGCAGAAGTCAGAACTGTTATGTAGATGTTGTCTGTATGTGTGTATACCAGGGTGGGGTCTGTACAGGGTATAGGTCATCCAGTCCCTAGGGGGCACAGGCTATAGAGACAGCAGGCAGCCGGGAATGTGTATGGATATGTTGTCACAGATTGTGTTGGCACTATACATATGGTGCCTCAGTGGAGCAGGCAGTTATTACAGGTTATGCCTGTTTCCTTCACTGCGAATCCTTCCTCCTTACCCCTCCTCTATCATCACTTTCAATAATTATGGGAGGGCCCTTTTGATAAATCTTCAGTGCACTGACACCTACAACTATATATTATACATTCAGAGCTGGACTCAAATACAGAGATTCTGCACTGCACTTGTTGTCCCCATATCGAGGCAACTTGTCTTTTTTTAAACTTCACTCGGCCTCTCTTCATTTCACAGTAAGCGCATTATTGTATTTGCTAATGCTGCAAGAAATATAGCAGCTCTGTACAAAATAGGTGCATAATAACACAGTCTGAGAGTCTCATTATGTGAAACAGCTAATCACTGTGAAAGGCTCTATATGATATCGACAATGCACCGCATCCTTTGTTGTATGGCTTCCATATTGAGCTGCAATATACACACATACTGTACCATGGTCTCATTATGTAAAGCTGTACTTGACTTTGATAAGCTGTATACAATGTTGATGCCTTTGTTTTGCACTTTTTTTCCATTTCTAATCTTGTTAACTGATTGAATGGATGGCATATAGGATGACTTATAGATCTAGTGAGTTGGGAAGAATTAAACCTTAACCCTTAACCCTATATTGGCAGCATCTGCACGAATGTAGTTTTGGTCAGTAACTCAGTACTTTGTATTCATGGATCATACCTCATAAGGTAGATGCTTATTATGAACACAATACCAGTTAGTTACTCTTTTAGTTGTATTGTAATGACTCATGAGAATGACAGCTAATGCATCATATATATGATTTTCAATGGGTTAAAAGTATGGTTTCAATCCGGAATATACACTGTGAGACTCCACCAGACTATTCTATGTACAGGAGGCACAAGGATAAAGTACACTCTAGCCCTACAGCCCTGCGTGACCACTTATGCAGATCAATGCCACACCAAGTGCCATTGCATGTCTTTTTGTGCAGCCCTATTCTCTGCTGCAAATGGACCAATCACAAAGTGCCTCTCAAGTGACCAATCACAAAAAGCCATATCCATCAGTCTGTGCTATGGTCTTGCTGCAACAAAAGGCAGTGTGAACCTGAAATGAATAGCAGTGGTAACCTGTTCTCTGAGTGTGTATGGTCTTCACCATTTTTCGTGAGCCCCATTTTTTATTTTCATTGATGAAACACATAGACATTAATAGCATTTTTGATTTAATTTAATACCTATATCAGGGGTAGACACTAACAATTAAGACCATGGGCCACCCGGGCCCGCAGCCTCAGAAAGTTGTGGGCCCGGAGGTAAAGCTGTGGGCCCGGGAATTTTAACATTGAAATTAGTACTTCCACTCAAAGAGATGTATCTATATTAGACCCTTTAAGCCGCACATGAAACCGTATGCAGTGGGAAAATACTTTGCGCTATTGATCTATCGCATTTTTCCCCTTCTTAACACATTTTGTTAAAACTTTACATTGATATAACAACATAAATTATGCCCCAAAACGGGGGTAATAAATCCTCTAAAGCTACCACTTTTATGGTATATGTACTTGCTGTTAATTTATCATGACAACAACTCGCACGTAAGTTGCTAGTACTGCTTTTCTGCATCATGACAACCATAGGGTGGCCATGATACATGAAGGCAGCCCTGACGAGTTATGCACCAGGGCTGCAGGTACCATCTTTAAATCACTACAAGGGCCATAATTATGAATGAGAATCTGCAGAAACAGTTTGAAAATGTAATGAATATCAACATGATCAAATGAAATGTACGTGTAAAATGCTATCTCTACATATTAGCGATAATATAATGTCCTATTTGGTATGGTATTTTGCATGAGATTACCTTTCCAACGATATATAACATGCCATACTTTGAAGCATAGATATGGGTTTAATCTGTATAATTATATACAACAATATTCATCTGAAAATTTTGGTGGATATACCTACGGGCCACCCAGGCCCATAGCTATGAAAATATCCAGAAAACTACGGGCCCGGACCCGAAATTACGGGCCATTGGCTCCCGGGCCAGCATTAGTGGCTACCCCTGCTATATAATTAATTATTTAAACTATCTGAACCAATATCCAGAACTTAATCCTACCAAATCTAATTACGTGGATAAGCTCAACCTCTTAATCATGGGTTTTTCAGCCCAACAATTCTAGGTCCCATTGCATTTTGATGTATACTGGTTCTAGATCTATGCTCAACCTATCTTAAACATAACAGGGGTCTTCCCACTTGATGGAGTTAAATTGCCTTTGTTGTTTAATGTATACTGGTTCCCTTTGCTGTACGATGTACTCAGCTCTCTCAGGGGTGGCAAAGAGAGCCAGTTCATGATGGGCATTGTCTGTGAGCAGCTCAGGGTGAGGGGGTGATGAGGCATGAAGGGAGCGGCTCAGTGAGCTGTCTGCACCTTTCTGTAGGGAACAGATTGATTGTACAATGTTCTCCACTCAGCTGTGTTATTAATTAGGACCAAGCATGACACAGGATCAGGCATTTACCTCCCTGCCTCTTAATCTTTTTCCCTCTTTCACTCTCGCCCTACATTAAATGCCCACAGATATTTTTTTCAGTCTAAATCTCATTTCTACCCAAATTCTTCTCCTTATTCTATTCTCTCAGTCTATCTTGTTTCTTCATTCCTTTTGCTTCATATGTTTTTTAGAAGTTT
Source organism: Harmothoe impar (assembly GCA_947462335.1). Classification (NCBI taxonomy): domain Eukaryota; kingdom Metazoa; phylum Annelida; class Polychaeta; order Phyllodocida; family Polynoidae; genus Harmothoe; species Harmothoe impar. The sequence continues at coordinate 76,725,202 of OX381712.1, forward strand.
TCTTACGATGGTGCCATCATTGTATTCACATACAAACACAAATCCCTATAAATCTCCACCTCCTGTACAGTAATAAGACTATTGTAGGGGCATGATATTACATATTAATCTCATACACGGTCTGATATTCTCGCACCTGGAAACTGCCGTTCTCGTTGTTCGTTAGGCTAGAATAACTACGAGCCACCACACTACCATATGCAGCATCCAATGCCACTGGGAGGTGCTGCTGGTGCCATATGTCTTTTGCAGGCAGAAAAGAATGCAATCTCTCCATTTACTGATAACACAAACTGCTCCCTCCATGAAATAAAAACCTGAGGCACTATGTTATGTTGTTAAAGTAAGCATTCTGCAGAGAAAATAATAGAAGTCAGCTAAAAATGAATTTAATGAAACATAGTGCAATGTTGTTGTGAGGAGGGCCTTTGGGCAAGGCTGATTTGTTCCTTGTATGCTAACTAGCCATAGTAAAAGTATCTTGAACATAAAATTGGAGAGATGAAACATTGTTTAAAGGAGAAGTTCCTACAATTGGTCGTAATTATCTTAATAGCACCAAGAATACATCTTTTCTGCCATTAAAGAAAAAACATAATGGCTCAAATTATACTGGTTGGCGTCAGTCCTAAATTTATCTTTGTGTAATAAGAACCATGTTCAATATGGGACCTAGGAGAGGAGCCCCTAACTAGGATCTATTATGAAGTGACACTTACAACAATTTCTTTTCAGTCCCGCCTTCCATTACATGGACGCTATAGGACGTACTGTACCTGTGCTAATTGTTCTCACATGGAGGCAACTTGTCTTTTTTTTTTAAATTTCACTCTGTCTCTCTCCGTATCACGGTAAGCACATCATTGTATTTGGCAATGCTACAGGAAATACAGCCGCTCTTTGTGAATGCATGCACAATGACACAGTCAGATGATCTCATTATGCAAAGCAGCTTTTGAAAGGCTTAATGTATGTACATAATATTGACAGCTCTAAGCACAAAACATTGTTTTTATAGCTGCAGATAATTCTGATGCAGCCTACAATATTCATACAACAAAAGTTGATTGTGAAAGGCACAGTGCACTGAATTAGTATCCATGCTTTAATGCACAGGCTCCTTCATCAACTGCATGAAATACAACTGCTGCTTGCAATTTTCAGGCCTTACACAGTATCATCGGGTGAAGCGAAAGCTGACTGTTAAGGGCACTGGTACCCCTGCAACTGTCATAAGCTGCAATATGCATGTACACAGCACTGGTCTCATTATGGGAATGCAATGCATTAGGGTGAATATCAAACTGAATAACTGAATGGTTATTGAATTAATCACTGCTATCGAGAGGTATCCTTATTTTACCTCCTCCCCCCTCCGACCGATAGTGATGCAGGACATGATGCTGCTGGTCTCATGTCCCATTTCACCATCAGCCAAATCTGCAGTAGCAGCAGCAAGACCAGGGATATGATTGATCACATGTTTGCTATGCTGAAAAATGTGTATAGTATATAGCCTACTGCAACTATATCTCTCCACTCTACCCTCAACGAAGAACGTAACATGTTAGCAAGCTACAGTACAATGGAGAAACTGACCTGATAAATAGAGTCCTTTTCCTGCATTTAAGAGTATCATTGATAGTTTGCCCCTAATAAAACACCTCAACCCCTGCATAGTACTAATCATTGATGTTATCATGGTCTCCCATCTCACCGCAGCATCAGAACTAAGGAAGTGATTGATCACATATCCTCTCTGTCAGGAAATGTGGTCTTCCCAGCACCTTATCCGGTCATGCAAGCTCCTCAAAATGTTTCCTGTTTAGCAGCTACTTAGTCCCTGCAATGTAGCATGGGGGAAACCCGATAGGGCTTTCTGCCTGCCTTGGTACACACAGGGATGGTAAATTGACTGGATAATAACGCTGCACAATAGAACCCTTGTTTCTGTAAAATGTACAAGACCTTGTACACAATATGCATTTCATCAGTTGCCTTCTACTGTTGGGTTGCTTTGAATAATTCTAATATAGACCTTTACTAAATTTGAATAAGAAATGATACAAAGGTATTTTATTGTATGTTTATTAAAATCTCTGAAGGCAATGTGTGGCCTATAAAATGTACCTAGAGGTGAGAGAAGTACATATCTTCTATAAACAATTACATTTGTCAGAATCTTGTTAAATAATGCCAAGGCTATTGATAGAAGCATTCATAAAAAAGGAGGTGTTTTCATTTATTGGAATATGAATTCAATCAGGAGTAAAGCCGTGCTTACCTGTACATGAGAAGTCTCCCTGGTAAGTCCTCTATGTGGTCAGTATGAGGTTGTACTGCCTGGGGCCTGTTCAAATAGAAAAATATGAATTGTTATTCAAAATGCAAGGCGGTTAATGTTTGTAAAAGTGATTAGATCTGCCAATAATAGTGAGTTGTAACTATAATGGTAACCTCCTTTTCCATCGTGCTGCCTTCCTGCCTTTCTTCCCCCCACTGTGTAGAAAAATGCGTAACATATCCAAATCCTATCCCCACCTCCATTTCAAGCTACGGAAACCAACACCCAACCGTCCCCCCCATCCGATGTCTCCCCAGACAGCGTAGGTGAGATAGTCAACTATCTAGCCCAATCTTATGCTACCTCCCCTTTGTTATTGTCTATGCTAGCTGCTCCCCCCTCACCACCCCCTCCCGCCATGTAAGCCTTCCGCTCCCCCCCCCCCTTTCTCTGTTTCTCCCCTGAGGTGGTTCTCTCAGCCTGGTACTGCCAGGACTCACTCGACCTGCATAATACATCATATTTCTTGCAGCACCCTCCCTTATCATGATAGTGGATGTAATTTCCACTGTCTCCCATCCTGGGGTGCCTTAACAGCCTGATATCTGAGTCACTATGTAGTCTCAGTTAGTGAAGCAAGAAAGCAACACTGTAGCAATACCATCACCGCACAAGGTATTGGGAGGAAACCAGGGATCTGTTGCAGAACAGTAAGCCATTTTGTCACAATGTAATAATTACACAATTAACAAAGGGCACAACTTAGATTATTTTTATGACCAGTATAGGGAACTATATACCATCTAACAGAAAAATGTTTGCGCCAAATTAAAAAAAAAGTTTGTTTCAGGTCACCCGACCGACCTTAGCAAAACAGGACAATTTTAAATTGAAGAAAATTTCACATTTTTACACTTTTTGGGTCATTTTAAGGATTTACACAGAGGATTGCCAGTATTTTCATGTGAAATACATTTTAAAAAAATATTAAAAATCTGACCTACCGACCCTAGTCTTTCTTCCCATTTTACCTGAAACATATTATTTTTTGGCCTTATCAGAAATGTAAATATATCTAAATCATTATGGAATATTAACTAAATAGTCGAATATCATAATTCAAATGACAGTTCATGTAGTAAATAAAGCACCCAAACTATGTCAGCAAATTGTTTCTAACAGAAAAGAAACTCATTTCTTATTTTATGATACGTAGACACCCACGCGCTGCCATAGCTATGGCTTACTAATCTCTGCCTTTATCTTCATTGGACGCCCCCAAACAGTTCGCCAGTGCTTCCTCCTTATTTTTGAGCTTGTAATCTCACAGACATCGTTAAGAAGATGAATGTCAGTCTAGTTTATGCTGCACTATAAATTCTTGACAATATCTTTTTGTTTGTATCCCTATGTCTTACTGTTGCATTATTTTTCTATTCTTTTGCCTGGCAATGAGAAAACTAAAGATTCTATTCGCATTTATTCACATTACAATTGTTTTATACGTTGCTTAGGATTTGCCTCTCGTGAGAAGCCGGACATACACACTGTACCTTTTCTCTATAGCGGAAGCCTTTTCCAATTGTATTCATGTCTGGAATAAGCCCTGGTCCCAGGGTCCTAATAATTGAACTTGGGTGAATTTGTATTGCAGATGATGTATGTGTGTCTGTATGCCTCAATGTGAGTGAGTTTTTGTATCAGCCAGTCGCTAGGTTCTGCAGGCTACAGGGGCAGCAGGCACCAAAGTATCCATGTATATGTCACAGGTTGTGTTTGTCATTTAGGTATTGTGGCTCAATAAAGCAGGAGGTCAATGTAGATATCTATGTATGTATACATAAATGTATCTTACCCATACCCTAGTTGTTTGCTTCCTACCCTGCCTCCTCTCCACCTTCCCTCTTCTTCAACCTCTCCTTCCCTCTGTACCTAATTGCCAATACCAAGTTGTATTCCAGCCAGTGTGGTCCCATCCCCCTCCTCCCTCCCACCCTCCTGGCTACTCCTTCTGTTCTGTAGTTATTCCACGTTTCACTACTTTCAAGTGCAATTTACTTATCAGCTGGCTACAACCCGTCTGTAGCGGCAGGAACTAGGACAAACAACTCCATGTGGGCCTTTCTCCACCACCCAGCCTTACCCTGCTATATCTATAAGGTCAGTCTGTGGTCCTACCAGTTTTTGTGTAGCTATAGTTTGATACCTAGAAGTGACCCTGAAAATAGGACACTACATGGTAGCATCTACAACATTGATTTTACATGAATGATGTTGGTGTCTAACTCCCTTGGGTCAACAACCTGGTGCAGCCCATCCATTCACTGATTACAGGAATTGTTCCCTCAGTGAAATAAAAACATGAGGCTGCAGGTTGTGATGTTAAAGTAAACATTTTATCTCACAAAGAAAAAGAAATCAAATAGGCAAATATTGAAATTAATGAAATACAGTACGATCTTGTTATAAAGAGGGCCTTGGGGATTTGGTAACGTCCTCCTTAAAATAGGAAGTCTTTTATGTAAGTCCTTTTTCCATTTTACTGTTGTACATGATTAATCGCATATTGATGGTTTGTTGTAGGGATACTAGTATAAGTTTGTCACTCTCATTATTTTAAATTGGCATGACTTTTGCCCTTCCTCTATTTAATATATACATGCTATTCAATACTATAATGACAGAACAAATGAATACTGTATCACAAAATTACCTAAGGTAACCTATTATTGATACACAGACTCTCCCAGCTGAGTGTACACTAGCATGACCAGCACAGATTGATCACATGTCCTCTATGCCAGAAAATGAGACTGGTGTCTTCCCGCCACTATTAGGGGGGGTGGTTATTCAGTCAAAATGAAGTTAGGAATGCGGGACCCATCCTAAAAGATGGTACTCATCGTGAGAAACAAGAACATGACCTTCATTTTTGATTTTGAAACCTCTAACCCCCCCGTACGCCCCCTCCGAAGATAAAAAGTTGGAAAATATTAAATTAATTCAATTTAAATTAATTTTCTTGTTTCCATGGGGTCTACCTCCCTTTAAATGGACATAAAACCACTTTGATATAGAATATAAAAATACAATGCACTAAAATGAGCAGTTTTTAGGTATCTGAAAATTTCAAGATGGCCGCCATTGGCAAAAAACACCATTTTTAAGCTTTCTATGTGGTCTAACTGACATAAAATGCATAAAAAAAGTATTCTAAAATGGAAGATAAAGATAAACTGTATCAAAGGCAGATATTTCAAGGTTTTAAAAAATCCAAGATGGCCTCCATTGGCAAAAAATAGTGTTTTCCAAGCGTCAGAAATGCTATTCAAGTGGTAGAAAAGATTTAGTTTTTCTTCTTTGGCTGCAACTGAATAAATGATATGACTAAATAGTTGCAATATCACTTCCAGCCCCTCCCCGCATCCAGTTAACTATTTTGAAAATATGAAGCATTGTGTAGTTCCGTTAAATAAATTCAATTCTTCCTACATGTTTTGAAATAAGGCCCAAAATTATCTACCCCAGCCCCTGCCCCCTGTCTGGTTTGTATGTATAGGCCTACTAGTATACTAGCCTTTATGATGGAAAGTCAGGGATTTTTGATTATGTACTGGGAGGGAATAAGCTTAGTCTCTACTGCTTTTCCAACTCCTGCTGTTACTGATGGCCAGCAATTTCAAATTTAATTATCTTTCTAAAACATATTGGGTTCTAATATCAAGCACTGACATTGATATACACACCCAACCAGTATCTACACAATAATCCAAAGTACTTAATCATACCTGCACTGTATGCTGCACTCTCAAAACTCAACTTTGAATGCACTTGTGATCAGTTTATTTCATAGTTGAGTACATAGGCATAGAAAGAAAATCTTCATTGGAGGGCCAGGGGGGGCCGCTTCTACCAACTTTGAGTATTGGTCTTTATCCATCATGTATACACGCTTACATAAGATTGTATGGAAAAGAAGTGTTGGAGACGCCTCTAGTTCTGATTTGGGGCCCAACCCCTTCTGCCCCCACTTTTTCCTATGCAGGAGAGGTAAGGATTGAAAATAGTGTGTTTTATATTACAGGTCTTGACAATTTGTTGGAAGGCCCAAACATATTCATTCCCCCCTTCCTTAGTGATTGGGGGGGGGGGGGCTCCTTTTCCTATGCCACTGCAGTACCCCTATAAGCATGTGTCTTAAAGTTTAGCACCATTCAGCTACTAGGGAGGGACTGTCAAAACCTAGGGGCAAATGCAAAAGGTAAAATATAATGTGTCAACAGACCTTAGATGTTGATTCATTTAACGTATTTTCATTACACATGACTACAAGCCTTGTCCAGAAACCATCATGTATTAGACAGAGTACAAGTGCCTTGCTGTATAGGAGTTACAAGCCAAGGACAGGGTATTTGTCCAAGGCACTAGGTGGGAATAATTACTCTTGCCGGCCAAGTGTGGTATGAATTTCTATATCTTACAGGGAGTCACATGCACACACCCATTATATTGTAACTGTTGGTTTTGTAATGATGATATTGGATTAGGATCATCAGGGGTCTAGGAGAAAATTATTACTAGGGGCTCCAGGGGGCTGATGCACACTGACCCTATAAATGCATTTATATAATGTGTATAGAAAAGTGTTTGACTATCCTCTTTTATTATTGGAGGCCTATCCCTCATCCCCTGTTCCCAGCTTTCTCTATGTGGTGTGTAAATCTTGTGTATCTTTATTATATGATCTTGGCAAATTTCAGGGGGTCCCATAAGCCTAAATGTTCTGCCCCCCCCTTCTATAATCAGGGTCCAGGACCCCTTTTATACCTTGATCTTGGTTAGAAGAAATTTTCTTCTGCAGAGAATGATATTCAATGATCTATGAATTTACAATGGCGTTTATGGCTTATGGCAGCCATCTTGGATTTTTCTGAAACTTCAAAATCCTTCATTTTGGGGCAGTAGGCCATGTCAAAGCATTTTTATATAAGTTTTATGTGAGGTAGGCCACATTGGAATACAAAAATTGACAATCAGGTTGAAAAATGGTGTATTTTGCCAATGGCGGCCATCTTGAATTTTTCAGATACATCAAAATACCTCAATTTGTTGGTTTATATTTTTGTTATCCACCTCAATATAGTTTGATGTACATTTCAAGGAGGACAAACCCTGTAGAAATAAAAAATGGATTAAAATTGAATTAATTTAATATTTTCCGACTTTTTATCTTCGGAGGGGGCGTACGGGGGGGTTAGAGCTTTCAAATTCAAAAATGAAGGTCAGATTCATGTTTCTCATGATTAGTACCATCATTTAGGATGGGTCCCGCAAAAATGTTGCTCTAACCACCCCCCCTACCACTATATCCGGTCATACAGGCTGTTAAAAATGTCTTATGTTCACCAGCTACTTACGCTGCCAGCCATGTAGGATGGCAGAAACCTGATAGGGCTTTCTGCCTGACTTGGTGCACAGTGCTGGTTACTTGACTAGATAATAGCTTTAGGCCCTGAGTAGCAGAATAGAACCTTTATGCATCAGTATAAGAACCTTATACTGCATATTTGGAATTTTTGTCGGCAGAATTAAACCTCTATGGTGCAGAAAAGAACCATTATGGAGTGGAAAAAGGAATAAACCTGGCAAACAAGATTGGTAAATGCTGACAAATCCAATTTAATCTGTCCAAAGTGCCATCCCAGTGGAAGAGCATTATGAGCGGCAATGTTTAATAACATCTTAAATTTTGTCTGTTGGTTACTTGTCTTTCTGTGTAATCCTGTCCTTGTTGTCAATAGTCCAAATTATATATTCATAGAGAGAACCCTGGATATGCCACTCATGGATCAACATAAAAACATCATTTCATTCTAATGACCCCTGGATGTTCCCAGGGAGAGGTACTAACTAAAACTGATCCATGCTGGATAGTCTGATTAGTGAAAGTAGAATGAAGAAGCAGTAGAATGAGAGCATCAGCCGAATGACAGCTTAACTTGGACACAAAGGTTGCTATCTCAGTCTATCTGCCCTATCAAATTGGGGGACTGATAAAGAAGGAATCTTACTAAAAATTTCAAAAGGGCTGCATGATATGTGATACCATTGAATGGCTTCTGATGAAATATCACACTGCAACCCCATTATTTTTCACCTCTGCAAACATCTGGGTAGTCAGCAAATGCAAATACATTACAGGCTAATGATATCAAATTTGACTTGATTTGAGAGAATTTGTCTCAAATTTCCAGACAGTTAATGAGGCTAAAACATTTCCTGCTGCCGATATTGAGTTTAATGGCTCTTTGACATGCACTGCAGTAACCAGTATTTTGGAAGGTCCCCTGGGCAGACATCTAGTTCTGCTTCAGGCAATAGGTGTAGACATCAATTGTGTCATGGGAGCCAACATCCTGTAATTTGAATGGTAGGCCCGTATTTTTTCAGGAGGTTTCATTCCATCTACGGTAGCCCATCTCATATCATTTCCAAGTTTGCCAGTAAATTATTCTTTCCATCTTAGGCATGTGACACATCATGTGTATTGGAAATGGCAAGGCTTGGAGCCCGACCTGTTATAGCTGTAGGCCTTTAGGCTTTATATTCAATAGAAATTCGATAGATTTTTCAAACCTGTAGGCCTTGATGGACAATTTTGTTTGGCAGTGTTTTGTTAGTACATGTCGGCCCATCAGGAACATCCCCATTGGGCTTAATAAGGAGCTCTGTGGTTGTCAGACCTTGTGGCTGTAGAAGCAATGTAAGGGAGAGCATTATGGACTCCCTGGGGAAATCAGCCACAACATGAGTAGTTTATCCACCCAGGAATGGTCTGAAACTAGGGTATACAGTGTGTTCACAGGCATCTAGATAAAATAGGTAGAATCTACAAGCAGAAGCGTACATTTATAACACAGGCTGTGGATAGATATAGCTTCCATGTGCTCCTGACTAAGGTTGTATTCATGCATTAAGCTGACCACGTTGGAGTGTATCAAACCCATAGGGTCACCTTCAGAGTTCTATGTATCCATCATGATGACAAGGACACTGATGCATTAGGGTAAATGTCTATTCATAATACTATAGACTCACTGCTATTGGATCTAGTGATGCTGTCTTATATTATCTGCCCCTATTGTTACCTCATGCTAAACATATCAGAGACATTATCACGGTTCCAGCTCCCATTTCACCCTCGGCAAAGGCTCCAGTTGCAGGACCAGGGAAGTGATTGATCATATTCTCTACACCAGGAAAGCCTTCCTGCCACTTTATGTCCTTTAACACTCCTACTAAAAAGTGGGATATTGGCTCAAAAATAGAGTCACAGGGCTGCATTTTACATACCATACATTGTCTACACCAAATGAAACCATTCTCCACCTCTGCTTCTGCTCAGTGATGTTACCATGCTTGTCTCATATCCCATTTCACTGTCAGCCAAGGCTGCAGTAGCAGGGCCAAGGACATGATTGGTCACATATTGTCTACACTGGAAGATGAGACAGGTGTCTTCTGGCTGCTATATCCCCTCATACATGCAGCTAAAAAAGTCTTGTCTTCACGAGCTACTTACCGTTTCAGCCATGTAGGAGGGGAAAAACCTAATGGGACTTTTTGCCTAACTTGGGGGCCAAAGAGATGGAACATTGACTAGGGAATAGAGCCTTTATATAGAAGAACTATCATGTAGAAGAATAAAACCCTTGTATAAAACCCTTCTATTTTATATAGCCTTTTATATATTTATAGATGCACATAGAGAAACATGCCCTCCCGGCAAGTTAGTCTTCAGGACTGTATGTCAACATGATAGTGATGCTATGCACCCCTGCAGCCTCCATTTGTCCTTCCTTGGTGCAACAACAGTTCTTGTTTTCAGGAAATATGTGGCCCTTAATCAGTTCATTGCTGTGAAGCACCTACTTCATGTTGAAGAGGTGTGGAAATAAGTGAGAATATTTCTGTTGTGATGCAACCTGACTCAGAGCTCTATAAAACCAAGTTACCAGAGGCTGTTGTACCGCCAGGCACATTTTTATTGCTGACACTCCCGGGACAAAACCATAACTGGTGGGTCATTTATTGTCATTGTCAGAGAAACATTCTGATTGGTTGCCAAACTTTCTACCAGAGGACTGCCCGGGGGATCAACACGCAACTTCAATGCATCACAGTCATAATTTTCCTACTGCAGGGTAACAAATGAAGTAGTCATATTTAACTAATGGAGCAACAGAGGGAACTTTTGTTGTTCATGTTTGTGTTTGTGTTGAGTATAATGCTCGTAACACATTTGCAGCCCTAGCGAGTAACTCCCCAGTGCTGCATTCAAGCATCATGCCAACCCTATGGGTTGAGACACTCCAGAAGGGTTGGCATGATGCACCAATGCAGCACTGGCAAGTTACTCACCAGGGCTGTAATGGTTCACCATGACGACAAATGTCATCTTTTAGTGACATCCATCCTAAAAGGGTTTACAGAAAATGAGGTAATTGAAGTGGGCGGCCTGAATGAGACACCTAAACTGAGCAATCCAGGCAATCAGACCAATCTGACCACCCAATTTGGTTTTGAGTGACTTGAATTTTTCCCCACCACTGCCTGGCAGGACTGCCAGGGCAGGCACGGTGTAGATGCACATGGATTCAGTCCAGGGGTGTTACTAAGGCCAAAAAAAAGGTTGTTTCAGTTAACAGGGAAACATAATGTAGGGACGATAGGTCGGATTTAGTACTTTTTAAAACTTTTTTTTTAAACATGAAAGTATTAGCGAGCCTCTCCAAAGACCCTAAAATTGACAAAAAGAGTAAAAAATTGCAAAAGTTGCATAAAAAACATAGGTCCCCAGAACCACCCTCAATGTGCACACCCAAAGGCCCTTAAACAGAAGTAAATCACACTCAAGCCAGTCATTTCTTTGTATCTTTTTTTCCGAAACTCATTTCTACACAGGGTTAGCAAAACTGTGAAATCAAGGCAAATGAGGCAACTGGAGGGAGCGTGCTAAATAAGACTCATAAACCGAGCCATTAAACCAATCCGACCACCCAAATTGGCTCTCAGTGATTTTTTTTCGAACAAAATGATGCAGGACTTTTGGGTTCACACCAGGTTTAACTAGTACACATCCATTCTGACACTTTAGCGGGGGCCTCCACAGAAAATGTCACAAATCCCCCTATCTGCCAATGATATATAAACTAGTGATTGAAATGGTCTGTAAAGTACTATGGAGTTAAGGACAACAGCCATCTCCAGACACTAAATGGCGCCTCTGACAATATGCTGTTTGGAGCCATGTACTGTAGTCGTTAAACAAGGGGAGGCTTCTCAAATGCCTGCAGATCAATGGGACAATGAGGGTATTGAAAGGAAAACTTGGGCTATCTTTATATCCTGAATAAGGGCAGGTTTTGTATAGGCGCATGGTCAATACAACCATTAAAATATGTAACTCAAGCTAATATGGTTTGTGTAGACTAGAAGGCAGAATTAAACAGTTATACCATAGGCATGTTTTTTTACGCGTGGTTCCGCACCCCAGGGGCAAGCAATTACCATCCAGTCGTCAGGGTGGCTGGTCCCTATATATAATGTGGCAATGCGTGTGTGTTTTTACACTGTGATGCTGCTTACTGCTATGAATGTGGTAGTCTGGCAGGGGCAGGATGTGTGGAAGGTAGTGTCCTTATGAATAATAATATCTGTGTTAGTTATCACATACTATGTGGGAGTGGGGCAGGGGCAGGCTGTGAGGGTGGTAGGGTCCTATATACAAATGTATCAATACGGGTGTGCCCCTCTCCTGATTACCCCTATACCACACCACTGCACTGAACGTGGGCAAACGAGGATTGCTAGTGAAAATCCATATACAGACAACCTAAACAATCCTGTACTCCAATCTGAATAATCAAAATAATCAGGAAAGATTAACCTAAAACTAAGACTGTAGATACCATATCTGTGTGGTATTCCGGCATCAAAGCTTCATTATCCAAATGTGTTACCTGTGGTGAGAAAAGAAAGAGGGAAATTGTTAGTAAAAAAAAATCAAAGCTGATGTTTTTATGACAAATAAGTTAAATGACAGTTCTTTATTCTGGCTACATGATGTATCATGTAGTAAATGAAAAAGTTCCAATGTAACAAGTTTTATTTGGCCATTAAAAATTCAAACAATAACAACAACAACAGACCACTGCCCTAATAAACAAAATGGGACTCCAGTACATTAAAAACAAATTCGTATACAATGCCTACATATAAGCTGCCCAGCTAACAAAAATATGTTATATGTGTATAACGTTTTTTTGTTAACTGGGTGATGCTCATAGCTTGATTTATTTCCTCCGCCTTTGATAATATCACCCCAACCAACCTATTGCCACACTAGGCCTTTGTAGGGCATCAACCCACTAGCTGGCAGGGCACTGGATCTGACCTTTATGCGTAAGTATACAGGATTTGTTTAAGTTGTGTATTTCCCCGACAGATTGACATTGAAAGGCCCCGTATTTCGTTGAAACCCTTTATAAGGGTTGAAACGAAATACGGGGCCTTGAAATGTCAATCTGGAGGGGAAATACACAACTTAAACTGATCCTGTATTTATTTTTAAATGCAGATGTCAAGTATTAAAGGAGAAAAAGACATTTTATTAACCTGCATCGTCCCCCCTCACGTCCGAACGCCGCCATGACACCTTGCTCGACTTCACTTCCGGTCTCTGCGCGTGCGTGATGTGGTTTGCAAAAATATAGTCCCCCCCCCCTTCATCGTCTAAATGGTCTTTATGTGTATAAATTAGGCCTGCTTTTCGATTTAGAAATGTTAATTTGTTAAAAAGAACACGATTCAACATTTATACCATAGTCAAAACAATAGAGAAATAAAAGTTCATACGAAGGATTTTCGGCCCTATCTAGGTCAAGTTTAAGTTTAGACGAGTGAGCTAGACTCAGGCAATGATGATCGCAAACGATTTTGGCAGCACTGTTTGTCCGATCCATCAAGTTATGAAGCCTCAACCAAATTTTCTGGGGGGTATGGGCCTAATTTATCTATTGTACGTGTAAATATGGGATGTTTTGTAGTGCTTAGGCTTTGTTTCAAGCTAAAATATGGTATTTCAACCCCCAAACGAACGCAATGAAAAAAAAGTGTCATCGTCTCAATCCTAATGTGGGTCAACGATCAGCTGATCGCAAGCCGAGCGGCGACATTTCTATTTCGCCGATCCATCATGTTAGAAAGCCTCAACCAAATTTTCTGGGGGGTTAAGGCCTAATTCATCTATTGTACGTCCAAATATAGGATCTTTTCTCTTCCATGCGCTATGTTCCTTTCAATATAACTCCATTTTTAAGCAAAAAACCACCACATTATTTTTCGAGGGGAACGTGAAGAAACCACTCGCAGCCTGCCACTGTCAAGCGCAAGCCGGGCGGCCACATTTTTATCGTCTAAATTTTTCGCCGATCCATCGTGTTAGAAACCCTCAACCAAATTTTCTGGGGGGTTAAGGCCTAATTCATCTATCGTACGTGTAAAAATGGGATGTTTTGTAGAGCTTAGGCTTGGTTTCAAGCAAAACTATGGTATTTTAACCCCTAAACGTAGTCAATGAAAAAAAAAAAATATTGTGTGAAAAAACGGACGTCGTCCTAGATTCGTCCGGGATTCGAACCCGGACCGCCCGCACGGGAGGCGAGAGCGCTAACCACTTGACCATCTCGGCCTGGCTATGTACACGTTACTCTGTGGGCGGATTGATCCATATGCTGAACCGGAAGTGAAGTTTTCGCGAAATACGGAGGTTTGAGGAAATACGGGGGCTGGTTATTCAGCTTTTGCGAAATACGAGGCTCAGTGCTGAAGCCTACCCGACTTGATATTTACTCAAAACATTTAAAAATAAATACCTTCTATACAGGCTTTCTGTTGCCATATCTGGTGCTGTGCTGGGAAATGGCCTCCCTAATGTTGGCAGATAATGATTTCTCTGTATAGAACCCCACTGGTCAACAGCTGGTGTGGATGTTCTATTGCTAAGGCTACTGGTAAACTGCTAAACAGCTGCACTGCTGCCCTTACGCCCCACACTTGCTCCCTAAAGTATTCTTCCTGGCATAGACAACCAGCAGGAAATACAATGTTGCACGATCGCCCATAAACCATTTCAAGGTTATGGGTGCCTTGACACAGGTTGACTGTCATGTTGCCTTGGATAGACAGTCACCAGGGCTACATTCAACAACTATTGCAATGTCGGTACGTTGTTGATACACTCGCTAATGGTAGAAGGATACATGAACCTAGCTTGGTGAGTCGACCCACCACAGCTGACCTCATGCATCGTAATGACAACAGACGAGATCGTTTCGCGGTCCTTACAGGGTTGGCATATCATGATGATACCATTCTCCTGAACTTTATTGTATATAGATCTATGAGTAACGGAGAATAATAGAGTAATGACCAGTCTGCTTCCCGTGCCGATCAGTTAGTGTGCATGACAGGACAGAATGGGGTTGACACTAGCTGTATAACCCACTGACACTGTTTTATTCATATGTGTCACGGGTAGTCAGCAATGGCTGTCACTCAACTCAGCTAATGTCAATGTCAGAGGCTAGACCTGTTCTAGGCCGTGAAGCTGCAGAGTCTTTTTTTATTCTGGAAACATACTAAGAGAAAGGTAGGAGGATAAATTTGTTTTATTGGTGTACCACAGAAATGGCATGAATATCGATCTGTCCTTGTTCAGACTTTGACTCAGAAAACCTTTTTTCCAAAAAATGCAAATTACCTTTACACTGTCCTACTTTGCTCAGCATGGAGGTTTTTGGCCCCATTGCCACAGAGAACTGAAAATTTGAAAACTGATCCTTTGAATATGTGCATGTAAAAATTATACAGAGCCGGTGGTCCCACTCTATCTGAAATTGTGCTCTTACTTTCATTAAGATTGCTCCAAAGCCGGCAACCATGTATTATTCAGTAAGATGGGCATTGCCATGGTAACTGGCTGCAATTAACCTCAACCCAGGCGTGAATAGGAGACAAGTAGAGCCTTCTGCTGATTAATACAACACCCAGGGGATGAGGCTGGTAACACTTCAAGGACTGCCTTAAAGTTCATGTTCATTTAGCCTTTGTCAAGCAAGTAATGTGTGCTGTATTGGGGCATCATGCGGGCCCTTATGGAGAGTATAAGCCTTGTATTGTTGGCCTGATGCATCAAAACAGCACTCAGAGATATGCTGCACTCCAAGGGGTAAACCAAAATAGTTCTTTTTTACTAAAGAATATGTAAGCTTCGTTCATGATAGCAAAGTTCTTAAAGATAAAACAGCAAATTAATTGTGCAAACTTATGTAGAGTTCGTCTTTAGGTAATTCGATTAAATAAGGACTCGAACTGCAGTTTTCATGTAGAGATGCAAGAAACAGGATTTTATTAGCGTTCACCTGTACAATAAAGCTAGTCCTTGAGGTATATGAGGTTCGATCGGTATATGATTATCTTTCGATGCTTTCAATATGTTATACAGTCAGAGACCTGAGAAGGTCTGCCAGAGCAAGGGGGTGAGGACAGCTTATATACTGTCCGCCTCCGATAGGGGTGCCCCCTGGCTCCGGCCGCCCGAACTACCTTGTAGGCGTTCGATTACAATACTAATGTTAGTGTCCCTACACCACCCCCCCCAGACATTACATACGCTTACGCTTTTAAATATATGTACAATATAATATAAACTCATACAACTGAGTTTATTTTAGTAAAGCGTTATGTTACGTCGTGAACACAGTAGGGTATATAAAAATATACAAAACTAATATTATTTACATAGGTGGTAATATATCCGAACGGCTCGACACATTTCGAATGATTAAGGACACTTGTATAGTATACATACAAACATATATAGATTAGCGACTAGAACAATTTGACATCTCTCATGACAAAAAAAACAACACAGGAACAAAAAACTGAAGATCCGGGCAGCCATCCTAACCTTTTTCAACATTGGTTAGGCACGAAGTACCATCCTTTCGGAAGGACTCGGGTGTGTGGTGCTCTCCTCTTCAACAGCCGTCCTGTCCCAAACTGGACAGGCACGTTCATTCGAACGGGTTAGTGGTGCTCTCCTCTTCATTTTCGTACTGCTGCCTCTGTTCTAACTGAACAGACACGTTCTTCCGAACGGGTGAATGGTGCTCTCCTCTTCAGATGTATGGTCACCGTATTCAGCTTGCGTACTCCGGTTACTGCTGTTTGATGGTTCAGTAGACGTTCATACTACACTAACTCGTTCTCTTTCGAATATCCAATCACTCCTATTTTCTCACTCTGGAATCGTGGGCTCACCCCTCCTCACTCTGGTTCTTTAGCAGTTCCAGAGCGGATTCGCGGGTGCCATCCCACTCGTCCAAGAACACTCCAAATACCTGCTGGAACTTGACGTTCATAGCCTCGTTCCGGTCATTTGACTCCTGCAGGCGTTTCTGAGCCAAAGCAGTCCGTGATGCGGCTAGCTTGGCTTCGTTCCGAATTTTATTCGTTTCGGCGGCCAGAAGCGCCTCATTATCTTTTTCCAGGTTCGTTCTGGTTCTGGCCTCCTGTTCAACCAGAGAGCGGGCAAACAAGTTCGCCACCCCCTGGTTGTATCGGACAGCCAATTCCCTCTGAGTTTCCTGGAAGTCGTCCACTGCCTGCTGGGCTTGGGCGCACACCACTTTGTCACTCGGATCAAAATACAGATCCACCGGTCTCGTGCTCAGTCGGGGCCTATTGTCCGGAATCTGAGTCAGTACAGGTTCGACACGGGCCGAAACCTTCTGTGCGCTCAATTCTGGGAAATCACCAGTCTCCGGCTCACGGGCCGGTTCTTTCCGGTCGAACCAAGCAGGTGGATTATCACTCTGCGAGGCTGACGCTGATGCTGAGGCCGAAGCCGAACTTGCTGACGAGGACGGACGTGAGTCTGACCTCCCACTCATTGGCGACTGATATACAGTCGAATCTTTCCGTTTCTGTTGTGTAGATCTCGAGTCACGAGCCACAGCCAGTGGCTTCTTAAACTCCGGTCTTTCGGGAGAATCGGACCGAGATTTCTTTCCTTTGACACTTGCTGGGCTGCGGCTAGCTCGCCTCTTCTCGTCAATTTTTGCCTTGGGTGGATCACCCCTCCATTCACACACTCTAGAGAAGAGTTCGTTCTTCATCTGAAATTTACCTCTAGCTCTCACTAGGGCAACTCTCGCACATAGCTTGCCCTTCGTGGACTCGTGCACATTACAGAACGAATCTGTCTTCACGCCGATGTGCTTAAAGTCCGAAGGGATCATTTTATTATATTCTGTCATCACTTTATCGTGCAGACTCACTACTTTCTCGCGTGCTGCACTCAGTCCGGGGCTGTGGCAAAACTTCAGATGTCGAAGCATCACACCCCTTCTGGGAGTAACGCAACCATTGCAGGTTGCGCTATCCCGCTGCCCTTTCGAATTGGCACATTCGTACACCACCGTGTGGTGTAAGTGCCGTTCGCATAGATGTCTCAGGAACCGCATTGCTGTCGGATATGTCCTGTCCGTTCCTTTCTCTTCTATACAAATGGTGAACGGACAATATCGCTCACCGTCTTTCTGATACCAACATAAGTAGGCCCAGCGCAATTTCGACTTCTGGTCTCTTATGTAGTAGCTTTCAGGATATTTGGTCAGTTGTTTGAACCATTCTAGATAGAAATCTGATGGCAAGGGATCGTCTTCGGTTTCCCGAATCCAATCCTCGTCATCGCTTTCGTCATTCATATTACGGGGTTCGGGGCAACCGTACGCTTTCTTGCCCTTCGCACATTCCTCGAACGAACCCGGAATGAAGTGTGCGAACTTCGCCTCACTATTCCTCCAGATTCGTTGATTTCTTTCCCGTTCTTCCTCATCTTTCGATCCCTCTTCACCCTCTCCCTCTTCTTCCTCCTCTGGTTCCTCCTCATTCGGAACCTCCATCTTGTCCTCCGGATCCTGTGTGTTTGGATCCGGATCGGTTTCCGGAGGTTCGTCACCCGAATCTGGTCCAGACTCGTCGTCCGGACTATCTACGGGTTCAGTCACTTTGATTGCCTTCTTAGTGGCTCCTTTGATAATACCACTGACCTTGGCGGCGGCAGCAGCCTGAACGGCAGCCATCCGTCCCTCCAGTGGATTATCACTCGAAGGATCTTTCCTGCCCACTACCTCTGTGACTTTAGCAATCACTTTCGGAGGCACAGTCATTTTTGTGTCTTTCTTAGATTCCTTCAACTTCTTTTTTTCTTTCGCTGACAGAACCGGTGTGAAGGCACCCTGGTCACTGTCAGATTCGGTGTCGGTCAGAGACTTTTTCTTCGTCTTTCCCTTCACGCCTTTAACTTTCGTTTTCTTTGGGGTCTCCTCTCCTTCGGTTTCGCTTCCTGTTGACACACCACCTTTTTGTTTGGCGGCCTTCAGGATTGCTTTGCCCTTTCGGATGGAAGCCAGTCGCTCTTTATGTTGAGCAGAGCTCAGCTCTTCCTCTTCCCCGGGAACATATGCCCTAGTGGCATAGGTCCCCTCTCGAATCATCGTACTGATGATTCCGTTCAACTTTTCCTCCGGCTCGGAACACTCTTCCAGTCGACGAAGCAACTCGTCTCCATCCAGAGTGTAGAGCCTCGGGGTGCCCGGATGCTCTGCTCGTTCTACCCAGTCCTCTGCAGTCCTGGGTTCTTTCTCCATATCGGGTTCCCGGTACAATACCTCTCCCGCGGTATCCATTCCGGTCACCCCCATTCCAGTATGGTCAGTCAATACATGTGGTAGGTTCGGAAGGCGATTCTGCCGATATGCGATTTCGCAATCGAACATCGCCCTCCGGAACGACTGACTCACTTGCAGTCCAGCCTCAGTCCGATTGTAAAACAGCAGCCATTCGGATGGCAGTGCTGCGTATTCTGTCGGGGATAGGAAGTGCCGAACGCAGTCCCTAGTGGTTGCGTCCCAACACTTTCGGTCTCCTTCTAGGATCCGGTCGTGAATATGAACTTCCCGACCGTCGTACCTCGATTTAAATCCATCCAGATTCGGTTCGAGCAGCGGCTCCTCCGATCGTTCCAGGATTTCCTCAATCTCCATTCCCATAACCTCCTCTGCTTCGGAAATACCCTCATTCAATGCACTTTCTTCGTTCTTGGTTACTGGCGACATCGCCTCGGTCTCCATAAATGCTTCGGACACCTCGTCGAGGGCCGATCGTTCGGAATGAGAGCCAGACGCCGAAGCCATCGTGACACTCAAAAAGTTCTTTCACTCGTTTATAACGGAATGACAGGTACCAGGACCCTTTCTACGGGATCCTGGCGACTTCACCCACCTGCTATTCACCGAGTTCACTTTCAATCAGTCTTTATCTCCTCGCTTTTGTGCTCTGATACGCTTCCCCTTGCTCTGTCCGGCGAACCGTAAACAAATATGGCGGATTGCTGACCCGCGTCGACCTTTGCGCACGCGCGTTGGTCTCGCGAGATACCGCGCATTCGGCGAGACTTCGGTTTCCCGCGCTTGCAAAAATATAAACAATCATTCATCCTTCCCGCGCGTCACGCATTACGATCAGGTAATTATAGCACTGATATCCTCACCGCCCTGTCGAATTCATCTCGAGTCATTATGGATTTAAATACGGATAGCAACTACTAATCCGCCGGATTATCCGTCCATTACCCACTGGCACATTCACAGGTAAGTTTGTTGGATCTCTGACTTTTATCGTGATCATTCCTACATAGAAGACGAATTACCCGGTTGCCCCGGTAATTATGACAATATTTAACTGATTACATCGTTGTGTTTCAGGTTAGGTAACAGCACCCCTCACCCTCAACCTTGGGCTGCGACGAACCCCTACTGGATTCTCCTTACACCTGACATTCGGAGAGGTTTTCGCCCGTTCCCTCTTAGCCACAGAGGGGACAGTCCTTCTCTTCCTGTCTACACCTGCCGAGACATTCTTTGTTTTCTCCGATCTTTTTGGAGATGCTTTAATTTGCACCGCTTCCTTCTTCACTTTCCTGGGCCTACCCGGGCCCCTCTTCTCGATTACTCTATCTAAATCCCTTTTCATCTCATCTTTTTCTTCCTGTCCCATTTTGAACATTTCCGAGGAGTACTCTCTCCCCTTCCATGGTTTCAACCGGGCCACATTCGATTTCTGATTCCTCCCGAAGGTATCTCTCATCAGGACTGTATCATCACTTACTCTCTGGGTAATCCTCCACGGACCATCCCAATTATCTCTCAGCTTGATGCCAACCAGAGGTTCGTGGTATCTCGCTACTAAGTCCCCTACCGCAAACCGCCGAACCTTTAGGTTAGTGTCATAGCCCACTTTCTGCCATTTAGCTGTCTTTCCTAATTCCTTTCTTACTAATTCGTACGCCTTCCGGAATTGCTCCTTCAACGCTTCCACAAACATGATCTGACACGGGACATCTGGATTCATACCCACTACTCCGAACACTAGGTCCGCTGGCATAATCAGATCCTCCCCGAATACTAACAGATTCGGAGAGCAGTTCGTACTCGCATGTACCGTGCTATTATAAGCATGGCAAACAAAGTCACACTGCTCATCCCAATCATCCATCTCTTGATTTACTAAACTCTTCAGAACCTGTATCAGGGTACGATTGAATCTTTCCACCTGACCATCACTCTGTGGTCGATACGGATTGGTTCGGGTCTTGCAAATGGCCAATTGATGACACATTTCCTGCCATAGATTCGATTCGAACTCTCTCCCTTGGTCGCTATGCAACATCAGAGGCACTCCCAAGTACAGTATCCATCCCTTCACTAACATTCTAGCACAAGTTGCTGCTTTATGATCCTTCATTGGGAATACCTTCGTATACTTCGTATAGTAATCCGTTACTACCATCATACATGTATTTCCTTCCGGAGTTGTCACAAATCCTGTAATTATATCTACTGCCACTCTTGCGAACCTTACTCCAAACAGTTCCTGGGTTAAGGGCATTTTTCCCAACCCAGGTCCGGGCTTGCTCGTACAACATTTCGGACAAGTGTCTATCCATCTCAACAGATCCGTACTCATACCTGGCCAGTAATACATTCTAGCCAGCCTTTCCAGAGACCGTTTTCTCCCAAAATGGCCACTGGTCCGATGCCCATGGCAAAAGAACATTATATCCCTCCGCATGGCAGTAGGAATAAAGATCTGTCTCGACTTATTTCCCAACGCATTCGTCTTCCACCTATAGATCAGTCCATTCACCACTTCTAACTCTGTCCATTGAGCTATTAGTCGCCTCATCTCCCTATTCTCCAACGATACTGCTGGCCGACTCGGGATCCTTCCTTCTATAAGTAACATCTTCAGACGGATACTATTCGCATCTCTCTCCTGGAAGCCCTTAATGGAGTTCTCGTCCCATTCTAGTATAACGGGTTCGAGATCTCTAAAAGGCTTCCGGACTCCTGCCAACACGGCATTATGCTTCCCACAATCATCACATCCGTCATTCTGACACTTTCTCACCGGGATTCGCGACAACGCGTCAGCGTTTACATGCTTAGCCCCCTTTCTATGCTGAATTTGGCTATGGTCCAATCCGAACTCGGATAGGTGTGCTAACCACCGTCCTATCATACCTTCTGCATCCTTAAAGTTTAATAACCACCGCAGGGAGGAGTGATCCGTACGTAAAGTAAAATCAGATCCCCACAAGAAGTGCCTATATTTCTTAGTATATACTACCACTGCCAATAATTCTCTCTTTGTCGTACAATAATTCCTTTGTGCCTTACTCATTGTATTGCTTGCAAATGCGATTGGAACCTCTTTCCCATCTTGGACTTGAGACAAAGCAGCCCCTATACTTTCATTGCTCGCATCAGTGTCTAATATGAAATGACCATCCGCAGTGGGGTATTTCAAAACTGGTGTTTCCACGAACAACCGTTTAATCAGTTCGAATGATTCCCCTTGTTCTTTCCCCCATGGAAACTTCTCCTTACGTCTCCCCGGGGTCCAGTGCGACAGACATTGTATTGGATAACTTATCCGGGAGTATCCTGGTAAGAAATCTCTATAATAAGAACAAAATCCTAGGAAGGATCTTACTTCTTTCGGTCCTTTAGGAATGCTCCAGTCTGTTACCGTCTTAACCTTTTCCGGATCAGCTTTCACCCCATCTGTTGAGATGATCCGTCCTAGATAGTTAATACTTTTCTGAAACATGTTACACTTTTTAGCTTTCAGCTTTAATCCATTCGAGATTATTCGCTGCAACACCAACTTCAAGTTCTCCAGGCATTCCTCGAATGTCTTTCCGAATATGATCACATCGTCCAGATATACTAGACATTTCTTCCACAATAAGTCACTCAGTAAAGTCTCCATCATTGCTTCAAACGTGGCCGGAGCATTACAGAGTCCGAATGGCATCACGTTATACTGGAACAACCCTACATGGCTCGAAAACGCAGTTTTCTCTTTGTCTTCTTCTTTCATGCCCACCTGCCAATAACCCGACTGCAAATCAATCGTACAAAACCATTTATTTCCTCCGAGGGAATCAATGGTCTCATCTATCCGGGGGAGCGGATACGAATTCTTCTTAGTCAAGCCATTCAGTTTTCGGTAGTCTATACAGAATCGGATACTCCCATCCTTCTTTGTTACCATACATACTGGACTACTCCAAGGACTGGTGCTCGGAGTTATTACCCTCTCTGCCAACATCTTCGTAATCTCTTCTTCCGCCACCACTTTCTTTGCTAGCGGGAGACGTCTATATGGTATCTTTACTGGATTTGCCCCTTCTGTGTTAATTGAGTGTAGGACTCGGTCCGTTCGGCCCAACGGCTCTCCGGGCCGCGCGAAGGCTGAACTACACCCAGTTAACATCTCCCTCAGGGCTTCTCTCTGTTCTTCCGTCTCTACTCCGGATCCCTCTATTAACTTTTTCAATCCTTCTTCCATTTCTTCATTGTTCGGGACTAGTCCACTTCCATTCTCAAGGCTACTGGTGACCGCTTCCGCGGATATCACTTCTCCTACTACAGTGCCTTTCTCTAGATAAATGGTTTTCGAACCCGGGTTCGTTATAGGGGCCACCCCCCATGCTATGTTGCCTATCAGGGTGTCGGCCGATTCCAACCCCTTCTTTCCCAACACTGTCACATTAGGTTCGAAAACCCCCGGAACGCCCCTCTTCATCCTACTGGAGGCTATTAACACGTCACATGCCATTCCGGGAGGTATTTTTACCGTCTGTACCACACTCGCTACTCCGCTAACCTCTCTTGCCAGGCATTGTATCCTGTCTTTGTAGGGACGATTTACTTTCAACATTCCGGTGACGGGGTCCAATTTTACCCCATATAAGGAAGCGAAATCCATCCCAATGATACCATCATCCTCTATCCCAGCGATAGTAGGGGAAATGACATATTCCCTACCACCCACCAAGATGATCATACAAGTTCTACCAAACGTTCGTATCTTGCTCCCATCAGCCGCACATGCATTTACCCTCGTTGTGAGGTCATCATCCATGTTCGACACCAGATCGTAGAATCTTTTCGACATAGCGGAGTGGCTAGCTCCGGTATCCAACAAAAATTCTCCCATTCTGCCGTTTACAGATACGGACACATACCATCTCTTTCCTCCCATCATAGAGGGATTACTTGCGAACCTCTTGATGTCGTCTGTCATGTCAAAGTTGAATCCGAATCCTTTCAAATACTCCAGACACGGATGTCCTTGGGGAAGGCGGATCCCCCCGATCCTGGATAGTTCTTCTACCCAACCTTCCTCTCTATTGGTGATCGGTTTCCCTTCTTTGCTCTCCATGGCAACTGTCTCACCAATACCCCCAGCCCCACATGTTTTCGGCTCATCAGCATTTCCCATGCTGCTGGGCGGATACATTACAGACTCCTCAATCGCGTTCGTATGGATTGTATCCTGGCATACTTTATCCGGGGTCGTCAGCTTGCCTTCACGGACAACCCCCTCTAATTTCCCGCCTCCTCTCTCTTTCTTTCTCTCCAAACTGGTTTCTCGGCCGTACATTCGGCTGCGAAATGTCCGGTCTCCTGGCACCTAAAACACTTCACCGTTGCTCGATCTAGCTTCGGTCGTTTCTGGTAGTCCAACAATCCTTTCATTTCTTCCATCATGGCCATTAACCGTTTCTCATTCTCTGATGACGCTCCTACCTGGGGAGTAGGGATGGGCTTAGAGCTTGCCTCTACTGGCTTCTCCTTCTCAGGTGGTTTACTACCATTTTTCTTCCACCGATTTTTCCGCTCCCACTTATCTCCCCCTATCGCTGCAATTCTTTCCTCCTCCGAACCATCGTCCGAATCACTTTCTTCTGGAGCGGCCGTATGTGCAGACGCCACTCTTTGGTTGGGTACGAACCCAGAAAGTAGTCGTTTCTTCTTTTCGTGCTGATCGATAGCCAAAAAGAAGTCCACCATTGAGGATCCTCGCCCCCATTCCTTCTGGACGAGTTCCGCATGGGACGGGTCCCTCAGTCCTTTTATGAAGTGTGTGAATAGTTCATCCAAGAAATATTCATCATCCCGTCTCCAATAAGGTCGAGCCTTTTGCAACAATCTTTGAAGCTCCAGTCCGAATACTTTCGGAGACTCTTTTGGTTTCTGTGTTCGTACCTGGAATTCCGACCAAGGATCGTTCGCGGACAGCACCCCAAAGATGTGTGTGGCGGCTGCTACCAATTGGTCATAGTTTCCATCTTCCCCATACGTTTCTCGCCAATCATCTACAGCTATGCGTCCCGGACCTTCGCTCAACCATTTAATCAGAGGACCCAAGGAAGCCTCCTTGTCCCACCCATGATAACGGTTATCGTCGCAAAAGTCTTGGTAGCTTTCCTTCCAATTCTCTCCATTGAACCGCCGGGGAGTTCGAACAGGCTTCCGGGCACTGTTCTGACTCCATACCAGTCTATCAGACTGCCTCCGGCTCCATTCCATTATTTCCGACTCATCTTCCCGGGTCCGACTGCAACAGTCTATCCCCATTCCTTGTATACAAGGATCGGATTCTACTATGGCAGCAACCCTCGGGCCCATAGATGATCGTTTTGTCAACCTCCTCGGAGCAGGGACTGGTCTGGGTGCCCCTCCTCTTGGATTTGGCTGAGTTCGTTCAGGACTGGGGGGGTAACCTCCGTACGAACCAGGGTTCGGCACAGGTCTGGCTCCTCCTCCCGGATTTGTTCCAGGGCTCGGAGCACCACTTGCCCCTCTGCTCGGAATCGATCCTCCTCCTTCATTATAGGACTGATGTCCTTCGTTCGATCCGGCTCCGGGCAATGGTGCCCGATACTGGTAGGTTATATTATATACCGGTGGTGGTGGCACCATATAGTTATGTCCTGCCAGCGTGTCGTCCGCAAAAGGATGCAGAGAGCCGTAACTGTGGTTCATTCGTTTTGGTGGGGCCTCACTCGTCAGATCATGGGTGCTAGAGATCTCTTTCTCCTCAGTTCCCCCATACGTGACCTTACGATAAGTCTCATTCGGGACAGTCCCTCCCTGGGTTCGTTCATACTTTCCTTCCGAAACAACCCCCCGTGTTTCGATGGGATCTACCGTAGTCAATATCGGACTAGGTGTGGATGCAACATGTTTAGGCAGCTTGGCTCCCTCATTCATTGGTTCCTGGCGCCTAGTCTCTTCTTCTTTGCGGATCTCTTCTATCTGACTCTGATAGGCCAAGTAGGTATCATTGATCTCATCTTTCTTTTTCTGAATATTTTCGAGGTCAGCCTTCATGTCGATTCGAGCTTGCTTCAACGCCTCTCGTTCTTGCTCGAACTGTTCCCGCAGGGCCTCGCCGGCTTTCTCTTCCTTTGAGTAATCAGCCTTGATTTTCTTGACCCTTTTGGATTGTCGTTCGATCTCGCTTTCATAGGTATCCCGAAGATCACGACTTCGGCGAGCCTCTTCCTTCTCTTTCTGGAGTTGTGCTTGCTCCTCGGTCAGACTGTGTTGAGCAGTCTTCACTTTCTGTTGGACCTTGGCCAACTGAGAAGTTTCGAGAGCCAACTGTTCACTTATATATTTCCTATCCGCTTGGATTCTGGATTTTACTTCACTCAATTCCGCAGCTTCCTTCTGGTTCTGTGCGATGACCCTTGCTTTTTCGTGGGCCAATCGGATCAAATCCTCATTCATGGCTGTATGCCGATCCCTCATTGACTCCTCTTCTGCTTTCAATTTCTCGCAGTAGGCGTCATAATCAGGGACCTGTCGACCTCTTCTAGACAGGTCTCGTTCCATATGTCCGAGGTTCGGTTCGGAGGGAAGCATGTCCGCCCATGGGTTCCCTCTGAACGGATTGGTATTCGGCACCGTCCTGGGAGGAGGAAATTCTCCCGGAGTTCGAAAAATCAGACTCCTCTTTCGACCTTTTTTATTCTCTGGAGTATGCATTCGAGAGGCAATATCCCAGATTTCATTTATTTGGGCGACTGTGTAGTCCAATTCCCCATCTTCCAGCTCGGTTCCCGATCCTTCATCCCCCCCGTTCCTTGACTGAGCCTCTGCCAGGGTCAGTCCGCTATCTCCTACATAAAATCCTGGTCACGGCACCAGTGTAGAGTTCGTCTTTAGGTAATTCGATTAAATAAGGACTCGAACTGCAGTTTTCATGTAGAGATGCAAGAAACAGGATTTTATTAGCGTTCACCTGTACAATAAAGCTAGTCCTTGAGGTATATGAGGTTCGATCGGTATATGATTATCTTTCGATGCTTTCAATATGTTATACAGTCAGAGACCTGAGAAGGTCTGCCAGAGCAAGGGGGTGAGGACAGCTTATATACTGTCCGCCTCCGATAGGGGTGCCCCCTGGCTCCGGCCGCCCGAACTACCTTGTAGGCGTTCGATTACAATACTAATGTTAGTGTCCCTACACTTACATAAATATCTAGCTCTTTAATCTACTTAGTATAATTAAGCGTAAATGTGACCAAGGGTAGTTATCACTTAGAATAGTGCATTCAAGGGTGTATAAACCCTGGGGGCAAACATGATGCACAAATGAAGTACTTGCAAATTGCTTGCTAGGGCTGCATTATTGCATCACAATGCCAAAGGGACAAACAACATTAAAGTGCTATGCTGCCCTTACATTTACAATTCACAATTTCCTGCTTGTTTTAGGACTGAGAAAAACATTATAGCCTTCATGATAATCCATTGATTACGCAGTTGCAGTAATCTGTGAATTACTACTATTGAAAGAGATTTTTTTTAAATACCAGAAAAGAGACTATTCCTTTTATTGCTCTGTCTTAGCATCTAACATCTAAGAATAGCCCTCCACCACCCTACCATTCCCCTCCTCCTGCTCCTGCCTCTGTAGCTGCATCTACCACCACCAGCTCCCCCTACCATCCCCTCCTCCTCCTGCCTCTGTAGCTGCATCTACCACCACCAGCGCCCCCTACCATTCCCCTCCTCCTGCTCCTGCCTCTGTAGCTGCAACTTCCACCACCAGCTCCCCCTACCATTCCCCTCCTCCTGCCCCTGCCTCTGTAGCTGCATCTACCACCACCAGCTCCCCCTACCATTCCCCTCCTCCTGCCTCTGTAGCTGCATCTACCACCACCAGCTCCCCCTACCATTCCCCTCCTCCTCCTGCCTCTGTAGCTGCATCTACCACCACCAGCTCCCCCTACCATTCCCCTCCTCCTCCTGCCTCTGTAGCTGCAACTTCCACCACCAGCTACCCCTACCATTCCCCTCCTCCTGCTCCTACCTTTGTAGCTGCATCTACCACCACCAGCTCCCCCTACCATCCCCTCCTCCTCCTGCCTCTGTAGCTGCATCTACCACCACCAGCTCCCCCTACCATTCCCCTCCTCCTCCTGCCTCTGTAGCTGCATCTACCACCACCAGCTCCCCCTACCATTCCCCTCCTACACCTGCCTTTGTAGCTGCATCTACCACCACCAGCTCCCCCTACCATCCCCTCCTGCTCCTGCCTCTGTAGCTGCATCTACCACCACCAGCTCCCCCTACCATTCCCCTCCTCCTCCTGCCTCTGTAGCTGCATCTACCACCACCAGCTCCCCCTACCATTCCCTCCTCCTCCTGCCTCTGTAGCTGCATCTACCACCACCAGCCCCCCCTACCATTCCCCTCCTCCTCCTGCCTTTGTAGCTGCATCTACCACCACCAGCTCCCCCTACCATTCCCCTCCTCCTCCTGCCTCTGTAGCTGCATCTACCACCACCAGCTCCCCCTACCATCCCCTCCTGCTCCTGCCTCTGTAGCTGCATCTACCACCACCAGCTCCCCCTACCATTCCCCTCCTCCTCCTGCCTCTGTAGCTGCATCTGCCACCACCAGCTCCCCCTACCATTCCCCTCCTCCTGCTCCTGCCTCTGTAGCTGCATCTACCACCACCAGCGCCCCCGACCATTCCCCTCCTCCTGCTCCTGCCTCTGTAGCTGCATCTACCACCACCAGCTCCCCCTACCATCCCCCTCCTACACCTGCCTTTGTAGCTGCATCTGCCACCACCAGCTCCCCCTACCATTCCCCTCCTCCTCCTGCCTCTGTAGCTGCATCTACCACCACCAGCTCCCCCTACCATTCCCCTCCTCCTCCTGCCTCTGTAGCTGCAACTTCCACCACCAGCTCCCCCTACCATTCCCCTCCTCCTCCTGCCTCTGTAGCTGCATCTACCACCACCAGCTCCCCCTACCATTCCCCTCCTCCTGCCTCTGTAGCTGCATCTACCACCACCAGCTCCCCCTACCATTCCCCTCCTCCTGCCTTTGTAGCTGCATCTACCACCACCAGCTCCCCCTACCATCCCCCCCTCCTCCTGCCTCTGTAGCTGCATCTACCACCACCAGCTCCCCCTACCATTCCCCTCCTCCTCCTGCCTCTGTAGCTGCATCTAACACCACCAGCTCCCCCTACCATTCCCCCCCTCCTCCTGCCTCTGCAGCTGCATCTACCACCACCAGCTCCCCCTACCATCCCCTCCTCCTCCTGCCTCTGTAGCTGCATCTACCTCCACCAGCTCCCCCTACCATTCCCTCCTCCTCCTACACCTGCCTTTGTAGCTGCATCTACCACCACCAGCGCCCCCTACCATTCCCCTCCTCCTCCTGCCTTTGTAGCTGCATCTACCACCACCAGCTCCCCTACCATTCCCCTCCTGCCTCTGTAGCTGCATCTACCTCCTCCAAGATGCCTCATCAAGGGGCAGTAGTAGCTGCTGAAGGGGGAGGAGTAAGGTCGTCTTTTGTGGAGGACATTAGGTAGCCTATACTGTGTAGTCCTTGATCTAGTTGGGGCACTGCTATGTGTATAGAGAGTCTACTCTACACCACCAGCCATAATTACAGTGATGAGTTTCTGTCAGTGAGTGACTAGAATGAGATGCACTCTTGGCATTATTCATTCATGTATATCGTGGTCTGAAGTAATGTACAAAAAAAAATTATTATCATTATTTATCATCTTCTTGCTAAGTCCAACTTGGTGGTTGGGCCAATCTCCGGGCAATCTGAGCTGTCAATATACAATAAATGGCTCCACCTGTTGCAACTAGTCATTTGTCTCCCTGAGAGCCTGAGGCCAACATTATCCAGTGGAGGCTAATCTATCTTAATTTGTGCAGCTGAAATTTTGTCAACGCCAAACTCATCAGCTGGTGAGTAAAGGCTTTTCTTGGTAGTGTAAAGCATGCAGCAATTCAAGGATCACAGGACATTGTCAATTTTCTCCCCCTACTAAGTAGAACTAAAATAGTATTAACTTTGTGCCCTTACAGCAAAGATGCTATACACAGTGTAACCACCTAGCCATGTCAGTCAGCACCAACAGACTGTGTGTGAGGCAGTTAGTGAGAGATGAGAAGCCTTTGGTGACGGCAGCAGATAAGAAGGGTACCTGGTCACTAGCAGGCACCAGTCACTAGATAAAGGATGGGAGATAACAATATCAGGATAGTAGATAATGAAAATGAGGGAAAAGTAATTTACTGCCAGGTGAAAGGGTTGGTAGGTGACTAAGAAAGGCCAGCAGAGAAAGACTGCACAACTTTTTGCCAAAGCACTTGGTAGGTCCATTTATTCAAGTCAAATAATTCTAGTTCATTGGCAAAAGATATGATAAACAACATTTTTAATATATATGTAAAATCTAGTGAAAGATTTGGTACCCCAAATTCCAAAGAAATTGTTGAATTTGCATTTAAACAAATATGGCATGTAAATTAATGATGACAAATAGGTTATTCTGTTTACAATGGCTCTGAATCCATGAGGAATGAATTTCATTTCTTATTTTTGTGTCCAATTATAATGAGACAGGAATACGTTTTTCCAGTGTAATTTCCCAATGGATCGATCAGAAACCTTCGATGTCAAAATGCTGTTGTTATGACACAAGTTCTATTATTGAAGCATGTCCTTAAGACCGTAAAAATGTAAAAACTTTGATGCATCAGTTAGACCAATTTGCTGCACTACTTGTATCCAATAACCCATGTTAGAAAGGGCCCATTAACACTAAAATTCCTCTACAATGCAGGCTAATCCCTGAAGACCGCTGTTCTACACTGTGCCATCCAATCTCTATAAAGTCCCCTACGTCACCAACCAGTTTTCCTGGCAACTATTTTATGAGAGCTCTAAAGTCAACCTTCTCTCCACAACCATTCCCAATATGCACAGCCAAACAGCCTCAAAGTGAAGTAAATGGCACTAAACCTAGACGTTTTTTTCCCCATCCCTCTCTCCCAAACTCATTTTAACAGACAGTATGCAAATCTCTGCCATTAAAGCAAATGAGGCAACTTGAGTGGGTGTGTTGAGTGGTAATCGTAAACTGAGCAATCCAAGCAATCAGACCGCCCAAATTGGCTCTGAGTGACTTGAACCATTTTGAACATGGTGTGGCAGCACTGCTGGGGTCAGAAGGGTGTCCTTGCTGCACTCGCATCGTGAGACATAGGACATCTGAGGAATGCCTCTCTGAGGGATCCAAATATCTACCACAGTCAGAACTCTCCTGACACATACTTTATTTATATTGTAATCCAGTTGCATAAACTATTAACAGTGCCCAAAAATGGCCATATCTGTAAGGAGATAATCTCAGACTGTATCAGACCGTTATTATCCATGAGGATTAACTATGGTGAAAAAAGATGTGGGAAATTTGAAGCAGATGGAAACCCAAGAAAAAAAAACACTTAAAAAAAACTGGTTCCTGTAAACTGGCATCAGCTCGCCTCACAGTTGGTTGCTGGCAAACCACTCACTGTCATAGTATGGTGCCTGCCAACATCTTGCTGCATTAAAGCCAAAATTGCCACACACACCAGTAGCTATGTAAATCTAATTGTGCTGGTAGAACTGGTAGCTGCGACATGATGCATAAATGCAACCTAGGCGAGTAAGTTCAGGTGGACGTGGCGTGTACCTCCCAACACTACATACCAATTGACATAGGTAGGTTTGAAATTCCCTCTTTTTTGCTGTGGCTGGTCATGTGATCCCCACCGAGTGTTCTCATTGGTTGTTTTGATGCTGGTCTAGCTCTCCAAGCATATATTGAGACTATCTTTCAACATTTTATTTGTTTTAATTAGCCAAAGTTTGTGAGTTTCCAAGTGGGACTCCTACATAAATAGAGGTACTCTATTTATTTTTGAAAAATCGAAGGGTCCGCATGATGCATCATGCAGTTCTGGTTGACAACAAAGATTGAGATGCCCCAATCTCTGCAGATTATCTTTCTTGAGTCTCTATGAAGGACCTAAATGAGCTGAGACCAAAAACAATATCCCTCGTTAATAATCAGTATTTTCAGTTGGAACTGTCTGAATCTGCATGGCTAATTCTGCTGACAATTTGTTCTTAAGTCTAGGAGACCCTTTTTTTTTTGAAAGAGCCAGTCCACCTGGCAATGGGGTTGTTATGGAGCTGTCCAGAATCTGTCTCAGACCACATTCACCTGAAGGAGGAGGTAGATGTGTAGGGAGTGGCTCATGGTGGGGGGTAACTGATGACGGTGTGGCATACAGATCAGCACAGAATGACATCTAGAGAGACAGACAAACAGACACACAATCACAGACACAGAGAGGGAGAGGGGAGAGAGAGGCAGCCAGAAGGGTGGAGAGAGCAGCTCATGGGAGTCTAGTTCAGCCTAGCCTGCTTTTGATATAAACATTTATTGCAGTGCCAAGCCCCCTGCCACTAACTGGGTCTAACATGAATGGATTATAGAGGAAAGGTGTCCGCCTGCAGGCATCTGCATTATACAGTTGACCCTCACTACCTCGAACATGTACTACCTCGTATCCCTCACTATCTCAGACAGAACCCCTGCAACAGGCTTTATATGTTTCATTATATTTGGGTTCATTTTCTCAGATAATTTGCTTCCTCAGACAGTTTTCCTTGCATTGCACAAGTGTCAAGAAAGCAGCTCATGGGGGTCTAGTTCAGCCTAGCCTGCTTTTGATATGAACATTTATGCAGTACCAGACTCCCTGCCACTAGCTCAGTCTAGCACAAATGGATTATATTGGAAAGATGTCTGACTGCAGGAATCTATATTATAGACCATCGTGTGCCTCTAGGCATTCCTACAGCAGATAATTACAATGTATTCACTCTCAATGTCAGAAGACAGCTAATCATAAAGTAATCATTCTGTGTGCCTCAAGTAATTATAGCTTTTCTGATCTGCACAGCGTGAGGCACTACTACATATAGAGCTATATATATGTGAAGTCAACCAGAAGTGTATAAATAATGTCTATTAGTTTTATATCATGTCAGCTAGGTGGTATGATATGATTTTTATTCCACATTATATTTTCTCATAGTATGAGTCAGGAAACAGCTCATATCACCATATAATACTCATGTTTATGTCCCTTATGAGAATGACGAACCCTTCCAAGCATTCTGAACTAATTACAGATTAACTATTGGGCCTAGAGCTTAATCTATTGGGCCTATCAATTTACAGTAGAAACATATAATCTTCCATGTTTTGCTGTACCACCCCCCCTCCAGTACCTCTACTCAGTAAAATGTTTTTTTTAAAAAGCTGGGTAGATATAATATACATTTAATGCAAAAAGAAAATTTGTAATGATGTAATGGATCAAATTTCTTCTTGAATGAGCATCAAACATGTTTACTCACCAATAATGCAAAGGTGTACAGGTCAGCGAACATATTTAACATTACTGAACATTTCAGATCTACTTCTCTCCCCTCCCCCAGACACAGACTGATTAATAACAGCTCTCAGCCTGTCCAATCTCATCACATTCCCCTCTGTGACAATGTGAAAAACGCAAACAATTCTACAACATTTTCCAAGACAACAAGATGAAAGAATTGCATACTCTGGCCACCATTGTCTTAAATCGCTTGTAACCACTAAAAGATACTGCTCAAACAGCAGAAATAAAATTTCAATATATCCCCCCATGCTGTGTCCACGGGTGTCCACGGGTACTGAATAAATATGAGGACCAAATTTGAGTTACTGTAATCTCTTGACATTTGACTGTGTTATTCACTTAATTGGATAATTTTCTGTGTAAGAAAGGAAATACTACTATACATACAATACAATTAACAACTTTAGAGTAAAACGAACATTATCACATGGGCTTTTACACCTTTGTACTACTTACTATGACAGTGTACGTTATGGGGGTGACATCTCACTCAGGCCTCACCTGGAAAAGAAAAAGAACATTAATGAGATGGGCAATAAGGTAGTTGCTTCATACGTTTATAGTCCAGTGATACATATATATCACATACTGGGTACTCTATGACTTCATTGGTGTGTCCTATAAGACTTTAAAAGGAATCACTGGTTCCTACACAGAAGCCACCTGGCGGCAAAAAAAAAAGCTCATGAAAAGTATTCTTTAAGCTGTATTCATATTCAGGTTTGGTTACAATATCAATAGAAGAAGGGGATTATCCATGACAGATAACGGGAAAATGCTGTTTTCCTATTCATTTCTATAGTTAAGGTACTCCTTTGCTCAAATGGCCGTATTATGAAAGTTAGTATCGTGACATGGCAATTTCTTTTGATTTTCTATTAGATAATAAATCAAACTAACATAATCCTGAGTTATATGCAAAAGTCAGTAGAACATCAGTAATCCTGGGACAAGTAGCCAGTCCCTTTAATACTTTGTACTCATTCCCATCGCACACACCTGCCACTGTGTTCCACATATTGACTATCACATTGCATGTAACAGGGTCATTCCACTAAAGCACCCCTCCTGTAAAATTGGTATTCATAAGCAACAACAATAACTTCCCCTATAAAAGGGGCATACTTAT
Source organism: Harmothoe impar (assembly GCA_947462335.1). Taxonomy (NCBI): domain Eukaryota; kingdom Metazoa; phylum Annelida; class Polychaeta; order Phyllodocida; family Polynoidae; genus Harmothoe; species Harmothoe impar. The sequence continues at coordinate 76,759,950 of OX381712.1, forward strand.
TACTAAACATCTGGGGAGCTTTGTAAAATACTCCATGACCTTGTGTTCAGAAACCTATTCTCAGAAGCCTTTCTCGTTAAGTAAATGACCATGAGAAGAACACAAATCAGGAATATGATACCTGTGGCAAGGTAGTCTAGTCGTACATAGACAGTACACTCCATGGCTTATCACATCCCTCCTATGTGACTTTACAACCTTGTATTCATCTAACACCTCCCCTGTGGCCGGCACATCGACCATGTTGACTAGGACATTGCATGCTAGGCAGCCATCTCACTAAAGGGCCCCCACCTCTGTACCCTTGTACAATTTGTATTCAAGACCCAGCCCCCTCTCACCACTCCCTGGTGAATTATGGATGCTGCCCCAGCCTCAGCAGTCTTATTGAATTACCAGGGTCCTCCATGCTGAGGGCAGTAGAGGGGCAGTAGTAGGGATGTGCTGTTACAATTCTGTTGAGCCCTCTATGATGTGGGCATTTTGACACCCTTTCTTAGATACATAGTGCCTTCATGTTCTGAGACCATTGTTGTCATGGGACAAGCCACTAGAAACTCAGCCTTGTTGCCTTGTAACACCCATTTACAGGGTAAGTTAAGGGAGTAGTCTAGTGCCCTGTTTCATTACCTACCGTAATACTTTGCTTATAGGTCAATATTTATTTTAAACTTTTCTTTTGCTATAGGTCGATTTTTCCCCTCAAAAGTCCAATTCGACTTATAAGAGAGGTTTTGAAAAAATATAAACTTTCTAGGGGCCTAAAAATATTAATTGTAAATACTGTTTAATATACTTTTTTTATAGGGAATTCTTTTCCTCTTTAAAAGCTGCTTACTTCTCGATAAGTAGGGGGTCGTCGTAATAAGGGCAGAATATCATAAAATATTCTCAAACTCCAATTTGACCTATAAGTGAGGTTTTCCAAAAGTCCAATGTATTTGGCTAAAGGTCGATTTTTTTCCTCAAAATTGGAATTCGACCTATAAGTGGGGTCGACTTATAAGTGAGGTTTTATGGTAGGTTCTCTATGGGTAGTTGCTACGGTAAAGGAGGGCACTGTTGTTATGTCCCCTGAAGTAGTGCCCTTTGACACCTAGTTCTTCAGAGTCACAGCCTCGATCTTGAACAGTATCCTGGCTTGAACTTGATGTAGTATTGAAATCAATAGGGCATTGAAGCATCGGCGAGTTAATGCCAGTGATATTTCCATCAGCAGTGTACACATCATGCATCTATTTGTTGGGCTGATTTCAAACATGGCTGCCCTTACATCCCATAATACCCAGTGGTGAAGGTACTTCCATTATCGCTAACATCAAACATGGTCCTCATCAGCTTACCTTTTAATAATGGCTTCATTCTGCCTCAAGGCTGTATATTATTTTATACATGGGGTTGATACACTACCAAATGGGGAGGGCAGTTGTTATGATGACTCTAAGGAGCCTCTGAAGAAGTGCCCTTTGACACCAAGCTCTCCTGAGTGACAGCCTCTATCTTACAAAAATTATATCCTGGCTAGAAACTGGTGGAGTATTGGCATCAAATGTGCATTAAAGAAGTATACTGCCCTTAAACAGTTAATGCTAGTGATATTTCCATCAGCAGTGTACACACCATGCATCCATTGTCAGGCTGATTTCAAACATGGCTGCCCGTACATCCCATAAAACCCAGTGGTGTGGGTATTTCTATTATCCTTCACAACAAACATAGTCCTCCTTAATTATGGCCCTTTCTATGGAGACTTTAGGAGGCATCCTGCCCCTCCCTTATACCCTGCTACTGCATACGTCCTGAGCTAGCCTTTTAATGGCTGCATTCTGCTGCAAGGCTGTATGTTTATTTATAATCATGGTGCACCAGCCATTGTGAGGGTATCAATCTTGTAGGGTCAACATGATTCATGAATGCAGCACCAGGAAGTTACTTACCAGCCAGTATTCATGTATCTTAACAACCAAAGTGCATTGTGTATTAAAGTACTATGCCACCCTTACAGGGTTAATCAGCCATCATCCATCATCTTAGGCTGACACCAGAAACTGCAGCTGTCTCTACTGTGTGGCCACTCTCCAGGCAGATCTTGCATAAATCTCATTTTGGTAACCACTAAGAACATCTGCACAAGTATGCTTGCCTACACAGTGATCATTGAATGCCATATTGGAATTAGAGTGACCACATGTTCATATCTCTACATTTACAATTGCATCAGTTTATCTGATCCTTTTTTGTCATGTTCCAGTGCTGTTATAGGCTATGCCATGGCCCAGAGAAAAGTCTCCAATAGAGCGAGTTTCTACTTGGAGATCGTGGCCTGCATACTATCATGGGCATGTCATGTGATCATTAATATCTGATGACAATTTATATAAATGTGTAGTATACTGTAAGCTGTATGGTAGTATAAAAACTACCTGGACATGCTCCATTGCACCTACCACACTCCCACTTGTCCTACACCACTGGAACCGCTACTGTTGTGTTGGTTGTGTTGTGGCAACCAACCAGTGACTCCCCATCATCCATCACACACAATGTTGGTTATGGTTGACTCTAAACTTTTTCCATGGTCCAGAGAAGAATCTCCAATAGAGCAAAGTTCTACTTGGAGATTGTGGCCAGCATACTATCATGGGCATTTAATGTGATCATTCATATCTGATGACAATTTATATGCCCATATTCTGGTGTAGGGAGGGAGGCAGGGGAGGTGTAGGTAGTATTCCCAGGTAGTAGTACTTATCTGATGACTATCCAGGTGCCATATCAGGTTGTAGTGCGAAAAGAGGGCCAGCAGGTAGTGAGTTGTGCAAATACATAAGTAGTTGATAGTAGATTTTGTAGTGAGTAGAAGAGTTGTCAAAGCAAACAGTTGATTAGATGTGAGACCTTATTTGCCATTTCACAATGGTAGCGGTGGTATCTTTCTATGTTGCATTGGTGTATAATCTCAAACTTTAAATACAAAGGCTGCATTCATGCATCATAGTATGCTCAAATACAATGCTGCCCCGAAAGGCTTACACTTCTCACCTATATGGCAAATGGTTAACACCATGCAATTCCTCTATTCCAGGAGGTTTGCAAATTTAATTATCTGTTATTAGAATAGCAATTGTGTTAAAATCTGATATAATATATATTGATAATGATGTGAAGAACCTCAAATAAACCCGTTAAGAGTGGCATAGTGGTTTAATATGTTGCACCCTTCACCGATGCAACCCCGGTTAGTTACTCACCAGTGATGCATTTCAGCATTTAATCTGACGTAATGGCCCCAAAGATGCATGACTTTTTTTGACAACAAAAGTCACATCACAAAAAAACTCTCTGGTCCTTTTGAGGTGAATATTTTACAGCAGACGGAAGAACAATCATAACACCTTGCCATGGCCCTTTCCTAAAAACCAAACCCATTAACAGTTCCTTGTAATTTACTTTTACACATTTTTATTCCAGGTCCCTTGATTTGTCTGACTTCCTCATCATCTCCTCAGTCCTGCCAGTTTTAATGCACCCTCTACAGCATTGAACCATGGGCCACTTTCTGCTTGGACTGGACTTAATAATATTGTGCAACATGGAGGGTGGGTCTCTGGATGCAGTGGCAGATTACCTACTGTGGCGTGGTTTTCTACACATGATCGTTGAAATGTAAGGTATATGTATATGAGAAATGCTAAAGTGGTAATACAAATTCTATTTGTTCCCAATTTATGATTTTTAGGTTGCATTTATAATTATTTGTATTTGTTTGGTGGTTGTGGGATAGGTGGCAACACAACTTAGTAGGCCCTGTACTAAGATAAGATTCTTATTGTGCATAGTGTAGCCTTCTACAAGTATATTTAATGATGATATGCATTCCACTTTATTATTCTACATAAATGACAGATGAGAGAAAGCCAGGCTTATATCCTATTACACAATAAAGCATGATGAAGCCCATAACAAGATAAAATAGTAAAGCTGCTCAGCCAGGCACTCTTTTCAGTTGATACTTTGTATGATTAAATCCGATTTACTTGTATGAAAAACCTCTCCGATTTGAAAGCCTTTTCATTACTCTCAGATTGGCACAGGAACACATAATATTAATATCTAATATACTTTCCCTAACTGTATCATACAGCAATGTTGTATTCATATGTGTTGGATGATAATCCAACTTAAGGTTTTTTAGTTGCATGTATGAAATACTGTAAATGTAAACACTGATCTGGAACACTATACGATAAGGCAAGCCCCTAATTGTATTCCAGAATAATGTAACTGATCTAGTAAACCTCTATATGATGACTGCTAAATAACTAAGAAATATTTCCAAATGACTTACCATAAGGGATTGGGTATGTATTTGTTTTACCATTGTTATTGTCACTACTCTTTCTAAATAATAGACCTCTATGTAAGGCAGAGTATGGGGATGCATGTTGTCAGTCCTTATGGCTGTAGTAGCAATGTTAGAGAGAGCATTAGGGACCCCCTCGGGAAATCAGTCACATCATATGGAGTCTACCCGCCCAAATTGGCTCAGAGCTCTCTTTGTCAACTCACAGACATAGTCAGCAACATATAACATATTGAATGCAGTAGGCTCATGTTTCTAAGTGACTACATGCACTAGAAGGGATGGGAAGTGCAAACACAGTTTATATGTATTTTGTAGATATGATGTTCCGTAGGCTACAATGAAAAGATGTATATATATTGACAAAATACAATGGCCTCAGCAGAAGTTAGTTATACTAATAATTCTCCATCACTGCCATATATCAATCATGATACAGTGAGTATGTATAGTCATACTAGTTGTGGGTTTCCGTAAACATATTTTTGGCAGCAAAAGGCAGACATCATAGTGGTTTTTTCTAAAAGGGAATTGGCTGGCATCTGTGACAAGGTTGTTCCCTGAGGTGAAAGGATTGCAGACGGTACAACCAAAAGCCCAAAAGCAATTTCTGTTGGAGCTCAAGAGAGTCTAATTCCATGCTGTTTTAGCCCTGTACAAACAACATAATGCTTTAATGTGTATTGTCCTTAGCCAGATGCCATTTACATACAATTTCATAAATACAACCACAAAACTCATTTGCCTTTCATTGTATCACTCTAAATGCCTACTCACTTTTCGATGCTGAAGGTGTCCTCCATAAATATGGGCCCTCTGGGTATACACATAGTGTTGCTCCACTTTTTAAAGCTCAAATCCCTAGGGTATTTCGGCTGAACCGAAAACGATCCTCAGCAAAGCCCCTTTTAGGGGGAATGTGACCCTAGACTTGCTGATTTCTAATTCAAAGGTTTCAACTAGAGACAGGTTGATATTTCCTATTCCTAGCATAAGTTCCTGAGTAGAAAGATTCCTGAGTAGAAAGCTTGATGGCAGTGGTATGCAGTCTTTCCAAAAATGTGCTGGACACCGGCTATAGCCGGCTAAAAGGCCGCTGGACCGGCTGAACTGGTCCCACTGCCGATCCAGATGACTAGTTGGATTTTTGGCTATGTGTCAGTTTTTACGATTTGTAAATCGGACCATTATTAAGGTTTATAGAGGGAAACATATTTTGCATTAACATTTTGAATATCAATACTCAAAATTCTACATATTGCAATGTTTCAATGGGAATATGCAGTGAAGCATATTTATTTAATTTTAATTCTTGCTTTGTACATCTTTTTATTAGATATGAAAATTGCCCTCTGGTATCCGGGCCTGCAAAAATTTAGCCGGGCCTGCAAAATAATAGATCTGCAGGACCGAATGTCCTGCATGTCAAAGAAGTTTTCAGGAAGACTGGGTATAGCATTGCATTGTACTTTATATTTTTCAACTCAAAATGAATCAGGAACAAATCATACAATCCAAGTAAGACTATATGAAGCTATCTATGGTCCACTATAAAAAGCAGAACCTCAGGCTGACTGTGCATATCTAAAAATCTATTATGATCCAAGGTGCACAAAATCATTAGTGCTATGATTAGCTATCTACCCACATGGTGAGTGGATACCTTGTAATTATCTTCTTCAATGTTATCCAGAGGCACCCTTCCCTGCTGTCTTATGTGTTCTGATGATCTGGACTGTGCAGGCTGTCCTGAGACAAAATCTCTATGTAAGAGAAGATACACAAACTTGAGCAAAATAATCTAGAATCATGGTACAGGAATAAATCTCATACTACTATAAGCAGTAAGAGGAAGGTAGGGTACGGAGAGACAGAAACATATACATGCAGCTGACAGATAGAACGTGATAAGGCAGTGAGGAGAAGGAAGAGAGGGAATCAGGGATGAGTCCCAGATTGTGACCCCTCAAGGTGACTCAGTAAATATGACAAAGTCTCCATAGTATTAAAGGTGACAGCTAGCAGACAAAGGACAGGTAAACAGGGTATGGGGATGAGGAGGCAAGGGAATTGTGTATGTCAGGCCAGCTTTACATATTTTAACATGCTGCAGCAGTTCTGCCAGGAGTCTGGTCAAATGTCCCAGAGGGTGATTTCCCAGAGCAGCTCAGTAGGAATCTGTACAACTGTTTTAAACATGAGACGGGGGATTCTCCAAACGCTGTTAACGTTCCCAGTCCCTATGTATTATTACAACCAGTGGGCAGGGTACTGGTAAGGAAGTAGTTAAGGGAATAGGGAGTCAGAGGGATGGTAATAGGGGATGAGGCATGCCATACAGACAGGAAGGGAGAGAAAAGCAGAGAAGGAGAGAGGGAATGAACTACAGAGAGAAATGGAGAGAAAAGCAGAGAAAGGGAAAGGAAAGGAACTACAGAGAGCAAAGGAGAGATAATCAGAGGAGGGGAAGGGGCAGGGAAGGAGAAGCGGTAAGGGGAAAGAAAGACAAACAGAAGTGGGCAGAGAAACACAGGAGAGGATAATATAGACCCTGGAGCAATCTAATATGACACATAATCAGAAGATATAATTGAAAATGAGTGCATAATAGAATGTTGGACAGACTATAGGCCAAATTATCCCTGAAGACTGTGCCCTATGGTATTCGATGCCAAGGGTTTTCACCCCTACATATACAGCCAGGCTGTCCCCTGATATAGCTGGGGAATCTACAAGTCCATAAAGCTGACAGGGGAGAGGGTATGTCATCCCTGTGAGGTGGGGGTTGTGGGGAATGTCAGTCAGCCCGGGGCTCTAGTCATATCCCCTTACACAGCCGTCATGTTATGCTGATGAGACCAGGCCTACCAACCCCCGCAAGACTCTATCTTTTTAGACAGCATTCATGTGATCTTGACTTTCCACATAAATATCATCTCCACAGTCCTTCCAAGTCACTTTTAAACTAACAAACAGGCATTGTCTGAAGTTCTACTAGGATATATCTACAAATTATATTAAGTTTCCAAGATGAAAATAGATAAAAGGCTTATCACAGATATCCCTTGGTGCCAGTCACTGCAGTCACTGCAGTCACTAAGGTCAGTAAACCCTTTTTACATCATTTACTGAAGTAGAGGCATAGTGAGGAGGGGTTGTCTGTACCTTTTTTTATGTCGAAGTGGTGGCGTAGCCACCTGGTGGTGCCGCCAGGCACCACCAGAACGAGGTATATGATGTTTGCACTTTGCCAGAAGTCAGAACGGGCGCCGCCATCTTGGATTGTGCCGCCATCTTGGATTGAGGTGTCACAACACAAATTTATGCTATGTGATAACAATAATATAAATCAACCTTTGAAAGTTCCTGAGGTTGATTATAATCACACCTATCCCCCCTAATATGGACCCAAGGAATTCAATGGTTCTATTGGTTTGTTGCTAATACAGCTGGTTGCCTAGCAACGGCTATTCTAATTGTTTATCTGCCTAGCAACACACATTTCAATGGTCCTAAGGTTGATTATAATCATACTTACCCCCCCTAAAATGAACCCAGGAAATTCAATGGTTCTATTGGTTTGTTGCTAATACAGCTGGTTGCCTAGCAACGGCTATTCTAATTGTTTATCTGCCTAGCAACACACTTTTCCATGGTCCTGAAGTTGATTATAATCATACCTACACCCCCTAATATGGACCCAAGGAATTCAATGGTTCTTTTGGTTTGTTGCTAATACAGCTGGTTGCCTAGCAACGGCTATTCTAATTGTTTATCTGCCTAGCAACACACATTTCCATGGTCCTGAAGTTGATTATAACCATACCTACCCCCCCTAATATGGACCCAAGGAATCCAATGGTTCTATTGGTTTGTTGCTAATACAGCTGGTTGCCTAGCAATGGCTATTCTAATTGTTTATCCGCCTAACAACACACTTTTCCATGGTCCTGAAGTTGATTATAATTATACCTACTCCCCCTAATATGGACCCAAGGAATTCAATGGTTCTATTGGTTTGTTGCTAATACAGCTGGTTGCCTAGCAACGGCTATTCTAATTGTTTATCTGCCTAGCAACACACATTTCCATGGTCCTGAAGTTGATTATAATCATACCTACCCCCCCTAATATGGACCCAAGGAATTCAATGGTTCTTTTGGTTTGTTGCTTATACAGCTGGTTGCCTAGCAACGGCTATTCTAATTGTTTATCTGCCTAGCAACACACATTTCCATGGTCCTGAAGTTGATTTTAACCATACCTACCCCCCCTAATATGGACCCAAGGAATCCAATGGTTCTATTGGTTTGTTGCTATTACAGCTGGTTGCCTAGCAACGGCTATTCTAATTGTTTATCTGCCTAGCAACACACATTTCCATGGTCCTGAAGTTGATTATAACCATACCTACCCCCCCTTATATTGACCCAAGGAATTCAATGGTTCTATTGGTTTGTTGCTATTACAGCTGGTTGCCTAGCAACAGCTATTCTAATTGTTTATCTGCCTAACAACACAGATTTCCATGGTCCTGAGGTTGATTATAATCATACCTACTCCCCCTAATATGGACCCAAGGAATTCAATTGTTCTATCCATTTGTTGCTTATTCAGCTGGTTGCCTAGCAACGGCTATTCTTATTGTTTATCTGGCTAGCAACACACATTTCCATGGTCCTGAGGTTGATTATAATCATACCCACCCCCCTAATATGGACGCAAGGAATTCAATGGTTCTATTGGTTTGTTGCTATTACAGCTGGTTGCCTAGCAACGGCTATTCTAATTGTTTATCTGCCTAGCAACACATTTCCATGGTCCTAAGGTTGATTATAATCATACTTACCCCCCCTTATATGGACCCAAGAAATTCAATGGTTCTATTGGTTTGTTGCTAATACAGCTGGTAGCCTAGCAACGGCTATTCTAATTGTTTATCTGCCTAGCAACACACATTTCCATGGTCCTGAAGTTGATTATAATCATACCTACCCCCCCTAATATCGACCCAAGGAATTCAATGGTTCTATTGGTTTGTTGCTAATACAGCTGGTTGCCTAGCTAGGCTCTTCATATTGTTTATCTGCCTAGCAACACACATTTCCATGGTCCTAAGGTTGATTATAATCATACCTAACCCCCCTAATATGGACCCAAGGAATTCTATGGTTCTATTGGTTTGTTGCTAATACAGCTGGTTTCCTAGCAACGGCTATTCTAATTGTTTATCTGCCTAACAACGCACATTTCCATGGTCCTAAGGTTGATTATAATCAAACCTTCCCCCCTAATATGGACCCAAGGAAGTCAATGGTTCTATTAGTTTGTTGCTAATCCAGCTGGTTGCCTAGCAACATCTATTGTAATTGTTTATCTGCCTAGCAACACACATTTCCTTAACCCCTAACATGGACCCAAGGAATTCATAGGAAATGCCATATTTGAAGTAATATCATCCTTCCCCCTGATAACCCCTTCCTGGCCCTGCTTTTTTGGTTCCCTTCAAACATACCAACCATGTAGACATTAGGTTTCTTCGAATGCAAGAATTGCGGTTGTTGCCGCGTAGAAAAATGCCTGAGGCATTTTTTTTCGCGGCAACAACCGCAATTCTTGTTAATGTACACTTTACACGAGATATGACTGTAAACCCAACTGGAAGCAGTCAGGATTGTATGAACCCAGTAAGGTGAGTGAAATGCAGAAGAATATGAGAAACATAGTGTTTTTTTCAATGTCTCTTCCTGTGTGGCCGGGGGCAAACATGGTCAGCCCACTTTGATGTAATTACTCCAATATCCTTAACAATGCCACTGGCTATATATTAATATTCTCTTATTTTGGTTGATCAAATTACAGTCTACTGCAATGGAAAGCATGCAATACTTATATGTTAATGTAGACTGAAAATAGGACTTGATTTTATATAACCAAGGTCTGCTTAAAAAGGACACAGCCATGGGAGGAATTGTCAGGAACAGTGGAAGATAATAATTGGCAAATGGTCAACACAGATTCAAAGTGATTCTTGAATGATATTACTTGGCTGTAGATTTGTAGTCAAATTGTGAGCAGTCTGAATTGCTAATTCTGGAGAGTGGCGTCTTAGCTACAGATTTGAGGTGCTCAGTGGGGAATTCCCGAGCCAGCCTCTGTCTGAGGATGGGGATTGGCTGGTATCTGTGATGTTTAGTAAGCATTCTAAGCACACTTAAAAAGCTGCAAAAGATTATTCCCTCAGTAAAAAGATTGCGGTTGGTCCAGCCAAAGGCCCAAAAGCAATCTATGTCTGAGCTCTAGAGAATCTAATTTCTGTATAGGGTCTTTAGTTTAATTATTTTTATGTTTTATAAATGTTTGCATCTAAGCACATTTAAGATGCCTTAAAGGAACACTTTAGGTGTTTTTTATTTCAGCAATGCCAAGTAAATGTCCGGGAAAGGTCATTACAGCATTTAAGTGGTTTTAAGTGTCATTTGCTTGAATTCCTTAAAGTTTTCCTTTGAGGATATTAAATGCAATCATTCATGTAAAAGCTGTATCATACGGCTTGTACTCAATTCAGATTCAGATTTCATTTGATACCAAACCTACCTATATAGGGTGTGGCTTATATCAGAGTTTCTTATTAAAAGTTAACAACAGTACCAAATTAGCATATTTTTGACTCTGTTAGGCTTATGGGAATTGTTGGGGGAAAGTTGGGGGTGTGCTAGGTTGCGAGTTGCAAGAATTGATGGTAGTCCCCTACTACAGAAGTGCAAGACTTGAGATAAGTCCATTAGGCCTCCTTCATTTGCCTTTTGCAAAACACACTTTCCCTCCTATTTCTATACTCTTGATTTCTACTTTCTATCTATCGAGGCTGTGCACTTCCACCACACATACAGACCTCTTGAGATTTACATCATCCTGTTGTGATAAAACTCATCAGCAAAGTCTTTCTCCCTAAGATTAATATCTATCCCGCTTTAAGCCCCTTTGGGTATACAGAGAGTGATAAACCAGCCTTTGCAAAGCTCGAATCTCTAGGGTACTTCAGACAAACCAATGCCAGGCCCATTTTAGAGAGAGAGAAAGAATAAACCAAGACTCCCAAGTTTTTATATTGAGACAGATTGATATTTTCTATTCCAAATACTGCTCACTGAGTGGAAGGATAGAGGCAGTAGAGGGTAAGTGTAAACAATATGTAGGACAAAGTATGGTAAATATGGCTATTGGCAATCTATGCATTCCAGTAAATCTTATAATAATAAACCTCTTCGGATCATTGTGATAAACTTGTTTTAACCAACATTTGCCGTTAGTATGTAAGCTTTATACAGGTAAACAAAATATACTATGTGCCACTGATAATTACCATAGATATTTGTGAATAAGCTGCCTTCCTAATTCAACATAGTTCTGGGAGAACCACATTTGCCTAATAGGGGTATTTATTACGACTAGTTTAGTATGTATTTCAAAACTTGCATATAAGCTGTTGCCTTAATTTGGAATTGATCCTATAAGCCTCAATGGCAATCTGATTGGTATACAATGTGTGGCTTTCATGCACAAATTTCTTTTTTCATAAATAGCCTTAGATGCTATGGGACAAGAAGCAGCAAGCCTCATTCTTACTAGACTTTCCAGATGGAAAAAGTTATAATGGCTCTAGGCACACAACATAATTCATTCTATGATTAGCCATCTACCCACATTGTGAGGGAATCAGTTCTCATTATCTGCTCAATGGAATGCCTAGAAGCATACCATGGCCTTTTCCATCTAGGGAGTAGTCTGTCAAATACACCCTTTTTCTTCTGCGCTTGTAATAATTTGTTTCCTAACCTACCCCTTTATATCATATATTGAGACTTTTTGTCCCAAAGAACTCCTAGGGACCAGATATTACCCTAAAGAAGCACACTACTCGATCCTTTTTTTATCTCGGCTGAAGTCCCACACATAATCCCCCTTTCCTTGTGTGTGTATGATAATAGTCTGTTGGCCTCTATTTCAAACTATGAGTAGTTGGAGCTGGAGCAGAGATGTATTGAGAGGGAGGTAGGTCATGGGGAGTGGGAACCTCCTTTGCAGCCAGTGTGAGACTGATGGTCTTCAATACACAATCAGTGTCCTGGTGTTCTGTACTGTGTCAGGCTCCCCGGAGACACTGTCCCTGTGTGAGAGAATATCCACTATCCTGGCTGCACAGAATAGTTGTATGCTCCGATCACACTGGTAGTAAAAATACTGCTTACAACATCCAAAGAATAAGGACAAAAACAGAGACAGACAGACAAAATAGAGGTAGACATAAGGGGGGGAATGAGAGTGAGGTGTGCAAAACAGACTAGGAAATACAGAGAGTGAGGAGCAACACATATAATTATACAGCCGTACATATGCAGAGGGGATAGACAGAGAAAGGAAGGGGGATGGTGAGAGGGGAAGAAAATTGAGGAAGGAAGGAAGGAAGAATAGAGGGAGAAAGGAACAACCGGATAATGCATGTATGTAGCTAGCAGGAAGGGTTGAGGCAACATTAAGACCTAATGTACAGTTCTGACTGAGCATCCCCTGGTTCTGCCCATGTTAGGACTGCAGCTCTGTAGCAGCTTTTCAGTCAGTAAGGACTATATATGGCAGAAGGATCTGCCCATGTACATAAAGTAGAGTCTCCCTCTCCAACGTCCCTGCCCCCACACACATTGAGCTCCCCTACCTGTGGTTTAAGCCTCCAACCACTGCCACAGATGGTTACCCTATGCAGACAGGCTACTTTAGTCATGAATCACCCTCTATCTGCCTTGAAGCACAACCTAGTCCTTTAAAGCCGAACAAAATAAAAGGTGTTACATGGTCTGAATATCTAGGGTAGGTATTAGGATTTATTTTTCATTTTGGAATATTTTTCATTATTTTACTTGCCTGAAAAACTAGATAAAAATGTCCAGGGTCGGCTTTGTTTGACCAGGTAGGCTGGGCCTAATCGTATTTGTTATCATTCAGCATAAAAGGTCAGCCAGGTGTTTAACCCAACAGGGATAATTTCATGCATCATGTAGAACCTATGGGATCGTAATACTGCCAAACGATCAGCATAATCTACCATTGGATGATGTGCACGGTGATCAAGTTACTCGCTGGTACTGTGTCAAGGGGACAAGTGAACTTGAAGCCGTGAAGAGAACTCAACAGCACTGTGTAAGCCACCCACCACATCCAGGATTCAGGTGACAAGGCGACTCAGTAAATATGAGTCTGCAAACATGACCCAGGCCCACACCACAGTAGCATTACACCTGGCAGTCAGGGGATGAGTAGACAAGGCACAGGCGTAACACAATAGTGAACAGGAATACGAGAAGGTTTCACCAGGATTGCATTTATATATCATATTGACCCTCCGTGTTGCTACACATAGGCTCAAAAGGACAGCATGATGTACCCATGCAGTTATTGAAAAGATAGATTAGGTCTTGTTTATGCTTAAAGGGTTTTCTTTTTACTGAGTCAACCTGAAACAATCCCAGAAACTGGATGATATATCTAAATCATTTGGCAAGGCAGCATTGGACAAGTTATATGCACTTGATATTTCTACAGTAGTTCTGGTACGAGTCTGGTCAAATGTCTGAGTCAGTGAAGCTCCAAGGCATCTCTGTAGGAATATGAACAACTGTTTGAGCATGAGATGGAGGAATCCCTAAACAATCATAGACCCACAGAATCACTACAGCAAGCAGGCAGGGGACTGGTAATGAGGAAAATCTTACTGGGAATACAGGAGTCAGGCAATGGGAATAGACTGAGGGGAAGGGCTCAAAGTGCTACACTGTGGAAGGGTAAGAGTGTGGTAAAGGAAATGCAGACATAAAGGGAGGGATCAGAGGAAAGGGGGAAGCAGAAGTAAAGAAATACAAGTGTGCAAATTGTAATTTCATGAATATATAGAGAGATGGTGGATTTCAGATTTTAGATTTCAAAAGTCTAAATTATATTTCTATAATAGTGGCAGGGAGTATTAGCAAAAGCACAGGAGTCTTAAAGGCTGTGTGTTACAGATCAAGGCCTCTGCTACACTCACAGCAGTTTTTTGTTGTCTGTCTTATTTTTCCTGAGCCAAACCTCTCTGATCTAGGTTTCACCAATTTGTCCCTACAATAAGGATTTCCAGGTATGGACTTATTCTGCTGCATACTTTGAGTCCCTTTTTCTGAACTACCCCCTCTCCCCTTTCCCTCTGTCCTTTTTTTCCTCAATCTTATAACAGAGATGTTAACGTTCAGTTGTAAATATAAGATCCTCTTGGAGTACTGTTTTGTATTGTGCGTCTCTGTGACCAGAGATACCCTTAAAGCAACACTTGCTTTATGTGCAGATACGTCTCACCAAGGTTTACAGTAAAACTACAGCAATGGGCCAGTAACTTAAGCTCTCCCTATGAAATTTCTTTTTTTTAAATTAGGTTTCCTAGACAGCCTGCCCTCTGCATCCATGACTACCTCCTCAACCTGTATAGAGAGCTCTCCAGCTCCAGTCATTCATCATTCTCCTCCATGTTTTTTGCCTCAGGCAGATTTCTGACCTCATATACAACTACTTATAGTTAGCCCCTGCCATCTGACTCCCACTCCCTCCCCCTTTCGTCCACTATACCATCCACAATGAGGTCTTAGTCATTGATCATATTGCTCCATTTCTGTGGCCTGAGGCAGGTTGCTGCCTGTATGTACTACTTACAGTCTGACCTCTGCCACTAGCAGCTGAGGGAAGATGCCGCTTCAGGCTAACTCAGCCTCTAAAGGGCCTTTCCATTACACCACACAACATCTAGATGGGTCGTTACATTGATGTACTATAGTAATAGTTTATGTACCTACAAGAGGAAGAGAAAGCCAGTGATAAAAGCAATTAGAAATGCAAAAGAATTATTTTATAGAGTGCTTAAACCATTGTTCTCAAACAACTAAGACTTAATAATTATACCATATACAGGGACGAGTTGTGAGGGAATATAGGGCTTATAGTTGGTCTTGCAACAAAATTGGGAAGCATCATTACAAGAGTTATACATCATCAAATCTACTGATAAAACATAATTACAGACTTCGATAGCCTTTGGACAAAAACGCGTAATTGAGTTTGAATGTTTTGAAGGTTGATTGTGCCTCACAATCATGCTATAATTGACCTGTCCCTAACAACTGTCAAAGGCCTTTACATGAACTGAGCATTCATACAGCCAGACTGTCTCCTGATACTCCCTGCATACTGCTGGGGATCGGCAAGTCCATAAAGTTGACAGGGAGGGCATTTCATTCCGGCTGCCTCCCTGTACAGGGTAGGGGGA
This sequence comes from Harmothoe impar, assembly GCA_947462335.1. NCBI lineage: Eukaryota > Metazoa > Annelida > Polychaeta > Phyllodocida > Polynoidae > Harmothoe > Harmothoe impar. Next base: position 76,775,660 of record OX381712.1, read on the forward strand.
TATGAGTCAGTTAGGAATCAATCACTAGTAATATCCCCTAAGATGGGCATTGGCTTCCTGATGGGACCAAAGTCAAGCTTCTCTTGGGGTATGTCCAGGATATTTTGTCAGCCTGCATATGATGCCTACTTGCCATTTAATAATATTAACTTGCTAGTCCTCATCCTAGCCTCCCATGTATACACCATCATACTTGATACTTAGTCTTTGAGTATGTGCTCATCTTAAACATGGAGGGAGAATATGATTTGAAATTGTGTACAATCACTCCTTATGTAGCAAATTAGATATAGAAACTCAACTGAACTTATCATGGGTGGCCGTGTTGTCTAGGTGAACAGAGACAGATTTATTCTCACTCCAATGGTGATGCACTGATCTCTTTGTAACATAGTCAGGACCAGCGTGCAGAGCAGGCAGGTATCTCTTGTGGATGGGAAAAACATTGTTGTTAATATTATTATACATATTACTTTAATGTATTATAAAGAATCATTTACATTTTTCATAGTGTAAGGTATATCCTAGGAATTAGATAATCCTAGAAAAGAGAGTGCAATACAAAAGGAAGAACAAATACTTTTGTTTCCCCGTTGTTATTCCCTTTAGTGTCAATATTCAATATATAGTTACTGATGTATTTATAGTCTACTGCTGGCTAGAGGAGACAGCTCTTCACAATGCAGTTAGGGTGCAAGAAGAGCAAGAAATATTAATGAAGACTGACAATAGGATGTGGTTTATATAACAAAGGTCTGCTCAAAAAGGGCACAGAAGAGTGGTAGGGAAAGGCGGAAAATGGTGAATTGGCAAGCATTCCACAGGGTCATAGAGCAGCTGAAAAAAGAACAGCTTTAGACTTACATTTACATCCTGTGTATTTATACATACTAGTTGACAGTCTTTATTTCTTCTGACTTCTGACTATTACCAACTATATGAGAAATTCCTCAGTCCACTAATTTCCTTTGACAATCCAAACATCCTTTAGCACCCTGCTCTATGTGTCTCGTTTTATTGGTTAACACAATCCCCCAAATTCAAGCTCACCCCCTCTGTCTCATTTTAATTTTCTACCACCCTTAATCAGGTTGTACATAAGGCTGACTTGAACTATTTTGCGAACATTGCAGTTATTCTATGATGCCAACTAAAGCCAATCAACAGCATCTGATGACAAATGTCTGGTTTGCTGCAATGCAGATCTAATAGCAGGTTACCAGCCCCATAGCTATTCATTAAGTTATAATTCACCTGGCTTTTAGGGGATATCCAATTCCTATTCTCCTCCATTTCAATTTTTTTAGAAAACTGTGGGAGACAAGGTTGACAAGTGAGCAAGTGAGATTGTTATCTTCAATCCAAACACAACCTCAGTCCCGATGGTCTCCAAACACAACCTAAATTTTGATCTTTGTACTGGATATCTTTATAATCAAATTTATGCAGTTATTTAATCTTTTCCTTTTTAGTACAGGATACCCGACTCAACTTCTCTGCTGCCAAAATAAGAGTTTGGTTCTAGTGCATGGATTCTGCAACGAGAGTGTGTATTGTGCAGAAAATAATAGATATGCCAGTGAATGTGGACACGTAGACTGATGATAATAAAGGTAAAACCTTCTTGCTCAGTGACAACGAGGATTGAAATGACTCAATCACTGCAGATTATCTTTGCTGAATCTCTATGAAGGACTAAAAAGAATTAAGACCAAGAGAAATAGCCGTTGGTAGTGTTCTTTATTTCTAGTTTGGACTGTCAGAATCTGCAAAGCTAATTCTGCCAACAATATGTTGTCAAGTCTCAAAGATGCATTCTTGAATAAGCTGGCCTGACTGGCAATGGAACTATTTTTTAGATTGAATGGGTTGTTTATGATTGAAATGGATGACTATGCAATACTTTTTGTTCTTGAGTCAGACAGATGAACTCGAAAAATGCTTTAAAGATTGATTTTGAAAAGGCAGCCTTATTGAGTGCTTTTCTACAATGACTATAGAGGCCACCATCTTGTCCCCTGATGGCTCTTTCTTCTATTGTGAAACTTACTGACCTGAATGGCAGAAATAAGATAACTCCCAGGGGAATATGTGCAGCAACCAGCTACAGTTTAGGTACCATTTTAGCCACTGAAGTCACATACCAGCTACAGTTCCCTTTTGCCTACTGTTACCCTGGGACTGTATTAATCTATTACACCTCTTTAGGGAGGCTTCAGTGCCTTATAACCTTCCCTCATGGGAATCGGGTTACTATGGAGCTTGAAGGAGTTATTTATGATTAGAATGGATAACTATACAATGCTTTTTGTTCTTTAGTCTGCAAGATGAATTCAGGGACATGATTAAAGAATTGATATTGAAGAGGCTCCCCCACTCTATGCTATTCTATAGGGCAGTAGTTGATAAGGCATGGAGGCTGCCATCTTGTCCCCTGGCTTCATCCTACTAATATAAGATTCACTTTTTGAACACCTGAAATACAGTACTGGTCATAGTATTTAGATAAAGGATCCACCCATATTTTATATTCCTTTTATTTTCCTTTTCACCCAACTTGGGCTGCAGGTACATTCCAACCCTATAGGAAGGGTTCAGTACCCTAAAAACTCCATCAACTACCCTATAAACTCCATCAACTAGCTGTTGAACAATCACAAAAGGACTGAATAATGCATCGCAATTTCCTCCTACTCCATGAGGTTCTTACCCTGCTCTGACTTTACTTTGTCACCTTAACAGGGGGCTTTTTGATGTCTGCATTGTGTCTCAAATTCCATGAAGCGACTCACACATCGTGAAATTCAAGCTTTTAAGGTTTGCTCTGCCTGAGGCATCTGTATGGGAACGAGCAATTTGTGTGGATAAGATGAGACATTAAGTATTTTTATCATCATAAGGAGCATTTCCATTAAGTATTAAGTCATAAGGGGCATTTGTAGGGTAATATGAAGCATTATACTCAGTATGGATTTCACTGTTCACTGTGGGACTTCTTCACTTTCTGGAAAAACGTCCCAGCTTCAAGCCATGTGTAACATCAGGTGGTTAATGAAGTACCATATTTCTGTAGCTTAATACAAGGGACTAGCGACTGTTCACTTTCAGTTTAATACGTTGTATCCAATTATTAAAAGGTATTACATTGCACAACTAATAAGTGTATTGGTGAGATTTAATATGTTTTGGAAACCATAAGAAGGTGTCACAAATATATGTGATAAAAGGATAGTACTTCGCTGCTCATCTTTAAGCTCTGATAATAATAAAAATATTATCTTTTTGGCTGCCATTGTATGCATACCAAATATACATATCATTTTTAAAGTAACCTCTATCCTTATTGCAATGAAATTTGATATTAATTTTACAGACCCTGTCAGTGTTACCCTGAGGCGAAGTGTTATGGACACCTCTTTACAACCCAGATTGTTACCAAATCCCGCGTCAGCTCTCTTTGGCCCCAGATATCGCCTCCCTTTCCTTCCTGCCAATTAACACCTAATACTCACCCTTAAGTTAGCCCTGTTAGGACAGTGTGATGCCTTTTGGTCATTCTTATATTTTTCTACATAATGCATTGTTGGCACATTGTGTGAATGCAATAAGTAGACCTTTAAAGGCATAAAACATCCCATTTGGACTTTTGTCTCGGTCGGCTAGGGTTTGCAGGGTCTGTCCATTGCCTCCCACCTCCCCAATCATACTAACCTCTCCTCTTCATACATCTTCACAGGAAGCCTTTGTCAAGTGACAACCACACTGGCAGAAAATAGCTCATAATAAGCACACAGCTGCCCGGGGGCGACCTGCGCATCCTGCTACACAACGTCCGGGTAAACAGCCAAATAGCCAGTAAGGTCTATCTTATATACAGGGACTGACTTGACCTATTCCTACAATAAGGTAAGGGTCCCAATGCCAGGATACATGTAAATGAAGTTTTCATGATGTAATGGATTATGGCCTCCTGTCCTGACTTGAGGGGTTTCTTATTGCATTGAGGACTTGTGGCTATAATACCATAACATACTTCACTTAGCCTCCTGGTGGTGTGAAATAGAACTAACAGGAAGTCCTTGGGTTTGCTTGTTCCTAGTGCATCCAGCTAGTGTGCCAATATAAACCAGGCGGCAAAAATGGCAATAACCTTTTAGGGCCGCATGGTGCTCTAATTCAGTATGACCTTTGGTTGAAATTGTCTCATGTTGTAACTCAGCAGTGCATGATGCTTTCAAGCAACATGCTAATCGAATATGGTTGATACACTTTGGAAAGGTGGCATGATATGTCCATGAGCATTATGACCAAGAGCAAGCTTAATCAGGCTCTGCTGTTATTACATATTTATCCAGCCTGAACTATATCAGTGATGCAGGAAAGGATGGGGGCTACAGGGGGGGGGGGGGGTAGTGGAGACAGATAGGCTTTGTTGCTGGTATATCCTTAGCAATGCCATAGCGGGCCAATGGGTATAGTAAAAAGGGCCCCCTGAAAGCCAAGATTTTGCGTTTGCATTGGAAACAATACACTATGGCAGTGCGCCTTCAGAAAGTACTGGCAGTCCTAAGGATATACAGTCTACATGGTGCAGCTACCAGTATCTAACGAGGAAACAACTGGCCAGGGTGACTCACATTGGTGTTTATTGAGGCAATGCAGAAAAATATCTGTGCTTCAATATGTCCCTTTGTCATTATAATGCATGATTGCAGCTCTGAAGCATCTCTGCATTTAAGTAACAGTCAAATCCTGAATTGTTAATATACTCTGAGGCGTCAATATGATGCCTGAAAGATTCCTCATGAAAATTGCTGTTTTGATAAGGAGTCCCAAGACTTCACTGAGGACTTTTCCCTAGTGGTGTAAGGAGTTTGGTTAGCACTAGTATAAGGGGCTAGGACATTAGGATAGGAGCTGGTAAGTAGAAGCCCCGGGGGGAGGATTAATAGAAGTCTATAATCGTACATCTTTTTCGTGGCTCAAAAAACGGTCAGGATGTGTGGGCTGTTTGTATATATGATGTGCCTGGAGGGTCTGGGGCTTGGTCCACAGAGCCTCTTATGGACGTATATTACAATATAGCCGCCTATTATCATTAGTGAACGTTTAAGGGCCCCTGTGATGCCACTGGGGTCTATGTTCATTTGTTGTGATGATGCGCTAATGTATGATAACTCAATGATGCGCTGGCTATGCATCAGCCTGACACTCTTAGAGTGTATTTGCATGATGCATAAATGAAGAAATGGTGAGTTTCTCTGCAGGGCTGCCATATTGATGACAAAGTACATCAAGGAACTCTTCTGTCCTTAAAGGGTTAAGGCTGTATTTTCCAATATGCGACCTATTACCATTAGTGGTGGGACAGGGTGAGAGGCAATCATGTGACATATGTATCTGGATGAGGGGCAGTATACTAAATCATGGTGCTGGGGTAATGAGCATGTCCCTTAATAAAAACGGTATTCACAAGATGGCATTTGCATCAATTACTGCTGCCAATTTACATACAAATTGTGTGATATAGATCCATGTCCATATGGTAACCACTCATTATGTGTGTATTCTCCATCACAAACACAGTTTGCCTCTATTGCTATCACAGCATAACCATCCAACTACCCCGTCCACAGTAAGGAGCGAGTCATTTGTTGCAGCTATTGGGGAAGGAGGGGGTTTGTTGGAATTTCTTGTTTACACAGAGGCTCGTTGGTGAAAGCTTGGAAATATGACATAAAGAATATCTTCAGGCTAGGAGGGGGGAAGCTATAAGGTTCAGTTTAATTTGTCGTGTATGGTAAACTTTTTTCTAGTCAGCCATTACTCAAAATCTTAACTCAATTGGGGGAGTCAAGTGTTCCTAATAGAAACATTTCTGTTGTCAGGTAATTTACCAAACCATCAAATGGGTGGTCCCTTGATGCTAGCCTCCAGGGGAGGGACAACACTCTGAGTGGTCCCCACACAATCATGATGTGCCCATTCTTGCAGGGGATGGCAGTAATCAGATTTTTGCTTGAGTTGGCTGGAATAGGACGGGACCAGGAGACAACAAGGAGCTGTGTAATACAGCGCTGCCAGCCCCCCGTCAGGACTGCATAGTGCTTTAACCCTTTAAGGACAGCATAATGCATTAATGCATGTACTCTACTGCTGCTTTATATAACAGATTACAGTATGATAAATGGATGCCTTATCAACCTCAGATAAAATATAAATAGTTTGCATGCACCCTTTCATTTGATCAATGTTTAAAGCTATCTCATCAGCTTGCAGACAGCATAAACTAAATCAGTGGTCGGATCAATCATGCTTCATGATCACAACAGGCACAGCACAGACATCATAAATATACTCATGGTGCCTGGTGTAGTGTGATATCGTTATGCAGATTTAGATTTGGATAGCAGGAAGGCAGACAGACAGACTGGTATGAAACGTCTACTCTGACTGAATGCACTCACAGTAATGTGTTTAACATACAGGGGTGTAAGCGGTCTGCTGGGGGTATTAGTGGTAGTGGAGATATATAGAAAGGTGGGGAATTTACACAGCTGAAGTCACTCTAACCATAGATACATCTTTCACCACTAGTGCCCATCAATTACAAAACAGTTCCGTTTAGCTTATCCCATAAACAGCAACAGCAAGATGGCTGCCAACAGGAGACATTTCATTACAGACCTTTATTTCATCATCCATGATGAAGTCAGGCAGGGGACATGGAGTTGATGTTATCTGGACAAAGTCCCCTACTGTGCTACCACTGATACTGCTTTCTAAGCCTGTCTTCATGTGAGGGGCTGTTTTACAGCATGAGGTCTTCATAGAAATATAACTGATTATTCTAAATAAATGATAAATAAAATTCCAAATAATCTAGTCAGTACAAGAGAGCACATTACTTGCTTAGGACCACCTCAGGTCTATTTTTGTAAAATGTCTCTCATGATATAAGAAACCAATTATTGTATCTGACATAAAACATACCCATGGTGTCTAATTTTTTACTTACATCATATGCTAAGAGTCACAAAGTAGCATATTTGATGGTTCCAGCAGAGGTCTATGCAAAAGCAAGCAGTGACAAGATGGTCACAGACAGGAGATGTTCCAATACAGCCGTTAATTTCATTGTCCATGATGGAGTCAGGCAGGATTTGATGTAAGGAAATTAAGTCATCTTCTCTGGATGCAACTGCTTTATATGGCTTCACTTCTTATATCAGGGGTGCACCTCCATAGTCTTTACAGATACACTTCTATGATGTTCTTTCTGGCAGGGGTTGTTCTGACATATATAAAACCTTATATTCATTACATGGTGAATACATCAGCGACAGCCTCCAGGTGCTAATAAAGAAACCAGAAATAATTACAACACTTTCAGCATTAAACTCTATCACTACTTTTTTAAAAGTAGGAAATCAATAACAAAAAACAACATTGCCATACCCAGACAAATAGATGAAGGCACGCAGGATCTTCAGCCCACTCCTTCATGGCCTGCTATATGGAGGCAGTTAAGCGGCGGAAGATGAAGAAAAAACTGCCTTGGTTTTTGAATAGCAGCAAGACGTCCGTCTGTGCCCCCTTAAGATTGTACTCTGGCCTGACTGCTTCCACAAATCAGTGATGGTCCATGTGTGATCATAGCTATCATGTTCTATGTCTTGCACCACATGAACCATACAATTTTATCAACTTTAAGCAAAGATTAAAGTTGATTAATGGCATTCTTAAGTGGAAAATATACTTGCCAAGGCCATATAGTCTGATTTAGGTCTCAATTTTGGTACTGATTTTGCATCTCAGGCCCATCTCTAGGCATGTGTCTTTACCTGCTAAAACCTATAGACCCATAGTGTCATATAAACTACCCTAAGATATTTCCCTAATAAATATATATAGCATATATATAAAGTACTAAGGCATGATCTGGCTGTGAGAATCCTCCAGATAATCGGTTGGTGGAGTCTCACCTTTACAAGCATGATTATGGTAGCTTTGCTGAGTATAACTCTAAACCAATCACATTGCTTTACTGTGAAAGTACTTATATTCACGGGTGTAAATTTTCGCTGAGGTGGCAAAAAAGACTTATTCGCGGGTATTTAATCCATACTGTAGCATATAAGAATTTCGCGGATTTTTCATTTCCGATAATATAGGGAAAATATATACCCAGCGAAATAAAGTACGACCACAGTATTCATTAATAGGTACCAGGCCATGTTGCAGAGACAGCAGACCACATACTATTGCAGAAAATCTAACAGCATTAGGGCATAAGATGGCTATGTTACAGTCTAGACCCTACACTTTAGTACAAGAACATGGTGGATGAATAAGGCAGCTACCCAAACCCCTAGTAGGCGGCTTTGTGAGTCTGTGAGGGTCAATGAAAGACTTCCAAGTCTATGATGCTTGGTGCCAAGAGAAGTGGAGATATCTTACACAATACATTAGAGTGAGAATGAACGTTAACACAACATGTAAGTACTGAAGGAATTTAAGCAAATTTAGAGTTGCTGAAAGAAATTCTTTCAATAATTTCAGGTCAAATAAATCTTGTGTCAGAGTCATCTCCTTATTCCTCATGCCTTAATTAATTGTTTAATTCTCTATCTTGAAGGTATGTTGTAACCTAGATGGTAAGGACAATCTGGGCATTGTTTCAATGTTAATTTATGTCAGTGTTCATAATGTATAGAGAGGGATAAAGACCCCTGGGTGTCTTTATCTCTCATAGAAGTACTAATTTAAGGGACAAAGAGTGTTTGAGGGATGAAGACCCCACAGCGGTCTCTCTAGCTTAATTGACCTCTAAGGGAACTACTATTGACCTTTTGAGAACAACATCATGTCTCTTGACAGACTCAAGTTCATTTGTCATCATGATGAACCAATGTACCATTTATGAGTAACTCGCCAGTGCTGCATTGGTGTTGAGCCTCTAGGAGTGTTCAGTCCTTCTGTCAGTGATGTATAGATATTGGCCTAAACATTGTTTTAATGTTGATTCAAATCAGCTTGTTCCAAGTGAAGAAAGCTTTATTAGTAAAAATGTATGGAGCAGTCTGTCTGGCTACCTCACTGGTTCAATTCAACTTCAACATAACTACTATCAACCCTTTTTAGAACAGCACAATGACACAAAGCTCACGTTCCTCTGTCACTGCATCATTGTACCAATAGTGAGTATCTTACCAGTATTGGTGCCGACCCTTTATAAGTGTACCAATCCCTTTTGCCACGCTGATGCAGGGATGCAAACCCACTTAACAACTTACCAGTGCTGCATCCCTGAATCATGGCCATAAAGGGTACTGTAGCACTAGACTGCCCTAAAGGGTTATTAGGATTGCTTGACCAAAAAAGCCAGCCGCTTTCTCTGTGGGATTGTGCTCGCTCGATCGTGGCTCACAGAGGATTGGAGTGGCTTCAATGGAGGTCTCTTTTATTGGTGAGGAAGGAGAGGTTTTATACTTTTATTCTATAATTCAGCATGAAAGGAAATGTTTGTATTTATGTGTTCCCCTGCCAATGTGAGAGTGCAGAAAAGGCTTTCCAATCATAAAGGATTTCCATACAGGAAAAGCATATTTAATCATATAAAGTATTGGCTTTAAAAAGCTTTTGAGTCCTTGCCAGAGGCACTGCTATTTTATTCTGTCAAGGGCCAGTTAATGCTTTTATACGTTATGCCATTTATCATTAAGCATGGGGTTGATACGCTCCCAAAGAGTCAGCAGAATGCATAGATGCAGCCCTGGTAGGCCCTCTAGATGCATCATGACGACAGAGGGCATTATGTATTATGCACTATGCTGCCTTAACTGTGTTAAAACTCATTAGGAGTGTGTGCCTCATTGATTGGGTTATTTTATACACATTGCTTCATTATGATGAACTTATTTTTGATCAGATGGAATAGGATTAGTTTCAGCTTCCTCTAGCCCTTCAGTTTTGTTCATGAACACATCCTCCAACTCATCCTAAGTACAAGCTCTATTGCATTTCACTGCCATCTATCTCACAATTGTTTAAACCAAAGAGAAATAATCCTATTTATGAAACATTGTTCATTGATATGTAGCAGGAAATTAGTTTCAGCTCAATCAAACTCTGGTTATTCTTATTCAACTGTTTCAATATCAAAAAAATCTAAGGAGTAGCTCTCAACTTTGCATGATTTAACCTCTCTGTTTTCTAGCTGGAGTCATTAAATCTATATATATATATACACTATATATATACCTTGCAACAATGTCCGATTATCTGTTATGCATCCTCCAACTCAACCTCCATGGTACACCCCAGTACACAGTCCAGGGGAGAAACACTGCAGGGGGTGTTTTATTTCTTTAACGGCCACATGGTGCTATAATGCATTCTAACCTTGAAGGGTGTTTTATCCCCACAGGTGGAGTAGGAGGAGTTGGTGTTGACAGGACATATCCAGCTTGGTGACACAAAATAAGGTCATGACTTAATTATGACCCCTCTATAAACAGTGCTCGCCCAGCAGAAAGCAGACAAGCACGGAAAGCTGGGAAGGGCGCATTAAAAAAGGCAGGATGGTTAAGAAGAAGTCAGACAAGTTATTGGGCCCTGGAATTAACAAATATAAAAAGCGTTCAATCACATGGAAGTGTTAATGGGTTTTGTTTTTAGAAAAGGTCAGTGACAGAACATTATGATTGTCGTTCTGCCTGCTGCAAAAGGAAATATTTATCTCAAAAGGGCCACAGAGTGATTTATTTGAGGTCACTTTTGCAGTGCCTTTAGGGCCATCAGGTCAGCTCGATACCTAAATGAAGGAAAGCTTGATGCTGAAATGCAGTGCTGGTAAGTTGATTTCCAGGGCTGTATCGGGGCTTCATTACATCATAGGCAATAGCATATTATTGCACAAGGCTACAGGATTGTCCCTCCTATTGCTGATATCAGATAGTGTTTTCATTTATCCTACAGCATCCTGACAGCATTCTGAGGCAGAATCTGACTCAGGAATTCTCTCTCTGGGGCTACTCTCCTACAGCATTCTTTGTCTAGAATCTGAATGATTAAAACATCACACATCATCGGCCAAGATGACTGTATCCTTATAGAGAGAGACCCTGCTGTCTGCAATCACTAATTACAGGACGTCCCCGACTGTGGGATGAGATTTTTATTCATCAGTTCATCAGATCCCCCTATGGTGTGCTGCCAAACCACCAGGGGGCTGCATGAATTACTGATACCATTCGTTGTCAGCAGGCCCGGGTTTCGCTCCAATAAATGACGGCCATTACTCAAAGGTTGTGAAATGAAACACAATGAATCACATGATAAACAGGGGTACAGAATGGAGCTGGTGATGGTTGGAGTAGTACGGTGTCAGCTGGGGAGTAGTTTAAGGGTTAACGAGGAGAAAGAGAGTAGGAGAGTGGTTTAGCTTCAGCATCCAGATTTATGCTCAAGGAGTGCTCAGTCCTGAAATGTCAAAGGCAGGGAGGGGAGTGGTCTGGAGGTTTAAGGGGAGATATTGAATTAGATCTTTTAGGGGCATACTCTAGATCTATATTTCCAAAATATTGAGTGCTAAGGTCCCACAGCTCATATACTAGATTTGAGACCCTTGAATTCACTAAGCACCAGATGATACTTCAACATTCATGTCATTTATTGGGCTGTGCAGTAAAGAGTAAAGAGTGCATAGGGGCAAGCCTTACAGCACTCATGGTATTTCTGGACATTTCTGGTATAGCGTTTTGAAATTTGATAATTTTATTAGCAGCTACATATATGCATATGCACTCCTCCCTGCCTGTCTGTCCCTCTTTGACACTACAACTGAACTAGGCACTGACATATTAGTCAGCTGTGTACGACTACATGGGTATACTACCTGCCCTCCCGTACTCCCTACTGGCTGTTATGGGCACATAAATAGTCATGAGATATGAGTGATCACATGACATGGCCATGATGGTATGCCGGCTACACTCTCCAAACAGAGCTCCACTCTTGTCATTATATCTCTACTGGAGATTTTGCTCTACACCATAGGCCTGCCTCTCAAGACACAGTCACTAGTCTTACTCACAATCGTGTCAAAGTGAGTTTTACCATGATGCCAAATATTGTGCCATCTCATTCATATATTATAGTATTATTTGCATAATTTTCTGGTTATAATGCATGCAAAAAGATTCTGACATAAAGGTGTCACAGTACAAATTCAGTTTTGGCAAATACTCATGAGCAGTGCATTGTTACATTTTGACTGGAAATCAGTCATTAGTGGTTAACAAAGCCCAAGGGAGAATAACTCCTAGTCCTATAGTCTGCTGCAATAGCCATAGAAAGGCCCCTTGATAAATGACAATGATGTTTGTTGTTGGCGATAAGAAAAATACCCACACCCCTTGGTGATATTAGATGTAAGGGCGGCCATGTTTGAAATCGGCCTAATCATGGTAGCACAGTTTCCATACTACTGATGGAGATATTGCAAACCTTAACCCTTTGAGGCAGCATAGTGCACTGATGGCATTTTGGAATGCAGACCTGGCAAATAAGGTGCTTGTGCAACAGAAATACTGACTTAACAGGCTTGATGAAACATAAATGCAGAATTTATTTGTATCAGTGACCTGGTGGTTTAGACTTGTATCAGTGACCTGGTGGTTTAGACTTGTACCAGTGACTTGGTGGTTTAGACTTGTATCAGTGACCTGGTGGTTTAGACTTGTACCAGTGACTCAGTGGTTTAGACTTGTATCAGTGACCGGGTGGTTCAGACTTGTAGAGCACTCTGCAGCCCTCACAGCATGGTACCAGCACATCACTAGTCCAATCAGCATCAAGTGTCTTAAGGTGTGATGTTTTTTGTTGGCATGATACATCGATCCAGTGTTTTCAAGTGACTCACCAGTTTGCATCAGAAAATACTGCTGATGCTTTTGACCCATTATATTGGTGTTAATGCATTATCTCTAGCAAGCTAGTCACCAAGACTGTATGCATTCATATTGACCACAAAAAAAGCATATTGTAACATAGCACCATCCTGTCCTTAAAGGGTTAGTATCAGCCCCACTGCTGCCCTCAGCATGGCTGACCCTGGTAATTCAATAAGACTGGGGAGGCTGCTGTGGCATCCATAATTCACCAGGGAGTGGTGAGAGGGGGCTGGGTGTGGAATACAAGGTGTACAAGGGTACAAAGGTGGGGGCCCTTTAGTGGGATGGATGCCTGGCATGCAATGTCCTAGTCAACATGGCCGATGTGCCGGCCACAGGGGAGGTGTTAGATGAATACAAGGTCGTAAAGTCACATAGGAGGAACGTGAGAAGGCACAGAGTATATGGTTCATGCATGGCTGGACTACCAGTATCATATTCCTAAATTGAATTGGTTTTTATAGTAATTTATGCCATAAACCTCTGAAGACCAGGTCTTAAATTATATTACAAAGCTCCCCAAATGTTTGGCCTTTAATATGCCTCATTTATAGGGGATGAATACAAGGTCGTAAAGTCACATAGGAGGGACATGAGAAGCCCTGGAGTGTGTGGTCCATGTATGACTTGACTAGCTTGTAACACTTATTATATTTCCCATTTGAGTTGTTTTTCAGGTAATTTTCTTGAAAAAAGAGATATCAATGTCCTGAAACATTGATCATTTCTACATACCATTGCAACAGCATATTTAATTATATTCAGCTCATAATGTAAACCTTGTCATTAGATACTTTACCTGCCCTCATTTGGTATTGTGTGACTAAAACAATTTTCATTACAAAAAGGACTCCTGAGAACAGACTTCTGAACACAAGGTCATAAATCATTATTAAAGAAAACATCAAAATTTAAGTATGCCTAGTTTATAGAAGAACTGCAGTGTTGCCTATAAATACAAATATTAGAGGATGGGTGCTTAAGTGGAATGGCAATGTAATATACAATAATGTAGTCAACATAACCCACACAGGTGTGTGAGCTGTGATGAACAAGGCCACTTTATGTGATATATATTATTGAGTTGTCACTCTCATTAATATTATCATTATCACTTTACAGGTGAAGCCAGCGTGAGATCATCCTATTTACATGTAAATATTTTAGGTAAATATTCTTAACTGTCTAACTTTAAATAGTATAGAAAATTACGAAAGAGTAATTAGGTGCCAAATTTTAAAAAAGATAACTGGGTAGGTACACTGGACATGTAGGAATGGTAAGCTAGATATTTTTTCTTCTAGAATGAGTATCAAACACATTAAACATTGCTTATCATTTTAGACCTACATCTCCGCTTGGTCATATGTTTTGAAACTTAAATGTCAAAATTCTTTTTCTACATTTTTTCCCACCATGTTGAAAGGTACTGGATTCATGCTTATATGAAATTTGTGAATTATTTTTCTCTTTGCATAGGCCTATATTCAGGGAATTATCAATGCAATTTTGGATTATAGAAGAAAATACCAGTATGCAACCACCAAGGGAATTCGGTGATGAATCAACTTCAAGATCTGGGCGTCACATCATTGTATTTATCAGCCTTGCACTGGTCAATGTATCAGCTATACTTACTATGACATTGCACGTTATGGGGGGTCATATCTCAAGGCTCACCTGTAAAAGAAAAGAACATCAGTCAGACGGAGAATAAGGCAGTCTATTCATATGTAATATTATATAGTTCAGGCATACATATGTCATAGAAGCATGGTGGACACGTTGGCCAGTAGCAGACTAGATAAGTACAAGGTAGTAAAGCCCATATCATTTATCACTAAACTTGTTGATTGTATCCTATATACAAGTATTTGTTTTATTAATTACATATATCTTTTGATAATTCCCTCATCAGCAAAAATAAACAAATTCACAAATGTTGATTAATTCAGTTCCCATAGACTCAGCTCAGCATGAAGGGGGGGGATTATACGGATTCTATTTCCGCTATTTCAGCTTTAGAGTGCAGTAGCAATTTGATTGTCTTGTTGTGATGGAAAATGCCATTGAAATCTTCCCAGAGGGTATTGTGATGAGGTTGGATGGGCTGAGTGCTGTAATTGATCAGTCTGTGACCGGGGGAGGGGGCGTCTTAAATAAAGGACATTAAAAGGGGGAGCTTAAACTGAGAAATTTAAATTACAGATCACATGACCAGGGAGAGAAGTAGATCTGAAATGATCAGTAGCTGTATGGACATATCTGCCATGTTGAAATAGTCCTCAAAAGTAATCCTCATTTGAGCTGCAGGTAGAGCCCTGTAACCCCAAATAGTCCAGAAAGTAACCCTTACTTTAGCTGCAGGTAGAGCCCTGACACCCGAAACAGTCCTGAAAGGTAACCCTTACTTAAGCTGAGGGTAGAGTCTGGCCACCCAAAACAGTACTGAAAAGTAACCTTTACTTCAACTGAAAGTAGAGCCCTGCCACTCTGAAAAATCCCTGAAAAGTAACCCTTACTTTAGCTGCTGGTAGAGTCCGGCCACTCCAAACAGTCCTGAAAAGCATCCCTTACTTTAGCTGCGGGTAGAGCCCTGCCACTCTGAAAAAGCCCTAAAAAGTAATCCTCACTTTGGCTGTATGGACATATCTGCCATGCTGAAATAGTCCTTAAAGTAATCCTTACTTTAGTAGCAGGTAGAGCCCTTCCACCTAAAACAGTCCTCTAAAGAAACCCTTACTTTAGCTGCTCGAAGAGCCCTGCCACCCTGAAACAATTCTAAAAAGTAACTCTTACTTTAGCTGCAGGTAGAGCCTCCCACTCAAAACAGTCCTGAAAAGTAACTTTTACTTTAGTTGCAGAAAGAGCCCTGCCACCCTAAACAGTCCTGAAAAGTAACCCTTACTTTAGCTGCAGGTAGAGCCCTGACACCCTGAAACAGTCCTGAAAAGTAACCCTTACTTTAGCTGCGGGTAGAGCCCTGACACCCTGAAACAGTCCTCAAAAGTAACGCTTACTTTAGCTGCGGGTAGAGCAGACAAGGTCCGGCCACCCAAAACAGTCATGAAAGGTAACCCTAACTGTAGCTGCAGGTAGAGCCCTGTCACTCTGAAACAATCCAAAAAAAGTAATCCTTACTTTAGCTGTATGGACATATCTGCCATGCTGAAATAGTCCACAAAAGTAATTTTTATTTTAGCTGTATGGACCGAGCTGCCATGCTGAAAAAGTCCTCAAAAGTAACCCTTACTTAATCTACGGGTAGAGTCCAACCGCTCAAAACCTCCTGAAAAGTAACCCTTACTTTAGCTGTAAATGGAGTCCTGCCACTCTGAAATGCCCTCAAAAGTAATCCTTCCTTTAGCTGTATGGACCGAGCTGCCATGCTCAAAAAGTCCTCAAAAGTAATCCTATTTTAGCTGCATGTAGAGCCCTGCCACCCGAAACAATCCTCAAAAGTAATCCTTACTCAAGAGCCTCCCACTCAAAACAGTCATGAAAAGACCTTTTTCCATTGAGTACTTTAGCCCGTCACTAGATGAAGTGTAATCTTTGTTGGTGTTTTGAAACAGAAACCTAGTTAGCGAATGTGACTAATCAAGAACAGTTATTAGGTTATTTCAATATTTGAGTTCATAACAAAATCAGTTAAGTGCAGGTATTTGGAAATTATAACCCCCCCCCTCCATATTTTAAATATCTTTCAACATTTTGAAAACAGAAAACAATACTTCCTCTAACTATGTTCCCTCAAAAACGAAAACACTTCTGGCTCTGCTGCCTGGAACAGTTTGTGACTCTGACATAGCCATTAGCCTTGGTAAGTGACAGCCATTACTGACTACTTCTGACAGCCATGAATAAAACAGTGACAGCTGACAGAACAATGACACTGGTTGTATAGCCCTGACACTGAGTACGATTTTACAGGGGAAAGCGGACTCCGTTGGAGCCACGTATCTATAGACAACGGTTTGGGTAATCACCAAAGTATAAACAGAGATATAGATGGGTTATCTAGGCATAGAGCTAAGAGCCTTGAATATTTACTAGTTATATTTGAACTTAATTCCTTGGATAATTTGCTTCCAGAGACAGTTTTCCTTGCATTTTCCAAATTGAGGAAGTGAGGACCGACTGTACACCTATACAATAAGTTGATGAATGGTATTAAATAACAAGGCAGATCTGCACAGGTTTTGCCATATATATGGTCTCCTCTTCAGAATGTTGATATACTATTTGGTGCATTGAGGCAGAAATCAGATAAGAATAAGCTTTTTAGTGCCAACAAGATTAGGTGAACACGGCAGGAGAATCTGACAGACAGCAGGTCATTGCCCACTAGCAGCCTTACTAATGCTTTAAGGATCAAATGAAGCCTCAAAGTTTATGACTTTATTACATGGTGGATATGGCATCTTATATCCTGTTGTCATACCTTGTCATGCCTTGTCTCATTAGTTCAAATAGATCAGGTGCCAGGTTGGGGTGTTTCTGGGGGGAGTGTAGTGCACAGACAGAGTGATTAACTGGGCGATGTAGTACAGAGACATTCGTAGATGGGCGGGGGGGGGGGGGATGTAATGCACAGACACAGTAACTCTCACTCTGCTGGTGACACATTTGGTGACACTCTGCTGGTCAGTAAGGACTACTGCACAGTGAAGTCTCTTGAGAATTGGGAGAAACATTGGGCAGTAATCTTTATTACATATAGAGAATAATTTACATTTCATAATATGTAAGGAACACAGGATAATCTAGGGACACAGAACAAAATGCAGAATGAAGTATTACCAAATGTCTTTATGTATGTTTTCCTTTGCCTACCCATCAATGATCTGAAGCCAATGAATAATTGCATCTAGCCTGATCTACTTACAGTCCACTGCTTCATAGAGGAGACAGCTCCCCAGAATGTAGCCGGGATGCAAGAAGAAAAGAGATCTTAATGAAGACTGACAATAGGATGTGTATTTATATAACCAAGGCCCACTCAAAAAAGGCACAGCCATGGCAGGAAGTAGTAGGGAGAGGGGAAAATAAGAAATGCCAAACATTCCAGAGGGATTCAGCGCAATGCTAAATAGAAGAACTCAGCTTTAGACTTGCTTTCACATCTTGCATATTTATTCATTCCAGCTGACAATCATTATATTATCTGACTTCCTGCCCTCATACTGAAACTATTGCCAGTGATGTGAGTCCATGAATTTATTTTGACAATGTGAACACCCTTTAATAGGACCCTCCCTACAGCATGTGCCTCTTTCTATTTGTTAACACCTTCTGATAACAGAAGTTTACTGTAATGTGGATCCATCTGCAGATTACCAGCTCGATAGACATTCATTCAGCATAACAGCTAAATATCAATTATTCATGTTATTAATCATGTGTCTTCTAGAGGACACCCAATTCCTATTCTCTTCCATTTTATGTTAGAAACATGTGACTGGATGCGAAGGGTGATATATAACAAGAGACACCATTGTCACTTTCTAAAATCCAAGCACAAGTTACTTTCTTGCTGCAAGTCGGAAGGGATGTGTTGTTCCTGGACAAGGACAAGAATTGGACAGAAACTATGAGAAATATTCACAGGAATGTTTCAAAATTCCCCTATTTGAATAACCAACTCAACTTCCAGCTGCCAAAATGCTTCACCAAAAGCAGCAGAGTATGATTTTAGTGGCCATATTTTGCTTGGAGAGTGTACATCTAGCCAAAAAATGATAGAAACATCAGTGGATATGAAAGATAAGACAGATGATATGGAGGTAAAATCTGCCCTCTTAGTAGCCTCAGGTTGACAACGAGGATTTAGATGCCACAATCACTGCAGATTATGTTTCCTGAATCTCTATGAAGATCTAAAATGAGCTAAGCCCGAGAACAATAGCCCTCATTGATGTTCATTATTTTCAGTTGGAACTGTCTGCGGCTGCATAGCTAATACTGCTGGCAATTTGTTATCATGGCTAAGACATCTCTTTTTGAAAGAGCCAGTCCTCCTGTCAATGGCATTGTTATGGAGCTTATTGGGCCATTTTTGATTTATATGGATAACTGTGCAACCCTTTTTGTTCTTGAGTCTGAGAGATGAATTCAGGGAAATGCTTTAAGAATTGATATTGAAGAGGTGCTTTCACTGAGTGCTATTCTATAGGGTAGTGGCTCATCAGCCATGGCTGCCACCATCTTGTCCCCTGATTGATGATGCTTTCCTACTTATGTGAGACTCACTGCCTTGAGTAGTAAAAATATGGTCCTGATCAGAGCAAACAAAGGAACCAGTTGCAGATAAGTTCAAGTTCTAACAACCGTAACCACGGCACTGTAGCCACTCTATTACAGCCCTATAAGGAGGCTTCAGTGGCCTATAAGCTCCATCAACTAACTGTTCACAAAAGGACTGCATAATGCATCACAATATCTTCATACTGCATGAGGCTCTTACCAGACTCTATCTGAATCCATTGCTTTACTCTAATAGAATTGCCACTTGGAGATGTTGGCTGTGGCCCTCATCAAAATGACTGCAAGTTTATCCTATTGGGTCATTCATTGTCAAAATGTATAGACCATAAACGTCATTACATGTTAGTTAGTCAGGAAATTACAACCATTGAAAGGCCTTGACAGCAGAACAGCATTGCCGAGTCCAGTGACAGATTATGTATTTAAAATGCATAACAGTATCCTCTTATTGAGTTTACAGGGGGGCTTCTTGATTTCTGCATTGTGTCTCAAATTCCACTATGTGCCTTACACTTCATCAGACACGTAATGATTCAAGCTTTTCTATTCTGCTCTGCCTGATTCATTTGTATGGTACCTTGTAATTAAGTTGAAAAATGTGTAAGCAACATACAGAACCTTAGTATTTGTATGGTGATTAAGGGCCATTTGTATGGTAACATGATGCTCATTGCGAAGGATGGATCTTCAGCTTATGCACTTTCCAGAAAAACATCCTTGCTTCAGGCCATTTGCAATATCAGTTAGTTAATGAAGTATCAGATTCCTGTAGCTTTTATGAGATAAATGGGACGAGCGACTGTTCACTATCGGGCTCTAAAGGGAAGTGCTGGTATCAATTACCAGAAAAATTACATTGCATTGCAGAACTGGGAGCTTATTAAAATGTATTGTATTATTAAAATGACATATTTCATAGAAGACGCTACAAAGAAATGTGATAAAAAGTATTTTCTTTGCCCCTCATGTTCATGCAACAAGAATATACAAAATAAATATACAAAAACAGTATTAACTTGCAGATACTCATTGTATTCAGGATACTTTAAAGTTATGGTTACTTCATACAAATTACTTTTCCTTAGTAAACATGCCTTTGTCAGCTAAACAACCATTTTGGCCTCACTGCCAGCAGGAAATAGCCCTTAATAAGTACGCTGCTGCCCTGGGGCCACCTGTGCATCCTGCCATACAATGTCCGGGTAAACAGCTGCATGGGCAGATCGGACGTTAGGTCTATCTTTATAGCCTATATAGAGGCTGACCTGGTCTCCTTCAACGATGAGGTAAGAGTCCCTGGGGTGGGATACATGTTTGTCTTCATATTGAAGATTCGGGAAGTTTTCATAATATGATTGACCAGGCCTTCCGGTCTTGAAATAGAGAACTTTGACATTGCACTAAGGAGTCAGTAGATACCACAACATGTATCAGTCATGTCATGAATGCAGTCCAGCTCACCATTGCTGCATTTAAGCAACACTGCTAACTCTGTAGCATTGATACGCTCGGGAAGGGGCATTATAATGTGTTCATGATCATGATGACCAAGAGCATGCTAAATTAAAGCGCTTGACACCCCACTAGCCTTAATACGGCCGTGGTGTTATTATATATTGACCCAGAGGGTAGTATATTGGTGTTGCAGAAAGGGGTGGGGGTACATAGGGAGGGTAGTGCAGTCGGGGCATTCATTAGATGGGTGTTGTTGGTATATATATAATCTAAACAGTTGAGCCAAGGTGACTCATAATCGATTTTATCAAGACAAATTCAGACAAATTTGCTCTGTCATCATGATGCATGATTGTGGCATTATACCAGCCCTGCAGAGTTTATACACTCCTGAAGGGACAGCATGATGTTTGAATGCAGCCCTGGTATAAGACTCTTCATCAAAATTGGCGTTTTGATAAGGAGCCCTCAGGAAATACCTCTGATTGGCAAGACTGCCACTGAATGGCATCATCTACCTCAGGAGCCTACACTAGTTATGTAGTGAATCAGAGCAGCGCTAGTATCAAGATCTAGGAGATTGAGTCAGGGGCTAGTAAGTAGGAAGGCTGGGCACTTGGCTGTTGCCCCAGGGGAGGATTGATAAGGGTCTATAATCATACATCTTATGTTGCCTAAAAACCTGGGCTTGGTGTACCGGTCGTTTGTATATATGATGTGCCTGGAGGGCTTGGGCCTGGATCAGCAGAGGCTCTTATAGTTATATGTTACAATATGGCCACACATTATCATTTACTGAGCTCTAAGGGCCAGAATTATACCTTTAGGCTTTATCTTCATTTTTTGTCATGATACACAAATGCAGTGGCTGTACATAATCCAAGGCTGCTGTCTTTGTGCATCATGCTGACACTTTGGGAGTGTATCAGCATGATGCATGAGTTTCTGCTCAAGGCTGCAACATAAAGACAAAGTACATCAAGGCATGTTGCTGTCTGTAAAGGGTTAAGGCTGTATTTTCCCAACATGGCGTCCTATTACATTAACAGCACAGCCGGAAGTGAGGCGGCAATGTGACATATGTCTCCATATAAGGAGCAGTATACTCTAATTATGATGCTTGGGTAATGAGGATGTGCAATATTAAAGACGGGTTTCTGTAGCAGTGCACATTTGCCGATTACAGCCAATTTGCATTTATATACCCACAACATATTATGAGCCTGTTCAGTGTGATGCTGGGTGTGTAAGGATTTATTCTTCATGTTGGGTGTCATACTTGTGACAATAGACTTCACGGATATCTTGTGTCACTGCCTCTCAAGTCATCTAACAGTTTTATGAAATGTTTAGAACCTCATCAATTAAATTGGTAACATGTAAACCCAACATAGTCTGAGGGACTATTTTCTGTGTATGGCTACAGCAGGTAAGAAGTGCTTCTGTTCAGCCCATTTTCTCCCCTTCCACCAATAAAGAGTAACAAGTACTAGAGGAATGGCTGTTTTAGTGGCTGGCACTTGCAGAACTAGAGCAATAGTCAGGATAGTAGTCCACTGGTGTAAATAAAATGAGCTGCTCTGACAATGAGCTGCTCTGACAATGACAATAAATGATACCCAGTTATGGTTTTGTCCTGGGAGTGTCGCCAATAAAACTGTGACCGGCGATACAACGGCCTCTGGTAACTTGGTTTCATGGAGCTCTGAGTCAGGTTTTATTGTAACAGAAATATTGTCACTTATTTCCACCCGTTGTCCACATGAAGTAGGTGCTTCACAGCAATCAAACCTTTAAGGGCCACATGGTGCTTTATAGCAGTATGGTCAATATCCTCCTGGTCCCTGAATGCAGCCATGAAAATAGAGCTATATTGATAAATTGTTCAGTCATTTTGGGAATTTTCTGACACTATTGGGTGGGCATGAATCTAGCCTGGCAGTGAGACTCACTAAGTCTGTTTTCAAACATTACAATGACAAACCGTGTTATGCTTCATTTTTGTAGTGGACATGATCTGCAACATGCATTATAGGATCATCATATAGTGATATTGGCAATTTTTCGACTCACAGATGTGAAAAAATTCAAATGTATAATGTGAAACTGATGGACATTTTAATGCATTATTTCAGTCAAAAGGTTGGTACAACATGCCTTACTTGTTGTCAAAATGACAAACTTACGAAGCATGGCTATAACGTGTTCATTTTTAGTACAATTATAAACCATGTTCTCTATTCTGAAGCTCAGGGGTTCTATTCTGCTGCCAATCATCCAGTGCTGTGTCCACCATGTCAGGCAGAAAGCCCTATCAGGTTTCTCCCCTCCTATACAGCTGAAACCCTAAGTGGCTCGGGAACACAAGATGTCTTAGTGGCGTGTATGACGGGATATAATGGCAGGAAGACACCGCTCATATTTCCCGATATAGAGGATATTTGATCAATCATGTCCCCGATCCTATTACTGTAGACTTTACAGAGCGGGAGAAGCAACCAAGATGGTAAGATCACTGATCAGTATAGCTCGACAAAGGATCCATTGGGATTATACCATTTTTGTTGTCATTATACCAAACAGCAGTATTTCACTGATCTAGCTCTCCCTCTCTCAGAAACCCAAATCTGTGACCTAAATGCAACAGTATTCTCCTTCATAGCCCATCATGCACTAGCTACAGGCTGCTAAAGATGGCCGTATACATACAGACAACTAGTCCCATTACATAATGGCCAGGCACTATCTGAATTATTTTCTAAGCACATTTCCATATGATAGCCAACAGTTTAGGGCTAAGAGACGTAAGATATATTAATGTAGATATTCAAGTGCCTTACCACTAACTGTCAGAAGGAATTAACAGCTCCAGCTTTAGTTAAGGACAACCTATAATGAGAAAACACATCTACTGTAAGGTTCTATTATTCATGACTGTCTGAATCCCTGTAGATTACTTGCCAATTCTTATTTTCCACTCTCTATAGCCTACAACTTCCTATTATGCCTATGCCCTTTTTAAGCAGACCTTGGTTGTATAAATCCACATCCTATTGTCAGTTCACATTAGGCTACAGACACTGCCTGCTTCCCATACAATGTGCCTCTACTGCCAGTAGATGATGTAAAAAGGACTCTTTGTCTCAATACTAGATCTCAGTAAAGAGTTAGGTGAGATGAACGCAGACAGTGACTGAGTCTTTCTTAAATAATGCACATGACCATAGCCTAACTAAACCTGGTAGGAAAATGTTATATATAATACAGGTAATAAATTACATATTATATACAACAGTATTAGCTACCCAAAATCTATATCCACTTAAAGTGGTGTATTGTATTAATAGATATTTCCGCCTTTGCAACATACAAATCCTAATATAAAATAATGACCGCTTACAATATATAGGCACAACAAGCAAATGACTTTGTGTCATTGCAATTATAGATATGTGTGCACTTTTTATATTGAATATAGGCAATTTCTCTTGGATGGAGTCTCCAATTCCTTCCTGCATTTCAGTGTTATGTTATAGGCATAGCATGGGTAATTTCCTGATAAAAATAGCTGCTAGTCTGTGGGGTAGTCCATGTGACAAACATATGACTGAATGAGCCTGTCACCAGTGAGAACCAGTCTGTATCTGTATCCCACGCACACCTGATATGTGATCTGTCTAGACCAATGGCGTGACATCTAACACAAAATACAAGATGGCATGTCCGCTGAGGTGTCTGGTCTCTTTGTCATTATTCATCTGTATAAAATTTTATAAAGGGTCTCTTGCTTTGCAGTATTCCTTACTATGCAGGAAATATATATATTTATAAATATATATATACGACTGTATAAGTATGTAATCAGGGGAGTGAGAAACACTATGTCTCTGTACTACATTCCCCTAGAGACGCACATCTGGCATGTGATCTGTCTCAACCAATAGCGTGACGTGTAACAAATGAGACATGGCACGCCTATGTGCGTGCCTGGATTATAACAAGATGGCTGCTGCATGAAGGAGTCATTCACCCTGCAATGCCAATGTCACAACAGTCTCTCGTGGCAGACACTGCCCTACTCATCTCCAGCTATCGAATTAGAAGACATCTTCTGTAGAAGAAGGGCCAATAGGAATACTCTCTGTGGAAGAAGAACAGAAGGTTTTCTTCCAAACAAAATATGGCCAATATACATGTCTATAATTTACATAATTCCTTGTTTACATGTCCAGTCACATATCTGAAAAGATTTGTATACAAGAAATGGCATATTTCAACCCATATGATGTAGGGGGCATTATTGGCTAATTGGTTTCTGCACTGCCATATAGACAGGAAGATTGATAGTGGAGGTAAGTAATGAAATATCTACCGAATGTAGATTGATGTCACGCTAGGACCGCAGTCACAGGTAGGTAAAGTGGGGGGAAAGTCAACCGACCACAACAGGGAAATGGGATGCTAATTGCCTTGACTTAAGACAGGAATTGGAGCTTTTTGGTGCACTGGGCAAAGTCCTGAGGTAATATCTACCAAACATAGATCAATGTCATGCAAGGCCTACAGCTACCAGTAGATAAACGTGGAGAAAACATTGTCCCACTGCCAGCTTTTTTGCGCACTGTGCAAGTATTTTCATTTCTTCACATAAAAGAGCTATATGCTACCTTATTCAAAATATTTGTTGTACTCCCGTTGGTCCCAAAGCTTACCAACTATTAAATGCATCTTCTTCACTAAGCATACAGTTTCCTCTCAATCAACCTCTCAATGGGAGCGCCCTTCCCAAGGGAAAGTGCAATAACAATGGACCGCTCAGCACACTCCTGAGAGTCACTTGACCCCACATCAATATTAGTTAGATGTTTGTTTCATGTAAATATAGTTTTGAAAGTCGGGATCAAATACAGTCTGAAAAGATATATATACAGGAGAGAACACTCGAATGTTCAGCCTCGCCCCATCAAAATGAAATGTAGGCTGTGTAAGGAGATATGACTAGAGTCCCTGGCTGACCAATATTCCCTCACAAGGAGGCATCCAGGGTGACATGCTTCCCCTCTGTCAGCTTTATGGACTTGTAGATTCCCCAGCCTTGTCAGGGGACAGCCTTGCTGTATATTTAGCGGTAAAAGCTTTTGACATGGAATACCATAGGGCACGGTCAGTTGTGAGGGACAAGTCATTTATTTTGCTAGATTGTGAGGCAAAGCCATCCATCAAACTTCTAACAGAACTACTGTAGAAGGTTAAAGTATGTGAAGCTTGCTTGGCTACTGCCCTTTACATAATAATCTTCATATCTCGTGGCAGTCAAGCCGTGCTACAGTATTAGATGAAGAAAAACCCCTGCTCTGGTCTCTGTACAGTAATGGGTGGTTATAAGCACTGAAATGTGTTTGTCTGATCAATGCTACTTCTTAATTAACTCAATTTCTCATTTTGTATTTTAATACATGTATTGCATTACCATCTTGGCATTGGTATTTGTGCAGTATTTGTTATAACTGTATTATGATCTGTATTTCCTACCTCCTGTCCCCTCCTAGCAGCATACCCCTGACTCCCATATTCTCTGTAGTAACTTTCTCCTTCCTGGTGCCTTGTCCACCGGGTGTAATGATACATTGGGTCTGGGAGTGTTAACAGGCCTCAGGGTATCCCTCGTCTCATGTTTAAAACAGTTATACAGATTCCTACTGAGTAACCTTGGAGCTTTCCAGTCTGGGACGTTTCACCAGACTCCTGACACCGGGAGAACTGCTGTAGCATGTTAAGATATGTAAAGCTTGCCTGACATATACAATTCCCTTGCCTCATGCCCTGTTTACCGGCCCTTTATCTGCTAGATGTCATGATACTACAGATGCTTTGTCATATTTATGCCTCAAAGCGTTACTGTCTGGGACTCATGGATTCCCTCTCTCTCCTTGCCTCCCTGTCTTTGTGTCTCTGTTTGTGTTTTCCAGCTGCATGTACATGTATATGCTTTGCTCCATATTTCCTCATGTATTGACCAATCCCACTTTCCTCCCCCATCCCCTCTGTCTCCCTGTGTTTGCCTCCTTCAATCTTAGGATCACTTAAGCAGCATTTTTTGTACCAATGTGAACCAGGCGTTA
Source organism: Harmothoe impar (assembly GCA_947462335.1). Classification (NCBI taxonomy): domain Eukaryota; kingdom Metazoa; phylum Annelida; class Polychaeta; order Phyllodocida; family Polynoidae; genus Harmothoe; species Harmothoe impar. The sequence continues at coordinate 76,802,460 of OX381712.1, forward strand.
AGTTTATTCTGCTCAGGATTGTGGACAGAGGTTTTGGACTGTCTCAGGGGAGCCTGACACAGTACAGAACACCAGGACACTGATTGTGTATTGATGATCATCAGTCTTACACAGGCACCAGAGAATGGTTCCACTCTCCATGCCCTACTTGTCCTCCACTGTGACTCTGTCCAAGCTGAAACCTTCAGTAAGTGCAATCTATACTAAACAATAGGACGTGCAGTTAGCTGATGAAAACAGTACCCATTTTATGGAGGAAAATCCTGCACAAAGATTTCACTAGGTAGGCAGCTAACACATACCACATCCCCAATAGTTGTACCTCCTCTGAAGGTGGTGTGTACCCATGTCCTGAACACAAATTGTCAATGTAAAGGTTCAAAATATCCCATCGAATGTTGCTACTTGAAAAATCCAAGTTGGACACAAGAATGGAGAGTGAGTAACTGCTAGACAGCAGCATATATCAGACAACACATACATAGTGGTAAGGTATTATGCCTTGCTATCAGCCATGGTGTGCCTCTGGATATTGCTATAGAAGATAATTACAATGTATCCGCTCATGATGTGACTGGATAGCTAATCATAGGACTAATGATTCTATGCGCCTCGAGTCATTATGATTTTTAGATCTGCATTGGCAGCAACAGGTACTGCTTTTTATAGTGCAGCATATAAATAGCTTCATCTTTAGTGAAGTCTTCCTGATCATATAATAATGTATAACTACATTAGTTCCTGGTTCAAATATATTTTGACTAGCAAAATACTAACTGCAATGCAATGCAGTACCTTTCCATCAACCCTGCCTCCCCTAGTACCTCCAACCCTTCCTCTACTGAGGAGGTTGTACTTTTGGAAATAGGGAACATTATTTTGTCTCTAGTTGAAACCTTTGAAACATTCTCTCTAAAAGGGGCCTGCCTGACAATCGTCTTTGGTTGAGTTGAAGATCACTTGGGATTCGAGCTTTTAAAAGGATGGCATCGCTATGTGTATACCCACAGGGCCCAGCAGTATAATGATGTTCTGAAAGAGAGCAATTTTGAGGAAGGGTTTTATAACAACCGAAACACCTCGGAGGGAGGTATGGAGGAAGACCTTTGCTTTATAAGTTAAGTAAGTATTGAAAATAAAAACTTGAAAGGCATATGTATTTTCTGGAAACATTGATGAAATCTAAATAAAGGCATATGGCATAGTCTCTTTGACAGAACACATTAAAACACTATGCGGCTCTTAAAGGGTTAAAAAAGGGCATGAAATTAGATTCTCTTGCGTTCTAGCCAAAATTGCTTTTGGGTATTTATTTGTCCCAATTGCAATACCTTTGGGAACAACCTTGTAGACATTCTTAAGTTTCATAGCCAATTTACTTTTAGAGGTGAAGCTGACCGGAGAATCCCTCTCTCATCTCGCCAAATATGTGACTTTAATGCAATGGTATATTACTGCTGATCTCGTAGGACCAGTGTTGTATCGGGCAGCAATGGAACTGCCCCTGATTACAGCACACTGATAAGGCCTATCTACAGATAGGGATGGAACGTTATGGCTAGAAGAGGCTAAACGCTAGTGAGCTCGGCTCCTGCATTTTTTAAGGGTAAAGTAGGTTTAATATGTCAGTAGAGAGAACTTCAAGCGGAAGAAACTTCAAGGAAGGATTGAAGATCACTTTGGAAAAGATTTGGTGTAAAAATATTATTTTTTAAAGAAGTTACAGACTTTTTTAGATCGCCGCGATCGCGATCTGAGACGTGGGCGATATTTAGGTGAGTTGTCCATTCACTAACGCACTGAGCGCTGCAGTGGCTCAACGGTTATTTGAAATTTGAAAAAAATCTTCAAAAAATGTCTCAAAGAAATTCTTCTAAAACAGAAAAGGCTGCTGATAAGGCGCTTAAAACTGATCAAAAGCTAGATAAGCTATTGGATGATAATAAGAAGCTGCTTCAAGACAATGTAGAGATGAAGATAAAGCTCGATGACTTGTCTGGACTTCTGACCAGAGTGGCAGACATAGAGAAAAAAGTAGAGCATGTTCCTCAGAAAATAGTGGACATTGAGGCTGCAGTGGAGAGACATGATGTACTTTTCACCGAGGTTGAGACAGCAAATTTGCAGAGAAAGTTACATTTTGATAACTTAGCAGATTGGGTGAAGAAGATTGATGATGAGAAGAAAGGGCTATCCCAGGAGGAGATCAGAAGTTTAGTAAGAGAAGAAATCCAAGCAATAGTGCAAGAAGAAGTCAAGGGGATCAAGATGGCAATTGCCAAAGAAGAATCAGTGTATGATAGGAAAAGAAATCTAGTTCTACAAAATGTGCCTGAAAGGCCACATGAGCATCTAATCAAGGATGTAGGAGATATTTTGTCAACCTCAGGTAACTAATTTTCACAAGATTTATCTGAAGCAAAGAGGATTGGAAAATTCAGAGGAATTCATAGGCCTAGCCCAATTGTGATGGAGTTCAAGACGGTCAGCAGAAGAAACCTGGCTCTTTCTGGTGGGAAGCAAATGGGAATCAATCCACTTTGTTGCAAGTTTAAATTATGTGAAGACTTGTCAGAAGAAGAGAGGGATGAGAGGGAGATTGCAAGAGGTATAGTGGATCTGGGAAAAGATCTGAAGATGAACATACACCTGTCTGGGAGTTTGGTGGTGCTAGATAATGTGAAGATTGATGTAAAAAAGGACTTGGAAAATCTACCGGAAAACCTGTCTGTGGAAAAATCTTTCGTCAGAGAACTAAGCCCTTCAATACTCTTTCAGAGTAAAAATGCCTATCTATCAAATCACCTCAAGAGAGACATTAAATATGAAGGCAAAATCTTCAACTCCAATGAGCAGGCATATTACTTCAAAAAGGCACAGGTATGTGGAAGGGAAGAAGAAGAGGGAAGCAAGATCCTAAGGTTAGCGTGTCCTAAAGCAATCAAAAGGATTGGTGACGACATCAAAACAAATGAAGCATGGGAGGCAATGAAGGGGAAGGTACTCAAGGACATAAACAGAGTCAAGTTCAGTGACCACCAAGATTTAAAAGCCAAGCTTCTTTCCACAAAGAAGCCATTAATAGAAGCAACAGGAGACAGGTACTGGGGAAAGGGCTGCTACCTGTTCACTAAGGAAGCAAAACAAGGTAAAGGAGATGGTCAAAACAAGTTCGGTATTATTCTCATGGAGCTTCGTGATGAACTCCGGTCATAAAAACTTAAATTGTGAAGAAACCCCTCGTTAATATGAAGCCAATTTTTCACACAGCGTACCTGGTGTAATTATACATTGCTTAGTATATTTCATAATATCTGAAAAAAATTGTAACGTATATTGAGAAAGCAATTTAAAAAGCCGGTAAATCCACTCGGCGTACCGGAAGTTGTAGTGTCGCCATATTGTTTACGTTAGAATTGTAGCATAGCAACGCTATTAGTTTAGTATTTGTCACTCGGTGTGCGGTAAATCAGGTTGTATTAAAACACCTTTTCTGCTGTGTAATCCTTTATATAAGAGAAAAGTATTATATTTGACGAGCAATTTTTATAACATGGTCTTATTATTGTCAGTTATCGTAAGTTATAATTTTAAATACGTCAAGTTTTTTCGGAAATAGAGTTATTCAAAATGGCGGAGTAAACAGTAAACAATGTCAGGGATCGTCGGGACGACTGAACTTCATCTTATTTCTTCCCTACAATGAATTATAGAGGATAAACAAAGAGGATTTGAGTTCAATTTGAAGAAATAGTTGGTACGCTGCGTTCTGTGAAATTTGGTACTAGTTAGAGGGCGTGTACTGCTCGCAAGAAGATAAACTGGATTAGTCAATATCGTTGTCAAGGTTAAACATGGAGGTACCGCAAATCCACTTGTTCACAGATGATAGACTGAATGAGGAAATTTACTACCAAATAGTGCAAGAAGGGGATTTTGGGTATCCTGTGTTGTTGCATAATTACGACAAAGGAAAGTTCTCTTATGTGATCAAGCAAGCTTTGTCGCACCTTTTAGTAAGGTCGAAGGATTTTGTCATAGTGGATGCTGGTATAAACAATCTACTGATTAGAGAAAAAGACAGCAGCTCACCTGAGGAAAGGGTGGTTAACATAAGAGCCTCCAGCTTAAAAGGATTAACTGCAGAAATGATGGACAATGTCAAGCTTCTAGACCTAGAGATTATGAACAGGGAATTCATAGGCAAGTCTGCAGGGTTAAAATTAAATATATCCTTATGTACAATGTCGACAGTATTACTACAGGAATACTCACCTAGTTCTCACCCCACCTTTGACTCTGATCAAGAGCTGCTGGACAATGCTGTGATTGTGGTAAATGATAAATATATAGAGTTTAACAAGAGAAGAGGTACCCCTACGCCGTGGACTGGAAGCCACGTCATACATGTAAGGAAAAAAAGGAACAAGTCGGCGAGTACAAGAGTCTGCTATGACCTGCTGGCTGATGGTTACCTGCCAGGCACGCATCTAAAGAACTGCTGGTCTAAGGACATAGTGTCAGCGATAAATAAATTTGTAATAAATTAGAGGTAGAAAGTGTAGAAAATATTAAGGCTTAGTATTAAAACAAGCTTTGATATTTTTTGAAATTTTTGAACTGATTTAATTTGATCTGATCCAATTAAATCTATAGTTATTTATAAAAAAAAGGTATAACTAAAGTTATCAAATGCTTAAAGAATTGATGTTGAAATGATATAATATAATCTTGGAAAAAGAGAATGTGAGCAAGTGTGTAAATATAGATTATAAACTTATAAGCAAATAAGTGGAATAATTATACAAATGGTCTGTTACATAAATGTAATTAATTATTGTTTATTAATCATTTTGTAAATATTATGACAATTATATATACTCAGTATAGAGAAATCAACTTGAACTTTATAGGTTTACATGGATGATTTGAACCTATGTTAGCGATATCATATTTATTGATTGAATGTGTGAAATTGGGATAATATGTAAATTAATTTATAGAAATGAGAGTTTAAAAAATAACTTTTTTAAAACCTGTTACTATTGAAGGTGTAGGTAGCTAAAGCCAATGTTACCCAAACGTTCCAAAATATTGATATATCAATGGAGTTAATGCAAGTTTCAACCCCTATCCCCTACCCCATCATCATCATCATCATTGTCATCATTGCTTATACAAGTATGGGTGTGTTAATGAAAATAATTTTGGCTTCAAATTTTAAAGAAGCTGAAAAGGTGTCAGTCAAATTTAAATGTCTGTAGTAATGAAGGGTTTCAAAAATATTTTTTCGAATGCTCAAAGTTTAATGTCAACTAAGGAAACTAATGTACATTTATTTTTAAATGAGTTGAACTCAGATGTAATTAACATATGTGAAACATGGTTGAAAGAAAAAATGGGGGATAATATATTTAATCTAGAAGGGTATATAACGCATAGAAATGATAGGTTATATTTAAATGAAGAAGGAGAAGAAAAAAGAGGGGGGGGGTCTAGCAACATTGATAAAAAATGATCTTAGACATGAGATGGTCTTAGATGAAGATTTGAATGTTATGAATAGCAATTTCGAATTATTAACGGTAAAAGTGAGTTTGCCCTTTACAAGGAAAATATTTGTATTAAATGCTTATAGGCCTCCTTCTGGTAAAATAGATGCTTTCTTCCTGCATATGATTAAAGCACTTGCTAAAATCAAAAAAATAATGGGTAAGAAAGATGTAGATATAATTTTTGGGGGAGATTTTAACATAAATTACGGTACAAATTCCAAGGCTAAAGAAAGATTGTTATTAGTTGAAGCAGCGTTTGGTCTAACCCAATATATTGCAGAGCCTACTAGGCCATTATATTCTGACAATATTTTAGATTTAATTTTCTCTAATATGAATGAGGTAGCACAAAATGGGGTTCTAGACACTAGTATTAGTGATCATGTACCTGTATTTATAGTAAGAAAAAGGATTAAGAGAAGTACTGCGGGAACAGATTTTTTAGGTAGATCATATCGTAGATATTTAAAGGATGATATGTTAAGGCATATGAGGGAATTTAACTGGGATGAATTTTTTCAATGTCATGATCCAAATGAAGCTTGGAAAATTTTCTTTGAACATTTTCTAAAATATCTTGATGAAAAATGTCCAATTCGTAGAAATATCTTCAAAAAATTTAAGCCTGAGTGGTTAACGCCTGAAATTGCACAGTTAATGAGGGACAGAGATTTAGCCTTAAAAAGAGCTAAAAAAACTAAGAAGCAAGAAGATAAAGAAGTTGCAAAACTACTTAAAAATAGGTCAAATATTGCGTCTAAAAAAGCACATAATAAATTTGTTAAAGGTAGACTAACAGCAAATTTAAAGGATCCTAAGAGTTTTTGGGCAGAGCTACAAAAACTACTACCCAAAGGAGCTAAGGTAGCAAGTCTAAATTTGAAAGATTCTAATGGTGATGATATTGCAACAGCAGATGCTTCAGATCATATCAATCAATTTTTTGCAAATGTGGGGAAAAATTTAGCGGATAAGATACCGGTAGCTCAAAATAATGAGGTTAATGGGGTGGTTAATCATAATATTGACCAAGAGTTTGAATTTCATGGTATTAATGGTGAGGATCTAATTAATGAATTAAATGATATTGACATTGAGAAATCATCAGGATTTGATCATTTATCAGCAAAGGTTTTAAAGGATTGTCTTCTTGGGATGCGTGAACATTTTTTGCATATATTAAACTCGTCTTTAACAAGTGGTATATTTCCCAATCAATGGAAAAGAGCTAAAATTACTCCAATACCTAAAGTAAAAAATCCTACAAGTGTTACAGATTTAAGGCCAATTTCCTTGCTACCTATTACAGGGAAAATTTTGGAAAAATTTGTTCATAAACAGTCAATGATGTATATTGAGGGAAATAAATTATTTACTGAGTGTCAAAATGGGTTTAGATCTAAAAGGGGAACTCAGGATACAGTGATTAGGTTACTAAATAATATTTATGAAAATCTAAATAGTGGGAAATATGTTGGGGCGGTCTACATAGATTACAGTAAGGCCTTTGATACAATAAACCATGAAAAATTATTAGATAAAATGCCTTCATATGGCTTTACTGAAAGTGTAATAAGTTGGTTTAAAAATTATCTAACAAATAGGTCACACAAAACTATAGCTAATAATGTCTCATCAACTAGCCTAGATGTCACTTATGGAGTACCTCAGGGCTCTATCCTTGGGCCACTACTTTTTATTATGTATGTTAATGATTTGTCAGATTTAAATTTTAGAAGTGAAGTACTACAATATGCTGATGATACGGTACTCTTCTTAAGTGGTAATTCATTAGAGGAGATAACAGAGTCACTTCAAAAAGATTTGGATATATTGGTTGACTATTGTGATAAAAATCAATTGACTATAAATGCTGCAAAAACAAAGTCAATGTTATATACATATGAGGTGAATAAGAAATTAGGCATTCTGAAAGTCAAGGAGAAAGAGCTGGAAATAGTAGAGAGTTATAAATATCTGGGTATTATTTTAGAAAGTGATCTCAGCTTAAGAAGGAATTAAATAAGGTCATAAGTAGGGTTAATCATAAGATATGGATTTTAGGACATTTTAGAACATGTTTTGATGACTCAACCTGAGTTATAATAATAAAATCAATGCTTTTACCTTATATAGATAACAGTATAATATTTTTCTCAGGTCTAAGTTTCACTGACCTAAAAAGGATACAGATCTTACAGAATACAGCTTTAAGAGTGTGCTTTCAGATTTATGACCCTACTGAAATTTCTGTAAAAATGTTACATGAAAAAGCTGGTGTAATTCCAGTTGATTTAAGAATGAAATATTTGCAAGGAGTAATTTGTTATCGTATGATAAATATTGGAGCACTAACTCTCATAGATAATAGGCAAACTAGAGCAGCGGATGGGCCGCTTGTAGTAAATTATTTAGCTCATACTGAGAGAGTAAGAAAGTCACCTCCTGTGAATGCTATACATGAGTGGAATTTAATTCCTGCATTTATAAGATCATCAGAAAATAAGAATTGTTTTAAAAGGGCATTGCAGCGAATAATTAGAAAATTCTTTAAGCAGAAATGGCTACATATCCAGCAGTTTACTAGAGATGCGCCAGAAAATATTTATATAAATTTGGAATAAGAAATACAGGCAATTCATTTGTAATGGTAATTGTAATGGTAACTTAATTTATGGAAATTTACAACATTAAGGTGATTAAGGTGATAATGATTCAAAATGAGGTAAATCTTTTTAAATTTCCAGGATAACTTGTATTAAAACAGTTTGATTGGTACAATGGAACACTGCATAAAAATTCGAGTTTAAACCCCTTTTGACACTGCTTAAAGCTGCAGGCAAGGTGCTTAAAGTAGGAGTCGCATCTTGTCAGCACCTTTAACATACTTTAACCTACTTTAAGCAGTACCTACATTCCTGCAACTTTAATTCCTAGTTTAAGGATCCGCAAAGCTGCTTAAAGCTGCTTAAAGAAAGACCAGCACCTTGTCACCAGCTTAAACATTCTTTAAGCAGTGCCTGCCTTTTTGCAACTTTAATCTTCTTTAAGTCACCAGGGGCGTGGCAACCGGGGGGGGGGGCATGTGGATATGTCCCCCCTCCCCACTTTTGATCAACCCCAAAAAAGGTCAAAGCAAAATGGTCAAGTAATAAGGGGTTTGCAGCACTACAGGGCCCCCAGGAGGGAGTATATGACACCTTCCCCGCGTCTTGGAAGTACAGGAAGCTGGGGGAGAGGTGTGGCCGTGTTTGCAGCACTACAGGGCCGCCAAGAGGGAGTATATGACACCTTCTCCGCGTCCTGGAGTACAGAAAGCTGGGGGAGAGGTGTGGCCGTGTTTGCAGCACTACAGGGCCCCCAGGAGGGAGTATATGACACCTTCTCCGCGTCCTGGAGTACAGGAAGCTGGGGGAGAGGTGTGGCCGTGTTTGCAGCACTACAGGGCCGCCAAGAGGGAGTATATGACACCTTCTCCGCGTCCTGGAGTACAGAAAGCTGGGGGAGAGGTGTGGCCGTGTTTGCAGCACTACAGGGCCGCCAAGAGGGAGTATATGACACCTTCTCCGCGTCCTGGAGTACAGAAAGCTGGGGGAGAGGTGTGGCCGTGTTTGCAGCACTACAGGGCCCCCAGGAGGGAGTATATGACACCTTCTCCGCGTCCTGGAGTACAGGAAGCTGGGGGAGAGGTGTGGCCGTGTTTGCAGCACTACAGGGCCGCCAAGAGGGAGTATATGACACCTTCTCCGCGTCCTGGAGTACAGAAAGCTAGGGGAGAGGTGTGGCCGTGTTTGCAGCACTACAGGGCCCCCAGGAGGGAGTATATGACACCTTCTCCGCGTCCTGGAGTACAGAAAGCTGGGGGAGAGGTGTGGCCGTATTTGCAGCACTACAGGGCCCCCAGGAGGGAGTATATGACACCTTCTCCGCGTCCTGGAGTACAGAAAGCTGGGGGAGAGGTGTGGCCGTGTTTGCAGCACTACAGGGCCGCCAAGAGGGAGTATATGACACCTTCTCCGCGTCCTGGAGTACAGGAAGCTGGGGGAGAGGTGTGGCCGTGTTTGCAGCACTACAGGGCCGCCAAGAGGGAGTATATGACACCTTCTCCGCGTCCTGGAGTACAGAAAGCTGGGGGGGAGGTGTGGCCGTGTTTGCAGCACTACAGGGCCGCCAAGAGGGAGTATATGACACCTTCTCCGCGTCCTGGAGTACAGGAAGCTGGGGGAGAGGTGTGGCCGTGTTTGCAGCACTACAGGGCCCCCAGGAGGGAGTATATGACACCTTCTCCGCGTCCTGGAGTACAGAAAGCTGGGGGAGAGGTGTGGCCGTGTTTGCAGCACTACAGGGCCGCCAAGAGGGAGTATATGACACCTTCTCCGCGTCCTGGAGTACAGAAAGCTGGGGGAGAGGTGTGGCCGTGTTTGCAGCACTACAGGGCCCCCAGGAGGGAGTATATGACACCTTCTCCGCGTCCTGGAGTACAGAAAGCTGGGGGGGAGGTGTGGCCGTGTTTGCAGCACTACAGGGCCGCCAAGAGGGAGTATATGACACCTTCTCCGCGTCCTGGAGTACAGGAAGCTGGGGGAGAGGTGTGGCTGTGTTTGCAGCACTACAGGGCCGCCAAGAGGGAGTATATGACACCTTCTCCGCGTCCTGGAGTACAAAAAGCTGGGGGAGAGGTGTGGCCGTGTTTGCAGCACTACAGGGCCGCCAAGAGGGAGTATATGACACCTTCTCCGCGTCCTGGAGTACAGAAAGCTGGGGGAGAGGTGTGGGCGTGTTTGCAGCACTACAGGGCCCCCAGGAGGGAGTATATGACACCTTCTCCGCGTCCTGGAGTACAGGAAGCTGGGGGAGAGGTGTGGCCGTGTTTGCAGCACTACAGGGCCCCCAGGAGGGAGTATATGACACCTTCTCCGCGTCCTGGAGTACAGGAAGCTGGGGGAGAGGTGTGGCCGTGTTTGCAGCACTACAGGGCCGCCAAGAGGGAGTATATGACACCTTCTCCGCGTCCTGGAGTACAGGAAGCTGGGGGAGAGGTGTGGCCGTGTTTGCAGCACTACAGGGCCCCCAGGAGGGAGTATATGACACCTTCTCCGCGTCCTGGAGTACAGAAAGCTGGGGGAGAGGTGTGGCCGTGTTTGCAGCACTACAGGGCCCCCAGGAGGGAGTATATGACACCTTCTCCGCGTCCTGGAGTACAGAAAGCTGGGGGAGAGGTGTGGCCGTGTTTGCAGCACTACAGGGCCGCCAAGAGGGAGTATATGACACCTTCTCCGCGTCCTGGAGTACAGGAAGCTGGGGGAGAGGTGTGGCCGTGTTTGCAGCACTACAGGGCCGCCAAGAGGGAGTATATGACACCTTCTCCGCGTCCTGGAGTACAGAAAGCTTGGGGAGAGGTGTGGCCGTGTTTGCAGCACTACAGGGCCGCCAAGAGGGAGTATATGACACCTTCTCCGCGTCCTGGAGTACAGGAAGCTGGGGGAGAGGTGTGGCCGTGTTTGCAGCACTACAGGGCCCCCAGGAGGGAGTATATGACACCTTCTCCGCGTCCTGGAGTACAGAAAGCTGGGGGAGAGGTGTGGCCGTGTTTGCAGCACTACAGGGCCGCCAAGAGGGAGTATATGACACCTTCTCCGCGTCCTGGAGTACAGAAAGCTGGGGGAGAGGTGTGGCCGTGTTTGCAGCACTACAGGGCCCCCAGGAGGGAGTATATGACACCTTCTCCGCGTCCTGGAGTACAGGAAGCTGGGGGAGAGGTGTGGCCGTGTTTGCAGCACTACAGGGCCCCCAGGAGGGAGTATATGACACCTTCTCCGCGTCCTGGAGTACAGAAAGCTGGGGGAGAGGTGTGGCCGTGTTTGCAGCACTACAGGGCCGCCAAGAGGGAGTATATGACACCTTCTCCGCGTCCTGGAGTACAGAAAGCTGGGGGAGAGGTGTGGCCGTGTTTGCAGCACTACAGGGCCGCCAAGAGGGAGTATATGACACCTTCTCCGCGTCCTGGAAGTGCAGGCAGGTGTAGGCACCTTTTATTTTGCTTTATTATGTGTATTAGTTCCAAAAGCACCCATCCAGCTTTAATACACATTTAAAGCTGTAGCTCCAGAACGAATTGGAGCACAGTGAGATTTCTAATTGGGCATATTTGGAGTCCCGGGGGCTTTCTAAAGAGTCCTCCTGGGACTCCCTAGCCCTTCTAGAAGCGCCACAATCCGCACCCAATGACGGCCAATGCTACACTGATCCGCTTCAGTGCACAACAGAGGTCACATGACCCCCTTAGCCAATCAGAGGGAGGTCTCGTGGCGGTCACGTGACCGTGACAGCACCCCCCTTATAATGGGGGAGCTGCTGGGGGTGCTCCTCACTTCACCACTACCTGGGCTACTGGACACACCTCCTACTACTTGCTGCCTGCTGAAGCTCTCCCTGACTGACTGCCCATCTGCCCACCTGACTGCCCAGCCCTGAAGAGGATGCCATGGGCAGGCAGCCCCCAAAAAGAAAAAAAGAAATCCCCAAATCAGAATTTCCTAAAATAAATTAGAGCAACCTTCCTGCCAATTATAATTAAATAGTAATAGTATTTTTGTATTAAATAATCAGACATAATAAATCAACTTTATGTCTGACTTTTACCAACTTTAAGCAAACCCAAAGTCCTTCTTTAATAACTTTAAGCGAATCCCAAGTCCTTCTTTAAGCAGCTGTTAGCAGCTTTAAGCAAACATCAAGCCCTTCTTTAAGCAGATTGACGCAACTTTAAGCAAAACCAAGTCCTTCTTTAAGCAACTTTAGGCGGGCCCCATGTCCTTCTTTAAGCAGCTTTAAGCATGCTTTAACTCAGACTTTAATCAGCTTTCAGACCCTCGGAAAGAAGGCCATTAAGCATGACTAAAGGTTGATTAAATTCCGACTTTTGGTTCTTTAATTTTTGCTGACAAGTTTGCTTAAAGTTGCTTAAAGATGCTTAATGTCCTTCTTTAATCATGTTTAAGCAAAGCTTAAAGCTGCTTAAATTGGAAGTATTATGCAGTGGAAGCTTGTATTAAAACAGCTTTGTTGTTGTTATTGATGTTATTGTCGAGTATATGAATCAAAAAATCTATTCATAATTTTGAGTGTACTACTAGAGTTATTTGGTTGACTTGTAATGCATTGAGTGTTTGTATCAGTGTAAAATCTGACTATAAATGATAAACTATAAGTCTATTTGGAAACTATTATGGACTAATATTTCTCATGCTGTATATTCATCATTCATCATCCTCCCTCCCCCCCCCTAAGTAATATCATCAAAGAATTCTTTAATTCTTCCTGTTATTATAAAGCAAAAAGAAGAATTGGTATTACAAATTATGAATGTTACATTTAAGGATTGATTCATTTCTTCTTATAATCCAACTGAGGAGACAATTGATAACTGCATTTGTTTGTAGAATGTTCTGTTCAGTATAATAAACGATTAAATTGAAAATTGAATTGAGATAAGGAGGTATGGGGCCCATTTTTTATCAATGCACTTCACCCTTCGCAGTGAAAAATGACTGATTGGCTGCATCCCTTACCACCCCTTACTTACCCCAACCACCCACTGCTCTAACCCTACCTCCCTCTACCACCTCTTCAGACCCTAGGCACTCAGTCATCGTTCTATCCCTATAACTCACTATGATTGCTAAACCCAATTGATGCCCCTATCCACCCCCAACTGTGTCTGTAGAACCCCTGCAGTATCAGGCAGTGCAGGGACCTGGGCTGACTGGGGCAACACACACTGATAACAGCTGATGTGATGGGTACAGTCCTGCCATTGATAAAGCAGATATGGTTCTCATCTCTTGTTGGTGCACTTAACCGTATCCTGTGAAATCAAAAATGATCCATTGACTGGAGGCAGCCCTATTTCCTATAGGATGTAGTCTGGATGATGATGTTACGTTTTAAAGTCACATGGTAGCGGAGGACGACCACCCTCAACAGGCTATGCCAAACTCAGGAAAACCTTCTAATGGAATTGGATTGACATAATGGACTACAGGAAGGAAGCTATTTGTATTGTAGAATTTAGAACTTGTGCCAACTCCCTTGGATCCGTCCTACACATGGTAGCCATGCATCATGATCACTAATGTTGATATTTAGCTGGGCATATTCTACATATGTATGCTGTAGACCTAAACATACAGGCCGCTATGGTGGCAAATGGTAAAAACCAGTATGCGGGCCAGCAGGTTGATGTGGAAAGTCAGGGATTCATGAAGTCAGACTGTAACATTAAACAGAAGTCCAAGGGGATATGGAGCTATGCCAAACAAGATGACATGACTTGCTCAAAGGGGATCTGACAAGAGCCTCCGGCTGACCAATATCTCCAAGGAAAGCAACTAAAATGATAATGCCTTCTCCATGTCAGCATTATAACTTGCAGATTGCCAGTAGCATTTAAACAGTATTAGCTGTATGTTAACTGATAAAAGTAATTTGACCTGGCAAGATATTGAGGATGGTAAGAGACAAGTCCCTGTTTTTAAGCTAGACTCTGAGTTAAAGATGGGTTAGGAGCTAATTTGGGGTGAATTTTTATATTTCAGTTTTTCAACGTATTTGTGTTAATAATGTACATACACATATGTGTGTAGCTTTTTAAATCATTCTCGTATATATAAATCCATAAAAAGTATGCCACTCTCGGTCAGAATAGGTCAGGGGACCCAACTTTATTAGAGATGGGGGTCCCCTGGCCTGTTTTTCTCTATATTTCATGCATTTGCAAGTATCGGAATGATTTAAAAAGCTATACACATATTTACACATTATTAACACAAATACCTTGAAAAAAATGAAAATGAAAAATCCACCCAAAATTATCTCCTAACCCATCTTTAAGGTCTGACTGTGTAAGGATGACTGGTGGTCAGGTGCAGTCTGGTAAGCTAAACTGGATGGAACCCTGCTAGGATGTTGAGCCCATCAACGTGACATGGGTGCCTTCTAAGGGGATATGACTGTGGTCCCCGGCTGACCAATATTCCTGCTTCCTATACAAGGAAGCAACCAAGATAAAATGCCTCCTCCGTGTCAGCATTATGGACTTGTAGATTGCCTAGCAGGATATAGGCTATATCAGCTGACTCTCTATATAGTCTAGGTCTTTAAAAGCCTGTCACTCCAGTGGACAAATCAGTCTTACTCTACATTGTGTTATTCAGTGTCCCCGACACTTTATCTGCCTCTCACCAGATAAACCATGAGTGACATTGTTCAGTAATGTTATGCTTTTGTCACACATGTAACAATGCTTTGTAACAATGGATTTGAAACTGGGTCACACTGCTATAATTGTAATGTTGAAGCCTGACATTACCACACTCCTACCTACATATAGATGGTACAGTAGAAAGGCACTGTCCCTATGTACTACAGTACATCAGTGTAATTACCTACCCATGAGTCGTGCAGTATAATGGAGAGTCTCCTTAGTAGAGCCTGGGAAGGCAAGAAACTGCTCTCTTCACTCAGCGGTGAGTGGCTTAAGGCAGTCTGTAAGTAGCAGTATATGCTGCTGGAGACTTTTTCCTGTTAAGACGAGGGAGGGGGTGGGTAGTATATATGCAGTCAAACCCCTGCCTCAGGCCACTGACATGCGGGAAAATGAAGAGTGACTAAGCCACACCATATATGTTTAGAATGTCTCCCGGTTGGTAGTGGTGGATGGGGATTTGGGGAGTTGGATGCTGCCACAGACTGCTAGTAGTAGCATGTATGCATTTAGAGACCTGTCTGAGATAACAGATGTGGATTGAGGGATGACTTTAAGGTGGGTCGCGGCCATTGCAGAAGGGACTACTGTGCAGCATTCTGCACATATTGCTTAAACATGTCAGAATAATGCCATTTTTGGTAGGCGTATGCCTGGCATGGTTCCCTATGCCCATATTAATTTTCGGAAGATTCTGACCAAAATTGAGCCTTTTATAGCACTTTCTATTTTGATGTGCTAATTAAAGGAATTTTTTTACATTTTCGAAGACCCTTCAGGAGTTTTCATTTGTGAAGTAGTTAACGGCATAAGAAAAGATAGAAAAGTGAAGTAATCACTTAAAAATATCCAAACCTACATGACGATGGCATTTTATATGAAGATTGTTAGGAATTTACCCATAATGCAATAGTTTAAATATGTGATTCAGCCCGTTTTTGCATTACTTTTTTATTTCAAAGGGCCAAAACCCTCAAATTATGCACGGCAACCCATATCAAAATTACTTTTATCTGTTAGAAGACAATCTGAACAACTTTTTGGGGAAGTCTAAGAAAAATCTGATGACTTTTACTACTAATTTTTCTTTATCATGTAAATAAACAATGACATTTTTTTCCTGCTCTCATCCTTAGTCCAACATTTTTTCCCAAAATGCAAAGTGAAAAAAATGCAAAGTTATTTTTAGAATAAAGGTGTATAACTATGCGTTTATCGTGTAAAGTTCCGGAATTCTACAGGCATTGGTTGATAGAAAATAAAATCAGACAAATTTTGACATTATTTCAGTTTTTTCAGTGTAAAATTTAATTACTTTTATTTTCCCAAATTCAATGTTTTAAAAAGTAGTGCGGCAAGCCCTACTTTTCTTTTCATTTTCCGTTTTCAAATGATTTAGGGTACTCACAGAAAACAATTTGGGAAATTCTGATGACTTTGATTCAATGGGATCGACCCACCTTAAGCTGTAGGAGACCTGTTTGTGTGTGTAGAAGAAACTCAGGGATGTAGAGGGAAGGCCGTCAGCCTGGTAAATGAAGCTTAACCCTCCAGGTATGGCATGTCACTTAAGGCAAACAGTGTAATGACACTCAGCAATGAGTAGCAGTGTATGCAATCAGAAACCTGATGCATAATAAAGAATGACTAAGCTTTTGGGGACTTTTCTATATGTGGGGAGTGGCTCAGGGTAGGAGGTAGCTGATCAGGGTTGGGGAGGGTTAAGGTCCATTGCATTGTGATAGGCAGACTATATGTATGCAGTTAGACACCTGCCACAGACGTGGAGAGAAATGAAGAATGACTAAGCTGTTGTAAACTTCTCCATAAGCACAAGGTTGGCTCACTCTGCCCCTCTATATATATATATATATATATGTGGGAGCAGCTTCCTAAAATCCTGAAGGTGTAGGGTGGGAGATGCCTGGGCTTTAATCATGTTTCTTCATTTTCATTTTGTTATGTTCTTGTACAAAGGTACACTGTATCTTTATATAGGAAAACATGGATGGAGGCAGTGATTGATAAAGGTGGGGATGAGAATATATGAAATAGGGAAAAATGCAGTGAGGAGAAAAGCAATGCTCTGATCCAGCATGTTTCAATGCCAGCATCTAGATTCACTTTTGTCCCCACTCTTCCCATTCTGCATTGTATTTCCCCATCCCCTTTCACTGACTCCCTTATCCTCCTACCACTTACCTCCTTAGGAGTGCCCTGCCTGCTGGCTGTAGTTATACCATGGAACTGGGAGTGTTAACAATCCTCAGGGAATCCCCGTCTCATGTTTAAACAGTTGTACATATTCCTACTGAGACCCTTGGGGCTTTACGCCTGGGATCTCTGACTGGAGGCCTGACAGAACTAATGTATTACTACACTGTAGAAACGTAAAGTTCGCTTGGCGAATATTCTCTTGCCTAATCTTCTGAATATTTCATTGCAGTTGATCGGAGGATAGGTGTCTGCCTGCTAAAAAGGAATATGTAATTGGTATAGGCTTGAGATGATGGAAGAGACCCAATCATAGAATTAATGATTTTGTATGCCTGAATCCATAATAGCTTTTTAGATCTGCACAATCAGTGAAAGTAAGTGCTTTATATAGTACAGCATCCATTATGTATAGGATTTACTGGGACACTTATATTTATATCATATTGTTATGACTAGATCTATACACATATATATGTGCAGGTTGCGGAAAATTTAATTTACGCTTTTTAATAAGCTTTACTATAATTCATGATTACAGAATTGTTTGTCTGAATTTTCAAAACCTAATCTGCCATGCTGTGCGCTACCACTCTTGTTCCAATTTACCTCTAGTGCACTTTGTCCAATACTCCCTCTACTCAGTGAACGGTTTTAGGAACATGAGACAATTTTTCTTCAGTTGAAACCTCTGAATTAGAAATCAGGGAGGCTTGGTTTACACTCTCTCTAAAAGG
The DNA here is from genome assembly GCA_947462335.1 of Harmothoe impar. Lineage (NCBI taxonomy): Eukaryota > Metazoa > Annelida > Polychaeta > Phyllodocida > Polynoidae > Harmothoe > Harmothoe impar. The sequence goes on from OX381712.1 coordinate 76,820,231, forward strand.
GGCCGGGCTGGGGATCAGCTCAGGTTCGACTGAAGTGCCCTTGAGATTTGAGCTTTGAAGGCCGGCACCACTCTGTGTATACCCAGAGGGACTGGCAGCTTAAGGCAGGGTAGATGTTGTCGGGAAAAAAAAGACTCCGGGGAAGAGTTTTATAACAACAGGAAAAGGTAAATCTCCTGTGGTATGTATGTGTAGAGGAGGTGTTCAATCTCAATGCCTATACTATAACATACATAGATAACGTGGGGTATGAAAATAAAAAGGCAAATGTAATGATGTAAGGAAAGGGAAATATATGAGGTCAAAGGCCTGCCACAGCCCATTGTGTAACATACAGTTGTTACTGTAGTAACTACCGGCATGTGTTTAGTGTCATGGCCACAAAATTCAGTTCAATGTTGATTCAACATTGACAACTATTTATCTATGTTGATTCAATGGTCTGTGCCCACTGGGAATATACCAAGAGGATTCAGGTATAGAATGCATTGCTTTTAAATTTGCCTTTTGAATGGGAGTTAGGTAATGCTGGACTCCTCCCAAAAGGAGTCATTATGAAGAACTCTTGGTATAGAGTCAGACTGACACAACTAGTACTGTGTCAGGGCAAAAGCCTCCCTGCATGTTGTTACAGACATAAAAAGACATGAAACGAAAGGCCCTTTACTGGAATTAGATTCTCTAGAGCTCTAACAGAAATTGCTTTGGGGCCTTTGGTTGCAATCCTTTCACTGAGGGAATAACCTTGTGGTGGTTTTTAACTGTGCTTAGAATGCTCACTAAGCGTCACAGACGCCAGCCAATCCCCCTATTTAGACAAAGACAAACTTGGAAGTCCTTCTCCAAGCAGCTGAAATCTGCTGTTAAGGCTAATTCTTAGAATAAACAGAGATGTATGGCAAGTCCTCTCCTCAAATCATGCTCTAAGCTCATTCATGCTTTTGCATCTGGCTTAGATAAAACCAGGGGCCTTACATGTGTATTTATAGCCAAGCCATCTGATTGGCTAGAGCCCTGAAAGAAACATATTTTTTAATTGGATTTAGTATTTCAGTGTGGATACCCTAACACTCTTTATCAATACTGTAGGTCTTCTTCCTTTTTAAGTGTTTTATTAAGGTATATAGTATTTATGTTAAATAACTGTGCATATAATACTGCAGAACATATCTTGCAATGATACACTTCATAACTAGTATGTCATCATTATCATCTTGTAACTATGAGGGATGAGGTGAAAAATGAAGTATGTTGGCAAGTTTCACAGACAAAGTGCAAGTATATCTGAGATATTTCATGTGGATATGTCACAATACTAGCTGTGTTTAACATACATAAATATAAAAAATGTATTCACAATCTTCATCTACTCTGAATATCATAAAATACAATAAAAACTATGTGTATAAGGAGTGAACTGTGATGGCACTTGCAGCCTGATGCTATATCAGCAGCACTTAAAGTATATATTCAAGTGGCATAATCACCGAGCATATCTTATTTACAATTCTAATACTGTTCTAGTCTACTAAGTGGTTATGTGTGAGTGGTGAGATTGTCCCTTTAACTAGCACATCCCTCTGGTGGGTGTTTTCTGCACCTTAGCCTGTCCTGCTCTGTCTGTAGGAAGAACATCAGCAGACTATATTTGCAAAAGGTCAAAAACTGACAGCAGACTCCTCGTCCCTCCAATACCAGACAGTGATATGCTCTGGTACACCCCTACACCACCCCTTTCTGCCCCTACACCACCCCCTACACCACCCCCTACACCACCCCTACCAACCCTTGCATCCCAAACACTGCCCCTTCAGACCCAAGACACTCAGTCATCTTTCTTATGCTATAACTTATGTGATTGCTAGACTGAGTGCTTGTATATAGCACTAACTGCCTACACTGATATTCTTTGACTCCCTAAGTTACCAACCTAGTTTAGTTATTATTGTTGGGTTGGTCAGTACTGACCAACTCACTATAGCCTTCACCATTTTAATGAGTTTTAGGCTGAGTCCTTTGCAGCTTTTAAACTTTCTGTGTACAGGACCCCTGCTGCATTGGATACCACAGTGATATGCCTTAGACCCCTATCCCTAACCACCCCCTACCACCAGCTACACAATCCCTACCGCCCCCTGAATCACCCCTAACAACCTCTCAGACCCTGAACACTCAGTCATCTTCCTACCACTATACCTCACCATGATTGCTAACCCAGTGCTTATATTCCCACCTTACCATGCTTTGAGGCTCACTGCTGTATGGGGCAGTGGAAGATCCCGCGTCTGGGACAGCTACACATAGAGCTGATAACATAGGTAGAATTCTGTACACGCATATATATATAGGGGTAAGGGACCCATTTCTTATCAGCACACTTTACCCAGCAAAATAACAATTGGCTGAACCACAGGATGTGTCCCCTGACATCTCCTAGAGGATATAGCCTGTACATGGCACCCATCAGGATAACTCTGACCACTGGTGTATCCCTCAACCCTCCTACTAAGAAGGCTGTAAGCACCCCACAAGACTCCCAAGGGAGCCACATTATGGTGCCAAGAGGCCCGCTGCTGTATAGGATGTAGAAGAACCCAGTGGCAGAACACACTGATAAGACGCATACATTCCTGTTAACAGATAAGATGGGATAGGACCCATTCCTTATCGGTCTTATCCATGAATGATGGCTGTCCGTATCTGCTATAGGATATAGCCTGGATACCCATTCCCATCCTATCTACGGTACCAATCAGGATAGTCAATGCTTGGCGGTGTGAAGACGGTATATCCTTTAACCCTCCTACGGATGCATGCTGTAGAAACAGCACTATATACAGACCTTTAAGGCGCACATTATAATAGACAAGTCCCACCAGCAAACCATATCATGATAACTTACCTTATGTTATATAGATGCATACAGGTGTCATGTAGCTCCAACAGGTGGCAGCACTGCCTTATCCAGGGTAAATCCATACATGCACTGATTGATGACTAATTCTATTACTTAAATAAATCCTGAACTTGACACACCATGGCACTTAAGCCTATACAACTCCCCCCACCATGCACTTTGGGCTGATTATAGTGGTTGCCTGTGCCTTTGTAGTACCAGCGTAATACCAGAGTAGCCGACTTACTACTCGATCAGGTGAAGCAGCTACAAGGGTTTAAGTAATCCCGGTAGAGGAACACCAAGAATTGGCTGTACTGACTCAACTGAAATACACAACAGAATTGGTTTTTCTATGTGATCCACAGTATCGTCCAGATTGGTAAATCCTCTGGGTATGACTGTGTTGAGTGTATGATTCACTACAGTATGCCTGTGTATATGAGTAGTATATGAGTAGTATTTACAGACGCTGCTTTGGACCTGGAGATGAACATCCAGTAGGCCTATGTGAATGGTAGCTATGCACTCAGTAGTATATAGAAGCTATGATTTGAGCCAGGCTTATGGATGTAGTTATGTAGTAAGTACTGCTGTATATATATAAGCAGTTATTTAGGTCCAGATGGTGGATATCCTCAACATTATAGACACATCCTGTTCATTAAGGTCTGTAATGACCTTAGCTCTATGGCTTTCCTGTACATATATAGATATTAGTGTATAAGCCATTTAGTTTCATAGTAAGCGCTATATATACATAAGCACTGATTTACATCCGGATGGTGGATGTCCTATACTTTATAGAATATTCCGAGTCGGCAATTGCCTTACTTGCTCTCCCGTATATAAGCCCTGAAGTTATAGTAAGCACTATATCTATACACATAGACATTGATTCAGGCCCGGACTGTGGAATAACTCCCAGACACCCCTATGCGGCCTCACACACTGCCCGGGGAGTGAGTCGTTGATAGATATTGATCACGGTCACTGCAGGGGTCAGTACCAGGGGTGGGTCATGTGATCTGCACCCAATACTGCCCCTGGGTGTTAGGCACCGCTACGTGACGGTCCTGTCAGCACAACAGCAGCGCCACCAGGGGAGTAGTGGCAGCAGCCGGAACTAAAGTCTAAGTGAATCTCGTGCCGGTTTTGATTTGATAAATTTGATGCATACGGTTGTAATGGCGACATCGAATTGGAGCCGATGTGAGAAAAATTGGCAGTCTGCAGAGGAAATCCAATATATTTCCTATATTGGATGGAAGTAGATTTTGAGGCTCTATTTGCCACACTGGTAATCACGTGATCATATACATTGCATAGAATGCAGGAACCAGCACAAATATCCATAGGGTGACAAAATGGCAGCTTATAGGGAGATATCCATTGCATCCCTATACATATAGAAGCACCTTGCCTGAGGAGGTGAGCGACTGGCTGCAGTTGGTAACCTTATCCAGATATATTTGAAAAAGAGCCTTCCATATGAAGCTCTGCTTCCCCAGGTCTATCCTGATTCTGTAGAAGTGGCCCGAGTCACTACCCTTTAGAACCTTGTAAGCCTATATCGAGCATGTAGCTATATTTCCATCAGTGCAGGCCCTACCATATAAAGCCCCACCTCCCTCAGTCTATCAGGGTTCTGGGGGCTCTAAGCGGGTGGATTGTAAGCCCCCTCACTCTATCAGAGTGTCAGGGTGTATGTCCCAGCTTTAAGGCTTTAGGCCTGCCTCCTCTCTATAAGGCTGTGCAGTAGATGTAACAGCTTTGAGGCTTTAGCACGAGGTACCACCAGGAGGTATGCGTTACCACTGCCACACTGATACCTCCACCCCCTGAAGCCCTTTAATACCACCACTATGCCATGCGTCACCCATATCTCCTACCCAGGATGACACTCTGATGCAGGCGGAGAGTCACTGAAGCTCTCTCTGATGGTGTAAATCCTACACAGGCTTAGTAGGGGCTATATTGGGGGACCGAACTAGATATATGCATAAGCCACCCCTGGCTACAGATGGTGTTAAACATACAGAGAGAATGGTATCTCCATGGTGCCACATCTTGTTACAGAATGTAAGCCCATTGCTGCCAGCAGGGGTAGGAGGGCTGGTATCCAATCCCGGGACTCAGGCTGCCGGTACTACCAGCACTTTATATAGGGTCTGAAGTGTGCTCCACTAGATGGGGGAGATGGCCTTTGCCTCCTATATATACCACCACATTGAGGTTATATAGCCTCTGCTCCTGTATATGCTCCCCCACTCACTGTTTTCACTTCCAATCCACTCTGAACCAATCCCAGCGCTCAGGGGGAGGGTGCTCGCGGCTCTTTATATAGGGCCTGGATGGGGCACATGAGATAGAGTAGACACTTGGTCTCTAGAGCTCCCTATGCCGGTGGCTGTATATCAGCCGTGCCTGTGTTGTGTCCTCGGCGCCTCTACCCTAGCTGCCCTAGTGTGTACTCCTATATGTAAACCCCCTACAGGCGTATCCTAAGAGCCCCTCAGGATTTTACTCCTGATCTTATTGTAGATCTGTTGCTAGGTAATCCCAGGACTCTCAATGGTTCTCTCACAAATTCAGGTGGAGTGGGTTCAAGGCCCGTTTCACTCTGGAGACTTTCCTAGATCTGCTGGTAGGTTGTGCTTGCTGTAGTGTGTATTCCTATATGTAAATGCCTGCGGGAGTATCTCAGGATGTGAAATATCCAGAGATCAGGTGGGTTCAAGGCTCGTTTCACTCTTGAGACGACTGTAAATTGCACTTGTTCTAGTGTGTATTTCCATATGTAAACCCCTGAGAATATGAACCAGCAATGCCTTGTATGGGGAATTCCTGGTAGGACCAGACTACTACAGCCTCTAGTACAGCATCCATGAACCAGCAGCGCCTTATATGGGGAATTCCTGGTAGTAATCCAGCCGCGTGATGTACTAGGACCTCCTCTAGCAGCTCTCCCTACCTCCTCTCAGTCTCCTCTAGCAGCGCTGCCTCCCCTCAGTCTCGATCTACCTCCTCCTGGTGACAGAGTGAGTGGGGCCAGACTCTGTGAAGAGGAGTCACGGCTGACTAGAGTGCTTACCCTGCTCCATGTACTATTGGCACTTCTCCTGACGTAGGTCCCCTTACCCTGCTCCATGTACTATTGGCACTTCTCCTGACGTAGGTCCCTTACCCTGCTCCATGTACTATTGGCACTTCTCCTGACGTAGGCCCCTTACCCTGCTCCATGTACTATTGGCACTTCTCCTGACGTAGGTCCCTTACCCTGCTCCATGTACTATTGGCACTTCTCCTGACGTAGGCCCCTTACCCTGCTCCATGTACTATTGGCACTTCTCCTGACGTAGGCCCCTTACCCTGCTCCATGTACTATTGGCACTTCTCCTGACGTAGGCCCCCTTTGCCTGCATGCACCACCGAGGCAATCCTGGGGATCAAGTGAGTGGGGTTACAGACACTCTGGGTAAAAGGTATTGATGGATATTGAACGACTGAGGGTAAACAATTGGTGGTTGTCCTCTTCTGAATGTTGCTGCTATACTGTTGTAGATTTGCTACAATTTGAGATGATTGTTTAAACAGTTATTATTCAGATATTGCAATTCAATATACATGCAAAGCATATTTATATACTATATTCCAATGGATATGGGAAGAGGCTTTAAATCACATAGAGGGTAATCACATGGAGACCCATACAGACATCGCTCACACACCGCAGATATGCGGACTCAGGCCAGACACTTCCCTCTGTCTGTCCTGTCCACCATAATCCACTTTGGTAGTGCTTCTAGTGAATACATGTAAATCCGATGTGATGGCAGCGCCTCCAATCGTGACCCCAACCATCAGTGGTAATACTCTGAGCACTGTATAGTAGTCATATAGGAACCATACAAAAACTAGTACACTCCAAGAATTTAATATATATGCTGACCAGTATGACACTGAGTGGTAGTAATGTACGATGTTATGCTATAGCGTATACTTTATACTAGCAGTACTACATCAGGGCATCCACTGCCACGGACCACTCGCCCTATACTACCGAGTAGGTATAATGCCTCCAGGCCACCCGTACAACCACTGGGCTAGCAGCTGGCTATTCAATCCTACCAGTAGGGGTCGACGACCGAGGGATTGTATGGCAACGTAATCCACAGTGTCTGCTGTTTGTCCTTCTGTGATTGTACTAGTAATTGGGTCTAACGCCTCCAGGATGCCTACAACACTGGCTGGCTTGCCTCTACACAGACCAAAGGCTGGGGCTGTGCAATCCTCACTGCCAGGGTTGATTACCGGGGCGTTGTATGGCACTAGTAATCAGTAATGCCAAATGTCCTACCTCCCCGTATAGCAGTAGTAATTGGATGTCAACCCTGCAGGGTGCCTACACTACTGGGAGGTTACTGTCTACAGAGGCTGGAGTGTGGCTGCACAGGCCTCCCTGCCAGGGTCAGTGACCGGGGTACTGTATGGCACTAGTAATCTGCAAAGTCCACTGTTCTCTGTGTATAGCACCAGTTATTGGGTGTTATCCCTCTAGGGGTCCCTGCAGGTTGGGCAGGAGGGATGGGGGGACTTCTCTATGACATGGGCTGGGGGGCATTGACCTCCTGTCAGGTCTTGTCAGTGTAACTCCTATACTACCCACACGGTCCATGCGCTGACCATTAACTACCCCGAGCTACTAGATGTATGCAGGAGTTGTAGCAGGCTACAGCCAGCCAGACATATAGCACTAATACCAGCTGGGCACTCCACGGCAGCCGCTGCCGCACTAGGTCCTGCCACAGTCCCTCTCTCTATCCAGGAAACTGGCCTTCTCAAGGGAGGGATCTTTACTTGGAGATACCCCTCACTTCTGTCAGAGCTTGTGCTGTGAGATAGTAACAGTAGCAGGCTACTCCACTGAGTCCTCTGTCTACCTCCTCATCAGATACTGCCACAGTCCCTTTCTCTCCAGGACCCTCAGTCCCTCTGCATTGGGATTGCCTCTACTGGCAGATGGATGCACTAATGCTCACTTCCTTCAGATATCTCACACTGAGATAATGCTGTCTCCAGGCAGGCTCTAATACTCCTAGACTTGGATAGCCCCTATCAGTGCTGAATCCCTCTGTGTAACGTAGCTGCTATATCCAACAGTCCTATGGGCTAGTCTGGTTGTGGCTTTGCCTTATAAGACCATCCCTAGATCAGCGGGGGACTATACACTAGACCGCTGCTATACTGGTATACTGTCCAGCCTCTAAATCAGCCCTCTATGACTCCCATACTCAAGGATGGGCCTCTTTACTATCTCTGTATATGCGAGGAACGTCAACCTTCTAAATCAGTCCTTTATGACTCATATACCGAGGATGTCTCTCCATCCGCCCAGGCCCCTGTACTATCTCTTGGCTCCCCCGTGGGACGCTGCTCCTATACTATATAGGTGCCGGGAGAGGTTCCTCCAGGGTTGACATTGTAGTAACTGCAACCCTCTACTCCAGACTCCTCCAGACTCTTCTAGGCACTGCTGCTACTGCACCCTCTGCCCCCTCCAGGGGTGGAGCTACATGCGTAGGGTAGCAGTAGTAGTAGCAGTAGTAGTTGTAGTGGCGAGTAAACTGGAGGTACTACTAGGTCATATTAAGCACTGCACCCCCTGCCTCCTCTAGGGTAAGATAGCATGTATAGGCTCCAGGGTAGCAGTAGTAGTTGTTATAGTAGGGAGTCAACTGTAGGTACAACTACATCATATTAAGCACTGCACCCCCTGCCTCCTCTAGGGTAAGATAGCATGTGCAGGCTCCAGGGTAGCAGCAGCAGTAGTAGTAGTAGTCACCAGTAGGCTGTAGATAGTACTAAGTCATATTGAGCACTGCACCTCTGCCCTTCCAGGGTGAGACTAATAGTTTAGCCGCAGTAAGTAGATTGTAGCACAGTCCTTCAGGGCACGACAGTTATTGTTGGCAAGTCACACAGAGCTAGGCTATACCGGCCTCTTTACGTTTACATGTGCATTAGGAGCCCAGACGGTCGGGAGGCCTGTAAGTAGTAACAGTAGTGTGCAGTATGAAGCTGGGTATTATAGTACTCCTACCGTCCTCATCAAACACCGCTCCCTAGCAGGGGTAGCAGGCAGGCCAGTAGTAGAAGTAGCGGTAAAGATTGCTGTTTGTAGTAGGCACAGTGGTAGTAGGGGCCGGGAGGTACTTCTAGCCTTCTACGTCTTTATAGGAGAGTTACAGCTGCTACACCCTCTTCTCTCATCTCAAGGGTAGGATAACATGGAAAGTAGGCAGCGGTAGTAGGGGGTGAGTGGTGTCTGTGAGTGTAGTAGTAGGCAGGTCAGTGGTAGTAGGCAATATAACTCTGCCTCCACGAGCTTGTGTCATAGAGCATAAGTATAAGAATGTAAGTATAGTAGTGCAGGGAGAGTGTTCTGTGAAGTCCCTCCTCCCCTACACACTAGAGCCCTCTCCTTTAGTGGCAGCCTCCCTATCTGACTGCCTCCTCAGCAATGGCAGCCACCACTTCTACAGGGTGGAACAAAGTAAGTAGTAGGCACAGCAGTAGTATAATTAGTAGTAGAAGTAGTGTGGTGTAGGGAGAAGTATGAGGTAGCTTTCATAGCTCCTTCTCCAGGTTGGGACAAAGTAAGAAGTAGTGGAAAGGGCAGTAGCAGTAGTAGTGTGGGTGGGGAGAGTGCTGTGAGGTCCCTCCTCCTCTCCTACACACTGGAGTCCTCTCCTCCTGTAGTATTAGCCTCCCTCTCTAACTGCCTCATCAGCTGCAGTACCAGTTCCTCCTCCAGGGTGGGACAAAGTGGGTAGTAGTAAGCAGGCCAGTAGCAGTAGTGGTGTGGGGTATGGAGAGTGCAGTGAAGTCCCTCCTCCTCTACTCACTGGAGCCCTCTCCAGACTGCCCCACTACTCTCTGACCGCCTCCCCAGTAGCAGTAGCAGCAGAGTTGAAGCTATCACACCCTCTCCTCTCCTCCAGGCTGGGACAAAGTAGTCAGTAGTAGTCAGTAGTAGGCAGTAGTGATGTTAGTCGTGTAGGGCACAGTGCTGATAGCCCTCTCCGATAGTGTCAGCCTGCCTCACTCCACCAGTCCTCCCTCTACAGTCCCTCACCAGTAGCAGTAGCTAAGCACTCCTCCAGGGTGGGATAAAGTGTGTAGTAGTAGTAGACAGGGCAGTAGTAGAGCCCTCTCCTGTAGTGCCACACTCTGTGACTTCAGTAGCAGTACCAGCTCCTCCAGGGTGGGACAAATTAGGTAGTAGTAGACAGGGCAGTAGTGGTAGTGTTATAAGTATGGGGTAGGATCCCTTATCTCCTACACACTGGAGTCCTCTCCTCCTGTGTCACCCCTCCCTGTCTGACTGCCTGATCAGCTGCAGTTGCCAGTCCTCCAGGGTGGGACAAAGTGGGTAGTAGTAGGCAGGTCAGTAGTGGTAGCAGTTGCTGTCTGCAGTAGGCACAGTGGTGGGAGTGGGAGCTGGGTTAAACCCCTACCCTCCTCCTCCTCCCCCTCCTTAAGTACTGCCTTTATAGCTAAGTTACAGCAGCCACGCCCTCCCCTCTTCTCCAGGGTGACACAAGGTGGGTAGTACTAGGCAGACAGACCAATAGTAGTAGTACACACTGGAGTCCTTTCCTCCAGTGTCAGATTGCCTCCTCTGTAGCACCAGCAGCTCCTGCCCCGTCTGCTCCTGACCCGACCACTGCGTGCTCCGCCCATTCGTCCCCTGCACCCCTCCTCCTGCCGTATCCTGACGCTGCCTCGTCACCTGCAGCAGTCCCGCAGCACAGCAGCCCCGCACCCACAACCCGGCCACGTGCTCATTGGCTGTTAGCCTGCAGGCAGGATGTAGGTCCCGTGAATGCAGCCAGGAGGCAGCAGCGTCCGGAGTGCTGTTAGTGGTAGTGTTACAATGAATGTAGAGGGACGGCCTGTAAACATGCGGTAGCTAAAACACAGCCACAGACATGTATTCAGTATATTGTTGTGCATGGTCACAGCTGATCACAAGTCAAAGACAAGTGTACTCAGCCTTGACCATGCACTGCACTGAAGACTGTGCAGTAACTGTGATTTAACTGGCTTATACCACTACCAATTACTTTGAATGTTTGTATGTGTTTTATACACTGCAGCTTTCTTTTGTTCTTAAAGTGTGGTACAAGTGCTGGACATGTGCACGCATTGACAACTTTTATATAGACTTTTCTGATTGGCCAAATAGCTGGTTGGTGGTGATCAGTAGTGTCACAACTGTAAATGAGCAGTGAGATGTTTGCCAGTGTTTTAGATCAATGGGCAGGTACCAGTGGAGAAGTTTGATGTTTGCTAGTGTTTTGGTCTCCTAGGCAGGTACCAGGTAACCGCAATTTTGGTGGGAATTATTCAAAAAATGGTGGACAAGATGGCAGCCATATACAGTCCCTCCTCAGGCCTGGGACTGTCTAGCATCCTATCTGCCCCCCCCCCCCCCCCCACATCATGGTGCACCTCCCCTGAGACCTGCCACAGTGTAGGGACATAGTCTGGGTCTGGGGAGGCACAGGGAATCTACTGGGGGATGAGGAAGTAGGGGACAGGATACAGGGGGAGAAAAGAGGAAGGAAAGGAGTGGGGTAGGGAGGGAAGTAAGGAGGGATGGATAGAGGGAAGGAGGGAGGGAAGGGGGAGGGCGGGAGGGAGGGCGGGAGGGAGGGAGGGAGGGAGGGGGGAGGGAGGGAAGGAGGGAGGGAGGGAGGGAGAGAGGGAGGGAGGGAGGGAGGGAGGGAGGGAGGGAGGGAGGGAATGAGGGTGGGAGAGAGGGAGGGAAGAGAAGAAGGGATGAGAGTAGCCTGGCAATAGGGATGGAGCCATTCACAGAATATGTTGTGGGGGCAGGCAGGGAGGGGGGGAATGGCCAGATAGAAAGTTTAAAATATAGGGAAGAAAGAAGTCAAGAAGGAAAACACGGGTGGAGCCAGTGATTGATTAAAGTGGGAATGATAAGATATGACATAGGGAGAAATGCAGTGAGGAGAAAAGCAATGCTATGATCCAGCATCTATATTCGATATATACGTATGTCATTTTAGTATTCATATTGCATCACTGAACACAGCACCGAGAGTATATCCCATACATCTCCAAACAAAAATACCAGAAACCCAGCCATGAAGATGGCCAGCAAGCAGCTGAAGGAAATGAATCTGGTTGCCGTTTTCTTTCAGCGTTTCTTTTTTTTGTAGCTCCCTACACTACTCCAACCCCACAGCTGCAGGTCTTGGCCTATTGGTCCTCTACAAGACAAAGGTCCCATGTGTTTCCTTCCTGAAGCAGACACGTACCGGGAGGGGTAAGAGTCAGTCCGCAAGGTTTAGATGGCCAAAGACCCTGATAATGGAAAGGGGATGCCTCCCTCACCTTCCCCCAGTCACCCTCTTTCTCTCAAAGCTGAGAGCTTGTGGTATCTCCGGTTGTGAGATTGCCTTACATCCCTAGCTGGTCCCATTTGTTTTGTATCTCCGACCGAGGGGAACACAGAGGCGGCAGAGTCTGGCCACACCTTTCAGACAGCCAGACACCTGACTAATGGGATCTTATTGCAGTGAGAGGGGTGACGGCCATGTAGACGGCCGCACTAGATGTATGTCTGTTCATATTCCCAAAGGTATAGGGTGGGAGATGTCTGGTCTTTCCCTTTCATTTTGTTTTGTTACTTCATATCTAAATATAAGCAGATATTGCTGGCACAAAAGGAACCTTCCTACTTTACCTCCCACAGTCACTTACCACTGCTGAGAGGAAAAAGGGCAGGATTCTGTCTCTGTCAGAAAGAAGTTGCTCTTATTTCAAATAAGAAATATGGACATTGTAAAAGGTGGTTTTCTGGTTAGAATTCAGGAAATTTAAGGCTGGTATTGGTTTTTATTTTTTATGGAATACGACAGCCCCATTGATTTAACCAAGGAGTGCCGTATTTAACACCCCCCGTTAAATAACCCATGGCCGTATTTAACGGCCTGTGACGTCATCAAAATGACGGTTTGTTTACATTTGAACAGCGTAGAAAAAAGCTATTTTCAACCCTTCACCCCCCAGTGGGCCCTAAAAATTTAATTTAACTTATTGACCCTCGGGCCGCATTTCACTCGGCCTGCGGCCTCGTGAAATACGGCCCGAGGCTCAACTCGTGAAATAACCCTCCAACAGACCAAAAACTCGTGCACCTTTGTCTATTTATATCTATAATTCCCTGTGGCTGAGAGTAAAAACCTCTGTTAAATAAATCTATGGGCTTTTACAGGTTACATTCTCTGCCATTCTGACCAATGAATACATCTGTAGGGGTGTGTATGGTTACTATTATAGTTATGGGCAGGTTCTGCTGGATGTTGGTTCCGAACCCTGTTCCAAATAGATCAATAAAACATTTGCAGTCTCTGTAATCCTCTAGAGAGATAAGAACTAGATGCAAAAATGACACCACAATCTACATTCCACTTGCACCACCTATATTACATTCCAATAGATGCTTGGATGACAGTGGCCCCCGTGATGCTATAGCTGTGACCCCGTGCCCCATGAAATTCTAGACATAACAGAACGTCCGGTTGATGTTCTATAATGTAACGCATTAACCCTGAGGCCACCCTGCTGGTGTCTAAGGTATCAGAGGGTCCTATTGGTCAGTTGGTTCACATGTGACCTTTTTCAGGGCCTCCCATTGCTCTACATACATGTATTGTACTGGTAGACAAGACCTGCATCTTATTGGTCATTGTGCACAACCCTCTGCTAAATTTGACACCCTCTCCCACCATCCAATGTGACACCCTCCCCCACCATCCAATGTGATACTCTCCACCAGTGCTGTCCAATATCAGAGAGGTTCTGTCTGCCACAAGGGTATGGTCAGCAGAAAAGATACACAGTATAAATTGGTGATCTTGACTTGTGATAATGTCTATAGTTGGTATCTGCTTCAACATGTTCAAATTAGCCCAGTTATCTTTCTGCATTCACTAAGCAATGACAGTTCTGATTGGTGGGGTTGGGTAGGCCCCTTCTGAAATCCAGTTCAAAAGTCTAAGCTACAGAAAGTTTGTTCCAGTAAAACAACAGGAACACCCTTAGGATAATCCTTGATTGCAGATCTAAGATGGCAATTGTACCTCCAAGTCCCTAACATCACCCGGCAGCCCTAGACCTGAATCTAGATGACTGTCTGCTAGTCTATTGTCAAACTATAGAGGTGGTTTTTAATGTTGCTCGCACTTCAAACCACCATAAATATTTATTTCCATCTAGGCTGCGGCTTGCGGCAAGAGGCAAAAATCGCATTTGTGCTTATCAGAGTCTTCATCTTTTAAAGCCCTCCCTGTGGATTTGATAAAGATTTATTGTTTATTAAATGCTGGTGGCTTTTTACTACTGGGGAGTATTATGGCACAGGAAAATGTCAATAAGTTGTGCCTTTTAGTTGTATTGAAGTTGTTCAGTATGTAATGGGGGCACATGGCCTTTTGCTTTGCACTTCTCTATCGTTTATTGCATCTTGGGGCTTGCTGCATAGTGTAGAACCTCTGCCAATATTGTGCTACACCTAGAGAGGCAATGTGTTGCTCTCTGGCAAAGCAGGCACAAGATAATGTCAATAAGTCCTGCCTTTTCTGTGTAGTCGGGTAATTCAGTGTGAAATAGGGTCACACAACATCTTGCTTTGCGTTCCTTCGATCTTTTTTTGGTGACTGCACATTATAGGGCCTTATCCACAAGTAAAAATATATCTTCAGTGAACATGGCCAGCAAAAGGAATTTTTAGCGAAATATTTTGTTGGAGGTTTTTCTCCATGTGAAAATGCAGATCATTTTGCAAATGATTTGTGTTTTGAATGAATAGGTGCCAGAATTTGTCCATTACTATTCTCTGTGGGTCAACAAGTTTGAGCTCAGAGAAGGGTTTTGATTTTCTGCTCTCTCGTATTACTCCCTACGTCTATGCACTACTTTCATGAACTCGCCATTTAGTTTTTTTCAATAGGAAAATTGCTAAATGACACAAGATATTGAGCTACGAAAGTGCTGTGGGCGATAAAAGGGGGCACTATCGCTCTGACAGAAGTCTGTTTCTGCTAAAATATATTGTTTTCTTAACCATTAATGGTTCAATATACTTAGAAATTTGATGTAATCCTTACTGCAATGAATGGCAAATGGCCAATCCAGTGACTTATTGCGATGCTCGATTCAAAGGTCTCAGCAGTAGCCTCTGGCAGATGCTGTCAAAGTGGCAAAGGTTGAGTCAGCTGCTGCAGCTTGTTCCCGTAGTAGCGTGTCTGTTCTAGCCTCACTACTGGTACACATATCATGATCACAGCGCCCCGCTAGCATGAAAGTGGTGTATAGGCAGATGATGTTTCTTTAGTCTTTCCCCTCTGCTTTGATGATGTCATATTTCATCTATAAAGAAGACCTTGGCGCACTGGTGTCTCAGGATGCATGTTACCCGACCTGGAATCTCACATGTAGCTAAGAATAAGGATTTCATTTCAGCATTTACAGAAAGGGTCGGTATGACACACCAATGTAGCACTGGTGAGTTGCTTGCCTGGGCTGCATTGGTGCATCATGACGACATGGGGGGTCCCGAGCTCCTAGGAGGGCGGCAGGGCTTTCAATTTGACTCATGCAGCTAAAGTAAGGATTACTGTTCAGGGCCAGTTGAGGCAGGCAACTCTGTCAATGCAGCTAAAGTAAGGATTACCTTTTGGGACTATTTTGAGGATGGCAAGGTTTTCTATGAGGCTTAAGGTTGGTCGCTACCCTTCGATCAAAGTTAACAGAATCTCCCTATTCTTTTTCTACATGCAGTCTAGATCATATAGAATTGGAAAATGAAAAGAAAAATGGGGGGTCCCGAGCTCCTTTTTTAAATACAGAATTTTTTCATTTTGCACAAAAAAATGGAAATAAACATAAAAACTTCCATGATTTTTCTCATATCAACCATTATGCACAGAAATGTGAGACCTCACATGTAAAGCGTTTATATGTTTAAGTTTACTGCAATAATAATTTTACAGTTGTATGTAATAGCATTCTGGGTATTAAATATGATGTTTCCATAAAAATAGAAATAAATTTTTATTATTTTGTAGCCTTATTAGCTAAAAATAGTATTCAAACTTAACAGAGATTTTTAAAACTGTCTCAGAAAATAGTTAAGATCATTTGCTAACATATCAAAGTGCTTTTGATAGGGGGTCCCAGGCATATTTTTAGGTTTTTTAGCCTTTGAAGCTAAGAAATAGTGCAAAAATGGTCTAAATCCTTCATTTAATGCCTGGAATAATAGCTTAATTGGTAAGAGTCAGGGTATAAAATAGTTGTACTTTATGCCCTTGGTTACTTCAAGCAATGTAGTGACATTTATATAAATCTAGATAATGATTTATTGATTAATAATTTCAATATTCTAGCTTATGTCAAAAATAGCAAATATTATTGTCTACAAATATAGCAAATATTCAAAGTCTAATATAAAGCTCAATTTTGCTCAAAACTGTCCAATTATTGGATATTGCTTAGTCATACATGCACCCTGTGATTTGATATCAGCTCATTCAGGCACACTTAAGCTATATATGCGTAGATACCTGCACAGTGGGTCCATATTCAAGAGGTAGCGGTCCACCTTAAGTAAGATTTTTATTACTATTTCAGGGTTGCATGGCTCTTCCTGCAGCTAAAGTAAGGATTACTTTTCAGTACTATTTCAGGGTTGCAGGGCTCTTCCTGCAGCTAAAGTAAGGATTACTTTTCAGGACTATTTCAGGGTTGCAGGGCTCTTCCTGTAGCTAAAGTAAGGAATACTTTTCAGTACTATTTCACGGTTGCAGGGCTCTTCCTGCAGCTAAAGTAAGGATTACTTTTCAGGGTTATTTCAGGATGGCAGGGCTCTATCTGCAGCTTTAGTAAGGATTATCTGCCAGGGCTATTTCCGTATTGCATAGCTCTCTCCATACAGCTAAAGTAAGGGTTACTTTTCATGGCAACTGGGCTGGGGGGGGGGGGCAGCAAGGGGACATCTCCTCCCCACTTTTGTCAACCCCACAAAAAGGGCAATCTGAAAAGGTCAACGGAAAAGGGTTCAAAAAATTCCCGAAACACCCCTGTCCCCCATATTTTGAAACTGCTTGCCACACAATAAGGAATTTTTCTCAGGGCCATTTCAGGATGGCATCTCTGTCCATGCAGCTAAAGTAAGGATTATTGTTGGGACTAATTCAGAGACGCCGGGTTGTCCATGCAGCTAATGTAAAGCTTACTTTTCAGAGCTTTTAATTAAATTACCGGAAATAAAAGACAAGGCAAGCCAGTATTTGGGCTTGGGCCTGTCAAAACATAAGCTGCATATTTATTAGATAGAAATGAAAAAAGTATTATGCCTGTGGCCAGTTTGGCCTGGCTCCAAAGCATGGATGACCAGGCTGACCACCCCTGACATGCGGGCTAGAACAAAGGTGCCCCGGGAGTTAAATGATAACTCGATTGGTAATACAAGTCTCAACAATAATTAACCTGTAATACTGGAGATAAGACAAGAGGCAAGGCAGTAACCACAGGCCATTACATTTATTTTGTGCTATTTTAGGTGTTGGCAGGGCTGCCCATGGAGCAAAAGTAATGCTTACTTTTCAGCACTATTTAACCCTTGAAGGAAGATATGATACCTTAATGAATCCCACCACTGGATTTCTTCCAATCAAAGATAGAAAGTTTGAGGCATCCTCAAGGAGTGTATCAAGCCTGTAAGGTAGGCATGATGCATGCATGTAGCAAAATAATTCACTAAGGTTGCATTAATCAATGACCAAATATCATAACAACAGGAATGTGCCACATCCATAGGATAATCTGATGACTTCTATACCCTCACCTCAGGTATAGAGAGGGGAGAAGGAACGTAAGGGAGCCAACAGCGTTCTTGCTGCAATAACTTTCCATTAGGGGGTCGTTGGCCGTCTAAAAGGTGTGGCCCCCCTCTGCTTGAGGTGAGAACACATGGGACCCACGTCTTATAAAGATGCAAGAATGGCAACAGTCAATGTTAGAGAGCTACTTCGGTTGGGGTAGAGTGTAAGAAACTTGTTCTAAATGGCTGGATTCCTAGCATCTATTCTTCCGTCTCCCTTTTTCTGTCCCTTTTAAGGATATTCAATTTTCCTTTGATGTCACTTTAATGTTGAGTGTTTTCAAAAAAGAAATTCAAATTCACTTTTAAGACCTGTTTGATTACTACTATGCCTTTTTGAAAAGGGGAAAGGTACTATGAATCTTTCCTCGAGCCTTATTGTAAATATACAAAACTCATAATAGCTGTCGGAGAGAGAGCTTTTTATGGGATGAGTGACATTTCTAATATGTATTCTAGATGATATCCACATGCGGTCTATAGCCTTTTTGTAATCATTGGGATAATTGTGTACAAGCAAAGTTTGAGAATTGAGACGTCTGAATGTATAGAATGAGATGCGCCTGCCTCACTCTGATAACTTCCTTTTCAAATTCTTAGTGTATGAGTTATTAGATCTGCCATAATACAAATCTATCACGTCTCTTGCAAGAGATACTGACTTTTCTATATGTATTATACAGACTATCTGCATGTCGTCTACAGCCTTTCAAATAGAGGCTGGGATAATTGTGGGACTAGAAGAGTTATAATTGAGACATCTGACCGAGTAGAAAACACTGTATGGCATAGAATGTGAGGACAACTAAGGACAGATTTCTCCGTAGGCTTTATGGGGTCTGGTGTGCATACAAATTCCATCTCTTTCTTGGAATGATTAACATTGCCAATATGCATTGAAGATGATAACCAGATATCTTCTACAGCTTTCTATAGGGATTGTGATAAGTGTGAGGCGAGCAGAGTTATAATTGAGATGACAGAGTAAAAGACACTTGTATTGTAGAGGACATGAGAAGCCTACCTCATGCACAGTATCGGTGAATTACATTCTTGCTGTAAACTCATACTGCTGCAGGCTTTATTGAATTTCTGTATGGACAAAGCTATCTCATCTCATAGGACAGTGGTAATTGAGATGACTGAGGTTTTTTTTAAAGAACTGTATTGTATAGATGATGGAGGAGCTCATGGCTCATACTGATGAGCAACAGGTGTGGATGAATGTGATCTGTCTAGCAGGAGTATCTTGATAGGTATTGCTAACTTGTCTTTAGACAATAAATGTTTTTTGGGTACAAGTGACCAAGGTTTCTGGGACATTTCACTTCATAATTTTTCATGAAAGGGCTACTTTAACCTTTAAGGACGGATGTGGCTAAAAGATGACATTGATTGTCATGAGGCACCAATGCAGCCCCAGCGAGTAACTCAATGGTGCTGCATTGGTGCATCATGCCGACCCTTCTGGAGTGTCTAAACCCTGTAGGGTCAACTTGAGGTTTGAATGCAGCACTGGCGAATTACTCACCTAGAACATTTATTCCCCCCCCCCAAAAAAAAAGGTGCAACGGTTCAACATAAAAGAAGAGCAGTCTGGCCACATTTAGGGCAAGTGCCATATCCATCTCACTCTTGCTTTATCTCTCAATATGATATGCATGTTTGTTTATTTTTGTCAGTATTACTAATATTCCCCCTTGCCTGTAGTTGAGTGTTATCCCAGTCAGTAGCTTATCAAAATGTCCTTGATTTCCTAACATCTGGCTTACTGCTGCATGCTGCCTTAATGACTCAGGGATAAGTGGTTTGTAGGGGCTCCTGCTGGTTTATGCGTGAGAACTCACAAGTCTTGGTTCTAATCACATGGTTCATTTCTCCAGACCCGTGCCTCCACCCACACCCCATGACACCCACCTGGTTACCCAGATTGCCGCTAGGGGTCGTGATGTGACTTCTGGTGCTGCAGCGCCCTCTGCTGGGTGATAAAGGACCATCATGGCAGCCGTCATCAGGTGACATTCTCACCAACCAATGAACACCTGATCCAGGTAGGACCCGCAGTACGTCAGGCCATGCTGCCAGCAGTATAAACAAGCATGCCACCCACAGACCAATGAGACGCAGAGTGTTTGTAAATCAGCGGAAGTGGCCTGATGGATGGGGGCACGGAGGATGCTGGGAGTCAAGAGGTAGCAGAATGAGGGGAGGATGGAAGACAGATGGAACAGCCAGACATGCACTGGTACTTAGGAGGGTGGGCCCCAAGGTCTACTCGTAAATTATGGCTAATTCTAGACCAGTTGGAAGACAAATGAAGGCCACATCGGCATGGCTACCCCATACACAGCTGCTCAAGAGAGGCACTATTGTCAGAGATGTTTTAATGCTATTGGGTTGATGCTATCAGTGACAGGCCAATAATAACATATTCCAATCTTGAATAGACCTATATATTCTCAGACACCAGAGTAGTATTACTTGTAACAGTTACTGATTGGAGTAAGGGTCTAGACAGCAACATGGACATGTGGGGCATTTTGCCATAATTGTTACCCATAATGTTAAACTCACTCAAAACTCTAGAGACTTTTCCTATGATATCCAAATAAACATTAAGAGTAATGTTCTACTGTCATTTTGTGTTTAATGGAACTGCCCTTTTGAAATTTCTGCATCCTAGCATAGATTATCATTTCATGTGTGATATTGAAGCCTCTATATCTGTCTTAGGGAATAGTGCAGTGATACCTCAGCTTCTCATTTTGTGTACATACTGGCCACCATGAGGACCCTTCCCTAGTTTCTGTCAGAAAAGGAGTAATATCTTCTTCCCCAATTACACACATATAATGACAGCTCTCTTGGCGGCATGGAAACTAGGTTAATAAGTTCCTGTCAGTGACACACAAGAAATACCCATCAGTCTCGGTAACCCTTTAAGGGCAGCATAGTCCTTTTTTTTCATCATGATGCATGAAGTCAGCACTGGCAGGTAACTTGCCAATGGTGCATGTTTGCCTACATCTGTTCTCAATCCCAAAGGTGTAGGGCGGGAGAAGTGTGGGCTATTTCAATATCTTGTTTTTCCTTTTTTTCTTTATATTCTCTTTTGCTACTTATAATCTGAATATGTATACAGGATTTGTTTAAGTTCCGTATTTCCCCGACAGATTGACATCGAAAGGCCCCGTATTTCGTTGAGACCCTTTATAAGCTCTGCTAAATGTGACTCCATCCACTGCTGTCCAATATCAGAGTGGTCCAGTCTGACCCACTTACATCATAGGGAAGGGTCCTGATGGTAGCAGGATAGATTTATGTAGACATTTTAATTTGTTGATTTAGTTTTTGTGAAATACAATAATGCCTACAGTGATTTTTGTCAAAATAAAGCATTTATTCATTTAGCCTTATCAGCCTTTTACACCTTTGCACGCTCAATTGTAGCTGTTATGCAGTCAACCAATGAGCACAATGTCAGGAATGTGCCACACACGCAGTATAATCGCCAAATTCAGACAGAAACTGGCTTCTCTAACCCCTAGTCCCTCACCTCTCCCAGCAGCCCTAGTCCGGTGGCTGTCTGACTGCCTGCTAGTCTGATGTCAAACCACAGAGGTGGCTTTTATGCTGCTGGTACTCCAATCCACCATAAATATTTATTTCCATCTAGGCTGTGGCTTTGTGGCAAGAGGCAAAATCTCATTTGTGCCTATTGAGATCTTCATATTTTGAAAGTGGTACTGCAGATTTGATAGATCCTTTTTGCATGTGGATTGCTGTTGACTTTTTACTGCTGGGGAATACTAAACACAGGATGTTGATGCAACAAACTTCCAGATCATGTTAATAACTAAAAGGCAACACAGAGTATCGCAAAGCTTTCTTAACATTCTGCAGGGGTGTTTCAAAGTTGGGGACAAGGGGGCTTTCTGGCCAATTTTGACCTTTTTGGGCTTGACCTTTTGGGTTTGACCTTTTTTAGGGTTGGTCAAAAGTTGTCACGCCCCTGTTCTAATTGAAGATTATTTGTATGTACTGTTCATCTAACATTGAAGAGAGGGAGGGAAGGAGGGAGGGAGGGAGGGAGGGGGGAGGGAGAGGGGGGAGGGAGGGAGGGAGGAAGGGAGGCAGGGAGGCAGGAAGGGAGGCAGGGACACAGCTCCAGTCTTGAGTCTGGATGACTGCCTCCTAGTCTCATGTCAAAGCACCGAGGTGGCTTTTATGACAGATGTGATTTGGAGACTATCCATTTGACCCTAAAGATAAAAGTGATCCTATTTCAAAAAATTTCTGTTGTTCAATTTAGTCTCTTGTTCCTGGAAAGCAGCCATTTTGCAGCATATCTTCCCTGCAAAGTAGATTATGGAGGATATTCAGTGCTTAGAACAGCAGGCAATGTAGATGACATAGTCAAGGGAAGAGAGTCAGGAGGGAGATGAGTAGGTAGGGAGTGAGAGAAAAGGTGTACCTATTAAAGGCAGCATAGTGCTTTAATGCACTATAACCTTTCATCCACTTTGTGTAGGGGTGCAGCCTCAGTGAGAAGCCATCCAAGAGCCATCCTGCCGTACTGTAATGGCTGAGGATGGTGGATAACTAGGGGTATGTAGAAAGGGGGTGAAGGAGGGATGAAGGACTGGGCCGTATTTAGGAGGTACAGAGAGGGGAGAGGGACGATAAAGGAGCCAACAGCTTTCTCGCTGCAATAACTTTCCATTAGGAGGTCGTTGGCTGTCTCAAAGGTGTGGCCCCCTCTGTGTGGGTATCTGCCTGAGGTGAGAACACATGGGACCCACGTCTTATACAGATGCAAGAACAGTAACATTCAAGGTCGGAGACCTACTGTGGTTGAGGTTGGAGGAGTAGATTGTAAGGAGCTTGTTCTGAGTGGCTGGATTCCTCGCATCTATTCTTCTGTCTCCCTTTTTCTGTCCCTTTTTAGGATATTCAATTGATCTTTTCCCTTTACTGTGCATTTTGACCCACTCAACATGCTTTTTTGAAGGGTTTTCAGAAAATAGATTGAACTTTAAGACCCAGTTTCACTGAAAGAACCTATGTAAAAACGAGAACATATTCCAATGAGCATGTTTGATTGATTACTAGTGCTACTAGTGGGGAAAGGTACTATACATCTCTCCTCAAGCCTTATTGGATTGGGTGTATAGATATATACAAATCTCATAGCTGCCGGAGAGAGCGCTTTTTATGGGATGAGTGACATTTCTAATATGTATTCTAGATGATATCCAGATGCAGTCTATAGTCTTTTTATAACGACTGGGATAATTGTGAGGCGAGCAGAGTTTTAATTGGGACGTCTGAATGAGAAAAACAAACCTGTATTGTATAGAATGGGATGTGCCTGCCTCGCTCTGATGAGAGACGGATTCCCAATTTTTCAAATTCATACTTTAGGTGTTATTAGATCTGCCATAAAACAAATCTATCACGTCTCTTGCAAGGGATAACTGACATTTCTATATGTATTCTACATATTATCTGAATGTCGTCTACAGCTTTTTAAATAGGGACTGGGATAATTGTGAGACTAGAAGAGTTAAAATCTAGACATCTGACTGAGTAGAACAAACTGTATGGCATAGAATGTGAGGACAACTAAGGACAGATTTCCATCTCTGTAGGCTTTATGGGATCTGGTTTGCATACAAATCTCATCTCTTTTGTCGGATGATTAACATATCCAATATGTATTTAAGATGATAACCAGATGTCTTCAACAGCCTTCTATAGGGATTGTTATAATTGTGACACATTGTGAGATAATTGAGACGACAGAGTAAAAGAAACCTGTATTGTAGAGGACATAAGGAGCCTACCTCATGTTCAGCACAAGTATTTTTGAATTTCATTCTAGCTGCGAACTCATGATTGCTAACTTGTCTTTATACAATAAATGTTTTTTTTGTGTAGAAGTAACAAAGGTTTCTGTGACATTTCATTGCAATTAATTTACTTGATTATTTTTGATGAAAGGGCTATTTAACATGGTCAATAGAGATGAATGAAAACCTCACACTTAGGTGTCCTGCATGTATCTATAGGCCTAACTCTACTGAATGTCTCAACCTTCTCTGCTTTACTCACAATCTCTACTACAGACAACAAAAGTCATCATCAAGACAGGCAGCTACAGTTTCAGTGAATACTCAGTCCAGAAGAGAACCTGGCAGTAAAAAAGATGGACGTTGTGGAACATATTCAGTAGTGTGTGTGAGTGTGGAGAGGGCTGTGTGTGGCAGGGGTGGTTGGTGGCTGGTAGAACCAGGCTTGTCAGTCACTGTATAACTGAGTGGAAACATGGAGATCAGGAATGGTTCATCGGCCGTGTTTTACATGTCTGACATGTCTGGTTTTAGCAGCCATCACTCACTCCAACCACTCACACACCCTCTGTCCACTCAACTCACACAGGCTACACATCAGAATAGTCTCGAGTAAGTCAGTCTGGAATGAATATTCACTCAAACCACAGTTAGGTAGCATATTTAAAGCAATCCTCATGTGTGCAGAACTTCTATCTTTGTATGTACAGCAGAAATGGTTGAGCAATACAGTTCTGCTTGGGAGTCGTTGCTGTACTTTCATGATCTCTATGTCAATGTATTGATCTCAATCTCAATGTATTGAGACTGGGATTTGTCATGGGTGTGATATAATGTTTAATACAATTATCACTCACAGCACATGCATTTCCTCCCTCCTCGAGTGCATTCTCATCAAAGTGACTCTTTCTACTCAATTCAAAAACCTAAATGTGGTTGTTGTAGAATCAGTCCCTGTACCGGTTAATCATCTGGGCTGCATTCATGTATCATGACTACCAAAGGGTACAATGAATTAAAACCCTTTGTACTCCCTAAAGGGTTAAGTTTGCATCAATATGCTTTTGTCTGGTAAATATGATTGGCTAAGTTTATGATTTGATCTGTTTTAGTCTGGGCATCTGACATGTTTCTACACAAGAGCGACCACACCCAGCTTTAACAAGCATGACTACACGACTCAGTGCCAAAGTACAGAGATCATGTTCTAATGGTATTAACACCTGTCCTGCAGCTGACAAGAAATTAGCTAAATCTAGCAGTCTATCATGAAGTTCAATCAGCATCAGTTGAGACTTCAAGCTTGTCAAAACTAGCCATTATGTCCTTTAATTTAGCTGAACATGTCAGTAGTTGGCTCCATGAGTTTGGCACTGATATTACTGAATGAGTGTGTTATCATCACAAAGTTACAGGAAAAGGACATGAAAATTTATTGTTGGTCATACAGATCTTTTAAACCTCAATTAAAAATTCTCAGACTGAAGATAGAATTACTGATACAATGAGCATAACATTTACACACCACTTAAGTATGAGTAAATCTGTTGGAACTCTAACATGAATCAAAATAGCCGACAAAATGACTGACAACCAAACCAAAAATAACAGGCTGGACAGGATGATACTATTTAAATGGTGTTTCATAGAACTTTTTGTCGACCCACTCTTCTTCCTAGAGGCCTTAATTTCAATGTAGACTTTTATGTTGGCAAATATAGTGCTGGCATTCATCAAGATCAGAATGCAAAGCCCAATATATAAATTATACCATTGCCAACCCTGGGTGTGTGCGGGAATAACACATCCATAATAGTTATCCGTTTCTGTACCTCTATTCCATTTAAGGGCATTGCCAATCACACACCAACTCATAGAGATTACCCAGCTAACAACAAGGATGAACACAATTGTTGTATGTGGTAGGGTCCTATGTTTAAAGGGGTTAAGTATCATAACCAACTTACAATAGGTGAACAATGTGTAGGAACATATAGAGCTGACCGCCGGAAACAAAGCAGTTATACCAACTATCTTACATACTATTCCAGATGTCCACCATTTTGAATAGTTCAAGAAGCCTTCTTTTAAATGACCATCAATGGATACTAAAATCAGAGAATGAACCAAACTCACAAATAATAGCAATATTTGACTTGTTTTGACCATTAAAAATCCTACTTCTGTCTTCCGTTTGCAAGTAAGGTAAATATCATAGGCAATAGTTATCAGAACCATCACAGATAGGACACAGTAAGTCGCAAGTATACTTTTAGATGGGAGAAGATGTTGACAGCGATTAGCTATGGTATGTATGCCTCCTGCACAGTCTAGTACTGATGCCGGAACAAGGCAACACCACCGACTCTCATCTATTAAAAGGGTCTTTAGGAAGTTCATATTCCTAAATGCATCAGTTTCAACATAGATGAGAGGGGCACCTCTTTTAATTGTTGATTGTAGCAGACAACTGCATACCCATGACACTTACAGGCAGCGGGACATTCCTCTATATCACACAGTTCTTCATCATCCCCTGACATTTTACAGTGTCTCACACCATCACAGATATTGCTGTGGTGAATGCAGATGTCATCATGGGCGCACTTCAGTAGGTTCTTACACACCAACCGATCACACATGACTTCATCTTCCCCCAAGGGGCAGTCAATTACACCATCACAAACAGCATATGTCGGAATACAGAAACTGTTGTGACACTTGAATAGGTTTTTACAAATGAACATTTTGCAAAACTGTAAGTTTCCTCCATCACTACAAGAAGGTGTGAACCTATCAAATAAACATAAATCTCTTACTTGAAATATTTCTTCACTCACACTGTTGCAATGAAGGAATGCATGCCTAGCATGGATATCTCCTGAAGATAAATTCTGAGGAAGGGCATCTGTACTGCTTTGGTGCTTGCCCACATCATGCTCTTTGTGAACTACAAAGTATTCATCATAACAATTTGGACAGTCACAAACACTGTTTGCTATCATAGATGAGGGAACACAAAACCCATCTCCACACTGAAAGTACAGGTCCCCACATGAACAGTTCTGGGGGAAGCATTCCCCACTACAGTTGCTGACAGAACACATGGAGGAGCAGTTCAACTCATCTGAGCCATCACTGCAGTCCATTTTATTGTCACACCAACGATGCTCAATAATATATTCTCCCGTTCTACATATACGCTTGTTATGACTTTCAATAATACGGTATTGAAGTCTGTTTGATTTACAAATGAGATTCAGGTTATCACCAGTTAGTTTTAACAGAAGCAAGCCAGAGTCATAGTACAAAGATTCAGAATATAAAGTCTGTCTAACATATAGCAACTGATTAAAATGATAACTCTCTTCAGAGTATCTAAAAGAATGATAAATGTCAAACTGGTCTAATGTGGTGCAATTTACCCCTGAAAAATCTGAAGTGATGTTCTTGAGATGAGTGGCAGAGATCAAAGTCCAGCAGGATTGTGCCATTAGATGAGCAGGCGTTGGTTCATTCCAACCATTTGGACATCTCATATTCTCACCCTGTAAATTCGATCTATGAGTAGGGATTGGTGCTTTGCTATGGCAGACAATATTTACCATAGGAAACCGTGGTACAGTTATCCAAGAGATATTAAATGTATCCACAAAGACAGCCATAACACACTGCCTTGTATTTGTGAGAGAAGGTTGGACATTAGAGAGACTGTGATAAATATCACCATCATGAATATTTCGCCAATATCTAGCACCATTTCCCATGAGAAACATATTGATATCCTTCTGATCTATTGTCAACTGTCTTTTATGATACTTTAACTCTGCAGTGTTCCATTTAGTTGTGAATACTGGTTTGTCATCTAATGTTCCAAGTTGACCATCCTGAAATCAAAAAGGATTGTTTGGCTAATGACCTAGAGTACTTTGTGGCTTATCACTTGAACAATAACATTTGGAATCATTTTGCTGGACACACCATCATTTTACACATTTGATAAGTTTTATCTAGAATGGAAACATATTGACTTAAGCCAGATATGTGAAACAACACAAAAGAAATTAAGCAAGATCCAAACTTACCTCATTATATCTTAATCCAAGAAAAAACGGTAAAGTATTCTGAATATGTAGTAGGTCATCAGCTTTATATGGTGCGATTAGGGTTTTATTCTGACATTCACAGTGCAGAAGTGCATCCTCCCATGAAACATTAAAGTGTGCAGATAGTTCCTTGCTCCAAGTGTCTGGTTCAAGATATTTGGTTTCATATTGTACTTGGAGGAGGCAATTTTTTGGAACAACAGATTGCTCTGTGTTTTTCCTGACACTTAAACTTACCTTGGTTGTTTGATAGTATAAATATACTTGATGATTTTGAAACTCAGAAAAAGAGTACCATATGGCATTTGATTGCCTATATTCCTCTGTAGTATCAAGTTCATACTCAAATAAATCAATTACATGGGATTTCAAACACTGTTTATTACTAGCTAGGAAAGATATAAATATGTTATCATGTATTGAAAAGAAATGATAAATATTAAAATTCAAGGTTTTTGTACTAGGTAGACTAATACTTTGAAAGTTCAGGTAAGATAAAATATACACCTTTGTATCAATCTCTGTAGGACCAACAAAATTGAAGTGACTACATTTGTAACAACCTAGTGTGCCTGCTGGAATGGGCAATAGTATCATGCTTAGGCCAAACTCCATGAAGCCTTCACAGCTTTTTATATCTGACCATAGACGGAAATGAAAATCAGAAGTGTTAAAAGTGATAGCTCTGTACCCTTTTGAAATTCGGAATAATACTTTTCCCTTTGAATCTGATAACCTAAATGTGCGTCGGCAATGTTTCTTATGACCAGAATAGAAGCCTTGTTGAACTGGTACACTACTGAAAATGGTGAATGAGTATGGAACCAATAATACCAACATCAGATTGACCTCACAATTCCCCCTTGTCGATATAATAGTACCAAAAAGTCTTTCAAAATGACTTTTGACTGAATAATCACCTACCAGAAACTCTTGTGTCATGTTATCCTTGCATGTAAAGGACTCACATGGAATTGGGATCCTGTTCAAATACATTTCCAAATAAGCATGTGCAAGGCCTCTTGGGGCATAACAAAGGATGCGCCCTGTAATGGCTATGAAGTTGAAGTTGTGAAAGGATCTAGATAATGCATTCTGACAGACCAGTTCATCAGTTGTAATATCACTATTCAGGATACCCTTAATACTCAACCCCCCGTGAGTGCAGCCATGGGTTTCATATCCCAAGTAGGAGACCTTGTGAATCCGTAAGTGGGATGTCCCCCAGTTTAGATCAAACATCCGCAGCTGGGTGAAGTTACTGTCAAACTGAATGGGACCCTCTGTGTGTGAAATACCCCTCATTCTGATCGCTATGTTATAGGGCTGGTACATTTTACTTGTAGACAGCATGATGACCCTTACATGCCTCACAGCACACTGCCACTTAACCATGGTTTCATTTTTACAGAATCCATTTGTATTATGTGTGAACATCAATGGGAGAAGTTCACTTGGTCCATCATATATATAGATACTCCCTTTAGATATTCCTGAACAAGTGATTAATATTTGTAACTGATGATCATCTTCAAGGATCATGTCAAATGAGAATATTGCAACACCCTTTAAAATACAAATAGGCATGCCTTGTATTGCTGTAATTCTTACTTCCTCCTGCTGCCTGAAGAGTATACGTCTGATATCACTCATACACTTCCACTCATGTATGTCATGGACACTGTAATACATCCTAAATACGGCCTCGTCAGGTACATGGTATGTTAGATCAAGAAGAAGTGTTACCCTGTTCCCACACGCCAACTCACTCCATGGTGGTTTAGAGCCACAATGTACAGATTTATTTGGATTCTTTGCTGTATCATGTATTTCTAATCTATTGTACATGCAATTTTCAGACAAAGGCAGTTTAAACTCTGATATTGTAATATTTACAAAGAAGCCCTCATAGACCACAATGTTAGTAGCATAACTTGACACTGTTTTTCGAGGCCCTAAAACTAGCCTTCCACACGGCTTTTGTAAAGTTATATTCCCCTCCTCAAGTTCCCTGGGGTATTGGCTGCCTAAACACATATGATACCTCTTTCTTACTTTACCGTACAACCATGCATAGCTGTCCAAGATATCCGTCTTGATATTCCTGAGAGATTGTTGTCCGAGGAGGGCATCTAGAAATGGGATCCAAGTTCTCTTAGTAAGGTAATCTATTTGTCCATGTTGAAACTCATGGAGCACGTCCTGAAGGGTCCAAGGTAAAAATGACAATCCAGTGATCTCAGGTGTACAAGTTAATGTGAGTAATAGGATCAGTCTATAATCACACAACATGTTAAACATATTTACATGTACTTCTCTGTGTCTGGAAATAGTAAAGTTCCCCTCATCCGCCTATTGCTATTTTGTGGTGGTGTGTTCTTGATGTTTGTCGAAACTCTCTATTTATACTGAAGTCTGATGCCGATAAAAAATTGCAAGTCATTCGTTGAGACCTGTAGCTTTCTCGCACACCGTGGCGATGACTAGCTCAGAGTCTCCACTGATGCTGAATGAATTTCGCAGCACCTTCCAAATCATACACACATCTCACAAGGTAGTGAGACGGGAAGAGAAACATTTAGCTAGATTTAGCTAATTTCCTGTCAGCATCAAGGCAGGTGTAGACATCATTAGAACATGATCCTGGTAGTTTGGTGCTGAGTCTTGTAGTTGTGCTTGTTACAGTGGGGTGTGGTCACTGCAGGAAGCCAAAGGACTCTTGAGGTGACTAGACGCCATGCATATCTCCTGCAAATCTCCTGCCGTCTTAAAAGTGTAAAAAAGCTGTAATCTTAACCGATTCCCCCCAAAGCTCTTGAGACATTGTTTACTTTTGAGATTATGGGGGATATGCATTTAGGTTAGATTGTCGCTGTCATATGGGAATAAAATAAAGAGGCAAAATGCCATTGTTGTTAATAGAAGATGGGAGCATAAAGGGTGCCCCCTAGAGTTTTTGCACCATTCAGTGCAAAGACAATAAGATTGCAGGGGATATTGTCATGAGCTTAACACTTTAGGGATCGCTCAATGCTTAAATGTACTATGCTGCTCGGTTATAGCAACACTTGAATGTAGCCCTGGCAAGTAACCTTTCAATTGAAATAACCAGAGAATTACAAGGGTCCTAGCAAATATTGGTACCGACCCATAGATCATTCATAAATTCTCAGGAATTCTCAGGAAATTTGCTAATTATGGGCAAAATATTTTGCATGTTTCCACCAAAATACCTTGTTTTCTGGCCATGTTAGCTGAAAGTCACCTTTTATAACTTGTAGGCCCTACCACAGAAAGATTCAATCAAAGAGACAGAGGCTTAAAGCAAAAGGCTGGGTGCCCCCATTTTACACTGAATAACCTGACTACATCTAAAAGGCAGGACTTATTGACATTATTTGTGCCATTGTACTCCCCAGAAGAAAAAGCCAATATCAGTTCCTACACAATAAATATTTATCAAATCTGCAGGGAGGCTTTTAAAAGATGAAGACTCTGATAAGCACAAATGAGATTTTGTGTTTTGCCGCAAACCCACAGCCTAGATGGAAATAAATATGTATAGAGGCTTGGAGTGCCAGCAGCATAAAATCCACCACTGAGCTTTGACATGAGATTAGCAGACAGTCATCAAGATATGGATCTAGGACGGCGGGGTGAGATGAGGGATTTGGGGAAGTAAGGCCATATTGTATTTGCATTTGGGGATTATCCTATGGTTTTGGCACATTTCTACTGGAACACAAAATGTGTTGATAGCTATGGCTATCATGGCTGCTTTATTTTAACCCGGACTCTCGGGGGTCTACCAGTAGGGGCTTCCCCAACTATATTAAAAAGGGCTGTATAGTGCATTAATGTATTATGACTGTTGGTCATTGTGATGCATGAATACAGTCCCTGTGAATAACTGAGCTGCGTACCATGCCAAACTTATGGGTTGATACAATGCTAAAGAATCAGCATGATCTGGTGAGATAGACCTGCCTGGGCTGCCATCATGCTTCACGACAAAGGACAAGGCCCACTTTGGATTTTGTTTAGGTAAGGTAGTGTGTGAGGTAAAGTAGGAAATTTTCTTTGGTGCCAGCAATATCTGCCTATATTCTGATATAAAGTAACAAAAGATAATATGAAGAAAAAGTTTTAAACAAATTTAAAAAAGACATTGAAATAGCCCACACTTCTCCCGCCCTACACCTTTGGGAATGAGAACAGATATAGGCACACATGCACCATGGGCGGGTAACTTGCTACTGCTGAAATCATGCATCATGATGACAAAAGGACTATGCTTCCCTAAAAGGGTTAAGAGAGACTGATGGGTGTTTCTTGTGTGTCTCTGACCAGATCCTATTAACCTACTTCCTGTGCTGCCCAGAGAGGTGTCATTATACTGTGCGTAATTAGGGTAAGAAGATATCAGTGCTTTCTTGACATCTTCCCAAACTAGGGAAGGGTCCTGATGGTAGTTGATTTGTGCACAAAATAAGAAGCTCAGGTATGACTGCACTATTTTGAAAGATTAATATAGAGAATTCAATATCACACATGAAATGATAATCTATGCTAGGACCAAGGAATTTCAAAGGGCAGTTCCATTAAACACAAAAGGACAGTAGAACATTGCCTTAATGAGTATTGGGATATCATAGGAAAATTCTCTCCAGTTTTGAGTGGGTTTAACATTATGGGTAACAATTATGGCACAATGTCTTACATGTCCATGTTGCTGTCTACACCGTAAACTCCAAGCAGTAACTGTTACAAGTAATACAATCTCTGACAATAGTGCCTCTCTTGAGCAGCTGTGTACAGGGTAGCCATGCCGACACTGCTTTCATTTCTTCTACCAACTGGTCTAGAATTAGCCCTATTTTACAGAGTACATCAAGACCCCTAGCGGCAATCTGGGTAACTAGGCAGGGTGTCATGGGGTGTGGGTGGAGGTATGTGTCTAGAGAAATGAGCCATCTGATTAGAACCGAGACTCATGAGTTCTCACACATGAACTGGCAGGATCTTCTGATTAGCGTAATCAAGCATGTTTACAAACACTCTGTGTCTGGTTGGCTGGTGCGTGGCATGCTCGTTTATACCACTGGCAGCATAGCCTGACATGATCAGGTGTTCATTGGTTGGTGAGAACCTCACGTGACGACGGCTGCCATGATGGGACGTCGCCTCCTTTATCACCCAGCAGAGGGCACTGCAGCACCAGAAGTCACATCACGACCCCTAGCGGCAATCTGGGTAACTAGGCAGGGTGTCATGGGGTGTGGTCGTAGGCACGTGTCTGGAGAAATGATCTACATGATTAGAACCAAAACTCGTGGGTTGTCACGCAGGGTTGTGATGGGGAGAATAAGGCTTGTAATGGCTGGGGTATGTATTGCCAGCTTACGTGGCTGGGCTTGCCAGATATGGGAGAGCATAGCTAAAAGAGACCATCGGTAAAACAGTTATAACCATGCCATTTAGAAAAAAAAGGAAAATGTAATTTACATCTGTCCACAAGCTTTATTGGCTGGGTGAATTGATATACAAATCTCGTAATAGATTTTGGTGAAAGATGGAGTTTTTATTGGATGAGTGACATTTCTAATATGTATTCTAGGTATCCACATGCTTTCTACAGCATTTGATAGGGGCTGGGATAACTGTCAAGCTAGCTGAGATATAATTGAGACGTCTAAATGAGAAAAAGAAACCTGCTTTGTATAGAATGGGATGTACTTGCCTCCTTCTGATAAGAGATGAATATGATCAAATTCCCAATTCATACAGAAGCATTATTGGATCTGCCATAAAACAAATCTATATCATCCCTTTTTAGGGATAACTGACATTTCTATTGTATTCTAGATAGCATTCATTTCCTGTCTACAGCATTTTAAATAGGATCTGCGATAATTGTGAGAGTGATTAACAGAGTCATAATTTAGACATTTGACTGAGAAGGAAAAATCTGTATTGTATATAATATGTGAGGATGACTATGTATGAATTTCTGTAGGATTCACTGGCTCTCTTTTGTGGGGTGATTAACATTTATAATATCTGTTAAGATGATTACCATATGTCCTCTATAGCAGTTTATATGACATGAGAAAAATGTGAATTTAGCACTTTTATAACTGAGAAGACTGATGAAGTAAACAAACCTGTGTTGTAAAGAAGGTGAGGAGCCTACCTCATGTTCTGACACGAGTATTGGTGAATCCCCTCTAGCTGCAATCTCACACTGCTGCAGGCCTTATTGGATCTGGTGTATGGACAAATCTCATTTCATAGTGAAGTTATAATTGTGATGACAGAGTTAATGAAACCTGTTATGCATAGAACATGAGAAGCTTGTGCCTCATTCTGAAGTGTGGATGAGTTGTCTCTGGTTGATTCAAAGCACTAGCAGAGGTATTAGTATAGATATTGCTATCTTGTTTTGATAGAATTTATAGTGTACATGTTTTTTTTCTGTAATTCTGTGATATTCCAGTGATTAAACACTGGATTATTTTTAACAAAAGATGTATTGAACTTCACATCCTCAATCAACCTGGACATAATGTATACAAAATTGATCGACAGAGATGAATTAAAACTTCAACCACAAGTATTCTTCATACATGTATCTTTCAATTCAATTTCAATTTCAAGGGTTTTTATTGCCAACATTAAAGTACATTTTCTTCAGCGGCAATAAGTGGCCGACTAATCCTTCGGAGATAAATGTATGCATCAGTTATCTAACAAGATCCTTGCGGATGTATGACATGATTAACTTAATAAAGAACATATAATAAACAGCAATTCAATCGTTGTCCTTATTCATAGTTGAGTTAACGTATTTGCCTGCGTTCTTATCATATATGCATAGCCTTTGGTCAGTTGAAACCAGATCGACATGTCTTGTATGTGAACAGTCTATAGCTAAATGTTTGACTAACATAAGTCAACTCGAAGCAGATGTCAAGAGCATATATAAATGCATTATTACCGTATATTACATATATCGATTATCAATATTTTACATACGACTCACACATAGAGTATAGAATCTAAGACATAATACAGATAGCAATGAATGATATATATTGACAAAAAATAAACAGGTTATAGACCTGCCGCGGTCACTTTGGCTCCCACTCGGGCAACGTAGAGACTAAATCTCACCCTCCCCTAGTACCACCCCTGACAGTTACTAAAAATTCAATATATCACATGTGTTGGTAGTACCAGTACCGGTATACAGAGTCCGGATCGAAAATATCCTATTTTTACTTTACATGAGCTACCAGGAGTTCAGCTCTATACACAGACAACGGTTATTTATCCAGGGAAGTCATGAGTGAAGTGGATCAGATGAGTACTACGTGGTGTTTTTTACCAATGATATTCTTTTTAAAGGCAATTTTTGTTTCTAGTCTTTGGGTTTCCATATTTAGATCAGACCATTCCCAGACCCCCCGGAACATAGGGCTCTTCTTCATACTCGTGTATTTAAAATTATACAGATTAAATTTCACCTTCCCATCAGCCCTAGTTCTCCTATCAGCTTCAGGTATGTGAACTCCTATAGTTAATGACAACTTGTACATGTGACATAATAGCTGACTGAGCCGTCGTTGGTCCAGTGTATCAATCTTAAAATGATCATGTAAGCCAGTGGCAGAACATCTCTCAAACATATTTGAGTACCGGGAGATTCTCAGTCCCCTGTTTTGCAATTTTTGTAATTTACCAGATAGGGTTTGTGTCGTACAATCTACGAGGAAACTAGCATAGTCCATAAAAGGCAGTATGGTCTGTTTGTACAGAAGAAAAGACTTTTCCTCATCCAAGAATTTTCTGATTCTGGCAAGTAGAAGTATTTTATGACTAACAACACGTATTAATTTACCGGTATGTGGCTTAAAGCAGAACTGACTGTCGATGATAGCACCCAGGTATTTATATTCGGTGACTTCTTCCAGTCTAGTGTCACCTATGACTATATTGAGTGGAGGGGTGTTAGCTGGCAATTTAGCCCTACTAATTCTCATAACTTGGTTTTTTTTCCTATTAATAGTTATACAATTTAACTTGCACCATTCAACAGTCTGTTCGATATCCCTGGCCAACATTCGCTCAGATTCGGCTACAGATGGATGTTTTGATACTAAAACTATATCGTCGGCATACATAAATACCTTACATTCATTGATAACAGTAGTAAAATCGTTAATAAATATGAGAAAGAGTAGCGGGCCGAGGGAACTACCCTGTGGCACACCATATTCAACTTTACATTCATTTGACCTCACACCATTGAGCAGAGTAGTCTGTCTCCGGTTATGTAAATAAGATTCTAACCAAGAAATGGTAAAGTCATCAAATTTGAGAGCTTTACATTTTTTTAAGAGCAATAAATGGTGGACGGAATCAAAAGCCTTGGATCCGTCCACATAGCAAACACTAAGAATATTATTAAGATCTAATTCTTGAAAAATATAACTCGAAAAATCAAAAAGTGCGTCTGCCGTTCCAAGACCCGGTCTGAAACCATACTGCGCTTGGTTCAGCAAATTATTATCTTGCATATGTTTTAACATGTGACTATGCATAATTTTCTCCAAGAAGCGCCCAGGTATGGGTAATAAATTAATTGGTCGCCAATTACTAATTTTGGTTAGGTCACCAGTCTTGGGTATAGGAACGACGGAGCTGACCGCCCATTGGTCTGGATAGATACCTCTTGTGATAGAGTTATTAAAAATACTTATCAGTTGGGGAATGACCGTCATGAGAACATCCTTAAGTACCATGGCATTAATGCCATCAATACCACTCGATTTATGAATATTGATTTTACTAATCATGGACTCGACTATGTCATAATCAATCAAAGGTTTAGTGCATGGGGTTGTAACCTCGTAATTAGTAACAGTACTGGCGTTGATATCAAACTGCATATCATTGGCCATCTTACATCCAACATTGGCGAAAAAAGTATTAAAATATTCCGCAGCTAATTCATTTTCAACAGTGAGACCAGTTTCATGATGTACAAAAGTGGCATTGTTGCCCAATTCTTGAGGCTTAATTAGGGTGGAAATTCTCTGCCAGAAGGTTCTATGTCCCTCTCCCTGCAGCTCATAGGCTTCATTGATGTTGCTCTTTTTTGACTCATCAATTAAAATCCCAACTCTACGTCTCAAAATTTTTGCCTGGGCGAATTCCTCAATTTTTCCAGTTTTAACAGTCTTTAGCTCTAAATGTTAATCTGATTTCTTCAACCCTCTCTACTTTATCTGTGCTTTCAATGAATACTCAACACAGAAAGAGAAATGACAGTAAAAACACTAACATTATGTAGAATATTCAGACAGTAGTGTGTGGGAGTGTGGAGAGGGCTGTGTGTGGCAGGGGTGGTTGGTGGCTGGTAGAACCAGGCTTGTCAGTGACTGTATAACTGAGTGGAAACATGGAGATTGGGAATGGTTCATCAGCCATGTTTTACATGTCTGACAAGTCTGGTTCTACCAACCATCACTCACTCCTGTCACACACCTCCCACACTCCTGCACACTCCATGTCAGATTACTCTCCTTAAAGTCAGTCTATCTAGGGACAGGTTCCTGATTGTATATCATCCCAAACTATGGTTGCTTCTGTCCACAATGACTTTAGTTGGCTTGGCCTGCTTGTAACACTTTTCCTTCTGTCTGTACCCTAACAGAGATTGTCAGTATAGCAGAGGGGGTTCAGCTAATCAGTATGGTTAGGCATACATGCAGTACACTACCTTTATGCATATGTAAAACATGACTGTGAGGGTTAAAATGTAGAATGCCCTCAATAATTACTTACAAAATGGCCACCCTAGCCGTGCGCCCCAACATGACAGCAGCATAGGCACCAGGGCTGAATGACAGACCCCAAGTTTGTCAGTGTGACTCCTAATCCATACACAGTGCTCATGACTGCTACAAGCTGTCATTAATATTCATGAGCATGTAGTTCATGAATATTAATGAGGAGGCTGCTGCCACCTGGTGGTGTGGGGCAGTAAATCAGTCAGTGTGTGATGTATGGCGGCTGACAATGGGGAGGAGGAACCTCAAGGTACCTGGCACTAGCAGGCAGAGAAGCCAGGAAAGAGATTCCTTAAATTGGCATAATCACCGAGTGTGTCACAATTATATTTTTAGTACTGTTTTAGTCCATTATGTGGTCAAGTCTGAGTGGTGATATCCCAGTGGACAAAAATCGTTATACAACATTTTATAACGTTATTTAACATTTCTCTAAGGCTCCTTACTATGGCATAACGTTATCTAAAGTTTTAAAACGTTATTTTGACGTAAAATAATGTTTTGTTGTTTGCAGGGATTGCCCTTTTAATCCTTGAGTGCTTTTTTTAACTGTTTATGCTGTATGCCCGTCATGATGCATGAAGGTAGGATTGGCGAGTTACATTCAAGAGTGCATCAGTCAACCCTGGAGGCAAGAAGAACCCGCCCCATTGGTGCCCCCTGCAGTGGGAAGGGGGAACCTGCCCCCAGTGGTGCCCCCTGCAGTAAGAAAGGGTAACCTGCCCCCAGTGGTGCCCCCTGCAGGGAGAAGGGGTAACCCGCCCCATTGGTGCCCCCTGCAGTAAGAAGGGGGAACCTGCCCCCAGTGGTGCCCCCTGCAGGAAGACGTTGGCATGATACACAAAGCAAGCCTGTATCTCTACCTTCCTGCAACTCCTTAGCTATTGTAGCTACATGGACAGAGCTGCCACCCTGAAATAGTTCTGAATAGTTACCCTTACTTTTTAGCTACATGGACAGAGCTGCCACCCTGAAATAGTTCTGAAAAGTAACCCTTACTTTAGCTACATGGACAGAACTGCCACCCTGAAATAGCCCTTACTTTGGCTGCAGGTCGAGCCCTGCAACCATGAAATAGTAATGAAAGGTAATTCTTACTTTAGCCACCCTTGAATAGTCCTGAAGAAAATTGTAATTTTGCACATCCTGCCGCCCGGAAAATGCCCAGAAAAGTAATCCTTCCTTTAGTGGCAGGTGCAAATCTACATGGACAAACCTGTGTCTCTGATTTAGTCCTGAAAGGTAATGCTTACTTCAGCTGCACGTGGAGCCCTGCCACCAGAAACACTCCTGAAAGGTAATCCTTACTTTGGCTGCGTGGACGGAGCTGCCACCCTGAAATAGTCTGGGAAAGTAGTCTTTATTCTAGATTCAGTAGAACCTCTCTTTAAGGTTTGCAATAACAGTTCAAAGTGGACTTTTTTATGTCTTTTGATGTCTTTTTGATGTGGATGTAGGCCTAGCATTGACTTTTGTCACATGTGGTAGAATTAGAGTATTATGACATTTTCTCAGATAGGCTAAGTTGAAGAGCCAACCGATCAGTTGAAATGTCACACATGTGTTTGACAGAAGGTGGAGTTGTGACATTGTCCCCCCCTGTCTTCACGGTGCACAATACACAATGGCTTGCAGTGAAGGGACTAGATTAAATTAAATCAATTGAATGACATCAAAGTAAATCATCTGACTATCTTCACTGTTTTTTAGGGCAAAAATATTGTAGTCAAAGTAGGCCTACTGGGGTACATTCCACCCCCAGTTCTAATTACAACCAACCCAAAGGCTCCCTTGTCGTTTTACCATATGATCTAGGTACGCAATTATATACAATTTACGCTGCTCCAACATGCCCTGGGACATTCCCATTCACACAACATAGATCCCATCTCTCACTCTCACATTTCAATATTTTAACAGAAATACAAACAAATACACAGTGCACAGCAGTCTAATATTATCTACTTATACATTATCGGCTCTTAGCAGATATAACTCTTGTCAAATCAAAAATAACCATCTCAAATGAATCATTGGGCAAGGCCCCCTGGGAGTCTCACAACAGTGACATTCATATCCTGCCTGCAGAGGACTCACACTTGTCAACATAACTTCTACTGCTTCTTCAGCCTCCGTTTTTCATCAAGTTTGGAAGTGAGTAAACAAGTCCGTCCTACTTGCCACTGCTTTAATGGATATTACATCTACGATTCTGGCACCTTAGTTTCATTGTGATTTGACAAGGAAGGAATGATGGTATCTATTCCAAACCACCGGAGCAGACAGATCTCGGCAAGCTGATCCCGCTGATCCTTGAATTATGCCAATCCGACGATCGAGCCTAGAACTGCAGCTCATCAAAGATGTGGATTATCAAAATCAACAGCGCCTTTGGCACTGGTGGGCAGTAGACCTTGTCATATGGTATAGCTCAGTAATAATCTGGATTCAAATTTTGGGACCTACATATCTAGTGTACCAGCAGGCTGGGTGGTGGGGGCTGTAGGCCTAGATCCAGCCCTAAAATTATATGGGTATATGCCTAATGATAATCAGGGACTGTTCATTTATTAATTACAGGGCGCAAACAGTTTTTACGTATCCCCTCGAGAGCGGGCGGAATATTTTGCAACCCCCCATCGGCAAAGGCACCACCTTTGAATTAAAGTAACATATGGTTTTTTTTTGCTAAAAAGGGGCGTAATCTTGCCCCCCCCTCAGAAGTGGTCATTACGCCTCCCCCAAACCCACCACCCCTTATGTAACTAATAGATAAACACTCCTTAATAATTGGGGGGGGGGGAGCAGTAGGCCTGGATGTAGCCCTAAACTTATAGGCCTAATAATAATCTGGATTGAAAATTTAAGATCTAGGTCTAGGCCTATTATACAAATGTAGATCTAGCCATGTTTCTGGTACTGGCAGGGCCCATATAGATGGGGGGGTAGGCCTAGTCCTAAACTTGTAATGTAATAATCATAATAGTCTAGAATAAAATGTTAGGATAAATAGACCTACTAGCTTATGTTTCTGGTACTGACAGGACCTAACTGTAGGCGGGGGGGCCTTCATCAGGCCTGTTAGAAGGGTGTATGGGCTATAAAAAGAATGTTGACCCCTGCTGCTGAAAATACTCCCCCTCAGGGCTCAGAAATCATTGCTTTTTAAAACAATTTGTATGTGACATGGTGTTTGAAAAACTCATTTTAGCCCCCCCCCCCCCCTTCAAACCATAGAGGGGGCAAAATACTGACCACCACCCCATCAGGGGCGGGGACTAAAAACGTGAGCTAGGCGTCTCATGTTCTATACAATACAGGTTTCTTTATTCTGTCATCTTAATTATAACTCCGCCCGCCTCACAATTATCACCATCCCTATAGAAGGCTGTAGAAGATACCTAAATCAATGACAGAGAGGTGTAAAGCAAAAGGTCTAGTGCCCCTATGTCACACTAAACAACTCTACTGCACCTCAAAGGCAGGACTTCTTGACATTTTACTGTGCCATCATATTCCCAAGTAGAAAAAGTCAAGATCAGTTCATACACAATAAGTATCTGTCAAATCCTAGATAGAAATAAATATTTATGGTGCATTGGAGTGCTAACAGCATAAAAGCCACCTCTGTGATTTGACATCAGACTAGCAGGCAGTTAGACACAGGTCTAGGACTGCTGAGTGCGGTGAGGGACTTGGGGCTGGGGAAACCAGTTTCTGTCTGAATTTGGGTATTATACTATTGGCACATCCCTAACATTGTGGTTGACTTCATAACAGCTACAATTGAACATGCAAAGGTGTAAAAGGCTGATAATGCTAAATAAATAAATATTTTGTTTCATGTTGTCTTATGTATGTAAAATAGATAGAACTGGATAGAAAGAATGAGTTTTTGAAACACATTACAATAAATATTCACTAACTTGAATTACTTTGGTAATGTAGGTATTATTGTATTTAATGAAAACTAAATCAACACATTAAGCTGTTTATGTAAATCTATCCTGCTACCATCAGGACCCTTCCCTATGATGTAAGTGGGTCAGACAGGACTACTCTGATATTGGACAGCAGTGGAGGGTGTCTCATTTACCACAGCTCTGTTTTTTGCAGGAGGCGAGGTCTTGTCTACCAGTACAGGTCATGTGTGTGGACTAAAAGGAGGCTCTGACCCAGGTCACATGTGTACTGACTGACCAATAGCAACCTCTGATACCTGAGACTCCAGTAGGGTGACCTCAGGGTTAATGTGTTACATTCTGTTAGTGCCAGAATACCATGAGGCAAGGGGTTACAGCTGTGGGGCAACCGGCATCAGTAGGGGAGCAGCGAGGGGGGCCCTCAGGAGTGACTTAATGCACGGAAATACTGATGGCTAAAAACTTTTTTTTTGTGTTTGGGAATGTCTCTGGACACAGAAAAGTGAACTTGTGCTATCAAATTCATGTACCGTTTTTGCAGAATTAACGCTTTTTTACGACTACCTCTTCTAATCCAGGCTCTTTTTCTGGGGTCTCAAAAAGTAGATGAAGCAACTTCTCCTGACATGAATATTGACTGTAGGAAGATTTCAAAGACACCTACCCCCCCTAAATCGGACCCAAGGAATCCATTGGTGCTATTATCTCATTGCTAGGACAATTGGTTGCTTAGCAACGCCTGTTTTTTCATAGCAATCGACCCGATCAGAGATTAGATTATTGGTCTATTATAATCCCAGAGGAATTCCATTATCATACTGATGTCTAAAAACTTTTTTTTTGTGTTTGGGAATGTCTCTGGATACAGAAAAGTGAACCTGTGCTATCAAATTCATGTACCGTTTTTGCAGAATTAACGCTTTTCTACGACCACCTCTTCAAATCCAGGCTCTCTTTCTGGGGTCTCAAAAAGTAGATAAATCAACTTCTGACATGAATATTGACTGTAGGAAGATTTCAAAGACACCTAGCCCCCCTAAATCAGACCCAAGGAATCCATTGGTGCTATTATCTCATTGCTAGGACAATTGGTTGCCTAGCAACGCCTGTTTTTCATAGCAATTGACCCGATCGGAGATCAGATTATTGGTCAATTATAATCCCAGAGGAATTCCATGACCATTTTAGTTTCACTACTGGAATCCATGCTTTGAAGGGTTCTGAATAATACAGTATAACTGTTCTAATGTAAATCTCAGTTGATGCCATTTCTATGTAATTAAATATGAATACCCTAGCAAATAATTATAGTTAATGGGCTGTGGCTTCACAGGAAATAGAGGTATCGAAATTCTAATGATACCAATCCCCCTTAAATTGGATCCAATGAATCCTTTAATAACAATGGTTTTTCTGTGTGCCCAATGGCTGCCTAGCGATATCCTCAGTTTGCTACTCTTGCATAGCAACCATATCTATTTTGTATAGCAAACCATAGTAAATATACATGATAGTTTAACGGATGAAACAAACACATCTTATTCATATCTAACAAGTTGTTTCAGGATTTTCTCGTCATAATACTTTAATTTTGCAGAAATTACCTAGCAGCAGACATTCTCTTTCTCAAGAAACCTCATGTTTATTGGACAAGAATCAGGTCTAGATTGGTGCCTGTCCTATCCATGTTATTCACACCCCAATACGTCCCCAGCTGAACACCAATATCATGACAGATAGTGAACATATCAGAAAACTGGAGTACCAAGCCAGAGTACCTTTCACTGTGCTTCTCATGATCCATCTAATTGTTCCTATTTTTCACCCTCAGAGACCTCTCCTCCTGCAGTTCTACCTCCTTCTTTCACCCTTTAAGGGTAGATGTCACTAAAAGATGACATTTGTTGTCATAATGCACCAATGCAGCCCTGTAGAGTAACTTGCTAGTGCTGCATTGGTGCATCATGCCGACCCTTTGGGGATGTCAGAACTCTGTAGGGTAAGGTAGATGCTGGAATGCAGCACTGGTGAGTTACTTGCCAGGGCTGCATTTATACATCATGATGACTAAGGGCATTATGCATTAAGGCATTATGTGGTCCTTAAAGGGGTAAATAATTACCCTCAAAGCCAAGTCCCATCATATTACTTACTCATACTGTCTCCTTCACCTTGTAAAACCTGTAAGAGACATAATCATTCACTCTTACTTACCTCTAGTGCTTACCTTTGGTGAACAACCTCCCAGTGTCATCTTCTGTGATCTGAACTGCCCCTTCTGACTTCTCTTCTGTAGAGTGAGTAGGAGATTTCTACTCACCTTATTGCCTGCTCGACATCTAAAATCTCCCACCATGGCCTCCCACAGACATGGTATGGTTAGTGCTATGGTGTATACACAGTATTGTTATATGTTTATCCTTGTTGATATATCGAGAGCTGTACATAGGTTACTAATTTCTCAATTAGGATCATAAATACCTGATAACTGAGATCCTCTAGGGGTGTGTGTCCTGTGCAGGTCCCCTGTACTCTTACTAGAGAACTCCAAACCTCTCCTCATATCAGGGAGGAGGAGGTGAGCAACTCGGAGGGTAGGGAAAAGCCACTGACTGTCAGGAAAGGCTAACATCACATAACATAACCCTTTTTCTGTAACTCTACTCTGTACTGGCATTCTCATTAGGTTTTGATATGCCTCCAGATATGTGCATAACCTTGCAGAAACATCTTCTACTCACCTCTACTGCCTCGATGTAGATTTACAACCTCCCAAAAACATTTCTTTCCCTCCTAATATATGATAGCAGGGAAGGTGACTACCACAACAACTACAGGAGGATTAAACAGGCATATATTGCCTTGGAGTAGTTATTGGGAAAGTCACTATTGGTAAAGGTTGGAGCATGCTGCTGTGAAGAAAACAATATGAGAGGAAGAATCATTATGTTCCAATATTTGCAAAGTTTGTAAATATTGATGAGTTGTGGCTGGAGACAAGAACTGTTATAACAAGCAAAGATCTCCATCCCTATCATAAGGGCCTGACTGTTCTTGGATTCAGAATTATCTCTACAGGGGATGTTGCCTTTGCTAAAAGCTGAGGCCAGCTCTGAGCAGCATATCAGAGGGATAAGATG
This sequence comes from Harmothoe impar, assembly GCA_947462335.1. Taxonomy (NCBI): domain Eukaryota; kingdom Metazoa; phylum Annelida; class Polychaeta; order Phyllodocida; family Polynoidae; genus Harmothoe; species Harmothoe impar. The sequence goes on from OX381712.1 coordinate 76,864,982, forward strand.
TATTCTCCGTACATTTCATGGGCCATGCTCTATAGAGAACATGCATGGTGTTGTTTTGATCTGTCAGTAAGGCGCATAACTTTCTCCATAGTTTACAGATACAGTAAACTCCCTCCTAAGTGCCACACCCCTAATGCATACACCTGATCATTATGGCCATTTTTCCAAAGTCCCTACCATTTTCCCCATTATTTTGATGTGATAAACTCCCTCTAATACGGCCACCCCTTTAATCTGGTCACATGTCCCCGTTGCGGCCACTCCTTTTCCAGTCCCAATAGGAGTTTTATACTCTCCAATGTGGCCATTTCAACACGGGAATTGTCAAGAGTTGTCACAGGTGGGTTTACTGAAAATCAACCTGAAATCTGATCAATTCCCCTTCTCTCTGACCCCCCCCTCCCCCAATACCTGCTCTTATACTTCAAATAAAATACATTTGTATATGGCTCTGTCTCACCAATCCAATGCATATGAGCTGGGGGGGGGGTGCCACAAAATATCTTTATATTTCCATATTACGTTCAGAGGGTACTGTACAGGTGTTACTACGTCAGTCTGGGCCATTCAATTCATTTAAATATTCCTATGGTCTCCATAGCAACATCCCTAAGTGTAAGCGGTCGGCCCGTGACCTGTACCTAACCGGATACGATGCAATTCTGTACAGTACCTACCCCATTTAATATTATAAATATGTTGTACTATTTTTTCAACACCATCCCCATGTAGTGCAAGCAAGATGTAGTGTGTTACGTTAAATCTCACCATGTCTACCCCCCCCCCTGTTCAAAAAATGGATTTTTTCGATATTTTCATAAAATTTTCGACCTATATCAAAAAGTTTTTTCCTTGCTTCCATCTGTAGTATATAATGCCTTTCTTTCTTCATACAGCTAGGGCATACCCTTCTCTACAACATAGCGTTCCATTTTTTCTCATATATTTTAGATGTATGTGAAATATTAGCAGATTGCTGTGCCAATATCCGGTTAGGTACGAACCTAACCGGTTAGGTTACAGGTATAAACGGTTAGGTACAGGACACAGAACAAGATTCAGTACAGTACCTACCCCATTTAATATTATAAATATGTTGTATTATTTTTTCAACACCATCCCCATGTAGTGCAAGCAGGATGTAGTGTGTTACGTTATATCTCACCATGTCTACCCCCCCCCCCTGTTAAAAAAATGGACTTTTTCAATATTTTCATGAAATTTTCGACCTATATCAAAAGGTTTTTTCCTTGCTTCCATCTGTAGTATATAATGCCTTTCTTTCTTCATACAGCTAGGGCATACCCTTCTCTACAACATAGCGTTCCATTTTTTCTCATATATTTTAGATGTATGTGAAATATTAGCAGATTGCTGTGCCAATATCCGGTTAGGTACGAACCTAACCGGTTAGGTTACAGGTATAAACGGTTAGGTACAGGACACAGAACAAGATTGGTAATTTTTTGTGAACAAACTTGAATAAAATAAAATTTATTTACACTATTACATGCATCATGTCTCTTCTTCCTTATTTTACCGTAAATATACCCTTATACTAGAACAAAATTAACACAGCATCAATTGGGAAATGTAAAAAAATCTAACATAAACACAAATAATACTTTACACCCACTCAATCATGTTATTTTATTTACATAACACACCTTACTTACCTTGTTGCCCTCTCTTACATGTAAAACACAACATACCATACTGTTGACCTAAAACAACAACTATTTCCCATCCCAACAGTACTCTTTCTACCACCAGTACAAGTGGTTAGGTACAGGTCACTTCATACGAAAATCACACCATAAAACATACACCACACACAGATCTAAATCAAGCACCACAACATGACACAACCACAACCTTTCCTATTGTACATCAACTAAACACTCCCTCCTCTTCTCCCAAGCCCCATACACGCAGTTCTTGTACAGAGTTTTACTATTTTGGGGGTCCCGAAAATGCCGAAAATTCAAAAAATTGCTAAAATATTACTCCCACCATACACACCTCAACTCTCAGGCATGACAAGCAGCGCAGTGCAACATAAAACCACCACCATACTACCTAGTCACACCACAGTGAAACAGATCAGTCCATTCTACTACTCCCTCCCACTGCAATCTTACTCTTTCTACCACCAGTACAAGTGGTTAGGTACAGGTCACTTCATACGAAAATCACACCATAAAACATACACCACACACAGATCTAAATCAAGCACCACAACATGACACAACCACAACCTTTCCTATTGTACATCAACTAAACACTCCCTCCTCTTCTCCCAAGCCCCATACACGCAGTTCTTGTACAGAGTTTTACTATTTTGGGGGTCCCGAAAATGCCGAAAATTCAAAAAATTGCTAAAATATTACTCCCACAATACACACCTCAACTCTCAGGCATGACAAGCAGCGCAGTGCAACATAAAACCACCACCATACTACCTAGTCACACCACAGTGAAACAGATCAGTCCATTCTACTACCCCCTCCCACTGCAATCTTACTCTTTCTACCACCAGTACAAGTGGTTAGGTACAGGTCACTTCATACGAAAATCACACCATAAGACATACACCACACACAGATCTAAATCAAGCACCACAACATGACACAACCACAACCTTTCCTATTGTACATCAACTAAACACTCCCTCCTCTTCTCCCAAGCCCCATACACGCAGTTCTTGTACAGAGTTTTACTATTTTGGGGGTCCCAAAAATGCCGAAAATTCAAAAAATTGCTAAAATATTACTCCCACCATACACACCTCAACTCTCAGGCATGACAAGCAGCGCAGTGCAACATAAAACCACCACCATACTACCTAGTCACACCACAGTGAAACAGATCAGTCCATTCTACTACTCCCTCCCACTACAATCTTACTCTTTCTACCACCAGTACAAGTGGTTAGGTACAGGTCACTTCATACGAAAATCACACCATAAAACATACACCACACACAGATCTAAATCAAGCACCACAACATGACACAACCACAACCTTTCCTATTGTACATCAACTAAACACTCCCTCCTCTTCTCCCAAGCCCCATACACGCAGTTCTTGTACAGAGTTTTACTATTTTGGGGGTCCCGAAAATGCCGAAAATTCAAAAAATTGCTAAAATATTACTCCCACCATACACACCTCAACTCTCAGGCATGACAAGCAGCGCAGTGCAACATAAAACCACCACCATACTACCTAGTCACACCACAGTGAAACAGATCAGTCCATTCTACTACTCCCTCCCACTACAATCTTACTCTTTCTACCACCAGTACAAGTGGTTAGGTACAGGTCACTTCATACGAAAATCACACCATACACCATCTACAATCTTACTCTTTCTACCACCAGTACAAGTGGTTAGGTACAGGAAAAAAAACACCATTCTACCCAGAATTAAAATCTTGTATTGCCAGCTATGTCACAGATCACAGCACTTCAAAAAAACATGTAATATATTGCTATATTAGGGCACTTACTAAAACCTTTGGTACTTACCTAAATTTTGCATACTACATATGTATATATATTCATATTTTTTTCCTGTTATTCTACCGCTGTGACAGTGACATGTCAGAAATCTCTTTACACTTTATACTAATACATCAATTCCATTTTGGTACCACATATGTAGTACCAAAGTAAATTTAGGATCAGTAAAAACTGAAAGACATATATATGTTAGCATGCTATAAAACCTCACATACAAAACACTCTAGAAATCTTCAGGCATGGGATTGAGTTTTGAAGAAAAGTCCAAAAAGCAGCCAAAAGATGTGATCTGCGGGGAATTTTGTATAATTTGCATAGCAAAAATCCCTATAGAGACTAAACCCCCCCCCCCCTATTTATGTTAAAACATATTTTCATTGGATCTGCACAATTCACAGGGATGACTTTTTTGGCCTTAAAAATCCGGAAATCCGGATAAATCCGGAAGAATCCCATGCCTGAATCTTTATATCAATTCAGGCGACCATACTGAGTATTATCAATAGTATACAATACACTATACATGTACAACAGAATAGTTGACCATATCAATACAAAACCATAGAGCATTCATATATGAGGTCTTATAAGTCGAATCGGGTTCATTGTCCATTTTGAGCTCGGATTATGGTGCTGGCCCAGGCACAGTTTGACCTGCTTGCCGGAGAAAATCTGCGACAGACAAGATCAGGTCCTCATCGTCGGAGCTCTCGTCCTCGTCCTCAACACACTCGTTCACAACTTCACCTGCCCTTCTCCTGCTGGCCTGTTGATCAGCTTTGGCATTTAGTCTCACGGTTCTTTCATGGTCTTCGGATGTCTCCTGTCTATGCTGAAAGACAGGCTCGTTCACATCATCCTCAGAGTCTGAAGAATCCGGATCGGTTGCCGTTTCTGATCCAAATGGTGCCGCAAGTTCCCGGAACTTGATGAAGAAGCGTTTCTTCACACGTCTGCGTTCAAGTCGAGTCCGAAGATGGATCTGCTCAGCTACTTCCCCTACTTCATCGTCAGTACTGAACTGCTCTTCCTCTATGTCAGCTTCATTGCCTCCGACATGGTCCTCAAGTTCAGAGTCGTTGTCAGAGTCTGCGTATGCAGGTTGCACAGCTGGTCTTTCTCTGAGAGAGGGTGGTGTCAGCACCTCGTGCCCCTCATCAAATACTTCGTCAGAGTCAGAGTATTCAGCGTCGGATGTTTCAGAAGTCAGTTGCCGTTTCCGCTTGGACAGGGCTTTACTCTTGGCTTTGGATTTCGCTTTAGGTTCAGGTACAGCGGCCGTCTCCACATGTGGCTCAACTTCCACCTCACCTTCTACCTCAGCTTGCACCTCAGCTTGCACATCAGGTAGCATCTCGGGTTGCACCTCAGCTTCAGTTGTGCCCTTGTCCTTGGATTTCTTTTTGGTCTTTGGCTTGGTCGGTTTGGCAGGCGCCCCAAAAGTGGCACTCTCCCAACCTTCACACGCCGGAACCAGGTCGTTGGCAGCCGTGAAGCAACAATCCTTGTAACAAGATGTTGTTCGGATGTACAGTTTACCATTCGCGTAAGTGGCTTGGTGCTGCTTTGTGATGTTAAGGACACCACGTGAACACCAACTGTCGACCAACTTAGCGTACTCCTTTATCTCTTGCCCGGTAACTTGGATGAGCGTGACCTTGTCAGTCTGCTGAGAAATCTCCTCCACAAACTCAGTGGCAGTCTGGATGGATCCACACTGCTTCACCACTCGATCGGCAAGTCCCTTGATCGCTCCTCCTACACCGTCACAAGGTCCCTTTCCGTGTCCAGCCTCCAACCAGTTCCAGGTTATACGGATACCGAACTGCTTTGCAGCCCTAACCAGCATGTCACAGGAATAGCGGTTCCTATACTGGGAGGTCGGTGAGTCCGTCACTAAGTGGAGGTGTTTCAGGTCAGGTACAGTCAGCTTGATATGATCAATTAACTCCATCAAGAATGCCAGCGTGGTGGGGAATCTATGATTGTTTTCCTCAGTCACACCAACGTAGCACTTGTGTTTGAGAGTCTCTTGAAGCTTGGTGTACACTACCATTGGATGTAGGGTGATCTGGTCTTTGCCGAAGAAGGCAGACTGGATTTCCGAAAAGAAAGATGTTGGCCAGTTCTCCGCATAGTCCATGTGGCAGATCGCGTGGTCTGGTGGTAGAGTGGACTTTAGTAAGCGTACTGCCTCGTACTGCTCTTGTACGCGGCGGCAGTGCTCACGGAATACTGGCAAATCTTTATTGAAAAGTGTCTTAAAGGATTTCCCGTCTAACCGTTTCTTCAGCAGTTCGGTGTGGTACACGTTCCTGGGATCTTCTGCACCTTTAGAATACTCGCGAGTAGTCTTCTTCCAGCGCTTGAACCGCACACTCTGATGGTCGTGTATGCAACTCAGTCCGATGTTCACGTTCTCCTCACTCATGTCGACCAGTTCTCTTGTGGAATTGGGCAAGTCTTGCACCACTTCCAACATGAGACTCATGTTGGCATGCGACTGGCACAGACAAACCGATCGCTTGAGGAAGATACTTGACTTAATTGTCCGTCTATCTCGGGCCTTACAGAATGTCGAGAATGACATGGTCACTGTGGTCTCGTTGACAAACTTCTGGTGTAGATTCCGTAAGCAGTCAACGAGGGCCACAACATCGATGAACCTTCCTGCGTCTTTCCGATAATGCTTCTTGTCTGGAAGGGTATAGCAGTTATCGGGCCGGCGCAAGAACTCGTCCACCGCTCTGACCTTAGCCTCGGCCATCTGACGTCTGGTGGTGGCTTTCTTGGGGGACTTATTACCAGGGTACACGTCATTCCGGCACAATTCAATGGCACGAGAGATGCGTGACTTGTCGCCGTGTTCCTTTTTGCCAAATCGGTACTCCATCATAGCTTTCTTGAACTTTGTGGAACAGTTCCGTATGATCTCCTTAAGTTGAATCAAGTTCCGGAGAAAATTGACTCTATCCTTTGTCCGCTTGGCTTTGCTAACACCAAGGAACTTCAGAGAGTCACTCGTTTCCTGAGCCACATTGTTGTCAAACATGGTCTTCCGATCTGGCACTGTTGGAACAGCGTTATCCTGGGGGTGGTCGTTTTCGTTGTCGTTTGGATGTTCCGGGTCTGGTGGATCGGGCCGTCCGTCGATCTTTCTGGTCCGGGTTGATCCTGGAAAAGAAGGAAAAGTGTAAGTATGACATCAAATACATGTACTTTGTAGGTTGATTAAGCTATGACATTGCCGCAAATGCTACTATTTGACCTGTTTTGACTTTGACTGGTATGATACATACATGTGCATTATAGTTTTTGAGTACTGTAGGGTGTTTGACGAGCCACAGTACATGTGACATGATCCCAACCGGTTAGGAAAGAAACAGTTTTTATTTTTTCTAGTAGATATAGCATTTCTTCATTCCAAAATAAGCGGTCATGGACAGGTCAAAGGTGGATTTTGGGTACAGTACTCCATTTGAGTACTGTAGGGTGTGGAATGACCTGTACCTAACCGGTTAGGAACAGGTCATTCCACACACATGGTGTACACTACAGCACTGAGAATGGGTTTTGGTACTCAAAATGGGTCAGAGTGGTACTCAAAATGGGTTAGAGTGGTACTCAAAATGGGTTTTGGTACTCAAAATGGGTTACAGTGGTACTCAAAAGTGGGTTTGCACTAGGAATGACCTGTACCTAACCGGTTAGGTACAAGTCATTCCACACACATGGTGTACACTACAGCACTGAGAATGGGTTTTGGTACTCAAAATGGGTCAGAGTGGTACTCAAAATGGGTTAGAGTGGTACTCAAAATGGGTTTTGGTACTCAAAATGGGTTACAGTGGTACTCAAAATGGGTTTGGGTGGTACTCAAAATGGGTTAGAGTGGTACTCAAAATGGGTTAGAGTGGTACTCAAAATGGGTTTTGGTACTCAAAATGGGTTAGAGTGGTACTCAAAAGTGGGAATGACCTGTACCTAACCGGTTAGGTACAGGTCATTTTCAGTAACAAAACCCATTTTGAGTACCCAAACCCATTTTGAGTACCACTCTAACCCATTTTGAGTACCACTCTAACCCATTTTGAGTAACAAAACCGATTTTGAGTGCTGTTGTGTACACCATGTGTCTGGAATGACCTGTACCTAACCGGTTAGGTACAGGTCATTTTCAGTAACAAAACCCATTTTCAGTACCCAAACCCATTTTGAGTACCACTCTAACCCATTTTGAGTACCAAAACCCATTTTGAGTACCACTCTAACCCATTTTGAGTAACAAAACCGATTTTGAGTGCTGTTGTCTACACCATGTGTCTGGAATGACCTGTACCTAACCGGTTAGGTACAGGTCATTTTCAGTAACAAAACCCATTTTCAGTACCCAAACCCATTTTGAGTACCACTCTAACCCATTTTGAGTACCAAAACCCATTTTGAGTACCACTCTAACCCATTTTGAGTAACAAAACCGATTTTGAGTGCTGTTGTCTACACCATGTGTCTGGAATGACCTGTACCTAACCGGTTAGGTACAGGTCATTTTCAGTAACAAAACCCATTTTGAGTACCCAAACCCATTTTGAGGGGTTCGGTACAGGTCATTTCTTGTGTAGACTTCAAGTTTCAGTGGCCAAACACTGTCATGGGATAATATTTCACCTTGGACCTGTTCCTAACCGCTTATGTATCACCCTTTTTACAGCTATTTGTATGGTTTTCATTGGTACAGTGAGGTGACTGTACAGTCTGACCTGTTCCTAACCAGTTACGGAGTGCTTTCAATGCCTGTTAAATATGTAATGCTTGAACTTACTTCTTCGCAGTGGAGTGTAGTCTGGATCCGAAGCACTGTCCCCCCCTGGGCCAAAGCTGTTCTTCTTTTTGTGGTAAGACTTCCTCTTCCCTTCTCCTCGTGTTCCTGTACAGGTGTAAAGTTAACGAATTAGTACCTGTAGACGTTTATTGCTATGGGTTACATTTTATGAATAGTATCTTAGTATTGGTATCTTCAAAGGTGTTTTCTCCTGTTTTATAAGAACATATCTTTTCAATTTAAACTCACGTGAAGAAAGGTGGGAGTCGGCCTCAGAGGGCTCCTCCCGATGCGGCACACAGGGTACATCCTCTTCTGGGTGGGGGGGTACATGCTCGGGTCCATCTACCCAGAGACGATGGGTTTCACGGTCAACCCAATGAGCGTATCGCGCTATGCACTCAGCATTAACATCGTTCGTCCCATCTGCTGATAAATAGATAGATACATACATGTACAGTAAAGAAGTACTGTTACCACCTAATTATTGTTTATGCTGTACTGCTGGAACTACAGGTCCGGACAATACTTCATTTAAACATATATATATATACACATATTTCTTTAGGGTATTTTTATGTTGTTATTAACTAACCTGCATAGGGTTGTGGGTCAGCCTCAGAGGGCTCCTCCTGAGGCGGCAGACAGGGAACATCCTCATCTTTTCGCATCATTGTCTCCATTCGTCTCAGCATTCTCCTATGGTTCATTCGGTGTGTCCCTTGCGGTATAAAGTAGTACAACATTGAATGTAGTAAAATGATATGTAGCTGAATATATAAATATATATATGTCTACATTGATGTATACATGTTGCTTTTCTAACGTGAGACAAGATGTAGGAGATGGCCCGGAAAAAAGAAGCTGCAAAGTATTGTAATATTTAACTGGATTACATGTCTAACTTTTTATGTTACACCGGTTTTGCTCACCTATGCCGAGAGGCAAGTATAGTTCAGAGGGCTCCTCCAGAAAAATCACATTGGGTACATCCTCCTCCTTTGAGTTTCTTTTCCTTTTCTCCCTGCGGGCCTGCCTCAGAGCTGACTGGCTGCGAAGGGTACGTACTTCCTTGGATGGTCCTAGTTGTCTCCAGTTATATCCTCGTCCTTTGTCGTCAGTCCGTCGTACAGTGTCAACAGTCGGTATTTTGTCTTGGCCTTTCTGTCGACGTCAGTCTGAACTGTCAGTCTCAGTGCAGTCATAGTCACCCGCACTGTAGTCCATGTCACTGTCAGCCTGACTCACCCAGTCACCGTCACTGTCCAAAACTGGTGTGCAGTCTGGCCAACTGTCCTGTACTGTCTCACTGTCGTCCTCCTCCTCCTCCTCCTTGTCCTGGCAGTCCGGGGTAGTTAGGGTCATGTCACTGAAAGTGACGTCTATGTCTCCACCCTTGACAGGAGTACTGGTCTGGGGAGTGTCAGTGTCGTCAGTCTGGGGAGTGTCAGTGTCGTTAGTCTGGGGAGTGTCAGTCTGTGCTGTCGTCTCGTCAGTCTGGGGAGTGTCAGTCTGTCCTGTAGTCTCGTCAGTCTGGGGAGTGTCAGTGTCGTTAGTCTGGGGAGTGTCAGTCTGTCCTGTAGTCTCGTCAGTCTGGGGAGTGTCAGTCTGTGCTGTCGTCTCGTCAGTCTGGGGAGTGTCAGTCTGTCCTGTAGTGTCGTCAGTCTGGGGAGTGTCAGTCTGTGCTGTCGTCTCGTCAGTCTGGGGAGTGTCAGTCTGTCCTGTAGTCTCGTCAGTCTGGGGAGTGTCAGTGTCGTTAGTCTGGGGAGTGTCAGTCTGTGCTGTCGTCTCGTCAGTCTGGGGAGTGTCAGTCTGTCCTGTAGTCTCGTCAGTCTGGGGAGTGTCAGTGTCGTCAGTCTGGGGAGTGTCAGTCTGTCCTGTAGTCTCGTCAGTCTGGGGAGTGTCAGTGTCGTCAGTCTGGGGAGTGTCAGTCTGTCCTGTAGTCTCGTCAGTCTGGGGAGTGTCAGTGTCGTCAGTCTGGGGAGTGTCAGTCTGTCCTGTAGTCTCGTCAGTCTGGGGAGTGTCAGTGTCGTCAGTCTGGGGAGTGTCAGTCTGTCCTGTAGTCTCGTCAGTCTGGGGAGTGTCAGTCTGTCCTGTAGTCTCGTCAGTCTGGGTAACGTCAGTATCCCACTCGTTGTCAGAGATACTAGCAAGTGTCAGCTTGCTGATGTCAATGTCCCCAGTTGTGTTTGGCAGGTCCATCTCTTCGTCAAACATCTGATTGATGCAGTCACATAGTATAAGGTCCTGTTGTAATTTGACATTGTCGGTGGTGGTTACGCCCGTGGAAACAGTGGCCAGATCAGCCTCCTCAGTATTAGAGACTGGGCTGTCCACTGAGTCCACGACAGAGGACACAACGGTCTCCTTGTTAAGGGAGGCCGAGGTGTCCTCACACGTCACCGTCGGGTCGTCAGTCGGGGCAGTAGTCAGGTCGTCGGTGGTGGTTACGCCCGTGGAAACAGTGGCCAGATCAGCCTCCTCAGTATTGGAGACTGGGCTGTCCACTGAGTCCACGACAGAGGACACAACGGTCTCCTTGTTAAGGGAGGCCGAGGTGTCCTCACACGTCACCGTCTGGTCGTCGGTCGGGGCAGTAGTCAGGTCGTCGGTGGTGGTTACGCCCGTGGAAACAGTGGCCAGATCAGCCTCCTCAGTATGGGAGACTGGGCTGTCCACTGACTCCATGTCGGAGGACACAACGGTCTCCTTGTTAAGGGAGGCCGAGGTGTCCTCACACGTCACCGTCGGGTCGTTGGTCGGGGCAGAAATGAGGTGGGCAGGGAGCGTCAGGTTGTAGTCGGTCATCTTGAATTTGGTGAAGTCATATCTGGTCTTTGTCAAGTCGTTCTGGTCGTTCTGGTACATGTCCCACAGCAACAAGGCAGAGTTTTCCACGTCATGCTGTACAACCTGATCAAGGCAAAGGTCCTGCAAATCATACACCCATTTGAAGTTGTCAGGGGCCATGTCCTTGACCAGATTGTTCAGGCCCTGTGGGACAGGTGGGGGGTCAGTTGGGTCAGTTGGGGTCACGTTCTCCGTCGGGCCAGTCGTCTGTTGGTCGGTCGTGGCAGTAGTCAGGTCGTCGGTGGTGGTTACGCCCGTGGAAACAGTGGCCAGATCAGCCTCCTCAGTATGGGAGACTGGTCTGTCTACTGAGTCCACGACAGAGGACACAACGGTCTCCTTGTTAAGGGAGGCCGAGGTGTCCTCACACGTCACCGTCTGTTGGTCGGTCGTGGCAGTAGTCAGGTCGTCGGTGGTGGTTACGCCCGTGGAAACAGTGGCCAGATCAGCCTCCTCAGTATGGGAGACTGGTCTGTCTACTGAGTCCACGACAGAGGACACAACGGTCTCCTTGTTAAGGGAGGCCGAGGTGTCCTCACACGTCACCGTCGGGTCGTCAGTCGGGGCAGTAGTCAGGTCGTCGGTGGTGGTTACGCCCGTGGAAACAGTGGCCAGATCAGCCTCCTCAGTATTGGAGACTGGGCTGTCCACTGAGTCCACGACAGAGGACACAACGGTCTCCTTGTTAAGGGAGGCCGAGGTGTCCTCACACGTCACCGTCTGTTGGTCGGTCGTGGCAGTAGTCAGGTCGTCGGTGGTGGTTACGCCCGTGGAAACAGTGGCCAGATCAGCCTCCTCAGTATGGGAGACTGGGCTGTCCACTGACTCCACGACAGAGGACACAACGGTCTCCTTGTTAAGGGAGGCCGAGGTGTCCTCACACGTCACCGTCTGGTTGTCGGTCGGGGCAGTAGTCAGGTCGTCGGTGGTGGTTACGCCCGTGGAAACAGTGGCCAGATCAGCCTCCTCAGTATGGGAGACTGGGCTGTCCACTGACTCCACGACAGAGGACACAACGGTCTCCTTGTTAAGGGAGGCCGAGGTGTCCTCACACGTCACCGTCTGGTTGTCGGTCGGGGCAGTAGTCAGGTCGTCGGTGGTGGTAACGCCCGTGGAAACAGTGGCCAGATCAGCCTCCTCAGTATGGGAGACTGGGCTGTCCACTGAGTCCACGACAGAGGACACAACGGTCTCCTTGTTAAGGGAGGCCGAGGTGTCCTCACACGTCACCGTCTGGTCGTCGGTCGGGGCAGTAGTGAAGGACAAGTCCAGAGGGTCTTTGTCAGTGTTGGTTGTCACACACTCCACGTTCACCATCGGGCCAGTCGTATCTTGGTCAGTCGGGGCAGTAGTCAGGTCGTCGGTCGTGGTTACGCCCGCGGAAACAGTGGGCAGATCAGTCTCCTCAGTATGGGAGACTGGTCTGTCGACTGAGTCCACGACAGAGAACACAACGGTCTCCTTGTTTAGGGAGGCCGAGGTGTCCTCACACGTCACCGTCGGGTCGTCAGTCAGGGCAGTAGTCAAGGACAAGTCCAGAGGGTGTTTGTCAGTGTTGGTCTGGAAGATGATGCTCAAATCCAGAGCATAGTGCTGGTCCACGGTTCGGTCAGCATTCTCCTCCAGTTCATCCAAATATCTTTCCCGAGCACTGTATTGTAACCAATATATATATATTATATCAAGGTTTAGTATAAATACTACATATATATAGAAGAAGAACACCACATGTGCATGATTTTTATAGGAACGTTTATTTCACTCCCCCCAAAATTATTGTGAATCAGCGGTTCCTAAGTAGAGACAAAAATGACGTTTGAAGGAACGTACCTGGTAAATGTATATGATATTACTGTTTAAACTGATAATCGAGCAGTAGAAGTTAAAACATATGACCTGTACCTAACCGGAGAAAATTGCGCTAATTTAAAGGCACATAAAATACTATATCATATATGAAAGTGGAAGCTACATTTGCAAGTGTGACATGTACTAAAGCAGAACAATGCGATATGAGAATTCTAATACTAAAGTATGTTAACAGCCATTTCAACAGTCATGACCTGTACCTAACCGGTATTGGCGCTAATTCAAAAGGACATGAAATACTGGAGATAAAAATGAAAGCTACATTTACATGGATGCCATGCGTGACATGGTTGTGTTAATCATTAGTACAAAGATGCAAATTCAGCATGTTAATAGCCATTCCCGGTATGAAATAAAATCTGGCCCTCCCCCCCCCCCCCCATAGTTATTCCAACATTCATGACTTGTACCTAACCGGTAATCGCGCTAATTAAAAGGCACATGAAATACTGCAGATAAAAATGAAAGCTGGATGACATGTATAAAAGCAGAACAATGCGTCACATGCTTGTGTTAATAGTTAGTACAAAAATGCAAATTCATCTGTTAATTACACTTATTTGTTAATATCATACTTATTTAGCAAAGTGGAATATTGCAGCGGGCCATGGCCGCAATCACAGGGACCGCAATATATGGCTCCTCCCGTATGACATGGTTGATGTAGAGCTGCAGTCTTTCGGATCGCCTAAGGGGCGGAGAGTATGGAGGCTCGTCCTCACGGGTACTGATTGCCTGGACGGGGAGGGACGAAGGGGGCCGTACACTGTAAAATAGGTTATTATGTAACGTTCAACAAGTTAGTTCCAAACACAAAAAAGAAATAGTAACAAAATTGCCTTTTTTTTTTTCAGTCAGTGGCACTGCTATATTACAATTCTATACAACTGGTGTAAAGAAATCATAATATATATATACACTGATCTTTAGAAAACACTTAACTAGATAGAGCAGGAGTTATGGGAATAAACAAACTTACCGTTTCACCACTTCTTCGTCTTCCGACGACGACGCGCCTGCCTGCTTTGCCTCTAGTACCGGCTGCGGTTCTCCCTCCTGGCCCTCCTCCTCGCTGGACAGTGCAGCCTCTCCTTCCTGGTCCGAGTGTAGCGTGCTCGTCTCCTCGTCCTCGCTGGACAGTGCGCTGGACAGTGCGGCCTCTTCGGCCTGGACCAACACGAAGGACACTGTGGGGGTCCTCCGGTGTCGGAAGAGAGGGGCTGTTGTAATGGAAAGTATGTTAGTATGACATATATATTATAAACAGTTATTATGTCAAGCAGGAATATAGTGGGCTTTATATGTTATATGTAATAGTATTATATTTTCATGAGAATGTAAGAGTAGCGAGATTACAGTGTCTAATTGGCGAGGGGTGGGGAAGATGTAATGTTTTTGTGACCTGTACCTAACCGGATACAGGAACTGATTTGAATGGATTTCTTTTTAATTCCTATATTGAAGAGACCTACTTTTCTGCTCGGCGTTGTGGTCAGAGTGGGAAGAGCGATCAGAACGGTTCTGCTTCCGCGGACTGCGGCGCGGAGCGGCATTAGGGGTCTCAGCTGAAATGGAAAAATGCACATGACGTTATCATGGAGACAGTATTATTTCACTACTGGTATTTTGACAGAAATTCTTATCTGAGTGGCTCAGTCTATTTGGCGAGGGGTGCGGGAACATGTAATGTTATTGTGACCTGTACCTAACCGGTTAGAGAAACTGAGTAGAATGGATTTATTTTTGTCTTCTCTACGTGTTGATAGATGTATGACAGAGTTAGAATGACACATTTTATTCCTATATTGAAGAGACCTACTTTTCTGATCGGCGTTGTGGTCAGAGTGGGAAGAGCGATCAGAACGGTTCTGCTTCCGCGGACTGCGGCGCGGAGCGGCATTAGGGGTCTCAGCTGAAATGGAAAAATGCACATGACGTTATCATGGAGACAGTATTATTTCACTACTGGTATTTTGACAGAAATTCTTATCTGAGTGGCTCAGTCTATTTGGCGAGGGGTGCGGGAACATGTAATGTTACTGTGACCTGTACCTAACCGGTTAGAGAAACTGAGTAGAATGGATTTATTTTTGTCTTCTCTACGTGTTGATAGATGTATGACAGAGTTAGAATGACACATTTTATTCCTATATTGAAGAGACCTACTTTTCTGATCGGCGTCGTGGTCAGATGGGGAAGAGTCAGTACACGGGGCCCTTCTTTTCCGCGCACTGCGGGCCGCACCATCCTGGCGGGTCTTCCTTGGCTTTTTCTGGATGGGCTCCTCTTCTTCTGTATAAAAAAACAAGAGACAAGAAGAATTATTAACATATTAATAAGTGTTTGCACATTTCTTCTACTACAAATACAGTATAATTAAGAGTATACATGATATCAACAAAAAAAATATATATAATAATAATATAAAAATAATTTTTCTCTATGATATTGCTATGAGTATAGTACTACTGTAATATACATGATAATTAATGTTTGAAAACAGTAGAGTGGGAACATTTGCTATATTGGATTATTTTTCTCTAGTTTAAATCGGGAGATTGATTTATATACATTTTCTTACCACTTGTGCTGTCTTCAGTAAGGGGGGTACTGGTTTTCTTCCCCCTTCTCTTCTTGCTGTCGGGTAATACACCAGAACCGCCCGGCACTGGCGCACTTCCGCCGGAGGAGCGGGTGGCCCGAGAGGGACCGGCAGCCTCCTCTCTCCCTGCCTTGGCCAACTCCCTCCTCTTTTTCTGGGCCACGATGCCCAAGTCGATCTGCCGAGTGTATGCAGCTGAGCCCTTCTGGGGACGGTGCAACTACAGTGTAAAAGTAGAATGTTTTATGTCATTATGCATACAAATATCGCTATGCTTGAACTACTAAAAATGGCCAAGGCCCCCCCTGTGTCAGATGCATACAATGGTCCCATATCACTGGGCCTATGACGTGACCTTATGGCCATTTAAATATGAATGAAATCATATGTAAGAACAAAAAACATGAAACAAACGGAAAGGCCCATGGCCTGGGGATTTTGGTATTGTTCCTCGCTGCTTGGGGCTTTGACCGCATGACAATTTGCAACATGGTATGATAGAATATACATAATATTACACATATTTTGCTTTGTATGGATCAACTTACTGCAGACTTTTCCTTGTTCTCTTTTATCTTTTGTGCCGCAAGTGGACCAGCCCGGTCCTTGCGGTACTTAGTCCGTGCCCGTAACCTGTTACGCCCATCCTGGTATGCTGCCCGGTCCGTCGGGCCGTAGTACCGCGCGTCGACTTTGTGGGCCTCTACCCAATCCAATAGTTGTTGGTACCCCTCCTCCCCCCATGGGAAGTCGGGTAGCTCCACGGGGAGTGGGACGCTGAACACGTGGGTCTTTCCGGCCTTTTTCTTCGGCATTTCTGTAGAGAGAAGAAAGTATAAATATATGTGTTACCTGGTTTGACGTGACCTGTACCTAACCGGCCCATAATAGTATTATATTTCACATATTTTTTCTTTATTTTTTTTTTACATGTGAGGTGGGTAGTAGGAGAGTGTGCTGCTGTAGTTAAAGGATCCATGTCTTGTACGTGAGGGGGCCAGTGAAGGAAATTGGAATTTTTAGACATGTTGACATTTTTTGAAAATATTGAAAAATGGTGAAATCTAGGGCCTAAATAGTACAGAACAGCATGGGTAGGTACAGGCCGGGAGGGTAGGGGACATATCACATTATGATATAAAGCAGTTGAATAGTGGGGAGGGGGGCGGGATACATTTTATGGTGTTATGCTTGGACCTGACCTGTACCTAACCGGCCTATGATACCATTATATGTCACATATCTTTTCTTTATTTTTTGTGAAGATGTGAGGTGGGTAGTAGGAAAGTGTGATGCTGTAGTGAAAGGATCCATGTTTTGTACGTGAGGGGGGTAGTGAAGGAAATTGGGATTTTTTTAGATTTTGACATTTCGAGAAAAAATTTGAAAAATGGTGAAATAGGACCAAAATAGTACAGAGGAGGGTGCAGAGGTACAGTGTATTAGTGTATTGTAAGGTGTGGTTGTGTATATAATACATGAAAAGGTTTTGGGGGAGTTGGAGGGTATTATTTTATGATATTTTTTACGTGACCTGTACCTAACCGGTTAGGATAAAGCACCAAAGTGGCTCAGTCAAGTGCAGGGCATGGTGAGACTCATCTTTTTTCGGAGAACAATAGCAGGGGACCGTACACAGCGATATACAACATGTCGGCTGTGTCACAAAGGGTTATTGTATGCAATACAAGGCTTATAACAGGAGAAACATATCGAGAAATAGGGTAAAGGAAGGGATAGAAACAGCTCTGAGGACGCTGTGCTGCCTCACTTACCGGTGATGGAGGACGATCTGACCGGAAAAAACATGCTGGTACATCGTCGGGAACCAGCGGAGCATTAGTTACTATTTATCACACCGCGCGCCGCCACTGAGTGGAAAAATACTGGCGTGTCGCCGCCTCGCGTCCCGGTTAGGTACAGGTCAAAACAACACAAAAACATGACGCGAGTCTGCTTTACCGATTGCTGCCGACGGAAAGGTAGGTGTTGCATATATTTTTTATGCTGGAGGAATGGGGGGGGGGACAGCAGTATATGATGCACATATAGTGTTATATTAAATATGGTTTGGGGCGGTGCTGTGCACTCCCAAACTTAACCGGTTAGGTACAGGTCACTTCACTTTCAGGGAAAAAAAATGGCGCTGACAGGAACGATGACATGTTGTTGCACCGGGAGGGGGGGGGGCAGTACAAACACTACGTAGGGATGCGGCAAGGTGCTTTCTGGGATGTTTGATGCAGGGAAATGGACACAGGGCAGAGAAAAGTGTAGGAATCGGTATCCGGTTAGTTACAGGTCAGAGAGAGAGAAATTTGTTTTATGTGGGGGCTGGATTCTACTAGGAGGAGGATTGGGAGAATGGTACTATTTGGAGGAAATGGCATTGTCTACATGGAAAAAAAAGAAAAACAAGAATTGTGCCATAAGTATGTGTTTTATTGAGCTATGTATGCAGAAAACTGCAAAAAATTGCATTTTTTCAATATTCTTGGCCCCCTGGACCCCCATACATTACAATAAAATGTAGAAAAGTATACATTTCCAGATAGGCCAAACCCTTGGGGTCATGATAGAATTTTTTTTTGGGGGGGGGGATGGATTGGGTAAGTACTGGACCAGTACAAAGCTGACGGGACCCAAAATATCATATGCATTGGATTGGTGAGACAGACCCATATCCTGCCTGAGCCTCATACCTATTGCATTGTTATGGGTTTGAGAGGTGCTGTAGAATGTATTCTACATGTGCCATCTTCGTGGTGTTATTTGACAATAAGCAATACATGTAACACTGGAAGGATGCAAGAGAAGCTGAGTGGAAGGTGTCAGTGGAAAGCCAGACTGCGGTATATCCCGGGTATACTACTAGTTGTAGCTTTAACATCTCACCTATAGCCATAACCCCTTGCCTGACAGCTACTCCACACACACATGGACAGAAATATGACCAGTCAGCATTCACACATTGCCTAATGAAACAATGGGGATGGACAACTAAATTCTGCATGCCCTTTTTATCCAGGGCCCAAAGATTCGGAGAGGTTGCCTGGGATAGTAGCAGTACATCCAGGATACTGGTGGTTGGAGGAGGGGGCAGTGTTATAACTATTGACAATTGACTCCCTCTAATGCAGCCACCTTGCTAATGTCGCCATTTCTCATTTATGAGTCCCAAGAGTGGCCATAAACTAGGAAATTGACTGTATAAATGATTTAAGTTGTAAGTTAAGTATAGGATCTTGTACCAATTGTTGTTATTCTGTAGCATGGGTTTATTACTTGATATTCTTATCAGAGTATTCCTCCGTCATCATTGTCTTAATACACTTGCAGCAGAGTTAGAGTATCTTTAATGTAAAATACACGAAATGTTATAATTTGCTAGATATACATTTGATGTCTTTGTTTCATCTGTGACACTGCCATGCATATTTGCTATTGTTCCTATGCAAAAGTTATGGTTGCTAGGCAAAATAAAAACATTGTTATGCAATCATTGTCCATAGGGGAAACCTATTGGTACTGCAGGATTCCTTAGACTCAATTTAGAGGCTGGCTAGGTATTGAACTTTTGACACCTCTATTTCATGTGAAACTAGAGTTTCATTAACTGTTTGCTATAATGATCATTTTCATTTTCCTAGAAATAACCTGAAATGTGGAATTGTAATCTGAGCAGTGTGACTTTCTTATTTATGACCCTTTAAAGTATGGAATCTAGTTGTAAAACGGAGATGATTACGGAATTCCCAAGGGATTATAATTGGCCTATAATCTGTTCTCCGATGGGGCCGGTTGCAATAAAAAAACAAGCGTTGCTAGGCAACCAATTGTCCTAGCAATGAGATAATAGCACCAATGGATTCTTTGGGTCTGATTTAGGGGGAGTAGGTATCATTGAAGTCTTCCTACAGTCAATATTCATGCCAGGAGAAGTCAATTCGTCTATTTTCTGAGACCCCAGAAAAAGAGCCTGGATTTGACAAGGTAGTCGTAAAAAAGCGTTAATTCTGCAAAAACGGTACATGAATTTGATAGCACAAGTTCACTTTTCTGTGTCCAGAGACATTCCCAAACACAAAAAAAAAGTTTTTAGCCATCAGTATTTCCATGCATTAAACTCCTAAAATATGGCTCTTTTGGAGGGTCTGCTGCTGCCCTACAGAGGGTCTGTTATGTGGTGTGAGTAGAATATAGATTGTGGTGTGGCTTTTGCATCTTTTTTCCTCTAGGGAGTATGGAGTATGCCAGCCAGCAAATGTTTTATGGATATATTGAGTGGTCAGAATGGCAGACAATGTAACTTCTAAAAGCCCTTTGAGTTATTTGACAGAGGCTGGTACTCAGGCCCCATGTGGAGGTTAAGTAAAACAGGGGATGTTTTAACAGGGTCGATAGTTTACAGCACCTGGGTTTGTACAGCACAGGACTGGAGGAGAGCTATAATTCAACTACTTCCTGATATAGACAGAATCCTTCCCAGAATCCTGCAGGAGGGTGGACTGGGTTTTGTGACATTCAGAATAAGGTTTGTTTGAGGTTGCCTTGGTCCAAGTAGAAAATCAAAGTTTGTTTTAAGGGTAAATACAGTGTTTAACAGTAAATACCAAGATGTATGAGCTATTTCATTGTTGCTATATAACAAGTATAAATGTGAACACCTGCCTTAAATCCTCAAACTTTTCTCATTATTAATATTGCTTATGTAGAGTTCGTCTTTATGTAATTCGATTAAATAAGGACTCGAACTGCAGTTTTCATGTAGAGATGCAAGCAAAAGGGTTTATTAAGGCGTTACCCTGTACAGTAATTCTAATCCTTGATATATGTGGTTCGTTCAGAGGTATATGTTTCTTTCAGTATCTTTCAGTATAGTACAACACAGTCAGAGACCTGAGAAGGTCTGCCAGAGCAAGGGGGTGAGGACAGCTTATATACTGTCCGCCTCCGATAGGGGTGCCCCCTGGCTCTGGCTGCCCGAACTACTCTGTAGGCGTTCGATTAACTTTATAATATTAGTGTCCCTACACCTATCTAATATTTAGAAGCTATAATTCAACTACTTTCGGATACATACAGAATCCTTCCCAGATTCCTGTCAGCAATGGTAAGTGTGCGAGGTAAAATGGGAAATCTCCTTTGGTGCCAGCAATATCTGTCTATATTTAGATAATAAGTAGCAAAAGAGAATATAAAGAAAAAAGGAAAAAACAAGATATTGAAATAGCCCACACGTCTCCCGCCCTACACCTTTGGGATTGAAAACAGATATAGGCAAACATGCACCATGGGCAAGTAACCTGCCAGTGCTGACTTCATGCATCATGATGAAAAAAAAGGACTATGCTGCCCTAAAAGGGTTACCGAGACTGATGGGTATTTCTTGTGTCTCTCTGACAGGAACTTATTAACCTAGTTTCCATGCCGCCAAGAGATCTGTCATTATATGTGTGTAATTGGGGAAGAAGAAATTACTCTTTTTCTGACAGAAACTAGGGAAGGGTCCTCATGGTGGCCGGTATGTACACAAAATGAGAAGCTGAGGTATCACCGCACTATCCCCTAAGACAGATGTAGAGACTTCAATATCACACATGAAATGATACTCTATGCTAGGATGCAGAAATTTCAAAAGGGCAGTTCCATTAAACACAGAATGACAGTAGAATATTACTCTAAATGTGTATTTGGATATCTTAGGAAAAGTCTCTAGAGTTTTGAGTGAGTTTAACATTATGGGTAACAATTATGGCAAAATGCCCCACATGTCCGTGCTGCTGTCTAGACCCTAACTCCAAGCAGTAACTGTTACAAGTAATGCCACTCTGGTGTCTGAGAATATATAGGTCTATTCAAGATTGGAATATGTTATTATTGGCCTGTCACTGATAACATCAACCCAATAGCATTAAAACATCTCTGATAATAGTGCCTCTATTGAGCAGCTGTGTATGGGGTAGCCATGCTGACACTGCCTTCATTTCTTCTCCCAACTGGTCTAGAATTAGCCGTAATTTACAGAGTAGACCTTGGGGCCCACCCTCCTAAGTACCAGCGCATGTCTGGCTGTTCCATCTGTCTTCCATCCTCCCCTCATTCCGACTCCCAGCATCCTCCTTCCCTCTATCCATCAGGCCACTTCCGCTGATTTACAAACACTCTGCTTCTCATTGGTCGGTGTATGGCATGCTTGTTTATACCGCTGGCAGCATGGCCTTACGTGCTCCGGGCCCTGCCTGGATCAGGTGTTCATTGGTTGGTGAGAATGTCACGTGACGACGGCTGCCATGATGGTCCTTTATCACCCAGCAGAGGGCGCTGCAGCACCAGAAGTCACATCACGACCCCTAGCGGCAATCTGGGTAACCAGGTTGGGTGTCATGGGGTGTGGGTGGAGGCATGTGCCTGGAGAAATGAACCATGTGATTAGAACCAAGACTTGTGAGTTCTCACGCATAAACCAGCAGGAGCCCCTACAAACCACTTATCCCTGAGTCATTAAGGCAGCATGCAGCAGTAAGCCAAATGTTAGGAAATCAAGGAGTTTTTGATAAGCTACTGAGTGGGATAACACTCAACTACAGGCAAGGGGGAATATTAGTAATACTGACAAAAATAAATCAACATGCATATCATATTGAGAGATAAAGCGAGAGTGAGATGGATATGGCACTTGCCCTAAAAGTGGCCAGACTGCGCTTCTTTTATCTCAAACTGTTGCACCTTTTTGTGGGAGGGGGGGGGGGGGAAATAAATGTTCTAGGTGAGTAATTCGCCAGTGCTGCATTTAAGCCTCATGCTGACCCTACGGGGTTGAGACACTCAAGAAGGGTCGGCATGATGTACAAATGTAGTACCATTGAGTTACTTGCTGGGGCTGCATTGGTGCCTCCTGACATCTCATCTTTCAGCAACATCCATCCTTAAAGGGTAAAGTAGCCCTTTCATGAAAAATGATGAAGTGAAATGTCACAGAAACCTTCGTTACTTGTACCCAAAAAACATTTAGCAATACTTATCAAGATACTCCTGCTAGACAGATACAATTCATCCACACCTGTTGCTCATCAGAATGAACCATGAGCTCCTCCATCTTCTATACAATACAGTTGTTCTTTTTTTAAACTCAGTCATCTCAATAACCACTGTCCTATGAGATGAGATAGCTTTGTCCATACACAGATTCAATAAAGCCTGCAGCAGTATGAGTTTGCAGCTAGAATGAAATTCACCGATGCTGTGCATGAGGTAGGCTTCTCATGTCCTCTACAATACAAATGTCTTTTACTCTGTCCTCTCAATCATAACTCTGCTCGCCTCACACTTATCACAATCCCTATAGAAAGCTGAAGAAGATATCTGGTTATCATCTTAAATGCATATTGGAGATGTTAATCATCCCGCAAAAGAGATGGAATTTGTATCTACACCAGACCCCATAAAGCCTACGGAGAAATCTGTCCTTAGTTGTCCTTACATTCTATGCCATACAGTGTTACAACTTGGTCAGATGTCTCAATTGTAACTCTTCTAGTCCCACAATTATCCCAGCCTCTATTTGAAAAGCTGTAGACGACATGCAGATAGTCTGTAGAATACATATAGAAAAGTCAGTATCCCTTGCAAGAGACGTAAAAGATTTGTATTATGGCAGATCTAATAACTCATACACTAAGAATTTGAAAAAGAAGTTATCAGAGTAAGGCAGGCGCATCCCATTTCACGTCTCAATTATAGCTCTGCTCGCTACACAAGTATCCCAGTGATTACAAAAAGGCTATAGACCGCATGTGGATATCATCTAGAATACATATTAGAAATATCACTAATCCCATAAAAAGCTCTCTCTCCGGCAGCTATTATGAGTTTTTTCAAAAAAGGGAGACGGTAGAATAGATGCCAAGAATCCAGCCACTCAGAACAAGTTTCTTACACTCTGCCCCAACCAAAGTAGCTCTCTAACATTGACTGTTGCCATTCTTGCATCTTTATAAGACGTGGGTCCCATGTGTTCTCACCTCAAGCAGATACCCACACGGAGGGGGCCACACCTTTGAGACGGCCAACGACCCCCTAATGGAAAGTTATTACAGCAAGAAAGCTGTTGGCTCCCTCTAGTTCCTTCTCCCCTCTCTATACCTGAGGTGAGGGTATAGAAGTCATCAGATTATCCTATGGATGTGGCACATTCCTGTTGTTATGATATTTGGTCATTGATTAATGCAACCTTAGTGAATTATTTTTCTACATGCATGCATCACGCCTACCTTACAGGCTTGATACACTCCTTGAGGATGCCTCAAACTTTCTATCTTTGATTGGAAGAAATCCAGTGGTGGGATTCATTAAGGTTAAATAGTGCTTAAAAATAATCATTACTTTTGCTCCATGGGCAGCCCTGCCAACCCCTAAAATAGCACAAAAAAATATGTAACGGCCTCTGGTTACTGCCTTACCTCTTGTCTTATCTCCAGGTTAATTATTGTTGAGACTCGTATTACCAATTGAGTTATCATTTAACTCCCAGGGCACCTTTGTCCTCGCACACATGTCAGGGGTGGTAAGCCTGGTCATCCATGCTTTGGAGCCTGGCCAAACTGGCCACAGGCATAATACTTTTTTCATTTCTATCTAATAAATATGCAGCTTATGTTTTGACAGGCCAAAGCCCAAATACTGGATTGCCTTCTCTTTTATTTCTGGTAATTTGATTAAAAGCTCTGAAAAGTAATCCTTACATTAGCTGCATGGACAACCTGGCGTCCCTGAATTAGTCTAAAAAGTAATCCTTACTTTAGCTGCATGGACAGCGATACCACCCTGAAATGGCCCTGGGAAATATTCCTAATTTAGCTGCCCTGAAATAGCAGGAGTGTGGCAAGCAGTTTCAAAATAGTGGGGACAGGGGTGCTTCGGGAATTTTTTGAACGCTTTTCCGTTGACCTTTACTGTTTGACCTTTTTGTAGGGTTGCCAAAAGTGGGGAGGACATGTCCCCCTTGCCGCCCCCCCCCCCCCCAGTCGCCATGAAATGCAACCCTGAAATAGCCCTGAAAGATTATCCTTACTAAAGCTGGAGGTAGAGCCCTGCCACCCTGAAATACTCCTGAAAAGTAACCCTTACTTTAGCTGCTGGTAGAGCCGTGCCACTCCGAAATAATCCTGTAAAGTAACCCTTAATAAAGCTGGAGGTAGAGCCCTGCCACCCGAAACAGTCCTGAAAAGGAACCCTTACTTTAGCTGCCAGGACAGAGTTGCCTCCCTCAAATGGCCCTGAACAGTAATGCTTACTTTAGCTACATGAGCCAAATTGAAAGCCCTGCCGCCCTCTAAGGATGTCACTAACAGATGACATATGTCGTCATGATGCACCAATGCAGCCCAGGCAAGCAAGTCACCAGCGCTGCATTGGTGCATCATGCCGACCCTTCCTGTAAAGTCCTGAAATGAAATCCTTATTTTAGCTACATGTGAGATTCCAGGTCGGATAACATGCATCCTGAGACACCCGTGCCCCAAGCTCTCCCCTCTATGGATGAAATATGACATCATCAAAGGGGAAAGACTAAAGAAACATTATCTGCCTATACACCACTTTCACGCTAGCGGGGGGCTGCGATCATGATATGTGTACTAATAGTGAGGCTAGAACAGACAGGCTACTACGGGAACACGCTGCAGCAGCTGAAACGACGCATCCTCCCAAGGCTACTGCCGGGACCTTTGAATCGAGCATCGCAATAAGTCACTGGATTGGCCATTTGCCATTCATTACAGTAAGGATTACATCAAATTTCTAAGTATATTGAACCATTAATGGTTAAGAAAATGATATAATTAGCAGAAACAGACTTCTGTCATAGCGATAGTGCCCCCTTTTATCGCCCTCAGCACTTTCGTTGCTCAATATCTTGTGTCATTTAGCGATTTTCTTATTGAAAAAAAAAGGCAAGTTCATGAAAGTAGGGCATAGACGCAGGGAGTACTATGAGAGAGCAAAAAATCAAAACCCTTCTCTGAACTCAAACTTGTTGACCCACAGGGAATTCTGGCACCTATTCATTCAAAACACAAGTCATTTGCAAAATGCTCTGCATATTTCACATGGAGAAAAACCTCCAACTAAATATCTCGCTGGAAAATCCTTTTGCTGGCCATGTTCACTGAAGATATATTTTTACTTGTGGTTAAGGCTCTATAATGTGCAGTCACCATAGAAAGATCGAATCAATGACACAGAGACGCAAAGCAAGAGGTTGTGTGACCCTATTTCACACTGAATAACCCAACTACACAGAAAAGGCAGGACTTATTGACATTACCCAGCTAGAAAAATACTATAGTAAGTACCATAGTGTACTTTAGTAAACTACAGTTAACTACAGTATACTATAGTATATTATAGTTTACTGTAGTATAGGGGCCATCCTGTACTGTAGTTTACTATAGTATATTATAGTATATTATAGTTTTTCCTGAAACAGACTCAAATGGTGTCATACAACATCATTTCTTACCGTAGTTTACTCTAGTAAACTATAGTATGCTATAGTATGTCTGGCACACCTTAACACTATAGTAGACTATAGTACTTTTTACAAAAGTTTACTGTAGTTTACTATAGTATACTATAGTATCTGCCATATATGCCCTCACACTATGGTAAACTATAGTATAGCTTACTATAGTTTACTATTATATTTCCCGCACACCTTGACATTAAAGTAAACTGGAGTATATTTTACTGTAGTTCACTATAGTTTTTTCCTTCACACTGTGACACTATAGTAAACTATAGTATAGCTTACTATAGTAAACTACAGTATAGCTTACTATGGTAAACTATAGTATAGCTTACTATGGTAGACTACACACCTTGACACTATGGTAAACAGTAGTATAACCATATTTATCTACCTCTCTTGAGCCAGAAAACTTCTCAGGTTATAATAATCATGTTATCCTAATCAGTTATTATATACTCGAGAACACAAAATCATTATCTCCCAGGGGGCACAAAACATTGAATCAACATTGACAACCTGTTGTCAATGTTGATTCAACCTTGATTCAACATTGAACAAAATTGTGTGCCTCCTGGGTTCCTGCCTTGATTACCATTAAGTCAATTAGATCAATCAGCATGTACACATACATAGTAGAGTACTGTAGACTAGTTTATACTATAGCAATTGCTACTTTCCTATAGACCCAATAGTCAATTGTAGTATATTTGACTATAGTTTACTATAGCTTCCCGCACACCTTGACCCTATATTCAATTGTAGTATATTTCACTATAGTTTACTATAGTTTCCCGCACACCTTGACCCTATATTCAATTGTAGTATATTCTATCATAGTTAACTATAGTTTCCCGCACACCTTGACCATTATAGTGAATTGTAGTTCATTTCACTATAGTTTACTATAATTTCCCGCACACCATGACCCTATATTCAATTGTAGTATATTTCACTATAGTTTACTATAGTTTCCCACACACCTTGACCCTATATTCAATTGTAGTATATTTCACCATAGTTTACTATACTATTTTCCGCACACCTTGACCCTATATTCAATTGTAGTATATTTCACTATAGTTTACTATAGTTTCCCGCACACCTTGACCCTATATTCAATTGTAGTATATTTCACTATAGTTTACTATAGTTTCCCGCACACCTTGACCATATAGCCAATTGTAATATATTTCACTATAGTTTACTATAGTTTCCCGCACCCTTTGACCCTATATTCAATTGTAGTATATTTCACTATAGTTTATTGCTTATCATTGTCACAGAAGAACAAGAAAAATGTGCCTTTGATTGTAACAAAGCATAGGATTAGATTTTCATGTTATTGACAACGATTTTTACAATAATTACAAATTTATTATCTTAGTTGGTATCTCTGACCCCCCATGTTCACAACTCTTACACCTACCACACACTCCATACAGGTGTGACCCATGACACAATGGACCCCTAAGACAATAGCCATGCCCCTTTACAGCTCACCTTAGTCAGAGGTGTTAGATAAGGGTTATTTTTAAACAGGGTAACCAGTACACCACAATACAGCAATCTGACAACATGTACATATATATCTCTCTCTTGTATATGGGTACCTACATGTGAGTATACCCAAGGTAAGAATATTGGAAAAGCCTATTTACCATGTATACATGTACTAAGGATATTGCTGTAGACTGATAGTAAAATAAAGCATTATAATTACAATTTCATGAATTGTGTAATATTAAGTTGGTTGGAATATGCACCTTATATGTATACGGTAGATAACTCATATCTAATAATTGGTCAAAATAATCTCATAAATGGTCAAAATAAATCTCACTATTGGAGTCTATGGCTATTTTTGCATCTAGACATGTGTGATTTGTTTAGGTTTGAGATCTTTTAATTTTTTTTTATTTACAAGTTCACATGTTTCTTTCAGGTACTGCAGGGGGTACAGGGGAGGCCCATGGCCAGGAGGAGTGTCCAGGGGGCCGGGAGGAGGGTCCAGGGGCCGGGAGGAGGGTCCAGGGGGCCGGGAGGAGCGTCCAGGGGGCCGGGAGAAGCGTCTAGGGGGCCGGTCCAGATCTTGTTACCACCAGATTGCAAAGGATGAATCCCACAATGATGAAATGATGATAAATAAAGAATAAAATATGGTACCTGTCCCAGCCTCAACCCCTGGTATGTTACAGTATACTGTAATATACCACAGTCAATACTGTTGTTTACTATGGTAAATTTACTGTAGTAAATTTTAGTGGGCAAAAACATTATAGTAAGTTTACTACAGTATACAACAGTATACTGTAATATACCACAGTAAATACTGTGATTTACTCCAGTAAATCTACCCTAGTAAACTATAGTATACTAAAGTGTGCATGTAGTAAACACTATAGTAAATTTACTAAAGTAAATCATAGTGTTTACTATAGTAATCTACAGTATACTCTAATATACTGCAGTAATCACCATAGTTTACTATAGTAAATTTACTATAGTAAACTGTAGTATACTGTAGTGCGCGAAAACACTGCAGTAAATTTACTACAGTAAACTATAGTGTTAACTATAGTTTTACTATAGTATTTTTCTAGCTGGGTATCTTGTGCCTGCTTTGCCGGAGAGCAACACATTGCCTCTCTAGGTGTAGCACAACATCGGCAGAGGTTTCACACTATGCAGCAAGCCCCAAGATGCAATAAATGATAAAGAAGTGCAAACGGCCATGTGCCCCAATTTTATACTGAACAACTTCAATACAACTAAAATGCACAACTTATTGACATTTTCCTGGCCATAATACTCCCCAGTAGTAAAAAGCCACTAGCATTTAATAAACAATAAATCTTTATCAAATCCACAGGGAGGCCTTTAAAAGATGAAGACTCTGATAAGCACAAATGAGATTTTTGCGTCTTGCTGCAAAGCCACAGCCTAGATGGAAATAAATATTTATGGATTGGAGTGCCAGTAGCATAAAAGTCACCTCTGTGGTTTGGCATGAGACTAACAGGCAGTCATCTAGATACAGGTCTTGGGCTGCTGGGTGAGGTGATGGACTTGGTGGTACAGAAGCCATCTTAGATTTGCGAGTGAGGATTATCCTAAGGGTGTTCCTGTTGTTTTACAGGAACCAACTTTCTGTAGCTTAGACTTTTGAACTGGATTTCAGGGGCCTACCCAATCCCATCAATTAGACCTGTTATTGCGTATTGAATCATCTACATTGTGCTAGTGGGTATATTTTGCTAAAAGTATTGTAATGTATTTAAACTGTCAATTAATATATCATTACATAGAATACAATGTGTTATGAACACATTGAAATAAAGGTCACTGACTAATCTGAATTATGCTGGTATAATTGAGGCAGAAACCAACTGTAGGCATTATCACAATTCAAGATTGTAAAAGCATACTGTGTATGCTACTGTCAGGACCCTGGCCTTGTGTGTTGTAGGGCACACAGAATTTCTCTGACATTGGACAGCACTGGTGGAGGGTGTCACATTGGAGAGTGGTGGAGGGTGTCACATTTAGCGGAAGGCTGTGCACTACGGCCAATAAGATGCAGGTCTTGTATACCAGTAAAATCCATGTATGTGGACCAATAGCAGACCCTTAAACAGGTCATATGTGTACTGAGTGACCAATAGGATCATTTGATACCTTAAACACCAGTAGGGTAACCTCAGGGTTAATGCGTTACAATATAACACATCAATGGGACTTTCTGTTATGTCTAGAATTTCATGGGGCATGGGGGTCACAGCTATAGCAACACAGGGCCTCTGGCATCAAGGTAACTACTGCAATGTAATATAGGTGGTGCGAGTGTTGTTTTTTTCCCTCTCTAGATTATAGAGAGCATGTTTGAACATGGTCACTGACTTTAACACATGGGCATCATACCCTCGGAACAGTAAGGAACAAGGGGACGATGGACTGACTTACTGCTAATGGCGTAACTCTGAAAGAGAAAATGGCCATGCCCAATGAATGTCTGTCTTAGTTTAGTTTTTTTTAAATAACAGCAGCAACCCAACTTCTTTCTGACAGAGACAGAATCCTGCCCAGATTTGTCTCAGCAGTGGTATGTGACTGTGAGAGGTAAAGTAGGAAGGTTCCTTTGGTGCCAGCAATATCTGCTTATAGTTAGCTATAAAGTAACAAATCAAAATAAAAAGGCAAAACCAGACATGGGAATAGCCCATCTCCCGCCCTTCACCTTTGGGAATATGAACAGACATACAGCTAGTCCGGCCTTTCACATTGCCATTTAACATGGGGTGGGGAAGTTGGCAGGGGGTCTGTATAGAATGTAGAGGGTGGGCAGTTGGGAGTTATTGAGGGGAGGGGCCTGTCACCTCTCTCACTGCAATAAGATTCCATTAGTCAGGTGTCTGGTGAAAGGTGTGGCTAGACTTGGCCCCCTCTGTGTCTGTTTCTGTCTGAGGTACAAAACACATGGGACCAGGCCAGGGCTGTAAAGCAATCTCACACCTGGAGACTTTTACAGCGTAACTACCATAAGCTTTCAGCTTTTAGAGGAAGAAGGTGAGAAAGAAGATTGTTATCTTTCCCTTCTTAGGCCGTTTTATTTTGATAACTTGGATTACGGATCCGCCGCCAAGATTTTTGGCAAATTGCAAAAAAAAAAAAAGTTTTTTGTTTTCTTTTACTTTTTCCCTCCGAGAATTTTTGAAAATATTTACCAAAAAAAAAAAAAAAAGTACCTGTTGACCAGCAAAAGATGGAATAAGGCCTTTCAGAAAAGGGATAGTTCTCAACATACCTTCAGTATATTACCAAAAAATGAGGTTATCAATGCTTTTTTTGTTTTTCTTCTTTTTTTTTGCCTCTGCCCTTTGGGAATTTTCGGTACTCTGGGCGGTGTGTAAAACAGCTTTTTTTTCTTTTTTTCCTCTGCCCTTCCATAATATTTACAGTTAAAGCCTGTCATCCAAGTTATCAAAAACAGGTGGCCTTAACCAAAAACTAATCACTTTGGATTATGCTGAATATTACCTGATAATTATGGTGGACAGATCTTCTCTAGTGAAGACCCTAGCGAGTGGTCTTTTTTTGATTCATATAACTTACCTATATGCTACTCAACATCACTAGCATATTACATATACCTACCTCCATCAGGTATAAAATGAATCACTAAGCACCCTCTCCCATAAGAGTTGAGGATGGTGAGAGGACCTTAACTATATACGGGTCAGAAATCTCGAAAATGGATTAATCTGGGGGCAGAAATATATCAGATTGAAAATTCAGCAAACTCAATTAATCTTAAAGCAAGTTTATTTTATTGAAAGACTAGTATCTTGGCTCCATGAAAACATAAATTGGACGGCTTAACTCCCAGGGTGTCAGTTTTTATTCACCGGCAAACATATGTTGATATAAAAGTGTCGGAGCATACGACTAAAATATCAAACAGTTGGTAGAATGCTTTAAAAACACCATAGAATCTTCTAGTTTCGCCTCCAACTAGCCACAGTATATAGGATAATGCATGCCAAGTTTGGTAATCACCACTCTAAAAGCTCTTCTGTTACAGGCCGACAAACTTTGTAGAAATCTTGAAAATCTTGAAAAAAATGGCAGTGGGCACCAACTTTTCTCTAGTTTGCTCAAAATGGCCTTGTTCATCCCCAAACTTGCTGTGCACTATCCTCAATATGCATACTTTCAAGTAAATCTAGCCTGCGCTGGATTTGGTTTGATTAAGTTATTATTAACTTCACTATGAGAGTTTAACCATATCGTGTGTATGCTCCAACACTTTTATCCGAGGATCACTATATTGGGCTCTGGCACCCAAATACATCTTACCAGCGTAGGTAAAGCATGATAAATTGATGAACTAGAAGTGTGTGAATCATAATAAGTACACATAGCACCAGCCAGACTGACTTTGAGGTTGGTTGGGGCAAAAAAAGTTCAAAGTTTTCCAATTTCGTGAGGTGAATCACACCAAAACCACCCCTACAGTAGGCCTAAACACATATATTCGATATAAAAAGGTTATGAGGGGTAGGTGGCTCCCTTAAGTACAATTTCAAATTGATATGTAGCATGGGGAAGCAATATTAAGCGAGCGAGAGCTCCATTTTTGGCAAAATATAAAAGTGTCGGAGCATACATAAAAGTGTCGGAGTATACAGACCGGTTACATTCGCGCGCTTTGTTGTGCCCGTATGGTGAAATTGAATGAAATGTCGACACTGACGACTGGAGATTCATCTATTACAGCCAAAATATTCCATTACAACCCACAAAAATGTGCTAGAGACCTTGTATATTCAGTATTTTCATCGTTGATGTATGCTCCGACACTTTTTAAAAAAGTCCAAAATCACTATTTTGGTGCTGGGAAGTTTAAAAAAAGAGATAATTACAAAATTCTTTTTCCACACTTAAATACTTGTGCCCCCCCCTTATTTTGATTATATTTGATATATTCCAGCGCCTTTAATATTTGGCGCATTTTGACCCCAAATATAAAAGTGTCGGAGCATACACGAGGATCATTTCTGAATTGCAGGACTGTGGAGGAAATTTGGGGCTAGACACACGGGTAAACACTCTTGATTATTTGAGTAAACACATATACCAAGTAAAAAAGGCTGAATAGGAAGGGCTGTGATGGCCTTATATGAAATGGGGGGCTTTTGAATAAAATAGAAATTGCCTGGAACCCTGTTTTGGGGGTATTTTTCCACTTTGAGGGGCCATAACTCCATAAATAATGGTCCGACAAAAAGTTGTTGTTTTTTACCGGAAAGCCTAGGGTGTTTTCTCTTACATGAAATCAAGATATATAAGTGATGATTAGGTATGTCCACATAATAGCTGCTGAAAGGTGAAAAAGACAAAATAACCACCAATTAGTCCATTTTGGTGGGGTCTGACCCATACAGTTCTTTATAATAATACAGGCTATAAGCCTATGTATAGAGCAGTCTGAATAAACAAATACAAACATGCAAATAAAAACAAACAACAAGGGGGGGTCGGTTGATTTGGGGGGACCAACTAAATTTGGAGCCTTCCTGCACCCCTTTTTTAGTGAAAAAAAACCAGGAGTTACTTTAGGGCAAAGGGGTCGGCTGTGCTCAATTTTAACCTGCCCAGGGGTGGACTGAAAGAATTTGACCACTCCTGTAGGGGGGACCAAAACGATTCTGACCCGGTCATGACCCCCTGTTGTTAAAAAAAGTTTCCTCATGTTCCTTCTCTATAAAGGAAGTAGAAAGTAGGCACTGGGGGAGAGTGAGGGAGGCATCACCTTTCCTTTAGAGAGGTCTTTGGCCATCTAAACCTTGTGGCCTGAGTCTGATCTCTACCCCAGGTCAGTTAAGACAGGAAACACATGGCACTTTTGTCTTGTATAGGACCTAAGACCTTGGTGAAGCTGCAGCTGTGGGGTACAAGGAACCTAGCAAGCTACAAAAAAAAAAGTGCTGAAAGAAAACAATACTCGCCAACCAGATTTATTTCCTTCAACTGCTTGCTCGCAGTCTAGAAGGCTGGGTTTCTGGTATTTTTGTCCGAAGATATACAGGATGCATCTATATTTGATATATAAGTATGATATTTTAGTATTCATATTGCATCACTGAACATGTATACGGGATGACGTGATACTAAAAAAATCATACTTATATATCAAATATAGATGCTGCATCATAGCATTCCTTTTTCCTCACTGCATATCCTCCTATCTGATATCTTCTCACTTTTATCAATCATTGTCTCCATCCCTGTTTTCCTTCTTTCTTCCCTGTATCAAACTTTTTATCAGGCCATTCCCCCCCCCCCTGCCTGTCCCAACAACATATTCTGTATATAGCTCCATCCCTATTCCCTTCTACTCTCATCCTCTGTTCTCTTCCCTCCCTCTCTCCTTCCCTCCCTCCCTCCCTCCCTCCCTCCCTCCCTCTCTCCTTCCTTCCCTCCCTCCCTCCCTCCCTCCCTCCCTCCCTCCCTCCCTCCCTCCCTCCCTCCTCCCTCCCTACCTACCCCACTTCTTTCCTTCCTCCGTTCCTCCCTGTATCCTGCCCCCTACCTCCTCATCACACAGTAAGTAGTTTCCCTGTGCCTCCCCAGACCCAGACCATGTCCGTACACTGTGGCAGGTCTCAGGGGAGGTGCAACATGATGTTGGGGGGGGGGGGCAGACAGGATGCTAGACAGTCCCAGGCCTGGGGAGGGACTGCAAATGACTGCCATCTTGTCCACCATTTTAAGAATAATTCCCACCTAAATGGCAGGTGACTGGTACCTGCCTAGGAGACCAAAAGCCTGGCTATCATCATACTTCTCCACTGGTACCTGCCTATTAGTCCAAAACAAAGGGCAAACATTTACAGTCATGACAATACTGATCACCGGTAACTAGCTATGTGGCCAATCAGAAAAGTCTAAAGTTGTCAATGCATGCACATGTCCAGTACTTATGCCACACCATAAGAACAAAAGGAAAACTTCAGTGTATAAAAAAAGGATAATAATCAAGATAATTGGTAGTGGTATAAACCAGTTTAATCACAGTTATAGCACTGTATTCAGTGCAATGCATGGTCAAGGATGAATACACTCGTCTGTGACTTGTGATCAGCCATGACCATGCACACCAGTATACTGAATACAGGGATGTGGCTGTGCTTTAGCTACCACATGTTCACAGGCCTTCCCTCTACAGCCATTGTCACACTACCACTAACAGCACACCGGATGCTGCTGTCTCCTGGCTGAGTTCATAGGACCTACATCCTGCCTGCGTCCCCAGCTGGCTAACAGCCAATGAGCACGTGGCCGGGGCGTGGGTGCGGGGCTGCTGTGCTGCGGGACTGCTGCGGGTGACGAGGCAGCGTCAGGACACGGCAGGAGGAGGGGTGCAGGGGACGGACGGGCGGAGCACGCAGTGGTCGGGGCAGGAGCAGAGGGGGCAGGAGCTGCTGGTGCTACTGAGGAGGCAATCTGACACTGGAGGAGAAGACTCCAGTGTGTACTACTACTGGTCTGTCTGCCTACTACTACCCCCTTTGTGTCACCCTGGAGGAGAGGGAAGGGTGACACAGGAGGAGAGGACTCCAGTGTAGGATAGGAGGGACCCTACCCCATACTACTGACACTACCACTACTGCCACTAGAGGGGAGGGCGTGGCTGCCGTAACTTAGCTTTAAAAGCAGTACTTGAGGAGGGGGAGGAGGGTAGGGGTTTAACCCAGCTCCCACTCTCCCCACTGTGCCTACTGCAGACAGTAACTGCTACTATTAGTGACCTGACTACTACTACCTACTTTGTCCCACCCTGGATGACTGGCAGCTGATCAGGCAGTCGGGGACCCACTGTGCAGGAGAGGAGGGACTCACATGACTCTACCAACCACACACTACTGGCACTGCTACTACTGCCCTGCCTACTCTACTTTTACTTACTTTGTACCACCCTGGAGAGGAGTGGCTGCTTCTACTACTGAAGTCACAGAGTGTGACAGTCAGGCACTACAGGAGAGTGCTCTAGCTTTAACACTAACAGACACCACCACTGCACCATCTGTGGAAGAAGGGCTGTATCACTCAATGTAAAGTTGAGGCTGGGAATATTACACCCAGCCCCATGTGACTACTACTTCTGTCCATTTTACTACTACTCCCACCCTACGGTCAGTGAGGGAGGAGTGAGGCAATCTGACATTACAGGAGGAGAGTGCTCAGGTGTTGTAAGGGAGGAGGGACCTCACAGCACATCCCTAAACCACACTACCGCTACCACTACTGACCTGCCTACTTTGTCCCACCCTGGAGAAGCTGGTGCTGCTACTGATCAGGCAGTCAGAGAAGGAGAGAAGAGTCTGACACTACAGGAGAAGAGGGCTCCAGTACGTAGGAGAGAGGAGGAGCGTCCATACCCCACACTACTAACTAAAACTGCAACCTCTGCCCTGCCTACTACTACCTACTTTGTGCTGTCCTGGAGGAGTTGCAACTACTGCTACCGAGGAGGCAGTTACAGAGGGAGGAGTGAGGGAGGCTGACACAGGAGGTGAGGGCTCCAGTCTGTAGGAGAGGAGAGACACTCCCTCCCCATAACTAACAGTCACTGACAACACTCATCCCCTACTCTACTGACTATAGCTCATAAGGGAAGGGGTACAGAGGCTGTAGCACTAAATGTAAGGAGGAAACTGGGACTCATATTGCACCCAGTTCCATGTGACTAGTACTACTATTACACCCTATAGTACTACTGTTTATCCCACCTTGGAGGAGAGAATAGGGTGTCCCAGCTGTAATTTAACAGTGCCTAAGGAGAAGGGTAAGAGTACCCCCTGGCTCCTACTACCACTGTGCCTACTACACACATAAAGGACTGCTGCTACTGGCGTGCCTGCTACCCATGCTGTCCCATATTTGAGGAGAGCAGAGGGTGTTGCAGCTGTAACCTAGCTATAAAGACAGCACCTAAGGAGGAGGGAGGTAGGAGCACTACCCAGCTCCTACCCCACCTGTGCCTGCTACAAACACCAACTTCTACTACAGCTAGTGGCCTGTCTGCTACTACTACATACTTTATCATACTCTTAGTGTGCCTACTGCATACAGCAACTTCTACTACTGCTACTACTACTGGCGTGCCTGCTACCAACACTTCACCCATACTGGTGCAGCAGGTCAGTGTCTGATGAAGGGATAGGAGGACACCCTGCGTCATACTGCACACCACTACTACTACTTACAGGCCTGCCGACTGTGCAGGCTCCTAACGCACATGTATTAGGAGACATAACAAGACTGGTATAGCCTAGCTCTGTGCCCTGAAGGACTGTGCTAAATGTACCTACAATCTACTTACTGCAGCCTACACTAGTAGTTCTACCCAGGAGGGCGGGAGGTGCAGTCCTTAATATGACCTAGTTCTATGTACAGTCTACTGGTCACTACTACTACTACTACTACTACTGCTACTCTGCAGCCTATACATGTTATCCCATACTAGAGAAGGCAGGGGGTGCAGTGCTTAAAATGATGTATTAGTACCTACAGTTTACTCTCTACTACAACAACAACTACTGCTACTACCCTACACATGTAGCCCCACCCCTGGAGGGGGCAGAGGGTGCAGTAGCAGCAGTGCTAGGAGGGGACTGGAGGAGCCCGGAGTAGAGGGTAGCAGTTACTACAACATCAGCCCTGGAGGGACCTCTGCCAGCACCTATATAGTATAGGAGCCCCACGGGAGGCACCGTCCCACAGGGGAGCCAAGAGATAGTACAGGGGTCTGGGTGGAGGAGGGAATCCTCGGGTATACGAGTCATAAAGGACTGATTTAGAAGGTTGACGTTCCTCGCGGGGAGGTACCATCATATACAGAGATAGTAAAGAGGCCCATCCTTGAGTATGGGAGTCATAGAGGGCTGACTTAGAGGCTGGACATTATACCAGTATAGCAGCGGTCTAGTGTATAGTCCCCGGCTGATCTAGGGATGGTCTTATAAGGCAAAGCCACAACCAGACTAGCCCATATAGCAGCTACGTAACACAGAGGGATTCAGCACTGATAGGGGCTATCCAAGTCTAGGAGTATTAGAGCCTGCCTGGAGACAGCACTATCTCAGTATGAGATATCTGAAGGAAGTGAGCATTAGTGCATCCATCTGCCAGTAGA
This sequence comes from Harmothoe impar, assembly GCA_947462335.1. Classification (NCBI taxonomy): domain Eukaryota; kingdom Metazoa; phylum Annelida; class Polychaeta; order Phyllodocida; family Polynoidae; genus Harmothoe; species Harmothoe impar. The sequence goes on from OX381712.1 coordinate 76,902,876, forward strand.
GGCAATCCCACTGCAGAGGGACTGAGGGTCCTGGAGAGAAAGGGACTGTGGCAGTATCTGATGAGGAGGTAGACAGAGGACTCAGTGGAGTAGCCTGCTACTGGTACTATCTCACAGCACAAGCTCTGACAGAAGTGAGGGGTATCTCCAAGTAAAGATCCCTCCCTTGAGAAGGACAGCTTCCTGGATAGAGAGAGGGACTGTGGCAGGACCTGGTGCGGCAGCGGCTGCCTTGGGGTGCCCAGCTGGTATTAGTGCTATATGTCTGGCTGGCTGTAGCCTGCTAAGACTCCTGCATACATCTAGTAGCTCAGGGTAGTTAATGGTCAGCACATGGACCCCATATCATAGAGCAGTCCCCCTCCTGCCCAACCTGCAGTAGTGTAGCGGCCCTGGAGGGATGACACCAAATTACTGGTGCTATATGCAGAGGTAGGACAGTGGACACTGTGCCATAAAATGCTCATCGAAGCTGGCAGGGAGGAGTTTATAAAAACAGCCAGCCTCTAGCCCGTAAACAGGAGACCCTCCCAGTAGTGTAGAGACCCCTGGAGGGATAACACCCAATAACTGGTGCTATACACAGAGGACAGTGGACTTTGCAGATTACTAGTGCCATACAGTACCCCGGTCACCGACCCTGGCAGGGAGGACTGTACAGCCACACTCCAGCCTCTGTAGACAGTAACCACCCAGTGGTGGAGGCACCCTGCAGGGTTGACATCCAATTACTACTGCTATACGGGGAGGTAGGACATTCTGTATTAAGGATTACTAGTGCCATACAACGCCTCGGTCATCGACCCTGGCAATGAGGATTTCACAGCCCCAGCCTTTGGTCTGTGTAGAGGTGAGCCAGCCAGTGTTGTAGGTATACTGGAGGCGTGAGACCCAATTACTACTACAATAACAGGAGGACAAACAACGGACACTGTGGATTACAATGCCATACAACGCCTCGGTCGTAGACCCCTACTGAGAGGATTGAATAGCCAGCTGTGGGTGGCCGGGAGGCATGATACCTACTCAGTAGTACAGGGGGAGTGGCACAGGCAGTGGATACCCTGGTGTAGTACTGCTCATGAGGTATATGCTAGAGCATTATATCCTACATTACCACCACTTATACTGGTCAGCATATATATTCAATTCTTGGAGTGTACTAGTTTTTGTATGGTTCCTATATTACTACTATACAGTGCTCAGAGTATTACCACTGATGGTTGGGGTCAAGATTGGAGGCGCTGTCGTTGCATTGGATCTACATGTATTCAGTAGGAGCACCAGCAAAGTGGGTTATGGTGGACAGGACAGACAGAGGGAAGTGTCTGGACTGAGTCAGCATCTCTGCAGTGTGTTAACGGTGTCTGGTTCCCCATGTAATTACCCAAATAGGAAGCAGTAAGGCTTTGGATACAGATCCGAATGCCATGCCTGCCATACAATACATACTGACAGTTAGGTTGCTTGTGCTTGCTTCAACATTTTGATTTCTTTATCACTTATTAACCTGCAGTGTCAGAGGCAGGAGGAGTATTAAGTGATAAGAAAAGTCAGAGGAAGACTGAATTGTGCTTTACAACTGAGAAGGTACCAAATCTACAACAGCATATAGCAGCGAACAGACACCAATTGTTTACCCTCAGTCGTTCAATATCCATCAATACCTTTTACCCAGAGTGTCTGTAACCCCACTCACTTGATCCCCAGGATTGCCTCGGTGGTGCATACAGGCAAAGGGGGCCTACATCAGGAGAAGTGCCAATAGTACATGGAGCAGGGTAAGGGACCTACGTCAGGAGAAGTACCAATAGTACATGGAGCAGGGTAAGGGGCCTACGTCAGGAGAAGTGCCAATAGTACATGGAGCAGGGTAAGCAGTCTAGTCAGCCGCGACTCCTCTTCACAGAGTCTGGCCCCACTCACTCTGTCACCAGGAGGAGGTAGATTGAGACTGAGGGGACGCAGCGCTGCTAGAGGAGACTTGGAGGCGGCAGGGAGAGCTGCTAGAGGAGGTCCTAGTACATCACACGGCTGGATTACTACCAGGAATTCCCCATATAAGGCACTGCTGGGTCATGGATGCTGTACTATAGAGGCTATACTAGTCTGTAACCGCCAGGATCTACCCATATAAAGCAGTGCTGGTTCACATTCTCAGGGGTTAACATAATGAAATGCACACTAGAACAAGTGCAATTTACAGTAGTCTCAAGAGTTCAACGAGCCTTGAACCCACCTGATCTCTGAATTTGTGAAGGGACCATTGAGCACCCTGAGATACTCCCAAAGGCATTTACACATAAGAATACACACTAGAGCTAGCAGCTACCAGCAAATCTACAAAAGTCTCAAGAGTGAAACTGGCCTCTAACCCACCTGATCTCTGAATTTGTGAGTCACCTAACCTACAATAAGATCAGTGCCTAGTACCCACTCCCATTCCTGGGGGGATCTTAGGATACTCCTGTAGGGGGTTTACATATAGTAATACACACTAGGGCAGTGAGGGTAGAGATGCCCGAGGACATTACACAGGCACGGCTGATATACAGCCACCGGCATAGGGAGCTCTAGAGACCAAGTGTCTACTCTATCTCATGTGCCCCATCCAGGCCCTATATAAAGAGCTGCGAGCACCCTCCTCTCGAGCCCCGGGATTGGTTCAGAGTGGATTGGAAGTGAAAACAGCGGGCGGGGGAATTGGAGCATATACAGGAGCAGAGGCTATATAACCTCAATGTGGTGGTATATATAGGAGGCAAAGGCCATCTCCCCCATCTAGTGTAGTCCACTTCAGACCCTATATAAAGTGCTGGTAGTACCGGCCGCCTGAGTCCCGGGATTGCATACCAGCCCTGCTTCCCCTGCTGGCAGCAATGGGCTTACATTCTGTTACAAGATGTGGCACCATGGAGATACCATTCTCTCTGTATGTCTAACAGTATTTGCAGCCAGGGGTGGCTAATGCATATATCTAGTTCAGTCCCCCCATATAGCCCCTACTAAGCCTGTGCTGGGAGAGTGACCCCTATTGTGTAGGATTTACACCACCAGAGAGAGCTTCAGTGGCTCACCGCCTGCATCAGAGTGTCATCCTGGGTAGGAGATATGGGTGACGCATGGCGTAGTGGTGGTATTAAAGGGCTTCAGGGGGTGGAGGTATCAGTGTGGCAGTGGTAACATATACCTCCTGGTGGTACCTCGTGCTAAAGCCTTAAAGCTGCTGCTACATCTACTGCACAGCCTTATAGAGGGGAGACAGGCCTAAAGCCTTAAAGCTGGGACATACACCCTGACACTCTTATAGAGTGAGGGGGCTTACCATCCACCCGCTTAGAGCTCCCAGAACCCTGATAGACTGGGGGAGGTGGGGCTTTATATGGTAGGGCCCTGCACTGATGGAAATATAGCTACATGCTCAATATAGGCTTACAAGGTTCGAAAGGGTAGTGACTTGGGCCACTCTTACAGAACCGTGATAGACTGGGGGAAACAGAGCTTTATATAGAAGTCTCCTTTTCAAATATATCTGGATAAGGTTACTGGCAACCGACTGCAGCCAGTCACTCGCCTCTTCAGGGAAGGTGCTTCTATATATCTAGGGATGCAATGGATATCTCCCTAAAGGCTGCCATTTTGTCCCTCAATGGATATTCATGCTGGTTCCTGCATTCTGCAATTTATATGATCACTTGATTACTAGTGTGGCAAATAGAGCCTCAAAATCTACTCCCATCCAATATAGGAAATAAATTGCATTTCCTTTGCAGACTGCCAATTTATCTCACATCGGCTCCAATCCCATCTCACCATTACAACCGTATGCATCAAATTCATCAAATCAAAACCGGCACAAGATTCACTTAGACTTTAGTCCCGGCTACTGCCACAACTCCCCCGATGGCACTGCTGTTGTGCTGACAGGGGCAGTATCGGATGCAGATCACATGACCCACCCCTGGTACTGACCCGTGCAGTGACCGTGATCAATATCCATCAACGACTCACTCCCGAGGCAGTATGTGAGGCCGCGTAGAGGCTGTCTGGGAGTTATTCCACACTCTGGGCCTGAATCAATGTGTATATGTATAGATATAGTGCTTACTATGTAACTACAGGGCTTATATACCGGAGAGCAAGTAAGACTATTGCAGACTCTGAATATTCTATAATGTATAGGATATCCACCATCAGGATGTAAATCAGCGCTTATATAGCAGTTACTATGAAACTATATGGCTTATACACTAAAGGCTATATGTGTACCGGAAAGCTATAGAGCTACGGTCATTACAGACTTAATGTACAGGATGTGTCTATAATGTTGAGGAAATCCACCATCTGGACCTAAATAACTGCTTATATATATGGCTCAAACCTCTGACTTATGTTGTTTTAGCTATTTCTGGCCCTTTTCAGGCTTATAGCCCAACAGAATAACCAGTTTTGCACCAATTCTTTCAAAAATTTGGTATATGTGAGAAAACAACCTAATGATTCGGGAATTATTTCTTTTTTGTGTATTGGCCCAATATTTTCCGTTTTCTGGCCCTCCAAAGGCCTGAAAACCCCTAAAAACGTCAAAAAGCCATAAATAACATGTTTTACATGTCTCCCATGACTACTGGGACAGTAACAGCCTATCCCTAATATCATTTTCTATTAGCCCTATGGTATAGTCAATTGATTCACGTGGATTTCACTAGATATGTACCTATTTTTTTCACCAGAGCCTTTTAAGTGTGTATTGTCAGCACAATTTTCAACGGTCCTTTCATCTTGATACCCCTATATAGTAAAAAAAGAAGATACACAGTGTATCCATTGTACCCCAGATGGTAAGGTAACTATTTTGTCTTATGCTGGAGAAAAATAGATTTGTGTAAAATCCAATAATCTAGCCTCCAGGAGCGGTATACATATTTTGCGTCTCGGAATCACCAGGTGATTCCGAGACGGAAATTCCGGAAATGGGATACATATTTGAAGGGATAGCATGCATATGTGGACTATATGATTGCCTTTGTTACTGTTTAACCTGATAGAAGACATGTTAACCTTATGCCATAAAGGTATTAGAGTGCTACTATGATGATATTTTTTTTGTATCTGGTCGCATAATATCAGGAAAGTTAGAAAAATAAAGGAAATTTATTTTATAAGACATGGTGCATATAGGCAAATGGTGCCAAATCATTGTAAATATACCCAGGACTCAGCCTTCACATGTTATGTACATGTAGAGATAGTTTGGGGGGGTTGGTTGGAGTTTGGTTGTGATGGGAAAGCTTTATGTCCAGCGGCTTGATACAGGTGATTCCGAGACCGAAATTCAGAATCTGGGTTTATATTAGAAGGTGCGCATAGTTAAAAGGTAGCAAATGTTGTAAAATATACCCAGGACTCAGCCCACACATGTTTAGTACATGTAGAGATAGTTTAAAAGAGGTTGTGTGGAGTTTGCTAGTGATGGGAGACCTTTATGTATAATTTAATGGGTGAATCATATGGGTGATTCCGAGACGCAAAATCAGTGATTAGGCCATACTTTAGGCCAGTAATGTGCATAGTAGGTACAACCAATGGTCTTAGTGCTCCATATATATTGAAGTATATATGATCAGGATATGGTAGATTGATTTGGAAGACTAATTGAACCATTTTGAGGAAAATAGTGTAAAGTTGAGAGTATGTGACGGAAATTGCCGTAATTTTGGCTAATATTCAAAATTGATTGGGCTACAACTCAAGAAGTGTTTTTTTTGAGGATATCAATTTTGTGTATGCTTTTAGATACATGTTGTACCATGTTGTAAACAAAATTAGGAGTTGCTATGATGTATTTAACACCAAGAAATCAATATCCATGTATTTTCCGTCTCGGAATCACCCGAAATAATGATGATCGGCTTTGCGAGGCAATAAAAACTGAACCGCTAGGGTTAGAGATGTATCAAAAAGTGTTCCAAGGAGCCAAGATATATACTTTTCAATATAATCAACTTGTTTGAACATATAAAGAACTTTCTAGTTTGACCCTCCTCTGCCCCCAAACTGCATAACTCAGGAGTTTGTGCCATATACAGCAGTACTTACTACATAACTACATCTAAGCCTGCCTCAAATCATAGCTTCTATATACTACTGACTGGATAGCTACCATTCACATTGACCTACTAGATGTTCATCTCCGGTTCAAAGCAGTGTCTGTAAATACTATTCATCTACTACTCATGTATACAGGCATATTGCAGTGAATCATACACTCAACACAGTCATACCCGGAGGATTTACCAACCTGGACGAAACTGTGGATCACATAGAAAACCCTTGGGGATGCTTCATCTGATCAAGTAGTAAGCCAGCTACTCTGGTATTACGCTGGTACTACAAAGGCACAGGCAACCACTATAATCAGCCCAAAGTGTACGGTGGGAGTTGTATAGGCCTAAGTGCCATGGTGTGTAAAGTTCAGGATTTATTTAAGTAATAGGATTAGTCATCAATCAGTGCATGTATGGATTTACCCTGGATAAGGCAGTGCTGCCACCTGTCGGAGATACATGACACCTGTATACATCTATATAACAAAAGGTGAGTAATCATGATATGGTTTGCTGGTGGGACTTGTCTATATATAATATACGCCTTAAAGGTCTGTCTATAGTGCTGTTTCTACAGCATGCATCCGTAGGAAGGCACAAGGATATACCGTCTTCACACCGCCAAGCGTGGACTCTCCCGATTGGTACAGTAGATCGGATGGACATGGGCATCCAGGCTATATCCTATAGCAGATAGAGACAGCCATCATTCATTGATAAGACTGATAAGAAATGGGTCCTGTACCATCTTATCTGTTAACAGGAATGTATGCGTCTTATCAGTGTGTTCTGCCACTGGGTTCTTCTACATCCTATACAGCAGCAGGCCTCTTGGCACGATAATGTGGCTCCCTTGGGAGTCTTGTGGGGTGCTTACAGCGTCCTTCAGTAGGAGGGTTGAGGGATACACCAGGGGTCAGAGTTATCCTGATGGGTGCCATGTACAGGCTATATCCTCTAGGAGATGTCAGGGGACACATCCTCTGGTTCAGCCAATTGTTAATTTGCTTGGTAAAGTGTCCTGACAAGAAATGGGTCCCTTACCCCTATATATATGCGTGTACAGAATTGTACCTATGTTATCAGCTCTATGTGTAGCTGTCCCAGACACGGGATCTTCCACCACCCATACAGCAGTGGGCCTCAAAGCATGGTAAGGTGGGAATATAAGCACTGGGTTAGCAATCATGGTGAGTTCTAGTGGTAGGAAGATGACTGAGTGTTCAGGGTCTGAGAAGGTGGTAGGGGTGGTGTAGGGGCGGTAAGGTCAGTGTGGGGTGGGAAGGGATGGTCTAAGGCACATCACTGTGAGGAGGGAATATAAGACCCTGGTTAGCAGTCATAGTGAGTTATAGTGGTAGGAAAATGATCCAGTGTCCAGGGTCTGAGAGGTTGTTAGAGGTGATGCAGGGGGCGGTAGGGATTGTGTAGCTGGTGGTAGGGGGTGGTTAGGGATAGGGGTCTAAGGCATATCACTGTGGTATCCAATGCAGCAGGGGTCCTGTACACAGAACATTTAAGAGCCATTGTCCTTAACCTGTAGTGGCTATCCCAGGTTGGTCATAGGGACATGAAGTGCTATTCAAAAATGACTAAGGTATAACAACATATGATTAATGTCTTACTCCGAAGGACTCAGCCTAAAACTCATTAAATGGTGAAGACTATAGTCAGTTGGTCAGTACCGACCAACCCAACAAGGTAACTTAAGGAGTCAAAGAATATCAGTGTAGGCAGTTAGTGCTATAAACAATCACTGGGTCTAGCAATCACATAAGTTATAGCATAAGAAAGATGACTGAGTGTCTTGGGTCTGAAGGGCCAGTGTTTGGGATGTGAGGGTTGGTAGGGGTGGTGTAGGGGGTGGTGTAGGGGCAGAAAGGGGTTGTGTAGGGGTGTACCAGAGCATATCACTGTCTGGTATCAGAGGGACGAGGATGCTGCTGTGAGTGTTTGACCTTTAGCAAATATAGTCTGCTGATGTTCTTCCTACAGACAGAGCAGGACAGGCTAAGGTGCAGAAAACACCCACCAGAGGGATGTGCTAGTTAAAGGGACAATCTCACCACTCACACTTAACCACTTAGTAGACTATGCCACTTTAAGATATACTATAAGTGCTGCTGATTTAGCATCAGCCTGCAAGTGCCATCACTGTTCACTACCTTATGCAAATAGTTTTTATTGTATTTTATGATATTCAGAGTAGATGAAGATTGTGAATACATTTTTTATATTTATGTATGTTAAACCACAGCTAGTATTGTGACATATCCACCTGAAATATCTCAGAAATGCTTGTACTTTATCTGTGAAACTTGCCAATATACCTCATCTTTCACCTCATCCCTCATAGTTACAAGATAATAATGATGACATACTAGTTATAAAGTGTAACATTGCTATATAACATATATGTTCTGCAGTATTAAATGCACATTAAACATAAATACTGTATACCTTAACAAAGCATTTTAAAAAAGAAGAAGAAGACCTACAGTATTGATGAAGAGTGTTAGGCTATCCACAATGAGATACTAAATCCAATTAAAAAATATGTTTCTTCCATGCCTCTAGTGAATCAGATGTCTATACCTGTAAGGCACATTAAACAACCACAGTAAGGCAGATGCAAAAGCATGAATGTGCTTGGAGCATGATTTCAGGAGAACTCGCCATACCTCTCTGTTTGGATATGGCCATCTGTAGATATCTATTACTGATGTATGATGCACTGTTTGATGCATGTTTGAATCTAATTTAAGAATAAGCCTTTACAGCAGATTTCAGCTGCTTGGAGAGGAACTCCCCAGTCTGTGTCTGGCTGAAAATAGGGATTGGCTAGCGTCTGTGACTTTAAGTGAGCGTTCTAAGCACACTTAAAAAGTGGCACAAAGTTATTCCCTCAGTGAAAGGATTGCAACCAAAGGCCCCAAAGCAATTTCTATTAAAGCTCTAGAGAATCTAATTCCAGTAAAGTGCCTTTAGTTTGATGTCCTTTTATATCTGTAACAACAGGCAGGGAGGTTTCTGCCCTGACACAGAACTAGTTGTGTCAGTCTGACTCTCTACTAAGAGTTAGAGAGGTCTTCATAATGACTCCTTTTGGGAGGAGTCCAGCATTACCTTACTCCCATTCAAAAGGCAAATTTCAAAGCAATGCATTCTATACCTGAATCCTCTTGGTATATTCCCAGTGGGCACAGACCATTGAATCAACATAGATAAATAGTTGTCAATGTTGAATCAACATTGAACTGAATTTTGTGGCGATGACACTAAACACATGCCGGTAGTTACTACAGTAACAACTGTATGTTACACAATGGGCTGTGGCAGGCCTTTGACCTCATTTAATTCCCTTTCCTTACATCATTACATTTGCCTTTTTATTTTCATACCCCACGTTATCTATGTATGTTATAGTATAGGCATTGAGATTGAACACCTCCTCTACACATACATACCACAGGAGATTTACCTTTTCCTGTTGTTATAAAACTCTTCCCCAAAGTCTTTTTTTTCAGACAACATCTACCCTGCCTTAAGCTGCCAGTCCCTCTGGGCATACACAGAGTGGTGCCGGCCTTCAAAGCTCAAATCTCAAGGGCACTTCAGTCGAACCTGAGCTGATCCCCAGCCCGGCCCCTTTTAGAGAGAGCGTAAACCAAGCCTCCCTGATTTCTAATTCAGAGGTTTCAACTGAAGAAAAATTGTCTCATGTTCCTAAAACCGTTCACTGAGTAGAGGGAGTATTGGTCAAAGTGCACTAGAGGTAAATTGGAACAAGAGTGGTAGGGCACAGCATGGCAGATTAGGTTTTGAAAATTCAGACAAACAATTCTGTAATCATGAATTATAGTAAAGCTTATTAAAAAGCGTAAATTAAATTTACCGCAACCTGCACATATATATGTGTATAGATCTAGTCATGACGATATGATATAAGTATAAGTGTCCCAGTAAATCCTATGTATACATAATGAATGCTGTACTATATAAAGCACTGACTTTCACTGACTGCACAGATTGAAAAAACTATTATGGCTTGAGGCATACAAAATCATTAATTCTATGATTGGGTCTCTCCCATCATTGCAAGCCTATACAAATTACATATTCCGTCTTAGCAAGCAGAACACTATCCTCCGATCAACTGCTATGAAATATTCAGATGATTAGGCAAGAGAATATGAGACAAGTGAACCTTATTATCTACAGTCTAGTAAAACAATAGTTCTGAGTTCCGTCAGGCCTCCAGTCAGAGGTCCCAGGCGTAAAGCCCCAAGGGTCTCAGTAGGAATATGTACGACTGTTTAAACATGAGACAGGGGATTCCCTAAGGATTGTTAACACTCCCAGTCCTATGGTAAGACTACAGCCAGCAGGCAGGGCACGCCTAAGGAGGTAAGTGGTAGGAGGATAAGGGAGTCAGTGAAAGGGGATGGGGAAATACAATGAGGAATGGGAAGAATGAGGACAAAAGTGAATCTAGATGCTGGCATTTAAACCTATATATATATATATATATATATATATATATATATATATATATATATATACATATTTATATAGGTTTCAATGGCAGCATCTAGATTCTCGGAGTGATGCATATTAACCTATAACCAAAAGAAATGAGGCCTACAGTGACATTGATGCTGGTTGTGAGGAGGTATTAGCTACATCATGGTGGGTTCTAGATGCAGAGTATGACAGATCATGTCTCACAGTAAGGCACACCCTTTAACCCTTTGTGGGCGAGCATCAACTATAGTTGATGCCATGGGTGGGCGAGCATCGACTATAGTTGATGCCATGGCAGGGCGAGCATCGACTATAGTCATCATAACTCTATGGGATTAGGCAATGCCTCGTCCTTAGGGGAAATTTCTGCTAAAATTCTCGTCCTCACAGCTAGCAATAGCAATGTTTGGTCGTCCTCAAAGGGTTAAGTAATGACCACGTTAAGGCTATTCTCTGCTAGACACCACCAGGTACTTGCTAACTGTCTGTCTCTCTCTGGAAGCTGCTCCCACATATATATATATATATAGAGGGGCAGAGTGAGCCAACCTTGGGCTTATGGAGAAGTTCCCAACAGCTTAGTCATTCTTCATTTCTCTCCACGTCTGTGGCAGGTGTCTAACTGCATACATATAGTCTGCCTATCACAATGCAATGGACCCTAACCGTCCCCAACCCTGATCCGCTACCTCCTACCCTGAGCCAATCCCCACATATGGAAAAGTCCCCAACAGCTTAGTCATTCTGTGTTATGCATCAGGTTTCTGATTGCATACACTGCTACTCATTGCTGAGTGTCACTACACTTTTTGCCTTAAGTGACATGCCATACCTGGAGGGTTAAGCTTCATTTACCAGGCTGACAGCCTTCCCTCTACATCCCTGAGTTTCTTCTACACACACAAACAGGTCTCCTACAGCTTAAAGTCATCCCTCAATTTGCTCCACATCTGTTATCTCAGACAAGTTTCTAAATGCATACATGCTACTACTAGCAGTCTGTGGCAGCACCCTACTCCCCAAATCCCACTCCACCACTACCAACGGTGAGACATTCTAAACATATATGGTGTGGCTTAGTCACTCTTCATTTTCCCGCATGTCAGTGGCCTGAGGCAAGTTTCTGACTGCATATATACTACCCACCCCCTCCCTCGTCTTAACAGGAAAAAGTCTCCAGCAGCATATACTGCTACTTACAGACTGCCTTAAGCCACTCACCGCTGAGTGAAGAGTTTCTTGCCGTCCCAGCCCTTACTAAGGAGACTCTCCATTATACTGCACGACTCATGGGTAGGTAATTACACTGATGTACTGTAATACATAGGGACAGTGGCTTTCTGTTGTACAATCTATATGTAGGTAGGAGTGTGGTAATGTAAGGCTTCAACATTACAATTATAGCAGTGTGACCCAGTTTCACACCCATTGTTACAAAGCATTGTCACATGTGTGACAAAAGCATAACATTACTGAACAATGTCACTAGTGGTTTATCTGGTGAGAGGCAGATAAAGTGTCGGGACACTGAACAACACAATGTAGAGTGAGACTGATTTGTCCACTGGAGTGACAGGCTTTTAAAGACCTAGACTATATAGAGAGTCAGCTGATAGAGCCCATATCCTGCTAGGCAATCTACATTATGCATATGCCGAATCCAAAGTGGGCCTGCCATTGGGCCCGAAAAAGGACCCCTTTCCGGCTACTTTATGTACACACATAGTCACTATAGAACAGATAGGGAGTGGTCCCCCTGGGCCAAGACTCTCTGATTTCTAATTCAGAGGTTTCAACTAGAGACAAATTGATGTTTCCCATTCCAAAAACACAGAGGGTGTGTTTCAGGTAGTGGCGTCAATGGCAGTAGTATAATATTGCATTTAAGTTTGCTACTTGAAATCTGAACCAGGAATAAATGTAGTTATACATCATTATATGATCCAATATGACTTAGATATAGATGAAGCTATTTATGCTACACCTTAAAAAGCAGTACCTCCTTCTGACTGTGCGAATCTAAAAATCTGTAATGGCTCGAGGTACACAGAATCATTAGCTCCATGATTAGCTATCTACCCACATAGTGAGCAGATATATTGTAATCATCTTCTTCAGTGTTATCCAGAGGCATACCATGGCTGATATCAGATATGCCTTGAGGCAACCACCTACTTACTATATATGTATGTGTTATCTGATATATGCTGCTGTCTAACAGATACTCACTCTCCTTTATTGTATGTATGTTGTGTTAGTCATCTGTATCTCCGTCCCAACCTACCAGATGTTGTGATATAAATATATGAGCAACTAGATTCCCAACTTGGATATTTCAAGTAGCAACATTCAATTGGATATTTTGAACCTTTTCATTGACAATTTGTGTCCAGGACATGGATGCCACTTCAAGCTATGGATACACACCACATTCAGAGGAGGTACAACTACTGGGGATGTGGTATTTGTTAACTGCCTACCTACTGAAATCTTTGTACAGGATTTTTCCTTGTAAAATGTGTCCTGTTTTAATCAGCTAACTGCATGTCCTATTGTTTAGTATAGACTGCACTTACTGAAGGTTTCAGCTCGGACAGAGTCACAGTAGGGGACAAGTAGGGCATGGAGAGTGGAGCCTTTGTCTGGTGCCTGTATAAGACTGATGGTCATCAATACACAATCAGTGTCCTGCTGTTCTGGACTGTGTCAGGCTCCCCTAAGACAGTCCAAAACCTCTGTCCACAATCCTGAGCAGAATAAACTTAACGCCTGGTTCACATTGGTACAAAAAATGCTGCTTAAGTGATCCTAAGATTGAAGGAGGCAAACACAGGGAGACAGAGGGGATGAGGGAGGAAAGTGGGATTGGTCAATATATGAGGAAATATGGAGGGAAGCACATGTACATGCAGCTGGAAAACACAAACAGAGACAGAAAGACAGGGAGGCAAGGGGAGAGAGGGAATAAATGAGCCCCAGACAGTAATGCTTTGAGGCATAAATATGACAAGCATCTGTAGTAAAGTGACAGCTAGCAGACAAAGGGCCAGTAAACAGGGCATGAGGCAAGGGAATTGTATATGTCAGGCAAGCTTTACATATTCTAACATGCTACAGCAGTTCTCTCAGCAGTCCGGTGAAACGTCCCAGACTGGAAAGCTCCAACCCAGTGGGCACAAAATTCTGTTCAACGTTGAATCAAAGTTGAATCAACATTGAATCAACACTGCCAACCATGTATCAATGTTGATTCAATGTTCTGTGCCCACTGGGAAGGTTACTCAGTAGGAATCTGTACAACTGTTTTAAACATGAGACGAGGGATACCCTGAGGCCTGTTAACACTCCCAGACCCAATGTATCATTACACCCGGTGGACAAGGCACCAGGAAGGAGAAAGTTACTACAGAGAATATGGGAGTCAGGGGTGTGCTGCTAGGAGGGGACAGGAGGTAGGAAATACAGATCATAATACAGTTATAACAAATACTGCACAAAAACCATTCCTAAGATGATCGTACAATACATGTTTTAAAATACAAAATGAGAAACCAAGTTAATTAAGAAGTAGCATTGATCGAACAAACACATTTTAGTGCTTATAACCACCCATTACTGTACAGAGCCCAGAGCAGGGGTTTCTTCATCTAATGTAGCATGGCTTGACTGAGATATGTAGATTATTATGTAAAGGGCAGTAGCCAAGCAAGCTTCACATACTTTAACCTTCTACAGTAGTTCTGTCAGATGTTTGATGGATGGCTTTGCCTCACAATCTAGCAAAATAAATGACTTGTCCCTCACAACTGACCGTGCCCTTTGGTATTCCATGTCAAAAGCTTTTACTGCTAAATATACAGCAAGGCTGTCCCCTGACAAGGCTGGGGAATCTACAAGTCCATAAAGCTGACAGAGGGGAAGCATGTCACCCTGGATGCCTCCTTGTGAGGAAATATTGGTCAGCCAGGGACTCTAGTCATATCTCCTTACACAGCCTACATTTCATTTTGATGGGGCAAGGCTGCACATTCTCCCAGGGTTCTCTCCTGTATATATCTTTTCAGACTGTATTTGATCCCGACTTTCAACACTATATTTACATGAAACAAACATCTAACTAATATTGATGTGAGGTGAAGTGACTCTCGGGAGTGTGCTGAGCGGTCCATTGTTATTGCCCTTTCCCTTGGGAAGGGCGCTCCCATTAAGAGGTTGATTGAGAGGAAACTGTATGATTAGTGAAGAAGATGCATTTAATAATTGGTAAGCTTTGGGACCAACAGGAGTACAACAAATATTTTGGATAAGGTAGCATATAGCTCTTTTTTGCGAAGAAATGAAAATACTTGCCCAGTGCGCAAAAAAGCTTGAAGTGGGACAATGTTTTCTCCACGTTTATCTACTGGTGGCTGTAGGCCTTGCATGACATTGATCTATGTTTGGTAGATATTACCTCAGGACCTTGCCCAGTGCACCAAAAAGCTCCAATTCCTGTCTTAAGTCAAGGCAATTAGCATCCCATTTCCCAGTTGTGGCCGGTTGACTTTCCCCCTACTTTACCTACCAGTGACTGCGGTCCTAGCGTGACATCAATCTACATTCGATATTTCATTACTTACCTCCACTATCAATCTTCCTGTCTATATGGCAGTGCAGAAACCAATTAGCCAATAATGCCCCCTACACCATATGGGTTGAAATATGCCATTTCTTGTAAACAAATCTTTTCAGATATGTGACTGGACACTAAACAAGGAATTATGTAAATTATAGACATGTATATTGGCCATATTTTGTTTGGAAGAAAACCTTCTGTTCTTCTTCCACAGAGAGTATTCCTATTGGCCCTCCAGCTATCGGATTTCTTCTAATTCGATAGCTGGAGATGAGTAGGGCAGTGTCTGCCAAGAGAGACTGTTGTGACATTGGCATTGTAGGGTGAATGACTCCTTCATGCAGCAGCCATCTTGTTATAATCCAGGCACGCACATAGGCGTGCCATGTCTCATTTGTTACACGTCACGCTATTGGTTGAGACAGATCACATGCCAGGTGTGCGTCTCTAGGGGAATGTAGTACAGAGACAGAGTGTTTGTCACTCCCCTGATGACATACTCATACAGTCGTATATTTCCTGCATAGTAAGGACTACTGCAAAGCAAGAGACCCTTTATAAAATTTTATACAGATGAATAATGACAAAGAGACCAGATGTCACGCCATTGGTCTAGACAGATCACATGTCAGGTGTGTGTGGGATACAGATACAGACTGGTTCTCACTGGTGACAGGCTCATTCAGTCATATGTTTGTCACATGGACTATTGCACAGACTAGCAGCTATTTTTATCAGGAAATTACCCATGCTATGCCTATAACATGACACTGAAATGCAGGAAGGAATTGGAGACTCCATCCAAGAGACTCCATCCAAGAGAAATTGCCTATATTCAAAATAAAAAGGGCACACATATCTATAATTGCAATGACACAAAGTCATTTGCTTGTTGTGCCTATATATTGTAAGCGGTCATTATTTTATACTAGGATTTGTATGTTGCAAAGGCGGAAATATATATTTATACAATACACCACTTAAGTAGATATAGTTTTTGGGTAGCTAATACTGTTGTAAAAAATAAGTAATTTATTACCTGCATTCTATTCTATTTTATTACAAGGATAAGTTTGGCTATGGACATGCAAATTTATTAAGTGAGACTCTTGCTGCACGTCCAGTAACAGTCAGAGTGCAGTTGGTACAGGTACTCAGCTCTATATATAGGGGCGCTATGCCTTTAACTGAGATCTAGTATTGAGACAAAGTGTCCTTTTTACATCATCTACTGGCAGTAGAGACACATTGTATGGGACACAGGCAGTGTCTGTAGCCTAATGTGGACTGACAATAGGATGCGGATTTATATAACCATGGCCTACTTAAAAAGAGCACAGACATCGGAGGAAGTGGTAGGGAGAGTGGAAAATAAGTATTGGCTAGCAATCCACACGGATTCAGACAGTCATGAATAATAGAACCTTACAGTAGATGTGTTTTCTCATTATAGGTTGTCTGTGTAACTAAAGCTGGAGCCATTAATTCCTTCTGACAGTTAGTGGGAAGGCTCTTGAATATCTACATTAATATATCTTACGTCTCTTAGCCCTAAACTGTTGGCTATCATATGGAAATGTGCTTAGAGAATAATTCAGATAGTGCCTGGCCATTATGTAATGGGACTAGTTGTCTGTATGTATACGGCCATCTTTAGCAGCCTGTAGCTAGTGCATGATGGGCTATGCAGGAGAATACTGTTGCATTTAGGTCACAGATTTGGGTTTCTGAGAGAGGGAGAGCTAGATCAGTGAAATACTGCTGTTTGGCATAATGACAACAAAAATGGTATAATCTCAATGGATCCTTTGTCGAGCTATACTGATCAGTGATCTTACCATCTTGGTTGCTTCTCCCGCTCTGTAAAGTCTACAGTAATAGGATCGGGGACATGATTGATCACATATCCTCTATATCGGGAAATATGAGCGGTGTCTTCCTGCCATTATATCCCGTCATACACGCCACTAAGACATCTTGTGTTCCCGAGCCACTTAGGGTTTCAGCCGTGTAGGAGGGGAGAAACCTGGTAGGGCTTTCTGCCTGACATGGTGGACACAGCACTGGATGATTGGCAGCAGAATAGAACCCCTGATTTTGAGAATACAGACTCTGTGTTAATATGGTTTTAAAAATTGTACTAACAAACATTATGTCATAGCCATGCTTCGTAAATTTGTCATTTTGACAATAAGTAAGGCATGTTGTACCAGCCTTCTGACTGAGATAATGCATTAAAATAACGGTCCAACAGTGCCTGACTCTCCACTCTAATAGACAGTCAGTAGGAAATGTTGGAATCTCTCTCTCTATTCCTGAATAGCAACATAGTGCTCTGAGGCAGGCATAATGTCCTTTGTCATTGTCACGTTTGAAAACACACTTAGTGAGTCTTATTGCCAGGCTAGATTTTACAGTGTCAGATTCCCAAAAGCGATGCATCAACATAGCTCTTGGTAGTACTATTCTCATGGCTGCATTCATGCATCAGGAGGACACAGAGCATAGTACTATTAAGCACCATGCGGTCCTTAAAGGCGGCATTATGCTTTAATGCATCATGTCTTTGGTCGTCATGATGCATAAATGCAGCCCTGATGAGTAACTCGCCAGGGTTGCATTCATCAATGCTAGGACGACATTGGTGCATCATGACGACGAATGTCATAGTTTAGCGACACGTGCCCTTAAAGGGTTAAAGCTTTGATTGCTGTGAAGCACCTACTTCATGTGGACAACGGGTGGAAATAAGTGACAATATTCCTATTACAATAAAACCTGACTCAGAGCTCCATAAAACCGAGTTACCAGAGGCCATTGTACCCCTGGTCACAGTTTTATTGCCGACACTCCCAGGACAAAACAATAACTGGGTATCATTTATTGTCATTGTCAGAGAAGCATTCTGATTGGTTTCTCATTTTATTTACACCAGTGGACTACTATCCTGACTATTGCTCTAGTTCTGCAAGTGCCAGCCACTAAAACAACCATTCCTCTAGCACTGGTAACTCTTTATTGGTTGAAGGGGAGAAATGAGCTGAGCAGAAGCACTTCTTACCTGCTGTAGCCATACACAGAAAATAGTCCCTCTGACTATGTTGGGTTCACATGTTACCAATTGAATGGATGAGGTTCTAAACATTTCATAGAACTGTAAGATGACTTGAGAGGCAGTGACACAAGATATGCGTGAAGTCTATTGTCACAAGTATGACACTTGACATGAAGAATAAATCCTTACACACCCAGTATCACACTGAACAGGCTCATAATTGAATGTGGTTATATAAATGCAAGTTCGCCGTAATCGGCAAACATGCACTACTGCAGATACCCATCTTTATTATGGCACATCCTCATTACCCAAGCACCATAATACTATACTGCTCTTTATATGGAGACATACGTCACATATCTCGTCACTTCTGGCTGTGTTGTTAATATAATAGGATGCCATATTGGGAAAATACAGCCTTAACCTTTTACAGCCAGCAAAATGCCTTGATGTACTTTGTCTTTATGTCCCAGCCCTGGGTGGAAACTCAAGCATCATGTTGATACACTCCCGAAGTGTCAGCATGATACACAAAGACAGCAGCTTCGGATTTTGTACAGGCACTGCATTGGTGTATCATGACAAACAGTGAAGATAAAGCCTTGAGGTATAATTCGGACCCTTAGAGCTTACTTAATGATAATGTGTGGCCAGATTGTAACATACAACCATAAGAGCCACTGTTAATCCAGGCCCAAGCCCTCCAGGCACATCATATATACAAACGACCGGCACAACAAGCCCAGGTTTTAGGCACCAGAAGATCTATGGTTATAGACTCCTATTAATCCTTACGCTGGGGCAATAGGCAAGTGCCCGGCCCTCCTACTTACTAGCCCTTGACTCAATCTCCTAGAGCTTGATACTAGCGCTGTTTTAACGCACTACATAACTAAGGTATACTGTTTTACGTTTCCACACTTATCAACATGCTTTTCTGCAGCCGCTTTTAACACACATTTTGTTGTAACACTCTATGCACTAAATACTCTTTGCCAAAAGTGTGTTGATTTCAAAAGAGTGTTGCAAATTTGTATGTATAACTCCTCATGCATGTTCTCACAACACACTGTTCTTATAGTGTAGGCTCCTGAGGTAGGTGATGCCATTTGGTGGCAGTCTTGCCAATCAAAAGGATTACCTGAGGGCTCCTTATCAAAACACCAATTTTGATAAAGAGTAGTATGCCAGGGCTGTATTCAAACATCATGCTGTTCCTTCAGGAGTATATAAACTCTGCAGGGCTTGTATGATGCCACAAACCTGCATAATGATGACAAAGCGACACATTAAAGCACAAAAATTGTTTAAATTTGTCTTAATAAACATGATTTTGAGTCACCATGGGTTCACTGTTTATATTAAATATACCAGCAACACCTATCTGATGAATGTTCAGCCTCCACTACCCTCCCTATATAATACCCCCATCCCTTTCTGCAACACTGATATACTGGATAAATATACAACAACACCCCAGCCTTATTAAGGCTAGTGGGGTGTAAAGTACTTTAATGTAGCATGCTCTTGGTTATCATGATTGTGAACACATCATGTGGCCCCTTCAGGAGTGTATCAATGCTACAGAGTTGGTTGAATGCAGCACTGGTGAGTTACTAGCTGGGCTGCATTCATGCCTCAGGAGACATGATGATCACAGGACATACTGTATTAGTGCGCCATGAGACCCTAAAAGGGTATTGCCATTTAACCATATGCTATTTGAGCAGCTGGTTTATATTGGATACTGACTAGATGCACCCGGAACAAGCAAACCTGACAACTTCCTAGTTATCAGGTTTGCTTGTTAGTTGAATTTCACACCAATAGGAGACTAACTGATACAGGTTGTAGTAACATGAATTGCGGTTGTTGCCGCGTAAAAAAATGCCTAAGGCATTTTTATACGCGGCAACAACCACAATTCTTGCATTCAAAGAAACATAATGTCCACATGGTTGGTATGTGTGAAGGTAACCCATTCAAGACACCAAAAAAGCAGGGCCAGGAAGGGGTTATAAGGGGGAAGGATGATATTATTTCAAATATGGCATTTCCTATAAATTCCTTGGGTCCATGTTAGGGGGTAAGGAAATGTGTGTTGCTAGGCAGATAAACAATTAGAATAGCCGTTGCTAGGCAACCAGCTGTATTAGCAACAAACCGAAAGAACCATTGAAATCCTTGGGTCCATATTACGGGGGTACGTATGATTATAATCAACCTTAGGACCATAGAAATGTGTGTTGCTAGGCAGATAAACAATTAGAATAGCCGTTGCTAGGCAACCAGCTGTAAATGCAACAAACCAATAGAACCATTGAATTCCTTGGGTCCATATTAGGGGGGTAGGTATGATTAAAATCAACCTTAAGACCATGGAAATGTGTGTTGCTAGGCAGATAAACAATTAGAATAGCCGTTGCTAGGCAACCAGCTGTATCAGCAACAAACCGATAGGACCATTGAATTTCTTGGGTCCATATTAGGGGGGTAGGTATAACTATAATCAACTTCAGGACCATGGAAATGTGTTTTGCTAGGCAGATAAACAATTAGAATAGCCGTTGCTAGGCAACCAGCTGTATTAGCAACAAACCAATAGAACCATTGAATACCTTGGGTCCATATTAGGGGGGTAAGTATGATTATAATCAACCTCAGGACCATGGAAATGTGTGTTGCTAGACAGATAAACAATTAGAATAGCCGTTGCTAGGCAACCAGCTGTATTAGCAACAAACCAATAGAATCATTGAATTTCTTGGGTCCATATTAGGGGGGGTAGGTATGTTTATAATCAACCTTAGGACCATGGAAATGTGTGTTGCTAGGCAGATAAACAATAAGAATAGCCATTGCTAGGCAACCAGCTGTATTAGCAACAAATGGATAGAACCATTGAATTTCTTGGGTCCATATTAGGGGGGGTAGGTTTGATTATAATCAACCTTAGAACCATGGAAATGTGTGTTGCTAGGCAGATAAACAATTTGAATAGCCGTTGCTAGGCAACCAGCTGTATCAGCAACAAATGGATAGAATCATTGAATTCCTTGGGTCCATATAAGGGGGGGTAGGTATGATTATAATCAATCTTAGGACCATGGAAATGTGTGTTGCTAGGCAGATAAACAATTAGAATAGCCGTTGCTAGGCAACCAGCTGTATTAGCAACAAATGGATAGAACCATTGAATTCCTTGTGTCCATATTATGGGGGGTAGGTATGATTATAATCAACTTCAGGACCACGGAAATGTGTGTTGCTAGGCAGATAGACAATTAGAATAGCCGTTGCTAAGCAACCAGCTGTAAATGCAACAAACCAATAGAACCATTGAATTCCTTGCATCCATATTAGGGAGGGTAGGTATGATTACAATCAACCTCAGGAACTATTAAACGTTGATTTATATTATTGTTATCACCTAGCATTAATTTGTGTTGTGACACCTTAATCCAAGATGGCGGCACAATCCAAGATGGCGGCGCCCATTCTGACTTCTGGCATTAACTACCTGATGTTGCAAATGGCCTGAAGCAAGGATGTTTCTCTGGAAAGTGAACAGTGTAAAATTCCCCTATTGCAATGAGCATCGTGTTAGCATACAAATGGCTCTCAATCACCATACAAATACTAAGGTTCTGTATGTTACTTACAAATGTTTCAACTTAATTACAAGGCACCATAAAATGCATCAGCCAGAGCAGAATTTAAAAGCTTGAATCACAATGAGTCTAATTAAGTGTGAGGCACATAGTGGAATCTGAGACACAATGCAGAACTCAAGCAGCCCCCCTGTAAACTCAAATAGGAGGATACTGTGATGCATTTTATAATCCTTTTTGTGATTATACAACAACTAGTTCATAGAGTTTATATGGCAGTAAAGCTTGACTAAAACAGTGTAACAGGTGACTCTCTCATTGCCTGCTTGAGCATGCAGATCTCAAACTGCTTGGAATAATACACATTCAGCCATAGCCAACATCTCCGAGTGGCAAATCTCTGAGAGTAACTCAATGGAATCTGGTAAGAGCCTCATGCAGTAGGAGGATATTGTGATGCATTATACAGTCCTTTTGTCATTTTGTGAACAGTTAGTGGTTACGGTTGTTAGAATTTGCACTTGTCTGCAGCTGGTTCCTTTGTTTGCTCTGTTCAGCATCATATTTCTGCTACTTAAAGCAGTGAGTCTTACATAAGTTGGAAAGCGTCATCAATCAGGGGACAAGATGGTGGCTCCCATGTCTGATCAGCCACTACCCTATAGAATAGCACTCAGTGAAAGCACCTCCTCAATATCAATTCTTGGAGCATTTCCCTGGATTCATCTCTCAGACTCGAGAACAAAAAGGATTGCAAGTTATCCAATCTAAATCAGAAATGGCTCCTTAAGCTCCATAACAATCCCATTGACAGGAGGACTGGCTCTTTCAAAAAGAGATGTCTAAGCCATGAGAACAAATTGCCTGCAGTATTAGCTATGCAGCCGTAGACAGTTCCAACTAAAAACAACAAGCATTAATGAGGGCTATTGTTCTAGGGCTTAGCTCATTTTAGTACTTCATAGAGATTCAGGAAAGATAATCTGCAAAGATTGTGGCGTCTCAATCTCAGTTGTCAACCCGAGGCTGGTAAGGTTTTACCTCCATCCTCAATTATCATCTGTCTTATCTTTCATATTCACTGCCATTTCTTTTATTTTCTGTACAATGCACACTCTCCAAGCAGAATATGCCCACTTATATCATGCTCTGCTGCTTTTGGTGAAGCATTTTGGCAACTAGAAGTTGAGTTGGTCATTCAAATAGGGGAATTTTGAAAGATTCCTGTGAATATTTCTCATAGTTTTTGTCAAATTCTTGCCCTTGTCCAGGAACAACATATCCCTTCGGAGTTGTAGCAAGAGAGTAACTTGTGCTTGGATTTCAGAAAGTGGCACTATCCATTGTAGACAATGAGGTCTCTTGTTATAGATCACCCTTATCTGCCAGGCCCATATTTCTAAAACATGAAATGGAAGAGAATAGGAATTGGGTGTTCCCTAGAAGACAAGTGGTTAATAACTTAAATAATTAACTTTGAGCCGCTATGCTGAAGAAGGCTATTGGACTGGTAATCTGCAACTAGATCCACATTACAGTAAACTTTTGTCAGCAGAAGTTGTTAACAAATAGAAAGAGGCAAATGGTGTAGGGAGGGTACTATTACAGGTTGTTCACATCGTCAAAAATAAATGCATGGACTGAGGCATTTCTCACATGACTGGCAATAGTTTCAGTCTAAGGGCAAGAAGTCAGAAGAGATTACAACTGTCATATGGAATGAATAAACATGCAGGATGTGATACAAGTCTAAAGCTGAGTTCTTTTATTCAGCATTGCGCTGAATCCCTCTGGAATGCTTGGCATTTCTTATTTTCCCCTCTCCCTACCACTTCCTGCCATTGCTGTGCCTTTTTTGAGCAGGCCTTGGTTATTTAAATACACATCCTATTGTCAGTCTTCATTGAGACCTCTTCTTGCATCCCGGCTACATTCTGGGGAGCTGTCTCCTCTATAAAGCAGTGGACTGTAATTAGATCAGGCTAGATGCAAGTATTTATTGGCTTCAAAACATTAGAGGGTAGGCAAAGGAATACATACATAAACATTTTGTAATACTTCATTCTGTGTCCTTAGATTATCCTGTGTTCCTTGCATATCATAAAATGTAAATTATTCTCTATATGTAAGATTACCGCCCAATGTTTCTCCCAATTTTCAAGAGACTTCACTGTGCAGTAGTCCTTACTCAGGACAAATAGCTAAATGTGTCACCAGCAGAGTGAGAGCCACTCTGTCTGTGCACTACTCACCCCCCCCCCCCCCCCAAGGAAAACTGTCTCTGGAAGCAAATTATCCAAAGAATTAAGTTCAAATATAATGGAACATATAGGGGAAGATCCCAGGCAACTGAATGAGGAAGTAAGGATTCTGAGGAAGTATTCATGGCTCATAGCTCAATGCCTAGATAACCATTTTATATCTGTGTTCATACATTTGTGATTACCCAAACATTTTTACAAGGGAGTCTGCTTTCGCCTGTAAAACATTGCTCAGTGTCAGGGCTACCCCAGCTGTCAGTGTCATGGCTATACAACCAGTGTCAGTGTTCTGTCAGCTGTCACTGTTTTATTCATGGCTGTCAGAAGTAGTCAGTAATGGCTGTCACTTACCAAGGCTAATGGCTACGTCAGAGTCACAAAGGGTTCTAAGCAGCAGAGCCAGAAGTGTTTTCGTTTTTGAGGGAAGACACTGAGAGGAAGCATTGTTTTCTGTATTCAAAAAGGTTAAAAGATATTTCAAAAATGGAGGGGGGCTGTAATTTTCAAATACCTGCACTTAACTGAGTTTGTTATGAACTCAAATATTGAAATAACTTAATAACTGTTCTTAATAAGTCTCATTTGGTAACTAGGTTTCTGTTTCAAAACACCAACAAAGATTACACTTCATCTAGTAATGGGCTAAGCGAGTACTCAATGGAAAAAGGGCTCAACCAGCAGCTAAAGTAAGGGTTACTTTTCAGGACTGTTTCAGGTGGCAGGGCTCCATCTGCAGTTAATGCAAGGGTTACTTTTGAGGATTGTTTCAGAGTGGCAGGTCTCTACCCACAGCTAAAGCACATACTTCTTTTGAGGTCTGTTTCAGGTTGCAGGGCTCTACCTGCTAGTGAAGTAAGGATTACTTTTAAGGACTATTTCAGCATGGCAGCTCTGTCCATACAGCTAAAGTAAGGATTATTTTTCAGGCCTTTTTCAGGGTGGCAGGGCTCTACCTGCAGCTACAGATAGGATTACTTTTCAGGACTGTTTTGGGTGGGCAGACTTTACCTGCAGCTCAAGTAAGGGTTGCTTTCTAGCACTGTTTCAGGAGACAGGGCTCTACCCACAGCTTAAGGAAGGATTACTTTTGAGGACTTTTTCAGCACGGCAGCTTGGTACCTACAGCTAAAGTAAGGATTACTTTTGAGGGTTTTTCAGAGTGGCAGGGCTCTATCTGCAGCTAAAGTAAGGGTTACTTTTCAGGACTGTTTCAGGGTGGCAGGGCTCTTCAAGCAGCTAAAGTAAGGGTTACTTTTGAGGACTGTCTCAGGTAAAAGAGCTCTACCCTCAGCTTAAGTACGGGTTGCTTTTCCAGACTGTTTCGGGTGACAGGGCTCTACCCACAGCTTAAGGAAGGATTACTTTTGAGGACTTTTTCAGCATGGCAGCTCGGTCCATACAGCTAAAGTAAGGATTACTTTTGAGTTTTTTTTGAGTGGCAGGGCTCTATCTGCAGCTAAAGTAAGGGTTACTTTTCAGGACTGTTTCAAGGTGGCATGGCTCTTCAAGCAGCTAAAGTAGGGGTTACTTTTGAGGACTGTTTCAGGTGAAAGAGCTCTACCCTCAGCTTAAGTAAGGGTTACTTTTCCGGATTGTTTTGGTTGGCAGGGCTCTATCCCCAGCTTAAGTAAAGGTTACTTTTGAGGATTGTTTCGGGTGGCTGGGCTCTACCTGCAGCTAAAGTAAGGGTTACTTTTCAGGACTGTTTTGAGTGGTCTGACTCTACCCTCAGCTAAAGTAAGGGTCACTTTATAGGACTGTTTGAGGGTGGAAGGGCTCTACCTGCAGCTTAGGTAAGGGTTACTTTCTGGACTATTTTGGGTGGCAGGGCTGTAACTGCAGCTGTATTTAGGATTGCTTTTTAGGACTGTTTTAGGTGGCAGGGCTCTACCCGCATCTAAAGTAAGGGTTTCTTTTGAGGACTGTTTCAAGTGGCAGGGCTCTACCCACAGCAAAAGTAAGGCTTCATGTGAGGACTCTACCTGCAGCTCAAATCAGGATTACTTTTTAGGACTATTTCAGCATGGCAGATATGTCCATACAGCTAAAGTAAGGATTACTTTTGAGTTTTTTTCAGAGTGGTAGGGCTCTATCTGCAGCTCAACTAAGGGTTACTTTTCAGGACTGTTTTGGATGGCCAGACTCTATCTGCACCTAAAGTAAGGGTTACTTTTGAGGATTGTTTCGGGTGGCAGGGCTCTTCCTGCAGCTAAAGTAAGGGTTACTTTCTAGGACTGTTTCAAGGTGGCATGGCTCTTCAAGCAGCTAAAGTAAGGGTTACTTTTGAGGACTGTTTCAGGTGAAAGAGCTCTACCCTCAGCTTAAGTAAGGGTTACTTTTCCGGATTGTTTTGGTTGGCAGGGCTCTATCCCCAGCTTAAGTAAAGGTTACTTTTGAGGATTGTTTCGGGTGGCTGGGCTCTACCTGCAGCTAAAGTAAGGGTTACTTTTCAGGACTGTTTTGAGTGGTCTGACTCTACCCTCAGCTAAAGTAAGGGTCACTTTATAGGACTGTTTGAGGGTGGAAGGGCTCTACCTGCAGCTTAGGTAAGGGTTACTTTCTGGACTATTTTGGGTGGCAGGGCTGTAACTGCAGCTGTATTAAGGATTGCTTTTTAGGACTGTTTTAGGTGGCAGGGCTCTACCCGCATCTAAAGTAAGGGTTTCTTTTGAGGACTGTTTCAAGTGGCAGGGCTCTACCCACAGCAAAAGTAAGGCTTCATGTGAGGACTCTACCTGCAGCTCAAATCAGGATTACTTTTTAGGACTATTTCAGCATGGCAGATATGTCCATACAGCTAAAGTAAGGATTACTTTTGAGTTTTTTTCAGAGTGGTAGGGCTCTATCTGCAGCTCAACTAAGGGTTACTTTTCAGGACTGTTTTGGATGGCCAGACTCTATCTGCACCTAAAGTAAGGGTTACTTTTGAGGATTGTTTCGGGTGGCAGGGCTCTTCCTGCAGCTAAAGTAAGGGTTACTTTCTAGGACTGTTTTGGGTGACAGGGCACTACCCACAGCTTAAGTAAGGGTTACTTTTTGGGATTGTTTCGAGTGGCAGGGCTCTACCCTCAGCTAAAGTAAGGGTTACTTTTCAGGACTGTTTCTGGTTGCAGGGCTCTACCTGCAGCTCAAATGAGGATTACTTTTGAGGACTATTTCAGCATGGCAGATATGTCCATACAGCTACTGATCATTGCAGATCTACTTCTCTCTCTGGTCATGTGATCTGTAATTTGGATGTATCAGTTTAAGCTCTGCCTTTTAATGTCCTTTATTCAAGACACCCCCTCCCCCAGTCACAGACTTATTAATTACAGCACTCAGCCCATCCAACCTCATCACATTACCCTCTGGGAAAATTTCAATGGCATTCCCATCACAACAAGACTATCTTATTGCACTCTACAGCTCAAATAGCAGAAAAAGAATTTGTATAATCCCCCCCCCCTTCATGCTGAGCTGAGTCTGTTGGAACTGAATTAATCAACATTTGTGAATTTGTTTATTTTTGCTGATGAGGGAATTATCAAAACATATGTGTAATTAATAAAACAAATACGTGTATATAGGATACAATCAACAAGTTTACTGATAAATGATATGGGCATTACTACCTTGTACCTATCTAGTCTGCTACTGGCCAATGTGTCCACCATGCTTACTATGACATATGTATGCCTGAACTGTATAATGTTATGTATGAATAGACTGCCCTATTGTCTGTCTGACTAATGTTCTTTTCTTCTACAGGTGAGCCTTGAGATACGACTCCTAATAACATGCAATGTCATCGTAAGTATAGCTTATACATTGACCAGTGCAAGGCTGATGAATACAATGTTGTCATACCAAATCTTAAAGTCTATTAATCACTGAATCGCCCTAGTGATTGCATTCTATAAACTGGTATTTTCTTCCATCATCCAAAATTGCATTGATAATTCCCTGAATATAGGCCTGTGGAAAGTGAAAAATAATTCACAAATTTTGATATGAGCATTAATCCAGTACCGTTCAACATGGTGGGAAGATATGTAGAAATGGAATTTTGACATTCAAATTTCAAACCATATGACCAAGCAGAGATGTAGGTCTGAAATGATAAGCAATGTTTAATGTGTTTGATACTCATTCAAGAAGAAAAAATATCTAGCTTACCATTCCAGTTCTTTTTTCTTTGGCCTACATGTCCAGTGTACCTACCCAGTTATCTTTTTTTAAATTCTGCACCTAATAAATCTTTCGTAATTTTCTATACTATTTAAAGCTAGAAGAATATTTACCGAGAATATTTACATGTAAATAGGATGATCTTACTCGGGCTTCACCTGTAAAGTGATAATGATAATATTATTGAGAGTGACAACTCAAAAATATATATCACATAAAGTGGCCCTGTTCATCACAGCTCACACACCTGTGTGGGCTATGTTGACTACATTATTGCATATTACATTGCCATTCTTCTATAAACTAGGCATACTACAAATTTGATGTTTTCTTCAAAAATGATTAATGACCTTGTGTTCAGAAGTCATTTTTGTAATGAAAATAGTTTTAGTCACATAATACCAAATGAGGGCAGGTATAGTATCTAATGACAAGGTTTACATCATAAGCTGAATATAATTAAATTATAAAGTTTATGACATTAATTACCATACAAACCAATTCAATTTAGGAATCTGATACTGGTAGTCCAGCCATACATGAACCACATACTCTGTGCCTTCTCACGTCCCTCCTATGTTACTTCCTGACCTTGTATTCATCTAACACCTCCCCTGTGGCCGGCACATCAGCCATGTTGACTCGGAAATTGCATGCTAGGCAGCCGTCCCACTAAAGGGCCCCAACTCTGTACCCTTGTACAATTTGTATTCCACATCCAGTCCCCTCTCACCACTCCCTGGTGAATTATGGACACCACGCCAGCCTCCCCAGTCTTATTGAATTACCAGGGTCATCCATGCTGAGGTTAGCAGTGAGGCTGATACTAAACCTTTAAGGGCAGCATGGTGCTATGTTACATTATTCTTTTTTTGATGTCAACATGTATGCATACAACCTTGTTGACTAGCTTGTTAGCAAAGCATTAACATAAATATATTGGGTTGATACACTACCAAAAGCATCAGCAAGATTTTCTGATGCAACTTGTGAGTCACTTGCAAACAGGGCTGAGGGTTGCAGAGTGCTTTACAAGTCTAAACTTTCAATTTTGTATTGGCGAGATGCGGTTGGCATGATGCTTGAATGCAGTACTAAGAATCACTCCCTAGAGCTCCATTTATGCTCTATATCAACAAAGGGCACACACTATGTGGCCCTTAGAGGGTTACCCAAGCTTCTGGAGCCTGCAGTCATGGAGCACCCATTGACATGGAAAGTTCAGGGAGTAGTTTAGTGCCCTGTGTCATGGCCCAGGTCCTCTATAGGGTGGGCAGTTGC
The DNA here is from genome assembly GCA_947462335.1 of Harmothoe impar. Taxonomy (NCBI): domain Eukaryota; kingdom Metazoa; phylum Annelida; class Polychaeta; order Phyllodocida; family Polynoidae; genus Harmothoe; species Harmothoe impar. Next base: position 76,932,503 of record OX381712.1, read on the forward strand.
TATGGTGACACTAGTACGCTATCGGTGCTATGTCCTCTGAAGTAGTGCCCTTTGACAACTAACACTCCTGAGCCACAACTTCTCTGCACTGACATGGTACATATTCTGGCTTGAATCTGCTATACAGGTTGGCTATGCACAATAAAATAGATAACACCATAGCACCACGCTGAATACTTGGAGTACTATAATCATGTCCCTGTGACTGGTTTGACAGAATTTTCTGCATCCTTGTACAAGTTTACAAAGGTTTGGCTTAAGGTTTGCTCTGCTAACACTAGTAATTTGTGACTGCTGCATTTATGTTTCATCAAGCCTGTTGAGGCAGTATTTCTGTGGCACAAGCACATTACTTGCCAGGTCTGCATTCCAAAAGGGCATCAGTGCACAGTGCTGCCCTACAGGGTTGATATTTGTAATATCTCCATCAGTAGTATGGAAACTGTGCTACCATGATTAGGCCAATTTCAAACATGGCCACCCTTACATCTAATATACAAGGGGTGTGGGTATTTTCATTATCGCCCACAACAAACATGGTTTCTAATCAAGATGTAACAATGCAGTTCTCATAAGTAACTCACAAAAGAACTTAATTTGTGTGTAACACTTACCCGTTGGGAGTGTATTAATCCTATAGGGTTGGCATTATGCATCAATAGAGCACTAGTGAGTCACTCATGCCTCTTGAGTGACATAGAACATGGCACTATGCCACCCTTACAGAGTTAATCAGGCAGTACGTCATCTCAGGCTGAAACCAGAAACTGGTCCTCTCTGTACTATGGGTGATCACTCTCCATGCTAGCCTTAATATCACCTTCCAGCCGCTACACAAGTATGCTTGTCAACATAGTCACCACTGTCTGTAGGAGGCCATATTAGAACTAGAATAGCCTGTTTACATCTCTACATAAATATGCAGGTCTTGACTTGAGTATGATTAGTTTAGAGGTAACGGAAAACTTAGTTATTGGATAAGCCAGGAATCAAACCACAGACCTCTCGAACCGGTGACAATCATGCAAACTGTTATGCTACCATCCTGCGTTCGACTGTTCTCTGCTGCCTACGTTACTGGATCAGTATGGTAAAGAGGGGGACGATTACCCAGGTCGTTTCGGGCTTCCCACCAGGGTACGGGATCCGACCCCTACACTAGTGACTGTATCTGCAGGAGGCCGTCCTATGGTGTAGAGCAGAATATTCAGTAGAGACATAATGACAAGAGTGAGGCTCTTTTTGGAGAGTGTAGCCAGCATACCATCATGGGCGTGTCATGTGATCACTCATATCTGATGACTATAAATGTGCCTGTATGGAGTAAGGGAGGGCAGGTAGTGTACCCATGTATTAGTACACAGCTAACTAATATGTCAGTGCCTAGATTGGGTTGTAGTGTCAAAGAGGGACAGACAGGCAGGGAGGACTGCATATGCATATATGTAGCTGCTAATAAAAAATATCAAATTTCAAAACGCTATACCAGAAATGTCCAGAAATATCCTGAGTGTTGTAAGGCTTGCCCCTCTGCACTCTTGACTCTTTACTGCACAGCCCAATAAATAACATGAATGTTAAAGTATCATCTGGTGCTTCCCAGTGGGCACAGAACATTGAATCAACATTGAAAACTGGTTGACAATGTTGATTCAATGTTGATGCAATATTGATTCAACATTCAACTGAGTTTTGTGCCAACTGGGTTAGTGAATTCAAGTCTCTCAAATCTAGTATATGAACTGTGGGACCTTAGCACTCAATATTTTGGAAATGACATTAGCTCAATCTAGAGTATGCCCCTAAAAGATCTAATTCAATATCTCCCCTTAAACCTCCAGACCACTCCCCACCTTGCCCTGACATTTCAGGACTGAGGACTCCTTGAGCATAAATCTGGATGCTGAAGCTAAACCACTCTCCAACTCTCTTTCTCCTCTTGAAACCTTAAGCTACTCCGACACCCTACTACTTCCACCATCACCAGCTCCATTCCACACCCCTTTTTATCATGTGATTCATGGTGTTTCATTTCACAACCTTTGAGTAATGGCTGTCATTTATTGGAGCGAAACCCGGCCCTGCTGACAACGAATGGTATCAATAATCCATGCAGCCCCCTGGTGGTTGGGCAGCACACCATGGGGGTCCGATGAACTGATGAATAAAAACTTCCCACAGTCTGGGGCTCTCCGTCATCAGAGAGTGCACCATGTGAGTGGGGTCTGGCTTGAAATGTTTACAGTTATCTTGACTGATAATTTGCAATGTTTTAATCGTTCAGGTTCTAGACAAAGGATGCTGTAGGAGAGTGGCCCCAGAGAGGGAATTCCTGAGTCAGATTCTGCCTCAGAATGCTGTCAGGATGCTGTCAGGATGCTGTAGGATAAATAACACTGTCTGATATCAGCAATAGGAGGGACAATCCTCTGGCCTTGTGCAAAAATATGCTTTTTTTTTAAAACAAATTCGAACTTTTATTTGGTCTTATATTCAGGTACAAATTCAAATGATTATGTCAGTATGCTGTACGAATGCGACCAAATAAAGAACATGGACAGCCCATCTGCTAGCAGTTATTATAGGCTGTCCATATGATGAGAAAAAGAGTGTACATGATTTATATAAGTATAACAGGTATTTTGTAGAAAACTTGCCGCGGCATCACATATTAATATTAAGTACATTTATACAAAACCCTTTATAATTACCCCTTTGTATCACGAGTAAATTAATTACTCGGATACATAATTAATTATATATTGATTACATAATTATTGGCACTGTTTTGTACAGTTTTTCAGACATTTTTGACTTAAATGCGTCATGGTCAATAATGTTTCTAATATCTGGTTTCAGGGCATTCCAAGCCTGTGCAAGCGCCACGCGAGGACTATCTTCATATGCCTTACAGTGGATAATATCATATTTTAATACTGGAGCAGAGGAAAATCTAGTATTTCTAGTCCTTTCTCTTAAGTACACATCATGTTGTGCCCTTTTAAAGGCATACATGTTGCAGTGATAATTTCTGCGCTCTTTTAGAGTAGGTAACTTAGCTTCCCCATGAACAATCTCTGTAGGAGTTAATATATGTTTAAATAAACATGTTTTTAAACATTTGTTTTGTAGTCTTTGTAGTTCCTCACATGTTGCTACATTAGAATTTAAGTACAAAATATCACAATAATCTATCACAGGTAGAACATGGGTCTTATAAACTCTTAGCAAAGCCTTAGAAGGCAGCATTTTGCTGACTTTGTACATTAGAATAGATTTGAACCGAACACTATTTATTACACTTCTAACATATTTGGTAAATTTCAATTCCTCATCCAAGATGACCCCTAGGTATTTGTATGAGTTTACTGTTTTCAGAATTTTGTCATTTAATTTGATTTTTGGTTTTGGAAGATTTTTTAATTTAATGTCAGAGGCAAAGGTCATGATTTTTGTTTTATTTTCATTAATTGTTAATTAATTTTTCTTAGTCCAGGATCCAAAATTGTCAAGAGCTATTGTTAATCTATTAGAAAGGGTTTCAAATTTTTTTCCAGAGACATATAGTACAGAATCATCAGCATATAGCATCGTTTGGTGGTCATCTTGGTTGGAAATACAGTCATTAATATATAACAAGAAAAATAATGGTCCTAAAATAGATCCCTGTGGGACTCCACAGGTTAAAGGTAATCTTGTAGATCTAATGCTATTGGCTATGCAGCACTGCTGCCTACGTGAGAGGTAGTTTTCAATGAGTGATAAATTTCGATGTCTTATACCATACTGTTCTAACTTGTTTAATAGGATTATGTAATTAACCGAGTCGAAAGCCTTTTTAATGTCAATAAATGCTGCTAAACTAATATTGCCTTTATTTCTATTGTCTAGTATGTCATCTACAAAAGTGGTAATCGAATCGAGTGTGGATTTGTTCTTTTGATACCCTCCCTGTTTTGAATTTAGAATCCCATGCAAATCAATATGCGCCATTAATTTGTTATGAACTAGCCTCTCAAGTATCTTCCCTGGGACTGGTAAAACACTAATAGGTCTTAAATTAGAGACATTTGCGGGGTCCCCCCCCTTGGGTAGAGGGGTGACCACCGCAATTTTCCATGAGTCCGGGATGTCTGAATTTACAATACATAAATTAATAATCTTAATAAACCTGGATGGGTTTCGCAGTACTGCATCCCTAAAAATACTAGTAGGTAAATAGTCAATCGCTGATGATTTTGACACATCAATATCCTTTACACACTGTATTATTTCTTCATCAGAGAAAACTATCTCAGGCATATCAGCTGGGCATCTAATGCCCTCAAAGGCATAGGGTTCATCATGCTCAGCCGCTAGTTTCGGTCCAATTTCGGCAAAGAAAGTATTAATAAAACTGGAAGTTTCTTCTAGTGCTACAGGAGTGTCGTTATCTACTAGATTTATATTTTTAGATTTAGACTTACTTGAAGGTAGAATTTCCTTGAGTATGGACCAAAACTTTTTAGAGTCATTTAAATAATTATCACATAAATTCTTATAGTAATTATTTCTAGCCTCATCTATTTCCATGCCTACTGTGTTCTTGAGCAGTCTTGCCCTATGCCACATGAGCTCACATTTAGATCTCCTAGCATCCCATAATAAATTATTCTTATCGTTTATTCTTTCAATCAGAAAATTAGATATCCACGGATCAGGTTTGTCCAAAACCTTAAATTCTCTAACTGGGCATGAAACATCAAGCATACGCTTTAGCATATTTTCATATATGTCCCAACATTCAGCTGCATTTTGACATTCATTAAAATAATCCCAGTTGCAGTTTTCAATACTGTCCAAAAAAACATTTTTATCATAATTCTTATAGGATCTGCCTTTAAACTGCCTATATCCATGCTTTACATGCACATGCTTACGTATGGCAAATACAGGCAAGTGATCACTCATATGTATATTGAGTGGACCACTAGAAATAATCTCCTCACAATTAGTAAAAATAAGGTCGATACAGGTATTTGTCCCAGATGTTGTGGTAATTTCATTAATCAATTGCCTAAAATTAAACTGATCCATTAATTCATATAGTTTGGCTTTATCGGGACTGTTCACAAGGGCATTCACATTAAAGTCCCCTAAAATAAATACATCATAAGTTTCCAATGATTCAACTTGTAATAGAAGCGCACGCATAGTGTCACAAAAATGTAATAGAGATCCATTTGGAGGCCTATAAATATTACAAATTAGTGCCTTTTTCGATTTGCCTTTCACAGACTGAAGCCATTGAACCTCAATATCCTCATTGCTACGATTTAAATGTACAAATTTACTCAAAGAGCAAGAAACATTCTCATCTACATGAGCACATAGCCCCCCCCCCGGTATATACTAATTCTATCATTTCTAAACATATTATATTTGGGAAAGCTATATAAACCGTCTTCATCAGTATCATTTAACCAGGTCTCGCTAAATAATATAATGTCAATATCTAAATTGCTAATTTCAGCCTTTAATTTGGACATTTTATTTCTTACACTCCTAGCGTTTAGATGCACGACCGAGAAGCCCTTTTTGAAATCTGGGTTACCTTCGCCTATACTTAAAATTGTTCCAAATGTCACGGTGTGCCCTGCAGGTTTCCAAAAATTCTTTTTTTTCCCCTATAAAATTTTCAATAAAACCCCAGAGACCCCCCCTTCCCTCCATGAGGTTTCTGCTCTTGTGGCTCCTCATGTGCTATTTAGTATAGGGAGGTGAGGTTTTCACGTCCCCAGACTATATTATATAAATTTAGGAATGAGTGATCCCCATATCCACTCATATACACCTTAGTCGATAACATGTCAAATCAAAGAGAAGTCAAACAGATTTATACATTATAGTATTAGAAATAATACGCGCCTTAAAGTATAACTTAGGTTTACATTCCAATCTACAAAGCTCGTTCACATTTTTGTCTTAGTAGTTCTCACAAATCAATAAATAGAGACCGCCCAGACATACAGGAGTGACTTTTACATTCAGTAGTATAGCATAACATAGCGGAACTTCCTTCAAGCCTACACATTCAGTGGCATAACATAAGTTTTGTATTTTATATTTACCGGTATCTTCCCTAATAAGTAAACCGAATTTTACACATTCAATAGTATAATTAAGGTTTACATACCGGTAATTCTCACAATTCAATGAATAGAACCGCCCAGACATACAAGAGTGACCTTTACATTCAGTAGTATAGCATAACATAGCGGAACTTCATTCAAACCTACACATTCAGTGGCATAACATAAGTTTTATATTTACCGGTACCTTCCCTAATAAATACACCGAATTGTACACATTCAATAGTATAGTTAAGGTTTACATACCGGTACTAATTCATAAATCAATGAGAAGTATAGAATAGAACCGTCCAAACACACAGTTGTTTTATATTTACCGGTACTTTCCTTAATAAGTGATCCAGCATCATCATGTCATACCAGACTGTTGTACACATTAAATAGTATAACTTAGGTTTACATACCGGTACTTATTCACATTCAGTGAGCAGAAAAGGATCGCCCAGACATACAGTGATTTTACACATTCAGCAGTATAACTTGTCATAGCGAAGATTTGATATCTACCTGTACCTCTCTATATTGAATGAAACAACATTCGCCCTGGCGTGCTAGAGTATTGTACACATTTCATAGTGTGGCTTGGGTTTACATCTCAGTCAGTAATACACGTTCACAGGTACTAATATAGGCAACTTGATTTACTTAAAGAAATGATGAATTTATCGGTACTTGTTTTAAACATTCTATTGATTAATATTAAGTCAAAACAGTATCGATTTACCGGTACTTAATTTATAAAGCAAAACAGGTTACTTGAATCATTCTATCAGTATTAAAGTCAGAGTTTTATAGGCTCTCGCCCATATTGTGTGTAAAGCTGCTGGTGAGGATTTATTGCTAACTGGACATTGTTTTAAGGCTATTGCCTTTGATGTAATGAAGCCAGTACTGCATTGCAGCATCAAGCTTTCCTTCATTTAGGTATCAAGCTGACCTGATGGCCCTAAAGGGACTGCAAAAGTGACCTCACATAAAACACACTCTGGTCCTTTTGAGATAAAAATTTCCTTACGCAGCAGACAGAACGACAATCGTGTTACTGACCTTTTTTAAAAACAAAACCCATTAACACTTCCATGTGAGTGAACGCTTTTTACATTTTTTAATTCCAGGTCCCAATAACTTGTCTGACTTCTTCTTAACCATCCTGCCTTTTTTCATGCGCCCTTCCCAGATTTCCGTGCTTGTCTGTTTTCTGTTGGGCAAGCACTGTTCATAGAGGGGTCATAATTAAGTCATGACCTTATTGTGTGTCACCAAACCTAGCTAGATATTTCCTGTCAGCACAAACTCCTCCTACTCCACCTGTGAGGATAAAACACCCTTCAAGGTTAGAATGCATTATAGCACTATGTGGTTGGTAAAGGGATTAACTCACCCTACAATGTTTACCTCCTGGACTGTGTACTGTGATGTACCATGGAGGTTGAGTTGGAGGATGTGAAACAGACAACTGGACATTGTTGCAAGGTATATAGCTTTAATGACTCCATCTAGAAAACAGAGAGGTTGATGCAATTTTGAGAGCTACCGTAAAACCTCGGCTATAAGCCGAATTTTATTTGGTGTTTTTATTTGCTATAAGCGAATTTTAAGCCCCAAACTCCCATTTGGCTTATAGGCGAGGTTTTAATAATGTAGAAACATAGTGAAAACAAATTTCAAGCACTGTGGTTATAAGCCGAATTTTTACTCCCAAACTCACATTGGGCTTATAGCCAAGGTCGGCTTAAAGCCAAGGTTTTACGGTACTCCTTAAATATTTTTGATGTTGAAATGGTTGGATAAGAATAACTAGAGTTTGATGGAGCTTAAACAGATTTTCTGCTACATATCAATTAACAATGTTTCATGAATAGGATTATTTCTCTATGGTTTAACCAGTTGTGAGATAAATGGTAATGAAAACCAATAAAATTTGTTCTTAGATTGAAAATCTTACTGTGCATATTGTTGCCTTCTATAATCAAATTGAATTATGCATTAAACTGTGTTCATGATTCATATAAAACTGAAGGACTAGATGAAGCTGAGACTAAATCATATTCTGTCTGACCAAACAGAACTTCCCTATAATAAAGCAATGCGTATAAAATAGCCCAGTCAATGAGGCATGCACTCCTAATGACTTTAACCCATTAAAACCAGCATAGTAAATAATACATTATGCCCTCTGTCACCATGATGCATCAATATGGCCTACCAGCAATGCATCTATGCATTCTGCTGACTCTTTGGGAGCGTACCAAGCCCATGCCTGATGATAAATGGCATAATGTATTAAAGATAAGAAAAGGCAAAAAAAAAAGTTTCATGGCTGCCTTTTATCATGTTAGACATCAGTCAGCTTGATAAGTCTTTTTCTGGGCTTGCGGCTCTGCCACATGGCTTCAGGGAGGTGTACTACTACTATGTGATCTCAAGATACATGCACAGTGCCCATGGGAGTCACTTGATGGTCGCTTAGGTTATACCTTCCGATCACCGTGCGAGTGTGCTGCCGACTGGGGGGTGCCAAGTAAAGGCAGCATAGTATGTAATACATTATGTCCTTTGTTACCAAGATGCATCAAGACGACCTACCAGGGCTGCATCTATGCATTATGCTGACTCTTTGGGAGCATATGATGCCCATGCTTGATGATGAATGGCATAATGTATTAAAGCACTACGTGGCCCTTGATTGAATAAAATAGCAGTGCCTCTGACAAGGAAGCTTTTTAAAGCCAATACTTCATATGATCAGATATGATTTTCCTGTAGGGAAATCCTTTATGATTAGAAAGCCTTTTCAGGACTCTCACATTGGCAGGGGAACACATAAATACAAACATTTCCTTTCATGCTGAATTACAAATTAAAAATATAAAACCTCTCCTTCCTCACCAATAAAAGAGACCTCCATTGAAGCCAATCTAATCCTCTGTGAGTCACGATCGAGCGGGCACAATCCCACAGAGAAAGCAGCTGTTTTTTTTAAGTTAAGCAATCTTATTACCCCTTTAAGGCAGTCTAGTGCTACAGTACCCTTTATGGCCATGATTCAGGGATGCAGCACTGGTAAGTTGTTAAGTGGTTTTGCATCCCTGCATCAGTATGGCAAAAGGAATGGTACACTTATAAAGGGTTGGCACCAATACTGGTAAGGTACTCACTAGTGGTACAATGATGCAGTGACAGAGAAACATGGGTTTTCTGACATTGTGCTATTCTTAAAGGATTAATAGTAGTCATGTTGAAGTTGAATGGAATCAGTTAGGCTCCATACTCTTTACTAATAAAGCTTTCTTCACTTGGAATAAGCTGATCTGAATCAATGTTAAAACAATGTCCAGGCCAATATTTATATATCACTGACAGAAGGACTGAACACTCCTAGAGGCTCAACACCAATGCAGCACTGGCAGGTACTCATCAGTGGTACATTTTTTCATCATGATGAAAAATGAACTTGAGCCTTGAGACATGTCTCCTGTTGGCAGCCATCTTGTTGCTGCTGGTTATGGAATAAGCTATTTAAAATTGAGCCGGTAAGTATGGCAGTTAATGGACTCCAGAGGTGAAAGATGTATCTAGGGTTAGAGTGACTTCAGCTGTGTTAATTCCCCACCTGCCTTCATACTTCTACTACCACCACTACCCCAGTAGACTGCTTACACCCCTGTATGTTGAACACATTACTGTGAGTGCATTCAGTCAGAGTAGACGTTTCATACCAGTCTGTCTGTCTGCATTCCTGCTATCCAAATCTAAATCTGCATAACAATATCACACTACACCAGGCACCATGAGTGTATTAATGATGTCTGTGCTGTGCCTGTTGTGAACATGAAGCATGATTGATCCCCGGGATTGATCCCACCACTGATTTAGTTTATGCTGTCTGCATGCTGTTGAGAAAGCTTTAAACAGTGATGAAATAAAAGGTTGCATGGAAACTATTATGTATTCTATCTGATAAGGCATCCATTTATCATACTGTAATATAGAGCAGCAGTAGAGTACATGCATTAATGCATTATGCTGTCCTTAAAGGGTTAAAGCACTACACATCCCTTACAGGACCTGACAGCGCTGTATTATATACCTCCTGGTTGTGTCCTGGTCCTGTCCTATTCCAGCCAACTCAAGCAAAAATCTGATTACTGCCATCCCTACAAGATTGTGTGGGGACCACTCAGCGTGTTGTCCCTCCCCTGGAGGCTAGCACCAAGGGACCACTCATTTGATGCTAGATAGGGGGGTGGATGATTTTGTAGATTTCCTCACAACAGGAAGTTTTCTATCAAGAACATTTGACTCCCCCAATTGAGATTTTGAGCAATGGCTGATTTTAAATAAACAGTATACCATACATGACAAATCCAATTGAACCCTCTAGCTTCCCAAGCTTTCATCCAGGAGCCTCCGTGTGGACACAAACCCCCTCCTCCCCCAATAGCTGCGAGAAAGGGGCAGGGTAGTTGGATGATTGTGCCATGATAGCAGTACAGGCAAGTAGTGTTCATGATACAGTATACACACATAATGAGATCTTATCATATGGACATGGATCTGCAACCCTCTACTTACCAACTCCTATCGCAATCTCCTAGCCCCTTATACTAGTGCTAACCAAACACCTTACACACCACCTTTCCAAAGTGTATCAACCATATTCATTTGGCATTTTGGTTGCATTGCAGAACTGGTGAGTTACAAGCATGAGACATTACAACATCAGGGCCTACTGTATTAGTGCATCATGCAGCCCAAAAAGGCTATTGCCATTTGGCAGCCTGGTTTATATTAGCTGAGTGGCCAGATGCACCACACACAAGCGAACTCAAATACTTCCTGTTAATTTAATTTTACACCACCAGGAGGCTGATTGACCAAGGTTGTGGTATAAAAGCTGCCATTTTGAAAAGACAAGAAGTCCCATGTATCATGAAAACTTCCAGATAACCTGGCATTGGGACCCTTACCTTATTGTGGGACTATGTCAAGCCGGTCCCTGTATATGCTATAAAAATAAACTTCGGTCCAGTCTGCCCATGTGGCTGTTTACCCGGACGTTGTGTAGCAGGATGCGCAGATTGCTCCTGGGCAGCTGTATGCTTATTATGGGCTGTTTTTTGCTGATGTGAGGCCAAAACGGTTGTCAACTGACAGAGGCCTCTTGTGAAGATGTATGAAGAGGAGGGGGTAGTATGAATGGGGAGGTGGGAGGCAATGGACAGACCCTGCAAAACCTACCCGACCAGGACAAAAGTCTATATGGGATGTTTTATGCTTTTAAAGGTCTACTTTTTGCATACACACAATGTGCCAATGATGTATTATGTAGACAATTAAAAAAGGACCACAAGGCATCACACTGTACTAAAAGGGCCAACTTAAGGGTGAGTATCAGGTGTTAATTGGCAGGAAGGAAAGGGATGTAATATCTGGGCCCAAAAAGAGCTGAAGCCTGAAGGGGATCTGGTAACAATCTGGGTTATAAAGAGGTGACCATAACACTTTGCCTCAGGGTAATACTGACAGGGAATGTAAAATCAATATCAAAGTTCATTGCAATAAGGAGAGTGGTTACTTAAAAATGTTATGTATATTGAGTATGCATACAATGGCAGCCAAAAAGATAATAGTTATGTTTATTACCACAGCTTAAAGATGAGTAGCAAAATACTATCATTTTATCACATCTATTTGTGAAGCCTTCTTATGGTTTCCAAGACATGTCACATCTCACTAATACACTTATGAGTTCCCAGTTGTGCAATGCAATACCTCTTAATCATTGGATACAACGTAATAAAATACCTTTATGAATCTGTAAGTGAACAGTCGCTAATCTCCTAGTGTTCAAAAAGTGAATCTTACATTAGTAGGATCAAGCCAGGGGACAAAATGGCAGCCTCCATGGCTGATGAACTACTGCCCTATAGAATAGCATAGAGTGGGGGAGCCTCTTCAATATCAATTCTTTAATCATTTCCCTGAATTCATCTTGCAGACTAAAGAACAAAAAGCATTGTATAGTTATCCATTTTAATCATAAATAACTCATTCAAGCTCCATAACAATCCCATTCCCAGGAGAGAAGCTTATAGGGCACTGAAGCCTTCCTAAAGGAGTATAACAGATTACTACAGTCCCAGGGTGAAGGTAGCAAAAAGGGAAACTGTAGCTGGTATGTGACTTCAGTGGCTAAAATGGTAACTAAACTGTTGCTGGTTGCTTCACCTATTCCCCCTGACAATTATCTTATTTTTGCCATTAGTTCAGTAAGTTTCACAATAGCAACAAAGAGCCGACAGGGGACAACATGGTGGCCTCTATAGTCATTATATAAAAGCCCTTAATGAGGCTGCCTCTTAAATATAAATCTTTAGTTCATCTGTCAGACTCGAGAACAAAAAGCATTGCATAGTCATCCATTTTGATCATAAATAACACATTCAATCTCCATGATAATTCCATTGCCAGGCAGGCCAACTTTTTCAAGAATGCATCTCTGAGACTTGAAAACAAATTTTTGGCAGAATCAGCTTTGCAGATTCTGACAGTCCCAACTAAAAATAAAGAACACTAACAACCGCTTTTGTTCTTGGTCTTAATTCTTTTTAGTCCTTCATAGATATTCAGGAAAGATAATCCACAGCGATTGTGTCATTTCAATCCTTGCTGTCACTGAGCAAGAAGGTTTTACCTTTATTTTCATCAGTCTACGTGTCCACATCCACTGGCATAGCTATTATTTTCTGCACAATACACACTCTCCAAGCAGAATCCATGCACTAGAACCAAACTTATTTTGGCAGCGGAGAAGTTGAGTTGGGTCTCCTGTACTAAAAAGGAACAGATCAAATCCATTGCATAAATTTGATTATAAAGATATCCAGTACTAAATTCAAGATCTAGGTTGTGTTTGGAGAACATCAGGACTCAGGATGTGCTTGGATTGAAGCTGGCAATCTCACTTGATCACTTGTCAACCTTGTCTGCCAGGCAAATCTTTGTAAAACATGAAATTAAGGAGAATAGGAGTTGGATATCCGCTAAAAGCATGTGATTAATAACCTAATGGATAGCTATGGGGGGTGGTAACTTGCTATTGGATCTGCATTACAGCAAACCAAACTTTTTTCATCAGATGCTGTTGATTGGCTTAAGTTGGCATCATAGAATAACTACAATTTTCTAGAAATATTTTTAGTCAACCTTATGTACAACCTGATTAAGGGTGGTAGATTTAACACGTCAGGAAAGTAGAAATTTGAAATGAGTCAGAAGGGGTGAGCTTGAATTTAGGGGATTGTGTTAACAAATAAAAAGGGTGCTAAAGGATGTTTGAATCATCAAAGGAAATTAGTGGACAAAGAAATTGGTAATAGTCAGAAGTCAGAAGAGATAAAGACTGTCAACTAGTATGTATAAATACACAGGATGTAAATGTAAGTCTAAAGCTGTTCTTTTTTCAGCTGCTCTGTGACCATGTGGAATGCTAGCCAATTTGATTTTTTCTGCCTTTGCTCATTGCTTCCTGTGCCCTTTTTGAGCAGACCTTTGTTATATAAATCATATCCTATTGTCAGTCTTCATTAAGATCTCTTCTCTTCTTGCATTCCTGCTACACTGTCGAGAGCTGTCTCTTCTAGTAAGCAGTAGACTGTAAATATATCAGCCTAGATGTAATTGTATATCAAATATTGACACTATAAGGAATGACAAGGGGAAAAAATACTATACGTTCTTTCTCTTGCATTGCACTCTCTTTTCTAGGAGTATCTAATAACTAGGATATACCTTACACCATGAAAAATGTAAATGATTCTTAATGATAAATTCAAGTAATATGTTTCATTGATTAACACCCCATGTTCAGTTGAGTTTAGATATCTAATTTGCTACATATCTAAGACGTGATTGTAGTTTTACAAAATACCACATCTTCAATCACATTCTTCCTCAAATGCTTATTTAAGATGAGCACAAGACCAAATACTAAGTATGATGGTGTATAGATTATAGGCTAAGATGAGGGCTAGCAAGTTGATATGGCAAGTAGGCATCATATGCATGCTGACAGAATATATTGGACAGACCCCAAAAGGAGCTTGACTTTGGTCCCATCAGGATGCCATGACTGCCGTCTAAAGAGATATTACTAGTGATTGATTCCAGGCTGACCCATATCCCTCTACCCCATACAGGGAGGCAGCTGAAATGAAATGCCTCTTCCCTGTCAACTATATGGACTTGCAGATTCCCCCAGCAGTATGCATGCTGTGCCAGGGGACAGTCTGGCTGCATATATGCTCAGTTCATGTAAAGGCCTTTGACAGTTGTGAGGGACAGGTCAATTATAGCAAGATTGTGAGGCACAGCACACTGTCAAAAGTATTCAAACTGCAGCAGGCAATTTCACTCAAAGGCTGTCCAATCTGTAATGATGTTTGATCCGTAGATTTGATGATGTATCACTCATGTAATAATGCTCCCCGATGTTGATGCAGCACCCAAAATAGGCCCAATATTCCCTCACACCTAGTTTCTTGTATATGGTAAAGTGATTAAAATTCAAGTTGTTTGAGAAAAATGGTTTGAACGCTCTATAAAACAATTTTTGCCGTTCTAATTATTTTTGTCACTGACTTCCTCTTCCTCTTATATGTACATGTACTATTAATGGAAAGGCCCTTAAGAGGCTGAAATAGCCTGAAGCGGCCTCTTCCCTCAGCTGCTAGTGGCAGAGGTCAGGCCGTAAGTAGTACAGTCAGTCAAGAACCAACCTCAGGCCACCGACTTGCAGCAAAATGAAAAAAGACTAGGACCTTATCGTGGGGGGTGGTGTATGGTATAGTGTAAAATGTTACTCTTTGATGCACATAGTAAGCTGTCTATGTGACCTCATTATTTTTCTTAGGGACAGCTTAGGTTACTTGCACCCCCCCCCCACTGTGAGGCAAGTGAAAATGTATCTGAACATGAATTAAGTGTTTCTACAAGGGTGTTTGCGGTGACAGGGATGCACAATATGAACTGGTACTTCTAGAACATTTTATATCTACAACTGCCTGCACACAACTCGGTTCTAAAACAGCATTTTCAAGGCCGAGGATAAAAGGATAAATGAAAGGGGACAGGAAGTAGCCGAGAGACTCAAAGTATGCAGCAGATTAAGTCCATACCTAGAAATCCTTATTGTAGGGACAAATTAGTGTAACTGAGATCAGTTTGGCTCAGAAGGAGAGAGACTGAGAACAAGAAACTAATGTTGGTCTAGCAGGGGCTTTAATGTGATCTTCACTAAAAGGGTCAGGTTCACTGCCTGCAGCTCTGTGTGAGACGTGATCTGTAACACGCTGTCTATAAGACTCCTGTGATGTAGCTAATACTCCCTACCACTCTTATATTTAGACATTTTCAAGTCTCAAATCTCAAATCCACCATCTCTCTAGGTACATGAAATTATAATTTGCACACATGTATTTCTCATTTGTTTATATCTTCCTCCCCGCAGTTACAGTATCCCTCCTAAAAATGAGTTCCCCATGTGACTGCACAAACTATAGGATTCCCACTCACCACACTCTTCCCCTTTCACAGCCTCAGAGCCCTTCCCCTCAGCATATTCCCATTGCATTACTCCTGTATTCCCAGTACTACTCTCTTCATTAGTAGTGCCCTGCCTGATTGCTATAGTGATCCTGTGGCACTAGGACTGTTAACAGCTCTCAGTTAATGTAGCTGTACATGACATTATGAGCAAGACTGAATATAGCAAATCCTCATTTCAAGGTTCCATATTATCTTCCCTTACCTCTCCTCACAAGCTCTCTCCACTCCTATTCACCTTTCATTTCCCCTGCTTTCCCCCCCTCCCATCCCCTTATTTCTTTTATTCTTCCTTCCTATCTGTATCCTATGCCCATACTTCTATTCCTCCCATATTCCCTGTAGTACCTTTCTCCTTCCTGGTGCCCTGTCCTCCAGGTGTAATGATACATTGGCCCAATGATTGGGTCTGGGGCTGTTAACAGTCCTCAGGGATACCCCGGTCTCATGTTTACACATTTGTACACATTCCTACTGAGGCGTCTTGGGCCTTTACTGACTCAGACTTTTGACCAGCCTCAGGTGAAGGGAAAGCCATTGAGCATATACAACACCTATTCTAACTTTTCAATAACTGCATTGGCACATGATGCTGTCGCTTTGGGGCTATGTGTAGCAACCCTGAGGGCCAATATTATATGAATGCAAAGCTGATAGAGCCTTCTCGTATTCCTGTTGACTATTGTGTTACACATGTGCCTTGTCTACTCATCCCCTGACTGCCAGGTGTGATGCTACTGTGGGCCTGGGTCATGTTTGCAGACTCATATTTACTGAGTCGCCTTGTCATCCGAATCCTGGATGTGGTGGGTGGCTTACACAGAACTGTTGAGTTCTCCATAAGGCTTCAAGTTCACTTGTCTTCTTGACACAGTACCAGCGAGTAACTTGATCACCTTGCACATGATCCAATGGTAGGTTATGCTGATCATTTGGCAGTACTGTGGTCATACTTTATTTCGCTGGGTATATATTTTCGGTAAATTCATGGATATTCGGTATGAAAAGTCCGCGAAATTCATATATGCTACAGTATGAAATAAATACCCGCGAAAACCTACATCTATTTCAGTGTTGTGTAGTACATAATGACTGCTTTGAATACAGAAACCATATAAAATAGGCTCTTGGTCATTGTAATTGTAAGAGTGTCTGCTGTTTTGCATTGAATACAGGCTACTATCTATGGTTAGAGTCTCCGATTTCTTCATGCATTACAGTGTTATTTCACATGTGTACAATAGATGATTTGTCAATGATGACTGCCTTGCCTATGCAGTAGTCCATGTAACAAACATACAACTGTATGAGTGTGTCACCAGGGGAGCGAGAACCACTCTGTCTTTGTCCTACATCCTCCCTAGCGATGCACACCTGGCATGTGATCTGTCCAAACAAATGGCGTGACATGAAACAAATGAGACATGGCACGCCAATGTGCGTGCCTGGCTTATAACAAGATGGCCTCTGCATGTAGGTTTCATTCATCCTTCACTGACAGTGTCACACCAGTCTCCTGTGGCAGAGACTCCCCCTACTCATCTCTGCCTCCAGCTATCAAAGTCTAGCGTAAAGGTGGGACCATAAGGAATACTTGTCTCCAGAAGATAAAGAGAAAAGAGAAATAATTTCCTGCTCTCCTATATTCACACTCTGCCAGTACACCTACCAGAAAACCATGGCTGGAATCTCTATGATTTACAGAATTTCTTGTTAAGTTGGCCATTCAAATATTAAAGTTGATTTGGTTTCAAGAAATGGCATATTTAAAACCATATGGTGTGGGGGGCAGTTTTAGCAAACTGGCGGGAGCACTGCCATATTTGTGCAGAGATTGGAGGTCCGTGATAAAATATCTACTGAACGTAGATAAATGTCACGCAAGGAGCGCAGCCACTGGTATATAACACCAATGGACCACAACTGGAAAATGGGATGCTAATTGCCTTGACTTTGGATAGGAATAGGAGCTTTATTGCACATTGGGCAATGTTTTTCATTCTTTCAAAAAGAGCAACATGCTACATTATCCAAATTATAAAATCTTCTTTCCTGAAAACACTGTTTATTACAGACTGTGGTCACATGGATATTTCCATTCTAATATAATTCAATACATTTTGGCCCTTCTGTTACATGTAATAATGAAATTATGATTGGCTATGTATGGGTGATCAGATGGAGGATGAGGAGTAGCAGGATAATGTAAAAAGTCACTATCACAGGAATGCTGTCTAAAAAGATAGAGCCCTGCGGGGGTAGGTAAGCCTGGTCCCATCCAGATGACATGACAGCTGTGTAACTGGATATGACTAGAGCCCCGGGCTGACTCACATCCCCCACAACCCCCACCTTACAGGCCTCCTACCTGTCAGCTTTATGGACTTTCCCAGTCATATCAGGGGACAGCCTGGCTGTATATGTAGGGGTAAAACCTGTGACATGGAATATCATAGGGTACGGTCAGTCGTGAGGGGCAAGTCATTTACTTTGCTATGTTGTGAGGCACAGCAAGGCACAAAAATACCAATCCAGCTGGGCTATTTGGCTTAAGGTCTGTCCAATATTCTGCAATTAGCTCCTAGACACACTGTATCTGCCACTACCCAGAGAAGTATATTAGCAATAACCTTTGACATATATTATTTCACATTCTATCGATTTCAAAGCAGTGGGAGCGCCATTCCCAAGGGAAGCGTGCAATTAAGATGGCCCGCTCAGTACACTCTCAGTGACCCCACAGTAATATCAATTTTATGTTTGTTTCTTGTAAATATTGTGTGGAAAGTCAGGATCACATGCAATCTAAAAGGGTATATTGGACAGAACCCTAGAGGGGGGGGGGTTGCACAGCCTAGCTCCATCAAAATAAAATGACGGCTGTGTAACTGGATATGACTAGAGCCCCCAGCTGACTCACATCCCCCACAACCCCCACCTCACAGGGATGACATACCCTCTCCCCCTGTCAGCTTTATGGACTTGCAGATTCCCCAGCTATATCAGGGGACAGCCTGGCTGTATATATAGGGGTTAAAGCCCTTGGCATTGAATACCATAAGGCACAGTTTTGGCCTATAGTCTGTCCAACACTGAATATGTGTTGTATTAGATTGCTCCAGGTTCTATGTTATCACTTCTTTCCTCTGCTGTGTTTCTCTGCCTACTCCTATTGATCTTTCTTTCCCCCTGCCTCTCCTCCTCTACCCCTTCCCCTCCTCTGCTTTTCTCTCCTTTCCTCTCTATAGTTCCTTCTATTTCCCTTTATCTGCCTTTACCTTCTTTCCTCTCTGTAGTTCCTTCCCTTTCCCCTTCTCTGCTTTCCTCCCCCTTCCTATCTGTATTCCATGCCTCTTCCCACCCCTCTGACTCCCTATTCCCTACTTCCTCCTTACCAGTACCCTGCCCACTGGTTGTAACAATACATTGGGACTGGGAACATTGACAGCGTTTGGAGAATCCCCCAACTCATGTTTAAAACAGTTGTACAGATTCCTCCTGAGCTGCTTTGGGAATTCACCCTCTGGGACATTTGACCAGACTCCTGGCAGAACTGCTGTAGCATGTTAAAATATGTAAAGCTGGCCTGACATACACCATTCCCTTGCCTCAACATCCCAATGCCCTGTTTACCGGTCCTTTGTCTGCTAGCTGTCACCTTTAATACTATGGACACTGAGTCACCTTGAGGGGTCACAATCTGGGACTCATCCCCGATTCCCTCTCTTCCTTCTCCTCACTGCCTTATCACTTTCTATCTGTCAGCTGCATGCATATGTTTCTGTCTCTCCGTACCCTACCTTCTTCTTACTGCTTCTAGTAGTATGAGATTTATTCCTGTACCATGATTCTAGATTATTTTGCTCAAGTTTGTGTATCTTCTCTTACATAGAGATTTTGTCTCAGGACAGCCTGCACAGTCCAGATCATCAGAACACATAAGACAGCAGGGAAGGGTGCCTCTGGATAACATTGAAGAAGATAATTACAAAGTATCCACTCACCATGTGGGTAGATAGCTAATCATAGCACTAATGATTGTGTGCACCTTGGGTCATAATAGATTTTAGATATGCACAGTCAGCCTGAGGTACTGCTTTTAACCCCTTCCACGCGGTAAGCCAATATATTGCACAAAATTGCATTGAGTTACAAGTAATCCAGTGGTGAAAGGGTTAATGGTGGACCATAGATAGCTTCATATAGTCTTACTTGGATTGTATGATAATGTACAACTACATTTGTTCCTGATTCATTTTGAGTTGAAAAATCTAAACTATAATGCAATGCCATACCCAGTCTTCCTGAAAACTTCTTTTACATGCAGGACATTCGGTCCTGCAGATCTATTATTTTGCAGGCCCGGCTAAATTTTTGCAGGCCCGGATACCAGAGGGCAATTTTCATATCTAATAAAAAGATGTACAAAGCAAGAATTAAAATTAAATAAATATGCTTTACTGCATATTCCCATTGAAACATTGCAATATGTAGAATTTTGAGTATTGATATTCAAAAAGGTAATGCAAAATATGTTTCCCTCTATAAACCTTAATAATGGTCCGATTTACAAATCGTAAAAACTGACATGTAGCCAAAAATCCAACTAGTCATCTGGACCGGCAGTAGGACCAGTTCAGCCGGTCCAGCGGCCTTTTAGCCGGCTATAGCCGATGTCCAGCACGTTTTTGGAAAGACTGCATACCACTGCCATCAAGCCCTCCACTCCCTCCAACCCCCCCAATCTTTCTACTCAGGAACTTATGCTAGGAATAGGAAATATCAACCTGTCTCTAGTTGAAACCTTTGAATTAGAAATCAGCAAGTCTAGGGTTACATTCCCCCTAAAAGGGGCTTTGCTGAGGATCGTTTTCGGTTCAGCCGAAATACCCTAGGGATTTGAGCTTTAAAAAGTGGAGCAACACTATGTGTATACCCAGAGAGCCCATATTTATGGAGGACGCCTTCAGCATCGAAAAGTAAGTAGGCATTTAGGGTGATACAATGAAAGGCAAATGAGTTTTGTGGTTGTATTTATGAAATTGCATGTAAATAGCATCTGGCTAAGGACAATACACATTAAAGCACTATGTTGTTTGTACAGGGCTGAAACAGCATGGAATTAGACTCTCTTGAGCTCCAACAGAAATTGCTTTCGGGATTTTGGTTGTACCGTCTGCAATCCTTTCACCTCAGGGAACAACCTTGTCACAGATGCCAGCCAATTCCCTTTTAGAAACAACCACTTTGATGTCTGCCTTTTGCTGCCAAAAATATGTTTACGGAAACCCACAACTAGTATGACTATACACACTCACTGTATCATGATTGATATATGGCAGGGATGGAGAATTATTAGTATAACTAACTTCTGCTGAGGCCATTGTATTTTGTCAATATATAAACATCTTTTCATTGTAGCCTACGGAACATCATATCTGCAAAATACATATAAACTGTGTTTGCACTTCCCATCCCTTCTAGTACATGTAGTCACCTAGAAACATGAGCCTACTGCATTCAATATGCTATATGTAGCTGACAATGTCTGTGAGTTGACAAAGAGAGCTCTGAGCCAATTTGGGCGGGTAGACTCCATATGATGTGACTGATTTCCCGAGGGGGTCCCTAATGCTCTCTCTAACATTGCTTCTACAGCCATAAGGACTGACAACATGCATCCCCATACTCTGCCTTACATAGAGGTCTATTATTTAGAAAGAGTAGTGACAATAACAATGGTAAAACAATTACATATCCAATGCCTTTTCCTACACCCTTATGGTAAGTCACTTGGAAGTATTTCTTGGTTATTTAGCGGTCATAGTATAGAGGTTTACTAGATCAGTTCCACTGTTCTAGAATACAATTAGGGGCTTGCCTTATTGTAAAGTGTTTCAGATCAGTTTTACATTTACAGTTTTTCACACATGCAACTAAAAAAACATTTAAAAGTTGGATCATCATCCAACACATATGAACAAAATTTTGCTGTATGATAAAGTTAGGGAAAGTGTATTAGATATTAATATCACTGTAGATGCCTAGCACAGTCCATTTATGAATATATTCTATTCTACTTTTTCATACAATGAGTAGGTAGCATGTTATACTCATATTACATGGGGGACATTATGGCAGCAGAGGAGGGAGAGGTGGCAGAGGAGGGAGAGGAGGGAGAGGAGGGAGGGGTAGAGGGTAGAAGGGTTAAATAGTATAGAAGGACAAAGAGGGCAAAAAATGGCGGTGAGAGGCAGAGTTACAGAGAGAGAGAGAAGGAACTGCCTTAGGCCCTTGTCATAGACTAAGTACATAATCCCCTTGTCCTTCACAGAACTAATTAATAACACAGCTGAGTGGAGAACGTTGTATAATCAATCTGTTCCCTACAGAAAGGTGCAGACAGCTCATCGAGCCGCTCCCTTCATGCCTCATCACCCCCTCACCCTGAGCTGCTCACACAATGGTTCTCTGTGCTATGGAATGCAAATGAGGAAAACAAAATGGCTCGTTCACCCTGGATACTGATGACTCGGCGTTGCTGCTCAATGCAAAAGGTATGAATGTACGCATCAGGCTCCAACTGCCCATTTTTTCACTGAAGCGATTCAGAGCCACTTTCGCAGCACAGAATATCCTTGCACAATAGGACATGTGATGGCACTTGGTGTGGCATTGATCTGTATCAGTGGTCACGCAGGGCTGCTGTACTAGTCACTGTGCCTCTCTTTCCTAGACCAACTTTTGCAGTCGACTTTCATGAATGAGACTTGAGAAAACTTTATTTATGACCATACACATTATGCAATAAATTTTGCTGTTGCGATATACTGTTGGTTTCGGATGAACTAATACTCTGACATTATTTTAATGTTGATTCAGGTCAGTTTGTTCCAAGTTAAGAACACTTTATTAGTACAGAGTATGGAGTAGACTGTCTAGTTGCCTCACTAACTAAATTCAACTAGGTTTGCTTATCTAAAAAAGCCAGCTGCTTTCTCTGTGGGATTGTTCCCACTCGACTGTCACTCACAGAGGATTAGATCAGCTTCAATGGAGGTCCCTTTGACTGGCAAGGAACAGAGGTTTCATATTTTTATTTTGTAATTCAGGATGACAGGACCTGTTTGTATTTATGTGTTTCTGTGCCGTTCTGAGAGTACTGAAAAGGCTTTGAAATCTGCGAGGTTTTTCATACAAGTAAATTGGAATCATACAAAGTATTAACTGTAAAGAGTGCCAGGCTAAGCAGCTCTGCTATTTTATCTTGTTATGGGCTGCATCAGGATTTGTTGTGTAATAGGATTTAGGCCTGGGTTTCTCTCATCTGTCATTTATGTAGATCAACAAAGTGGAATGCATATTTTGATTAATTATACTTGTAGAAGGCTACAATATGCACAATAAGGTTCTAATCTTAGTACAAGACCTACTAAGTTGTGTTGCCATCTTTCTCACAACCACCAAACAAATACAAATAATTGTATATTCAACATAAATATAAATTGGCAACACATAGAACTTGTATTACCGCTTTAGCATGTCTTTTACATATACCTCACATATTAATGATCATGTGTAGAATAACCCCAGCACACCTGTTAATGTATCCAGCAAACCACCCTCCATGGTGTACCATTGTATTAAGTCCAGTCCAAGTAGCAGGAAGTGGCCCAGGGTTGAATGCTGGGGAGGATGTATTAAAACTGGCAGGACTGAGGAGATGATGAGGAAGACAGACAAATCGAGGGACCTGGAATAAAAAAGTGTAAAGTCAATAACAAGGAAGTGTTAATGGGTTTTGTTTTAGGAAAGGTCCATGGCAAGGTGTTATGATTGTCCTTCCGTCTGCTCCAAAAGAAAATATTTACCTCAAAAGGACCAGAGAGTTTTTTGGTGATGTGACTTTTGTCGTCAAAACTATTTACGCACCAAAGTCATGCATCTTTGGGGCCATAAGGTTCTTCACATCATGATTAATATCTGTACTATCTGATTTTATCACAATTGCTATTCTAACAACATCAAATTTGTAAGCCTCCCGGAATAGGGGAATTGCATGGTGTAAAGAATTTGCCTTATAGGTGAGAAGTATAAGCCTCTCAGGGCAGCATTATACTTGAGTTCAATATGATGCATGAATGCAGTCGTGGTATTTAAGGTTTGAGATTATACACCAAAACAGCACAAAAGATACTGCTGCTACCATTGTGACATAACAAATAGAATGTCACATCTAGTCAACTGTTTGCTTTAAAAACTCTACTAATCACTACAAAATCTACTAACAACTACCTGTGTATTTGCAAACCCCACTACCTGCCGGCGCTCTTTTAGCACTACAACCTGATAAGGCACAAGCATGATCATCAGATAAGTACTACTACATGGGTATACTACATACAGCTGCCCTGCCTCCCTCCCTACAACAGAATATGGGCATATAAATTGTCATCAGATATGAATGATCACATGACATGCCCATGATAGTATGCTAGCCACGATCTCCAAGTAGAACCTCGCTCAGACTTTTCTCCTGACCATGGCATAGCCTATAAAGGCACTGGAACATGAAAAAAGGATCAGATAAACTGATCCAATTGTTAATGTAGAGATGTGAACATGTGGTCACTCCAATTCCAATATGAACACTATGTGGACAAGCACTCTTGTTGAGAGGTTTTTAGACGTTACCAGAAAATGAGATAAGCAAGATCTGCATGGGGAGTTGCCCAACACAGTAGAGACAAGGCCAGTGTCTGGTGTCGGACATGATGGATGATGCCTGATTAACCCTTTAAGGGCTGCATAACACTTTAATACACAATGCACGTTGGTTGTTATGATACATGAATGCTACGCTGGTGAATAACTTGCTGGTGCTGCATTCATGCCCATTGTTGACTTTAAAAGGTGGATAACCTCCCAGAGGCTAATCATGATGGAGAGGTGCCATGCTAAGTTGGTGCACTATGATTATAATTAAACATCTGGCGTAGAGGCAGAATGCAGCCATTTACAGGACTATGCAGTCACAGGGTGTAGTAGAGGGGCAGCATGCCTCCTAGAGTCTCCACAGAAGAGTCCCTGATAAACGAGGCCCATGTTTGTTGTGGAGGATAATGGAAATACCCACACCACCGAGAATTATGGGATGTAAGGGCGGCCATGTTTAAAATCACCCTGACAAATAGATTCTTATATGTTCTGCATCAATAAATCCAGCTAATACTTTTAGTAGTGTATCGTCCCAGTATCATGGTGTTAATGCATCTCTAGCAAACTAGTCACCAAGCCTGTATGCATTCATGTTGAAAGCATATTGTAACATAGCACCATCCTGTCCTTATAGGGTTAGTATCAGCCCCACTACTGCCCTCAGCATGGATGACCCTGGTAATTCAATTAGACTGCTGAGGCTGGTGTGGCATCCATAATTCACCAGGGAGTAGTGAGAGGGGGCTGGGTGTGGAATACAAATTGTACAAGGGTACAGAGGTGGGGGCCCTTTAGTGGGACGGCTGCCTAGCATGCAATGTCCTAGTCAACATGGCCGATGTGCCGGCCACAGAGGAGGTGTTAGATGAATACAAGGTCATAAAGTCACAAAGGAGGGAAGCGAGAAGCCACAGAGTGTGTGGTATGTATGGCTGGATCACCACAAGTATCATATTCCTAATTTGAGTTACTTCATAAACTTCCAGAGACCAGGAGTTGAATTATGTTACAAAGCTTCCCACATGTTTAGTTTTTAATATGCCTCATTTGTAGGGGAACTACATTGTTTGCTAATGCCGATTTTACAGGAAGCGTTCTTCAGTTGAACGACCATGGTACATGCAAAGTCATAGACCACATGGCCAACACATATGAGGGGGATCGAAAACTACCCAGTATGTAATACATATATGTATGACACAACTGCCTTATTGCCTGTTTCATTAATGTTTTTATTCTTTACAGGTGAGGCCTGAGTGAGATAAGACTCCTGTAACTTGCAATGTTATAGTAAGTATGGCTGAAATAGTGACCATTGGCAGGGCGGATGAGGACAAAGTTGTAGAGCCCATAACATAAGCCTTATTCATCACTATACTACCCTGTTACTTGTATCCTATATAAACTGGTCTTATTCTCTTATCCACAATACAGCATTTATAACTCCTTCAAAAGTTGATCTTGGCCTACCTCAGAGTAAGTTAAAAAAATTCACTTAGATAAATCCAATTAGGATTTATTCAGTACCCATATACGCAGCTCAGCATGGAAGAAAAAAAAAATTCCTCTGTTTAAGCTGTATCCTGCAGTATTGGTTATGATAAGGTCAATTTGAGAAAGCAATGGCACAATATGAAACACCTTCATCTGGTTTTCTTGGCAGTCACCAATATGCTTTTTGTGATTTTTTACATTTTCACAGAGAATAATCTTACAAGGTTGGACAGGCTGAGAGCTGTGATTAATGAGACTGGGTCTGGGGAGGTAGGGGGCCTAAATAGGACTTTGTCATTACTAAACACCTGACCAGGCAGAGAAGTAATTAGGAAAGCTCATGGTCTGATGGGGACAGTTATTGATAAAGATGTCTGAACCATCCTAAATGATTATATAGTGACATTGATAGAGGGAAATGTACAAGTCCATGTTACTTTCTTTGGCCTGCATGTGTAAGATTTGCACTGGAATAGGAATTTCAATTACAGAAAAAATAAGTGGACATTAGATCTATAATGACAAATAGCCTTTATCATGTTTATACTTAATGAAGGAGTGTTTAGAAAATGATAATGTTATATTTAGAACAGTTCAAAGATATAGATAATGCCTTGATATGAATCTCCACCTAAACTGGTTACCAACTTTGTTTGGGTGGTTTGAGATTTTGTTCCTCCTTCTGGCTCTGTCACCCCTTACCCCTCCTCACCTCTAACAAGCTCAGCACCATGGCCCGCTGGCACCCTGCAGTAAGCACCGGTGCCAGCTTACAGCAGCTCAGGATACTTTAGGGTTCTCACAGCCTATGTCAGCTGTGAACTCTTGGAATCTGTGAAATCAAAATGCATCTAAGTTGATGCTCCCTTACAATTAAGCAGCACTGCCGAATAACTCACTGGTGCTGCAATAATGCATCATGTCTTCAACTTGAGAATAAGTCAAACTAATCCTGATAAGCTAATGTAGTATAAGAAGTTAAACAACCCATGTGACAAAAAGGCAGTCCAATACAAAAAGAAATACTAGGCTGACCCTAAAGAGTTACTAAACAGCCCTAGGCTGGCATGGGAAGCTCAGGGTGAGGCGGGGAAAACTCAAAGTGAAGATCAGCTCTGAGTGGGAAAGGAGTACTCCAGGGTGGGCAGCAGCTCAGAGTGGGCAGGGAACAGCTCAGGGTGGGAGGTAGCAGCTCCAAGTGAGGAGCAGCTCAGTGTGTGAGCATTGACCAGTGTGTACACTGAGGACGCCCACCCCACCTGGGTCCTGCTGCTGAAATACTGCTTGAAGTGTACATAGCTATTTAACATATTATGTCCTCCCTTGGTGGGAGGAACGTCTCAACACAAGAGAGAGTAGGTCAAATATATTGAGCAGGCATGGGCCGCCAATACTTTCTTTTGTAAGGGGGGGGGGGGGCTAATTATATGAACCCTTTAAGGGCAGATAAAGGGTTAGAACGGCATTGATTGAGAAAGCAGGTCTGTACCAGTGGCCAGTGAGAGAAGTTCATTTCAGGCTCCTTAATTTCTGGCCACTAACAAACATGTTAAGCCTCTGATGAGATACTCTCATTCACCCACCAAATGTACCAAAGGGTACAGCACAATAAGGCTCTGTGCCATCCTTAATGTGTGAATGTAATTGCTTCACTGTGTTGTTTTGCATCTGTATGCATATTGCACAGAGCCAGTGTATTCTTTTGCAGTATTAGCAACAAAAATATGTGTATGGAGAAGTGGAGACAGAGAGAGTGAAAGACATAAATAGACAGAGCTGCACGCTAAAGTGACCGAGTCAGTGGTTATTGCATGAGTGGTGCTAGGGCCCTATTGCACGATGGCCGTAGGCCGTATGCAATACGGCCCTAGTGACGCTCTGTATTTATTTCAGGGTTTATCAATCTAAAATAGATATGCAGTCCATATTTGTTTACTTCCACGGCATTTGTTTACTTCCGTCGGCCGCCTTTTTGAATTCCGCAACAAGTCATGTGACCTTTGGTAACCTAGAAACGCCATGGCGACCTCCATGGCGACCCATTGCGACCCTTGGGAACGTTAAATACGGGCACAGCGTGCAGTACGGCTGAGGGTTATTGCACGCTACATTCGGGAACGGCCCTCCCATTGCTTTAACATTGAGAGTCCGTATTCACCATGAAATAAAAACATGTTCCATCCATGCACAGATAATTGAAGCAGGCATCACTGTAATGGTTTCCATCAAGGTATGTAAGGGGCTTATATTGAGTAATATTTCACTATGGATCTATGATTGTGTACGAAAAGGCTCAATATTGATCAGGGACTCCCTTTTAGTTAAGGATGCATTGAGATCTTGAGGCCAAATGGCAGTTGTATTTGGCACAGTTGTGTGATCAGCCCCTCAAGGACCTCATGCTTCATGTACGAGCTCTGCACTGAACACTTCCCCAACACATACATCCCCTTGGGGATTTCCCTTTTTCTGTTATTATAAATCTATTCCACTGAGACAATTTCGTTTACAACAACACCTAAAGCTGCCAGTCCAGGGTATACACAAAGTGGTGCCCACATTTTTAGAGCACACAAGTACTTTAGCCAAACCTGAGCCGTTTTAGAGAGAGAGTGTTAGCCAAGACTTGCTGATTTCAAATTCAGAGGTTTCAAACAGAGACTAATAGATGTCTCCCATGTTTAAAGCGTCTTACTGGGTACAGGAAATGGAGAGGAAAGGTAAATATTGCAAGGCATGGAACATTTCATTTGTTCATTGAAATTCAATAGGCCCTAGTGAATGTTTAGTTAGTTCATAAAGTGCCGAGAAATGTCCCATACTTCTTACATGATACTGGATATAAAAGATGCATATATATATGAATACCATAGGGTGATATCAGCTCTTTCCTGCCTATACTAGTACATTTTCAAGCTTCCAAGTCGTCATGATATATAAAACCTATTTGTACATTTCTGGTCAACTTCATACACATATATGTAGCTATACATATATCAGCTGAGCCTGACGCCGGCTGTGCAGATCGAAAAAGCTATAATTACTTGAGGCACAGAGAATGATTACTTTATGATTAGCTGTCTTCTGACATTGAGAGTGAATACATTCTAATTATCTGCTGTAGGAATGCCTAGAGGGACACCATGGTCTATAATGTAGATGCCTGCAGGTGGACATCTTTACTGCAATATATTGGCAGAGAATCTGACCTTGTAAATTATGAAATATAGAGGTAGGCTAGGCTGTATTAAACCCTCATGTTGGACTCAGCCAGCGAGTGACTATCAAGGTCTGCATTCATGCATTATAACAACAAGGGCACACTGCAATAAATGCTGGTCCTTAAGGGTTAATTTCATTCCGGCCGACTGTTGGAGTAGGGGGATATGTGTCAGCTGAGCACTCTAATCATATCAGTTTAAATGGCAGTCATTTCATTTTAATATAACAAAGCTCATTGTCAGAATTCTTATGACCACCAGTCATCCCTACCTAGGCCGGCTTTTTCTCAGATTGCCCAATAGGTTTGGTGTTTGGCAATTAAGCTAAAAAAGAACTTGGCTTATATGTCTGACTATGTGGCAGGTCTCCTGTGTCAAAGGCTTTTACCATTATATGCAGCACTTTAATACCATATACTGCCCAGGGAATCTGCAAAGATAAGTACAAGGAGTCGACAGGAAGGAGGCATTTCATCTTGGTGGCATTTATGTACGGGTTGTGGAGGGATATGGGTCAGCCGGGGCTCTAGTCAGATCTCTTTAGAGGGCAGTCATGTCATATTGGCATGGAGATAAGTCACCTACATCCTAGATGGTCCCTGACAGTAGCCCAGCTTCAACTCACCTCAGTGCCTTTCCCACTCTCCTTACACACTCCCTAACTCAGTGGGCACTAAATCCAGTTGAATGTTGACCCAGCATTGTATCAAGATTGACAACTGTATTTCAACTTTGAATCAGTGTTTTGTATCCATTGCATAAAGTTCCTAGCCTCAGTGCTCCCTCCATTCTCCTTACGAAGAAAGGAGTAGGCCTAAAGGAAGAAGCGGAGAGATGGGGAAGCTCATAGATCACTTTTTTTCCTGCTTCAAAGCAAATTGCACAGTGTATCTAATCAATACACAGTCCTTCATCCATTACTTACAGGTTTTAAAAGACAACTTGGTGCAGGGGTGCTAAGAAACAACGAACTGACCCTCCTGGGTAAGTGTGGCAGTGTCCGGACCTTGGACCTCACTCTACTTTCTGCTCCACCTAGGTCAATCACAATGTGTGTTTCATAGACACCTTACTCTAGATTCCTAACAAATCAAGGCTGAACCGGGAAAATTTAAATCATTTTCGAGCCTTTTTTTGTGCGTCTTTAGAAACCATTACCTCAAATTTTTACCTTCTCTACTCAGAGCGCTGGTCCTTCTCAGCTCAAACAGTTACTGAATGGGCAGCAAGCATTTTGCCTTTAACCAGGACACAGACACCATGGCATGCCATGGCAGAGGACACCTCGGGGAGAGGCCATCTTCTCACACTCTGGGCACATACACAGGCATGCCATATCTCATTTGTTATATGCCACACCATTGGCACAGACAGATCACATGCCAGGTGCGTGGTGTTATGGGTGGATGTAAAATAGAGACAGAGTAGTTCTCACTCGGCTGGTGACACACTCAGACAGTCATCTGTTTCCTGAATAATAATCACTACTGCACAAACAAGACACACATTATGACACTTTTTACATCCAAAATAAGACGATAAATGATTTTGTAACTTAGGTAAAACGATTAGTGTTGGGCTGTGTAGAATAGACATCACTCGCACGTATTAGACATAAATCATTTCAGTTGTTGATGCTTTAATCAGATCTGTAGCAATAATCACATATAGTCTCATGCAAAAGAACTGTGACATGCTGCTCACATAAACTGTATATCTTCATTCTCCAAGATAGAAATAGCTAACAAGCCTATCATAGACCTCCCCTCAGTGCCAGTCAATGTCTGCCTACATTGTATCCTACTCACACACTGAACCTGAGGTATCCTTTTTACATCATCTACTGGCAGCAGAGGCAGAGGTGTCTATATGTACTAACCCTTAAAAGGCCACTTTTTTCCAAGGGCCATGTTCATGTCTCCCATTATAGCAACCCTGCATGTATCATGTGGACACATCTGTCATGCATCAGTTTTCGGGTTGGCATAGAGTGTGAATGTAGTGCTGGCATTGCATTCATACTTCATACACAAAACAGGTCATAGTGCACATAGGTTCACATGACCAGCGAGAGAAGTAGATCTGAAATGATCAGTAACTGTATGGACATATCTGCCATGCTGAAAAAGTCCTCAAAAGTAATCCTTATTTGAGCTGCAGGTAGAGCCCTGACACCAGAAACGGTCCAGAAAGTAACCCTTACTTTAGCTGCACATAGAGCCCTGCCCCCTGAAACAGTCCTGAAAAGTAACCCTTACTTTAGCTGCGGGTAGAGCCCTGCCCCCTGAAAAAGCTCTGAAAAGTAACCCTAACTGTATCTGCTGGAAGAGCCCTGTCACTCTGAAAAAGCCCAAAAAGTAGTCCTTACTACTGTATGGACATATCTGCCATGCTGAAATAGTCCTCAAAAGTAATCCTCATTTGAGCTGCAGGTAAAGCCCAGCAACCCGAAATAGTCCAGAAAGTAACCCTTACTTAAGCTGCAGGTAGAACCCTGCCACCTAAAACAGTCCTGTCAAGTAACCCTTACTTTAGAGGCTGGAAGAGCCCTGTCACCCTGAAACAGTCCTGAAAAGTAACCCTTACTTTAGCTGCAGATAGAGCCCTGCCACTCTGAAAAAGCCCTGAAGGGTAATGCTAACTTTAGCTGTATGGACATATCTGCCATGCTGAAATAGTCCTCTAAGGTAATCCTTATTTTAGCTGCAGGTAGAGCAATGCCACCTGAAACAATTTTGAAAAGTAACCCTTACTTTAGCTGCAGGTAGAGCCCTGACACCCGAAACAGTCCTGA
Organism: Harmothoe impar; assembly: GCA_947462335.1. Classification (NCBI taxonomy): domain Eukaryota; kingdom Metazoa; phylum Annelida; class Polychaeta; order Phyllodocida; family Polynoidae; genus Harmothoe; species Harmothoe impar. The sequence continues at coordinate 76,964,467 of OX381712.1, forward strand.
AAAGCAACCCTTACTTTAGCTGCAGGTAGAGCCTCCCACTCGAAACAGTCCTGAAAAGTAACTTTTACTTTAGCTGCAGATAGAGCCCAGCCATCCTAAAACAGTCCTCAATAATAACCCTTACTTTACCTGCAGGTAGAGCCCTGTCACCCAATACCCTCCGGAAATATACCCTTGCTTAAGCTGCGGGTAGAGCCCTGCCACCTGAAACAGTCCAGGCCCTTACTTCAGCTGCAGTTAGAGCCCTGCCACCTGAAACAGTCCTGAAAAGTATCCCTTACTTAAGCTGCGGGTAGAGCACTTCCACCTGAAACAGTCCTTAAAAGTTACCCTTACTTTAGCTGAATAGACATATCTGCCATGCTGAAAAAGTCCACAAAAGTGATCCTTATTTTAGCTGCAGGTAGAGCCCTGCCGAGCGGAACAATTCTGAAAAGTAACCCTTACATTAGCTGCTGGAAGAGCCCTGCCACCCTGAAACAGTCTTGAAAAGTAACTCCTACTTTAGCTGCAGGTAGACCCCTGCCACACTGAAACAGCCCTAAAAAATAACCCTTACTTTAGCTATGGGTAGAGCCCTGCCACCCAAAACAGTCCTGAAAAGTAGCCCTTACTTAAGCTGTGGGTAGAGCCCTGTTACCTGAAACAGTCCTAGAAAGTAACCCTTACTTTAGCTGCAGATAGAGTCCGGCCACCCAAAACAGTCCTGAAAAGTAAACCTTTATTTAGCTACAGGTAAGACATTATCTGCCATGCTGAAATAGTCCTCAAAAGTAATCCTTGTTGACCCTTAGGCTGCATTTCACTCGGCCTATGGCCTCGTGAAATATGGCCCAAGGCCAACTCGTGAAATAACCCAGTCAACAGACTGGAACTCGTGCACCTTTGTCTATATGTCTTTAGCAGTACATTTTTAACCAATGATAATATTTCTTAGTATGTAGTAGTTATAGGACGAGCACATGAAATTCAGTGAAGGGAGCCTTATAAGCTCCCTCCACTGAATTCCCTTACAGCTTGGTACAAGGCCTATAATTACTTTATACCACTCGCTATATTCAGTATACAAGAGGTGTGAAATACTTTGTTCTCTGCCTGCTGTGGTATAACAACATATATATCATATGATGTCAGACTGTGTATATTCACTACTGCCCAGTAGAGATACAGTTTGAGACGCTTACCTATGCTTTGCAATCCAGCTTAAGAATAGCTTGGCCTTCAGGTTTGACCTTTCCATGTTGACGGCTTTTACCAGTATATGACCCACTAACACCTGCTCCAGCCTACATGCTGCTGGGGGCATCTGCAAGTCCATAAAGCTGACAGGAAGGAGGTATTTCATCCTGGTGGCACTTATGTGAGGGTCGTAGGGGGATATGGGTCAGCTGGGGCTCTAGTCAGATCCCTTTAGATGGCAGTCATGTCATCTTGGCATGGAGGTAAGTCATCTGCTTCTCGGCTACCGACAGTACCATACTCCGTCCACTCTCCATACACACTCCCTGATAAAAACTGCCCTCATCCTCTATGCTCATAGTCATTCTACTCTTATATGGAAATTATTTTAGAAGGAGAGAAAAGGGGGACAACCATATATCATTTTTCCTACCTCATTACTCAGGTCAAAGGATATTTTAACACTACACAGTCCCTAATCTGTTACTTCCTGATATTGAGCACACATCTTGGTGCAGAGGGTACAAAATACTGGGCAACCTAGGTAAGTGTAGTGATGTCAAAGAACCACCCTCCTCCAGACAAGCTCCCCACGGGGGTCAATCCAGGATATCTTCTCAGAGTAGATGTGACCGGCAGTGTCACTGACCTCCACACTGAGGGCACACAACCTTCTGGTAAAGCTAGGCCAACAGAAATCTGTGTTTCACATACCTGACCCTTCATAACAAATCAAGGGCCAACCTGGACAGTTATACTCAATTTTAAGGTCCTGTTGGTGCTTTTCTAGAGTTGATTTGTCAACATTTGAAAAAGAAAAAAAAAAGATTCTGGCTTCCTACTTGAGATCTTCAGACCGCTTAACTTAAACCTTTCTTCTGTTTTTAGCCATGTCTATCCCTCAAGATTGTTCACTTGTCATCATGATAAAAAATGCAACACATTGCACCCTTATTCATCACTGTCTAGTTGAAATTCTCCAAACCCCTATGTTGTTAGAATAATGACCACTTCCTGCACTAGAACAGAAGTACCACAACATGGCTAACACCTAAGCCTTAGGGGAGAGGCTGTGGCTTGTCATACTCTGGGCACGCACAGAGGCATGTCATATCTCATTCGTTACAGATCACAACATTGGCATGGACAGATCACATGCCATGTGCCTGTCCCTTTGGGGTGGGATGTAGTACAGAGATAGAGTGGTTCTCCCTTTGCTAGTGAGACACTCATACGGTAGTTTGTTTCCGGCATAATTTAGATTATTGCACAGTATAGCTTTACAATGCCACTGAATGATTCTCTTTTCAAAATGAGAAGTTTACAATTCATGTTAAAGTAGTGTTAAAGGTGCTGCCTTCATCAATAAGCACATCTAGCCTGATGCTAGAAATGGATGAGAATGAATAAGATAAAAATTCAGAAGAAATGTTGGACAATTGATTAAGTGAGCCTGCAATAGAGGTTTGAAAATAAATCATGAATAATCCTATGAAAGTTTCTGGGTAGCTTTAACTATTGGTTGTGAATATGTTAATTATTAGCTGTGCATTTCTAAAAGAAACTCATTTACTTTGGCTTCGCCTTAACTATGCCATGAGATGCTCTCATTAGATCTATACCTGACAGACATTCTGAAAAGAAATCTAAAAATAGATAATAGGCCTATCATAGACCTCCCTTCAGGGCCAGTGAATGTCTGTCTACATTGTATCCTACTCACACACTGAGCCCATTAGTGAAAGGAGGCATCCTTTTTACATCATCAACTGACAGTAGAGACACAGTTACTGTAGGTGAATACTGAATGAATTAACCCTTAAAGGGCTACATTATCTTTTCAAGGTTCATGTTCATTTGTCACCATTGAAGTAACCATTTCCACATGGTACAAGCAGTTTGTCATGCATCAAGCCATAGGTTTGGAATTGTGTGTGCATGTAGAACTGTCATTGCATTCATGCCTCACACACATAACATGTAATTGAATCCTCTTACTGCCCTTAAAGGGTTAAGACCTAGGTTTTCTCTGTGCCAGCTTAGAGTTGATAATAATGACTTCTCTGTGTGTAGGGTAGGGGACTGGGAGAGACGCTGAATAGAGAAGAAGAGACGGGAGAGAGACTGAGAGGGGGATTGAGAAAATAGGAACGGTATAGCGGGTAATGTTGTGCTGAAGGGGACAGCAGTAATTACAGAGATGGGTTCCAAGAAGAAATAACCCTATAAGGGCTGCATAATGCTCTAATGCAGTATACTCTTGGCCATGATGATAGATAGCCCCAATAACTTGTCTGAATACTAAATATATGGGACCAATAACTCAGACAGTGGTGTACCCTTTATATCTATCTATATGTGACCCAACCCAAGACCAAGTACCTCTGTCATCTCGTGGCAAATAGCTTTTCTCTCATTCCATTATCTAGTTTCCTGACATGGTTATCTCCAATCCTGATTTGATTATCTGCTACCATCCCTACCTTCTCTCCTGCCATCATCAAAGGCCTCTCATCTGCCACTAACTAACACTGGTGGTACAGACGGAAATGGTCAGGTGGTTTTACTGTGTGTATGGAGCAAAGTATGTAGCATCATGTTGATGGATGTGATCAAATTGACTTGATCTGTCATAGGAATAATGCTTTAGGAATATCATATATCAATAGATAGGGAATAGCAATTTGATGACTCTGTAGAAGCCTCAAAATTACACATAACTCCATAGTCAGAAATCAATTGAGCAATTTAACTTGTTGGGATCAATCTTTTTGAGCTGTTTGTGAATTCTAAACTGTTACTTAATAAGGATATTACAAGTATTGTGCCATAACCAGTGTTTATTCAGCACTTTAATCGCTGGCATGTGCATGGACTTTGGTATCATACTCTATAAACAGACTAGTGCCACCTAAAGATCCAGGACCACACAGTATAGTCTACCTATTGTCCTTCACAACGTGATCACCTTACTACTCCTGGCTTCAGAACCTACTCCTGCCCGTTAATGATGGGCCCTTTGAGGACAACCCCTTGATGCAGGGCCCTTTGAGGATCTAGCTGAGGCTACAAAGGGATTCGGAGGGAATGCAGGGAATGGTAGGCTAGCTGGGAGAAGTTAGTGGGTGTGGGGGAAGGTTTTTCTTAGATGTTGGATTCCAAGACAAAACCACTAAAAGCCAGTAAATGAAAGCAGTAGTAAGAAGAATTCTTTTTGCTTTTTTTCAGGGGTTAGATTATACAGATCAATCATTGTAGTTAAAATATACAGGACACATCCACAGTACATATTTTAAAGGCTCTGAACATGAATCAAATCAGAGAACATGTAAATGTAAAAGTAAAAGTCATTACTTAAGGTCATGTCAATGGTCTGCTATAATGTATAACAAGATAGCTGACACTCAAATGGTTTATACAAAGGAGTTACTTAGCACTGTTCCATGATTACAAATGAACATGAATATTGTGACAAAATGTGACCTTTAAACCCCTAAATTAGGAGCAGGCTCTACTCGTGTCCTATTCACACCTGGGCTGAGGTTAATCCCAGCCCTTCTCAGTTACCATAGCAACACCCATCTTGCTGATTAGGACATGGCAGCCATCTTGGGTTTTATTCTGCAGAGATTAGTCTCTGAAGTGTCTTCTACACCATTTTGAGTAGCATTTTGAGTAGCATTTGAAGGATACTCACATTAACTATTATCTATATAATATTTTTGTCTGATAGCATCGGTGGCTAATGGAAATAGCCATGCTTCGGCTTTGTACAATGTACAAATCAGCAAGCAGCTGGTGGATGCTTAACTGGTTCATTTTGAGGTACACCCTTATTACCACAGCAACATGATTAGGGCAGCCTGCAGACACCTCACATGGCTGCCTCGCATGCTGTCCCGTCACTAATGGTAATAGGACGCCATAGTGGAAAAAACAGCATTAACTCTTTAAGGACAGTCTGTTACAACCCTGGAGAGAAACTCACCATTGGTACAGTTATTCATTGTGCCGATACACTCCCAAAGTGTCAGGCTGATGCACAAACACAGTATCATTGAGTTATTTACAGGTGATACATTTGTGCATCATCACAACAACAAATTAACATAGACCCGAGTGGTATTATGCAGGCCCTTAAAGGTTAGCTAATTACAATGGGCGGCCATATTGTAATATACGTCCATAAGTAGGCTCTGCTGATCCAGCCCAAACCCTCCAGGCACATTATATATACAAATGACCCGCACGCAGCGCCCAGGTTTTTAGCCACCAGAAGACGTATGATTATAGACTCCTATTAATCCTTCCCCCGGGGCAATAGCCAAGTGCCCCGCCCTCCTACTTACTAACCTCCTACCACCCCCTCATACTAGTGGTACTCAGAATCCTTACACAACTAGAAAAGGATTCTGAGGTGGGGCCTGAGATGGGTGGTGCCATTTAATAGCAGTCTTGACCACCCAGCTAAACAAGAGCACAGTCTAGTGACTCTGCAGGGCTGGCATGACTCTGCAGAGCTGTATCCACGCATCATGATAACGAAAGGGCACATTCAAACACTGTGATATGTCTGCATTTTTCTCAGTAAATGCCAGTGTGAGTCACCCTGGCCAGTCCCCATTATGGAAAATGGCTGCTGCACTGTGTAGACCATATATATACCAGCAGTAAAGCCTAACTGACGAATGTTCAGCCTCCACTAACCTCCTATATAACCCCATCCCTTCCTGCATCACTGATATACTACCCACTATAGGATCAATATATAATAACATCCAGAGCTAATTAAGGCCACTGTTCTACCTACCACTTTGATGAAGCATACTTTTGGTCATCATGATGAATATCATGCTGCCACTTCTAAAGTGTATCAAACCTATAAAGAAAGCAGGGTGCTTCAATGCAGCTCCACTAACCTTCCTTTATATAGCCACACTTCCTGTACTTCCAGTACTGTATTCAGGCATCATGCTAACCAGTTGCATGTGTATCATCTCCATCAGCAGCCTTGTCAAGATTGGCTGGATTCATGTATTGTGATGATAAAGGGCATCGTGTATTAAAGGACCATGTGGTCTTAAAAGGTTTAAGGCCACTGGCCATGGTCAGCTTGGTTTATATTGGGATATTAGCCGGATACACCAGCAACCAGCAAGCCTGACAACTTCCTGTTAGTTCTATTTCACACCACCAGGAGGCTGACTGACGAAATGAGAAACCAGGAATTACATAGCAAGCTGGCCACTACTGACTCCAACAGACACTGTGTATAGAGGTTGTGTAGTAAACAGAGGGCCACTAAGTCTGATGGAGTCTACCCATACCATGGCCACCTCCCCTTGTGTAGTCTATTAGAGCACCATTTTGTCCACATAGCATTTCTCCTAGTACATAAAGCCTATATTGTACCACAGCCAATACATGTACCAATAGTTCTAATGTATTCAGTTCAACACTCTGGCAATTTGATATGTCCTTGGGCATCATGTTGTGTGAAATTGTACAGGGGTTGCCATCAGGGGCTCTATTTTGCTTGGAAATAGTTACGCGAGCGCCCAAAACCCCCCCATAACAGGCCATGGCTTTGAACTGTTCTGAATGGAAGCTATTTTCCAGCAGCAATGGATACCCTGTCAGAGTAGACCAGTCCAGATCACATAACAACATACCTTACTTTCAGTCTTCCTAGACATCTATTTGCTCAGAAGTTGTGTATAGGATGCGCAAGTGGCAGCTTGCTTATTGTGGGCTATTTTCTGCCGGATGTCTTGGGAGGATAGGGTAGCATAACTAGAGGTGCAGGCATATTGGCAGGAAGGGGATAGAGAGCTGCGTAGGTGGGGGGGGGGGGTTGGCCTAGAGTGAGTTGATGGACTAACCCAGCAAAACCTATGAGCAGCACAGAAGTAGTCTGATGGGATGTTTTATACTTACAAAGTTTTGCCTACTGCATTAACATATTGTTGCAATGATGCTCTAGGTATACAATTAAAAATGGACCATGAGGCATCTTGCAGTCCTTAAATAATTACCTAAAACTGAGTATCAAGTTTAATCAGCAGGAAGGAAAGTGGGTGGAAAAAAGTGCTGCAGCCTTAAGGGTTGCCTCATAATAACACTGGCGGGGAATAGATGGGTACTCTCTATATAGGAATGCTCCAGATTAATTGTATATTCAATATACAATATAACAATATATATTTTGTCATTACAATTCACAAATGCTAGTGAGTAATTAACTATAAACCCAATAGGGTCAGAATGCTGCTGCTCTGGTGAGTATTTCATGAGGGCTTTATCTATTTCGTAGTAATACTTTTATTACACAATGGTGCAATGCATAAAAGCTCTCTGTGACAGGGAGAATGTTACTTAAAATCTAAAATTGGTCTGAATAAAATGAGTGCCTATAAGTTGATATGGATTTTGTATATTTCCATAGCATGAACAGCAATATAATATGAAGAGTTTCGTTGCAAAACGCAACAAATCCATTCCAGAATTTAAGCATGTAGTGATATCTCTAAGGCTACCATATTGTGAATTATAGTGCCTCAGATATAATGCGTACATTAGAGAGGACCTAAAGACATGAAAAATATAATTTGACGAAAAAAATATTTCAGAATTGTATTTATCTATTCCTGCCCTGCACATTTGCCAAAAGTTGTTGTCATATTTCAAAATGGCGCTTATTGCGTTTTGGAACCAAACTCTTCATATACTTATATTATAATATACTTATTAATTTACAGTTGTGCAATGCAATATATTCTGATTATCTGGCAATTTATACTAGAACTACCTTTTAGAATGTGAAAGTGAACAGGCACTACTCCCATTCATCACATTATGCTGCAGGAATCTGATACGGCATTAGGTACTTGATATTGCAAATGGCCTGAAGCAGGGACACTTTTCTAGAAACTTTAAAAAGGAGAACAGTGTGAAATCCATCTACTGTATTGAGCGTCAAGTTACCATACAAATGTCCCCAGATGAGCATACAAATAAAACATGTCACATTACAAATGTCTCATACTATCCACACAAATTACAAGTTACCATACAAATGCCTCAGACAGAGTTAAACATTAAAGCTTGAATCTGACAATGTGTCTGATTTTCTAGGAAGTTGCATCGTGGAATCTGAGACACATTGCAGAAATAAAGCAGACCCCAGTAAATTTAACAGACCAGAGTCAACCAGAGCAGGGTACAAGCCTCATGGAGTAGGAGGATATATATACATTGTAGTGTATTATTCATTCCTTTTGTGACTGTTCAACAAGTTTATAGAGCTTATAGGGTACTGAAGCCTTCCATGGCAACAATGACAACTAAAATGTTTCTGGTTCCTTTACATGTTCACCCTGGCCAGTGTCTAGTATATAAAGCGGTGAGTCTCACAGTAGTAGGTACAAGCTATCAGGGGACAAGATGGTGGCCTCCATGTCAGATGAACTACTACCCTATAGAATAGCACTCAACAAAGGCGCCTCTTCAGTATCAATTGTTAAAGCATTTCCCTGAATTCATCTCAGAGACTTGAGAACATAAAGCATTGCAAAGTTACCCATTTCAATCTTAAATAGTTCCATAATAACCCCATTTCCAGGAGGGTCTGCCTATTCAAAAATAAATGAACTCGAGAACAAATTGTTAGCAGAATTAGCAATGCTGATCTAGACAGTTCATACTTAAAATAAAGAACATCGATAAGGGCTATTTTTCTTGGTCTTGACCCATTTAGGTCCTTCATAGGTCCTGATAGTTACTTACGGCTCATGATGCTGAAAGGGACATATAAATGCTTTTGTTGCTGGAGAACCATATTTATTCAAATAAAGGAGATTCCAAAATATTCCTGTGAACAAATGCCTTTTTTTTCTGCCCCTATCTTGTCCTCTCCCCACATAGGTTTAGTGAGAAGTATCGGGACAAAGGTTATGCTCGAAGAGTATCAGGACCAAGGTCGTGCTTGGAGAGTATCAGGACCAAGGTTGTGCTTGGAGAGTATCAGGACCAGGGTTGAGCTTGGAGAGTATCAGGACCAAGGTTGAGCTTGGAGAGTGACACTACCCCTTGTAGATCACAACCTCACTTGTATTACATCAACCTTGTCTCCCAGGCACAGTTTTCTAAATATAAAATGGAGGAGGAGAGGACTTGGATGTCCCCATGAAGCCAAGTGATGAATAACTTGAATATTTCCTTTTTTAAAGTTCTGCTAAATAAATAGCTACAGGGCTTTTACGCTACCATTAGATCTGTGTTACAGGGACCCAGACTTTTGTCATCAGTCACCGCTAATCAGCTTTAGTTGGCATTATAAGATAACTACAATGTTGAGGAACAATCGTCAAGGTCAGTCAATCAGTAGATAACCAAGGCAGAATGGTGAATGATGGAAATATGTCAGTAGGTGTGAGTTCAGTGAATTTTCAGGGGGTGGTGCTAACAAATAGAAAGAGGCGTAAGGTATAGACATGATGCTAAAGAATATTTAAATTGTCAAAAGAAATTAGTGAACTGAACAGTTGTTCATATAATGGGCAAAAGTTCCAGTCTATGGAGAGATTGTGGACCAGGTACCAGTTCTGCCAGCAGAATTACGTTAATATAGTTGCTGGTGTGTGTGGCCATTTTGGCTTTGATGCAGCAAGATTTTGGCAGGCAGCATACTATGACAGTGAGTGGTTTGCCAGAAACCAGATGTAGAATGAGATGAGGGCCAACTCTTTGTGGGGCAGGGTGATGCCGGTGTACAGGAACTAGCTTTTTAAAGTGCTCTTTTTCTCTGGGCTTCCATCTGCTTTAATTCGCTCACGATTTTCCACCTCTTTTCTCACCACAATACTAAAGGATAATAACAGACTGATATACTTCAATTAAACAGATAATTAGCACATGTATAACTGTTGAATTTTGCTGGTTAATTGTTCAGAATATTATCAATATGCATTGATCTATGGCGTATACCACATCGATATAGGGATTCTTCCCTCCTTATCTACAATCAGTGCAATGGTGTGGTGTGGTTAGGTGTAACTGGCAGTGATAACTGACACAGAGATTGATACATTATACATAGGGACCCCTACTTCCCTCACACCCCGTCCCTGCCCCACTCCCACTACCAATGCAGTAACCAGCACAGAGTGTGAATACTGACACAAACATTGATACATTATACATAGGGACCAGTCACCGAGACCACAGGGTGGTAATTGCTTGTGCCCGAGGACAGACCTTGCACCAGAAGTGTAAAATTGATGGCGTCACCCTGCCAGCCCATCATCTCTGCACATAAGATGTCTCCATAGTCCAAGCAGACCCAAGTAGCATGTTGTTAGAGAAGTTATCTAGTGTACAAAAGTATTGTGGGAATGTGATGAGATCAATTTTTGGATTGCCCAGGGAAGCTTTGTTTGTCCCAAGCCCACATCTATGGGTGGTAGGAAGCAATATGATGAGCAAAGGAATATGGGTAAAACAGCAACAAAGATGCTAGGTTAGAGATTTGACATGGTTTTGCATCAGGCCTGTTATCTTACAAAGCATCTTTTGAGCCATCGTATGAGCTTTACCTTGTCTGTATGATTCAGATACATTACAACCACACTGCTGCAGACATGCATCAAGTTTGGTGTGAGATGGTGCCACCTTGCTTCAGTACCTCCTTACAGATATGGTGCCATCTTTGACCTATAATGATTGTCTACATAACTGGGTTTGAGGCTAGACCAAGTACCTGTTATCAGAGTTTTGCGTCCGATAGAGATTTGGACTCATCAACAAATCATGCCTTTAAGATCCCCAAGTTGAGAAAAATAAATCTGAGAATTAAGTTGTCTTAGAGGTGGGGTTTGATAGTAGTTACCAGCAGCTTATGCATGTATTACCTGTTCAACTTGGTTCAAGTCAAGATTAGAAAAGGTGTCAGCATAAAGTTACATCTTGGAGAGCCATTACTTGGTGGTGTTCTGTCCCAATCTAAATGCATCACTGACACCCTGTGTGACCTTGTAGTGCTGCCATGCAGTGGTGGTAAAAAGTTCAAGTCACTCCAAGCCAATTTGGGCGGTCTGATTGCTGTGATTGCTCAGTTCATGGGGCCTTTCAGCGCTCACTCCAGTTGCCTCATTTGGCTTAATTTCACAGCTTGGCTAACGGTGCATTGAAATGAGTTGGGGAAAGAGGGATAAAAAGGAAATCTAGGTTTAATGCCTTTAACTTTAGTTTGAGGCCATTTCAGTGTGCATATTGAGAGAAGTTATGGGGAGGAGGTTGGTTTTAGTGCTCATAAACGGGTACGGGGAAAACATTGAGAGTACCTTGGTAAAGTAGGGGACATTGTAGAGAAACTGATGGCAAGGTGCTAAAATTGTACCTGGGGGATGGGCCTGCATTGAGTGCCCTTTCCCCATTCTAACATGGATTATTGAATAAAAGTAGTGCAGCAAATTGGTATAATCGATGCATCAAAGTTCTACATTGTTAGGGCTTTAGAAGAACATGCCCCACTAATAGAACATCTAACAGAAAATCTTGGTTTAGGGGCTGTTTGTTATGCATATTGATGGTACTTTGGTGAAGTAGGGGAAATTATAAAGACAGGATGGTACAGTGTAGGATAGTGGTCGCTAGGGGATTGGCCTTCATTTTAAATGAATTTAAGTGTGAATGTGCCCTCTCCCCATGCTAACATTGGTTATTGGATACAAGTAGTGCAGCAAATTGGTTTAATCGATGCATCAAATTTGTTACATTTTTACGGTCTTAAGGACATGCTTCACTAATAGAACTGGGTGGAAAGTGTCATAAGAACAGCATTATTACATTAAAGGGTTCTGATCAATTCATTGGGAAATTACATCGGAAAAACTTATTCCTGTCTCATTATAATTGGACATAAGAATAGATGGAATAAGAAACAAAATTCATTCCTCATGGATTCAGAGACATTGTAAACATTATAACCTATTTGTAATCTTTCGTTTAAATGTTTGTTTGATAGGACTCGGCTCAATGGTTCCTTTGGAAGGTAGAGTACAAAATCTTTTACTAAATTCTCTGACAATCAAGTCATATTCTACTTTCTCCCTACAACATTAGCATTTTTGATTTGTGGCCTAACCCTTGAATCCACTAAGTACCTTGCTTCACCCTACTCCTTCATACACAATGGGCCTCTATCTACCGGTGACCCTTCCTAGTCACCTACCAACCCAGTTACCTGCAGTAAATTACTTCTCCCTCATTTTCATTATCTACTATCCTGATGTTGTTATCTCCCATCATATCACCAGTGACCAGTGACCCCTAGTGACCAGGTCCCCTTCTTATCTACTGCCGTCATGAAAGGCTTCTCATCCCTCACTAACTGCCTCAAACACAGTCTACTGGTACTGACTGACATGACTAGGTGGTCACACTGTGTACATGGAGTCAAGTATATGGCATCATGTGTGCTTTGCTGTAAGGGCACAAACTTAATACTAATTTAGTTCTACTTAGTAGGGGGAGAAAATTGACCTTCGATCCTTGAATTGCTGGGTGCTTTATACTACCAAGCAATGCCTACACTCTTCAGCAGATATTTGATGTTGACTAAATTTCATCTGCAGAAATTAACACAAATTAGTCACCATTACGCACCACTGGATGATGATGTCTATAGGCTCTCAAAGAGATAAACAACTAGTTGCAACAGGTGGAGCCATTTATTGTTTATTGACAGCTCAGATTGCCCCACCACCAAGTTGGACATAGCAGCAAGATGATAATAGTGACAATGTTTTTATGCCGTCACTTCAGACCACTATATTATATACATGAATGAATAATGCCAAGAGTGCATCGCGTTCTAGTCTCTCAGTGACAGAAACTCATCACTGTAATTATGGCTGGTGGTGTAGAGTAGACTCTCTATACACACAGCCGTGCCCCAACTAGCTCCAGGACTACACAGTATAGGCTACCTAATGTCCTCCACAACGTGACCACCTTACTCCTCCACCTTCAGCAACCGGCACCGCCCTTTGATGAGGCCTCTTTGAGGAGGTAGATGCAGCTACAAAGGAAGGAGCAGGAGGGGAATGGTAGAGTGCCCTTGTTGATTTTAGTCAGGGCTATTCTTTGAGGTTGGATTCTAAGACAGAGCATTGAAAGGAGTAGTCTCTTTGCTGGTATTTTTTTTAATCCCTTTTGATAGTAGTAATTCACAGATTACTGCAACTGAGTAATCAATGGATAATCATGAAGGCTATACTGTTTTTCTCAGTCTTAAAACAAGCAGGAAGTTGCAAATTGTGAATGTAAGGGCAGCATAGCACTTTAATATTGTTTGTCCCTATGGCATTGTGATGCATTAATGCAGCCCTAGCAAGCAATTTGCAAGTACTTAATTTGTGCATCATGTTTGCCCCCAGGGTTTATACACTCTTGAATGCATCATTCTAAGTGATAACTACCCTTCGTCACATTTAGGCTTAATCATACTAAGTAGATTAAAGAGCTAGTTATTTATGTAAGTTAGTACAATTAATTTGCCTTTTTATCTTAAAGAACTTTGCTATCATGAACGAAGCTTAAATATTCTTTAGTAAAAAATAACTATTTTGGTTTACCCCTTGGAGTGTAGCACATCTTTGAGTGCTGTTTTGATGCATCAGGCCAACAATACAAGGCTTATACTCTCCAGAAGGGCCCGCATAATACACCAATACAGCAAACCTTACTTGCATGACAAAGGCTAAATGAACAAGAACTTTAAGGCGGTCCTTGAAGTGTTAACAGCCTAATCCCCCGGGTGTTGTATTAATCAGCAGGAGGCTCTACTCATGTCCTATTTACGCCTGGGCTGAGGTTAATTCCAGCCTGTTACCATCGTGATGCCCATCTTAATGATTCAGACATGGTTGCTGGGTTTGGAGCAATCTTAATGAAAGTAAGAGCACAATTTCAGATAGAGTGGGACCACTGGCTCTGTATCATTTTTACATGCACATATTCAAAGGATCAGTTTTCAAATTTTCAGTTCTCTGTGGCAATGGGGCCAAAAGCGTCCATGCTGAGCGAAGTAAGGCTGACATCAACTTATATTGGACAGTGTAAACGTAATTTGCATTTTTGGAAAAAAGGTTTTCTGAGTCAAAGTCTGAACAATGACAGATCTATATTCATTCCATTTCTGTGGTATACCAATAAAACTAATTTATCCTCCTACCTTTCTCTTAGTATGTTTCCAGAATAAAAAATACTCTGCAGCTTCAGTGCATAGAACAGGTCTAGCCTCTGACATTGACACTAGCTTAGTTGAGTAACAGCCATTGCTGACTGCCCATGACACATATGAATAAAACAGTGTCAGGGGGTTATACAGCTAGTGTCAACCCCATTCTGTCCTATCTTGCGCAGACTGACTGATCGGCAGGGGAAGCAGACTGGTCATTACTCTATTATTCTCCCTCACTCATTGATCTATATGCAGTAAAGTTCAGGAGAATGGTATGATCATGATATGCCGACCCTATAAGGACTGTGAAACGATCTTGTCTGTTGTCATTACTGTGCATGAGGTCAGCTGTGGTGGGTCCACTCACCGAGCTAGGTTCATGCATCAACAACGTACGGACATTGCCATAGTTGTTGAGTGTAGCCCCGGTGACTGTCTATTCAAGGCAACACGACAGTCATACTGTGTTAAGGCACCCATAACCTTGAAATGGTTTATGGGCGATCGTGCAACATCGTATTTCCTGCTGGTTGTCTATGCCAAGAAGGGTACTCCAGGGAGCAAGTGTGGGGCGTAAGGGCAGCAGTGCAGCTGTTTAGCAGTTTACCAGTAGCCTTAGCAATAGAATATCCACACCAGCTGTTGACCAGTGGGGTTCTATACAGAGAAATCATTATCTGCCAACATTAGGGAGGCCATTTCCCAGCACAGCACCAGATATGGCAACAGAAAGCCTGCATAGAAGCCATAGAACTGAAGGTCATGAGTATTTACGCATAAAGGTCAGATCCAGTGCCCTGCCATATAGCTGGTTGGTGCCCTACAAAGGCCTAGTGCTGGAATAGGTTGGTTGGAGTATGATGTTATCAAAGGCGGAGGAGATAAATCAAGCTCTGAGCATCACTCAGTTAACAAAAAAATGTTATATAACGTTATATAATGTTTCTCTATAGCTCTTCATTATTGCAAAACGTTATATAATGTTAAAAAGATTATTTTGGCAGAGTATAACATATTTTTGTTAGCTAGGCAGCTTATATGTAGGCATTGCATACAAATTTGTTCAATGTACTGGAGTCTCATTTTGTTTTTAGGGCAGTGGGCAGCCTGAAAGATTCTTCAGAAAATAGGAAAAGGTGTGATAGTGTGAGGGACATGGTTTCTCCAAAATAGATGTTTCTCAGAGACACTGGGACCCTAACCCAGAGCTCTGAAGCGCGTCCTCTACAACTGAGCTACATCCCTTGTCACATCAGATAGACTGTGTCTCATGTTATTGGATCTGTATGGTACAGAGGGGAGCAGGATTACCCCTAAAAATGCATATCTGCCGTCAATGCCGCCCCAAATTGTCCTGTCCCCTAGCCACCCATTTTGCAGTCCCCAGGTGGTCTTATCTCTGATTTGCTCATTTGTAAAGTGAAACCATCTCATGTAGACATTTATACCCATAAAAGAGCATTTCAGTTCAGAGAAAATGAGGTCATTAAAGCTCCGGGTTCATTACCAGTAATTACAGATAGCTGCAGGCTGGTGGCACCATTAGACACATGTTAGTAATTAAGTCCAATTAAAGTCAGACGGGTCCACATCTGTTCTTTATGCTGTTATTAAGCATTAATAGTCTCGTTAATCCTTTAAGGGCAGTAAAGTAGTTTAATGCAGCGACAAGTAAGGGGCTTGATACTGTCCCAAACTTTCAGTATGATTCATAAATGTAGTTACATGCCAATGTTGCATTCATGCATCATGAGAATGTTTGACATAATGTATGAAAAAAAACACTATTCAATGTTAAAGACTAGTAATGCTTTAATGTTTGCTTGGTGTGCTTTTGTGGCCATGATACAATAATGCAGAATTGGTTAGTGATTCACAGTCGCTGCATTTGTGCATCATGCCCACTCTTCAGGACTCTATCAACCCTTTCATGCTTAAAGAAGTCCTAGGATTTTGGCAGGCATCCTACTCTGACAAAGCATGATTTACCAGTAGCCATCATCTTCCTGCAAGATGAACTATTGTCAATTTTTTAAAACTTGTTTGTAATAAAAACATCAGCTTTGATTTTTCCATTAATGATTTCCCACTTTCTTTTCTCACCACAGGTTACACATATGGATGATGGAGCGTTGATTCAGATATACTAGACACACATGGTATGTAAAGTCTTAGTTTTTAGTTAACTTTGCTGATTATCTTGATTACTTAGAATGGTGTAGAGGATTGTTTATGATGTCTGTATGGAGATTTGCACTGGCAATCCTCTTTTGTCCACATTCAGTGCAGTGGTGTGGTATAGGGGTAATCAGGACAGGCGCAAACATATATTGAAACAGTGCAGTAGCCAGCATCACAGTGTGATAACACACACACTGCGACATCTAACATAGGGACCAGCCACCTATATATCATTGGCAGATAGGGGGATTTGTGACATTTTCTGTGGAGGGTTGTAGCCTCCGCTAAAGTGTCAGAATGGATGTGTACTAGTTAAACCCGGTGTGATCCCAAAAGTCTTGCATCATTTTGTTCGGAAAAAGTCACTGAGAGCCTATTTGGGTGGTCCGATTGGTTTAATGGCTCGGTTTACAAGTCTGATTTAGCGCGCTCTCTCCAGTTGCCTCATTTGCCTTAATTTCACAGTTTTGCTAACCCTGTGTAGAAATGAGTTTGAGAAAAAAGATACACAGAAATGTCTAGCTTGAGTGTGATTTACTTCTGTTTAGGGCCCTTTGGGTGTGCACATTGAGGGTGGTTCTGGGGAGGAGGTTTGTGTTAGTGTTTTTAAAACAGTTGTCAGGAGGCTTAGGCCAAAGGAGGAGATTTGTTTTGGGTCATCCGGCAGAGCCTATTAAAACAGAGCCGACTCTAGATTTTTTATGCAATTTTTTATTCTTTTTGTCAATTTTAGGGTGTTCGGAGAGGCTCGCTAATACTTTCATGTTTAAAAAAAAAGTTTAAAAAGTAATAAATCCGTCCCTAGGCATTTTGTTTCCATGTTCACTGAAACAAACTTCTTTTTTTGGCCTAAGTAACCTTCCTGCACAGAATCCATGTGCATCTACACCGTGCCTGCCCTGCCAGTGCTGCCAGGCAGTGGTGGGGGAAAATTCAAGTCACTCAGAGCCAATTTAGGTGGTCCAATTGGTCTGATTGCCTGGATTGCACAGTTTAGGTGTCTCATTCAGGCCGCCCACTTCAATTACCTCATTTGCTGTAAACCCTTTTAGGATGGATGTCGCTAAAAGATGACATTTGTCGTCATGATGAACCATTGCAGCCCTGGTGAGTAACTTGCCAGTGCTGCATTGGTGCATCATGCCAACCCTTCTGGAGTGTCTCAACCCATAGGGTCGGCATGATGCTTGAATGCAGCACTGGGGAGTTACTCGCCAGGGCTGCAAATGTGTTATGAGCATTATACTCAACACAAACACAAACATGAACAACCAAAATCCCCCCTTTTGCTCCATTAGTTTATATGGCTACTTCATTTGTTACCCTTCAGTAGGAGAATTACGACTGTGCAGTCTGTAATGAATTGACCCCGCGTGTTGAGACCTTGAGCACCCAGTCCTCTGGTAGAAACATTGGCAACCAATCAGAATGTTTCTCTGACAATGGCAATAAATGACACCCTAGTTATTGTTTTGTCCGGGAGTGTCAGCAATAAAAGTGTGCCTTGCAGTATAACAGCCTCTGGTAACTTGGTTTTATGGAGCTCTGAGTCGGGTTACATCATAATAGAACTATTCTCACTTACTTCCACCCCCTCTTCAACATGAAGTAGGTGCTTCACAGCAATGAACTGTTTAATGGCCACATATTTCCTGAAAACAACAACTCTTGTTGCACCAACTAAGGACAAGTGGAGTGAAATGCTTTAAAGACACTCATTGGTGCATAGCATCACATTGATGTTGAAATGCAGTTCTCACAACTTATTTCCCAGGAAGGCTCATTTCTCTATGTGCCTCTATAAATCTATACAAGTGTGTACAGATTTGTAAACATAAGGGTTCTATTCTCCTACATGAAAATTCTTCTATATAAAGGCTCTATTTTTTAGCAATGTACAAACGCTTTGACCCCCAAGTTAGGCAAAAAGCCCTATCAGGTTTCTCCACTCCTACATGGCTGAAACGGTAAGTAGCTTGGGAAGACAAGACTTTTTTAGCTGCATGTATGAGGGGCTATAGCAGCCGGAAGACACCTGTCTCATCTTCCAGCGTATAGAATATGTGACCAATCATGTACTTGGCCCTGCTACTGCAGCCTTAGCTGACAGTGAAATGGGATATGATACAAGCATGGTAACATCACTGAACAGTAGCAGAGGGGGAGAATGGTTTCAATTGGGGTAGACAATGTATGGTATGTAAGATGTAGCCCTGTGACTCTGTTTTCGAGACAATCTCGCACTACTCACTAGCTTTGAAACATAAGGTCTTTTTAGTAGGAGTGTAGGACATGAAGTGGCAGGAAGGCTTTCCTGGTGTAGAGATTATGATCAATCACATCCCTGGTCCTTCAACTGGAGCCTTTGCTGAGGGTGAAATGAGAGATGGAACCGTGATAACATCTCTGATAAGTTTAGCAGGAGGTTACAATAGGGGCAGATTATATCAGACAGCATCACTAGAGCCAATAGCAGTGAGTCTATAGCACCGTCTACGGCGTAATAAGCGCCCTGGGCGCTTAAAAGATTATTTTAAGTGGAAAAATCAACCTCAAATATTCATTCTAATGATCACCCCCTATGGCTGTCATATACAGAATTCTTTGGTGTATAAAAGGCTTCTACACATTCCTATGACTTCACACTTGGTTTGGCACAGTTGTGAAGTACTCCATGGTACACACAGGTGTGAATGTGTGTAACAATATCGGAAGAACACATAAAAATAATCTAGAAAAAATCTGAAAAAAAGGGGGGGGCTTATTAGGGGGAGGGCGCTTACTACGTCGAATACGGTATTATGAATAGACATTCTACATTTTCCCTAATGCATCAGTGTCCTTGTCATCATGATGGATACATAGAACTCTTGGGGGTAAATACTCTGGGGGGACCCTATGGGTTTGATACACTCCAACGTGGTCAGCTTAATGCATGAATACAACCTTAGTCAGAAGCACATGGAAGCTATATCTATCCACATCCTGTACTATAAGTGTATGCTTCTGCTTGTAGATTCTACCTATTTCATCTAACTGCCTGTGAACACACTGTATACCCTAGTCTCAGGCCAATCTGGGTAGATAAACTCCTCATGATGTGGCTGATCTCCCCAGGGAGTCACTAATGCTCTCCCTAACATTGCTTCTACTGCCACAAGGTCTGACAACCACAGAGCTCCTTATTAAGCCCAATGGAGATGTTCCTGATGGGCCGACATGTACTAACAAAATACCTGCCAAACAAAATTGTCCATCAAGGCCTACAGGTTTGAAATATCTATTGAATTTCTATTGAATATAAAGCCTAAAGGCCTACAGCTATAACAGGTTGGGCTCCAAGCCTTGCCATTTCCAATACACATGATGTGTCACATGCCTTAGATGGTAAGAATAATTTACTGGCAAATTTGGAAATAATATGAGATGGGCTACCCTAGATGGAATGAAACCTCAGGAAAAAATACAGGCCTACCATTCAAATTACAGGATGTTGGCTCCCATGACAACGTCAATGTCTAACCCTACTGCCTGAAGCAGAACTAGATGTCTGCCCAGGGGAATTCCCAAAATACTGGTTATTGCAGTGCATGTTAAAGAGCAATTAAACTTAATATCGGCAGCAGGAAATGTTTTAGCTTTAAGTTCCTCACAAAGTGTTTTGAAATTTGAGACAAATTCTCTCAAATCGAGTCAAATTTGATATCATTAGCTTTTAATGTATTTGCATTTGTTGACTACTTGAATGTTTGCAGAGGTGAAAAATAATGGGATTGCAGTGTGATATTTCATCTGAGGCCATTCAATGGCATCACATATCATGCAGCCCTTTTGTGAATTGTTTAAAGCGGTTCCTTTTCATCAGTACTCCAATTTGATAAGGCAGATACACCATGGCAGCAACCTTGGTGTTCAAGCTCTCCCTATATCCAGGGGTCATAAGAATGGATAACATTTATGTTTTTATGTTGATCCATGATTGGCACATCCAGGGTTCTCTCTATAAGAAGACTATATAAATTTGAGTTTTGACAACAATGATAGGATTACCCAGAAAGCCAAATAACCAACAAACAAAATGAAATTAGTTATTTCAGAGTGAAGAACGCCATTAGAATCATTGTCCACTCAGGATGGAAATCTCCTCAATAGACACTGTGCCAATCATGATCCCCTTCCACTAGGATGGCATTTTGAACAGATTAAAGTGGATTTGTCAGCATTTTCTAATCTGGATAAACGGATGTTGAAGAGATAAAGTTGTCTGTCAGGTTCATTCCTGTTGGTGTTATTGACAGTTTGAGGGTCAACAGACACCTACAGAAAAGGGTTTTGTTTTGCTCTGTGAGGGTTCTATTTTGCTCCATAAAACTTTTATTCCACTCCATAATGGTTCCTTTTTGCACCATAAAGGTGCACTTTTACTTAACAAAGGTTCTGTTCTACTCCATAAAGGTTTTATTCCAGTCCTTTACGGTTGTATCCTATTCCACTCTGTAAATGTTCTTGTCTGGTCCCTAGAGGTTCTATTCTGCCAAAAAAAAAAAATTCTATATCTGCTGTATAAGGTTCTTGTTCTGTTCTTTTCTGCTACTTAGGGCCTTGAGCTATTATCCGGTCAATTAACCAGCACTGTGTACCAAGTCAGGCAGAAAGCCCTATCAGGTTTCTCCCATCCTACATGGCTGCCACCACAAGTAGCTGGTGAACATTATATATTTTTAGCAACCTGTATGATGGGATATAGTGCCGGGTAGACGCTGGTTGCATTTTCTGGTGTAGAGGATATGTGATCCATCACTGTGCTGGTCGTGCAACTGAACAGTCAGCTGAAGGTGAAATGGGAGATGCGATGAATCATGCATCATAGTTAAATTGAAATAGGACTTATATGAGAAACTTCCTATTTTATGGAGGATGTCCCCAAATTCCCAATTGTCTGTTCACAATACCTTTAGTATTAGCACTTCCCTTACAAGGAGCACATTTGCCATGCCCCAAGGGCCTCTTATAACAAGATCATGCTGTATTTCATTGATCTAATTTTTTTCCAGGTTTGCATTGTTTTCTTTGCCAGATAAAATGTTTACTTCAACATGCAGCCTCATGTTTTCATTTCGCCACGGGAACAATTTATGTAATCAGTAAATGGATTGGCTGAACACTGGCCTTTTGACTCAAGGGAATTGGGCACCAACATGACACATGTAAAATCAATGTCATAGATGTTACCATGCAGTGTTATGTTTTCAGGGTTTGCTCTGGGGTATTTTAACTATAGCTAGACAAAAACTGGTAGGACCACGGAAGGACCTTATAGATATAGCAGGGTAAGGCTGTGTGGTGGGGAATAGCCCACAGGGAGTTGTTCTGCCTAGTTCCTGCGTCCACAGCCGGGTTGTAGACAGCTGATAAGTAAATTACCCTTGAAAGTAGTGAAACGTGGAATAAGTACAGAGTAGCAGAAAGAGTGGGAGGCAGGAGGGGGACGGGACAACACCAGAATACAACTTGGTATGGGCAATTTGGTACAGAGGCAAGGAGGGGTGGAAGATGTGGCAAGGTGGACAGGAAGCAGGGGAGGAAGCAGATAATTAGGGAATGGGTAAGACACATTTAAACATACATATACATACCTACATTTACCTCCTGCTTCACTGAGCCACAATATCTAAATAGCGAACACAATCTGTGACAAATACATGAATACTTTGCTGCCTGCTGCACCTATAGCCCTGGAGACTAGCTGACAACTCACCCACATTGAGGCATAGAGACACACAGACAACATCTACAAATTATGACTGTCACCCAACTGCAATTACTAGGACCCTGGGACCAGTGCTTATTCCAGACATTAAAACAACTCTTCTGCTATACCAACGGTTGTGGCAAGGCAATTCCTAAGCAGTATGTAATACAATTGCAATGTGAATAACTGCTAATAGAATCTTTAGTTTTCTCATTGCCAGCAAGAGAAAAGGAGAGACAATGAGACAATAGGATATGGGCTCAAAGAAAAGGACGAAGCACTCGGGCACCGGTTGAGGGCTTATCATTGGCAATCTAATCCAAACATTAACCACCATTGGGAGCCTTTCCTTGCACTCTAGAATAACAATTTGTATTTTTCCATTTGAACAGGCCCCAGGCAGTACGGCCTCATACTGACCACTAAGGAGGACTTACCAGGGAGACTTCTCATCTTCAGGTAAGAACTGCTTTGTTCCTGTTTGAATTCATATATTAAATGATTAAATTATGTAATAAATAATTATATCACACAAAACCCAACACAAGGAATTAATTTTTCAGTTTTTATTTGAAGTCTTTGTTTTTGTAGACATTTTTGGAGTTTTTGTTGCTTTGATCTTATGTTGCTACGTTTCGGATCATTAATGATCCTTCATCAGGCAAAGATGCTTATAATGAATATGCAGTTGACTGAGGTACTATAAATGATCACATTTTGAGTTGGTTACCATGGTGACCAAGTATCAACAAATATTAAAATTCTGGTGAAATGTACAAATGATAGTATAACCTAGAGGGTTTCAGCACATATTAAGTACCGGTAACCATTAGTATTACAATATAGGTATTATCTTTCAAGTAGCAAGGTGAACATCAACATTGTGCAAGTAGTTAACATGTGACTTATATACATAATACAATTTGAAGACATTTTTAAGTAGACATAACAAGACTATACATAGGCGCTTGGGTAGCCTAGAGTTAATATAGGCGCTTGGGTAGCCTATATAAAAAATTCACCATGATTAAATTATTTAAACGAAAGCACCACCTTTTTCCATCAATAGCCTTGGCATTATCTAACAAGATTCTGACAAATGTAATTGTTTATAGAAGATATGTACTTCTTTCACCTTTTGGTACATTTTATAGGCCACACATTGCCTTTCAGAGATTTAAATAAACATACAATAAAATACTTTTGTATCATTTCTTATTTAAATTTAGTAAAGGTCTATATCAGAACTATTTAAAGCAACCCAGCAGTAAAAAGCAACTGATGAAATGCATATTGTGTACAAGGTCTCGTACATTTTACAGAAACAATGGTTCTATTGTGCCGCTTTATTATCCAGTCAATTTACCATTACTGTGTGTACCAAGTCAGGCAGAAAGCCCTATCAGGTTTCTCCCATGCTACATTGCAGGGACTATAAGTAGCTGCTATTTTAAACAGGAGACATTTTAAGCAGCTTGCATGACTGGATATGGTGGTGGAAAGACCACATTTCCTGACAGAGAGGATATACGTGATCAATCACTTCCTTAGTCCTGCTGCTGCAGTCAAATGGGAGACTGTGATAACATTGCTGATCAGTACTATGGGGGGGGGGGGTTGGTTGAGGTGTTTTAATAGGGGCAGACCATCAATGATACTGTCAAATGCAGCAAAGGGACTCTATTTATTGAGTCAATTTCTGCATTCCACAGTAGCTTGCGAACATGTGATGTCTTCGTCGAGTGTATAAAAGGATATAGTTGCAGTATACACTATACACATTTTTCACCATAATCAACATGTGATCTATCACGTCCCTTGTCTTGCAGCGGGTACTGCTGACTTGGCTGACGGCGAAATGGGATATGAGACCACCAGGATTATGTCTTGCATCACTATCAGTCGGAGGGAGGGGGAGGTACAATAAGGGTACCTCTTGATAGCAGTGATTAATTCAATTACCATTCAGTTATTCAGTTTGATATTCACCCTAATGTATTATGTCCTCCATTGTTATGATGAAAAAATGTAGTCCTTGCAGGTAACTCATCAGAGCAATTCTCATGCTGAGCCTACATATTTGACACACATTCAGGGGGTTGGGCAGAAAAAACATTTATCACAAGCAGAAGTGAGAGAGAGGGAACAGTAAAAGAAATAGACAGGTTTAGAAACAAACAGAGGTAGTCCAAGAGAGACAGAAATACACAGAGAAAGACACGGGGGGAAAGAGGGGGGGAGAGAATAGCACAGAGAGATGTATGGGCTGGCATTGGATCAATAATGGCTTAATGCCTAATCCTGTATCATGCTTGGTGCTAATTAATGACATGGTTGATTGATTTTGTACAATCAATCTCTCTCCAACAGAAAGGTGTAGAGAGCTCATGAGCCATTCACCTCATGCCTCATTACCCTCTCACCCTAAATAGCTCACAAGCCTTCACCCTGAGCTGCTCACAAACTGGGACACTGTTCTACTTCTGAGAGAGCTGAGCATATAGGAAAGCAGTGAGAACCAGTATACATTAAAGTCCATAATGAAGCGTTTGAGGAAAGACGTATCTATATCTTAAGATGTAAGTATGCTATTTCACCATGTTGCATATTTGATAAGCGTTATTTATGTAGTAATTCCAATGAATCAAATGCTATAAATTCCTAAGTGTCTGATATATGAGAATGTAAAGAGGGTCTTACCCTGAATGCTAAAGAGGGATAGATGCTGTACACCTTAGGTTCACACTGCCTTTGCTGTACCATTAGTGCGGCAAAGACTGGTGAATGTGGCCATGTGATTGGTCCATTTGCAGCAGAGAATAGGTCTGCACAAAAAGCATGCAATGGCACTTGATTTTGCATTGATCTGTATAAGTGGTCACGCAGGGGTGCAGTGCAAGCCCGCACAACTGCACCAGACATTCTATCTCTGTAACATTGTGGGGTATGTTAGAGTCTCATAGTGTCTAGTCCTGCGTGTAAGTATGCTGTGCTTTTAAGTGAATAAGAACTATATGATGACTTCATTCTCATCTTGTAACAAGTCTCGGCCATCTTACCCTTAAAGACTGGATTTTACCATTCCCAATTGTCTGACAGAGCCATCCTATGTGTTATCCATAAGCCTGTCTAAAACATGAGTTGCAATAAAATATAGTTTAAAACAAAGCCATCAATTGTATAGATGGTGTCACATTGCACCATTGCTGAGACTATTGTATTGTGTGTGCATATTGCAGCTCACTATGGTAGCTGCAGAGGTACCAGTGACTTTCTCAACCAGCTTTGGTTTATAAATATTGCAAGTGACAGATCTATGTGTTTCTTCAGTCAACAAAGGACACGGTGCATTAAACTAAGGGCAATGGTTTGGTGTACTCTTTCAAAATCAGCTTTTATTTAAATAATGATACCATCCAACTGTTGTATGAATATTACAAGCTGCAGGGACAGATTAAAGCACTGTGCTTTGCTTGGAACTGTCAATATCATGTATACATTAAGCCTTTCAAAAGCGCCTTCACATAATGACTGACGGTGTCATTGTGCATGCATTTGCAAGGAGTTGCTTTTTTCCTGCAGCATTAGTAAATACAATAAATGTGCTTACTGTGATATGGAGAGAGACAGAGTGAACTATAAAAAGACCAGTTGCCTTCGCATGAGGACAATAAGTACAGCACAGCACTTCCTATAGGACTCTGAGTAATGGACGTCAGGACTCAATGAAAGATTGTTGCAGGTGTGACTTCATAATAGATCCTAGGTAGTGTCTCAACTAATGGCTTCAATATTGCACAGGCTCATATTAAAAAAAAGATAAATGCAGGACTGGAGCCAACCAGTAGAATAGGATCCATTATGTATTTTTCTCTGATGGCTGGAAGAGGCTAGATTAATACTGGCTCAACTTAGGTTATTATGTAATATGGTATATGCTTTTTTCTGTCATTGCAGAAAAGAAGCATACTTGTGGTGCTATTAAGATAACTATGACGTATAGTAGGAGCTGCTCCAGGTGAATCAGGTGCAAACATCAAAAAAGCAATGTCGTAGAGGTTTCATTGCAGTGTCATACTTTGTATGTACCAGCTGCTGTAAACTTGAAAAGCACAGGCTACCATTGTACCAGCAATATGTGTGCAATGTCTGTCAGAAAGCCCTATCAGGTTTCTCCCATCCTACATGGCTGGCACCATCAGTAGATGATGTACATAAGACAGTGTGTATGACCAGATATAGTCACAGGAAGACACTGGTTTAAACCTGGAACTACTGGCTTATTGACAGGCTCTTACATTTTTCCAGAAAATCATGATTTATAGACTGAAGAGACAAGTGCAGTGCATGCCAAAGCACCATTAAACTCTGTATCAACAGCAGAAAATGTTACTGCTTTAAGTGCCTCATAAACTGTCTGGTCACGACATAACTGTGAGGAGACAAATTGTGATCAGATTGAGTCATATCTGATGTCATGGACTAGCGCAAGCTGAAAAGCCAAGTGGTGCAATATCGGACAGTAGCTTATCCTCTTGAAGGCCTCACTGGCAGGGCAGTAAACTGTGTATAACATGCTCATAGTGACTACAGTAGGTCCCCCATGGTATGACTTTTTCCAACAAAACCAGGCAGTCAAAAAAGAAGAAGAGCTTTTACTTTTTTTTGTCACATTCAATTCAAATCCCACTAGCCAAATCCCCACATTGTTATATATATACATGCCCTAATACGATATAATTATTATAAGAACAAAAATTGTACAGTAATGGGCAGCAATTTACTACTACCATTTCAAACAACAGTTATGTGAGAAGCATGTGAGATTTCCACAGAGTATCATCATCAAAATGGAGCTGCAATCTACTGGTACCTTGTAGTTGATTCCCCAATTCTTGAAGACAAGCTCCCGCCTCCTTGAGACTACATCAAGACATTGCTCCTCCCATGCTGGAAAGATGCTCAAATATTTACAGGACCCTCCCTGCATCAGGACAATGTGAACACCAGAGCACCGTCCCAGGGGGGTTGCTACTGTTGTTCCTGTTGTGGCTGTTTTCTGCACTGTTCTTTATGAAGTCTCCTGGGCCTTTCTGCCAGCACAATACATATGGCACCAGCAGCACCTCCCAGTGGCATTGGACGCTGCATATGATAGTCTTGTTCCTGTACAGGAGGTGGAGATTTGTAGGGATTTATGTTTGTATGTAAATGCAATGATGGCACCATTGTAAGAAAACTTCTGAAAAACATATGAAGCAAAAGGAATGAAGAAACAAGACAGACTGAGAGAATAAAACAAAGAGAAGAATGTGGGGCAGTTGATGTAGGGCGAGAGTGAAAGGGAGAAAAACAAAGAGGCAGGGAGGTAGATGCCTGATCCTGTGTCATGTTTGGTCCGAATCAATGACACAGCTGAGTAGAAAACATTGTACAATCAATCTGCCCCTACAGAAAGATGCTCCATTCATGCCTCATCACCCCCTCATCCTGAGCTGCTCACAGACAATGCTCCCCCCCCCCATCATAAACTGGCTCTCTTTGCCACCCCTGAGAGAGTTGAGTACATCAAACAGCAAAGGGAACCAGTATACATTAAACAACAAAGGCAATTTAACTCCATTAAGAGGGAAGACCCATATTATGTTTAAAATAGGTTGAGCATAGATCTAGAACCAGTATACATCAAAATGCAATGGGACCTAGAATTGTTGGGCTGAAAAACCCATGATAAAGAGGTTGAGCTTATCCACATAACTAGATTTGGTAGGATTAAGTTCTGGATATTGGTTCACATAGTTTACTAATTAATTATATAGGTATTGAATTAAATCAAAACTATTGATGTCTATGCATTTCATGAATGAAAATAAAAAATGGGGCTCACGAAAAATGGTGAAGACCATACACACTAAGAGAACAGGTTACCCCTGCTATTCATTTCAGGTTACCACTGCCTTTTGTTGCACCAACACCATAGCACAGACTGATGGGAATGACCTTGTGATCGGTCACTTGGGAGGCACTTTGTGATTGGTCCATTTGCAGCAGAGAATAGGGCAGCACAAAAAGACATGCAATGGCACTTGGTGTGGCATTGATCTGCATAAGTGGTCACGCAGGGCTCCCTCGCTGCAGTGTCTGTACTTTGTCCTTGTGCCTCCTGTACATAGAATAGTCTGGCGGAGTCTGACAGTGTATATACCTCCTTGAAACCATGATTTTGATCCATTAAAAATCATATATATAGTGCATTGGCTGCATTGGCATTGGGAGAGAGAGGGATGGGTGGACACTAGCAGATATTAAGATTAATGGTAGAGAAGGGAAAAGAAGGAAGCATTTGCAGCGAAGGAAGCACCATAATGTATAGTGCTAACACAATGTGTGACAGCATATACTGTATGTATATAGAAAGTCCCGGCTGTCTGTTGTCTATATAGACTGTGCCCCCTGGAGACTGGATGACAACCTGCCCATACCCTGCACCAATCCCATCCTATGGAGGAATACACACACAGATAACAACTATGTAGCAAATCCTGACTACTGCCCTGCTGTAGCTACAAGAGCCCTGGGACCAGGGCGTATAGCAGTGCCCCAGAAATGCCCCACAAACTTTATCAACCTGACCCACATCCAAACACACACCCACACTCTCACACACACTCACACACAAAATCTGCATCACAGATCCTGACTTCTGCCCCACTGTAGCTAGAGCATAGAGCAGTACCTCACCAATGCCCAATAGCCTTCACCAACATGACCGACATACAGAAACACACACACATAGCATTTACTTATTACATGACTTAACATTATTGGTAGGATCCTTTGTAATCACAAACAATAAAGAACGCACCACTGAGGGTTGTGGTTCCCTAGATTAAGCAAGATTTCAGAAAGGCAGTCTGTATTGCAAAGACTCAGCCATTGAACCAGGATTAGAACCAAGAACCAAATTTCTGAGAGAGTTAATAGATAGTTGTGTGGACCATGAAGAAACAGCACTGTGTAAGGGGAGGGCAGTAAGAAATGCAACCTAAAAAGCCAATAAAGAAGCTGCACAGTGTTAAATTGGTGCAGGTGCAGGCAGTGGTAAATGAGGCCAGAAGGCGCTCATTGAAATTGAGATCGGACAGGGGTAAATCTTTCTGAATGAGGCTATGGCTTGGTAAGGCCAAGATTTTGCACAGATGAGAAGAAGGTGTTAGCAAAGTTTTAAGTTGTATACTTCCTATAGCAGGCTTTTTGAAAGAGGGTAAACAACTGCTCTACCACTGAGCTACATTCCCATGTCCTATCAGATGGAAGGTGTCTGGTTCGGTATTTTAAGGATACACACTACCCTCCTCTTTTCAGGCTGAAAATACACATCAAATGGTCTTTAATTTGATGAGTTTTTGTCCGAGCATTACTTATTATACACCATTAAGACCGTATACCATGTCCCTTTCAAATGCCTTGGATTAGAATGACCGTTGCTAGGGATGGAATGTGAATGAAACAAAAACGTTCTTTTTTGAGTAATTTTTTTATTAACATTTTTTAGGATTTAATTGAAATCTACACATAATTTAGCAGGGAACTGTCTTTTTGTTAATGGCTGCTCCTATCATTAAGGTCTACAGAGCTATTTAAAGTTAAAAAATCTATAAAATTGAAAAATCACCATATTTTTTCCAATTTTCTTAATTTAAACTGTTCTGTAGGCCTTAATAATAGGAATATCCATTAACAAAAAGAAGGTTCCCTGCTAAATCATGTCTAGATCAGTTTCAAGTCATCAAAAATGTTAATTCTGATGATATTCCACCCCATAGGGCTGTTAAAAAATAATGACCTAAAATAGAACGTTTTTGTTCCATTCACATTCCTTCCCTAGCAACGGCCATTAGGACCCAAGGGATTTGAAAGAGGCTTTATATACGGTCATAATGGTGTATTATAATCAATGCTCGAACAAGAAATCATCATGTTATAGATCATTCAATGTGTATTTTCTGTCTGGAAAGAGGAGGGTAGTTTGTATCCTTAAGAAGGGGGCGGGGGCTGGGTTACCCTAGTGACATTGCCTCACAGGTTTACCACTGAGGTTTGGGGATTCCGACCCATAGCCATTAGATGATCCTGATCCAACCTTCCAGTTCTAACAATAGACACTCATCGTCACCTGTTTCCTCCATGGCGCAAAGGCTAGTATAAAGCTAATACTACCTAGATGCCAATCTTATGCCAGCCCCACTCCCATTGTCATAGTCTACCAGCATTATTTCCATCATGTATCGTTCCCTTTATCTGTTCATTCCCCAAGGTGCCTGGACCACCCCAGTGGGGCAAAAAAATAATCAATCTGCTTATAATCTGCTTATATGCATTATAATATACTTCCTGCAGTACTCACCCTTATGATGATTGTGGATGTAATTTCCTATGTCTCTCACCCATGGGTGCCTTATCAGCCTGGTATCTGAGTGACTATCTGAGTTTCTCATATTGAGGCAAGATAGGAACACTGTACTACCATCCTATGCCCCCCTTTGTGCCTTCTTATATTGAGGCTTATAATCTCAGGGAGATCTCTTTCTGGTTCCCAGTCCATTATCATAGAACACAGGCTTCTACTATGCAGGTCACTCTCCCAGAAACTATAATAAATGTAGACTTCGTCACAGCAAACCATACTATAGATCCATTAGTGAAGTCAGACAACAATCCCACATTCAGTGTTTGTTACAGAGTCTATGGCTGCGCTGTGCTAATTGGCCTCATACAGAAGCAACATGACTTTTTATACTTCACTCTGACTCTCTTTAACTAAGAGTAGGCACATTATTGTATTTGGTGATGCTGCAGGAAATACTGTGGCTCTTTCTGAATGCATTCACACTTATGCAGTCTCAGAGTCTCACTATATGAAGTATTAGTTGACTGCACTACTATAATTGTCCCCATACACAGGCAATTTATATTTCTATACTATCTCTCTCGATTTTACGGTTAGCACATTATTGTAATTTCTGATGCTGCAGGATATACAACCGCTATTTGTGAATGACAGTCTGCTGAACTCATTATGTGAGGCAATAGTTGAAAGTGTGGATAGCTTAACACTATATTGACATTTAAAAGTGACATTTGATGTCATGATGAACTAATGCAGCCCTAGCTCACCAATAGCACATAATACCAACCCTTCGAAGTGTATATATCACCCTTTAAAGTTGCTTTGGTTGAAAGTTTTCAGATATAAGTGTGTTTTTTTTCTCTTTCCTAATAATCATGCCATCGTTGTGTTTTCATACAAAATAAGTCACTATAATTCTTCTGTATAGCAAGCAAAAAGACTACCAGATACATCTTCTTATGCCACTAGTGTCCCATGTCTTGTATTGAGCTGGCAGTGAGGCGCAGGAGACTTCATAAGAAAAATGTAGGAAAAAGCCCTGGAGGGAACCATGGTAGCAGTGTCCCAGCGTCTGTGCTCTGCCATTTAGACGATGCTGATGCAGGGCAGTGTTCTGTAAATATTTGAGCATCTTTCCATCATGGGGCAAACCAGGGTCTTAAGGGAGTCTCAAGGGTGCTGGAGTCTGTCTTTAAGACTTGGGGATCCAACTACCAGCTGCCTATAGGTGAGGCACCAGTATACTGCAGCTCCATTATGATGGTGGGGCCTGATACCTGGAGGGAATTGCACATATCTTCCCTGATTGTGGTTTAAAAAAGTTGTAGTACATTGCTGCACAATGCTGCACATTTTTGTTGCTTTGATTAAAATCTGATTATGGTAAAGGGCTTTGAGGCAGATATAAACAACAACCTTTGGCAGATGCACCAGGGGTAGAACCTACAATTTTCAGCCATTGGCCACCCATGCCCATAGCTTCCGAAATATACAAGCCTAAAACTGCAGGATCAGAAAGAATATTTCATTTTTCTTGGAAACAAATTTATAGGTATCACTGATAAAGATATATCAACACCTAACCAGAACAACAGGATTCCTATTGATAACATTTTTCCAGCGACATATAACAGGACAATATCTATAGATACATGGTCCTAGAATTGTTCTCATCCAGTCCTGTGGGCCAGCCGGGCCCATAGGAAGGTATTTCATGAGAAAACTGTGGGCCCACACCCAAAACTAAAGCCATTGGCTCCCAGGACAGCGTTAGCTACCCCAGATGCACATCTATTTAGGAGGGACACAGATAGCAGAAAATGGATTCACAGTGACAAAGAACTACAACGTCTGCTCATTTTCTTGTTGGGCTGCCTGTATTAGGTCCAATGCCATCAGGGGGACAAGATGGCAGACTCTATGGGAGTCCTGTTAGAGTAAAAAACATCTGCCTCCCCTAAACACCCACCACCTTTAGATGTGGGGCTCATGTATAAACATTTAAACATGGACCATCTCCATACCAATGACCCCTGTGTATTCTCAGGAGGAATATTTACAGACGCAAGTAACTGTTGGATAATGAGAGATGTAAAAGTAAGACTGTCCTGTAATGTATAGACAAGGTTTCTGCCTAATGACAAGGAATGGAGGCAGATAGATGAAATAGATGAAATGAAAGACGTCATTACAAGCAGTACAAATACAGCAGCAAGGCATAAAATGTAAAAACAGCTTAACCTAGATACAACTATTCCTGTGCTGTTCTATCTTCAAACTGAAGGGCGCCATCCTTATAAAAATCATTCGACAGCACATTTTAACCTTGCATTATTAGATGCTGGGTTTTCAAAATGGCAGACTGATATTTGATGCTATTGACTGGGCGTCCAGATGAAACATTAAGGGGCAAAGCCTTTTGTTTTTAAGATGCCATCGCATTTCTCTTTTGCAGCATTTGGCAAGTCCATGACATCAGATTTGACAGAAATTGATCACAATTTGTCTCCTCACAGACATCTCGTGACCAGACAGTTTATGAGGCACTTAAAGTTGGGACATTTCCTGCTGCTTTGACATGCACCGCACTTGTCTCTTAGGTAGGCCCCAGGCAACAGGGCTAGACATTTATGCTGGCATGTGGGCCTGTAATTTAGCTTCCTATGGGCCAGGGTGGCTCACATTTATGATTGTTTGCAAAGTATCTCTTTCATATTTTTCAAAATATCGTGTTTTTTATACTTAAGGCATGAGTGGAGAACTTTTTGCTTATGTTTATTAGGGCCATTGGCTATACAAAAACACAATGCCTAAAAAATAATACCCATAGACATCATTGCATTTTTACTGGATTACGTCTAAATATAGCAAACATGGCCAAAAAGACAGAAATTCATATATTTGACCTTGCTCCTATGACCTTGACCTTGATAGAGGTCATATTAAGGAATTAATAGAAGGCAGTCATCATGTTCTATATCCATGCCAGATATGTAGATGATTTAATACAAATTAGGCTCTAGAGGTCACCATGAGGTTTTTCTAATTGCAGCTATTTATTATATCAAACATTGAAATAGGTATTGGTTGCCATGGAAATGGCAGCCATATCTCGGGAATTTCAAGTAGAAACTGTCCCTATGACATCTCCTCATCATTTGAGCAGCATAGGTCATACTTATGATGATATTCCTGATCACCAGATCTATTGAAACCAAGGATGATAGCTATTTTGGGCCAAATTTCAATATTTGACCTTGAAAATAGTAACCTTGACCTTGGCCAAGGTCATCTTAATTTCTTATGGATAAAGGTCTTACATCACCCTACCTAGACATAAAATTTTGGAGCCGCCCTGTTGATATTAACAGAGCAGTTTAAAGATAAGTAAATTTTCCGGCCTAGCCCTATTTTTTAATGACCTTGACCTTTGACCTTGCCCCACGTGCAAACGGTGCGATTTTACGCGGAGAACTTTTTTTCTCAGATTGGTAGGGGCATTAGCTATATGAAACCATCTTCAAAATTTAGTGCCCCCTTCATTGGAATGGAACTTCATTTCTAATCTCTTTTTTGGGATCCACCAAATGGCCTAATGCAATTCATGCATAAAATGGGTGACTTCATAAACTAACTAAGTACTTGGAAGGGAAAACATATAATACAGCCAGTGTATTAACTGGATGTATATGTTCTGTAGGCTACAATAAATAAATGTGAATATGGATGAAATAAAAAGGATTCTGTAAAAGAAGCATTATGATGGATTCTTTATCAGTACTATTTATCAGAAATGATGTATGAATTGCTTGTGTTCATGTTAGTTGTTGGTTTGTGTATAAATAGGGCTGGCAGCAAAAGGCAGACACTGCATTACTGAGTTTCTGCTATTACAAACAACATATGTGATGTTTTCCCACCTAACACCAGTTATAATGAGGACGTTGGTATTGATCAATATCTCTCTTGCAATAGTGTGAAAGAAAACTTTTTTAAAAATCAGCAAAAATCCCTCAAATTTGTCATTTTGGAACCATTTGTTGCCTATCAGTGTAATAATGGAATTTTTGCGACATAAGACTGGTTAGTTAAAAAGCATCACATTTACCCCTGGAACTCTCCCAAGCTACTGATCAGTGCTGCTGCCATGATGGTCTCATTTCACCCTCAGCAGAGTGTGCAGTAGTATTGCCAGGGCAGTGATGGATCATCTATCCTCTACACTGGGAAATGTGAGAACCACTATATCCTGTTATACATGACGCTAAAAAGTGCTGAGCCACTAACTGTCCTAGCCATGTAGGAGGGAAGAAACCTGACAGCTTTCTGACAGACTTAGGGCACACAGCAATAGTATATTTGCAGCAGAATAGAACCCCTAAAGAAGAGCCTCTGAATAGAGCCTATGTGTTTATATTGTTGAAAATCGTATTAACAAAAAAAGTGGTATAGCCATACTTTGCACATTTTTTTTACCATCATGCTTTACAGTTTGACAATACGAAAGGCATATCCTAACAGCCTTACCTTTGGTTTAATCAAGGAATGTATTGCTACCGTTATATAATTATATAGCTACTGATACAAATAACATTTGCTTCTTTTTTGTTGACAGATGAGCTAAATGGACAGTGTTCCGAAGAGACCAGAAACATCCTCTTCATCCACCATGACCTCCTCAGGAAGGTGGGTATATGCTGCTGGTATTTTATTTCAAACTGTCATTTCAAGCTGAAATGCTTTTTTTGCCATATGGGTTATATATAGCCAAAGTAAATCCGATATCCGCTCTGTCAACTGTCACTGTTTTATTCAGAGGTCTCATTGGCAGTCAGTAATGGCTGTCACGCACAGGGGTTAATAACTCTGTGACAAACTAGGACATACATAAACTGAAGCTGCAATGATGGACATCTTGGAGAGTTGTATGCGAGTGAACTGTGCAATAACCCTCAGCTGTATTGCACACTCTGGCCGTATTGCATCTGCCTAGCAACACACATTCCCATGGTCTTGAGGTTGATTATAATCATACCTACCCGCCCTATAATGGGCCAAAGGAATTCAAGGATTCTATTAGTTTGTTGCTAATACAGCTGGTTGCCTAGCAACAGCTGTTTCTATCGTTTACCTGCCTAGCAACACACATTTCCGTGGTCCTGAGGTTGATTATAATCATATCTGCCCCCTTTAAAATGCACCCAAGGAATTCAAGGGTTCTATTGGTTTGTTGCTAATACAGCTGGTTGCCTAGCAATAGCTGTTCTCATTGTTTATCTGCTTAGAAACACACATTTCCGTTGTCCTGAGGTTGAATATTATCATATTTACCCCCCCCTAAAATGAACCCAAAGAATTGCCTGAGGAATTTTTGATGCGGCAACAACCACCATTTTTTGGTATTTCACTTGGTGATTTTCAAATAAAACAATACACTTCAAAGGATGAGATGTATCACAATAAATACAAAAATAGTATGATGCTTTTAACACCTTAAGGACCAGTTAACGTCTGTAATTGTGTTAATTGTGCCACACTTTGTTCACTTTGTAAACTGAATTGCATGTATATTATAGGTCCAACCAATGTATGGTATACTGGATTGGCTGGGCTATTGACAGATAACGTGCATCATAACAATAAAAGGTTTAGTACATTGGAGCACAACGTGTCCCTTCAGGGGTTAATTGTTTATTTTGCAGCAGTAGAAAGGACAGCCATAATGTTTGACCTTTCCTTAAAGCAAATTTAATCATCATTTCCATGTAATTGAATGTTTTCTTCATTTTTATTTCCAGGTCCCGGTGACAACAACTGACTTCCTCCTTATCACCGTCCTGTTACTATTTCTGCTGAGTCATCATGCGCCCTTCCCAGCATTCCGTCCTCGGCCACTTCCTGCTGGGCATGCGCTGTTCACGCATGGGTCGTGTTTACGTCATGACCTTATTGACCTTGACTACTGTGACCTGGACATGTTTAGTAGCCACCTTATTGACCTTGGGCGTCCTTGCACCAAATGACGTTGTTGCACGGTGTAAGTACTCGGTGAACGGGAGTTCCCAGTTCACTTCCTGTGTCACTGCTGCCACTCAGCCTCATCTTCAGATAGGCCACGCCTCCCACTCCTTATTTGGTGTTACCAAACCTCACAGGATCTTCTCTGTCAACAGTAACTCCTCCTCCTCTAAGGACACAAAACCCCCTAAGGTGATTCTCCGCTGGACTAAATACTACGGGAAGCCTTGGAGGGTCCCATCAGGGAGGACTATATTTGATGAGTTGGAGTGTCCAGAGAGGCGTTGTACTATAACAGATAACCGGACGTTGTTGCTGCAGAGTGACGCAGTTATTGTACACATGCGGGACATAGCCGGGGTGCAGGATTTACCAGAACAGCGGTTGCCATGGCAACGGTGGCTGTTCTACCTGCTGGAGTCCCCCTTCCACAGCCAGCTTAACTTGACAAACTTCAACGGTGTGTTTAACTGGACTGGCACCTATTCATTGGACTCTGATATACCTTCCCCATACGGCTCATATACACAACTAAAACCAGGTGCCCAGCGGTCAGTGAACCGCTCAGATTTTATACCTGGCAAGTTATTTGAGTCTAAAACCCGCCTGGCAGCGTGGTTTGTAACTAATTGTAAATCTCAGAACCAGCGGGAGGAGTTTGTGACATCCATGCAGGAGCATATGATGGTGGATATATATGGCATATGTGGCCGATTAAAGTGCAAAGATCGCACCTTGTGTTTAGACATGTTAAAGAGGAAGTATAAGTTTTATTTAGCGTTTGAGAACAGCAACTGTCGGCAGTACATCACAGAGAAGTTCTGGCACAATGCATTAGAGAATGACATAGTCCCTGTGGTGATGGGGGCCCCTAAGGAGGACTATGAGCGGGTGGCACCCCCACACTCCTTCATCCATGTGGATGACTTCCCCTCATCCCG
The DNA here is from genome assembly GCA_947462335.1 of Harmothoe impar. Taxonomy (NCBI): domain Eukaryota; kingdom Metazoa; phylum Annelida; class Polychaeta; order Phyllodocida; family Polynoidae; genus Harmothoe; species Harmothoe impar. The sequence goes on from OX381712.1 coordinate 77,002,191, forward strand.
GGAACTCTCCCGCTACCTGCGCATGCTGCACAAAGACACACGGCTCTACAACGAGTACTTTAGGTGGAAGAGGAACGGCTATGTGCGGACTGAGATCAACATGCACCCGCTAAAGAGTCAGTTCTGGTGTAATCTGTGCTCTGCCTTACACAATACAAGTCTGCCACACAAGACCCACATGACCCTAGACAAGTGGTGGGGAACAGAGCAGCAATGCTCCTAACTAATGCTGTACTGTAGGGGTGGGGCACAGAGCAGCAATGCCCCTAACTAATGCTGTACTGTAGGGGTGGGGCACAGAGCAGCAATGCTGTACTGTAGTGGTGGGGCACAGAGCAGCAATGCTCCTAACTAATGCTGTACTGTAGGGGTGGGGCACAGAGCAGCAATGCCCCTAACTAATGCTGTACTGTAGGGGTGGGGCACAGAGCAGCAATGCTCCTAACTAATGCTGTACTGTAGTGGTGGGGCACAGAGCAGCAATGCTCCTAACTAATGCTGTACTGTAGTGGTGGGACACAGAGCAGCAATGCTCCTAACTAATGCTGTACTGTAGTGGTGGGGCACAGAGCAGCAATGCCCCTAACTAATGCTGTACTGTAGGGGTGGGGCACAGAGCAGCAATGCTCCTAACTAATGCTGTACTGTAGGGGTGGGGCACAGAGCAGCAATGCTCCTAACTAATGCTGTACTGTAGGGGTGGGGCACAGAGCAGCAATGCTCCTAACTAATGCTGCACTGTAGGGAGTCATTTGGGGGTAGTCTTATTGAAATACAGGACAACTGGTGCATTCTAAGAGACATTTTCAAACCCTGAATTTCATCAAAAGGATTCAAAATTAATTAGATTCATCCTATGTGAACAAATAATATGTGAGCATTGTGTTTTTTTTCCCTTGAAAGAGTGATTGTAATGTTATGTTGTAGGCTGGGTTATGATTTTACAATAGCAGTAATGGTTTGATGTTTATAGGGAAACTTTGTCAACCCTAAGGATTTCATCTGGACCACTTAACATCTTTGAAATGGTTTTGATCAAAAGGGGTGCACTGTTTTCAATGAGCACTAGAGTGGTCAAATCCCAAAGCTGCTTAAAAAAGAAAGATTCACCAATAGCTGTATTATTTGAAAAATAATGCCTATCCAATGTAGACAAATTTGAGAGTTACTCCTATTAGGTGTTTGATGCTGAAGCTGATGGAATAGTATGAAAAACGTTTGATGTGACCTTATTTTTCTGCTGCATATTAATGAATAAATTTTCTTACAAAATAAATTGTTGATTATTTGATATTCAATATGATGTTGGCTATTTGGTTTAGATATTTGAGAAAGAGACGGATGGCAATACCCGTGCAATAGAATTTAATACCTTAAGAGCAGTATAGTGCTTCGTCATCAAAAGGATGCTCTGGTGAGCTACTCACTGCATTCAAGCATTATGCTGATCCTTTTGAAATTCATCTATCCCATTCAGTCAGAAAAAAACACTTGACTGCATGATTGACTGGTCACTCAGCAGGCCTGCGTTGATGCAGTATGCAGTTCATAAAGGGTTAATCATTTATTGTATTATGTTATTATGTGTATGGAAGCCTTTCCCAAGGAAAGAAATTTACTGTATTACTAGTGTGATTAATCAAATTGTGTGCTCAACTGTGTCCAACTGACAGATGAGAGGAAGCCAGCACATAATCCTTTTCCATCTGAACATAATGAACTTCCCTATAATAAAAACCTAAGCTTTGACATTCATCCTTTAAAGGCCACATTATGTTTTATTGCTACATGTTCATTATGATAGTATAATGCAGCCCTTGCATTTAATGGGTGCCGCACCAATATTGGTGCACCACAAACATTGAACCCTAAGGAGTTTATCAAACTGTTGCAGTTGCCTTGATACTTGAATGCAGCACTGGTGAGTCACTTGCCCAGGCTGCTTTAAAGTGTTATAACAATGAATACACAATGTGCCATGCAACCCCTTAAAGCCCCAGCTCCCCTATATATAGTGCTGAGTACCTGTCCTGACTGCACTCTGACTGTTAATGGTGGCACAGCAAGAGTTTCGCCTTTAAGGGATAAAGTAGCACAGACTCGCTAAGCCGAGGACTCAAAAGGAGGCTTTTTAAAGTCAATACTTTATATATGATTAAATCAGCTTTTCTAGTATACAAAACCTCTCTGACTTGAAAGCCCTTTCTGGACTCTCATCATGGCAGCAGAGCACATAAATACAAACAGTGCCTTTCATCCTGAATTACAAAATAAAAAAGATAAAACCTTGCCTTCCTCGGCAGTAAAAGAGACCTCCATTAAAGCCAATCAGGTCCTCTGCGAGCAATGATGGAGCTGGCGAAAGCAGCTTATCTTTCTCAATAAGCAATCTTATTAATCCTTTAAGGGCAGTATAAACCTTTAATGCAATTCAAATCTTGGCGTTGAGGTACATGAATACAACTATAGCCAGGAACCAATGCATAATGAAAACCCTACAGGGCTAAGTAGGATGGCCATAATGCTCCAAGGCAACAATGATGAGTGAATCACGGTTGTGTATCAAGGCATTGTGATTTTAAATAAATTTGAGGGTCCAGGCATCATAACATCCTTTAAAGGTTAACAGTAGTTCCTTTAAAGTAGATTTAGGTTAGTAAGGCCACCAGACAGACTGCTCCATAGTCTGTACTAACAAAGCTTGTACACTTCTCTGTACTTTTAGGCCAAAGTTAAACGGTTAATTACAATATGAATAAAGTGAAACGCTCACAGCAGAAATTTTTTTCCTAACTAAACTTTTTTAACGATTTCAACCGCTTATGAGTTATATCAATTAGATCTGATTAGCTGGTGGTCCCTTTTACTGGCAAGGCAAGGTTTAATATTTTTATTTTGTAATTTTGGATAAAAGACATACGCAGTCCTCAATGTGTTAAGCCCCTCATCCCCTGGGTGTTGTATTAAGCAGCAGGAGGCTCTACTCGTGTCCTATTCATGCCTGGGTGGAGGTTGATCCCAGCCCTCCTCAGTTACAAAAGCAACGCCTATCTTGCTGATTGCCACTTTGTAACCATCTTGGCTTTTATTCTGATAGTCATCTTAGTTATTTAACATTTTTTAACATTCTTTTATACATTTAATGATATCTTTTAATCATTTCATCAAGATTCAACTCTACTCACATGGCCTATGTGACTTCCCCTAAAATTCCAGTGGCCCTTAAAGGACATCAGTGGGAGAATTTTAACTGTAGCCAAGTAGAATTGCAGGAGCCATAATTCAATCATCAAGCAATGTTGTTTATGGTCTCGGGTCTCAACTGTATGTTTACGGTCTGGGGGTTCACTTAGAGATCTATACCTTCGCTGGAACTTCTATAGTCTGCTACTGTGTATCGGCACTCAGAAGGACATGGGTTATAGAATCCCACCTTGGCACAACAGATTTTCTACATTATTTGATGAACCCATTTGAAGCATACAACCACCTAGTTATTTTACCTATTAAACATGTGAATACGTAAAATATTTTAATATGGGTGCATTATGCAGATATCAACAGTATTTCTAATTGAGCAAGAGTGGGATTCAAAACCCTCTCCACATTAAAATATGATCCAGGATTCCAGATCATTCTCTTTAGATACAGATTGGTCCAGGCCCGATTTGCTTGGGGTAATCAAGGCTGTGCTGTGTGACGCCAAATGTTGTACTGTATTCTCCTGTCTACAACAGTAAGATAGCCACAGTTTGTGACAGAACCATTTACCCAGTGAGTGACATTACTGGCTCCCCCTGACAACCATGCATGAATAAAACAGTGACAGCTGACAGGGCGAAATAGGGTTGACATTGGCCATCTAACCCCACTGACAGCTAGGGTAATATTATTGATTAGCAGGGAAAAGACAGGTGGTCATCAGTAGTATTGTATGTATCGGAACGGGACTATAGTTAAGTACTGTTTATTACTCAATCGACCTGCAGCCAATCAGAGGCCTCCATTTGGTCACGTGACCCCCTCATTTGCATAATTACGTAATAGGCCACGCCCCCTCATTTGCATAATTAAGTAATAGGCCGCGCCCCCTTGATCACCAGCCAATCAGAGGCTACCATTTGGTCACGTGACCCCTCATTTGCATAATAGGCCACGCCCTCTTGATCACGTGACCCTCTCATTTGCATAATAAGCCACACCCTCTTGATCACCAGCCAATCAGAGGTCGCCATTTGGTCACGTGACCCCCTCATTTGCATAATAGGCCGCGCCCCCTTGATCACGTGACCCCTTCATTGGCATGATAGGCCACAACAACATCACGTGGCTATCTTTGTTTGTAAACAACACCACGTGGCTCTCTTTGTTTGTAAACAACACCACGTGGCTCTCTTGTTTGTAAATAACACCTACTAAGTTTAGTTATAGGTGTCTAGAGCAGCAGCAGCAGCAGCAGCCGCGTCATAGGTGTCTAGAGCAGCAGCCACGTCATAGATGACTAGTGCAGCAACAGCAGCAGCATCTTCAGCAGCAGCAGCAGCGTCATAGGTGTCTAGAGCAGCAGCCGCAGTAGCAGCAGCGTCATAGGTGTCTAGAGCAGCGGCAGCAGCATCTTCAGCAGCAGCAGTAGCAGCAGCGGCAGCAGCAGTAGCAGCAGTAGCATCTTCAGCAGCAGCAGCGGCAGCAGCAGTAGCATCTTCAGCAGCAGTAGCAGCATCAACAGCATCTTCAGCAAAATCAGCAGCAGCTGCGTCATAGGTGTCTAGAGCAGCGGCAGCAGCATCTTCAGCAGCAGCAGTAGCAGCAGCGGCAGCAGCATCTTCAGCAGCAGCAGCAGCGTCATAGGTGTCTAGAGCAGCAGCCGCAGTAGCAGCAGCGTCATAGGTGTCTAGAGCAGCAGCCTCAGCAGCAGCAGCATCTTCAGCAGCAGCAGCGGCAGCAGCAGTAGCATCTTCAGCAGCAGTAGCAGCAGCAGCAGCAACATCTTCAGCATCAACAGCATCTTCAGCAAAAGCAACAGCCCGTAACTTAGCATCATGTGCATCAGCCATAGCTGTAACAGCGACACTGCGACTAGCATAAGCAAAACAGGCTATTTTTTTAGCAGCTGTACAAGCATTAATAGCATTAGCCCTAGCAGCAGCCGCAACAGCGACACTTTTAGCAGACGTTGCAGCATCAGTAGCAGCAGCATCGGTAGCAAGAGCGGAAACAGTAGCAAGAACATTAGCAGCACGAGCAGCAGCGGCGAGAGTAACAGCAGCGTTGTTAGCAGCATTGGCAACTTCGTATGCAGCATGTGTAGCACGAACAGCGATACGAGCTTCACGTTTTGCACGAGCAGCAGCAATAGCTGCAGAAGTAGCCCTCACACTTTCCAGCCACCCGTACGAATCTTGATAAAAACCAACCTCCACCTTGCTACTTGTTAACTCATCAGTAAACATGGACGTCTCCTCGTGTGGTGTTGTCGCGGCTCTGTAGTAGTGTTGGGATTGCTCACATTTGGTAGAACGTAGAGTGATTCCTGATGACGCCATGCTGAAGGTGGTAGAAGAAGTGTGTGGGACCCATGTTTCACTCTCGCTTATGTACTAGGCTCCGAGATAAGCTTCTTAACTCAAGAGGAAAACTCTCACTAGGAAGGCGACCAGCTGTCTACCTGTGTAGGTGCGGGTTCGTTACATCTTTAATCCTGTTCGACCCCCCGAGGAAATAGATGAAAAAAACAAAAGACCATCTTTCAAGCACTCGAATCCGCAGTCAGTAGGAAGCTATAAGGAGCTTAACTTGTGTTTGATTTAAGCTGTCTACCACACGCACGCGCTTGTAGTCACAGCTAGAGTGGCAGACTTCCGTCCGCCCGCTGGCGCATGACAATCGACTTTAGACACCCCCTGTAGTTTTTTTTTTTTGTTTTTTTTTGCATACACAGTTGACTAGCATCTTAATCTCTTACCCAGCTATAAGCCCATATACATGTAACGCGCATTACTCCTCTTTATTATAATTATCAGATCGATTTAAGGGTGGAAAAGGCTTAGGTGATTTAGGTCCCTCTCTAGCTGAAAACAGGATTAGACCATAGCATGTAGGCAGCCGGCCGCGTTAAACACCCCCTGTAGGTTTTTTTTTGTATACACTCTCGATCCCCTCTCTAGGTGAAAACAAAGCTTAGAAGATGCGGTGATCCGGCCACCGGCTGGCGCGTCACACCTGTCGTTAATCACCCCCTGTAGGCTTTGTATACACTCTCGATCCCCTCTCTAGGTGAAAACAAAAGCTCCCTCCACGGGCTGGCGCGTCACACCTGTCGTTAAAACGCCCCCTGTAGTCTTAGTATACACAGTTGCCCCGCCTTATCTATTCACCAGCTATAAGCCCATATACGTGTACATGTGATTTTTGATACCCTCTCTGGAATAGGGTGGGGCTCAAGGTGAAAACAAGATTAGACCATTCGCTCTCTCAGCTATATAAAGAGCCTCAATTGTTCTTGCAACAGCACTTCACCACCGGTACACTATCAGTCACGAGGCAGATGTTTGTGGTATGGGTCATACAGGTTACCTACTAATAGCGGTTTGGTGAGTAGATCACTTTTTTTCCCCTAAAAAAAACAACAAAATCCCCCCACTTATGACTCAGGTATGTATATGTAGCACTGTTAGTGTAAGTACACAGTAGAATCTACTGTACTATAGACTCAACCCTCTGAAGACGGTGGAGCACGTTAATGCGCAGGTCTGTGTCGGCGTCACTTGTTTTTTATTCTAACTAAAAAAGAAAAAAAAGTCAGAAGTCAATCTACGACCTATCAAAGACAAATTTGTGATAAGTTCAAACTAAATAAGAGACAGTTTGAGCGTCTCTTAGTCCCTGTCAAAGATGCGAATAACGAACGCGCTGAGGGCGGGGTTCAGGTCACGTATAGTTCCCCGCTCTTTCGTCAGATGGCGCCACAATAGGGGTTTTGTACATTCCTACGATGCTCGCGAACATTTCAACGCATAATGAGCTATATAGGCAACAAAGTGCGCTTCTGAATATATTAAAATATAAAAAACAATTCAATATTGTGTATTTCTGATAGTAATGAGGCAGTTTCTTTGAATACCAACTAAACTATAGCGAGATGAAAAATACCACACCATATCTAAGGCTTTATAAAAGATACATAGTCAGAAACTCTCACCGAGTCGGTAATCTGAAAAACGGATCAACTCGTTTTGACTCGTTGTGCCACAAGGGCCCCCATCCAACGGGGGCCCTTTGAGGTTAGTCTGTCAAACCACAGTGATCCATGCTGCTTAACACTAGGCGTAATTAATTACGCCCATGTTGTGCAGCATCTAACCAACTGACAGTGTCAGTTGGTTGGCCCCTCTTTAGGGGCCACACAATAAATAAAGAATAGAGGCCTAAGGGAACGTTCACAAGCGTCTCCCCTTCATACGGGGTGGGTGGGTCTTTGGGTTTAGTGACAAAACAGCGACATGTGAGTAGGAGTTTGCGTGTCAGCTCTCTTTTTTTTCTTTTTTTTTCCAAGTCTACATATTATTTATGATTAAAAAATTTAAAAAAAAAAAAACCACGATAATATAGTGCGCTGATCAAAAACTGAATAGAAAAATAACCAAAATAGGTTGGGGAAATCTCTGCTATGTAGCTGATCGGTCGTTGTCACACGGTGCAGAAAATTTCCTTTTTTTAGAAAATCTATATTAGGACCACAGACGGGGCACATGTGTCACTTGTCGAATATAAGAGATACCAATGGGCCTTGTCGAATTTAAGAACTAGGTCTTGGCCATTGTCATTGTCTATTTTGAGAAGTAGTCTTGCCCGTCTTGCCCCTTGTCGCCAACTCCCAGCACCCCCTGTGTCTCTTTGTCCATATTGGCTAAAACAGGACATTGTTGCCTTGGCTATTTTACCCCCCGTCTGGGGATCTTATTACTTAATCACCTCGTCTTGACCCTGTGGGGCAGTGGGTATATGGAATAACCGTGTCCAGGTGTACTCTATCTGACACATAACCGAAGGTTACTGAGTTATGTAATAATAACTGACCTATGAGGCCGCCAGTCAGTTTGCCGTGATTATTTTGACACACTCTCAGTTACTCGTAGGACATCTAATACATAATTAGACTCAGCATCATATAAGACAGTCTCGGCCACGCCGGCTGCATATCGGACCAGGGGGATAGTCTGGCAGCGACCCGCCACCCCGTCCACAAGCTGTGTACAGCACCCCGTTTCTCTTTGTCCATATTGGCTAAAAAACAGGGCATTGTTGACTTGGCTATTTTACCCGTCTGGGTCTTATTATTTAATCACCTCGTCTTGACCCTGTGGGGCAGCGGGTATATGGAATAACCGTGTCCAAGTGTACTCTATCTAACACAACACATAACCGAAGGTTACTGAGTTATGTAATAATAACTGACCTATGAGGTCGCCAGTCAGTTTGCCGTGATTATTTTGACACACTCTCAGTTACTCGTAGGGAATCTAATACAGTGAAACTTCGTTATAAGGAACTCTGATATAAGGAGACCTTGCTTATAAGGAGCAGATTTGTGTGGTCCCTATTCTTTCCTATACATTTATATAGTAAGAAAACTCTCTTAGAAGGAGGTGTTTTTTACCTTAACCTCTGATATAAGGAGGTAATTTTGGCTCATTTCCTTATTTTGTACGTGCAAACCTTACCCAACGAAGTTATTTCTCAGGATTACAGTCACATACTGATTAAAATTGCCCACTGCCCCATCCCATAGAGGTGGGGAGAATACATTTGTAGCTTCCCTAGGGAGGAAGGGAGATCAAAAGCTCCATGAATGGGATCTAGAAGGAGTTTTGACTTGAAATAATACACACACCCATCTGAATTGCATTCAAATCAAGTCTATAAGGGTATAAGAGACACAGGTAGGGAGTGTTCTGTTGCTGGACCTTTATAAGGCTGACCTTGCTTATAAGGAGACCTTGCTTATAAGGAGCAAATTGCACTGGTCCCAACGTCCTCCTTATAACGAAGTTTTACTGTACATAATTAGACTCAGCATCATATAAGACAGTCTCGGCCACGCCGGCTGCATATCGGACCAGGGAGATAGTCTGGCAGCGACCCGCCAGCCCGTCCACAAGCTGTGTACAGCACCCCGTGTCTCTTTGTCCATATTGGCTAAAAAACAGGTCATTGTTGACTTTTGGCTATTTTACCCGTCTGGGTCTTATTATTTAAATCACCTCGTCTTGACCCTGTGGGGCAGTGGGTATATGGAATAACCGTGTCCAAGTGTACTCTATCTAACACATAACCAAAGGTTACTGAGTTATGTAATAATAACCGCCCTATGATCCTATGAAGTCGCCAGTCAGTTTGCCGTGATTATTTTGACATACTCTCAGTTACTCGTAGGGTATCTAATACATAATTCGACTCAGCATCATATAAGACAGTCTCGGCCGCGCCAGCCGCATATCGTACCAGGGGGATAGTCTGGCAGCAACCCGCCATCCCGTCCACAATCTGTGTACAGCAGTCTGGACCAGACCACCAACTCTGGGTATAGCATTCGGGATGACTGGAGCAAGACTGGATCTAACCCTTTAATAGTCGCATAGCGCTTTAATGTGCAGTGCCCGTTGTCGTCATAAGCCATGAATGCAGCACTCAGAGTTCCTCACCAGGGCTGCATGCATGCATACACTGACATATCGACAAAGGGCGTAGCGCATTAAAGCACTATGCTACCTTTAGCATTAAAGCGCTGAGGGGTTATTTGTTGATAGTGTAGAACCAATATCTGTCTAATTAAACCCCTTATCAGTGCTGTTTTTTTTTTCACATACAAAAGAATTAGGTAATGGCACTCCGCCATGTATTGGATAACCACTGCAGCACGACTCTGAAAAGCGGTGGCGGTGAATTTCCATTTAGATCCTGAAAAGGGGGGCGGTCAGATGTCGTCAAGGCCCTGATAAGTAGGGCAGTTAAAATCATATGATTACATTGAGCTAATTTTCTTGCAGAAAGGAATGAATAATTGTATTTGTATAAAATTCACACACACACACACACACACACACACCCACCCACACACACACACACACACACACACACACCCACACACACACACACACACACACACACACACAGACAGACAGACAGACAGACAGACAGACAGACAGCACACAGGACACCTGATGACCTCCACACGATGACCTGATTGCCCTTCCTAAAGGTAGACCTTCCTCCATGCAGACTTGCTGCTTGACTTGTTCCACGCACTGGTGGATGAGCTGATCGCGAACCACGCACTGGCGGATGAGTTGATCAGTGACGTTCGCGATCACCTCATCCACCACACCCTCTGCTTCAGCAGCAGTCCGCTGTCTCTCCTCTCTCTGTAGCGCGGCTACGAACTCCTTCTCCACGGCCGCATCGATCATAGATCGAGAAACAGCCACGAAGTTCTGTCTCTCCGCCTCCTCTCTCTGTAGCGCGGCTACAAATTCCTTCTCCACGGCCGCATCGATCATAGATCGAGAAACGGCCACGAAGTTAACTCGGTGAGCCATTTTGTCGAACTGACTTCCTAGCCGCCTGAGAGATGCTGATGTCACACTATTTTTGACGACGCTATGACGCGCACGAGGTAGACAGGCGACGTCGTTTCACTTCCTTATTTGGAGTTTGGGACCTTGTGACACCGAAGTCATACCGTACGGTCGCGATATAGCAACTAGTGTTGAAAGCGCGCCGTTCTTGTATAAGCGCCGGAGTATAAGAGCCTCCAAATGTTTTTTCTCAAGCACTAAAATCGCGACTTTGAATAAGCGCCAGCGCCTGGCTTGTATATAGCTCCTGAGTAAGAACTTCACGGAATTGAAAAGCGCTCCCTCAGAGCCCTTAATCGCGACAGTACGGTACAAATCTGATGTCAACCCGCGCCAAAACTAAAAAGGGTGTTCCGGTCACACGTACCTACGACGAGCGACCTTCAGCTATCACCACGTGAAGAGTTGGAAATAAATTTTGTACGGCAAGAAAACTGAAAACTGATAACGATTCCATTAGATAAGTATTTGGTTCCAATCTATGGCGAGATATTTCCACCAGAGCGATTGATTTATATGTCTGTAAGGTTCAGCTCTCCAACACTCTCCAATATCCGCCGGTGCACGACGGCCGCCGCCCATAATTAGTGACAACTAAACTTCTGCTGGAGAGTGAAAGTTACGTTGAGTCTTGAGGTGGGCAGAAATACTATCTGCCGCAGCCTGATTTTAGTTCCACGCTATTTAGATAACCGCCCCATTTAAAATCTCTCTCTCGATCCTAGAAAAGGAAAAAAAGGCTAGAGTTTATCATGGACGCGTCTCAGTTTTAGTCAAGCCGTAAAGTGAAGAACCCGAGCTTGTACATATACCCACGTGAGGAGTGACATAGCGGGGCGTTCAGTTAGTACTGAGTCTATAGTCAAGGTCAAGTTCCACTCTCTAAACAGAGCTTTAGCGACTCCGTCATCTAGACCGCGCGCGCGCGATTTTTTTTTGCTGAAGCAGCTAATCGATGGAAACGTAGAGAAGACGTACTCGATCAAAAACTGCTTCAGAGGCTTGTTATCAGGTATTATCAGTTGAATCAAAATATTTCAAAACATCCAGAAAAGCAGAATGACATGTCCTACGGGCTACAGCCGGGCACTGACGAGCAGACGCCGCTGACGTCATTTCAATCAGGTCACAGGGCTTTTTAGACACCTTTTCTGTAAGACCCGTCTCATACCTTAGTATATAATACCGTAAACGCCGGTGATTAGTATATGATCACATTGGCAGTCGCGGATCCGCGAAGAGGCTGGATAAGCAACGAGCGGACCCGCGACTACAATGTGACATAATCTTACCATGCGCTTTTGTTTTCTTTTTGTTTCTATTTACAACAGCAAACATTTCAAACAGCCTATTGTTTTTTTTAAAATGATGAAAAATCGGCCCAAAAAAAAGTAAACATTTTAGAGCTAAATTTGTGGAGGATAGCCGGACATGCTGATGTCACTAGACCCCTAAATTTGATATGGTGACATGGTCATTTTCTTAAAAATCGATACGACGACACGGACATGGACATCTAAGTGACATGGGCCATGGGGCATTTCTTGAGTCCGACATGTGACATGGACCATGGTGACATGAGGAAAAAAAAATGTTCGAAGAGTGCATCAGAAAAAGTACCATTTCAAACCTAAGCATTTCGCAAAATTTTTTTTTTTTTCTTGGATGGTACCCGGCTTTGCGGTGTCTGGGTCCTTAAAAATGTACCAGAATGCTCAAATTCGGGTTCTAAATATTTTCAAAAAACGTTTTCTCCCTTAGTGACGTGTGACACGGGCATTTCTTAAATTCGACATACGGCTGCATGGGGAGGACCCACCCGTCAAGGGTCCCATGATGACTCATACCCGCCGCGTTCAGTCAATCAACCGAGATCTTTTTCTGTGGTGGTGTAGAAGGATCTCCCCCCTGAGGTTACAAAGTCACCTCTTTATTTAAGGGGCTACGGGCCGCAAAGTCGCTTTCGCAAAGTCGCAAGAAATATTCAAGTCAAAAAGTCAAATTTATCAACTATCAGCACGGTCGTTTGAAAGTCATCAAGTCACCGAAAAACTCCTCTACAGTCACCTCCGACTCGCCTCCTCCCTACCCCCCTAAAGGGGGGTAGAGAGGAAGCGAATCCCTAGAGATCAGATAATTTTTTTTTTCTCCCGAGCAGACCCCAAAGGCCCCCCCTCCCCCCCAAGTGCCCGCCCACCCCATAAATAGTGCCCCCCTCCCCCCCTCCCCTCCCCATGCATCTTAAAGTGCCCCCCTCCCCCCCTCCCCTCCCCCCTTATAGAAGCCTCCCATTAGCTAGTCCAAGTCATGTGACCAAAAGGGGAGCGTGGTCTGTCTATTGTCTATATTATGCAAATGAGGGAGGGGGTCAGGTCACGTGACCAAGGGGGTGTGGCCTATTTTCCAAATAAAGAGCGCTTCCGGTCACGTGACCAAGGGGGTGTGGTCCTATTATGCAAATGACGCAGTCACGTGATCCATTATTATGCAAATGAGGGAGTCACGTGACCAAATGGAAGCCTCTGATTGGCTGGTGATCAAAGGGGCGTAGTCTACTATGCAAATGAGGGGGTCACGTGATCAAGGGGGCGTGGCCTATTATGCAAATGAGGGGGTCACGTGACCAAATGGCGGCCCCTGATTGGCTGGTGATCAAGGGGGCATGGCCTATTACGTAATTATGCAAATGAGGGGGCGTGGCCTATTACGTAATTATGCAAATGAGGGGGTCACGTGACCAAATGGAGGCCTCTGATTGGCTGCAGGTCGATTGAGTAATAAACAGTAGTTAACTATAGTCCCGTTCCGATACATACAATACTACTGTCATCATTCTTAATGCATTGGACTGCTAGGGCTGTCAATTCTGTCACAATAAGGACCAGCAGACATTGGTCTCTACTGGAAAGCTATGGCTGTGTAGAGTCAACAGGTCCTGGTATGAGAAATCAGTGTGGTTGCTGGTAATTTTGACAGGTCCAAAGGTTATTCCGGGATCTAGAAGCATATCGGATGTATATGACTCTGACAGAATCCCCTTAGAGGCTGCCGTCTTGTCCCCCAGTAGCCATTGCTATGCAGGAAGTTGGCTCTGTATGACACTTTAAACATTGCTGTAGAGATATACAGTAGTGTGCAGCAATTCACCAAAACATTTTCAAACAGCAATTATAGAAAATATGTGCAAAATTTGCAGGGTATTATCATTATAATAAGGCTGCAATATACAGTTGAATTACTTAGAAAGTAGAAGTTGGTTCCCTAAGTCTTTGAGACAGCCTCCAGCCCCTGTAAGACCCTTTAATGATGGCAAGATGCTCTAATGCATCATGCCCTTACTTGTCATGATGCATGAATGCAGCCCTGGTGAATAACTGGCCAGGCCCTACCCATGCCGACCCTACTGGGTTGAGATACTCCTGAAGGATTGGCATGATGTACTTATGTAGCACTGGGTCTGCATTAGTGCATCATACTGACAAAAGTCATCTTTTATAGACATCCATCCTTAAAGGGTTAAGGCTGCTGCCTCTTCCCATGATCGAAAGATGCTCAAATATTTACAGGACCCTCCCCTGCATCAGCACAGTCTGAATGTCAGATCACTGTCACAGGGGGGCTGCTACTGTTGTTCCCGTTGTGGCTGTTTTCTGCTTTGTTCTCTATGAAGTCTCCTGGGCCTCACTGCTAGCATATGGCACCAGCAGCGGCAGTGGCATTGGACGCTGCATATTGTAGTCTTGCATATTGTAGATACAGAAGTGAAGAATTGTGAAGAATTGTAGCAACTTATGTATAAATTGAACTTATGTATGAATAAACAGTGCTGGCACCGTTGCAAAAACAGGTAGAGAGATACAAACACAACCAGGAGCAACAGGAATGGACCAAGGAGACATGAGAGTTGAAGCTTAAATGAAAATAAGAACCAAAAAGAGAGAGAGAGAGAGAGAGAGAGAGAGAGAGAGAGAGAGAGAGAGAGAGAGAGAGAGAGAGAGAGAGAGAGAGAGAGAGAGAGAGAGAGAGAATGAAGAGAAGATTGTTGGTTAAAAGGGGGAAAAATTAAAAGAAGAAGGTATCCGGGTATGCTATATAGGGAGAGAGACAAATGGAGAGCAATAGGGGTAGGACAGGGAAAGAGATACACAGAAATGCCCTATATCCTCATCCTAATTAATGACACAGCTGAGTGGAGAACATTGTACAATCAATCTGTCCCTACAGAAAGGTACAGACAGCTCACTGAGCCGCTCCCTTCATGCCTCATCACCCCCTCACCCTGAGCTGCTTACACACAATGCCTCCACCCCCATCAAGAGCTGCTCACACACTGGATCTCTGTGCTACATCTAAGAGAGCTTGCCATATAGGACAACAAAGGGGAAAAGTATTTACAATAAACAACAAAGGCACCTTAATGCCAATAAGAGGTCAAGGGAAGACACATTTTTTCATGCTGATTTTCTATGCCATATAAGAAATGGGTTGAGCAACTAGCACAGCAAAGTGAACCAGTATACATCGAACAGGCAATGGGCCCCAGGATATTTGAGCTGAAAACTCTGTTATCAAAAGGTTGAGGAAAGATTGTACATATCTTAACCCTTATCTTACTACCTGGGGTCCAAACGGACCCCAGGCATCTAATTTCTTGTAAAAAGCATAGAAGTAGTGTTCCAAACTTCACCAAATGTTATCTAATTGTCACAAATATTGTTTTATTTGAAATGTCTGAATATCATAATGCAGAGCCCCAGGAATTTTTTCTGGAAACAATAATCCTCTGGGGTCCACAGGGACCCCAGTCAAATGCAATATAAAATCATATATGTGACTCAATCCAGCATAATAGACCCTATGTCGCACTAGCGCGAGCCGTGAAAAAGGGGTCTGAAGGGTAAAACATGTATTTTACTGAAATTAGGTTTTCAATGGATTTGTTTGATTTATACTGTTATCATGCCATTCCCTGAGTTTTAAATCCATTTGAAATTCCTAACAGTGTTAATTTCACATTTTAAGAACCCCTACATGGATGTTTTGTCAAGAACAAAGGCTGTCGAGACGGTATACACGATGCATTTTCCGTCTATTTTGTTGCTCTGTCAGAACCCCCCATCCCGGGCCCCATGCCCGTGTTTGGCATGCTTTTGTGTGGCGCGGACTCTTCTACCCAATGGCAGGCTCTCTTACAATCGTAAGTTGTCAGTCAGCCAATCACAGGGTGTTTTTCAAATGCCTTTGGATCGCATCAGACCAAACAATCCCTTGACAACACATCACGTGACACAAATGCGACCCGCTGATTGGCCGAGCGCCCAGCGTCCTCTTCTGGTTTGAGTTGTTTACCACAAGTCGGCGGCAAGAGACAATTTTGGTAACGGGTGTATTTTCATGTTTAAACACAGAATTATTATCAATTATTAACCCAAACAGTGTATTTTGAATACGCAAACATTCAGGACATGAAATGGCTGAGTTGGACACAGTGGCCAATGCCCTTAACGCCATAACTAAGGCCAACTTAACAACCGCTGTTGCCGAGCAGGGAGTATGGCGTCAGCTTGTGAACGATTATTTCCTATTCCCCGAGAATTTTGATGATTCTGAGGATTCTGATCAGGATAGTGAGTCTGATACTGAGGAGAATGATGGAGAGGATGTTGCAGAATCATCAGATGAGGAAGATCTCCCTCTGGTTGTTCCAGATCCGGTACAACAACTTCAGGATGAAGAGAGCACAAGGTGTGCCAATTTTAGGTGAGTGGCAAAAACCACATGGTGTTCTGTTCGATGCACCCTTTAGTTACCCCTCATTAGTTTTAAGTTTGTGAATGAATTAAATCAATACCAATATATATATTACTAATTAGTGCACTTTTGCATTGGTCTGGAATATTGTATCTGTTTTTAATTTACAATTCAGACCTACATAGATCCCAAAAATTATAATTATGTGCATTCATTGTGACTAGGCTTTTTAAAATGTCAACTAATATTTCTGTTTTATACTCTGTTCATAATGTATACTTTTGCACTAACTCTCCTTATTTCTGGTCAACAGTTGTAAGTGTCAATATGGGGACAACAATTCACCATGCAGTACAATGTTCACGCCAGATGAGTTCAGAGAGCGACGTGAAGAGGTCGCCCAGCTGAACAGAGGTAAGCTGACTAAAAATTAATAACTATAGAAATAATTCTTTTACACTTTGTTCTAAAGAGTTGGTTACTACATCACTAAATATGTGCATTTGATTTGATTTGACCCACATTGAGTCTTATTTCTCATGTCTATGATTATAATAAAAACAAAAACAAAAAGTTGTTATTAATTCTACTTGACAGCCGAGCTGGATATGCTGCTACTGGGGGTGATGGCTTCATCAACAGATAATAGCGCAAGGCTTTCTACATGGAAGAAGGGTGAAAAAGGAAAAAAGGACCGTGAGCGAACTCGGACATATTATAGACTAGGCAATAAACAGGTTTGCCAGTGTACGTTTGCATTCTTCCATTGGTAAGTACACAGTCAAGTACAACTACATTGTACCGGGTACCAAAAGCTTTTTTTTCTGAAATCTAACGCTTGTTCTCACCAATTTTGACATTTTTTGGAAAATTTGCTTTTTTTCAATTTTGAACTTTTTTCTCGCCAATTTGGCCATTTTCAGGAAAATCTCTTTTTTTTCCTTTTTTTTGGGGGGGGGGGGGGGGGGCATGATGCATGAATGAAGCAGGGCTGCATTCAAGCATCATACCCACCCAACATGCATCATGATCACCAAGGTTGATGCTTCAATACAGCCCTTGGGTGTTACTTTAACAGGGCTGCATTCAAGTATCATGCCAACCCTACATGCATCATGATTACCAAGGATGATGCTTGAATGCAGCACTGGAGTGTTACTTGGCAGGGCTGCATTCAAGCATCATGCCAACCTTCATGCAACATGAGTACCAAGGATGTAACATTGACCCTCCCATTCATTGTTGGCTCTTGGTCAAGGAGCTGTGATTGGCCAGAAGTAGGTCCAACTGACAGGTTACGACCCAGTTTTATTTGTGTCAAGCCAGAGGGTGTGTCTAGGCTACAGCAACCTACCGGTATCTTTTAGGCTATAGGAACATACCCGTATATTCTAGCCTATAGCAACATGCCTATTTTTTCTAGGCTATAGCAACATATCAGTATGTTGTAGGCTATAGCAACAATACGGTCTGTTGTAGGGTATAGAAACATATCAGTATAATGCAGGCTATAGTAACATACCGGTATCTTATAGGCTATATATGTATCAACCCATTGTTGCTATCTGCACTTTAAACATGACATGAAGTATGCATGAGTATTCTTTAGATCTACAATGAATACAATGCTTAAAATTTTCATTTTTCTTTTTCAGCATCAGTAAGGGCAAACTGAAACGTGTGCTTAAGTGGTATGTGGCCAATGGTGTGGTTACACGTAGAATACGTGCTGGAGGCTTCAGGAAAACGGGCAAATCTTTGGACCTGGATGATACTCAAAGAGTTCTCGCCTTTATCAAATCCCATGCTGAGACACAGGCCATTGCTCTTCCAGGCAGAATACCAACTCACAAGAGAGATGATATACTAATTCTCCCCTCCTCTGACACCAAAGCTGACATTTACAGGTTGTATGAAAAAGCCATGGCAGATGTCCAGCAGAGGGCAGTTGCTCTGTCTACTTTCAGGAGTTTGTGGCGAAAGCTCCTCCCAGGAATAGTTTGTGCAAGGCCCATGACTGATCTCTGCTGGGAGTGTCAGAGGAACAACAGAGACATTCACCGGTCTAGCTGTTTCCCAGAAGAGGTCAAGCAGGCAAAGTTAAAAAAACAAACACATCATTTACAGGTAGTAGGGAAGGAAAGGGCCTACTTACAGCAGCTGGTAAAGAAGGCAAAGGAGGATTATAAAGCAGCTGGTTCTCCTGCACTTGGCCCTCATCCACCATGTAGTACAGACTATCGGGTGCATGTTAGCTTTGACTATGCCCAGCAAGTGCACCTGCCCTCTTACCCCATGCAGCCAGGACCACTCTACTTTCTAGTGCCAAGAAAGTGTGGCATCTTTGGTGTCTCTATGGAAGCAGGACCAAGCCAGGTTAACTACCTAATAGATGAGTCTCATTGCAGTAGTAAGGGATCCAACGCTGTGATCTCATATCTCCACCATTATCTCGAGAACTACTCCCTGGGCCCCAAGAATTTGGATCTCCATTGCGACAATTGCAGTGGTCAAAATATAAACAAATTCATGTTGGCGTACTTGATGTGGCGATGTTTGACTAGGCTCAACATGTCCATCACTCTCAACTTCCTGATCACAGGTCACACAAAATTTGGTCCAGACTGGTGTTTTGCCATTTTGAAACAGAAATTTAGGAAGTGTGACGTTTCCAGTCTGGAGGACCTTATGGAAGTTGTCCGTCGAAGCACCCTGGAAGGAGTCAACATCCCACACTTAGTGGGGGATGAGAAAGGAAACTGTTCAGCCCCTACTTATGACTGGAAGACTTTTCTAGCCCCTTTCAGCAAGGCAGTGAATGGCATTAAGGAGTACCATCACTTTGAGTTCAGCCATGAATACCCGGGTAGGGTTGTCATAAAGAAAGTGGTCGACGATGAAGAACCTGTGCTCTGCAACATCTTGACAAAGGAAGTAGCAGATGTTCCCCGGGGCAACCCTGCCATCATCCCCTCCCCAGGATTGCCTGCCTATAGGCAATGGTACTTGTTTGAGAATATCAGAGACTTTTGTACCAATGCCACAAGAGATATCACCTGTCCAAAGCCAACAGTACCAAAGCCTGGGTCAGGTATAGGAGAACACACCAATGACACTGACACCCATCAGCCAGGACAAGAGCTAGAAGAACAGCAACTTAGAGGGAGAGGCAGAGTTCGTGGCAGGGGTAGGGGCAACAGCCAACAGGCAGAACAAGTGGAACTCACAGGCAGGGGTAGAGGCAGGGCCAGAGCCAGAGGCAGAGCCACAGGAAGAGGCAGAGGCAGGGGTGTCGGTGAACAGGCAGACCAGGAGGAACTCAGAGGTAGGGGAAGGGGCAGAGGTAGGGGCAGAGGTAGGGGAAGGGGGCAACAGCCAGGACAACAGCAGCCTAGAGGGAGGGGCCGACCTAAAGGTGCTGTTTCTCGGAAAAGAACAAGGAGCCCTTCATCTGCAGAAGACTCTGATGACGAGGTGTGGATTGCAAGTGATTCTGACTAGAACTCCCTCTTTTCGTACCATAACGAGTTATGCCATGAACTTGGATATCACATATTCTATTATGATGTTGTGTTGTTAATATAATCATAATCTGCTACTGGTTTAGGGTGTAATGATGATACACAATCAGCAGCGACCATGGATATATATTATGACCTGGAGAAATAATGTGACATGAACATGGAGGACCCCACCCACTGCACTTGGATTTTACCTATCAAATTATCTGTGTACAATGCTCACATAATGTGAAAGGACTTTCAGGACTTAACAGACTACATTTAATAGGTTTTGGAACTGTTAGTTGTCCCTAAACTACACCAGGAACAGGTATTGTGCATCTATAATTATTCCACTAAACCACTAACTCTGTCATTTTTCCAGGAAACTGAACGTGTTTTTGAACGATGTTGCATGAATAAAAATATTTCCCCAAAGAGACCAATCTTTTAGTATGTAGTAGATATAACCATCGGGAATGCCTGGTAACAATTTCAGATTGATATCTCAATTCTAGATACCCGTTGCTAAGGTAACCAATGAGTGATATGCTCAGAACAGAAAAGGCTAGATGAGATCCTATACATCTGTCCATAGTGCTAGCCTATGACCTACTGAAAATGTATAAAATCTGATTAAAATATGTGTCCCTCACATAGAAAAGACTTTTATTCAAGTACAAGTTGCCAAGTTTGAACTTCTGGAGGCTAAATAAAGAATTGGAGCCATCTAACTGGTTTCTCTGCAGCATGAATAAGGTCTAACACAGTGCTGGGGTCCGTACAGACCCCACCCAAAATGACACGTTTTGTTGATTTATGGAAAAATGACCCAGGCTTTTTCCATGAAATTTGGTAGGCATGTAGTTATATGGGGTATCTACCATATAAAACAGAAAAAAACACATTCGGTCACTGTACTTTTCGATTGACAACATTTTGTCATTTTTTAATTTTTTTCTTCTAGGAATTAAGTGTTAAATAGACATATCAAAACTGATGACAATAACATAATTACCACTTGTAAAGCTGCTTAATATCCTAGGGAATGACCATGCAAAAGATGAAGTTTGTATCTTTCACCATCATTGTGTAGGAACCTTTTTTAGTCTGGGGTCCAGTTGGACCCCAGGTAGTATTAAACATGATTTTTTTGACGTAGTATGATAAGGGTTAAGATTGAGTTAGGATTAACTTCTTGGTATTTCTTCCGATTGTACTTTAGTATAAGGGTTCCTCAAGATGAGTTTTTTGAATGATGTAGGAATTTAAATAATGCTGTCCATTCCCATAATATCTGTTTGTCTTATACATCAGAGAAGAATATGAGCCTTATCCTGATTTTTGAGGTTCCCACTCCCTTTTGTTAAACCAACACTGGAGCACAGACTGATGTACATGGCTTTGTGATTGGTCGCTTGAGAGGCACTTTGTGATAGGTCCATTTTCAGCAGAGAATAGGGCTGCACAAAAAATCATGCAATGGCATTTGGTGTGGCATTGATCTGCATAAGTGGTCACGCAGGGCTCCAGGGATGTTAAGTCTGTACTTTGTCCTTGCGCCTCTGTTACACAGAGTAGTCTTGTAGAGTCTCACAGTGTATATTCCTTATTGAAAGCATACTTTTCATTCTCCTTTGTGATCATCACACAATTCACAGGGTAGTTTCATAAAACCAGATGAATAACTCCCTGGTATTGTGTCAATCCTAATAATGGGGGAGTGAGTTAACTCAATCAGGATTAAGTTACTAGCTAATGCTATATTCCAGCATATGCTGCCACTGACTGAATTTATATGCCATCCTATATGCAATCCTATTGTCAAGTACAGCTCTACATAATGAGACCATGGTACAATGTGCGTGCATATTGCAGTTCAATATTGCGGCTGCACGACAAAGGACAAGGTGCATTGAAACAGCGTGTTGTCCTTAGAGCAGTCAATATCATATCAAGCCTTTCACAAAATCACTCAATATAATGAGATCATCAGACCGTTTCATTGTGGACCCATAATGGACAGAGCTGTTGTATTTCCTGCAACATGAGCAAATATAATATTGTGCTCACTGTGAAATGACGAGAGACAGAGTCAAATAAAAAGAGACAACTTCCATCTATGTTAGAACAATTAGCACAGGGCAGTACAGCTTATAGCCTCTATGTAATGGATTCCTGCAGTCAATGTTGGTGTTGTTTAGGTGTCACTTCAGCACTAAGGGATTCTATCTTGAATGAGGTCATCTTAAAGAAGGATACATTCAGGGTTGAGGCGACAGAATGAAATTGGGCCAACTGTTCACTACACTTCAAAGACTGGCATTTATTCAATATGGCATATATTGAGTGAGTTTGCCCAGTAAACAAAAAACGTTATACAACCTTTTGTAACGTTATTTGACATATATAATGTTTCTCCAAGGCTTCTTACTATGGCATAACGTTATAAACAGTTTTAGAAGGTTATTATGACGTAAAATAACTTTTTTGTTAGCTGGGTATCCTGTCATTGTTGGAAAAGAAAATAATTATCAACCATCAGTTCATTTCACTTCTGGGTTGTTTTTCTTGCAAGATAAACATGTTTACTCTAACAAAATAATGAAGTGAGACATTGTTATGTTTCACCAGGCAATTTTTGATTGAAAAATGGATGGACTGCACCAGGGATGTTTACCCTAGGGAGTTGTGGCTTTCATCATGCATGTAAAATCAATGATTTCTGTGCAGTGTCATGTTGTCAGGGTTCCATACTCTCAGTACAGAAATACCACAACTTGTAGAAGCTTGGAGGGAGCTGCTCCTAGATATTGCAGGGGGCAGGCTGGGTGATGGGGAGTAAACCCTTTAAGGTCATGCCTTTACAACCTGGTTGTGGCCAGCTGATAAGGAAATTGCACTTGCAAGTAGTGAACCATGGAATAACTGCAGAGAGAGTAGGAGGGTGGGGGAGGAAAGGATGGGGATAGAAAGAAACCAGCAGAAATTGGGAGCGTGAAAAGAGATGGGAGCGGAAAAGGAGGAAGAATTAAGAGATGACTGGCAGGAAAAGAGCATACATAAATATCTACATAAGATCTGATAACATCTGACTCCCGTCTGCCTCCTGAGGCACAATGCATATACTACAAACACAGTCTGTGACAATATATACACTCAAACTCAGCTCTGCTGCTGCCCCTATAACCTGCAACCCCTGCAGACTGACTAGCATATGTGATACAAGACCAGCTGCCTACACCCCTATCGAGGCATACAGGCCTGTCCCCCCTGTAGCTACGAGACCTGGGACCAAGGCATAAAAAAGTGCCTTAGCAATGCCTTGACCAATTCCTGACCCAGATACGGACACAGACAATATTTGCATTACAGATCGTGACTTCCGCTAACTGCAGCTATGAGAACCTTTGGAGTGAGGCCTGGAACTGTGACATGAATACAAGTTGTAAAGGCTGCTGCTGTATCAAGGGTGTAATATAGACGACTGGCTATTCATAGGGAAGGCATGCCTTGAAGGACATCTATAACCATTCTACTCTGAATACATATATTCATATGATGTGAATATACGCATTTAGACGCTTCAATTATCTTCATGATGGTCAAGTATTAAAATATACTAAGATGTTAGGATATAACTAGCTTTAAAAGAAGAGAAAGATACTATTAGGTCTAGATGCAGTAAGGAAGAGTTTACACATCACAGGAGTGTAGAATATATAACATGGTTTCAAGCTGTCTTTGTTCTAATTATTCTCATTGATAGTCAGAAAGAAAGAAGTAGAAGTGATGAGTTAGAGATAGTGAGAGAAAATAAGATGGAAAAGTACAGTCAGGGAGGGGTTAATGCTGCAGTCTGTGTGCGTCTACAAGTCTGGTGTCTCCTGATGAGGCCCAATCCTCCTACTACTACAGTGTTCCTATCTTATCTCAATGCTAGAGACTGTACAGTCACCCAGATACCAGGCTGATAAGGCACCCCATGGTGGCAGACAGCGGAAATTACATCCACTATCATGATAAGGGAGGGTGCTGCAGGAAATATGATTTATTATGCAAGAGTGAGTCTCGGTACCAGTGTGGAACAAGCAACTTTTGCCGAAACAGATAAAGTGGATGGCTACTCTATGGTTACTGTTAAGGGAGGTGGTATTAGAGAGAATATAGACTATTACGATGAGGTTTATAGTCTGTAACAATATTGGGGTAGGTAGAAAGGGGATGGTTTTTTTTGCAGTTGGTAGAGGTGAGGGAAGGAGCCAAGGTATTGAGTAATTTTTATGATAATGATTCACCATCAGATTTAATATAGTCTACACAGTAAGGAGGGGGAGGGAGGCAAGGAGGCAAGGAAGAAGAATGACTTTATTATCATAATACCATCTCTGAGCAGTGCTTTCACATCGGCAATGGAGCTGCAACCTATCCTGTACATCCCTTCCTGATGCCAAAAGATGCTCAAATATTTACAGACCAGTCCCATGCATCAGCACTGTCTAAACCCCTGAGAGCAGTCACCAATATGCTGCTGCTGTCCTTTCCATTGTGGCTCTACTTCTTTTGTCTTTTGTACAGTCTGGATGTCTTTCTACCAGAATGAGACACAATACTAGTTTTGTTGGACAGGGGAATAAATTTGTCAGTAGAGCATAGTTGCATTCAAGCTATGTAGATTGTGGGCTATCTTAAGTGAAACGTATTCATACTGTATGAGAAATAAAATGTTTATGTATAGAAGAAAATTTGGATTCCAAAATTCTAACTCCTTCCAGAAAGGAGTTTAGTGAAATTATGTTGACCAAATAATATCCATGACATTTGGGAAATTGGTGAGTTGCATATCAGCATTACTTTATGAAAAGAATACGTCCTTAAATACTAGTTTGTATCAATATAGCCATTTTCATCTACTGGCAGCTAATTTATGGAACTAAGTTTGAGTCTACCATTGGAGATTTCTACCCCTCAGAAAGGAAAATTGCGATGTCTACCTTTGCCTCGGGTTAGATCTAACCCAACGCCACCCTTACCCTTGGATCCTTCCCAGAATACCACTTTCCTACCCTAACAAGGGGCACCAGGTGCCGGTCCAGACCCACACAAGTGGCCAGATCTGATTACTACGTGCTAGTTTTAGATTGAAACCCTCCCAGGACTAGAGACCACTGAGGCCTGTCTGGGAGAAACCATGTGCCCTGACTACACATTGCCAGCTGGTGTGGTGGGGCAGAGCATACTTGGTGCTGCATACTGATTAAGCGATGAGGGGGAGAGTTGTAGAGAGGGAGGAGGTAGGAGAGAAAGAGAGTAGATATGGAGATAGAGAGACAGATAGGCACATAGATACATAGAAGGAGAGAGAGAGAGAGAGAGAGAGAGAGAGAGAGAGAGAGAGAGAGAGAGAGAGAGAGAGAGGGATGTATAGACAGTTAAATATACGGCCAAAAAGACAGACAGAAGTTGCATATAGAAACAGACACATAGGGACAGAAAAAGAGGAGGGAAAGAAGGAAAAAGGGAAAGAGAGGAATGGAACAGTGACAATGAGAGCCTGTAGACAGACAGAAGGAGAGATGGGGAAAAGGAAAGGGACACAGCTGAGAGAGCTGCTTGAAGCCCTTGTCATAGACTAAATCCTTAATCTCCTTGTCCTTCACAGTACTAATCAATAACAAGGCTGAGTGGAGAATGTTATACAATCAATTTGCTGCTACAGAAAGGTGCAGACAGCTCACTGAGCCGCTCCCTTCATGCCTCACCACCCCCTCACCCTGAGCTGCTCACACACCAGCTCCTCATTCTAATTTGCATGCCCCTTAGAGTTGTATATGCACATTTTAAGCATAGACTGTAGAAAACGAGGATGTGTGTGTCCATGAACCACAACTATATGCACAATATAAGCATAGGACAGGGAAGGGAACCAGGGTAGAATAACCAAATAATGAGCCCAGAACTTTAATCATCACGCTCCAGGTTTCTCATTTGTTAAACACTATCCCTGACAAGAGAAAGGCCACTTAATGGGCACTTTGTTATTGGTCCACCAGCAGCACACTATAATCACTATAAGGCATCAATCTGTCTAAGTGCTCATGCAGGGCGCACATAATATTTCCGCCCATGATAATCTAGACCTTAATGGCCTACTACATGCTTTAATGCAGTATATCTTTTGTTGTAATGATACATAAATGCAGCCCTGGTGAGGAAATCTGTTAAGCATAAATTCACAGAGCCTAAGGGGCTGACATAATTCATGGTTGAAGTCCTGGTGAGTAGGGCTGTATACACACACTATATGGTCCTTAAATGGCACACATTGAAACCATTGCACTGTGTTCTTGAATATTGCATGAGCCGCTAAATTCCCTGCAGTCAACAAAGGAGAGTCCTTAGAGGCCTGGATAAACCGGCCAATATAATAACAGAGAAAGTCCACAGTGACTTCACACACATCAGACAATGCTATTGCCATTCCAAGGCTGCTATATCCCCCCCCCCCCACTATTAGCAAATGCAACAATATGCTGAGGGAGAAATGAACAGACAGAAACATAATATGACAACTTCTGTCCGTGTAGACAATGAGTGTGACACAGCACTGTTAATAAGCTCTGGTTGACTCCAGCATTGAATATAGGCCTATTTAGGGTGGCAGTTCTATTGTTAACTAGACTTCCATTTCCAGTAATGAGAGTCACACAGTGTGCTTACCATAAACTAACATAACAATTGAAAACTTGATTCCTGTTAACTTTTACTAACCAGATGCTCTAGATTTACCATAGGCTTAACTTAACATGGAGATCTATGTTCATCAGTAAACAGAGGGAGTAAAAGAGGGGAGGGGAAAGGGGGACGGAGGAATGGTAAGCAGGTGGTTACAGTCTGTATCACAAACAGGCAGCCATCAAAGTGGCATTAGAACCAAGAACCCCATCATTGAGAGAGTTAGGAGATGGTAATGTGAACCATGAAGAAACCATACTGTGTAAGTGACTGCTGAAGGAAAACAACCTTAAAAAACACCAATAAAAAGCTGTACAGTGTTAAATTGGTGCAGGTGCAGGCAGTGGTAAATCAGGCCGGAAGGCGCTGCCTGAAATTTAGATTCAACAGGGGTAAATAAGTCTGAATGAGGCAATGTGTTTAGTGGGGCCTGAGTATGCACACAGGAACCTGTAAGCATTGGGAACAGCTGCTTTTAGGTTATATAGTTTCTATAGCAGGCAATTTGAAAGTGAAGGTTTTGAATGTACACGTATGGGTACAAGAAAAAGGTGGTCAGCCTGACTCTTTTAAAACTCTTTTCTTGCAAATAGTTCAGCATTTTCAAAGGAAAATCTATTGACTCTCCTTCAAGGTCCCTATCCTTACACCTGTCTACAAACAACCTACATCCTGAACAATAACCCCTAACTCCCTGCCTCTAAATGATGTAGGATATATATATATATATATATATATATATATATATATATATATAGAGAGAGAGAGATAGATAGTTGTTAAAACCTACCCCAATCCTACCTCTCAATTCTACATTGAAAAGCCTTACAGTGTTAAATTGGTGCAGGTGCAGGCAGTGGTAGATCTGACCAGAAGGCACACATTGAAATTGAGATTGGACAGGGGTAAATCTGGCTAAATGAGGCTAAGGGTTATTGTAGGCCTGATTATGCACACATGAGAGGAAGGCATAGGGGACTAGCTGCTTTCAGATTGTATAGTGTCTAGTGCAGGGAATCTGAAAGAGGGTAATTGTAGGTTATAAATGCATTGTTGGTGGTCAGCCTGACACTCTTTCCAGAATCAAGTATTTCCTGCAGGGCATTTTCTGACTTCATTTTAAAAAGGACATATTCTCCTTCAATTCCCTGTTCTTACATCTTTCTACATACCCCTGAGTGATAACCTCTCCTTCTAAACTATGTGTGGGATAAAGCCATTTAAAACTTCCTTCTCCATTCTGACAATTTTCCCCTTTATCCTCAGACAGTATAGATTATAACCGATAGAACACACTCCAATCCTTACTCATTCTCACAAACAATACCCGTGCAAGAGGCAATCCCTACTTGTTCAATATGTCGCCCCCTCTTTATTATATTTGTACATAGCTGGTACAACATACCCCATTACAACATCCTTATTCTAACAATCCGATCTGAACAATACCCAATCTATCCAACATTGTCTGTCGCTACTGTGAAGCCAACCACCATTAGATCCTACTGTGATTGTACCCCACAATTCTAACAATCATCATCCGGCAACACTCCTTGCTTCCCAACCCTAAGGCTTTTTTTACCTATACCCATTTAATGCTACTCCCCCATACATTGTCATAGTCTACCGTCACTAATACCCCCTCCCTGCAGCCTTTCAAACATGTAGCCCCCCCTTTATTGATTCATCCCCAGAGTTGCCTGTCCTGATAAGAGTCACTCAGCCTGTATTATACAACATATTTCCTGAAGCTCTCACCCATGTCATGATAGTGGATGTAATTTCCGCTGTCTCCCACCCCGGGGTGTCTTATCAGCCTGGTATCTGAGTCAATCCCACAGTCTCTAATATTGAGATAAGATAGCGACACTGTAGTAGTAGGACATTGTAGCGGGGGCTTGAGGACTAGGGCTGTGTTGCAGAATAGAAAATAGTTTTGCCACTATGAAATGACCACACAACTTATAAGCAAAGTGGAATGGTTTTACAAGAGATAATTTCAATTATTGTCATTCACAGATCAAAAACTACATCAGCTGAGTTGCATGGAATGGAATGACATTTTCAAGTTGCTAAAGGAAACCAAGCTCTCAAAATGT
Source organism: Harmothoe impar (assembly GCA_947462335.1). Lineage (NCBI taxonomy): Eukaryota > Metazoa > Annelida > Polychaeta > Phyllodocida > Polynoidae > Harmothoe > Harmothoe impar. Next base: position 77,030,910 of record OX381712.1, read on the forward strand.
CTTATTTTGCAACAAGCCCCTGACAAGTCCACACCCAGACACTGCCCCAAACACCCCTTTCTGCTTTGCTTTTATTCTGGTGCTCCCACCCAGTGCCTTCCTATCTGCCTTCTTATCTTGGGGCTTCTAATCTCAGGGAGATCTCTTGCTGCTTCCCTGTTTATCATCATAGAACACAGGCCTCTACTATGCAGGTCACTCTAGCATCGGTAATGTACAAAGGATGTGTACAGGGGAGTGTTTCAATCCCCCCATATCTAGCGGTCACTGCACAAACTATTTTGACCATCACCCAGCCACTCCTACTTTCCTCAGTTATATCTAGATGGCCCCTGCATGGTTTTAGTAGTTATTGTGTGCCTGCAGAGGTAAATACTAACAATGTTATGCTGTTACATGCATAATGTTAACACCCATCTCCACTGGTTAAACAGTCCTGGTGCAGTACATCCACTTAATGATAACATGAATTGTTCCCTCAGTGAAATGACAACATGCGACACCATGCTATATTGTCAGAGAAAATATTCTATCTTGCAGAGAATACAATGGTATTGCCTGGATGTTTGAGAGAGAGGAACTGATTCAATATCCTTAAATTTAATGATTACTTCGAGGCAGAGACAGAAACAAAGTGTGATGAGGTCTATTTCTGTTCTCCAAAAGAGATTCTTAAGTTTAACTCTACTCAAAACATAAAGAAGCAAGCATATGTATTTTGAATCAAAACCTCCCAATTTCAACAGATGAATGCAAAACGAGGGACAATAGTCACTACATTGTTACTTTTAATAAGTTGAGAATAGTAATGAATTCTTCTATGGGGTATTATGCATGTGAACCTTTGTCCATAGACCGATAGTGAAGCTACACCTACAACATTCCTCCATTAAGTGGTTGCTTCCATTACAGAGAGACTGTAAGCCATGCTGCACTGCTCAGATTGTCCATATATGGAGGGAACTTGTCTTTTTGTCTCTGTCCATTCACACAGTAATCACATTATTGTATTTGCTGATGCTGCAGGAAATACAGCCGCTCTTTGCAAATGCATGCACAATACAACAAACTCAAACTCATTATGTGAAGCGATAGTTGACTGTGCGATGCATTTAAGCTGGTATAGTCTTGGTGCAACAAAAGGCAGTGGGGCCTGACGTGTATATTCATCCCTAACTGCATTCAGCAGCAGAACCTCATCAGTATGCACAGTCAACCAGCCATTTTGTATTCCTTATTTGCATCTGACTCTCAACTCCTGGTTAATGTGAGGAAAGAAGGATTCAGAATAGACTCCAAGGAATGTGGGGGGGGGGGGGGGATATAGAGATGTTAGTAGTTAATCTATGTGGAGAGTAGGAGTTTAGATATCATATGGTCTGAATTTATGGGCATAGGTGAACAATAACATGCAATATCAAGTTTAGAACCTTGTAGGTTTTCAAAAGTGTAAGATGTAAGTGCATGTGGTAGGTCAAATAGTGACTGCGGCTAGCTGAAAGACTCAGGACTAACTTGCTCTAGCTTCAGAATTGACAAATAATGAATAATACCATCATGATGGAATATAATTGGATGAGGATTCTGTGCCTTGAAAGTTGCATTACTCTTGGTATACATTTTCCAAATGGATGACTGATGATTGATGACAATGACCGAATTCTCCAATGAAAGATTACTGGATTACCCATTTTCCTTTTCATCTATGCAGGCATTTGGTGCCAGAACTCTGAATCTGGTATCGGGGCATGCTATTATAGGGAGAGAGACAAATAGAGAGCAAGAGGACAGGGAGAGAGATACACAGAAATGCCCTATATCCTCGTCCTAATTAATGACACAGCTGAGTGGGGAACATTGTACAATCAATCTGCCCCTACAGAAAGGTGCAGACAGCTCACTGAGCCGCTCCCTTCATGCCTCGTCACCCCCTCACCCTGAGCTGCTCACACACAATGCCTCCGCCCCCATCAAGAGCTGCTCACACACTGGATCTCTGTGCTACATCTAAGAGAGCTTGCCATATAGGACAACAAAGGGGAAAAGTATTTACAATAAACAACAAAGGCACCTTAATGCCAATTAGAGGTCAAGGGAAGACACATTTTTTCATGCTGATTTTCTATGCTATATAAGAAATGGGCTGAGCAACTAGCACAGCAAAGTGAACCAGTATACATCAAACAGGCAATGGGCCCCAGGATATTTGAGCTGAAAACTCTGTTATCAAAAGGTTGAGGAAAGATTACACATGTCTTAAAATTGAGTTAGGATTAACTTCTAGGTATTTCTTCGGATTGTACTTTAGTATAAGGGTTCCCCAAGGTGAGTTTTTTGGATTATGTAGGAATTTAAATAATGCTGTCCATTCCCATAATATCATGTCTTATACATCAGAGAAGAATATGAGCCTGATCCTTAATTTTTTGAGCAGCATGTTCAATAAGGGATGAATATCATTGGTTTCAGGTTCCCACTCCCTTTTGTCAAACCAACACTGTAGCACAGACTGATGTACATGGCTTTGTGATTGGTAGCTTGAGAGGAACTTTGTGATAGGTCCATTTGCAGCAGAGAATAGGTCTGCACAAAGAGGCACTTGGTGTGGCATTGATCTCCATAAGTGGTCACGCAGGGCTGCAGGGGTGTGAAGTCTGTACTTTGTCATTGCGTCTCTGTTACACTGAATAATCTTGTAGAGTTTCACAGTGAATATTCCTTATTGAAACCATACTTTTCATTCTCCTTTGTGATCATCATACAATTTGCAGGGTAGTTTCATAAAACCAGAAGAATAACTCCCTGGTATTGTGTCAATACTAATAATGGGGGAGTGAGTTAACTCAATCAGCATTGAGTTACTAGCTAATGCTATATTCAAGCATATGCTGCCACTGACTGAATTTATATGCCATCCTATTGTCAATATAGAATATGAGTAGAAATAGAGGGAAAAGGTAAAAACAAAGGTGTCAATATGTTATACAGCATGTCAAACTCAACTACCGCTTTACGTAATGAGACCATGGTACAGTGTGTGCATATTGCAGCTCAATATTGCGGTTGCACAACAAAGGACCCATCTAGGTGTCCTGTCCTTAGAGCATTCAATGTCATATTAAGCCTTTCACAAAATCACTCAATATAATGAGATCATCAGACTGTCTCATTGTGGAGCCATATTGCACAGAGCTGTTGTATTTCCTGCAAAATGAGCAAATATAATAATGTGCTCACTGTGAAATGACGAGAGACAGAGTCAAATAAAAAGAGACAACTTCCATCCATGTGAAAAATATTAGCACAGCGCAGTACAGCCAATAGCCTCTATGTAAGGGATACCTGCAGTCAATGTTATTTGTTTAGGTGTTTAGCTGTCACTTCAGTAGAGTCCACACTAAGGGATTCTATCTTGAATGAGGTCATCTTAAAAAACGTTACATTCAGGCTTGAGGCGACAGGATAAAATTGGGCCAATGGTTCACTGCACTTCAAAGACTGGCGATTATTCAATATGGCATATATTTAGTGAGTTTGCCCTGTCATTGTTGGAAAAGAAAATGAATTATCAACCATCAGTTCATTTCACTTCTGGGTTGTTTTTCTTGCAAGATAAACATATTTACTCTAACAAAATTATGCAGTGAAACTTTTTATTTCACCAAGAAACAATTGTTATTATTGAAAGATGGATGGACTGCACCAGGGATGTTTACCTAGGGGAGTTGGGGCCTTCATCATGCATGTAATTCAATGATTCCTGTGCAGTGTCATGTTGTCAGGGCTCCATACTCTCAGTACAGAAACACAACAACTTGTAGAAGCAGGGAGGGAGCTGCCTTAGATATTGCAGGGGCAGGCTGGGTGATGGGGAGTCAAGTCTCCAAGGTCATGCCTTTACAACCTGGTTGTGGCTAGCAGATAAGGAAATTGCACTTGGAAGTAGTGAACCATGGAGTAACTTAAGAGAGAGCAGGAGGGTGGGGGAGGTGAGGGAGGGATAGGAAGAAACCAGCAGAAATTGGGAGCAGGAAAAGAGATGGGAGCGATAAAGGAGGAAGAATTCAGGGATAACTGACAGGAAATGAGCGTACATAAATATTGTAGCTGTTGGCTATTCTAAGATAGACATCTGCTATGAAAAACTCCAGATTCGAAAATAGGTTGTTCAGAAATTACACTTTATTCATTCTGACATACGGCTCGTAATCATACAGACGGATAGCAATAATCAAATAGGCTTCTGAACACCAGTGGTCATATGAACATACAGGAGGTATACGCTCACGGTCTAGTACACAATTCCCGAGTTCCAAGGCTCTCTTCCATCTTGGTTAACTCCACTTGGATCAGACTCCACAGAGGGAGTTCTGTACCCGGAGTTGTACACCAATGCGTCTATCTCCTCTAGTTCCCCCAGAGGGTGGAACAGAGAAAGACGCAGGGTGACCAAGGTGGAAGCAGCGACAGGACTAGGCCTAAAAGGTACAACAGAGTTCGGGGAAGCTCTGTTGTGGAGCAGTCAAGCTGGCCGAAGTGCGCAGCAAGACTGGGTCCTCGATTAGCAGAACCCCAGGTCTTATGTACTGGTCGTTATGTAATTCTCTTCATTACTCGTAAACACTTGAGTTCCCGAGGAACTCCGGGTAACCACGCGCCGGTGCATCCGAGCCGACACTGTACCCGAGATATGTCGGGTGACACGTGGCGGTCACGGCTCAATGCACATAACCAGGCCGCGCTCCACCATTCCTCAGGTGGGCTTATATAACCTTATACTCGGCAGTAGACAGGAGTGCGGCCTGGATACACGACAACACATATACCAAATATAACTCCAACTGGTTCCATAGAAATAGTACAGCGGCGACCCACTACACTACCCCCCTTCAGACAATATCACAGCGTCTAAATAGCAGCACTAAGTGCAGTATTATTATACTACCTTGATACAATGAGAAATTTTATCTCCAAACAACCCAAAAAAACAAATATATTGTCTCCAAACACATACATAGTGGAGGCAAGCGTAACTCTTTCTATCAGAACCACTAATATATTTCTTGGGTATCATAGATATGTATTCATCCTTTTTGATATTACGGTCAATCATATCAACCATCAGGATCCAGTTACACAATAATCGAGTATCATCCTTCAATAACAGTCATGATTTATGGGACTAAGAGGATAAACTCCACACAGCCAGTCAAGCCCTATAAAACAAACTTGACTATATATCATAAAAAAATATATAAAACCTTTAAGACATATTTATCGCATACTAACCATGTCTCATCGAAAACGATTTGTTACAACAGGTATCGTATACATACAGATCAAATATGAGCACTTCTCCTTAAAAGTTACCAATTTTTAGTACAAGACATATTGGAAACAAAAAGGTGGCAAGTGTCGACTTTATAGTAAACCTTGACCCAACCCGTCTATTTGAATAGACTCACTCGCTTTACGTGCCAGAGTGAGGTTTGAAAGATCAATATTTTTGGAATAAATGAATATATAGCGTAGATCCGGTAAATGCAGTTTTAATCCAATCAAGGACTCCAAAACCTTATGCACCATGGTCACATAGGTGTCCGTTTTGGCGTACTCTACACAATAACACAAGTGACATTCTCCATATAGGAATGCTGAAAGCAATCAGATCAAGTGTCATGGCAACATATTTCAACGTTTCAGGGAGAATTAGTCTCCACACTTAGTTCAAAGATCAAAAACGCAGCAAGCTGAAAAATAGAATGATCCGGCTCCTCACCCGATACCTTCCTTCTGAAAGTAATCAACGGGAGCCTACGGATCTCCATAACAACTTACGCAATTTCCACTCTCAGTACCTGAATAAATTTTACGTTTTTCAGGTTCATTGATATGTTATTACCACAGATCTACACATAGTACGAATGCAGTCAAGCAACCTTTCACCACAGTAGGTATCATCAGGCTCCAGTCCCTCATACCTTTACTCATTGGACGGTTAATTCAGAGTATCACAATCGGCATACAATAATCATACCTATAGCACATGTCATCAAATCAAACAGAACCCGTTTTACAAATACTGTCTTATGGCAAAATAGAACACTCTTTGGTGATGGTTTTAACAGTTTCTTATATGACGACAACTGCAAACCTAGATCATATCAAAGTCTTTTCATAAATAGGTGATAATGATCCACTGTTCTTGTCATCTCAGTCTTTTATAAATATATATATATATATATATAGTCATCCTGTGACCCATAGTCTATGGTATAAAGCATCATACGGTCCGTGGTGTATTAATAACCCCACTACTGCAAAAGTTCAACCTTGATGACGACACATGGTAGAGGTTCCATATATGCTGCAACTGGGAATGTTTTTATGACTCGCCACTCAGCAAAAGTTCTTCATTTCTGGACACTGGAGACATGCATTCACTAAATCGATTGTCACTCATCTCAATGGATATGTCCATCCCAGACCCTAGCTGCAAAGCGTCAGGGTTAGGAAAATGCGCTTGAGTACCCATAGGTACACTCGCCATGGATACAGGAATGTCCAGGGTAGATGGATGATGGTTCCCAGACATAGAACCAGTCGTCACAGGTAGGTCCATTGGAGGATCCACCATCATGGATTGTTCAAGTTCGTTTTCAGGAGCCATAAGCGCCTCAGCACCCCGGCTGGAGTATCCATAGTCTCAAAGGAAGACACGGTTGTGTCCACCCCCATAGTAGTATACTGCATCGTCTTAGCATCAGACGACACAGAGGTAGACGTCACAGCAACAGGTGTCACCGAGACAGGTGACACAGGAACAGACGTCACAGCCACAGACGTCACAGGGACGGGTGACACCGGAACAGACGTCACAGCAACGGACGTCACAGGAACAGGTGACACCGGAACAGACGTCACAGCAACGGACGTCTTAGGAACAGACGTCACAGGAACCAACTCCGATGACCCACAGGCCATGGAGGTGGCAGCCACGTAACTGCAGTCGGCCAGGTGCGTCTCGTCTTCTGTAGATGGAGGTGGAGGACTCCTAGGGGTATTACTAGCCCTGGAGTCAGCTCTCAACCTTTGTGCGTATGCATCACCGTCAAATCCTAAGGGAAGAGGGGCAGAACCCCGTTCAACCCTGTACACACTCTCGTCGTACCAACTTGACAATGGTATCTCATAGCAATCTTCGAAAAACTCAGCCAACTCTTCATAGAAGTCATCGTTCTGCTGAGCTTCCTTTCTATGGCTAGAAAATTCTTCTGTTAGACCACCAATTTCGTGTTCTAACTTCCGAATAATTTTGGTTTTTAGACTAATTTCAGTCCTTGCAGCAGTTAGCTTATGTTCAGCAGAACTGACCATATCCTTACTGCGATCCAACTTGACTTTGAGATCATCAATTAAAAATTGACTTTCCATACGAGATTTTTCAATATTCAATCTCAAATCATCTACTATTCTGCTAGAGGTTGCTACCATGTCATCTCGTTGTCCCAACTGTCTTTTGAGGGCTTCATTCTCCTCAGTCATTTTGGACATTTTAGATAGGAGTTCTGCTTTAGCAGTCTCCACTTTCTCTAATTCGGCCAAACGACTTTCTTTTACCAATTGCTCAGCTTGAGCCCTAGCTCCTTGCAGAGCTAGTTGACAAGCGAGATCCAGTGTGTCAAATGAACTTTTAAGTCCAGTGACATACTGTTCTTTCAGAAGATTCCTGATACTTATATTCTCAGGGTGATCAATATCACCAGTCAGCTTAGGCAGAGGGACCGACTCTAAAGAGATATCTTCCTCACCCACTCCAGATGATGGAGAGTTTAGTGAGAGACCCCCCATACAGGTAGATGGTGATGGAACGGAGGATAGTCTACGACCAATCTCCTGTTCCTTCCTCATCTCTATTTTACTTGATTGAACCCTGCCTGTGGGTGGGGGGAATTTCTGGTCCACCCAATCATCTCCCTCAGATTGGAAATCAATCGTTCTATAGATCATTTTAGATTTGGAATCCTCTTTCCCACTTACTGACTCTATCTTCCCTGTTACATACCCTTGACTATCAGTAGAAGTATTTTCTGTCTTTAATATCTTCCTTGATACTCCCGGGTTCCCTCTAGCTTCAGAGATTGTGGTAGGAGGTATTACCTCCTCTCCCACAAATACACAGTCATCCTCCTCCTCTACAGGAGAAGCCAACAGGTCATTTACCATTTTCTCCTCTATGGCTAGCCTTGGGCTAACAGCAACCCTCGGTAATGATCCGCCAGAGCCCTCCTTGTTGGATTCAGTAGTGTTCCTACTAAACCCACAGGAAGACCCTGGAGCACGTCTTTTGGTTGGGGTCGATCGGCTGTCAGGTGATGAGTCTAACCCAGCAGAAGCTGAGGACTCCTCTGAACCTGTGGTCCGCATCTCTCCTAAGGTAACCGAGACAGGAGTGTACACTCCATGGTCCACAGTTTTACCTTCAGACAGCATTTTACCTTTAGGAGGAGTGACCAACTCCATTTTACTATGATAATCAGAGGCTTTATCTGGAAAGTCCTGAATGTAGTATGGCCACGCCTTTCGATTCAACCACAACCTTCTCGGGTTATGGTTGAACACCAAGGTGTATGCCAACCCCTGTGGTACCCTCACACTCTTTTCTCTGTCCGTGAGTCCTAAGGCCTCCGGACTATTCTCGAGAATATCTAGATTGGACATGGCAGTTTCAGCCTTCATATGGTGTACATCCACTAAATGCCTTACCATACAACCCTTTCTAGATGTGCTGAAAGGTTCACCATCTTTCATACATTTAACTGAGCGATTAGACTTGGCCCGGCACTGCCACATCATTTTGGAGTGCGCATGGAACTCCACTAGATGTCGTGCGAACTGGTACAGGTCCAAATACTCAGCTATTGGATTTCTATCCATACACTTATTGAATGGGCATTGCCCCGAACCTATTCTCCAACCTCTACCAGGTTTATAAGTAGGCATACCTGGCGGGACAAATGTCATCCAGGCCCATTTCAACCGGTCTCTATCCTCGTTGGAGAGGTCGGCAGCCCTGTATGTCCCCATACTTTGCTTTATAACCTCATCCCAGAACTTGTAAGCTTGATGTGCCCCTGAACTAGTATGCTCTAACCAGAACTCCATATCCCTCTCTGTATCTTCGTAGGATGGTAGCCTAGCTCGGCTCCCTATCTCCCCAGTAACCTTTCCTGTATAGGGTCTGGACTTAGAATTATCGGAAGGAGGTCTGAATAGTTTAGTACATTTCTTCTCGTTGAATTTGTCCAACTCTTGGATGTATGCCCCCCTGCATATCTTACTCCCAGGAATCACTGCATCCGGCTTAAATTTCTCAAATTTAGCTGCTAAATGCATTACTGCCATGGTTGGAATACGTTCCGGAGTTGACTGTGTAGGGGCATTCCAATCGGGTACAAAGTTACCATGCACCGGATGTAAACCATCCGCACGGTCATACGACATAGCACCCCACGGAGCGCCCACTGGAACGTCACTGACCGAGTGCACCGGTATCCCGGGCATATTCGGGTCAGTCCGGGTCACTCCCGAAGTAGGTGGTGACGCAATATTCCCAACCTGGAACAAGGGAAATCCCCCGGCCTCGAGTCCTTTTAACCCCGGCCCTGACACGAACCCCCTAGCCTGCGCCACTGATAAACCCATATCTACCAGTTTCTTTACATGTTCTCCCCGAGCTAGGAGATACTGTGTGGTTTTAACCTTTTCAGTTCTCCTTATCTCAGAGATATTACTGTGATTTCGGCGTTTCACACCCCTATTCTTCATCTTAGCTGGTGGTTGATACACGAATTTAGGTAAATCTGCATCCCGAAATCGTTTTGGAAGATTATAATCGACCGGAGCTGTTGACTCCAGGTCCCCCAAAGCTAACAACTCTCTCTGTTCCTGCGACAGAGGGGTAACTTCCGTCGAGTGACTCCTTCTATGGGAGTCTCCCGACGGATAGTTATCCGCCATGATAACTACACAGAGGGCGGCCCAGAGGAGCCCACTCTTAAAATGAGCTTAAATGAGTAGTAGAATCAGGAAAATTGTTACAAAAGTGTCCTCCTGTACCACCTCACTTTAGTGTCTCCTCTCTCCCTCACATGTAGATGTTCTAACCGGTGATTACATACGCGGAGAGAGGTGCCTTCGCATCCACCCTCTCCAACGGTATGTGCAGGACTGACGCTTTCCGTGCCAAACCAGCATGCGTGCGCATCCAAGCGCAAAGGATCACGGGTACCGGATAGCCCTTCCCGAAGAAGTTATCCGGTATTATCCGAAGAAAACCGGGTGGCGGAGTAAACTGCGTAGTAGTTGCAATCTTCGCCGGGTTCTCTCGGATTGTATTTTACACATCATTTCAAGTAATAGCAATTCTTTAGTTCGTCACGGCTGTATTATTTGTAGCTTATGAACTTTTAGAACGCTGTTTAAACAAACATTATAAAAAAATACGTGTCAAAGTAAATTTCTTTGGTTGTCCGAACAAATTCGGAATACGTATGAGTCCCATTCTCATGTTGTTAGAACGAGTCTACACCCGTACTTTCCACATAATATTTCTTATTAGGATCCTCATATTTATCCTAAGAAAAATTACTGACTAGGTTTGATTGGATTTTAATCCGAAACCATCACGACAAGTACTAAATGGGAAACCAACTCACAGACCATAGCATGTAAACATTCAAAACTAACTTTAGTAAAGCAGAACGTTGGGTACCCCAATGCCATATACTGGTCAATTTCACCATTTTTCCCGTCACAAAGACTAAAGAATAAAATCCGGTATTTCTCGTTGTGTTTTTGACAATTAGCACCAGTTACGCAACTTTCCGGGGTTTACCGGGTAAGTCCTTGGAGACCCGAACTATTTCGGGTAACCACAACAAACAAACCCAGCCCCGCCGCTCTTACGTAACAGCACCTCGACCCGCTATACGAGCACTTCTACGTATGGGTCCTTGGGGTTTCTTCTTCTCAAGTACTGCAGGAACCTCCCTAGTTTCCTTTTCAGTAACTGACTTCTTCTTCTTCTTCCTACCATCGACTTTTCTAGCTGGCGTTGCTTTTCTAGTCTTCTTTGTAGGCGGGGGTGCCGTAACCTGTGTTTTACGCACCCACCTGGGTTGGGGCATTGGCACTTCTACCAAAGGCTCATTCCCATCGCCGGGCCGGCGACCTAGCCAAGGCTTCAGGCGATCTACATGGCCTGCAACAATCTTGCCTTTCACATTTTTCAACAACACAGTAACATCCAATATTACTTTTGTCACCTCAAATGGCCCATCCCAACCTTTCGAGATTTTTCCATGTACAGGTGGTTTCAATCTCACCACCTTCTGTCCAACTACATACTTCCTCTCTCTCAAGCCTGTATCATATCCTACTTTCTGATGGATGGCCGCTTTCTTCAAATGGCCTCTCACCAATGCATAGCCTTCCCGCAATTCTCTACGCAGAGATTCCGCAAATGCCACACGGCATGGGACATCCTTTCTCCGCAGTACACTGCCAAAGACCAAATCTGCAGGCATTATGATCTCAGATCCAAATACCAGGCTGTTAGGAGTGCAGCCAGTTGAAGCATGCACCGTACCGTTGTATGCATGAGCCATATACTGGGAAAACGTGTCCCAGTCATCCTGATTAGAATTAACCAGTGTGGTCAGCCCCTGAATCAACGTGCGGTTGAATCTCTCAACCATCCCATCCGACTGCGGTCGGTACGGATTAGTGCGTGTCTTAACTATGGCCAATTCTTCCAGCATCCCCTGAAAGAGACGCGATTCAAACTCCCTACCCTGGTCTGAATGTAACATGAGAGGTGCGCCAAATGTTAGTACCCACTCCTCAACCAAAGCTTGTGCGCAAGTTAATGCCGTGTGATCCTTCATTGGGATCACCTTCACATACTTTGTATAGTAGTCTTGTACCACCATCATGCACACGTTGGAGTTTGGAGTTGTCTGGAAGCCAGTGATTATATCAATGGCTATCCTAGCAAATCTGACTCCGAACAGTTCTTGTCTGAGAGATGTTTTACCCTTCCCAGGGCCCGGCTTCACCAGGCAACACGTTGGGCATTCACTCAACCAACGTATTACGTCCTTAGACATCCCAGGCCAGTAATATCTCCTCGCTAGTTTGTCCAAAGTCCGTTTCCTGCCAAAATGAGCGGAAGTCTGATGACCATGGAAAAACTTGAATACTTCCCATCTCAGAGAAGCTGGCAAGACTATCTGTAGCCTTCTCCTGGCTTTGCCTTCAAGAGTTTTCCATCTACACAATAGGCCGTCTCGCACTACCAACTGCGACCATTGGCCCACTAAGTTCCTTACTTCCACACATTCTAATGACAGAGCAGGTCTGACGGGACGAGCAGCTCTCTCCAGGATCAGATTCCGTATCATATTGATACCATCGTCCTCCTGCTGAGCTTCAAGTATGGACTCCGCCGACCAAAACACCAAGTTCTCTTCCCAGGCCGGATCAAAATTCATTATTGGAGCCACCAACGCGTTATGTATGCCACAGTCTTCACAGTCCATTCTTGCACATCTTCGGATTGGTCTCCTAGACAAACAATCCGCATTTACGTGCTTCACTCCGCTCCGATGCTGAATCTGGGTATTCTCTATCCCTAGTTCAGACAACGCGGAGATCCATCTACCCATCATCCCATCTGCTTCCTTGAAATTAAGGAGCCATCTCAAGGATGAATGGTCTGTTCGTAGAATAAAATTCCCACCATACAAATAATGGCGGAATTTCTTTGTGTATACTACTATGGCCAACAACTCTCTCTTGGTGGTGCAATAATTGCGTTGAGTTTTACTCAAGCTGTTGCTAGCAAATGCCAAGGGAACTTCCCTACCCTCTTGCACTTGGGATAAGACAGCGCCTATGCTATCGTTGCTAGCGTCGGTGTCTAGGATGAACTGATCACCCTCAGTAGGATAGCTCAGCACAGGAGTTACCGTGAATAACTCCTTCAGCTTCTGAAAAGCCTATCCAGCTAATTCCGTCCAAATAAACGGTGGTAGCTTCAACATTCCCTTCCTTTTTCCTACTACCAGCGCCTGTAATGGAGCCGACACCTCAGCAAATCCGGGAATGAAATCGCGGTAGTACGAGCAAAAACCCAAAAATGACCTCACTTCTTTCTGGTCTTTTGGCGTTGCCCAATTAGCTACAGCCTCCAATTTCCCTGGATCCGCCGAAATACCTGTGCCACTGACTATTCGGCCCAGATATTCCACTGATTGCCTGAAGAACTTGCATTTCTTAGCTTTCAGTCTAAGGTTGTAGGATCTCAATCGATCCATCACCTTGTTCAAATTTGATAGACACTCCTCCCGAGTTTTCCCGAAAACTATGATGTCATCTAGATTAACTAGACAGTTTTTCCACAACAATCCCCTTAGCATTGTCTCCATCATATTCTCGAAAGTAGCCGGAGCATTGCATAAGCCAAATGGCATTACATTGAACTCAAACAACCCCCTGTGGGTTGTGAATGCTGTCTTTTCCTTATCCTCTGGGTGCATCCCAGTCTGCCAGTACCCTGACTGGAGATCTAAGGTAGTAAACCAGTGATTGCCTCCCAAGGAATCCAGACTTTCGTCAATGCGTGGCAAGGGGTAGGCATTCTTCCTCGTAATCCCATTTAGTCTCCTGTAATCTATACAGAACAGACAGGTGCCATCCTTTTTGGTAACCATTACCACCGGACTAGCCCATGGACTATCTGAGGGCCTTATTATCCCTTCCCCTAACATCTTGTCTACCTCATCCTCCAATGCCTGCTTCTTAGACAACGGGAGGCGCCGGTATGGCAAGCGCAACGGTGGGCTAGAACCGGTGTCTATCCGATGAGTTACTCGGTCCGTTCTACCCAATTGCTCCCCTGGAGCAGAGAACAAGTCTGCATTCTCGCACAATAGCTGAGCCAGACTCTGTTTGTCCTCCTCCGTCTCCAAGTGGCTATCTGTTACTAATGGTAAAAGATGCAGTGGCAATCCATATCCTTCCTTCCTATCCTGCTCCCCAGTGTTTTGCAATACCACTGGCATAGCGGATGGATCCAAAGCTCCTATTTCCACTGCTCTCTTCACTGCTAACTCTACTTCTGGTGAGTCAGCTCTTCCTACCACGTCAGCATATGTTACGTCCCCAAAGGTCGTCCCTTTTTCCAGGTACACATCCTGAAAAGTCATATTACTGACTGGTACTACTGTTCGTCTTGAACTCTGCACTAAGGCACTGGTGGAAACCAACCCCAGCTTACTCAAATGCTGCTGATTCGGTTCCACCACCCCCATGCGGTCAAATTCCATTTCCCGGCAGTATACAACTACATTGCACACATGGCGGGGAGGAATTCGCACTGTCTGAGAGACAGACGAGACGCCTGAAATCCGGCGGAGTACACACTGGACCTTCATCTCTTGTGGATACTGAAGAGAGAGTTCCCCTGTCACACTATCCAATACCGCTCCATACAGAGAACAAAAATCTACTCCCAAGATTCCCTCATCCATCAATTCAGCTACAGTTGTTGAAACAACAAATGAATGTTGATTCACCCAAAAGGGTATCACCTGTCTGCCATGTGTCCGCATATGAGACCCATCAGCACTTCTGACCGACCCAGACCCCACAGGGTTAGTCGACAGACCTGCGAGCTTCTTGAAGAAATGGTGACCCATCATGGAGTGACTAGCTCCAGTATCGATCAGAAATTCCCCCAAGCAGCCCTGAATCTGCACAGGCAAGTACCATCTCTTCCCTTGTAAAGGAGAAGGTTGCAAGGCAAATCTCTGGATTCCAGCTTCACCGCCCAAGTCATATCCCCTCGAGTTGAGAAACTTAACTATAGGATCATCGGGTTTGAGTCGCGAAGCACAAAACCTTTCTACTTCTTCCGCCAACTCAATTCTGCGGACGGTGTCCAGATGAGCTAAATCTTCAACACCTTTCTTGTCCGATCCCTGGGGCCCATCTCCACCTGGCGGATCAGACTCAGGTGCGGCTAACCCCAGCGGTTCCCATGAAATGGAATCTTTTGATTCTCCCCTGACAGTACTCTTGACAATCACAGGTGGGGTTGTTATCTTGTCATCGACAAAAACCCCTGTTAGTTTTCCGTCGGTGGTGGGCTTTGGTCAGAAGAGGGTCCGTCTTTTTGTTTCTCGACCGATGATACATTCTTAGTATCCTTGGACCAACATGTCCTTGCAAAGTGACCCTTCTTCCCACAATTATAGCATTTCGTGTCTTTGTTGGGTTTCCCCTTACCGCGACCACGAGTTGCGACCTTTTCAGCCTTCTCAGCCTTACTACGCTCCTCCATGACTTTTCCGATCATGGTCTTCAATGCACCCTCCTCTGGCGCTTGAGCGTCTGATCCTGGAACCTTTCGTCTTACATAAAAAGAACGACGTCCTTTCCATTTAGGATCTATTGCTGCCACCTCTTGCACTCCCTCTGTAGTCAGTTCAACCTCTTCTACGGGCATCTCTATTACTGCTACAGGGGCTGCCTCTACAGTTTTCAACAGCTTCCTCTTTCTCAGAGCATCTTCCGTAAGCTCGAAGATATCTGCTAGTGACATAGTGGTCTTCCACTTTGAAGCAATCTCGCTCGACAATCTTTCGTCTTTAAGTCCATCTATATACAGGCTGGACAACTTCCTTACCAGCCATGGATCACTTGGACTCATAGATGCAAATGCTTCTGCTGCTAGCACTCTGAGAGCCATTCCAAACTGTCTGTGCCCTTCACCGGGCTTCTGAACTCTTGCCTCTAGCTCAGATGCGGGATCCGCACCGGATGTGGAACCTAAAGCCCAAGAAGCTGTTTCCACTAATCCCTTGTACGTTCTTCCCCCGCTTAATTCAAAGCTTGTTAGGGCGGGATCACCAGGACCATCCCGCAGACACTCATCGCCTTCCCAACCATTATGTCTCATATCTGCTGAAAATCGTGTGAACCATTTCCTCCATGGAACCGAGCCATCATACTGCTTCATCTTGATCGCCTGCTTCCTCACAGGTGTCATCCCCGTTCTCAACGGTATATCAGCCTGACTCAAAGCATAGTCCACTGCCTTAAAGTTCCCCACGTCATTCGGTACCGCATCAATCCCCAATCTTCTAATTGCTGGATTGCTCTGGAACACTGCCTCATCTTCCATTGACATATTTCCCCTATGTTGATAGGGTGTCCCACTCTGATTAGTACCTCCGGTCCTTGGTGTATACATGCTTCCTGGAGTTACATGACTGCCAGGTAATGGGGGAGGTGGTATATTGAACATAGGCCTCGCGTTCCCATAACAGTTATCCGGACCGACATTGCTCCATCCCCCATAGGAGGTGTTAGGCCCTGCCAGATTCCCTTGACCTGGCGGCCGAGCATTCATGTTTGCCCCCTTGGGCAAACCTGGTCTACCTACCGTAGACACGTTTACCGGACCTGTAGGAACCTGCCTTGTCCCTGGAGCTGGAGTAGAATGAGCACCTGGAGCTGGAGCAGTGTGACCTGGTCCCACAGGAGGCTTATTCCCTGTAGCCTGGGCTACCGGAACGTCTCCTTTTACTCCCTTAGTGTCATTCTCCACACTCACTGATTCTGTTTCTTCAAGAAAGCAATCTAACTTCTCCTGAAACAGCTTTTCAACTCTACCACACAGTTCTAACATGAACTCCTCATTCTTATCAAACTTACTGCCATGCATGGATGAGTGTCCACTCACACTGGATAACATGTCAGCTGTATGTATCACCATGGAACTATCTAGATCCTCAGTGGCAGGTGGTTTCACCACCTCTTCCACTGTATTGACTATAAATACTGAAGGCTCGTCGGCAGTCACAAAGGTCTCATCTTTAGACACTTCTTGTGCTGTTCCCACAGAGTCCCTTTTTACCTTAGTCACTTCTGGTTCTAGTTTGTTCACCATGTGATTCTCAGCTTGTTGAGCTAGTGCTTCCAACTCTCCTAACTTAGTATCCTGTTTCTTCAACAACTCATCATACTCCGCTACTTGTAACTGTCTTGCCAGAATCTCGGAACTAATTTCTTTATTCCGTACCACTAGCTTCTCTGTTTCAGACTTCAATCTGACTTCAGTACCCTCAAGTAGACCTACATTGACCGAAATTTGTTCCAGATGTTTTATCTGAGCTGCATGTTCCCCAATGTTTCCCGACCTCTTTGCCAAAAAACTCTTTTCGAAAGCTTCCCTTTCCTCCTTCAACTTCCTGAGGGATTCTTCCTCTAGTCTTATCCCTTCCTTCATATGCTCATGCTCATTTCTCAATCTGAGCGTCCTTATGTCATCCAGGCTCAACCTCTCCCTGGGTTCATAAGGTGGAACCTCTAGACCGGGTATCGTCAACCTAAAAGGATCTGGGAACAGCTTATCTCCCCTGGAGATCACATCAGCTGTCTCTTCCCCTTCCTCAGGAGTTTCCATTAGGTCGTCCCTTTTGACAACCTCAACTCCTTCCTGACTGACTGGGACTACCACTCTAGTCCCTTCCACTGCTTCTACAGTGGGTACTGGTCTACATTCCCATCTCACTGGTACATCTACTGTACCCTCCAGACTAGGTATACTAGAGTCACTATCTTCTCCAATATCTTCCATGGTAACCGGTCCAAGCATCACATCTTCTCTTGATGTATCCCTCACCTGGACCTGTCCTACCATTTCCCTATCTGGTTCCAGAGCTGGACGTTTCGCCGGAGGGTCCCCTTGTGAATCCTCAGATCTCACTTCATGGGCTTCATCTTCCCCTCCATGTCCAATTTCCCTATTCTGATTGAACGTATGCACCTTCTGCCTAGCATTAAACCTCACCCTAGATCGTAATCTAGGACGCATCCCCTCCCCTTGGTTAGTAACCGACGGGGGAGGTACCTCTGTATCTGACATATCTTCACCACACAAAAGCAACCTGTAATAGCTATCCTTGAAACCTACCAATTCTGGTTCAAACATATAAGAGCTTACCTCTCAATTTCAGAAAGAAGAGTAACAAAAATAAATGTAAATCAATACTTACCCAAAGTGGTCACGGCACCAGTGTAGCTGTTGGCTATTCTAAGATAGACATCTGCTATGAAAAACTCCAGATTCGAAAATAGGTTGTTCAGAAATTACACTTTATTCATTCTGACATACGGCTCGTAATCATACAGACGGATAGCAATAATCAAATAGGCTTCTGAACACCAGTGGTCATATGAACATACAGGAGGTATACGCTCACGGTCTAGTACACAATTCCCGAGTTCCAAGGCTCTCTTCCATCTTGGTTAACTCCACTTGGATCAGACTCCACAGAGGGAGTTCTGTACCCGGAGTTGTACACCAATGCGTCTATCTCCTCTAGTTCCCCCAGAGGGTGGAACAGAGAAAGACGCAGGGTGACCAAGGTGGAAGCAGCGACAGGACTAGGCCTAAAAGGTACAACAGAGTTCGGGGAAGCTCTGTTGTGGAGCAGTCAAGCTGGCCGAAGTGCGCAGCAAGACTGGGTCCTCGATTAGCAGAACCCCAGGTCTTATGTACTGGTCGTTATGTAATTCTCTTCATTACTCGTAAACACTTGAGTTCCCGAGGAACTCCGGGTAACCACGCGCCGGTGCATCCGAGCCGACACTGTACCCGAGATATGTCGGGTGACACGTGGCGGTCACGGCTCAATGCACATAACCAGGCCGCGCTCCACCATTCCTCAGGTGGGCTTATATAACCTTATACTCGGCAGTAGACAGGAGTGTGGCCTGGATACACGACAACACATATACCAAATATAACTCCAACTGGTTCCATAGAAATAGTACAGCGGCGACCCACTACACTATCTACATAAGTTCTGATAACATCCGACTCCTGTCTGCTTCACTGGGGCATTATGCATATACTACTAACACAGTCTGTGACAATATATACACTCAAAGTCAGCTCTGCTGCTGCCCCTTTAACCTGCAACCCCTGCAGACTGACTAGCATATATGATACATTAACCCATGGTGGTGGCCTAAGACAAAGGATTCACACCTTGGTTATACTGCATACCCGAGGGCTAAGTCAGATAGACGACACCTGGCCAGGGTTCTTCCACATACCCACTGCCCACTGGTCAGCGACTTGGTCTATAACTTGGTCTAACACATGCCAGCTGCCTACACCCCTATCGAGGCATACACACACAGACTGCATCTGCATTACCTGACTTTCGCCTGTCCCCCCTGTAGCTACAAGAGCCCTGGGACCAAGGCATAGAAAAGTGCCTTAGCAATGCCCCATAACCTTGACCAGTTCCTGACCCAGATACGGACACTGACATTATTTGCATTACAGATCCTGACTTTGGCTAACTGCAGCTATGAGAAACCTGGGAGTGAAGCCTGGAGCTGTGACATGAATACAAGTTGTAAAGGCTGCTGCTGTATCAAGAGTCAAATAAATACGACTGGCTATTCATAGGGCAGGCATGTCCTGAAGGACATCTATAACCATTCTACTCTGAATACATATATTCATATGCTGTGAATATATGAATTTAGACAATTCAATTATCTTCATGATGGTCAAGTATTAAAATATACAAAGATGTTGGGATATAGTAAGCTTTAAAAGAAGAGAATGAAACTTTTAGGTCTAGATGCAGTAGGGAAGAGTTTACACATCACAGCAGTGTAGAAGATATAACATGGTTTCAAGCTGTCTTTGTTCTAATCATTCTCATTGATAGTCAGAAAGAAAAAAGTAGAAATGATGAGTAAGAGATAGTGAGAGAAGATAAGACGGAAAAGTACAGTCAGGGAGGGGTTATTGCTGCAGTCTATGGGTGTCTACAAGTCTGGTGTCTCAATCCTCCTACTACTACAGTGTTCCTATCTTATCTCAATGCTAGAGACTGTACAGTGGCTCAGATTCCAGGCTAATAAGGCAACCCGGGGTGGCAGACAGCGGAGATTACATCCACTATCAAAATAAGTGAGGTAGCTGCAGGAAATATGATGTATAATGCAGGCTTAGTGAGTCCTGGCACTCCCGGTCTTGGACAGGCAACTTGGGCCAGAACAAATAAAGTGGAGGGCTACTAAATGGTAACTGTGCAGGGAGGGGGTTTTAGAGAGGATGTAGACTATAACGATGAGGTATATAGTCTGTAACAATATTGGGGTAGGTAGAAATGGGATGTTATTTTTTTGTAGTTGGTAGAGGTGAGGGAAGGGGCGAAGGTATTGAGTAATTTTTATAATAGAGATTCACCATCAGATTTAATATAGTCTACACAGTAGGGAGGGAAAGGGAGGCAAGGAGGCAAGGAAGAAGAACGGCTTCATTATCATAATACCATCTCTGATAATGCTTTCACAATAGCAATGGAGCTGCAACCTATACTGTACATCCCTCCCCAATGCCAAAAGATGCTCAAATATTTACAGACCACTCCCATGCATCAGCACTGTCTAAACCCCTGAGAACAGTCACAAATACGCTGCTGCTGTCATTTCCATTGTGGCTCTACTTCTTTTGTCTTTTGTACAGTCTGGATGTCTTTCTACCAGAATGAGACACAATACTAGTTTGTAGGACAGGGGAGATAAACTTGTCAGTAGAGCATAATTGCGTTTACGCTATGCAGAACATTGGCTATCTTAAGTGAAAAGTGTTCATACTGTTTATGAAAAACTTATATATATAGAACATTTGGATTCCAAAATTCCAACTTCTTCGAGAAAGGGTTGACTATCTAGTGAAACTGTGTTGACGAAACAATATCCATGACATTTGGGAAATTGGTTCAGTTGGATATTAGCATTACCTTATGAAAAGAATGTGTCCTTGAATATTAGTTTGTATCAATATAGCCATTTTTATCTACTGGCAGCTAATTTATGGAACTAAGTTTGGGCCTACAATTGGAGATTTCTACCCCTCAGAGAGGAAAATTATGATGTCTACTTTTGACTCGGGTTAAATCTAACCCCACCCCATCCTTACCCTTGGATCCTTCCCTGAATACCACCTTAACAAGGGGCACCAGGTGCAGGTCAAGCCTCACACAAGTGGCCAGATCTGATTACTATGTGCTAGCTTTAGATGAAAACCCTCCCAGGACTAGAGACCACTAAGGCCTGTCTACGTGCCCTAACTGCACATTGCCAGCTGGTTTGGTGGGGCAGAGAACACAGGGTGCTGCATACTGATTAAGCAATGAGGGAGAGAGTTGTCAGGGGGAGAGGGAGGGGGAAGGAGAGAAAGAGAGTAGATATGGAGAGACAGATAGGCACACAGATACATAGAAAGAGAGAGAGAGAGAGAGAGAGAGAGAGAGAGAGAGAGGGATGTATAGACAGTTAAATATACAGCCAAAAGGACCGACAGCAGTTGCATATAGAAACAGACACATAGGGACAGAAAAAGAGGAGGGAAAGAAGGAAAAAGGGAAAGAGAGGAATGGAACAGTGTCAATGAGAGCTTGTAGACACACAGCAGGAGAGCAGAGAAAATGGAGAGTGACACGGCTCAGAGAGCTGCCTACAGCCTTTGTCATAGATTAAATACCTAATCCCCTTGTCCTTCAGAGTACTAATTAATGACATGGCTGAGTGGAGAACATTGTACAATCAATCCGCCCCTACAGAAAGGTGCAGACAGCTCACTGAGCCGCTCCCTTCATGCCTCACCAACCCCTCACCCTGAGCTGCTCCTCATCCTAATTCCCTGACAAGCATACTCCTTAGTGCTGCATATGCTCAGTGTAAATATGGAACACCAAAAGAAACCAGGGTAGAATAACCCGATAATGGCCCCAGAACTTTAATCACCAGCAGCACAGTATAATCATTTGATGGCATCAATTTGTCTAAGTGCTCATGCAGGGTGCATAATGTTTCGGCCCATGATAATCTAGACCTTAATAGGCTGCAAATTGCTTTAATGCAATATACCATTTGTTGTTGATGCAGCCCTGGTGAGGGAATATGTGCGGCAGAACTTCAAACATAACACAGAACCTAAGGGGCTGACATAATTCATGGTTGAAGTCCTGGTGAGTAGGGCTGTATACACACACTATATGGTCCCTAAATGGCTAAATGGCTATTAGGCATTTTCCCTGAATGCTGTAGTTCATGTGTTGCAGACAGAAATTGATAAGAGAGCAGGGGAGAGTTAATTTTCTCCCATTACAACCTCTAATGGCATGCGATACAAATGCTGTTCACATATATTCAAGAACTCCTAAATACCTGATGTTTCAAACAACGGTATACTGCTGAGTTCAGTGTCTTACAAAAGAGTATGACAGCTGCACTTTAAGTCAAACATTAATCCTACTACCATTATGGTGTACAGCCTGCCACAATCAACTTCATACATTGAAACCATTGCACTGTGTTCTTGAATATTGCATCAGCCGCTAAATTCCCTGCAGTCAACAAAGGAGAGTCCTTAGAGGCCTGGAGAAACGGGCCAATATAATAACAGTGAAAATCCACAGTGACTTCAAACACATCAGAAAATTCTATTGTCATTCCAAGGCTGCTGTATCCACCCCCCCTCCCACTATTAGCAAATGCAACAATATGCTGAGGGAGAAATGGACAGACAGAAACATAATATGACAACTTCTGTCCATGTGGACAATGAGTGTGACACAGCACTGTTAATAAGCTCTGGTTGATTCCAGCATTGAATATAGGCCTATTTAGGGTGGCAGTTCTATTGTTAACTAGACTTCCATTTCCAGTAATGAGAGTCACACAGTGTGCTTACCATAAACTAACATAACAATTGAAAACTGGATTCCTGTTAACTTTTAGTAACCAGATGCTCTAGATTTACCATAGGCTTAACTTAACATGGAGATCTATGTTCATAAGTAAACAGAGGGAGTAAAAGAGGGAAAGAGAAAGGGGGATGGAGGAATGGTAAGCAGGTGGTTGCAGTCTGTATCACAAACAGGCAGCCATCAAAGTGGTATTAGAACCAAGAACCCCATCATTGAGAGAGTTAGGAGATGGTAATGTGAACCATGAAGAAACCATACTGTGTAAGTGACTGTTGAGGGAAAACAACCTTAAAAAAACACCAATAAAAAGCCGTACAGTGTTAAATTGGTGCAGGTGCAGGCAGTGGTAAAACAGGCCCGAAGGCGCTGGTTGAAATTTATATTCAACAGGGGTAAATAGGTCTGAATGAGGCTATGTGTTTGGTGGGGGCCTGAGTATGCACACAGGAACCTGTAAGCATTGGGAACAGCTGCTTTTAGGTTATATAGTTTCTATAGCAGGCAATTTGAAAGTGAAGGTTTTGAATGTACACGTATGGGTACAAGAAAAAGGTGGTCAGCCTGGCTCTTTTGAAACTCTTTTCTTGCAAATAGTTCAGCATTTTCAAAGGAAAATCTATTGACTCTCCTTCAAGGTCCCTATCCTTACATCTGTCTACAAACAACCTACATCCTGAACAATAACCCCTCACTCCCTGCCTCTAAATGATGTAGGATATATATATATATATATATATATATATATATATATATATATATATATATATATATATATATATATATAGTTGTTAAAACCTACCCCAATCCTACCTCTCAATTCTGCAATAAAAAAGCTGCACAGTGTTAAATTGCTGCAGGTGCAGGCAGTGGTAAATCAGACCAGAAGGCACACATTGAAATTAAGATTGGACCGGGGTAAATCTGGCTGAATGAGGCTAGGGGTTATTGTAGGCCTTATTATGCACACATGAGAGGAAGGCATAGGGGAACAGCTGCTTTAAGATTGTATAGTGTCTAGTATAGGGAATCTGAAAGAGGGTAATGATAGGTTATAAATGCAATGTGCCCAAGAAATTGGTGGTCAGCCTGACACTCTTTCCAGAATCAAGTATTTCCTGCAGGGCATTTTCTGACTTCATTTTAAAAAGGACTTATTCTCCTTCAATTCCCTGTTCTTACATCTTTCTACCTACCCCTGAGCGATAACCTCTTCTTCTAAACTATGTGTGGTATAAAGCCATTTAAAACTTCCTTCTCCATTCTGACATTTTTCCCCTGCATCCTCAGACAGTATGAATTATAACCGATAGAACACACTCGCATCCTTCCTCATTCTCACTAACAATACCCCACCAAGAGGCAATCCCTACTTGTTCAATATGTAGCCCCCTCTTTATTATAGTTGTACATAGCTGGTACAACATACCCCATTACAACATTCTCATTCTAACAGTCCGATCTGAACAATACCGAATCTATCTAACATTGTCTGTCGCTACTGTGAAGCCAACCACCATTAGATCCTACTGTGATCGTACCCCCCAATTCTAGCAATCATCATCCGGCAACACCCCTTGCTTCCCAACCCTAAGGCTAGTGTAAAGCTAATATTACCTATACCCATTTTATGCCACTCCCCCATCCTTTGTCATAGTCTACCGGCACTAATACCCCTTTCCTACTCCCTTTCCATCATTTAGCCCCCCCCCATTCATTGATTCACCCCCCAAGTTGCCTGTCCTGATAAGAATCACTCTGTCTGTATACATACATCATATTTCCTGCAGCACTCACCCTTGTCATGATATTGGATGTAATTTCCGCTGTCTGTCGACCTGGGGTGTCTTATCAGCCTGGTATCTGAGTCAATCCCGCAGTCTCTAATATTGAGATAAGATAGTGTTATATATTGGTGGTACACACTGAGAGATCCAGGGGGAGCTGTGGTGCGACATGCATGGCTAGAGCGCACCATGGGTCCCCCCACACAAGCTGCAGGGGTTACCTGCAGCCCAGCACCCATTCAGTGGGGAATAAACCTACCTACAGTGCACACGTCTCACCGAGTTATTCCTGCCTCACTATAATTACACTCAGGACCATACCTATACTATACCTATGTGACACCCATACCCTCTACAGTCATCATCTATTAAAGCAGCCTATCAGCTGTAACACTGGTAGAGAACCCGGACCGTAAACGGACGATACTCACATGTCTAGGAAAGACTACAAGGAGAGACAGGATAAAAACTTTTACAGGAAGCTACGGTCAGCTAAGAGGGCAGGCTTCTCAGAAGCCCAGCTCCTGGCTGTACACCGCCAGGTGCACAGAGACTGTGATGCCTTGTGCTCTACTCCAGTGAACTCCCCAGTTAATCTGACAAACAGGGCATCACCCATTCCAAGAGCGGACTTGTATTTTCAGCAGTGGAAAGACTCAAAACAGGACATCAGCTCATGGCTGGATGAGTGCAGTGAGAGTGAGGATAATACCCTAGTAGCAGGCATGTCGCAGTCAGAGGCAGTCGGAGCGGTGGATCCCACCAGGCCCCGGGAAGATATGATACAGGATCTTCATGACAGGCTGAGAAGGATGGAAATTGAGAATGAGAGACTGAAGAATGAACATTATGAAATGTCCTTGAAGTTGGAGGCTACAAAGGACTCTGGACATCGGTCTGGTGACAATGGGCAAGGAGCCTCTACCAGCCCCACTGTCCCCAGCAGTGAAAAGCAAGAACCGGAGTCAAAGGAGGAGAGGTTAGTTATGGAAGTCATGCAGGCATTGAAAACTACCTGTGAAGCCAACACTGCTCTAGTGCGGACAGCTAAGGAGCAGTCACACTTTAACAACAGTGACACACACTATATGAGTTTCAAAAAGAAGGAGGCTGATAAACTGTTTACTAAAAAGCCAGAGGTGTTTTCTCGCCCTACAGTGTTTAGGAACACTTCCCAGTTCATAACAGAATATGTTCGCTTTTGCAACACATGGGAGGCTGATGAAACCCAGATGTTTGAAGGGCTGGAGCAGTACCTCACTGGAGAGGCCTTAGCAACCTACAAGACTTATGCGGTCATGCACCCCAGAGATGGAACATTCAGAGGTGTCATGGCAGAACTATTGGCTGAATATGCTACACTATCTGCTGATGAATATCAGAAGGCTTACTGGCACCGACATCAGGGAGAGAGTGAGTCAGTTGCAGATTATAGCAGAGAAATGAAGCTGCTCATGGCAGCCACAAAGCTGCCGGAGGAGGATAAAGTACATGCTTTTATAAACAACCTTAAACCATCTATCCACTGTGTTGTGTTGGGGAAGGGACCAACCAGCTTCGATCAAGCAAAGAAGTATGCAGAAGCAGATGAGAGTGCAGCAAAGGAAAGGAATGCCTATGTAGACTCTAAGATGGAGGAGCTGCAGAAACAGTTAAGCAGGGGATGTTCTGAAGTGAGCATGATCCAGGACAGACGTAGGGTGTCCTGGGACAGAAGTGCAGACAGGGGCAGCCAGAGTACAGACAGAGGCAGAGACAGACGGCCCTATGACAAACCAGGTTACAACAATCCAGGCTATAACAATCTGGGTTACAGAAACAGGGCATACCAGGACTACAGGTCCCCTAGACGTGACAGCAGTCCTTATGGCAGAGAGTCCTACCAGAGGGGAGTTGACAGTTCCCCCAGACCCGGATGGAGCAGTAGATCTCCCAGTGGGGACCGCAGGCAGAGAGACCAGAGTCAATCTCCAAGTAGGAACTATAGATCTGCCAGTAACAACAGTGGGAGGTCCGACAGCAGATCACCCTACAGGGGCAGAGACAACTACAGGCCATATGGGCAGTATGATGAGCAGAGAAGGAAGGAGCAGAACAGAGGGAGAGTGCCTTATCAGGATGAGCAGAGGGCACGGTTTGGAAGTAAGGATCGTGACAGCAGAGACAGGAGGAGCAGCTCAACTGATGGGGGCCATAACAACTCGTCCAGAAGGAGGGACCCTACTCCTCATAGAAGGGAAGATGGAGATATGAACAATTTAAACTAGCACAGCTGAGCTATGGTGGGGAAGTAGCCCAGCTGAGTGGAACAACAGATGAGCAGGTTGACAGTGGTGAAGGTAGGACGTATAATATCCATAATTCCCTTAAAGATGGAGCAATTGACATTGAAATTTTTAATGAGATGATACCAGCATTAATTGATACAGGTGCAACAATAACATGCATGTCCTTTGATTTTTTTAGTAAAATTTCTTCCAAATGTAGGGGTGGTACTGAAAAGTGTATAATGAAGGTTTACACAGCAGATGGTACCATGATCACTGCAGTGTGCAAGTGTACGGTGCCCATCAAAGTTGGTGTTACCAACACAACCCAGACATTTTACATACTTAAGAATTTGAGAAGGTCATTAATTCTGGGTGTGGATTTTCTAAAGGCTAACAGTGCTAACCTACAATTTCACCCCACTAAGGACACAGTGCTATCCATTGGAGCACAAGCTAATATAGTTATACCACCGCTGTCAGAGACAACCATGAATGCTGTTGTTGCTGCCCCAACTAACCTTTCAGGAACTATAGGAATTACAGAAAATATGAGCAGGAAGTCTACTGTCCCCTATCTGGTAAAGAGGGCGCTGGTAAGGCCTTCGGAGGGAGACCACAGGATCCCAATAACACTGTTTAATGGGAGCAGGGTTTCCTACAGAGTTAATAAAAACTCAGTCGTGGGTTTGTATTTGATAAGGACTGAGGATGATTTTGTTAACAGGGCAGACACTAGCAGTGAAAAGGGAGCCACCTGGCCAGAGGCTGATTTTGATATTGATAAAGGATTAACCCATGATCAGAAGGTAGAAATGAGAAAGTTATTAGATGGCAATGAGAATTCTTCTGTACAGCCAGGGTCAGGCCTAGGGCTAGCAACAGACTTTGAGCATAGAATAGATTTAAAGGATAATTATACCCCAATTAATATCATGCCGTTCAGGATGTCACCAGAGAGATTAGCTGTCATGAATGAGTTGCTGGAAGAACACAAGAGGCTAGGGGTCATAGAGGAGTGTCACAGCCCCACTGAGTGGTCCAGCCCAGCATTCTTAATCGAGAAGGGTAAATCATTAAAGGGTAAGAGGGCGTATCGTTTAATTTGTGACTACAGGCATTTAAATAAGAATATCAAATCACAGTCACAGAGTTTCCCAAGAATTGATGAGACATTAAACAAACTGGGGGGCTTGAAAGGCCGCTATTTCTCAACCCTAGATGCATATTCAGGGTTTTTCCAGATCCCACTTAGGGAACAGGACAGGGACTTTACGGCATTTACCACCCCAGGAAAGACATGGAGATTTAAGACAGTTCCAATGGGGATCAAGACTGCGCCCAAGTTCTTTAATAACATTGTTGAGACATTAATTAGGCACTTGCCTAATTGCTTACCCTATGTAGATGACATTATAATAGCATCCTCGACCTGGGATAAGCACTTAAGTGATCTAAAGGAGGTTTTCAGGGTATTCAAAAAGGCCAATATCAAGTTCAAAAAATCGAAATGCCATTTTGGCTATAGTGAATTATCGTTTTTAGGCTTTATAGTTAACAGAGATGGCATTAGGCCTAACCCGGCAAGGGTTAAACTAATAAAAGATTTCCCAAGGCCCAAGACAGTAAAGCAAATGAAATCCTTTAATGGGTTAGCAACGTTTTATAGATCCTTTGTTCCGGACTTTAGCGTAAAAATGTTTTGTCTGTATGAATTGACTAAACCCAAAACCAAATTTGTTTGGACAAACGAACATCAGATGGCCTTTGAAACAATAAAGAAATCGATAGTGGAAGATGTTATGTTGAAGTACCCAGATTTTAGTAAACCGTTCATAGTGTCTACTGATGCGTCAGATGTGGCAATTGCAGGTTGCCTTTCGCAGCTCGATAATAATAATAACCTTCGACCTGTGGCCTTCACAGGGAGAAAGCTACAGGTGAATGAGTTAAAGTGGTCAACGACTGACAAAGAGCTTTTGGGGGTGCTATTTTTGATAGAAAAGTTTGAACACTATAATAGGACGCCCATTTCGGATACTGACTGACCATGCAGCACTATTGGCTTTAAACAGCAAGGTACACTTGATGGGGAAGATGGCTAGATGGGTTGATAGGTTTGCACGTTTTGACTTCACTATAGAACACCTTAAGGGCAAGCTAAATGTAGTACAAAATTGCTATTTTGTTAGGACATTGCAGGTGCCAGCACCAGCAG
Source organism: Harmothoe impar (assembly GCA_947462335.1). Classification (NCBI taxonomy): domain Eukaryota; kingdom Metazoa; phylum Annelida; class Polychaeta; order Phyllodocida; family Polynoidae; genus Harmothoe; species Harmothoe impar. The sequence goes on from OX381712.1 coordinate 77,060,050, forward strand.
TGTTTCACAATAAAGGTTATACCTTTTTTGATAACTTACCACACTTCATTTGTCTAAATAGCACGACCTATACTGAGCAAATTGATATGCACAGGAAATCTCTTGACCCCCGACCTGTGGCATTCTCACTAACTACATTACCCACCTGCACACTGGCATAATAGGACATTGTAGCGGGGGCCTGAGGACTAGGGCTGTGTTGCAGAATAGAAAATAGTTTTGCCACTATGAAATAACCACACAACTTAGTTGAGTTGCATAATATGGAATGACATATTCAAGTTGCTAAAGGAAACCAAACTCTCAAAATTTCTTATTTTGCAGAAGCCCCTGACAAGTACACACCCAGACTCTGTCCCAAACACCCCTTTCTGCTTTGCTTCCATTCTGGTGCTCCCACCCAGTGCCTTCTTATCTGCCTTCTTATCTCGGGGCTTCATATCTCAGGGAGATCTCTTGCTGGTTCCCCGTCTATCATCATAGAATACAGGCCTCTACTAAAAAGGTCACTCTAGCATTGGTAATGTACAAAGGATGTGTACAGGAGAGGGTTTCACTCCCCCCATATCTAGCGGTCCCTGCAGAATCTTTATTTACCATCACCCAGCCAGTCCTTCCTTCCCCAGTTTCATCTAGATGGTCCCTGCATGGTTTTAGTAGTTATTGTGCGCCTGTATTGCATGTCCTATTGGTCAAGAATATTCCGTGCTGCAAATAGACTGAATGGCTATAGTGTTGGGTGAACAAAAGCCAGTTGGCACCTGATGCATGTATTCATCACGTTCTGCATTCAGCAGCAGCACCTGGCCATCAGTGTGCAAGTTGTGAGAGCCATTTTGTTTCCTAATTTGCATTCTGGGCTTTCTTTAGGGAATATCATTGGATCAGCATTCTTAGCCTTGAACATTGTAATACTCTTAGTGAACATTTTCAAAATGAATGATGATTGATGACACTGACTGGATTCTAGATTGAAATATTACTGGGCTTCCCCTTTCCTTTTTTATCTATGCAACCATTTGGTGCCAGAAGACTTGCCAAAACACTGGCATCAGATTTGACTCAATCTGATCACAATTTGTCTCCTCACAGTCGTCTCGTGACCAGACAGTTTATGAGGCACTTAAAGCTGGAACATTTCCTGCTGCTGATGTCGAGTTTAATGGTTCCTTGACATGCAATGCACTTGTCTATTTAGTCTGCCTTAGGCAACAAGGGTAGGCAGTCGCACTGGTTTGTACGTTTAAGTGAGATCCCTGTAGTTAAAGGCTAACAGCATTTGCTCAATCTCAACATTTACTTTATAAAAGGCATATACAGATATGTTTTTAAGACAACAGGTGGTCTCTTGAGACATTCAGTTGATCGTATTTACTCAAATTTGAAATCCATCATGGACTGCTATTAGAGGTATCACTTATGGTCTCTGACACAGGAACTGGCCCCCAGCTATGGATCAGAGATCTTTCCTTGGTAATAGCATCCCCACATTTTATCATCAGTCAGGGCTGCAGTAGCAGGGCCCTAATGTCTATCTGTAAAACCTAAGCAAAGGTTTGGCTTTGGCACAGCAAAATCCCAGACTAAGATTCTCTGGTTCATGTTTTAGTGTGCATCTGACAGCATCAGTATGAACCCTAAGGCTCTATTTGAAGCTCAGGGATTCTATTCTGAAGCTCAGGGATTCTATTATGCAGCCAATCAGCAAGGACTGTGGCCACCATGTTAGGCAGAAAGCCCTGTCAGGTTTCTACCCTCTCACTGAGACTATAAGTGCCTGCTGAACGTAAGACATTTTTAGCAGCCTGTGTGACCGGATATAGTGCCGGGAAGGCACCAGCCACATTTCCCATCATAGAGGACATGTGATCAATCACTGAGCTGGTCCTGCTATGGTACACTTGGTTGAGGGTGAAATGGGATATGCGACCACACCATGATAACATCACTGATCAGTAGCTGATGGGAAACTACAGTAAGGGTAGACCGCATATGATGTTGTCAAGTACACAAAAGCAGTGATTCCAAAACAGAATGAATCAACATAATACATGACATGTTTTTAATACATTATGCATACAATCAGTGCAAGGTTATTTAGGTCTCCCACTTGTGTTTTTTTTTCTCAGCTACAAGAAGGCAGGAAATTAATTAAGTATCTTTCAGTACCCTTTTAACTGTAGCACTGCACAGAATATCCTTGAAAAAAGGGCCTAGCATTTCATGTTTGTCCCCTTTTAAAAGACAGATCCAATTCTTAGCCAACCCCAAACCTGTTGTTGAAAAACAACTTTGACCCCTCCCTTACAAAGTGATAAAACATCTAAAATACAGCTATACAGCTATATGACACACTCGATGATTGCCCTGGGGGCAAAACTAACACATTGGAGCTGCAATATACCAGGTACCTAGCTATAAGAACCTGTGGTAGTTGGTTTCTTGAGTCTAAAGACAGACTCCAGCCCCCTTGAGACTACATTAAGACCCTGGTTTGGTCCATGATGGAAAGACGCTCAAATATTTACAGAACACTTCTCTGCATCAGCGCAGTCTGAATATCTGACAACAGACACCAGGGCACTGCTGCTGTTGTTCCCTTTCTGCTTGCTTTCTGCTTGGGTCTTCCTGAAGTCTTCCGAGCCTCACTGGCAGCACAAGATATGGATGGAAAAAGTCTTGTCTGTATATCCCAGTGGGCACAGAACAACTTATCAACATTGAGAACTGGTTGATAATGTTGATTCAATGTTGATTCAACATTGAACTGAAATTCGTCCCCACTGGGATAGAGTCAGGATTGTAGTGTGATATGATTGCATGAATTATAATGATAACACTATTATGAGAAAATAGAGAAACTTTAATCCTTGAAGATATGACAAGGCTTCTAAGATCATTGACATTGAATGCTATTGTTCACCTCTGCCAATATATTCAGGCGATATGACATGTTGGCTCCTTCCCTCCACCTACATTAACTGCTTGGTTTATACACTTGTCCTGCAAACTGAACTTAACTTAACTGATTATCCGTTGTCAAATAAAGGGGTTTGACAGCTGCACATTATGGCAAACAATAGCCCTGTCACAATTATGATGTAAAGCCTTTCACAATCAGATTTGCCTCACATAACAAAGTCAGCATTGTACAAAGAGCTTTAAAGCACTGTGCTGTCCTTGGGAGGTTTAACAAAGCAGTCAATATAGTGTAAAGCTTTTCTCACAGTAAGCTTTTGCCCCATATAATGAGTTCAGCAGCCTGTGTCATTCATAAAGAGTGGCTGTATTTCCTGCAGCATCAGCAAATACAGTAATGTGCTCACTGTGAAATGGAGAGAGACAGTGAAGTATAAAAAAGGCAAGTTGCCTCAGTATGAACACTCTTAGCACAACGCAGACATCCTATAGACCCTGTGTAATGAATGCCAGAACTGAATGGGGGATTTCTGTAGGTGTCACTTCACTGTGGATCTATGGACAACGGTTCACAAGCAAGTAATTTTCTCAATCTTTGCCTTGTGAAATGACAATTTGTTTACTAGTCTTAACTCTTGCATTCAACTTTTGGAAATGTGACCTTGGTTTCAAGTTCATTTGTCTTATGTAGTAGAAAAAACAGTCTAATACAGAACAGGAAAAAATACACCTTTTTTTCAATCTCTTCATTCGGAGCCAATATCCATAATACAAAGCTGCATAAATGGACAGAGTATTTCTCTTCTCTCTGGTATGCAGGGAATACCACTTCTATCTTTGCAAGATACAATCTTACTTCAATAACATGGTGCCCAGCATTTTCACTGAGAGAAAAATCAATAAAAAGATGCATGCACTAGGGACATGTTGCAGATGTTTTTGTACAGTATCATATTATTTGGGTTTGCTTTTACAGACACACAACTGCTAGCAGGACACTTTAGACATGATTTGAGAGGTGGGGATTGGCTGTGTGGTGTTAAGTATAGTTTGTGTGGGTGAAAACATGCAGGAACCTGTTAGGAAAAGCGAAAAAGGAGAGCACTATCCTGTTTACATGTTTTGTATGTTACCAATGCTGGGAGAGTGACTCTCATAGTAGAAGCTTGTGCTTTATGACCAGGAACCAGCAAAAGATCTCTGTAAGATTACAACCCTCAAGATGAGAAGGCACACAGGGGGGCACTGGGTAGAAGCAAGGGGCATTCTTGGCAGTGTCTGGGCGTCTACTTGTCAGGGGCTTGTTGCAAATTAAGAAATGTTGACAGTTTGGTTTATTTTTGCAACATGAGAAGGGTGAAGGGGATAGTTGCCAAAATGGAGAGGTAGGGTCAGGTGAGTTGTAATGGCGTTATAGATTAAAGGGAGACATTATCTGCCAGTAGTAGGTGGTGAGTTAAAAAAAGTAAGGAGAATGTCCTTTTTAAAATGAAGTCACTTGGCTTGTATTATACATCATATTTCCTGCAGCACCGTCCCTTGTCATGCTAGTGGATGTAAGTTCTACTGTCTCCCACCCAGGGGTGTCTTATCAGCCTGGTATCTGAGCCACTATGCAGTCTCTAGCAATGAGAGACCAGAATTATAGATGCCCACACACTGCAGCAATACCCCCTCTATGATTGTACTTCTCTGTCTCCTTTTTTCTCACTACATCTCAATCATAATTTCTACTTCTCACTTTCTCTCTGACTATCAATGAGAAAAAATAGGAAAAAAATAGCTGGAAACCAATTTACTTCTTCTGAACTGGTGTAAACTTACTGCATTTTGACCTGAAACATTTATTCTCTCCCCCTCTTAAGCTTGCTCTGTCTCTCTTTATTCTTTATATATATTTCTTGACTATCGCAGACAGAACAACCTGTCTAAATACATATATTCACAGCATGTAAATATGTATATTCACAGAAGAATGGCATAAGATATCCTTCAGGACATGCCATTATAATGAGAAGCTAGTCATGCATATTACCCCCTTGATACAGCCTCAGCCTTTCCTTTCTGTATTCTGTATGTCTCAGTTCTAGGCCTCGCTCCCAGGGTTCTCATTGTAACAGTTTGCAGACGTCAGGGTCTGTTATGCGGATATTGTCTGTGTCTGCATCTGGGTCGGGAAACATTGAAGGTTATGAGACATTGCTGAGGCACTGCTCTACGCCTGGTCCCAGGGCTCTCATAGCTACGGTGAGGCAGAAGTCAGGGTCTGTAATGCATACATTGCTTGTGTGTATGCCTCCATAGGGGTGAGTGGTGTTGTATCATACATCTTAGTCAGTCTGCTAGGGATGCAGTCTGTAGGGGCAGCAGCATAGCTGAGTGTGAGTGTATATGTTGTCACAGTCTGTGTTATAGACCAATGCAGCAAGAAAGGGCGATTTTTTCATAATAAAGCTGTATTTACATTGGTTTTAGTATAATCCTCATAACATTGTCTGTAACTGCTATATTAGAAAAAAGTCACATTTGAAGATTCACAGGACAATAATCTCTTGAATAATACATATAAGAATGCTGGATTGTCAGGTTATATTAGTGAAGTTGTCCGTTACCTTCAGAAAGCTCTAAAACAACCCTTAGATCCTCCCCTGAATCCTTCCTGTCCTCACAACAATGAGGAGTTAAGAGTCCTGAATGCAAAAGATGGAAACAAAATGGCTCTTGTAGCCTGCATACTGATGACTTGGTGTTGCTGTTAAATGCAGAAAGGGATGAATATATGCATCAGGTGCCAACTGGCTTTTGTTGCACTATAGGGATTCAGACAATTTTGTGACTGGTCCATTTGCATCACAAAATATCCTTTCACAATAGGACATGTGATGGCACTTGGTGCAGAATTGATCTGTATAAGTGGTCACGCAGGGTTGCTGGATTAGTCACTCTTATCTAGAGGGGTCTGGCCAAATGCTGCAGTCAACTTTCTGAATCATAATGCAATCTTTAGTATGAGTGAATTTGGTTAACACTCTGAATGATAGTGAATTATTCACACAATTTACTGTGTCTTCATGATATAGAGCCACATTTAAAGAAAAGGGTCAGCATGATGAACCATCAATGCATCATGACTACAAATATTGCCTTTCATCCTCTACAGGTTAACTGACTGTGTTGTCCACAGCGGGTTAAAAAAAGCTGTCAATTTAGTGTTAAGCCCTTCACACTGTCGCTTCACATTCGACGGACTGTGTTCCTGTGCATGCAGTTGCAAACAGCTCCTGTATTTCCTGCAGCTTTAGCAAACACAATAACGTGCTTACTGTGTAAATGGAGGCAGACAGAGTGAAATATTAAAAAAAACGAGTCGCCTTTATACGAGGACAATTAGAGCAGTGCAGCATAGTCTATGTTCTCTCTGTAATGGAAGCCACCACTGAATGGAGGTTTGTTTAGGTGTTGCTTCACTATGGGTCTATGGACAAAAGTTCACAAGTATTATACCCCACAGAGAATTTGATTACTGTTCTGAACAAAGCAAATGATAACAATTCAGTCATTATTGTCTCTCCTTTTGCATTTAACTCTTGAAATTGGGAGTTTTGATTCAAAATGCATATGCCTGCTTTTTTATGTTATGAGTAAAGTTATACTTAAGAATGTCTGACAGAGAACAAAAATAAACCACATCACCCTTTTTTCTATCTCTGCCTGGAAGCAATCATTACATTTAAAGATATTGAATCAGTTCCTCCTTCCAAATATCCAGGTAATACTATAGTATTCTTTGCAAGATAGAATGATTACTCTAACAACACAACAGAGTGCCGCATGATGTCATTTCACCGAGGGTACAATTTATGTTAACATTAAATGGATGGACTGCACCAGGGAAGTTTACCCAGTGGAGATGGGTGCTAACATCAGGCATGTAACAGCATAACATTGTCAGTATTTACCTCTACGGGCACACAACAGCTACTAAAACCATGCAGGGGCCATCTGGATATGATTCGGGAAGTCAGTGGCTAGGTGACAGTAAATATAGTTTGTGCAGGGACCTCCAGATATGGGGGCATCAAAACACTCTCCTGTACACATCCTTTATACGTTACCTATGATGGGAGAGTGACCTGCTTGTGTTCTATGATAATGAAAGATCTCTGTGAGATTATAAACCTCAGGATAAAGAGGCAAAAAGGGAGCACAGAATGGCGGCAGAAGCTTTCCTTTAGCAACATGGGAAATGTCATTCCATTTTATGTAATTCAAATGATGTAATTTTTGATCTGTGAATGACAATAATTGAATTATCTCTTGTAAAACCATTTCACTTTGCTCATAAATTGTGCAGTTGTTCTATTGTGGCAAAACTATTTTCTATTCTGCAACACACCCCTTGTCCTCAAGGCCCTTGCTATGATGTCCTACTACTACAGTTTCGCTATCTTGTCTCAATATGAGAGACTGCCGGATTAACCCAAATACCAGACTGATAAGACACCCTGAGGTGGGAGACAACGGAAATTACATCCACTATCATGACAAGGGTGAGTGCTTCAGGAAATAAGATAGATCATATAGATGGAGTGATTCTTATCAGGACAGGCAACTTGGGGGATGAATTGATGAAGGGGAGCTACATGATGGAAAGGCAGCAGGGAGGGGGTATTAGTGCTGGTAGACTATGAGTATGGGAGGGGTGGTGGCATAAGATAGGTATAGGCAATGTTAGCAAAACAGCAGCCACATGTCCTGATGGCAAGGGGTGTTGGTGAATATTGATTGTTAGAATTGGCAGGTATGATTAGAGTAGCACCTAATGTATGTATGCTACATAGAAGTGAAAGACGTTCGCTACATATTGAACAAGTAGGGAATGGCCATTAGTGGGGTATTGTTTGTAAGAATAAGGAAAGATTTGAGTTTGTTCTATTGGCTATAATGTGAGGGTGAACGGGAATATGGTCAGAAAGTTGTAAGAACAGGGAGTTCAGGGAGAGTATGTTTTTTTTTAAATGTCAGAAAATACTCGCCAAGAAATACTTGGTTATCGAATAAGAGTCAGGCTGACCACCAATTTCTTGTGCACATTGCATTTGTTACCTATAATTACCCTCTTTCAGATCTCCTATTATAAACCCTATACAACCTGAAAGCAGCTGTTTTCATTGCTTACGCTTCCTCTCATGTGTGCATAACCAGGCCTGCACTAACCAATAGCCTCATTCAGACAGATTTACCCCTGTCCAATCTCAATTTCAATGAGTGCCTTCTGCCCTGATTTACCACTTCCTGCACCTGCACCAGTTAACACTGTACAGCTTTTTTATTGTAGAATTGAGAGGTAGCATTGGGTAGGTTTTAACAACTATATATCTTACATTGTTTAGAGGCAGTGATGAGGTTGTTTTTTGTGTATAGATGTAAGGATATTGAAGGAGAGTAAATAGATTTCCCTTTGAAAATATTGGACTATTTGCAAAAAAAGAGTTTCAAAAGTGCTTCTAGTCTGATTTGTCACCGCCTGCACCTGCATCCATTTAACACTGTATGGCTTTCTCAATGACCGTTTTTAGGCTCCTTCAACAGTCACTTACATAGTATGGTTTCTTTATGGTTCACATTACCATCTCTTAAGTCCCTCAAGAATGTTTTTTTTTGGGTTCTAATGCCCCTTTAATGGCTGCCTGATTATGATACAGACTGGTGGTCCTGCTTCCCCTTCCCTCCTCTCTCCCTCTGTTTGCTCATAAACCTATCCCATTTTAAGTTAAACCCATGGTAAATCCAGAGCATCTGGTTACTAAATGTTAAAGGCGCACTGAGCTCAGGACCTAGCCCTGCCAAGTTTTGTACGCAAATGATGTCGTGGGTTCAGTTTTTGTCAATTTACAGGAAGCACAACACCTGACTCTTGTCTAATTGACACGTTAAATAGGCCTATTTTGAATGCTGGAACCAACCAGAGCCTATTTATAATGCTGTGTTACACTTATTGTCTAAATTGATATAATATGTCACATTATTTTTATTCTGTCCATCCATTTCTCCCCCCACATATGGTTGCATTTGCCAATAGAGGGAGGAATACAGCGGCTCTGCATTGACAATAACATTGTCTGATGGGTGTGAAGTCACTGTGAAATGTGTTAAATAATATTGGTGGCTTTATCTAGGTCTCTAAGAACTGTCCTTTGTTGACTGCAGGGAATTCAGCTGCTCCATGCAATATTAACAAACACAGTATGATGGTCTAAATATGTGAAGCTCATTGTGAAAGGCTCTACACCACAATAGTATTAGCGTTTGACATTATTTGCAGCTGGCATACTCCTTTGTAAGACTATGAAGTCAGCACTATAGAGTTGCTGGAACATTGGGTATTCAGGGCTTCTAGAATATATGTGAGAAGCATAAGAGATTGTAATGGGAGAAAATTAAGCCCCCCCCCTGCTCTATTATCAATTCTTGTTAGCAACACATCGACTTCAGCATTTAGGGCCACAATGCCTATTAGCCCTACATACAGTGTGTTTGAGCCATGAATACAGTCCTACTCAAAAAGCTTTCAATCATATAGCATGTCAATCACTTAGGTCAAGTGCAATGTCCTACCCCACAGAGTTTCTTATCAGGGCTACATTTATTGCAACAAAGAGCATAATGCATTAAAGCACCTTAGAGCCTATTAAGTTGGTATTAGATCATTATGGGTGGAAACATTATGTCTGCTTCACTATGTGCCACCAAATGTTTATAGTGTGCTGCTGGTGAACAAATAACAAATTGCCCTTGTCAGGGATCTAGGTCAAATGAGAAACCTGGAGACTGGTGATTAAAGTTCTGGGGCCATTATCCAGTTATTCTACCCTAGTTCACTTTGCTGAACATGTACTGCAATAAGGAGCATGCCTGTGAACAAATTAGGTTGAGGGGCTTGTGTATTTGGAGCTCAGTGTGAGGGGGTGGTGAGGCATAAAGGGAGCGGCTCAGTGAGCTGTCTGCATCTTTCTGTAGGGAGTAGATTGATTGTACAATTTTGTCCACTCAGCTGTGTCATTAATTGAAGGACAAGGGGATTATGTCTTTAGTTTATGGAAAAGGCTGAAGGCAGCTCTATCACCCTTGCCTCTTTCCTTATTCTCTCCTCTTCATTTGTCTTTCCACAGGCTCTCATTCGCACTGCCATTCCCTATTTGCCTTCTCTCCCTCCGCTCTTTCTGTCCCTATTAGTTTCTTTCTATCAGCAGTCTCTTTCTGTCCTTTTGGCCGTCTCTGGAACTATCTGTATGTCACTCTCTCTCTCTCTCCCTCTTTGTATCTGTCTGTCTGTCTCTCTATCTTCATACCTGCATTCCTTACACCTTAAACACTCCCTCTCCCCCTGGACAACTCTCACCCTCAATACTTAATCAGTATGCAGCACCCAGTGTGCTCTGCCCCACCACACCAGCTGACAATGTGAAGTTAGGGCACCTGGCTTCTCCCAGACAGGCCTCAGTGGTCTCTAGTCCTGGGAGGGTTTTCATCTAAAACTAGCATGTAGTAATCAGATCTGGCCATTTGTGTGAGGCTGGACCTGCACCTGGTGCCCCTTGTTAGGGTAGGAGAGTGGTATTCAGGGAAGGATCCATGGCAGGGATCTCTCCAGAAGAATTTTGGAATCCAAATGTTCTTTTATATATTACACATTGAATTTCACATACAATACACATTTTACTTCAAACTGCCCACAATATACATAGCTCTAATGCAACTATGATCTACTGAAGAACTTATCCCTGTAGGGTCCCCCTGTTCTACAAAACTAGTGTTGTGTCTCATTCTGGCAGAAAGACACCCAGACCAAAGAAATGTAGCCACAGTGGAAATGACAGCAGCAGCATATTGGTGACTGTTCTCTGGGGTTTAGACAGTGTTATTATACGATTGGGGCTCTGATCGTGCTTTTTTTGGATAACTGAGTTCTGTTATCACACAGGCACTCCTAGTTCCAAATTTAGTTAAAATCGTGTGTTTCGTCAAAGGATCGAATCCAGGGCCGCAAGACTGCGAGTCCGACGCCCTCTCCACTAGACCGTGCCGGCCATGTAGAATAAGGGGATAAAACAAGAAGTCTACAGACACATTCCCAGCCATCTAGCTCTTATATTAACAGAGATACAGCAATTTTTACACTTTTTGTTATAACTTCTCCTAAAATCAAATTTTTTTTTTATAATTTTTTTTTCTATAAAGGTAGTAGTTGGACTTTACTTACCTAGTCGTTAAAATAATTTTAGGGATTTTTTTTCACATACATATAGGCACTTTAAAATTGTTACTTTTCCACCCAACCTCCCTCAGGTTCGAACCGGGTACCCCTTGCGTATGAGCCATACGCGCTGACTGCTAGGCCACAGTGGATATGGTACAGAGGTGGGGAAACACTGCCTATATTGAGGTATAGAGGGAGGCAGTTAGTAACCAAAACGGCAGGTGGCGACGCGGGAGTACAGTCGTATAAGTTAACACTGAGGGTATGTTGGATTTGAAATAATGACCGCTCCCTGCACCTAGCTTGTTCTTCCTCACCTCCCCTACTGAAGACTTCCACAACATGGCGACTGCACCCTCTGTACAAGACGACTTATATATCATTCAAAATGGCGAAATTAGGACATATATAAGGTAATAAAAGACATTTGAATGGAATAATCGTATAATAAACCTAATAATATATAGATAACGGGCACACTCGGGCCTGTATACGTATATAACACCCTCGGTGCTTCGCACCTCGGGCGTTATATACGCATACAGGCCCTCTTGTGCCTGTTATCCATATATTATTGGTTTACTGATGCATTGGAGTGTTCTGTAGATATTTGAGCATCTTTTGGCATTGGGGAGGCCAGGATCTTGATGCAGTCTCTAGGGCCTGAGGACCTGTCTTTAGGATGTAGGAAACGGGCTGTAGGGCTGTACAGGATAAGTTGCAGCTCCATTGCCGATGTGCAAGTACAGCTCAGAGATGGTATTGTGATAATGAAGCCCCCATTTTTCTTCCCTGCCTCCTTCCCTCCTTCCCTCCACCCTACTGTGTAGAATAAAGTCATCAGGGCTTATGCTGACTCTCTATTATAAAAAATACCCCACTCCTTCCTTTACCTCTACCTATTACCAAAAAATAATATCCTCTTTCTCTCTACCTGAATATTAGTGCAGACTGCAAACCTCATTGTCATAGTCTACACCCCCCCCCCCCCCCCCCAATACTAATACCTCTGCCTGCACAGTTCCCAATTAGTAGCCTTCCACTTTATCTGTTCTGGCCCAAGGTGCTAGGTCCATACATCTAAAGTAAGGATACTTTTGAGGGGTTTTCACAGTGACAGGGCTCCATTTGTAGCTAAAGTAAGGGTTACTTTTCAGTACCGTTTTGAGTGGTCGGACTCTACCCGCAGCTAAAGTAAGGGTTACTTTTCAGTACTGTTTTAGGGTGGCAGGGCTCTACCTGCAGCTAAAGTAAGGGTTACTTTTCAGGACCGTTTTGAGTGGTCAGACTAAAGTAAGGATCACTGTTGAGGACTGTCTCAGGGTAGCAGTTAATATGCAGCTAATATCCCCTCACAATATACCCTTCGCTCCTGCCCCCCTTTACCCGTTCATCCCCCAGGTGCCTCTCCCACACAGGTGCCACCAGGACTCACTAAGCCTGCATCATACATCATATTTCCTGCAGCACCTTCCCTTGTCATGGTAGTGGATGTAATTAACATTCCCTGCCCGGGGTGTCTTATCAGCCTGGTATCTGAGCCACTACACAGTCTGTATTATTGGGGCAAGATAGGAACACGTAGCAATACCATCAATGCACAAGGCATTGGGAGGGGACCTGGGGTCTGTTGCAAAACAGAAATATGTAGCATCCTTCTATGTAGGCATCTCCCAGACATCTAAGATTGTGCAGAAGATGAATGTCAGTCTAGTTTCTGCTATTCTCTCCTTTAGGGATTGTCTTTCTCAGGAGAAGCCAAACATATATGTTGTACCCCAGGTAGTATGATAGTCTTTTTTAGATGGTGTGAGTCATTTAGGTATTAGTGCCTTAAGGGAGCAGAAGGTAGATCATTATGTATTAATGTATAAGGGTCAGATTTTCCAAACATGTACCAATTGGGTGTTTTGGGGTGTTCTTGACTTCAAACAGCTGAAGAATAAGAATACCTGCCACAGTAATTCTTTCACTGATTTCATGTATGAGGAAACACCCTAGGCTTTTAGAAAAATGTAAATTTGTATCTGTCCGCCGGATATTTTTTTATTTCTGACCCCTAAAAGGGCTAAAATACCCTTGAAAACTGATTCCAGCCTTATTTGACATTTTTCATATGTCCGCACTATGAACTAAGACACTCATAACCATTCTTAATCAGCATATTTCATTAGGTGTCGGTGTTACCTCAGCAAATCAAAAGGTTTTACTCAGATATTTCTAAGAATTTTTTAACTGTTGCCCTTTATATCTAAAATGCACTTGTGTAAGGCCCGACAGTTTTAATTTTTATAGCCTCAAATAACCTACTAGTAACAGCCAACCAACATCAATTTCACATGTAATCCTGAGAGACATATGTGTAGTACAAGTGGGAGAAAAATTGTGAGGATTGACTTATGCCTGGACCCAAAAGACTCATTTTGGAACAGTTGTGAAACTGTCAGGCCTTACATCAATAAGGGTAAGGTCAGACAGTTTTCTAGGTAGTACTTCTACTTAATTCAGCATCTCCATATCTTAACACAACATACCCCTATGGTACCTTTAACACCCCAAATAGTAATTTTGCCAATATCAGATAAATATGGATCACAGTGTTGAAAATGACACCAATACTGTAAGGTCCGACAGTTTTATATGCTTTTTAAGGCCTGTTTTACACTATTACAACAAGAAGATGGATCTGTTGACATGTAAAACAATACATGATATAAAAAGTATAAATATTCAAGATAATACTCAGTGAGTTTAATGATGAACCGGACACTGTTGAGCAATCTAGAGTAAAGTTGGGTAATGTTGGGTAATGATTTCAACATTTTCGAGAATTTTGCCAAGTTTGTTGACCCACAAGATGAACAGTTTTTGGATGGTGATGACCAAGCCTGGGATGCATGATCATACATACCATGGCTAACTGTATATGTAATTATAAGCTATTGTGGTGTATTTCAGACATTGAAACAATGTAGTTACATTTTGGTTGTAAGGCCCAACAGTTTTATTCAAGGGTGCACATGCCAGATAATAACAACTACACACCTAGGAATAAACCTTTCCAATGAAGGTTTCCTTGGACCACTAGTCTTTCAATGTATGAAACCTATTTTAAGATGACTTGAGTTTGCCAAATTTTTCCTTTCTGTCACCAATATGTACACTTTTGAAAAATCTGACCCATAAGTGTGCCTGACCCATACCCTAGTGATCTGCTTCCTCCCCTGCTTCCTGTCCACCTTCCCACATCCTCCACCCCTCCTTCCCTCTGTACCAAATTGCCCATACCAAGTTGTATTCTGGTGTTGTCCCGCCCCCCTCCTGCCTCCCACTCTTTCTGCTACTCTGTACTTATTCCACGTTTCACTACTTTCAAGGGTAATTTACCCATCTGTAGAGGCAGGAACTAGGACGAACAACTCCCTGTGGGCCATTCCCCACCACCCAGTATTTTCCAGCTATAGATATAAGGTCCCTCCATGGCTCTACCAGCTATTGTATAGCTATAGTTTGATACCTAGAAGTCACCCTGAAAATATGACACTATACGGTAGCATCTACAACATTGATTTTACATTAATAATGTTGGTGCCCAACTCCCTTGGGTAAACAGTCCATGTTTAGCCCATACATATACTAATTACATAAATTGCTGCCTTGATAAAATTAAAACATAAGGCTGCATGTTACAATGTTAAAGTAAACAACTTCTCTCACAAAGAAAGCAAAGTCAAACAGGGAAATATTGAAATTGATTAGGCACAGTATGATTTTGTTATAAAGAGGGCCTTGGGGCACTGCAAATTTGTAAGGGAAGTACTAATACTACAGGTATTGTGAAGAGACAATTGGGGCTTTGGTAACGTCCTCCTTAGAATAGGAAGTTTTTTTATATAAGTCCTTTTTCAATTTCACTGTTATGCATGATCCATCACATATGGGTGGTTTGTTTAAGGGGTACCAGTATAAGCTTGTTACTCTCATTATTATAAATTGGCATGTCCTTATATAGTAAGTGCATAAACATGAAAGTATGACAGGCCTTTTGCCTGTATTCAATATTTACTATTTATTCAATACTACAATGACAGAAAAATTAATACGGTATTGCAAAGTTTCTATTCATATAGCCTCTCCCTGCCGGGTGTACGGGAATCACTTGTCTTCTACACCAGAAAATTCAACCAGCATTCAACTGGCCTCTGTTACTATATCCCGTCATACAGGCTGCAAAAAATGTCTTATGTTCAGCAGCTACTTAAGCTGCCAGCCATGTAGGATGGGAGAAACCTGATAGGGCTTTCTGCCTGACTGGGTGCACCGTGCTGGTAAATTGATTGGATAATAGCTCTAGGGCCTGAGGAGCAGAATAGAACCTTTATGCAACAGTATAAGAACCTTATACACACCCCATTAGCACAATATTTTATGCTTGAAGAATAAGATTTTAGGGGATATCTTCTTCATGCAAAGACAGGGACTCCCCTGGTCCCCCAGATAGATAGCTAACCCTATGCCTTTCCCTAACTGTAATCAGAAAGAACTAAGCTAACCCTAACCCCTACTCTAACAATTGGGCAGGTATCCAGTGTAGTTGGTTTCTTAATGAAGCATCCCCTGGGGGACTGGGGGATGATCAAACATGATGGCTTCTTACAAAGTATCCCCTGGGGGTACAGGGGAGTCGCTGTCTATGGTTGAAGCATAAGATATGGCCAAAGATATTATGCTTGAAGAATAGGATGTTGTGCTAATATGGTGCACCACAGCAGATTTGGAACCTTTTAAGGCAGAATAGAACCCCTATGGAGCAGAATGGAGCATATAGGGAGTGGAATAGAACCATCATGGAGCAGAATAGAACATTTTTTAAGCAGAAGCGAACCTTTATGGCACAAAATACTGTTCTGCGAACAGAATTCTCCCACATCCATTTATCCAGATTACAAAGTGCTCACAAATCAATTTTAATCTGTTTAGAGTGCCATCTTAAAGGAAGAGCTCTATAAATGGCATGGTCATTTCTGAGGAAATTTCCATCCTGAGTGGACAAAACCGTGTTATTGCAGAAAGAGATAATTGTAATGGCGTTCTGTACTCTAAAATAACATTTTGTTTGTTGGTTACTTGCCTTAAAGTCCTGTCACAGCACCCAGCATGCTCTACCCCACCACACCAGCTGGAAATATGTAATTAGGGCATGTACACAGCGCTCAGTGGTCTCTAGTCCTGGGAGGGTTTTCATCTAAAACTAGCACGTAGTAATCAGATCTGGCCACTTGTGTGAGCTGAAATGGGGGGAAAAGGTTAATGGATATTTTAACACTATATACTTCAAACTTCCCGGCATTTCTGTGTACATAGCTCCCATATCAGCCATTTTAAAACTTGCTGGTCAAAGACTACATCGGTCAAAGACGACACAGGTCAAAAACGTTTCAATTGTTACAAACTCATGAGACACAGCCCTGTGCAGGTAAGTTAACTGTTTAAGCAAAGATGTTACTAAAAGATGAGAATGCAGTCTCAGTGAGTAACTCTCCAGTGCTGCATAGATGCATCATGCCAACCCTAGAGTCGGCATGATTCTTGAATGCAGGCCTGGTGAGTTACTCCCATCATACTCTCTTTCTATACATCTGTGCGTGTCTCAGTTGATGTCTGTCGTCTGTATTCATGTCTGTCTCTATTTTTAGTGTCTCTGTTTCTCTCTGCTTCATATCCCCCTTTTTTATCCTCTGTGTTATTGACTTAACTTTCCCTACTTTAACCTTTTTTTAGGTCCTTCCCATCCACACTTTACTCCCTCCCTATTGAACCTTATTGTATGGCCCACAAAACCAGCTGGCAATGTGTAGTTTGAGCATGTGGCTTCTCCCAGAGAGGCCTCAGTCATCTCTAGTCCTGGGAGGGTTTTCATCTAAAACTAGCACGTAGTAATTAGATCTTGCCACTTGTGTGGGGCTGGACTGCACCTGGTGCCTCCTGTGTGAGGTTAGGACATTTTAAAGAGGCTGATAAAACAGATTACACAAGTTGGCAATTGATTTAGCTGGAGGCCAGATTGTGCCTAGATGCCAGAGCTAGAGAATGCTGTTAGGTTCATGGTAACCAACCCTGGATATGCCACTCATGGATCAACATAAAGACATCAATGCTATCCATTCTAATGACCCCTGGATGTTCCCCGGTACTAATTGAAACTAATCCATGCTGGATAATGAGAGATGCAAAAGTACCACTATCTTATTATGTATAGACAAGGCTTCTGTCTTATAAATAAGAATGCATTCCAAGCAGTACAATAAGAGCATCAGCCAAATGACAGCTCAGCTTGGACACAAATGTTGCTGATTGCCTTATCAAATTGGGGAACTGATGAAAAGAAACCGTGCTTGACAATTCTCAAAAAGGCTTTATGATATTTGATGCCAGTGAATGGCTTCCGTTGAAATATCACATTGCAACCTCATTCTTTTCCACCTCTGCAAACATTCAGATAGTCAACAATTGCAAATACACTAACACCTAATGATATCAGATTTGATATGATTTGATTTCATTAGGTTTTTGTATGATAAAGAGAAATGGGGGGAAACAGGCATTTAAAGCCGTACAAGTAGAGCAGCAGTAGAGTACACACACAGAAAAGTGAGAGTCATTGTTGCTAAAACTACCTTCACCTGAGGGTCAGGAACTGCCTGACTCACAGGTGAAGGTAGTTTTAGCGACAATGACTCTCACTTTTCTAAGGGTGTAGAGGATTAGAAAGTAAACAAGCTGGGAGACAAAGATTGCTATCTTGTGTCATCTGCCCTGTGTAATTTGGTTATTGATGAAGAAACCTCAGTAAACTATTTGCAGAATCATTGATGCCATCGACTGGCCTCCCAAATATCACTGCACAATGTTTTTTTACCTCAGCAGACATTAATTCTGCCAGCAAGTGCAAACAAATACAAAAGAGGCTGATGGACTCAGATTTGCCTCAATTTGAGACAATTTATCTCCTCCAATTTCAAGACGGTTTATGAGGCACTTAGAGCTCAAACATTTCCTGCTGCAAATATTACGTTTAATGGCTCTTTGACATGCACTGCATCAACCAGTGTTCTTGAATGTCCCCTGGGCAGACATCTAGTCCTGCTTCAGGCATTAAGGTTAGACATTAACCTTGTCATGGGAGCCAACATCCTGTAATTTGAAGAGTAGGCCTGTTATATTATTAGCAATATTATTTGCAAAAATATGCCAGGAAATTTTTCTAGTAATTTTAGGCATGTGACATATCATTGAAATGTAAATGGCAAGGCTTGGAACCCAACCATATTTTATTTTATTTTTGTTTTGTCTCATTCACCAATCGTTCTAGCTGTAGGCCTTTATATTAAATAGAGATATAATAGATATTTTCAAACCTGTAGGCCTCGATGGAATATGTTGCGTTACAGGTATTTTTGCCAGGACATGTCGACCCATCAGGATTTAAATAAGGAGCAGGGTGGTTGTCAGTCCTTATGGCTGTAGAAGCAATGTAAGGGAGAGCATTAGAGACCCCCTGGGGAAATCAGTCGCATCATGTGGAGTTTATCCGCCAGGAATGGCCTGAAGTTAGGGTAAACGGTGTGTTCACAGGCATCTAGATGAAATTGGTAGAATCTACAAGCAGCAGCTAACACCAATAATATAGGTTTTGGATAGATGTAGCTTCCATGTATTTCCGACTTACTAACGTTGTATTCATGCATTAGCCTTTTGAGGAAGAATGTCACTCAAATATGACATTTGTCTTCATGATGCACCAATACAGCCCCAGTGAGGAACTCGACAGTGCTACATTGGTGGATCATGCTGACCCTTTGGGAGTGTCTTAACCCTGTAGGGTCAACATGATCTTTGAATGCAGCACTGGCGAGTTACTAGCTAGGGGTCCACTCATGCATCATGACAAAATGATCGATAAGGTATCATGCAGTTTATCAAACCCATAGGATCAGCTCCAAGGTATTTACTCTCCAAAGTTTCATTTATCCATCATGATGACAAGGGGCCTGATGCATTTAGGTAAATGAGAGACTCACTGAATGTCTAGTCATCATATTATAAACTCACTGCTATTGGATCTAGTGATGCTGTTTGACCTGGTTTATTTCTATTGTAACCTCCGGTCCTACACTCAAATGCTATACTTATCAGAGATGTTACCATAGTTCCATCTCCCATCACACAAATGCAGGGACACTGCTGGATAGTACTGCATTGCTGTATCATAGCCACAAATGAATAGGAAGCTTGGACTTTTCATCTGGTTCTTAAAGCAATAGCAGTCCTTGACATTAAGCCCTAAAAGCTGAACTACTTTTTCATGCAATATGTCTTTTGTAGTCATGATGCATACATGGTGCCACTCCTACACTCCTGCAACATGCTGACCCCTTGGGACAGTATGTCAGTGCATTAAAGCTCCAAACTGCCCTTAAAGTATTAACAGGACTATTAATGCTTAATTACACCATAAAGACCAGATGCGGGCCCGTCCGACTTAAATTGGACTTGGTTACAAACATGTGTCTAATGATGCCGCCAGCCTGCAGCTATCTGTAATTACTAGTAATGAACCTGGGGCTTTAATGACCTCATTGTGCCCGAACTGAAATGCTCTTTTATGGGTATAAATGTCTACAACAGATTGATTTGATGTCACAAAATTAGCAAATTAGAGATAAGATCACCTGGGGCCTGCAAAATGGGTGGCTGGGGAACAGGATTGATATGATGGGGGCGAGATAGACTGCAGATATGCATGTATACCTTTTTCCACTTACTAAAGGTTCCTTTTCTTCTTCCCATCTGCTGCCTGCCTTGATAACCAAAATGACATTACAGTACATTATACAAACGTTATACATTGGCCTACATATAAGCTGGTGCTCAGAGCTTGATTTATTCCCTCTGTCATACCCCAACCAAACTATTTCACACAACGCCTCTGCAGGTCATCAACCCTACAGCGGGCAAGGCACAGGATCTGACCTTTATGCGTAAACACCCGTGACCTTTAGGTCTATGGCTTTTATACAGGCTTCTCTGTCGCCTTATTTGGGGCTGTGCTGGGAAATGGTCTCTCTAATGTAGGCAGATAATGATTTCTCTGTAATGAACCCCACTGGTCAACTGCCAGTGTGGATATCTCACTGGTGTGCAACACTGCTGGTAACATGCTAAACCACTGAACTGCTGGCATGTACAAACTGCAGGAAAAACAATGTTGTACGATACCTCTATGCCCTGATGTGCCAATGTTTATAAGTGGTTGATACGCTCGCTTATGGTGGAATGATACATGAACCTCGCTTACTGAGTAGACTCACCCAAGCTCCACTCATACATCATAATGACAACATGCAGAGATTGTTTTGCAGTCTTTAAATAGAGGGTTCGGATATCATGGTTTCCTGGACTTTTGTATGTATAGCTCTTAGAGTGAGGTATGATAATAGAGTAATGACTACTCTTGCTTACTTCTACTCCTGCCTTTGTAGCTTCATCTACCACCACAAAGAGGCCTCATCAAGGGGTGGTAGTAGCTGCTGAAGGGGGAGGAGTAAGGTGGTCACGTCGTGGAGGACATGAAGTACCCTTTACTCTGTAGGTATAGATCTAGATTGGGCAATGCTGTATAAAGAGTCTACTCTATTCCACCAGCCATAATTACTTGAATTGTTGTTAGTGCTTGCTTGTGGCCACTATCAAGGCTATTTAAGCCATTAATAGACAGTAATGTGCCTACCTGTTGCAGTTGTTTTTCTCTCTGAGAGCCCTAAGGAATCATTATCCAATGGTGGATAATGATGGCTAATTTATATTAATTCATGAGCTGAATTCTAGTCAACAGCAAACATCTGTTGAAGAGGGAAGACTAAAGTGCGTAGAGACTTCTGCAGCAGATTTCCCTGACAGTTGAGAGCCCACCACTAGTAAAATAGTGTAAAACACATTAGGATTATGCCACAAATTATGGTACAAAAACTATTATAGTCATACACGAGATGCTATGTAGTTGACCCTTTATACACAGTATAACCAGCTGATCACGTCAGCCATCACTTGTAGACTGTGTGTGAGGCAGTAAGTGAGGGATGAGAAGCCTTTCATGACGGCAGCAGATAAGAAGGTACTGGGTGACCAGCGGGCACAGGTCACTAGAGGTAGGATGGGAGATAACAACATCAGGAAAGTGGATAATGAAAGTAAGGGAAAGGTAATTTACAGCTAGGTTCCATGGTTGGTAGGTGACTGGGAGGTTTTAGCAGAGAAAGACACTCGGTAGGACCATTTATTGAAATCTCAAATTCTAGTGCATGCGCAAGAAATATGATGGCAAACTATGAAGACCAATCTCCAATATAAATGTGTAAAATCTACTGAAAGATTTCGTACCCTAGCCAAAGGATCCGTTAAACCGAGTTGCATTTTAACAAATATAGGATTTGAAGGAATGATTAGGAACAGGTTATTCTGTTTATAATGTCTCTGAATCCATGAGAAATGAATTTTTTTTCTCATTCCATCTATTTTCATGTACAATGAAAGTTACACATTAAGAAGTTTTTCTGATGTATTTTCCCAATGCATTGATCAGAAACCTTTAATGTCATAATGCTGATCTTATGACACTTTTCACTGAGTTTCTCTGAGGGGAGCATATACATGTACTTAAGACCGTAAAAAAGCAACAAATTTGATGCATCAATTAAAGCAATTTGCTGAACTACTTGTATCCAATAACCCATGTCAGAATGGGGAAAGGGCACATTCACACTCAAATTCCCTTAAAATACAGGCCAGTCCCCTAGCGACCACTATCCTACACTGTGCCATAATGTCTTTATAATTTCCCCTACTTCAGCAAAGTGCCATCAATATGCATAACAGACAGACCCTAAAACAGTTAAAAGGCACTAAACCAAGATTTTCTGTTAGATGTTCTTTTAGTAGGTCATATCCGATAATCAATGTTAGAATGGGGAAAGGGCACTCAAATCTCTTTACAATGCAAGCCCACCCCCCATAGACCATTTTTAGCACCCTGCCATCAGCATCTCTACAATGTCCCCTACTTTACCAGAGTACTGTCAATGGTTCTGTTTTCCCGGTACCCGTTTTATGAGCACTAAAGCCAACCTCCTTCCCACAACTTCTCTCAATATGCACACTGAAATGGCCTCAAACTGAAGTTGAAGGCACCAAACCTAGATTTTCTTTTTGCTCCTCTTTCCCCAACTCATTTCAACGCACCGTTAGCAAAGCTGTGAAATTAAGCCAAATGAGGCAACTGGAGTGAGCACTGAATGAGCCCCATGAACTGAGCAATCACAGCAATCAGACCACACAAATTGGCTCTGAGTGACTTGAACTTTTTACCACCACTGGATGGCAGCACTGCAAGGTCACACAGGGTGTCAGTTATGTACTCAGATTGGGGCAGAACACCACCAAGTAATGGCTCTCCAAAATGCAACTTTATGCTGACACATTTTTAGTCTTGACTTTAACCAAGTTGAACAGGTAAAAATGCGTAAGCTGCTGGTAGCTATTATAAAACCCCTCCTGGAAAAGACAACTAAATTGTCAGATTCATTTTTCCACACTCAAGGGTCGTATCAAAGGCAGGATTTTCTGAGGGGTCTAAAACTCTATAGATCTGAGGTAAACATCAGGTACTTGGTCCAGTCTCAAACCCAGTTAAGTAAACTATCATTTTAGGCCAAAGATGGCACCAAATTTGTAAGGAAGTACTGAGGCAAGGTGCTCCTTCTGACACCAAACTTGATGCTTGTCTGCAGGTTGAACTGTATCTGAATCATACTGACAGGGAGTACAGACAAGGGAACGCTAATACAATGATTCAACTATGTTTTACCCACATTCCCTAGAGTTACTCACCAGGGCTGTATTCATGCATCATGGAATGATGAATACATATATCATGTCATCCTGATGTAGAATGAGATGAGGGCCAACTTCCTACAAGGCGAGCTGATGCCATTTAACAGGTACCAGTTTTTTTGTTTTTTTCTCTGGGCTTCCATCTGCTTTAATTCACTAATGATTTTCCAGCTCTCTTATTTACCACAGTCAATACTCATTGATGATAGCAGACAGGTGTACTACAGAATCACATCGCATTTGTTTCATCCATAATTTTTTAATTTTGCCAGTTGGTTGTTCAGAATATTATCAGTATGGGATTATCTATTGTGTATGCCAACTGAATAGGGAATTTTATTGCCATTCCCTCCTTATCTACAATCAGTGCAACGGTGTGGTGTGGTTAGGTGTAACTGGCAGTGATAACTGACACAGATATTGATACATTATTCATACAGACCCTTACTTTACTCACACCCTGCCTCTGCACAACTCCCACTCTCAGTGCAGTAACCAGCACAGAGTGTGAATACTGCCACAAACATTGATACATTATACATAGGGACCAGCCACCCTGATGACAGGGTGGTAATTGCTTGTCACTGGGGACAGACCTGGCACCAGAAGTGTAAAATTGATGGCCTCACCAGGTCCACTGGACATCTGTGTGTATTACATGTATGCGTTGTCCAAGTAGACCGAACAACATATTGTCAGAGAAGCCATCTAGTGTACAGAATATTGCGGAAATGTGTTTATGAGGGACCTAAAGTCAAGATCCAGAACAATGGCTCTTTACAATGTTCTTTATTTTGAGTCCTGACTGTCTCAGCAGCATTGCTAATTTGTTTTAGTGTTCATGCATTTTTGAAAAGGCAGACCCTCCTGGCAATGGGGTTGTTATGGAGCTTGAAGGAGCATTTATGATTAAAATGGATAACTATACAAAGCTTTTTATTTTCAAGTCTGAGAGATGAATTCTGGAAAATGCTTTAACAATTGATATTGAAGAGGCGCCTTCATTGAGTGCTATTCTATAGGGCAGTAGTTGATCAGCCATGGAGGCAGTCATCTTGTCCCCTGAAAACTTGTACTTGCTAATGTGAAACCCTCACTGCCTTACATACTAGAAATAAGACAACGGTGTAGGGTAAAAATGTAAAGGAACAAGATACAGTTTAGTTTAGCATTGTTGCCACTGTGAAACATTGTACTGTAGTAAGGCATCATCCCCCACCCTCTCAATTAGGAAGACTTCAGTACCCTTTAACCCAGCTAACAATAAAACGTTATTTTATGTCAAAATAACGTCATAAACTTTACATAACTTTATGTCATACTAAAGAGCCTTAGAAAAACGTTGACATATAACGTTATAAAATGGTGTATAACGTTATTTGTTTACTGGGAAGCTTTATCATCTAGCTGTCAAGCAATCACAAAACAACTGCATAATGCATTACAATATGCTCCCACTCTATGAGGTTCCTACGCTTCTCTGGTTGACTCTGCTCTATTTCATCTACCGGGGCCTGCTTTTTTTTCCGCATCTTGTCTCAAATTCCACAAAACTATTTTTCACTTAATCAGACACAGAGTGAAATTCAAGCTTTTATGTTCCGCTCTGCCTGAGGCATTTGTATGGTAACTTGTAATTTGCGTGGATAAGAATGATGCGTTTTCACCTAACCAGTCACATGTCAGAAAAATGGATTTGAGGATTATACTGCTTTCACAGAGAGCACATCAAAGGCTTTATTTTACTTTTTAATTCATCAAAATATCTATATTTTCCAATTTGTAGTGAATTTTCAAAGTTAAAAATTTACAGACACAGATTATCCATAATAGAGCACTAAAATAAGGCTTTATATCAATGTGTACATTAACATAGAACAGCCAGTCCACTTTGTATTCTTGGTTAGTTTGCACATATTAGCAGCAAATTAAATCAGTGTGGTACCATTGTAAAGAGAAAATCTGTGGCTATTTTTAGATATCAAATGCTCATGTGAGCTTTAGATAATGAATATTAAAAATATGAGATATAAATCACATTACAGATAAAATTTGATATCAATTGTGAGAGCGATCATCGGTGATGATCATCAAATCAATCAAATTGAGTCATTTCTGCTCATTATTTGCATTAATCCTTCAACAGTATTAGAGTAAACATAATAATCAATGCAAACACCTAATAAACTTAATTTCACTAAATTCATCAATTTTGACCTTTTGGCCTGATTATCTCTGGTCTAGGATGTGCGAGATGTGACCGGTTAGGTGAAAACACATCACAGATGAGACATTTGTAACATGACATTTAGTATTGCATGCACATTGGGGGACATTTGTATGGTAACAGGATGCCCAATACAGTGGATGGATTTCACACTGTTCTCCTTCTAAAGTGTCGAGGAAAACTACCCTGCTTCAGGCCATTTGCAATTCAGGTGCCTAATGCCATGTCAGATTCCTGTAACTTAATGTGATAAATGGGACTAGCGACTGTTCACCTTCACATTATAAATGGTAATTCTGGTATAAATCACCAGATAATTAAAATATATTGCATCGCATAACTGGAAACTAACAAGTGTATTTACCATATGTATAATTCACAGATAATAATTCAAAGTGTTAAACTGAATACATCTGCACCATATGTATTGGCTGTGGTACAATATAGGTTTTATGTACTTGGCGAAGAGCTATGTAGAACAATGGTGCGCTAATAGACTACACAAGTCCATGCTGTATCACAATTAGAGTAATCACCACAATATACTCATATGCTGATTAGCAACCATGTCTTGTTTTATGTCTGTTATATCACATATTCAATTTGAAATAGTGCAGTACATTCCTCTTCTTGAATTCTCAAAACATCAAACAATTCCATTGTGCCTTTATCAGACCGAGTCCGTCACATTCACCATTTGTGTACATATACCTTATATGATGTTAATACCGACAATCAAATGTAACACATACCTGTACATAATGAACCTGTATATACCCATTAAGGCATATTCAATGAATTTGTACTAAATGTATATTATTTTGTTCTTGTTACAACAAAAATCATCACAAATGGTAATGTTTGTAAGCAACATTTAAACCCGCGTAACTGTGGATTGCTGCAATAAACACGTCCAAAAAAACAAAAAGACAAGAGGAGGAATATATATAGCAGTCTGATTGGGGAGCAGCCCTCAGTGTTGACTACACAACCTCTGTACACAGTGTCTGTAGGAGTCTGTATTGTTCAGCTTGGGATGTGACTCCTAGTTTCTCAATACAGAGACCAGAACCTTTATCGGTAAGCCCCCTGGTGGTGTGATATAGAACTAACAGGAAGTTGTCAGGCTTGCTGGTTGCTGGTGTATCCAGCTAATATCCCAATATCTATAAACCTGGCAGACCAGTGGCCTTAAACCTTAGGGGACCGCAGCATCCTTTAATACATTATCCCCTTTATCATCATAATGCATGAATGCAGCCCTGTTGAGGAACTAACGGGTTGGCATGATGCATGAATAAAGTAATGGCTGATGCATTTATGTTGACCAAAGCCATGCTGCATTGAATCACTAGGAAGACTGGTAGCCTTAATTAGGGTGGGGTGTTATTATATATTGATACCCCGTTGGCGGCTAGCTTCAGGACAGCAGGAAGTGTGGCTGTATATAGGAAGGTATGTAGAGCTGCATTTAAGCATCATGCTTACTCTACATCATGATACACTACAGAAGGGGCAGCATGATGCATCCATTATGATGACCAAGAACATTCTACGTCCAAGTGCTAAGTGGCCTTAATTAGGCTGAGGTGATATTACATATGTATCCAGCTGGTAGTATGTCAGTGGTGCAGGAAGGGATGGGTATATAGGGAGGGTAGTAGAGGCTGGGCATTCATCAGATAGGTGTTGCTCAGATATACAGTCTACACAGGGCAGCCATCATTTTCTATGAAGGGGACTGGCCTGGGTGACTCACACTCGTCTGTACTGAGGCTAATGCAGATATATGACAGTGTTTTAATGTGCCCTTTTGTTATCATGATGCATGGATACAACTCTTGAGAGTCATGCCAGCCCCGTAGAGTCACAAGACAGTGCTTTTGTTTAGCTGGGTGATCAAGACTGCTATTAACTGGCACCACCCACACCAGGCCCCACCTCAGGACCCTTTTCTAGTTGTGTCAGGATTCTGAGTAGCACTAGTATAAGGGGGTGGTAGGAGGTTAGTAAGTAGGAGGGCTGGGCACTTGGCTATTTCCCCGCCGGGAGAATTGATAGGAGTCTATAATCATAGATCTCCTGGTGGATATAAACCTGGGGCCTGCGTGCGGGTCATTTGTATATATAATGTGCCTGGAGGGCCTGGGCTTGATTCGCAGAGCCTACTTATGGGTGTATATTGCAATATGGCCGCCCATAGTCATTAGCTAACCTTTAAGGGCCTGCATGATACCACTCAGGTCCATGTTAATTTGTTGTTGTGATGATGCACAAATGTATCACCTGTAAATAACTAAATGTATCTGCGTTTGTGCATCAGCCTGACACTTTGGGAGTGTATGGGGACAAAGTTTCTCTCAGGGTTGTAACAGGCACTATGCTGCCCTCAAAGAGTTAATTTTCCAATATGGCGTCCAATTACCATTAGTGACAGGACAGGTTGTGAGGCAGTCATGTGACATGTACATATGAGGAGCAGGCTGCACTAATCATGGTACTGTGGTAATAAGGATGTGCCTCAATATGAACCAGTTAACCAGTCCCCAGCTGCTTGCTATTTGTACATGGAAAATCTGAAACATGGCTATACATAAGCCACCAATGCTATCAGACAAAAGTATAGTAGTATAATAGTTGATGTTAGTATCCTTCAGATGCTACTCAAAATGCTAATCAAAATGGTGTAGAAGACACTTTAGAGACAGATCTCCAATCTAACTGGGAAGTCCATCGCCAATGATTGGACTTCATCCTGAAATAGGCAAAAAAATACTCTTACTTTCATGAAGATAACTTGCAAATAAAACCCAAAGTAGCTGCCATGACTTAATCAGCAAAATGTGCGTTGCTATGGTAACTGAGTAGGGCTGGGATTAACCTCAGCCCAGGTGTGAATAGGACACCAGTAGAGCCTACTGCTGG
Organism: Harmothoe impar; assembly: GCA_947462335.1. NCBI lineage: Eukaryota > Metazoa > Annelida > Polychaeta > Phyllodocida > Polynoidae > Harmothoe > Harmothoe impar. The sequence continues at coordinate 77,088,330 of OX381712.1, forward strand.
TTAATAGAACACCCGGGGGATGAGGGGTTTAACACTTAAAGGATGGCATATTGTGGACAGGTTTATTTTCATTCATCACAGTGCACGTATCATTATCAGTGTTATGTAACTCACCCCTGTTGCACTGGTGCATTATGTCAATCCTCTGTATGGCACAAACTCCCGACTTATGTTGTTAAATTTTTAGTATATATACTAAAAATTATATGCGAGAAAACATCCTTACGATTCGGGAAATCTATATTTTTTGTGTATAGGCCCAATATTTTTAGTTTTCTGGCCTTCCAATGTCCCAAAGACCCCTGAAAATGTCAAAAATGCTAAAAATGACATGGTTTATATGTTTACCATGTCTACGGAGGCAGTAACAGCCTATCCCTAATATCATTTTTTATTAGGCCTATGGTATAGTCAATTGATTCACAAGGATTTCACTAGATATGTACCATATTCTTTTCTCCACAGTCTTTTTTAAGTGTGTTTTGTCAGCAAAATGATCAAAAGTCTTTTCAGGTTGATACCTCTATATATAGTAAATTGAGAAGATCCACAGAGTGTATATTGTATCCCAGATTGTGAGGTAACTCTTGTGTCTTCTGCTGGAAAAAAGAGTTTTTGAAAAAAAAAAGAAAGAATCTTACCTTCAGGAGCATATGTCTACTAGCATACATATTTTCCATCACGGAGTCACCTGGAATATTCGTCACGGAGTCACCAGTCACCCTGATGAAAATGTAAACCTTCTTAGAATTAGTAATACCCAATATATTTAAGTTATCTCTGGCTTTGCTGTGTCCTACCCACCCCCTCTAATGTTCTAATATAGAAATCCACCGTTTTAATGCTCATTTATACAAGAAATAATTTCCATCACGGAGTCACCAGGGTGACTCCGTGAGGTAAAAGAGGTTATTAGGGGTACTTCAGGCCTATACTGTAGGTCTAACCAGATATCATGATCAGGTCCGGTAAATGGAGGAAAACCCTCCCCAGAGCTGTTATTTACACCAGTGTCAATTTTCACAACGCAGGTAGGTGTGAAAACACTGCAGGGCTAGAATTAGCAACGGTTTTGCTTGTAGCAGAAACACTGCAGGGCTAAAATTAGCAATGGTTTTCTTATAACCCATTTGCTGAATTTTCTATCAATTTGCTGTTAAATGTATATATCCCATAAGATAGATTAGTGTATGCTCTTGAATCATACGTGGGGAATAGTGAATCATACAGGTGATTGCCATGAAATCACATATAAATAAGCTTTTTCTATAGACTTTCCCTCTGTGCTCCTCCATTTCACCCAGTAGGCAGTGAGCCCTGCAGTGTTTTCACACCTACCTGCGTTGTGAAAATTGACACTGGTGTAAATAACGGCTCTGGGGAGGGTTTTCCTCCATTTCCCGGACCTGATGATGCTTCATATTTATTAAAGTACACATGATCATGACATTGTACAGCGATTTCAACCAATAATGGGACCATTTTGAGGAAACTAGGGTAAAGTTGAGAGTATGTAGTTGAAAATTTTAATATTTTTGATAAATGTCCAAAATTCACCGGGCTGTATCTCAAAAACTATTTCCCTGATGATATCCATTCTTGGTATGTGTGAAGATATATGTTGCCCCAGCTTATATATACTAAATTATTAGTTGCTGTGATGTATTTGCGGCATAATGTCAGAAAAACATGTATTTTTCGTCACCGAGTCACCCGAATCGCGGACAATATACTTTGCGAGGCGATAAAAAAAGAACCGCTAGGGTTACAGATGTATCACAAAGTGTTCTGAGAAGCCAAAATAAATATATTTTTCAATATAATAGATTTGTATAAACATATTGAGAACTTTCTTTATTTGCCCTTCCTCTATCCTAAAACAACATAAGTCAGGAGTTTGAGCCGTATAAACCATGTGTTTGTCAACCAGAAACTTGACATAGCCTTAAGTAAGAAATTTCAACTTCACATTGACATGTCCTCCCTGCTAGCACCACTCGTCTGAATTACATCATTATTATGTAAAACTGACGTGTTTCTCGTTATTTTTACCTAATATTCACGTGATTTAGACGAGTGGTGCTAGCAGGGCTCTAATTTCATTCATGTGTACAGCCTGTGAAATATCTACAGTTGATGTGTTCTGTATATTTTAACTACTTAATAAAACAGCAAAGAAAATTCTTGTTACTACTGCTTTCATTTACTGGCTTTTAGTGGTTTTGTCTTAGAATCCAACATCTGAGAATCCCCTCCCTCCACTGACACTTACTTTCCCCAGCTCACCCTACCATTCCCTTCATTTCCACCCTTTGTAGCTTCAGCTACGTCTTCAAAGGGGCTGTCATTAAGGGGTTGTCCTCAAAGGGCCCCAAGGGGCAGGAGTAGGTTCTGAAGCCAGGAGTAGTAAGGTGATTACGTTCTGAAGGACATTAGGTAAACTATACTGTGTGGTCCCGGGTATTTAGGTGGCACTACTGTGTGTGTGGATAGTCTACTCTATGCCACCAGTCATGATAGAGATTACAGTGGGAAGATTGGTTCTGGTTCAATACATTATGTTTCCATAGTCAAATGTTTGCTTCCCAACATCTTTATGTTGAATTGATTGATTGATTTCCTATTAAAGAATGTTGTGTGATACTGTGTGATATTCTGTTGTTTCTAGGGAATAATCAAATTGTTACTCACCATCTACTTAGGCCAAAAAAAATGAAAGGTGTGTTTCAGGCAACCCGACCCGAAATTCCAAAAAGGGCCGACCCTAGCATTTTTTTCCCAATTTTGGAGATTTTTTTTTTTTTTTTAATTTTTGTTACTTTTTCCCTCATTTATTCCTAATTCTTTCAAGAATAACAAGCTCCCAGTGACCTCAGAGGCCTGAATAATTGATTAACTTCAGGAAATGGCTTAATAAGAGGTATATCCAACAACTTCTTGATATTCCTAGTCAATGGAGTAATTATGGAGTCATTTTGGTGAGTCGCGAGTTGAGTTATAGATTCGCGACTCATTCCTGGTACTCCCTCTATGTAAAAAAAAAAAAAATCAAAAAAAAAAATCCGACCTACCTACCATTGAAATTCTGACCATGTTGCCTGAAACACACCTTTTTTTTATTTGGGACTTATCTAAAATAGTCCCAAAGCATTGATCCTATGAGAGATTGAGTCAATCTGGTCATAGCCATCCACAGGTTGCTGCATACTTGACTACACAGTAAAACCTGGCCATGTCAGTCTGCACCAATAGTGATAGTTAGAAACAGATGAGGAGTCGTTGATGATAACGAGAGATAAAAAGGGAACCACGGTCACTGGTAGCACAGAGAGTAGTAGTAGATGATCAAGTCAGGGCTGGAGATAACAATGTCAGGAAAGTAGAGAATGAAAATGAGGTCAGATTAATCCACTGCAAGATGACCAGGGTGGTAGGGTCAAATATAGAAAGAGGTCCATTGTCAGATCATGTATAGGATAGACCCTCTATGAGGTGTCTATAACATATAAGTCTTTGGAGTCATTACCACTCTCTCCTGTTCTGTCTCCCTTTCTAGTTTTCCTTTACTGGCTACCCAGTCCCCTCCTCAACCACCCAACCTGTACCCAGATTAGTCATTATTTTCTTATGAGGACCTGACACAAAGAGATATCTAGGTTTAAGTCATTTAGGGCAGCATGACGCTTTAACATCACCTGTTATTTGTATGAAGCATGAATGCAATGCAAGTGCTGTATGCACACTTCATGCCAACTTCACCATTTGATGCATGAAGTGTCTACAGAACAGCTAAGGGAGTGCTCATTTTTTAACAACAGGGAGGGGGTGGTGATATTTCGCGTGGAGCGTGCGACATTTTTTCAACCCCCCCTGTAGAGGGGTTGACATTTTTTACCCCCCCCCGGCAGGCCGAAAATCGCGTGCGTTGGCGCCCCTTTGTAGCATAGTAACGCGTGGGCTTTTCCCCTCGAAACAGGTTGAATTTTTTGCCCCCCCCCAAGAGGCGTCTGAATTTTTTACCCCCCCCCCCCCCGGTCAAGGGGTCCAAATTTTCTACCCCCCCCCAAATCCACCACCCCCCCCCTGTTGTTAAAAAATGAGCACTCCCTAAATGTTTACTGATATGGGGACAAAACAACATGGACATTGAAGAGGTCAGGTGACTCTTTAGACATTCCCCCTATTCCTACAGTGTGCCTCTACTGCCAGTAGATGATATGAAAAGGATGCCTTGTCTCACTTAGTATGTGACTGGGATACAATGTAGGCAGACATTGACTTGCACTGAGGAGACGTCTATCATAGACCTATTATTTATTTTTATCTACTAAAAATGAGGATATCTTTTTAGAGATATAGATTTAATGAGAGCATCTCATGGGCATACCAAAGCCAAACTAAATCATTATTGAACAAATTCACAACCAATAGTAAAAGCTATTGCAGAAACTTGGTTTATTCATGATTCATTTTCATATACCTATTTCATGCTCACTTAATCAAGCATCCCAATGGTTCAACCTTTCCTCTCACTATTTGTCTAATTTCTTCTCATCCATTCATAGCATCAGGCTATATGTGCTCATTGCCACTATTCATGATAAAGACAGCAACTATTCAGATAGTCCTTTAACATAATTATATACTTCTCACTTTGAAAAGAAAATCATTCAGTTGGGTTGCAATGCTATACTGTGCAATAATCTGAACTAAGCCGGAAACAGACGACTGTATGCGTCTGTCACCAGCAGAGTGAGAACCACTCTATCTTTGTACTACATCCCACCCCTAAGGGACATGAACCTGGTATGTGATCTGTACATGCCAATGGTGTGGCTTGTAACAAATGAGATATGACATGCCTCTGTGCGTGCCCACAGTGTGACAAGACCCAGCCTCTCCCCTCAGGCGGAGGTGTCCCATGTTGGTCATGTTGGGGTATTTCTGTTCTGGTGCAGGAAGTGGTCATTATCTTAACAACATAGGGGTTTGGAGAATTTTAACTCAACAGTGATGAATAGGGGTGAAATGTGTTGCTTTTTTTATCATGATAACAAATGAACAATCTTGAGGGTAAGACATCACTAAAAACAGAGGATGGGTTTAGTTAAGTGGTCGGAAGATGTCAAATCAGCTCTAAAATAGCACCAACCAGTCCTTAAAATTGAGTATGATTGTACAGGTTGGCCCTTGATTTGGTAAGTAGGGTCAGGTATGTGAAACACAGATTTCTGTTGGCCTAGGTTTACCAGAAGGTGAGGTGCCCTCAGTGTGGAGGTCAGTGACACTGCCGGTCACATCTACTCTGAGAAGATATCCTGGATTGACCCCCGTGGGGAGCTTGTCGGGAGGAGGGTGGTTCTTGGACATCACTACACTTATCTAGGTTGGCCAGTATTTTGTACCCTCTGCACCAAGGTGTGTGCTCAATCTCAGGAAGTAACAGATTGTGCAGTGTTAAAATATCCTTTGACCTGTGTAATGAGGTAGGAAAAATGATATATGGTTGTCCCCCTTTTCTCTCCTTCTAAAATAATTTCCAAATAAGAGCAGAAGGACTATGAGCATAGAGGATGAGGGCAGGTTTTGTCAGGGAGTGTGTATGGAGAGTGGACGGAGTATGGTACTGTCAGTAGCCAAGAAGCAGATGACTTATCTGCATGCCAAGATGACATGACTGCCATCTAAAGGGATCTGACTAGAGCCCCAGCTGACCCATATCCCCCTACGACCCTCACATAAGTGCCACCAGGATGAAATACCTCCTTCCTGTCAGCTTTATGGACTTGCAGATTCCCCATGCAGCATGTAGGCTGGAGCAGGTGTTAGTGGGTCATATACTGGTAAAAACCTTCAACATGGAGAGGTTAAACCTGAAGGCCAAGCTATTCTTAAGCTGGATTGCAAAGCATAGGTAAGTGTCTCAAACTGTAACTCTACTGCACAGTAGTGAATATACACAACCTGACAATATCATATGCTATATATGTTGTTATACCACAGCAGGTACAGAGAACGAAACATTTCACACCTCTTGTATACTGCATATAGCTAGTGGTGTAAAGTAATTATAGGCCTTGTACCAAGCTGTAGGGGAATTCAGTGACGGGAGCTTATAAGGCTCCCTTCACTGAATTTCATATACAGCATGGTGCTCGTCCTATAACTACTACATACTAAGAAATATTATCATTGGTTAAAAATGTACTGCTAAAGACAAAAAGTATTATTTGTCCGACCTTATTAGTTTTGTCACTGGCATCGCTAACACTCCAACATGTAAAGTATATCATTGTAAGTAGTCCTACAGTATATTGGAAAGTCTTTTAAAAAGCGGGGACAGCCAGGCTTGTGCCCTCACATAGACTGTAAGTAGGTAATGCTGTCCAGGATCTGTCTCAGATCACTGATGAAGGAGGAGGTAGATGTGGGGGGAGTGGCTCATGGTGGGGAGTAGCTGATGGGTGGTGTGGCATACAGATCAGCACAGAATACCAAGAAAGGGAGAGAGAGGCAGCCAGAAGGGTGGAGAGAGCAGCTTGTGGGAGTCTAGTTCAGCCTAGCCTACTTTATATAAGGACATTTATTACAGTACCCCCTCCCTGCCACTAGCTCAGTCTAACATGGATGGATTATAGAGGAAAAACGTCAGCCTGCAGGCATCTGCATTATACAGTTGACCCTCACTACCTCGAACATGTACTACCTCGTTCCCCTCACTATCTCAGACAGAACCCCTGCAACAGGCTTTATATGTTCCCTTATATTTGAGTTCATTTTCTCAGATAATTTGCTTCCTCAGACAGTTTTCCTTGCATTTCACAAGTGTCAAGAAAGCAGCTCATGGGGGTCAAGTTCAGCCTAGCCTGCTTTTGATATGAACATTTATACAGTACCACTATCCCTGCCACTAGCTCAGTCTAGCACAAATGGATTATTTAGGAAAGATGTCGGCCTGCAGGAATCTATATTATAGACCATTGTGTGCCTCTAGGCATTCCTACAGCAGATAATTATATTATATTCACACACAATGTCGGGAGAGAGCTAATCATAGAAGTAATCATTTTGTGTGCCTCAGGTAATTATAGCTTTTCTGATCCGCACAGCTGGCATGAGGCACTGCTACATATAAAGATATATATAAGTAAAGTCAACCAGAAGTGTATAAATAAGGTCCATTAGTTTTATATCATATCAGGAAGGCGTTTCACTGTATGTTGATATAAAATATAAGATACGGCCGAAAGATGCGGTCAAGATGCGGCAATTATACACCAAAAGTATTTTTTCTGTTTCAGTTGGTCCTCCGTATACCCTCCGTATCTTTTTTTACAAAATATCAACATACGGCATCCAACATACGGCCCTCTCAACATACGGACATTGTCACCTGTCCCTTTTAGAAAAATATGCAAAAACCAGTCTACATTCCGGGAAACCCCTAGGGAATTCCCTCTGTGACGTCATAATATGTAGCAACATACGGAGGTAGGCTGGGGAGGGTATATATAGGGTCCGTATGTTAGGGGAAGAGACAGGGGAGGGACAGGAGAGGTTTGGGAAGGGACAGGATAGGTCGGGGAAGAGATAGAAAAGGTCGGGAAAGGCACCTCTGTACTCTGATAGCTATTGCCTGTTTAAACACAAGGAGTCTGTGGGCAAAGTTTCAGCTCTGTAGGGCCATTATTTACCGAGTTATGGAAGAAAAGACTCTTTTTAATGTAATTTCTCCCAAAATCCATATAATTTTTTTTTTTTTTTTTTATCATGAAGGTAGAAGTTGGACTGAACTTATTTACCCGTTAAAATAATTCTAGGGCCATGGTAGGGGCCGTGAGAAAATGGTAGGGGCCATGAGGAAATGGTAGGAGCCACTACTACCATTTCGTCACCACTACAGCCAGCTCTGTACTCTGTTGTCTACCACCATCTAGGGCTGTGATTATTGATACATCTTTCTGTTAGGATTTCTGAGCGAATATATATGCTTGGCTACCCGTATGGCTTGTATCTATGTTGTACTTTGTAGTAGTTGAAATGTTAGCACTCAAGAGGTTTTGCACCTGTGTGGATGGATATTCCGGGCTGTGTTGGTGCTGCCACCTAGAGGCTAAGTCAAGCTGGCCTCAACTCCTCTCATATATATATAAGGTAATGGAGATCGCAAGCCTTGTGTTGGAGGTCATGTGGATCTAAACCATTTTTCTGTAAGCTAGTACAGTCCCCCACCTCCCTTCTCCCTTTTTAAAGTGCACATATATATGTAAAAAAATGTCTCTATGATTGTTTTAATGAATAGATAAGTAAAGTCCAACTTCTACCTTTATAATTAAAAAAAGATAAATTAAAAAAATTGATTTTCAACGAAATAATACCCAAAAATGTCTTTTCTTCTGTAACTCGGTAAATAATGGCCCTACAGAGCTGAAACTTTGCCCACAGACTCCTTGTGTATAAACGGTGGTAGACAACAGAGTACAGAGCTGGCTGTAGTGGTGACGAAATGGTAGTAGTGGCTCCTACCATCTCCTCAAGGCCCCTACCATTTCCTCACGACCCCTACCACTTCCTCACGACCCCTACCACTTCCTCACGACCCCTACCATTTCCTCACAACCCCTACCACTTCCTCACAACCCCTACCATTTCCTCACGACCCCTACCACTTCCTCACGACCCCTACCATTTCCTCACAACCCCTACCACTTCCTCACAACCCCTACCACTTCTTCACAACCCCTACCACTTCCTCACAACCCCTACCACTTCCTCACAACCCTTACCACTTCCTCACGACCCCTACCACTTCCTCACGACCCCTACCACTTCCTCACAACCCCTACCACTTCCTCACAACCCCTACCACTTCCTCACGACCCCTACCATTTCCTCACAACCCCTACCACTTCCTCACAACCCCTACCACTTCTTCACAACCCCTACCACTTCCTCACAACCCCTACCACTTCCTCACAACCCCTACCACTTCCTCACGACCCCTACCACTTCCTCACGACCCCTACCACTTCCTCACAACCCCTACCACTTCCTCACAGCCCCTACCACTTCCTCACGACCCCTACCACTTCCTCACGACCACTACCACTTCCTCATGTACACCACATCCAGTACCAACATACGGAGCATAGATACCACATACGGCGCACAAAAGAGACATACGGCCCTAAAAACCAGGGTATATGTCCTGTTTTCAACATAGCACCCCCCCCTACCCCTCCGTATATCTTGTACTAAATACGCCAAAGATATGTTTTTTTCTTGCTCCGTATGTTGAACAGAAACGCAATTATGGCCGTATGTACATATGGCTGGCCGTATGTACATACGGCGGCCGTATCTTTTTCCGTAAGATGCGGACATGTTGAGCTGAAACGCAAAAATGAACTGAAACGCAAAAAAACGTCATACGGCCCCTCCGTATGATACGGTGAAACGCCTTCCAGCTAGGGGATGTGATATGGTTTCTATTACACATTGTATTTTCTCATTCTAGTAGGAACAGCTTACATCACCATATGATACTCATATATATCTGCTCGTTTTATGTCAAGTATGAAAATGATGGGACCCTTCTAGTTGTGTTATATGAACTAACTACAGATTAGCTATTGGGCCTAAACATTAATCTATTGGACCTTTCAATTTACATTAGAAAAATATAATTATCCATGCCTTCCTTTAACACTCCCTCCAGTACCTTCACTCAGTAAGATGCTTTAGGAAAAGGAGACATCAATTTGTCTATGGTTGAAACCATAGGTTGAATTATATAACAGTGAGTGTTGTTTTACACCCTCTCTCTAAAAGGGGCTGAACTGGAGATCAGCTTTGCTGAGGCTGAGTACCCTTGAGATTTGAGCTCTGAAAAGGCCCGCATCACTCTCTGTATACCCAGAGGGGCCAGCAGCTCAAGGTTGGATAGATGATGTTTTATAAAAATACAAATGTAAAAGGTAACCTCCAAGGGTATTTGTGTGTAGGGAATATGTACAGCTTCAGAAGATAGCAAAGGTTCAATGAATAGAATATGAACAGAAAAGCTGTTTTGCAGATATATTGCAAAGCTTTAAGTAGGGTTAAGAGTTTTCTTTTCACTGAGGGGCCATTTTTTGTGTGTTATATATTGCAATCTAAAATAAGGGTTATGTTCATTTACATATATATCACAATCATTCAGCAAATCAGTCAAAACCTGGCTTCTGCTAATCCAATGTGAGTGGTTGTCAGCTGCTCTTTCCTCCCTCTTTAAACAGATTGCTATGATATCCTAATCTCATTTTCAGACAGTGCCTACCCGCCTGATTTACCATCGCCTACACCTGCGAGGGTTTAACCCATAAGGGGTTGTACAGTGTATTATCCTTTGATAGGAAGATGCATGAATGAAGACTAGTCAAGTCAGGAGGCCTGTATGAATGCATCATGCCATCCTTAGGGATTTTATTTCTTGAGGATCACCATGTGCCAGGAATGCACCACTTGGGATATGTCAGAGTGCATCCCTGCATCATGACAACAAATTGCAGGAGACATGAAAGCATGCAGCCCTTAAAGGATTAACACTGTACGACTTCTTTATTGGCTTTTTAAGCTGTCTTTTCTTCCTTCAGCTCGGCAAACACTGACATGGGATGAAAGTGGCTATTGGATTTAACACAGTTTGGCCAATTTGGAGATATGCCTTGAAGGTTATAAAGTATTTGTATCTAAAGGGGAATTCCTGCTCAATAATGAATACCTTAGAGAACAGATCCAAAGCATTGCGACAGCACAGCATTCCCACATTCAGTGCAGGACTGCTCTAATTGTCTATGCATGGATGGAAGTGTTTCTTCCTCATGCTCTCATCATTTCTCCTTAAGCACATTATTGCATTTGCTGCGGGAAATACAATACAGATGCACACCAATAAAGGGTCACTAATGTATAAAGCCTGGCACAGAACCTTAATGCACTGTGCCCTTTTGTTGTCATGAAGTATGAATACTGCCCCGGTTAGTAACTTTCTAGATGCTTGAAATGCCTGCATTGGGTTTATAGTACCTGTAGGGGTGACACTCGAACATCACCTCTACCCTTGACCAGTACGGCTCCCTGACTAGTGTTTTAGTAAATCCCTTTATCTCACCAAGGCTGCATTCATTCACCATTAGGACAAAAGGAAGTAGCACATAAAAGTGATATGTGGTCCTTGCAGTGTTAAGCCATGTTTTAGTTGGTGCAGGACCAGGACCTCTGTAAACACTTGCCAGAGCTCACACTCTGAGCTGCTCCTCACTCTGAGCTCTCCCCCTCCCCAAATTCACCCGGAGCTGTTCACGTCTGGCTAGGGCTGTTTAGTAACCCTTTCATGTATGAGGCTGCCTCTTTGTCATATAAGTTGTGTGACTTACAATACTACAACAATGTCATGCCAACTATACAAAACTGGCACATTCTCAATGATGCACTGAAACAACACTGGGGAGGTACTCACCAGTACAGTATGACAGCAAAAAGACATCAAGTTAGATGACCCATACAGTCCTTGAAGTTGAAGGGCTTACAGATCACATAGATACCAAATACTCCCAAGTAGCCTGAGCTGCTGTAAGCCGGCATGGAGGCTTACTACAGGGTGCCAGCGGGCCATGGTGTTGAGCTTGTTAGAGGTGGAAAGGGAGGTTGAGGGGACAGAGGGAAGATCAAGATCTCAGAACCACCAAATCTAGTTTGGTTGGTAAGCGCATATATTCTATATCTATTGGCCATATTTTGAATCATTGAATTATTTAGATTATAATATATCAATTCTGAAACAATACTCTCTGGGCTATGCATAACTGGTTGGCTTTAAAAAGTATTGCAAAACGCTATCTGGGGAAAACAAATCTGGGTAGATATTTTAGGCTGAGAGTGATTAGGGTGACAGTAATGCTGACTTTTCTGAGGGTGTAGGTCAACAAACAATAATTTGAGAGGTAACCGAGACATAACATCCCTCTCGAATAAGCATCAACCATGTGAGAGGCTACTGACCATTTTAGATCTACTTTTCTCCCTGATCTTGTGATCTATAATCGAAACATCCTATTTAAAGGCCCCTCCCCCAGACACAGACTGATTAATTACAGCTCTCAGCTTGTCCAACCTCATCACATTCTCCTCTGTACAAACACATAAGCTTCACTGCCATCTGCTAAAAAAACAAGGTGAAACAGTTCCATATTGTGGCAATCACTGTCTTAAATTGTACTCACTATTCCAAATACTGCAGGACATAGGTCAAACAGTAGAAATAAAAGTTATATACATTTATCATCATGCTGAAATGTCCCCTTAAATTTTAGTTCTTGAGATCTTTTTCATTATCCTTAAGTAAGATGAATACAATTTTTGAGGGCACAATCAATACAATTGTGAACGTTAGAAAGAAACAAAACAAGTATATATGTGAGACAAACTATACAAGATAGTTTAGTGGTGAATTTACCTTATGACCTGGACTTCAGGACTTTGTACTCAGCAGGGATAAGCAAGCCCATAACTAACATATCATGACAAGCCAATAACTGGAATCATTCCTACAACGGGCTACTAGCCTATGTATTTTTCCAGTATAAATAAACAATTACAAACAAACAGATGTGATGGCTGTACTCACTATGACATTGTGAATTGTGGGGTCATATCTCACTTGGGCCTCACCTGTAAAAGAACAGGTACTCTATGGCGCCATGGATATGTCCAATAAGACTTTATGGTCTTGTAACATTTATGAGACAATAATAATAATAATAAACCAGTGGATGGATGCATAAACACATAAGAACATCCCACATAACGGGTACTCTATGGCTTCATGGATATATGTCCAATAAGACTTTATGGTCTTGTAACCCCCTCCCCCGAGAACTGCCTCTGTGTTAGTTATGACTATAACATTGCATATGATATTGTCATTCTGATAATGTGCCCCTCCTATACAATTTGTATAGATAAACAACACTGCAGTTCTGTTATAGCTAGGGATACTAAACATTTCATGGTTTTTGATAATACTTCATGACATTCTGTTCAACAGCCTATTCTCAGAATTCCTTCATGTAAAATAAATGTCCATGAAAACAACTCAAACCAGAAATATGATACTCTTAGGAAGGTAGTCCAGTCATACATGGACCATATTTTCTGTGGCTTCTCACGTTCCTCCTATGTGACTTTACAAGCTTGGATTCATCTAACACCTCCCCTGTGGCCAGCACATCGGCCATGTTGATTAGGACATTGTATGCTAGGCAGCCATCCCACTAAAGGGCCCCACCTCTGTACCCTTGTACAATTAGTATTCCACACCAAGCCCCCTCTCACCACTCCCTCTTCAATAATGGATGTCACACCAGTCTCAGCAGTCTTATTGAATTACAAGGGTCCTCCATGCTTAGGGCAGTAGTGGGGCAGTAGTAGGGATGTGCTTTCATGATTATGTAAAGCGCTCTTTGATATGGGCTTTTTGGGACCCCTTATGAGATGCAAAGTACTTTGATATTCTAAGGCCATTGTTGTCAAGAGACATGGTAATCTGACACTTAGATGGTTGACCATGCCACTAGAAATCTAGACCTGCTGCCTTGGAACATCCATTGACAGGGTAAGTTGAGGGAGTAGTTAAGTGCCCTGTTTCATTACCCAGGTCCTCTATGGGGAGGGCAGTTGCTATGGTGACACTAGGAGGGCACTGTTGTTATGTCCTCTGAAGTAGTGCCCTTTTATAGGGATGTCATTGGTATCACAGGTATCGATACATCCTTTTTTTTTTGTGTATCTGATAACTGAATAAAAAAAACATGGGTATCGATATGCCCCCATCTTGGATTTTCCATTTGCTACATGTGAGTTTTTACTGTGTGTGAATCGGACGATTATTAAGATATTTAGGTGGTGAAAGGTAAATTTTATATTATCTAAAATCAAAAAGATGTTGAGGTGTCCATACGCCAAATTATATTTTCAAAAAGTGCCCTAATCTACCTGTTATATTAGGATAATGAATAACTGATGTATCAAACATATCAACACCAAAATAGTTAATAACTGATAACCTATAAAATTCCCTACCCTTTTAGACCATGCTCTCCTGAGTCACAGCCTCTTACACAGTAAATATATCCTGGCATGAAATTAGTGTAGTATTGAAATCAAAAGGGCATTGAAGCATTGAGGAGTTAATGCCTATGATATTTCCATCAACAGTGTACAAATCCTGCATCAATTTGTGAGGCTGATTTCAAAAATGGCCGCCAGTACCTCCCATAATTCTCAGTGGTGTGGGTATTTCCATTTTCCTTAACAACAAACATGGTCCTCCTTAATCAGGGGCCCTTTCTATGCAGACTTTGGGAGGCATTTCTGCCCCTCCCTGGCACCCTGCTACTGAATAGTCCTGCCTTTATACTGGAAGTTTATCTATCATCATGATGTACCAACTGAGCACAGAATTTTTCCAAAATAATTTTGATGGCCACTAGCCGTGCAAATCTTGTTCATATTAGTTTTTAGTAACTACCAAGCATCTCTGCACACACATGCATCTTCACCATGCCATATTAGCTGTGCCCTGGCAGCACATATAGTCCACTAGCATGTTATATTTACACAGTGCATCACTTGTTGGACCCTGGTTCCCTGGTAGCAAACACAGTGTGGCCCAAGATAAAGATAATTTGATGTTAAGCACAATGGTATTAATGGTAGAATGGCACATTAATGCGTCATGCCCTTTGATGTAAATATGCTCCAAGGGAACCAAGTATAGCCTGCAGTACCCAAGGACACTAGCGTTGTTGGTATAGGATATAAGAGTCTAAAAAGCTGTGTGAAGATGGCACCATTTCAGAGGTGACTCTGCCTCGCATTCCCCTGGCTTTGATATAGGACAAACAGGCTTATAATTTAATGAGTTTGTACATATGTATACTATAGTTGATTCATGAATTGAATTATGGGTGTTATTTCATTTCCACACATTGAGGCACTTTAATGGAGGTAATCTGTATAGAGGCAAACAATCGACAGCCTCTTGGACCCCCTGTTGATTGGTCTAGACATGACTATAATTACTAATTTGTACATTTCACCTCATCCAATCAAGGCCCCAAGTAGCATGACAGCCACTCATAGCCTGTCTTGATTGGGTGGAGAAATCTACATGATTGGTAGACACAAAGACAATCAATAGCAAACTGATCCTTCTGTCCTTAACTCTCAGACAGACCATGGCCCCATCTGAGAGTCACAGCCATAACTAAGGGAACCCTGGTCAGTGACATTGACTCACCAGTGCTGCATTTTAATCCTTAAGCTGATTTTGTAGCCCCCAAAGGTCAGCAAAACAGAAGAGACATCACACAAAACACTCTGTAGCCCTTTTGAGGTAAATATTTTCTTTTGCAGCAGACGGAAGGACAATCATGATGTCTTGCCATGGACCTTTACTAAAAACCAAACCCATTAGCACTTCCTTCTCATTGAATGTTTTTTACATTTTTTTATTCCAGGTCCTGGGGACAATAATTTGTGTGGCTTCTTGTTGACATCCTCCATCAAGCCGTCTTTCATGCAGCCTTCCCAGCATTTCACTTCCTGCTGGGCATGCCCTGTTCATACATGTGTCGTGTTTACATCTTGATTTATTTTGTGTCACCATCTAAGGCTGATTGTTTTGCAGTCCTTAGAGGGTCAGGATATCATGGTTGCCTGAACTTTTGCATATATAGATCTATGGCTAAGGGAGAATAATAGAGTAATGACCAGTCTGCTTCCCCTGCCGATCAGTCAGTGTGCGCATGACAGGACAGAATGGGGTTGACACTAGCTGTATAACCCCCTGACACTGTCAGCTGTTACTCTTTTATTTATAGGTGTCAGAAGTAGTCAGTAATAGCTGTCACCCACTGAAGCTGATGGTGATGTCAGAGTCACAAACTGTTCTAGGCAGTGAAGCTGAAGAGTCTTCTTTATTCTGGAAACATACTAAGAGAAAGGTAGGAGGATACATGTGTTTCACTGATAAACCACAGAAATGTAATGAATATAAATTTATCATTGTTCAGACTTTGACTCAAAATCAGTTTTTATGAAAAATGCAAATTATCTTTACACTGTCCATCATCAGTTGAAGTCTGCCCTACTTTGCCAAGCATGGAACTTTTTTGCCCCATTGCCACAGAGAACTGAAAAATTGAAAACGGATCCTCTAAATACGTGCATGTAAATATGATACAGAGCCAGTGATTCCACTCCTCCTGAAAGTGGCTAAAATAGTGCTCTTATTTTAGTTTAGATGGCTCCCAAGATGGCAACCATGTCTTAATCAGCAAGATGGGTCTTGCTATGGTAACTGAGGAGGGACAAGGGGTTTAACACTCTAGGGACCATTAGGTTCATGTTCATTTGTTCTCTGTAAAGCAGCATCAACGTACCCAGGAACTCATAAAAAAAAAAAGTAAAGTGTTTTTTTGGGTTAAAATAATACAATTACAAGTATGCGTTATACCTAGCTACCGCGCATTGCCTTTTTAACGCTAGGGCCCTTTCATTTGCTATTTCATATTACATAAATCTCATAAATTACAGTATGGCTACCATTATGGTCATTGCATATTACTCAAGGAGTAGGAGAGTACATCTTGTCCTGTTACCGTTTGTCATTTATACATTGTTTAGTAATGATGATGAGATGAGATGATAGTGGTGTACAAATATCCTTAGCACTGCCATAGCGGGCCAATGCGTATAGTAAAAAGGGCCCCCTGAGAGCCAGGATTTTGTGTTTGCATTGGAAACAATATGCTATGGCAGTGGGCCTCCAGAAAGTACTGGCTGTCCTAAGGATATGTCTTGTCAAATGAGCAATATGTCGTATTTTCATATTTATGTGCTCTATTGGTGTATCATGCAGACCCTTCAGGAGTATATAAGTCATTTATGGTTTGCCTTATGCATTAACACTGAAATGTAAAGACTTGCTATATAATTAGTCATAGACAGGTTGGGTCAATCCTACCTTTTATACCTAATAAGTGTGACTCATGAATATCTACATCTATGATAAGGTATGGTTGATTTTCTTCTGCAAGTTTAAATACTGAGAGGAATAGTAGGACCTCCATAAAAACTCAGTGGTTACTCAGCTGTAGTAGTCTGTGAGTTACTGCTGTTGTTATGGCTAAGCAAAAAAACAGCAAAAACACCACTTTCTTTCACTGGTTTGTCTTTGAGTCCTATATCTAACAATAACCTTCTCCCAACGTAATAACCTCCCCAAAGCTTACTATACCATTCCCTGCCGCATACTCCTGCCACCACAAAGAGGCCTCATCAAGGGGAGGTAGCGGTTGCTGAAGGTGGAGGAGTCAGGTGGTAACGTTGTGGAGAACATTAGCTAGACTATACTGTGTAGTTCTGGAGCTAGATGAGGCACTGATATCTGTATAGGAAGTCTACTCTACAGCACCATCCGTGATTAAAATTACAGTGATGAGTTGCTGTCTGTAAACGGGTTGGACCCAGATGAGTATTTGCATGAATATAGTGGCCTCTATTGACATGATAATATACACTGCTATTATCAACTTACTGTTATGTCACATTAGGTGGTGAGGCCTGTGAATGAAGGTTAACGTTTGGTAATCATGCAAAGAGTACTGCCAAAGATTACTCTTAACATCCATGTTTTTCCACCACTACTAAAATAATCAAGATTACATAAAATCTAAGATCCATTACTACTAGAGCCATGAACAGTATGCTATATGGGTGGGATCCAAAAATGATGCAGATCTGGGGGTACACATGGCCAAAACACAAAATTCAAAATTTCACTGAACAACTTTATTTTCTTAAAAGGGTAGCATCTTGGCTCTCTGAAACCACTGTGGAACTCTGTTTTGCCCAAGAATGCAGTTTCTATTCACTGTCCACCACATGCTACCATAATCTTGAGGCGTCTGTGACATTAATGAAGAGTGCACTGCAACAATCTCTTTTAAAGTGACCCAGAAACTCCAAATTTTGTCTCCTATTTGGCTGATCATGTACCATTATTACGGGGAAATTTCAAAGCTGTAGGTCGCAAATTAAAAAAATTGTTAAGGCAAACCTTCCTGCAGTCATTTAAAACAAGAATAATGACTATACCAGACCTCAGAGGTAAATACCAGCTGTCTGTGTGAGACCTATGCAAGAATTCATTAACGTCACAGACGCCTCATGTAGATAGCATACATCATTAAGCACTTGAAACATGAAGTTTCTACTACGGCCAAAGCACCTTACTCATACTATAGATATATGATAGGGGCATGTTGTATTAAAATATTGGGAGGCTGGGTGCAGGAGTACCAGTCAATTCCTTCAATTATAGAATAATGAGGCGTCTGTGACGGAAATTAAATGGCCTTAAAATGTAGATAAACTTCGAAAAATTAAAGGGTTTCTTGTATTATTTGGGTTCAGATTATTAGATTAGATGCCCCTAAAGCATGTGGCAAAGTTACAGCATTCAATTCAATGAATGCATAAAATGACATGAAATTGCCAGAAAAAAGCACAGCCGGGTAAATGTAGCAGGCTAAAATGATGAAGGGGGGTGTGCAGATGGTGCATAAATCATAGCATATTATGCTTGGATGGCCTTTTGGTAGATGGTACTATAACTATAACATAGATTTTCAAGAATTTGTTCTAAAAGTGCCAACAGTGTAAGTATAATCACATTGGATCATAGTAAAAACTACACACAAAAGTAGAGGAACATCTATTCTACCCATTAAAGTCAATGTATACCACCAGGGACCCATATTTCACGGGCAAAGACCAATTTGCATAAACACACATTACTGTCACAGACGCCTCCGTTACTGTCACAGACGCCTCACTGGTGTACAAATACAGCATCCACAAGGTACAAAGGGTATTTATCAATGAAAAAGCTGTTGACAATTTATCAACATATCCATATAAGGGTAATAGATACAAAAAGATTTGAATGAAAACATGAATATATGCTCGAGAGGGTATAGGGTGTTAAGTGTCCGTGACTGTTTTCCAGAATTTGTTCTGCAAGTGCCCAAAATATAACCTTAATCACATGGGATCGTAACAAAACTACACAGAGGGGATGGGGAACATCTATTTTATTCTTTTCAGTTGATATATACCACCAGTGACCCATATTTCATGGGCTAGGACCAATTTTCCTTGTCCTTTCATTACTGTCACAGACGCCTCAGTTACTGTCACAGTAACTCGAGTTCCAATACACTATATTGCACATAAGGGGGAGAAAAAGTGGGCATGACTCAAACCTTTTTTAGCCATGAGCACACCAATTGGGAGGCTCTAGATTGCTGGTAGTAAGGATCTTTAGCGAATACTATTGATAAAGATATAGGCCCTTTTATTACCGTCACAGACGCCTCCGAAACATGTAGTTGCTACACTTGAATGTCACTGTTGAAAAATTTGCGCAGGATATGAAAGTGTAACGAACTGATTTGTTCACATAACATATATAGCTACTAGGAAATGCTGTTTAGTGATAGTGTTTGATGTCTCAGTTGACATGAGGGCCTTGTTAAACATGGATAATTAGCTAAAAATCATGGATTTTAGCTATTTTTCAACTTTTGAGGCTCACAAATCGGCGAAAAATCATCGTAAATGGAAAATTTTAATTTTTCCTGAAAGCCTAGAGTCTGCCTTCTTATGAAAAACCAACAAAGACCATACTGGTGTATGTATTTTTATTCTGTGGCTGTTGCAAAGCAGAAAACCCCCCAAAACCAAGATCAGCATCTTTTTTCGATCCAACCCATATAGTTGACTCCATGTATTTAGTACAACCACCTGACCACGTCAGACAGTACCAGTAGACTGTGCGTGAGGCAGGTAGTGAGAGATGAGAAGCCTTTGATGATGGCAGCAGATAAGAAGGTACAGGGTCTCTAGCTGGCACCGGTCACTAGTGATAGGATGGGACATAACAACATCAGGAAAGTGGATAATGAAAATGAGGGAAAGGTAATTTACTGCCAGGTTACAGGGTTGCTAGGTGACTGGGAAGGGTCAGCAGAGAAAGAATGCACAACGGTTTGGACTCGGTAGGTCCGTTTATTCCTGTCAACAATTCTAGTTCCATATATATATATATATATATATATATCCATATATGTAAAATCCAGTGAAAGATTTTGCCTGTATATAAGCAATATTCCAAAGGAATGGTTGAACGGAGTTGCATTCAAACAGATTAATGGGATGTGAATAAATGAAAACAAATAGGTTATTCTGTTTACAATGGCTCTGAATCCATGACAAATGAATTTCATTTCTCTTTCCATCTATTTTCATGTGCAACTTCAATGTAATTTCCAAATGGATGGATCAGATGTCACAATGCTGTTCTAATGACACTCAAGTTCTTTTAGTGAAGCATATATCCTTAAAACCCTAACAGTGTAACAACTTAAATGCATCAATTAAACCAATTTGCTGCACTACTTTTATAAAATAACCCATGTTACAATGGAGTTGAGGCACATTCACTCAAAAGCCCTTAAAATCCCAGCTAATCCCCTAGTGACCACTATCCTACACTGTCCCATCCTGTCTTCATAATTTCCCCTACTTCACAAAGGCACCATGAATTGTTCAGTCTGCCTGGTGGACATTTTATGAGCACTTAGGTCAACCTCGTCCCCACCAAACCCCAAACAACCCCTGAAACAGGTAAAGGGCACTAAACCAAGATTTGATTAGTGGGTCATGTCCTTAAAACACTCACAATGTAAAAAACTTTGATGCATCGATTATACCAATTTTCTGAACTACTTTTATCCAATAATCCATGTTAGAATGAAGAAAGGGCACTCAAATTCCATTACAATGCACCATTTTAGCACCTTGCCATCTGCGTCTCTATAATGTCCCCTACCCCACCAGAGTGCTGTCAATTATTCTGTTTTCCCAGTACCAGTTTCATGAGCACTAAAGCCGACATCCTCCCCACAACTTCTCTCAATATGCACACTGAAATGCCCTCAAAATGAAGTTGAAGGCACTAAACCTAGATTTCCTTTTTATCCCTCTTTCCCCAACTCATTTCAACGCACCGTTAGCAAAGCTGTGAAATTAAGCCAAATGAGGCAACTGGAGTGAGCACTGAATGAGCCCCATGAACTGAGCAATCACAGCAATCAGACCATACAAATTGGCTCTGAGTGACTTGAATTTTTTACCAACACTGGGCGGCAGCACTCCAGGGTCACACAGGGTGTCAGTGATGCACTCAGATTGAGGCAGAGTACCACCAAGTAATGGCTCTCCAAGATGTAACTTTATACTGAGGTAAAAAATGCATAAGCTGCTGGTAGCTACTATAAAACTCGTCCTCTAAGACAATTTAATTGTTGGATTCATTTTTCCCAACTCGAGGGTTGTTTTAAGGGCAAGATTTTCTGAGGGGTCCAAAACTCTATCGGAGGTCAAAAAAAGAGATACTTGGTCTAGTCTCGAACCCAGTTATGTTAAACTATCATTTAATCATATCTGTAAGGAGGTACTGAGGCAAGGTGGCACCTTCTCACACCAAACTTGATGCAGTGTGGTTGTACTGTATCTGAATCATACTGACAGGGAGTACGGACAACAGAACGCTAATGCAATGACAAAAAAGGATGTTTTACCCACATTCCCTAGAGTTACTTGCCAGAGCTGTATTCATGCATCATGACGACCAAGGGCATGATGAATACATATATCATGCCATCCTTAAAGGGTAAGGGTCAGCCACCAGTTCTACAAGCACAATTAGATTAACATAGTAACTGGTGTGTGTGGCCACTTTGGCTTTGATGCAGTAAGATTTTGGCAGACACCATACAGTGAATGGTTTGCCAGGAACCAGATGTAGGATGAGATGAGGGCCAACTTCCTGTGAGGGGAGCTCATGCCAGTTTACAGGAACCAGTTTTTTTGTTTTTTTTCTCTGGGCTTCCATCTGCTTTAATTTACTAATGATTTTTCAACTCTCTTTTTCACCACAGTCAATACTCATTGATGATAGCAGACAGGTATACTACAGAATCACACAGCATTTGCTTTATCCATAATTTTGAATTTTGCCGGTTGGTTGTTCAGAATATTATCAGTATGGGATTATCTATTGTGTATGCCAACTGTATAGGGACTTTTATTGTCATTCCCTCCTTATCTACAATCAGTGCCGTGGTATGGTGTAGTTAGGTGTAACCAGGAGTGATAACTCACACAGATACTAATACATTATATATACAGACCCTTACTTTACTCACACCCTGCCTCTGCACAACTCCCACTATCAGTACAGGAACCAGCACAGAGTGTGAATACTGACACAGAGACTGATACATTATACACAGGGACCAGCCACCCTGACCACAGGGGGGTAATTGTTTGTCACTGGGGACAGACCTGGCACCAGAAGCGTAAAATGGATGGTCTCGCCTTGTCTGCTGGACATCTGTGGGTATCACATGTATGCGTTGTCCAAGTAGGCCAAACAATTTATTGTCAGAGAAGCCATCTTGTGTACGGAATATTGCGGAAATGTGATTACGAGGGACCTAAAGTCAAGATTTAGAACAATGGCTCTTTACAGTGTTCTTTATTTTAAGTCCTGCAGCATTGCTAATTTGTTTTTGTGTTCATGTATTTTTTAAAAGGCCGACCCTCCTGGCAATGGGGTTGTTATGGAGCTTGAAGGAGTTATTCATGATTAAAATGGATAACTATACAATGCTTTTTGTTTTCAAGTATAAGAGATGAATTCAGGGAAATGCTTTAACAATTGATATTTACCGGGGCCTGCTTTATTTTCCGCATTCTGTCTCATATTCCACAATGCTATTCCCACTTAATTCAAGCTACTTTGTTCCGCTCTGCCTGAGGCATTTGTATGGATACTTGCAATTTGTGTGGATAAGATGAGACATTTGTAACATGACATTTAGTATTTGTATTCTCATCGGGGGTCATGTGTATGGTAACAGGATGCTCAATTCAATGGATGGTTTACACACCGATCTCCTTCTAAAGTTTCCAGGAAAACTACCCTGCTTCAGGCCATTTGCAATATCAGGTGCCTAATGCCATATCAGATTCCTGCAGCTTAATGTGGAACTAGCGACTGTTCACCCTCACATTATAAAAGGTAGTTCTGGTTTAAATCACCAGATAATTAAAATATATTGCATTGCATAACTGGAAACTAACAAGTGTATTTACTATATGTATACTTCACAGATTATGATTCAAAGTGTTAAACTGAATACATCAGCACCATGTGTATTGGCTGTGGTACAGTATAGGTTTTATGTACTAGGCGAAGAGCTATGTAGAACAATGGTGCACTAATAGACTACATAAGAGGAGGTGGACATGGCACATAGCAGTCTGATTGGGGAGCAGCCTTCTGTGTTGACTACACAACCTCTATACACAGTGTCTGTATGAGTCAGTAGTGTTCAGCTTGGATGTGAATCCTGGTTTCTCAATACGGAGACCAGAACCTTTATCAGTAAGCCCCTTGGTTGTGTGATATAGAACTAACCGGAAGTAGTCAGGCTTACTGGTTCCCGGTGTATCCGGCTAATATCCCAATATTTATAAACATGGCCGACTAGTGGCCTTAAACCTTAAAGGACCGCAGCATCCTTTAATACATTATCCCCTTTATCATGATAATGCATGAATGCAGCCCTGTCGAGTAACTAACAGGTTGGCATGATGCATGAGTACAGTACTGGCTGATGCATTTATGTTGACCAAAGCCATGCTGCATTGAATCACTAGGTGGACCGGTAGCCTTAATTAGGGTGGGGTGTTATTATATATTGATACCCTGTTGGCGGCTAGCTTCAGAACAGCAGGAAGTGTGGCTGTATATAGGAAGGTAAGTGGAGCTGCATTGACGCATCATGCTTACTCAATAGGTTTGATACACTCCAGAAGGGGCAGCTGATACATTCATCATGATAACCAAGACCATGGTACATCCAAGTGCTAAGTGGCCTTAATTGGGCTGGGTGTTATTACATATATATCCAGCTGGTAGTATTTCAGTGGTGCAGGGAGGGGCAGGGATATATAGGGAGGGTAGTAGAGGCTGGGCATTCATCAGATAGGTGTTGCTGGTATATACAGTCTACACAGGGCAGCCATCATTGTCTTTGAAGGGGACTGGCCAGGGTGACTCACACTGGTGTGTACTGAGGCTAATGCAGATATATGACAGTGTTTTAATGTGCCCTTTCATTATCATGATGCATGGATACAGCTCTGGAGAGTCATGCCAGCCCTGTAGAGTCACCAGACAGTGCTCTTGTTTAGTTGGGCGATCAAGACTGCTACTAAATGGCACCACCCACCTCAGGCCCCACCTCAGGGCCCTTTTCTAGTTGTGTAAGGATTAGAAGTAGCACTAGTATAAGGGGGTGGTAGGAGGTTAGTAAGTAGGAGGGCCGGGCACTTGGCTAGTGCCCCACCTGGAGAATTGATAGGAGTCTATAATCATAGATCTCCTGGTGGCTATAAACCTGAGCGCTGCGTGCGGGTCATTTGTATATATAATGTGCCTGGAGGGCCTGGGCTGGATCAGCAGAGCCTACTTATGGGTGTATATTGTAATATGGCCGCCCATTGTCATTAGCTAACCTTTAAGGGCCTGCATGATACCTCTCAGGTCTATGTTCGATTGCTGTTGTGATGATGCACAAAAGAATTACCTGCAAATACCTCAATAACACTATGTTTGTGCATTAGCCTGACTAATTGGGAGTGTATCGGCACAATGCATGAATGTACCAATGGTGAGTTTCTCTCCAGGGTTGTAACAGACACTATGCTGCCCTTAAAGAGTTAATGCTGTATTTTCCAATAAGGCGTCCTGTAACCATCAGTGACAGGACAGGATGTGAGGCAGCCATGTGACATGTACATATGAGGAGCAGGCTGCCCTAATCATGCTGCTGTTATAATAAGGATGTGCCTCAAAATGAACCAGTTAACCAGTCCCCAGCTTCTTGCTGATTTGTACATTGTACAAAGCTGAAGCATGGCTATACATTAGCCACCGATGCTATCAGACAAAAGTATAATAGTTGATGTTAGTATCCTTCAGATGCTACTCAAAATGCTACTCAAAATGTTGTAGAAGACACTTCAGATACTGATCTCTGCAGAATAAAACCAAAGATGGCTGCCATGTCCTAATCAGCAAGATGGGTGTTGCTATGGTAACTGAGGAGGGCTGGGATTAACCTCAACCCAGGCGTGAATAGGACATGAGTAGAGCCTCCTGCTGCTTAATACAACACCCGGGGGACAAGGGGTTTAACACTTTAAAGGTCACATTTTGTCACAATATTCATGTTCATTTGTTATCATGGAACAGTGCTAAGTAACTCCTTTGTATAAACCATTTGAGTGTCAGCTATCTTGTAATACATTCTAGCAGACCATTGACATGACCTTAATAATGACCTTTACTTTTACATTTACATGTCCTCTGATTTGATTCATGCTGAGAGCCTTTGAAATAGGTACTGTGGATGTGTCCTGTAAATTTTAACTACAATGATTGATCTGTATATTCTAACCCCTGAAAAAACAGCAAAGAGAATTATTCTTACTACTGCTTTCATTTACTGGCTTTTAGTGATTTTGTCTTGGAATCCAACATCTTAGAAAAATCTTCCCCCACACCCACTAACTTCTCCCAGCTATCCTACCATTCCCTGCATTCCCTCCAAATCCCTTTGTAGCCTCAGCTACATCATCAAAGGGCCCTGCATCAAGGGGTTGTCCTCCAAGGGCCCATCATCAACGGGCGGGAGTAGGTTCTGAAGCCAGGAGTAGTAAGGTGATCACGTTGTGAAGGACAATAGGTAGACCATACTGTGTGGTCCTGGATCTTTGGGTGGCACTCGTCTGTTTATAGAGTATGATACCAAAGTCCATGTACATGCCAGCGATTAAAGTGCTGAATAAACACTGGTTATGGCACAATACTTGTAATATCTTTGTTAAGTAACAGTATAAAATTCACAAACAGCTCAAAAAGATTGATCCCAACAAGTTGAAGTTAAATTGCTTAATTGATTTCTCATTATGGAGTTATGTGTAATTTTGAGGTTTCTACAGTGTAATCAAATTGCTTTTCCCTATCTACTGATATATGATAGTCCTAAAGCATTATTCCTATGACAGATCAAGTCAATGTGATCACATCCATCAACATGATGCTACATACTTTGCTCAATACACACAGTAAACCACCTGCCCATTTCTGTCTGTACCACCAGTGTTGGTTAGTGGCAGATGAGAGGCCTTTGATGATGGCAGATGAGAAGGTAGAGATGGTAGTAGATAATCAAATCAGGATCGGAGATAACCATGTCAGGAAACTAGAGAATGGAATGAGAGAAAAGCTATTTGCCACGAGATGACCGAGGTGCTTGGTGTTGGGTTGGGTCACATATAGATAGAGGCCCATGGTATAAAGGGTACACCACTGTCTGAGTTATTGGTCCCATATATTTAGTATTCAGACAAGTTATTGGGGCTATCTATCATCATGGCCAAGAGTATACTGTATTAGAGCATTATGTAGCCCTTATAGGGTTATTCCTTCTTGGAACCCATCTCTGTATTTACTGCTGTCCCTATCAGCACAACATTACCCGCTATACTGTTCCTATTTTCTCAATCCCCCTCTCAGTCTCTCTCCCGTCTCTTCTTCTCTATTCAGCGCCTCTCCCAGTCCCCTACCCTACACACAGAGAAGTCATTATTATCAGCTCTAAGCTGGCACAGAGAAAACCTAGGTCTTAACCCTTTAAGGGCAGTAAGAGGATTCAATTACATGTTATGTGTATGAGGCATGAATGCAATGACAGTTCTACATGCACACACGATTCCAACCATATGGCTTGATGCATGACAAACTGCTTGTACCATATGGAAATGGTTTCTTCAATGGTGACAAATGAACATGAACCTTGTAAAGATAATGTAGCCCTTTAAGGGTTAATTCATGCAGTATTCACCTACCTTCTACTGTGTCTCTACTGTCAGTAGATGATGTAAAAAGGACGCCTCCTTTCACTAATGGGCTCAGTGTGTGAGTAGGATACAATGTAGGCAGACTGTGACTGGCCCTGAGGGGAGGTCTATGATAGGCCTATTATCTATTCTTATCTAGTAAAATGAAGATATCTTTTCAGAATGTCTGTAAGATATAAATTTAATGAGAGCATCTCACAGGCTTAATTAAGGTCAAAGCCAGTTTCTTTTGAAAATGCACAGCTAATGATTAACATATTCACAACCAATAGCTACCCAGAAACTTGGCTTATTCATTTTTATACATCTATTGCATGCTCACTTAATCAATTGTCCAACATTTCTTCTGACTTTTTATCTCATTTATTCTCATCCATTCCTAGCATCAGGCTAGATGTGCTTATTGATATTATTCATGATGAAGACAGCAACTATTCAAATAGTCCTTTGACATGAATTATAAACTTCTCACTTTGAAAAGAAAATCATTCAGTTGGATTGCAATGCTATACTGTGCAATAATCTGAACTAAGCCAGAACAGACGACTGTATGCGTCTGTCACCAGCAGAGTGAGAACCACTCTATCTCTGTACAACATCCCACCCTAAAGGGACATGCACCTGGTATGTGATCTGTCCATGCCAATGGGGTGGCTGGTAACAAATGAGATATGACATGCCTCTGTGCGTGCCCACAGTGTGAC
The DNA here is from genome assembly GCA_947462335.1 of Harmothoe impar. NCBI lineage: Eukaryota > Metazoa > Annelida > Polychaeta > Phyllodocida > Polynoidae > Harmothoe > Harmothoe impar. The sequence continues at coordinate 77,116,199 of OX381712.1, forward strand.
AAGACCCAGCCTCTCCCCTGAGGCGGAGGTGTCCCATGTTGGTCATGTTGGGGTATTTCTGTTCTAGTTCAGGAAGTGGTCATTATCTTAACAACATAGGGGTTTAGAGAATTTTAACTCAACAGTGATGAATAGGGGTGAAATGTTTTTTTTTTTTATCATGATAACAAATGAACAATCTTGAGGGTTAGACATGACTAAAAACAGAAAATGGGTTCGAGTTAAGTGGTCGGAAGATGTCAAACAACTCTAAAATAGCACCAACCGGTCCTTAAAATTGAGCATAATTGAACAGGTTGGCTCTTGATTTGGTAAGTAGGGTCAGGTATGTGAAACACAGATTTCTGTTGGCCTAGGTTTACCAGATGGTGAAGTGCCTTCGGTGTGGAGGTCAGTGACACTGCCAGTCACATCTACTCTGAGAAGATATCCTGGATGGACCCCTGTGGGGAGCTTGTCTGGAGGAGGGTGGTTCTTGGACATCACTACACTTATCTAGGTTGGCCAGTATTTTGTACCCTCTGCACCAAGGTGTGTGCTCAATCTCAGGAAGTAACAGATAAGGGACTGTGCAGTGTTAAAATATCCTTTCACCTGAGTAATGAGGTAGGAAAAATGATATATGGTTGTCCCCCTTTTCTCTTTTCTCTTTTCTTCTAAAATAATTTCCATATAAGAGTAGAAGGACTATGAGCATAGAGGATGAAGGCATGTTTTGTCAGGGAGTGTGTATGGAGAGTGGATGGAGTATGGTACTGTCGGTAGCCAAGAAGCAGATGACTTATCTGCATGCCAAGATGACATGACTGCCATCTAAAGGGATCTGACTTGAGGCCCAGCTGACCCATATCCCCCTAAGACCCTCACATAAGTGCCACCAGGATGAAATACCTCCTTCCTGTCAGCTTTATGGACTTGCAGATTCCGCAAGCAGCATGTAGGCTGGAGCAGGTGTTAGTGGGTCCTATACTGGTAAAAGCCTTTAACATGGAAAGGTCAAACCTGAAGGCCAAGCTATTCTTTAGCTGGATTGAAAAACATAGGTAAGCGTCTCAAACTGCCACTCTACGGGACAGTAGTGAATATACACAGTCTGACAATATCATATGATATATATGTTGTTATACCACAGCAGGCGCGGAGAACAAAACATTTCACACCTCTTGTATACTGCATATAGCTAGTGGTATAAAGTAGTTATAGGCCTTGTACAAAGCTGTAGGGGAATTCAATGAAGGGAACTTATAAGATTCCCTTCACTGAATTTCATGTACAGCATGGTGCTCGTCCTACAACTACTACATACTAAGAAATATTATCATTGGTTAAAAATATACTGCTAAAGATATAAGGTATTATTTGTCAGACCTTATTACTTTTGTTACTGGCAACTCTGACACTCTAGCATGTAAAGTATATCATTGAAAGAAGTCCTACAGTATATTGGAAAGTCTTTTAAAAAGCGGGGACAGCCAGGCTAGTATCCTCACATAGACTGTAAGTAGGTAATGCTGTCCAGAATCTCTCTCAGACCACTGATGAAGAAGGAGGTAGATGTGTGGGGAGTGGCTCATGGTGGGGGGGTAGCTGATGGCCGGTGTGGCATACAGATCAGCACAGAATGACATCTAGAGAGAGAGACAAACAGACACACAATCACAGACACAGAGAGGGAGAGATGGGGGAGAGAGAGGCAGCCAAAAGGGTGGAGAGAGCAGCTCGTGGGAGTCTAGTTTAGCCTAGTCTGCTTTTGATATAAACATTTATTGCAGTGCCAAACCCCCTGCCACTAACTGGGTCTAACATGAATGGATTATAGAGGAAAGATGTCCGCCTGCAGGCATCAGCATTATACAGTTGACCCTCACTACCTCGAACATGTACTACCTCGTATCCCTCACTATCTCAGACAGAACCCTCGAACAGGCTTTATATGTTCCATTATATTTGAGTTCATTTTCCCAGATAATTTGCTTCCTCAGACAGTTTTCCTTGCATTGCACAAGTGTCGAGAAAGCAGCTTATGGTGGTCAAGTTCAGCCTAGCCTGCTTTTGATATGAACATTTATGCAGTACCAGACTCCCTGCCACTAGCTCAGTCTAGCACAAATGGATTATATAGGAAAGATGTCCGCCTGCAAGAATCTTTATTATAGACCATCGTGTCCCTCTAGGCATTCCTACAGCAGATAATTACAATGTATTCACTCTCAATGTCGGGAGAGAGCTAATCATAGAAGTAATCATTTTGTGCGCCTCAAGTAATTATAGCTTTTCTGATCCGCACAGCGTGAGGCACTACTACATATAGAGCTATATATAAGTAAAGTCAACCAAAAGTGTATAAATAATGTCTATTAGTTTTATATCATGTCAGCTAGGGAATATGATATGATTTCTATTCCACATTGTATTTTCTCGATGTATGAGTCAGGAAACAGCTTATATCACCATGTGATACTCATATATATATATCTGCTTGTTTCATGTCTAGTATGATAATGATTGGACCCTTCTAGGAGAATTTCGAACTAATGACAGATTAACTATTAGGCATATAGATCAATCTATTGGGCCTATCAATTTATATGAGAAAAAAATGATTTTCCATGCCTTGCTGTACCCACCCCCTCCAGTCCCTCTACTCAGTAAGATGTATTACAAACAGGAGACATCAATTTGTCTCCGGTTGAAACCAATAAATAAGAAATCTGCGAGTCTTGGTTCACACCCTCTCTTAAAGTGGCCTCGTTGAGGATCAGCTTTGGTACCTAGAGTACCCTTGAGGTTTGAGCTTTGAAAAGGCCAGCATCTCTCTGTGTATCCCCAGAGGGCCGGCAGCTTTAGGTGGGATTGATGTTGTTTTATAAAAATGCAAATGTAAAAGGTAGCCTCCATGGATATGTATGTATAAGGCAAGTGTTCAGCTTCAGGAGATAGCAAAGGTTCAATGAAATGAAAATAAAGATATATAGCCATTCTTTAAGAGGCTTTTTACTGAGTGGCCATTTCATCTTTTTTGTGTGTGTTATACATTGCAGTCTAAAAAGGCTAACGTTCGGTTAGATATAATATGATTTTGTATCAGATGGGTCAACCTAGCTTCTACTAACACAATGTGAGTGGTTGTCAGTTGCTCTTTCTTCCCCCTATAAACAAACTGCTATGATATCCTAATCTCATTTTCAGACAGTGCCTTCCTGCCTGATTTACCACTGCCTGCACCCACACCGGTTTAACACTTTAAGGGCTGCACAATCTTTTGTCCTTGTTAGAAAAATGCATTAATGAAGACTAGTCTAATCATGAGGCTTGCATGAATGCATCATGCCAGCTTGAGGATTTCATCAACACTTTAGGATGACCATGGTCCAGGAATGTACCACTTGCATCATGACAACCAATTGCAGGGAACATGAAAGCATGCAGCCCTTAAAGGGTTAACACTGTACAACTTCTTTATTGGATTTTTAAACAGTCTTTTCTTTTAGCAAAGCTTCCTTCTGCTTATCACAACTGATGAAATTGGCTCTTGGATTTAACACAGTTTAGCCAATTCTGACATGTGCCTTGAAGGTCCTGAAGTATTTGCATCTAAAAGGGAAATCCTGCTCAATAATGAATATCTTATAGAACCATAGATCAATAGCAAAGTGATACCTATAACAATCCCAGATTTCATGCAGAAATCCATTACTGAGAAGCTATTACAGTCTTCAGGGCTGCTCTAATTGTCTGTGCATGGATGGAAGTGTTTTTGTCACACTCTCACCATTTTGCCCTTAGTGCTTTATTGTTTTTGCTCAAGCGTCATGAGAAACCTTGCAGTACAGATGCACACCAACAAAGGGTCACTAATGTATAAAGCCTGGCACAGAACCTTAATGCACTGTGCTTTTTTGTCATCATGAAGTATGAATACTGCCCGGTAAGTAACTTTCCAGTTGCCTGAAATGCCTACATTGGGTCATAATACCTGCAGGGGCCACAATGTGTAATGCACTGAGGATGAAACATCTCCAGTCCTAGCATTGCTTCAGTTTCAGTTTCTTTTTCCCCGGGGCCTGAGCTGCTCCCTCACTCTGTGATGATACTTCAACTTATTATGGGCTGCATTTTAATGTGCTACATGTCCTTTGTCTGAATGTTGCGTCCATGCAACCCTGGCTAGTCTAAACAACAGAGCAACATTCATGGATCATGCCAAACCCTCATGGATTGCATTGACACATTAAAGCAAGAACGGGCTTTTCCAGCCCTTAAAGGGTAGGACAAAGTTCAGCAAGGTCTTACTGTCCCTGCTGTACATTCCAATCAATGCCCAATACTGATATGATGGATAGTTTAGTTCCTCTCTTATGTTGAAATGTTTCCACCTCCCTGAGCCTTTCACTTGAACATCTCCTAAACCCTTGACTTAAGCTGCTCCCTGATCTAGTGTATTTAGCAACTCCCTTAACCTTTAAAACAAGGGCTGCATTTATTCACCATAGACTATTTACCTTGCTACCGGCCCGGGTAGCCTGTAGCAAGGCCCTTATTTTGCTATACATGCACGTTTTTATGGCTGGTGAATCTGACCATTATCAAAGTTTCTAGAGAGTAAAACATTTTACTGTAGGCCCTAAGAAATATCCGAGCCCGCAGCATTAATCCTGGGCCCATAACTTTCAGAAGCTGCTGGCCCGTGTGGCCCATGGTCTAAAACGGTAGTGACTACCCCTGCAAAAAGGACAAAGGATATTTGACAACTAAGGGCTATGCGAACCTTGCAGTGTTAAGCAGTCTTTTAGTTGCTGCAGGACCAAGACCTCTGTGTGCTGGGTGTCCTCAGTGTACAAACTGGTCAATGCTCACAGAGTGAGCTCCTCACTGATCTTCTCCTCCCACCTGAGCTATTCATCCCTGCCTAGGGCTATTTAGTAACCCTTTAATGATACCATCTTTTGGTATGAGGCTGTCTTTTACCATAAGGGTTTTGTGACTTTCAATTCTACAACAATGTAATGCTAACTAGCCAAAGCTGATACATATTCAATGATGCCCTGAACCAACACTTGGGAATTACTCACCAGTGAAGTATGACAGCAAAAGGAAATCAAGCTAGATGACCCATGCTGTCCTTGAAGGGTTAGCAACTGACACAGGCTTTGAGCACTCCCGAGTAGCCTGAGCTGCTTTAAGCCGGAAGGGGGTGGGGGGGTGGGGGGGGGCTTACAGCAGAGTTCCAGCAGGTCATGGTGTTGAGCTTGTTAGAGGTGAGAAGGGGTGGAGGGGGCAGAGGGAGGATTCAGATCACAGAACCACCAAAACTAGCCAGGTTGGCAAGCAAATATAAGATACATCATTGAACTGTTTAAAATTTAATATACCAATCCTCAAACAATACTCTCTGAGCTGTGCATAACTAGCTGGCTTTAAGTAGTATTGCAAAATACTATTAGGAGAAAAAACAAACCTGGGTACCAACACCACACAGATAGGCCAAAGAACAATAACTGGAATGGTAACCCAGACATTACTTCCCTCTTGAATGAGTATCAAACATGTGAAAGGTTACTGATCATTTTAGATCTTGTGATCTGTAATCTAAACATCCTATTTAAGCCCCCCCCTCCCCCAGACACAGACTGATTGATTACACCTCTCAGCCCGTTAAACCTCATCACATTTGCTTTGTGAAAAAAAAAACATGGAGATTACTGGCATCTGCCAAAACAACAAAATGAAAGAGTACCATATTGTGGCAATCACTGTCTTAAATTGTACTTACAATTCCAAATACTGCAGGATATAGCTCAAACAGCCAAAACAGAACTTATATACCTTCATGCTGATCTTAGTTTTTTTCACTTACCCTTATGTAGGTTGGTCATTCCACTAAAACCCCTGTCCTATAAAAATGGTGATCATAAGCAACAATGCAGTTCTGCTATAAACTAGGCATATTGAACATGAACACTAACCATTTGGGAGCTTTGTGAAATACTTCATGACCTTGTGTTTAGAAGCCTTTTACTAGAAGTCATTTTATTGTAAAGGTAAATTAATATGAAGAGACTCAAATTAGAAATATGATATGATACTTGTGATCAGGCTGTCTAAGCATACATGAACCATACACTCTGTTGCTCCTATGTGACTTTACAACCTTGTATTCATCTAACACCTCTCCTGTGGCCGGCACATCGGCCATGTTGACTAGGACTTTGCATTCTAGGCAGTCATCCCACTAAAGGGCCCCACCTCTGTACCCTTGTACAATTTGTATTCCACACCCAGCCCCCTCTCACCACTCCCTGGTGAATTATGGAGGCCACACCAGCCTCAGCAATCTTATTGAATTACCAGGGTCAGCCATGCTGAGGGCAGCAGTGGGGCTGATACTAACCCTTTAAGGACAGCTTGGTGTTTCAATGTTTTTTATGGTCACCATGCATGAATGCAGCCCTGACAGGCAGAGTACTGAGTACTAGTCTTGTGTTCTCTAATCTAATGTCCTCTTTTTGTCCTTCTGAGCCAAAGCCTCTATTCTACACAGTATGATATTTGATTTGAATTTGGTGCAAGTTCTGCATTAAAAAAGGCATCAAAGCAAAAACTAAGCTGCCTTAAGTTAAGGGTTGAGGTCTGTAGTATCTCCCTCAGCAGTATGCATATAGCTCCATATGACACAGTCTTTGCGAAACTTTTTCATCCCGCAGGACATTCGGTTGATTAATTTGTAATCATTTATGGCCAAATCAGGATCGATATATAGTTTTACACAGTATATTGACATACATATTTCAGTTTTAGAAGCCCAACTGCTTTCTTCTAGTTCAGAAAAGCCCATGCATGTGACTGGACATTCGGTCCTGCTACACTTCTAACTCTGCTGGACCGATGGCATTGTAAACGGACATGAAATCATGCAGTGCTCAGAATTACATTAGTGTGTACCACAGACCCTCTGGGAGTTTATCAATCAAGGGTCAGTGTGAATACAGCAGCAGTGAGTTAAACACCAGGATTACATTAATTTGTCTAAACAACAACGAGTAAAGTGCTATGCCACCCTTACAGGGTTAATTAGCCAGCATCCAGCATCTCTGACCATTTGCGGATACAAGGGGGTTGCCTGACGTTCCTTGCCCCCCCCCCCCCCCCACAAAAAAAATAGAGGAAGATTTTCTATCCTAAAATGTGTAAGAATGCACCATTTCAAAACTAGACCATCAACATTTTCTTGGGGGACTTGCCCTTAAATTCCCTTTGTATGGCTGCTGCAACTCTCTCACGGGGAACAATACAGTTATTTTAGATTGGCTCCACCTTCTAGACAATCCTGGATCCGCCACTGCTGACACCAGACACTGGCCTTGTCTCTACTGTATTTGGCCACTCTCCTTGCACATCTTTTTGACATTACTTTTTGGTTACCCCTAAAAAGCTCTGAACAAACAGGCATCCTGCCATATTAGCATTGCTCTGACAGCACATATTTATATATAGTTTACTCCCAGAGAACAGATTTTAGCCAGCGTGGCCTGTTCACATCTTTATCTATCAATTGGCCTTTTTTATTTTGATATTATTTTTCATATTTCTAAAAAGCAGCATGTTACATTTACACAGTTCTTTACTTGTTGGACCCTGATTTGTATCTCACAAAGCGATAGGCCAACTTTTAATGAACAATACAACATTACCATTGTATTTCATTATGTTGGGCTCTGTCTGTAATCGGGAGTGCAACTTCAAGCAGAGAGAGAATCTCAGGGTTGAGGCTCTGTTTGGAGAGTGTAGATGGCATACCATCATGGGCATGTCATGTGATCACTCATATCTGATGACTATTTATGTGCCTATATCAAGCTGTAGTGAGGCAGGGTCCAGGGAGGTGTAGGTAGTGTACCCATGTATTGCATTGCATATCTGATGAGCATCATGGACCACATTAGGTAGGTAGGTATGTGTAATACACAGGTGGTGTTAGTATAGTTGTCAGGAGTAGAAAGGGTTGTAAAGGGAGGGGTTTTTATGTTTAAAAATGACAATATTGCAAATTTCAATCTGGTTTATATCCTCAAATAGCAATCTTTTATAAAGCTTTCACTCTTCAACCTGACTGCACATTAAAATGAAAGAACTCAAATTTTGACTATTGACTTGTACACATAAAGGGGGTGGGGGGAAATATTTTCTGGGAAATTTTGTAAACATGATTTTTGCATTCAACATACAAGAACTTCAGGGGTAGGGGTCAATTTTTGCATTTGCAAACATACTCTATGGAAATTCTAAGAGACATTACTACTCAACTAATCTCAACCAAAATCTCAATACCACTGCCTTCATTGAATTTGATCTTTCTAGACTGAGCACCCAATGACATGTACTACAGCATTATTGAAGACCATTAAGCCGGACTCAATCGGATTTATATCCTCAAATAGCAATCTTTTATGAAGCTAAAATTGAGAGAAATTCAGGGGGTTCGGGGCAATGTATTGTACAAATTTGCAAACAATTCTATGGAATTCTAAGAGACAATACTATATAAAATCTCAACTACTACCACTGCCCTCCTTGCCTTTGACCTCTCTGAACTGAGCACTCAATGACACAAACTAGAGCACTATCTAAGACCATAAAGCTGGACTACTCTCCTACTCCCTCACCCTTCATCAACCTGATACCACTCCCCACCCTACTGCTTTCACTGTCACTAGCTCCATCACACACCCCTTTTTTAGTACTGATTTATGGCCTTTCATTTTGCAATCTTTGAGTAATGGCCGTCATTTATTGGAGCGAAACCTGGCCCCGCTGACAACAAATGGTATCAATTTTTCATGCAGCCCCTGGTGGGAGAGCGGCACACTACAGGAACCTGATGAACCAGCGAATAAAGGCGCTATATCATCCCACACAGTCAGGCACATTGTGAAACCTGAGGTGGCACCATTTAAGTGATACATTTCTCTGTAGGGCTACAGTCATCTTTAGCAACGCCCAGATTATTTTTTTGATTTATAACTGGGTTTGAGTTCAAACCAAACATCCCATTTCATCTCACAGTCCAGTGTATGAATCTAACAGAGGTGGTGCCAGATTACTTCTCAGTATTAGTGGAGGGCCAATTGTAATCCCGTAGGAATGTCATGACCATTTTAGTTTCTCAACTGGAATCCATAGTTTGAAAGGTTCCGAAGAAAATAGGATGACCGCTCCAATTTTCATTTTTCATTTTAAGGCGTTTCTAGGCAAATCAAAAAAGTTACCATAGCAACCAGTAAATGGGGCTCCAGCTTCAGAATAAATTGATATATTAAAATTCTAATTATACCTACCCCCCCTAAATTGAGTATGAGGAATCCAGTGGTACCAACAATTTTTTTCTCTGACCAACGGTTGCCTAGCAACAGGCCGATTTTGTCATTTTTTGCATAGCAACGGTGGAAAAAGTGGTAAAAGGGCACACAACACTAGGATATTTAGGTCATATCTATCAAGCTGCACTATTTGAGGATAGTCTACATTGATAATACTCTATTATTACTGCAATAGCTGCCTAGCAACATACATTCTTTGTGTTTCTTTTCCTAGCAACCGCAGGCTTATGGACTAATAGCCTTCAAGGGGTTGAGAAATGCAATTTGGAATCAGATGCGTTATATTCTTAATGCCTAAATTCCAAAATGCTTCTTGGATTTTAATGAAAAGATGTGATTATTTTGTGAATATAGTCGAACATGTCTGATTCCTGACAAACTGTTGCCTAGCAACAGGCCAATTTTGTCACTTTTTTGCATAGCAACAGTGGAAAAAGTGGTAAAAGAACACACAATACTAGGATATTTAGGTCATATCTAACAGGCTGCACTATTTGAGGATAGTATATGTCGATCATACTCTACTATTGCAACAATAGTTGCCTAGCAACATACATTCTTTGTGTTTTTTCCCTAGCAACTGCAGGCTTATGGACTAATAGCCTTCAAGTGGTCAAGAGATGCAATTTTGAATCAGATGCTTAATATTTTTCATGCTTAAATTTTAAAATGTTCCTAGGATTTTAATGTAGAGATGTGATTATTTTTTTAATATAGTCAATCATCTCTGATTCCCGACTAATGGTTGCCTAGCAACAAGCCATTTTTGTCATTTTATTGCATAGCAACGGTGGAAAAAGAAGTAAAAGAACACACAATACTAGGATATTTAGGTCATATCTATCAGGCTGCACTGTTTTAGGATAGTATATGTTGATAATACTCTACTTTCGCAGTAATAGTTGTGTAGCAACATATATATTCTTGGTGTTTCTTTCCCTAGCAACCTCCTGAAGGCTTATGGACTAATAACTTTGAGTGGTTGAGAAATACAATTTGGAATCAGATGCTTCTAATATTCTTAATGCTTAAATTCTAAAATGTTCCTACAGCTTTTAAAGAAAGAGTCTGCCATCTTTGATTCCAGTTGCCTTAGCAACCATTACAATACTATTGATATCAGCCAGATATGTTATACCTAAGTATAATAAAAAGTAGTTTGGATTTTAAAAAGATTCCCCCCTGTGTTAGAGAGGACCTTCATGATGGGGGTATGAAGGAATGCGGTCATTCATTTCATAGATTCGGTCATCCATATATGCGGCCACTGCTGTATTGGGCAAGCAGCATATAAATATCTGTCCTACTACTGTAGGGCAGACTACCAATATTTGTAGCTGACTCTTTGCCAACTTGAGATATGCCCTAGGCTTCACAGTACTTTTGGACGTTAAACAACCTAATCAATCAATCAAAACTAAAACAATGATTCTGGGGTTCCATATATAGAAATGTCCCTGAGTAAAAGGTTTTCTACTTGTAAGTATCAACCATTATAGTATTTATCCCATTACAGAGTTTTAGACACTAACTTTGCTATAGTAAGGTCTAAATATGGTTAGGTTTCAAGAAGATTCAAGGTCAAATATTGTAAGTGGGTGATAATAAGGAAAATCAGAGCCAGATTACCATCCATTGACGACCGCTGGTGGTGATCGTGCCGATTGGGTGTCCCACAGGTGGGGCAAACCTTGCAGTTACCATGGTATTGGTGGGTAAACCCTTTCATGGCTAAAAGAAAACTGAGTCTATCTGATTCTGCCTTTACTCTGCTGCTTGCTTGCTGCTTGTGGTCTATAGGACTCCCTCACAGGAGAGTTCCACCACTGCTGGCATGTGGCACTAGGTGGCACTGTGGGTTCCCACTGATACAATAATACTGCACATAATTGTTTGAGAATAGACCTATAATACCCCCTATAATACCCCCTCTCCATGTGCAACCTCTCAGAGGCTGGCACCCCATTAACAAGAGGTGAAGGCATGTAAAGAGGTTTTCTTCTACCAACTTTTCTCCTGTGAAGGATATGACCTCAGCAACTCAGATATACCTTTCACACAACCTATCTCATGAAAATCTTCCTCCCATTGGGACATGCTTGATGATGATGATAAATATATGAGGTAGGGGGCTGAGGGCATGGGGGTTGATGGTGGTAGGATGCCCTTAGCTGACCTGGACTGTTTTCCAGTGCTTCTGGTCCTGGTACAATATTCTAAGCAAGTCAGTGAAACACCTACCCGTCTCCCCTATCCACAGCCCCTCCTAACCTATCCCCAAGCTGTTCACACAACCTCTCCTGTGAATTTTTTCCACTGCTGTGTTTCATTTCTTGGGCATAATCATGTGGCAGCTATTGCTTTTTAGTATGTATATCTTTATAGCGTTAATCTAGCTCATTAACAATGTCGGATAAATGTTGAATTAACTAATAGGTTCTCCCTATGCCAAACTACAGTTATGTATTATCCCCCAAGTTGTGTAAACAGTTGGGGAGATGATTCACAGGGGAGAGGTTGTGTAGACAGTTGGGGAAATGTTTCACAGATGAGAGGTTGTGCAGACAGTTGGGGAAATGTTTCACAGGAGAGAGGTCAAGTAAAAGGTTTCACTGGAGACAGATGGTGCATTTGTATCACAGTCCTTCCATATTCAACCTTACAAACACACATCCTTTAATAAGTGCACAAATGCCCCCCGCCTCTTTTGGGCCATAGCCCACACTCTACTTGATCTCAGGCGTCAATAGAATTTGACTATATTATAGGGTGTAAACATATTTGACCCCCTAGTGATATGGAGTCAAACCTATTCAAATCTCTATTTCAAAAGAGTCAAACGCAAATGACTCTAGCTATGATTGGTATAAACTTAGAGAGTCACTTAGAGAGTCACTGCAGAAGCATCCGAGTGATTGCCCTGTGGCCTCTTCAAGTGATTGATCTATCTTTTTCAAATGCCAACTACATAATTATGCATGGGACCATATATGCTTGATACTCCACACCTTGGCAATTGTGATGCTTTCCAGGCGGATCTGAAGACTGGGATAGAGAGAGATACCGACTAATGGTTTTAGGATGTAGTGACATTTCCCTTTATAGGTGTATATATATGAAGATATTCACATGAGGAAGGTCCTGTGAAAGGATTCCTTCAGTGGCTAAGATTATATCTTTCACAGTAGATGGGTGTGTGAAAGAATCTTTCACACTCTTTCACGAGACCTTATCTTCTGTGAAATGATGTGAATGGGCTTCACACATGCCATATCCCAACACAGCCCCCTATTGCCCCCTTCTCTGTGCACAACCTCCCTACAATGTGCTTTCAGTTTCATCATATTTTCTTCTTCAAGGACTAAAGGTCAAGATGTCTTAGAATCATGCAAAACAAGGTCAAAGGTCAAAGTTCAGGTCAAATTGGACCCCTAAAGAGGGAAGTGACCTTGATCACGGTGAAGGTCATTGTTTAGGTGTCAAGGTCAAGGTTAGTTCACAGTCAATTATGGAAAAAAGGGAAGCAAAATATGTGTTATCCACAATTTTATCACTGTAGGTCCCCAGAATCATTGTTTTAGAATCCAAACTACTCTTTATCATAGGGGAGGCCTGGGAGAATTTGGACAAAGGAGAACTGGGACACTGTTTATTCTGCCCATAACCAATAACTTTAATGCATAACCACCAATGCTATTTTTTGGGCCAATAATATTTAAGATTTTTATGATAAAAAAAAATTCTGTGATGATATTATACTTAGACCTATAACAGATTATAACATTTTTAGGAAAAAAAGTTTTTTTTTCAGGTCTCGGACGATTCAATTTACATAGTGTTACCTTTTGATGAGAAAATATTTTTGTGTTGCATTATGTAGAATTGATAGATGGCAAAATGACCAGCTACTTACAAAAACACAGTTCAGGGTTCTCCCCACACTGCAACTACACCGGCGTGCCGCCGGCGTACTTTTAGCTGCCGCCGGTGTTAAATGACACTAGAAACGCCGCCGGTGTGCTTTTAGCTTTCTATAGATGTTTGAATTGTGTAAATACTCCAATTAGAACAGAAGTTAGGGTCACTTTAAGCAATTTTTTCATAAATACCCGCGAAAATCTGTATTTCATCAGCAATATTTGAGTTTTAATTGTGAAGTTAGACACTAGCGAGTAATGAGAAATATTTGCTGAAAGCATCAATATCTCGGAAATCAGGTTTTCGCGGTGTCATTTTTCCATCTGCGGAGAGCCCTGCAGTTAAGCATATTTTGAACTGTATTAACATTTTGCTTAAAAATCTCAACCTGGGGAGAACTGGGACACTCATTGCAGGGAGAACTGGGACACTATTGGCTATTGGGGAGAACTGGGACACTCCGGATGAAGATTTATTGTGCTTTAATTATTTTTCTTTCAGACCTATGACTGAAGCTAATTTGTTACATATGATCATATTGAACTTAAAGCAAAGCAAAATGATGTTTCATTGGTTAATAATCACACTATTTACACTGTCCCAGTTTTCCCTGGTGTGTCCCAGTTCTCCCCAGGTAGTGTCCCAGTTCCCCTCGAAGTGTCCCAGTTCTCCCTGGAATTTCTCAAAATTTCAAAAGGCCCTAGACGGGAATCATGGCAGGCTAGGATAAATCTAAATAGTCCAAATGAAAGGTTTATTAGTAGCCTTTCTTCATGAAACAAAGGCATTTGGTTATTATTGGTATTGTAGAAATCACAAGCAAACATGTTATGATTTTAATTTAGTGTCCTAATGCTCCCAGGGCTCCCCTACTAAGGTATAATATATATGGCTGATATCAATAGAATTGTAATGGTTGCTATGGCAACTGGAATCGAAGATGTCAGACTATATTAGAAAAATAACCTTAGGAACATTTTAGAATTGAAGTATTAAGAATATCAAGCATCTGATTGCAAATTGCATTTCTCGACCACTTGAAGGCTATTAGTCTATTAGTATTAGCCTGCAGTTGCTAGGGAGAGAAACACAAAGAATGTATGTTGCTAGGCAACTATTGCTGCAATAGTGTGGTATTTTCAACATGCACTATCCTCAAATAGTGCAGCCTGATAGATATGACCTGAATATCCTAGTTTTGTGTGTTCTTTTACTTCTTTTTCCGCCGTTGCCATGCAAAAAATAACAAAATTGGCCTGTTGCTAGGCAACCGTTTGTCAGGAGATGTTCGACTATATCAAAATAATAATCACATCTTTTCATTAAAATCCTAGAAACATTTTGGAATTCAAGTATTAAGAATATTAAGCATCTGATTCCAAACTGCATTCCTTGACCCCTTGAAGGCTATTAGTCCATTTGCCTGTGGTTGCTAGGGAAAGAATCACAAAGAATGTATGTTGCTAGGCAGCTATTGCAGTAATAATAGAGTATTATCAATGTAGACTATCCTCAAATAGTGCAGCTTGATAGATATGACCTAAATATCCTAGTGTTGTGTGTCCTTTTACCACTTTTTCCACCGTTGCTATGCAAAAAATGACAAAATCGGCCTGTTGCTAGGCAACCGTTGGTCAGAGAAAAAAATTGTTGGTACCACTGGATTCCTCATACTCAATTTAGGGGGGGTAGGTATAATTAGAATTTTAATATATCAATTTATTCTGAAGCTGGAGCCCCATTTACTGGTTGCTATGGTAACTTTTTTGATTTGCCTAGAAACGCCTTAAAATGAAAAATGAAAATTGGAGCGGTCATCCTATTTTCTTCGGAACCTTTCAAACTATGGATTCCAGTTGAGAAACTAAAATGGTCATGACATTCCTGCGGGACTTACTATTCCTACAATTGGCCCTCCACTATATGGATATAGGCCTCTTTAAATAGCTACCTGTGGATCATGTTATTATGTTATTATGTCAGAGTCTAGACCATGAATGAGTTACCCCTGTCTGACAGATATCAACCTTTCAGAGAGAGAATTCTTCATTTGGATTCTGCCTCAGAATGTGTCAGAGTTCTGACGCATGAATAACAGCACTCTATCAATGGGAGATCATCCAGTGTTCCGTTAAATCTATACGTAGGTAAGATAGTGCTTTTATGTGCTATACTCTTTGTTGTCCTGATGCATGAATGCACCGGCCATGGTCAATTTTTCTGCCCATGTTTATCTCATGCCATACTCACTGATTGATTTGCAGACAGCTTATTGATTGTCTACTGATTGCCTGGCGATCACCTCCAAATTGGCTAATGAAAATCACCCTTATCAAACTGCAAAATCAAGCAATTGAAGTAACATTAACATCAGATGTATTGCACTCAACAGCATTCAGATGGTGGCTGGGGCTATCTCAGCCATAATGCAATTGGAATACAAATGAATCAGATTAGGATAGCAGATGGGGTTCTGACAGTAATGCAATTAGAATTACAAATGACACATTCTCTTCATCTCATAATAACCCCTAAAGACATGATTTGACTCTCAGTCTATTTCCCTCATTCATGCACAATGGCACCGGGAAGCATCTTCCCATGCTGCATTGGTGTATAATCTCAATCCCAAGGGATGTTACCAGCCTCACTGGGTCTGTATGGCACATACAGACAGTTAACTACAAAGGCTTCAATCATGTACAATGGTACGTTAATATGCTATACTGTCCTCAAAGGTTTAAACTTCTAAGTACTTTATTCCAATGGATTTACACCGTTTAATTTCAATATTCCCGGCATGCATAGTGAGTTATGTGATATTACGATGGGAAGAGAGACAGAGTCAGATGTTACAGATATTAACAATCATATCAAATAGCCGTGTTGTTTGATGCATGATGCACCAATACAACCCCAGTGGGTAATTTGAGCATAAAGTTGACCTGATGGCCCTGAAGCGTTCGCATGACAAAAGTGACATCACACAAAACACTATGTGTCTCTTTTCAGGTGAATGTTTTTCTTTTGCAGGAGACCAAAGAACAATCATAATATTTTGTCAATGGCCTTTTCAAAAAACACACCCATTAAGACGTCCATGCTTTTTACATTTTTTAGCTCCCTCCACACCATTCTGCCTCTTTTCATGCACCTTTCTCAGCATGTCAAATTTATTTTTAAAATGTCATTGTATGCTGGGCCGTTTCATACTGGACTTTTGCTGTTCAACATTGGGATGTTACCAAACCTAACTTGATATTTCCTGTCCTCACTTTCTCCTCCTATTCCACCTGTGGGGGTAAAGCACAGGTTAGAATGTATTATAGTACAATGTGGCTGTTAAAGGCATAACACACTCCCTACAGAGTTTCTCTCCTGGACTTGATACTATATTGAACCATGGAGGGTCATGTAGAGTGTGATTAAGGGAAGTAATACATTATCAAATTACACAAAGTTGAGAGTTACTCCTTGGATACTGTTGACCTTAAAACAATCGGAATAGAATTACAGCTGTTTGATCAAATTAATTTTCAGCTACATATTAATTGATAAAGTTCCTAACAAAAAAAAATTCAATGTTTAATGTGACCATTTCTATTCAGTTTGAGAAAGATGGCACCAGTAGTTCAGTAGGGCCTGTACTGAGATTTATAATTGTATTGCACATATTGTAACCTCCTATGAGTATAATTAGCCAAAATATGCATGCAACTGTGTTTATCTACAGAAATTATGGGGTAAAGTAAGCTTGGACTCGTTCATGTTGACACAAAAAAGAAGTCCCTATGATAAACCAATACTCTGTGATGACTATAAAATAAACCAGAGACATACAAGTACTACAAAGAAAGTTTTACCCTATAAGTGCTTTGAAGTCAAAGGGATGCATCATAGGCCTGGCAAGTAGCTTATCTGATCTTGATTTGCAATCATGCATTATATCAATCCTTTTTGAGTGTACGAAGCTTGACTGCAGACAGTCAATTGCAAGGGCTGCGTTAAAACTCTACAATGATGAATGACATAAAACACTATGAAGCCAATAACAGAATAAAATAGCAGAGTCACTCCACCAAGGTCTTGAGCCGGTGTTTTTTAAAGTCAATAATTTGTATGATTAAATTGGCTTTACTTGAATGGAAAACCTCACAGGTTTGAAAGCCCTTTCAGGACCCTCACAGTGACTCAGGAACACATAAATACAAGCAGCTCCTTTCATCCTGAATTACTAGATAAAATTATAAAACCTCGCCTTCCTTGCTAGTGAAAGAGACCTCCATTGAAGCCAATCCAATCCGTTGTGAGCGACAGTCGAGTGGGCACAATCCTATGGAGAACGCAGCTGGGTTTTTTAACAAGCAACCCTTTAAGGAGAGCATAGTGCTAATCCCCTTTGTTGTCACAACCAGGCATGGTTAGTTATGTGGCAAACATACATCCCTGCTTAGGCATGATAAACCGACCGATACACTTCCAAAGGGTCTACACCAACGCAGTACTGGTGAGTTACTGGCCAGTGGTGTTTGATGCATCATGACAATGACTGAAGATGGGTTTCATGTTATTTTTAAAGGGTTAACAGGAGTTCTGTTGTAGCTGAACTAGATAATATGTGTGGCAGGCAGACAAACTGCTGAATACCTTGTAACCAATGGGGCAAATCTTTTGGAATGTTTCTTAAATTGTAAAGTTTTGATGTATTTCCAATGTTGAGCATAATTTAATATTAAACAGCTAGTGTCTAGTTTTTGAATTGCTTACGAACCAATGTACAACATTGTTTTAAGTTACATAATTGAAAAAAATGTTTCATTCTTTATGCTCTTGTGATAAATGTTTCTTTCAAACAGATAGTAACTGAGCATTGTTATAGAATGTTCCTTTTATAGATTTCATTCCAGATTTACCTTACTCTCAATAACGTAATGGCTTGTACATTGCATGCTTATATTTACATTTACATAGGACTTCTGTAACTTAAAACTATAGAACATTTGTACCTTAGTTAATTGAATTTCATTATAACTGCAATGCTAACACATTGAGTGAACATTTCTTCTACATATCTTCCCCCAGTCTTGGCACAAAACATAAAAGAGACTGAAGTCTTTCATTGATCCTCTTGAACTCATGCAGCTTCCTCACTATAGGCCTACTACACCAGCATGGCGAGGCCTGTAGCTGGCCGCTCCATTCACTAGGTTATGGTGCTAATGTGTAAAGTCTACATCATACTATTGCTATTTTGTAGAACCTTCCTTATTGGGGTTATGTTGTTACACTTAGATTGTCTTGTCCAGAATTGTAATTGGATATCTCAATTACCCATTTACCTCTGCACCTCTGTAGGATCTAACCTTATATGTGGTATTTAAAAAGGACTCAATGTTGTCATTGAACTATTGTTGCTCTAGTCAAAGTGTAGCATTGAGTGGACATGGAAACATTTAGGCTGCCAACTGAATGCCTGGAATCTGCCTATGTGGAACCAAGACTAGGACCAAAATGGCCAGAGTCACATCAGGACCTTCACTGAGTTCTGTCCTTGCAGATTCAGACAGTTTCAACTTAAAAAAGAAAATTAACATTAACTATCGTCCTTTGTCTTGACTCATTTTAGTCCTTCTTAGACATTTTTTAACAATAGGGGGGAGGGTTGGTGGATTTGGGGGGGGACCAAAAAGAATTTGGACATCTTGAAGGGGGGGGACCAAAAAAATTTGGACCCCTCTTGAGGGGGGGACCAAAAAAATGCACCCCCTTTTAGCGAAAAAGCCCGGACGTTACTAAAGCTCAAAGGGGTCGGCCGCGCTCAATTTTAACTTGCCTGAGGGGGGGACCAAAAAAAGTTCTACCCCTCCAATGGGGGGACCGAAAAAATTTCAACCCCCCCTGTTGTTAAAACATGACCACTCCCTTAGAGATTCAGGAAATATAATCCGCAGAGACTGTGACGTCCTAATCTCTGTTGTCAACCTGAGGCAGGTTAGCCTATTTTATTTCCATTATCATCACTCTAATCTGCCACATCCATTGGCATTTCTATTAATTTCTGCATGGTTTTGGCAGCTAAGTTGAATTGAACTCTCTTGATTGTTATTTATTTTGAGTATGAAATGGTAAAATACAATACCAGTCCCGTTTATTCTTTGTACTGGTACATAAAAAAGAGCATGTTTAGCTAGGTGAGAATTCCATGACCAGTCTTATGATAAGATACACTGTTTGCTGCAAATCTTTTTTTGTAAAGACTTTCTCAACATTGTGAAGCCTCACAATCAGAATTCTGAGATAGCAAGCATGCATCATGACAAAGAAAGGCATAGCACATAGAAGTACTATTTATCCCTCACAGTGCTTGGCTGTCATGTTCTAGTTGATGCCTCATCTCGCCTTCTTCCTGCCAACTTAAGCAAGTTATTATTTCTATCCCCTGCAAGAACAGGAATATCATTATCGTTATTTTGATTTTGAGCAATGCCTGATTAACCTATTCCCGAACCCTCAAAAAATAATTGTGTGTGCTCGTGATAAAGTTTAGGCAAATTGAACTCTTCCCTCACCTCCCAATGATGGACTCGCTCCTCACCAGGGAGGTGTAAAGGGTGAATCCACTGACGGAAATCTGTTGGATCGGTTGAATGTTCCCAATTTTAAGCATATAGACGAATCTCATCCGATCCAATGGGCACACGTCAGTGGATTTACCATTCTTGTCAGATGATTGTGCCGTGGTAGCGGTAGAGGCAAGAAGTGTTTGTGGTCCCCCTTAATTCATAACAAGTCTTTATCATATGGATCTGGATCTGTATCAAGTAATTTGTATTCAAATTGGCAGCAGTAATTGATGAGAAGGCCATCTTGTGAATACTGAACTTTAATAACCCTTTAAGGACAGACATCCCTAAAAGATGACATTTGTCATCATGATGCACCAATGCAGCTCTGGCGAGTTACTCGCTGGTGATGTATTGGTGCATCATGCTGACCCTACGGGAGTGTCTCCGCCCTATATGGTCAGCATGATGCTTGGATGCAGCACTGGCAAGCCAAATTCATGCGTCATGACAACCAAGGCATGATGCATTAATGCAGTATGCCATTCCTAAAGGGTTAATGCACATCCTCATTACCCCAGTACCATCATTTAGTGTACTGCTCCTCATCCAGATACATATATGTCACATGCCTGCCTTGCATCCTGTCCCACCACTAATGGTAATAGGACACCATATTGGAAAATACAGCCATAACCCTTTAAGGACAGAAGAGTTCCATGATGTACTTTGTTGTCATTTGGAAGCCCTGGTAAGAAACCGGCCAGACCCCCAAACTACATTCATGCATCATGCAGACACACTCTCATAGTGTCAGCATGATGCACAAACACAGAATCATTGGGTAATTAATGGATATTGCATACATACATCATGACAGCAGCTGAATATAAATCCTAGTAGTTGTTAATGATAATAGGACGACATATTGCAATATATATTTCCTTAAAGGGAATTGCTAGTTCCTACACAGAAGCCACCTGGTGGCAGAAATCGAAGCTCATGAAAAGTATTCTTTAAGCTGTATTCATATTCCAACATAGACCACTCTCCTATATCAACTATTTTTATTTGCTATTTGGACAGTATACCTCCATTGCTCATATATATTAACTGGTAGGACACCCATAGGATCCTATAGTTAAGGTAAAAGAAATATTTTTCCTAAATTCATACCTTTCTCATTTCATCCATGACCCCCTGTTTTATTGGTCCTAAAATGTTTGTATAGATGTCCATTATACATTCCCAAGGTTTGGTTGCAATCTCAACAGAAGAAGGGGATTATCCATGACAGATAATGTGAAAATGATGTTCCCATTCATTTCCTTAGTTAAGGTACTCTATTGCTCAAATGGCCGTATCATGAAAATTAGTACTGTGACATGGCAATTTTTTTTTCTTTTAGAAATAATCCTGAATGATATGCAAAAGTCAATAGAACATCAGTAATCCTGCGACAAGTAGAAAGTCCCTTTAAGGTTGGTCAATATGATGCCAATTTCGTCCACTGCACCGTTTCCTGCACAGATACTTTCTCTAGTTTGACCACAGACTACCAGGGGAGCTTTGTTTCATATTGGCATAGGTAATATCAAATGGTTAGAAAATAATGAAATAAGTTGCCTGACCGGGGCGAGAACCATCAACCTTTGGGCATGAAGGCGTGCATTCTGCCACTGTGCTATTGAGTATGTGGTGTGGGCTCCCATTCAGAAGTCATACATAACTAGCCCTTAGTATATTGCTATTTTCTTTCAACCTTTTTTTTCAATGGACAACAACTTTAGAAATAAGCCTGGGACCATATGTTCAAAAGGGAGAACATTAAAACCTATGACCTGAGAGAGTTATATAAAAATTTAGCTACTTTTCAATACTATTTTATGTACATGTATGGCAAAACACCATATACTCCTATAATATGAAACATTGACTTCAGGCTTGAATATCTCAGAAAACAGCTCGGGACCCTCCTATTTTCTCAGCTTTGAAAGTTGGAAAGTGTATGCCATGATGAGAATCTAGCTACTTTTACACCAAGGGATTGACCCACCTTTAGTGTTCTCTGCTAATCCAACCCCAGGCCCTCTAGGAACATTATATATACAAATAACCCCCTCGCCTTGCCAGGGTTTTACTCACCAGACGATTATAGACTCCTATTATCCTCCTACTATCCTTCCCCCGGAGTAATAGAAAAGGGCCCGGCACGCCTACTAACTAACCCTCCACCAATCCCTTTGTATACACACCTCTACCACACTTTCTAACTAGTGCAGCTTGTGTTCCTTATAGCTACTGGCGGGTCCCGATCTTTACACCCAGAATAAAAAGGAGAGGAAAGATAGACCTCTCCTCAAATTGATGATGATGATGATATAGTTTTAAAACCAACACAGCCGAAGGCTGGTCAGCAGGTCAACAGGGCCCATACGGACCGAACCTGGGACAACAGGGTCCATGGTTAACACTTAAATGAGATGAGGGACAACACAGACAAACACTTGAAGGTGAATACACTAAGAAAAACGAGGGAAAACAGAAAAACAATTAACATAGTCACAAAGGGAAAAAGGAGAATACACTGGAGGAACCTATACAATAGAATAAAATGTAATGTGGATGACACTGAGTGTCTGAAAAGGTCGCCGTAGCTCCTAGGTATTTTTACTATATGTGTTGTTTTTTTTTGGTTTTTTTTTTTGCCGTTTTTTTTGTTTATGCTGTATATATTCAATGGGGGGGTAAGAGCCCCAAGACAAGAAGGAGAAAAAAAAAAAAAAAAAAAAAAAAAAAAAAATTGGAGTCACGCTCCAACATGAATATACATATATACACAGGTGTTTGTCACCCTTTCCCCATCAGGTAGGGGAACAAACCCAAGGGACGGCGGATATCACCACAGGAGGGCACTGTTGTCAGCACAGAACCGTACAAGGGGTTCGTAGTCCTCCGTAGAGGCCCACTTCAGTGTGGCCAAAGCCAAATCATCGAGTGATGGGAACTGGTCAGCTCTAGAGGTTGGTGGCATTCCAAGGAGAGCCCTGTAATTTGCCTCTGGACAGGATGTGAGAATGTGGACAGCAGAAAACTGCTCACATCCACAAATACAGTCCGTTCGCTTGGGTACGTCAGCCCACCGCCGGTAGTCTATCCGGAAACGGGTCACCATAGTCTGGGCTACCCGCCTAAGCGTCATCGGAACCGGATCCAGAGCTGCTTGGACCTTCAGGTGCCATTCCCTGGACTGGGAAACCGAGACATGCAGGTGGTCTAACACATCAATCTCTTTGTTGGTGGCCTCCATCTCCGCTAAGTGGGTCTTCAACAGAACAGCTCGGGCCTGGCCCCTGGAAGGAGGGGCGTGATGGAATATTCCTTCATCACTAAGAGCCGCCCGGCGTGCTGCCTCATCAGCCAAGACATTCCCGGGTATCCCCACATGGGAGGGGACCCAGTGTAGAATGGTCTTGAACCCTGCTGTGTGCCGTGAGACCACCTCTTCCTGAATGACCCGAGCCAAAAAGTGGGGGGTGCGGTGGTCAGCGACAGCCAGAATAGCATTGAGAGAGTCTGTGTGTATGATCACATCTAAGCCAGGTACATTACCCAGGGCAATGAAGATGGCATACAAGTCCACCACCAGAGTGGTGGAGTGGTCGGTAAGACGAGCCATTGCTTCTTGGTTTTCCTCGGGGTAAACAACTGCACTGCCAGAGCGCCCCGTCTCAGGCAGGACACTCCCATCTGTGTACAGATGAACTGCCTGAGGGAACTCTTCCGTTATGTAGGCAATTTGCTCTGCAGCCATTGTCCGGAGAACAAGTGGAGAGATCTCAGATTTCTTATAGTCGTGGTTGACCTTAGTGACAACTGGGATGACCCTTGTCGGGTGTGGGAGGGTCCTGACCGGCCTATCATGAAGACTACACCCGAGCGCATGGGTGTCCGACACCAAGACAGCATACGCCTTTGAGAGCTTTCGTTCAACACGATTCCCTAACGATGTATCCTTGAAGGAGTGAAACTTCTCCTCCAGGGCAAGGCCAAGTCTAGAGTCAACCCTGGATGCCATGGCCACCAAGAAGGAGCGGCCAACATGTGAGATTCGATCCACCGCAGTGGGCAGGCCTAACTCTCTCTGCAGCACCACAGTTTTGGCTCTGGTGACAGCACCAAGCATGATCCGTATAGCTGAGTTCTGGACCTTGTCAAGCCTGGCCAACAGTACCCTATGTCTCTTCCTCTGAGATCTGGTGGAGAACGTGTTGGGAAAGGCCACAAAGAGCGCCGGAGCAGCATAGTCCAGCAGGGACCGAACAGCCTGGACGTAGAATAGCTGGAGATTGCTGCGGTTTGCCCCCCATCGGAACCCTGTAATGGAACGCATGACATTTAGACGGGCCTGCATCCTAGAGACAAGGTACTCCACCTCCTTCTGGAAGGTAAGGTAGGTGTCGAACCAAACTCCCAGGTATTTCCAGGCAGAAGACCATTCGATGCTGTGAGTGCCGAGCTTGAGCAGGGCAGCCGGCTTTTTGGAGAAGTAGGCCATGGCAGAGGTTTTGGTTGGTGCCAGCTTGATGCCTAAGGATTGGCACTTCTTGAAGATGATATCTAATGCAACTTGCGCCCAGGAGACCACATCGTCCCTGGAGGCGACCACTAGCGCTAGGTCATCGGCATAAGAGATAAGAGTGGCGCGCTCCAGTGTGACAGAGTGTAACTCGTCTATAACCATATTGAATATGGTAGGCGAAAGTACCCCTCCCTGAGGTACGCCACCATCTAAAGACTCATAAGGTGAGGTATGCCCTTGGAACCCCACTCGAATGGATCTGTCTCGCAAATAGTCCCTCCTCAAATTGACTTAACCACCGCTTTTCAGCCCCCCCCCCCCCGAACCCATTCCATTTTGCACCACTAGGAAAGTAACAGTGACTGCAGAGGGGTTTTCGGCGACCTGGCAACCTGGGCTGTTTTCCAGGGGACTTTTCGACCTGGGGGAGTAATTTAAGCGACTGGCGACTTTTGCACAAAATTGATTACAGGGTATAGGGTCTAAAAAACGGCCTTGCGACCTGGGGGTGTTAATTTCGGCGACTTTCCGACCTCAGGGGGGACCCCTCTGCACCCCCAAAATAGTCGTCAGAGATAGCTAAAAGTTGTTGGGGCAAAGTGTGTACTATACATGTCCACTATCCCCATAAATATATAGACAGAGCTGCACGCTAAAGTGACCGAGTCAGTGGTTATTGCATGAGTGGTGCTAGGGCCGTATTGCACGATGGCCGTAGGCCGAGTGCAATACGGCCCTAGCACCACGAGTGCAATAACCACTGAAGAGGGCACTTTTAAGTGCCGCTCTGTATTTATTTCAGGGTATATCGATGTAAAATAGATATGTAGTCTATGTTTCTTTACTTCCACGATGTTTCTTTACTTCCGCGGCATTTGTTTACCTCCGTCGGCCGCCATTTTGAATTGAGTACAAGTCACGTGACCTTCGGTAGCCTAGAAACGCCATGGCGACCCCATGGCGACCCATGGCGACCCTCGGGAGCGTGCAATACGGGGCCAGCGTGTAATACGACCTAGGGTTATTGCACGCTGCCCTGGGGAACGGCCCACCCATTGCTTTAACCTTGACTGTCTGTATTCACCATGAAATAAATGATCATACTCCCCCTATCTATAGGCTATAACAGGGTTAATAGCATCAGTTTCCTAAATGATTGACAGATGCTCTACTAATAGGCCATTACAAACTCAGTGTCATGATATGTAAATGTTCCCAAAAAATTTTCACATATCCCTAGTTATATGTCTTCTACATATGAGTTACATTGTTGGTGAATGATCCACAGAAGCATTCAAAGAATTTGTGACATCATGTGTGAACGTAACCCATTCACGAATGTCCTAGCTATAGACTGAATCAGTTCCCGGAAGACATCCACAGGCCCCATAGCCACGGGTTATTACCTATTGGGAACATCATTTATTTTGTGAACATACCCAAGAATCATTTACAGCTTAACTAGCTACATGCCTTTATAAAGGCAGTGACATCATTTGTGAACACTCCCAAAGATTTGCTAGCAATAAGAAAATAAAGGAGCCACCTATTTTTTATGTACCCTAGATGTATCTACAGATCTTTGCTACAGATCCATCAAAAACAATCCCCGGAAATGTTCGCAGATACCCTACCTACAAGCTGTTACAAAGTCAATGACATCATTAGTGAACATTTTTCATTTCCCCAGCTATTCATCTATTACAAACAGTGACATCTTTGAAACATTTCCAAATAATGTTCACAAATACGGTAGAGGTCTGCTTTTCACACGATGATGCCTGCATGCAGCCCTGGAGAATAACTCAAGGACCTTCAAGGACTCTTGCCTGCTCTGCCTTCTCCATGACATGTTTATGGATACCATACCCATATCCCTGACAGACAGAGGAGTCACCAAACCAAACCCAACACCTGTATAAACAGATGTCTAGGATTTCACATAGTGCCCCCTATCTCCCTATATGTGCGGTCAGTAGTAAACTCTTTCTATGCCAACATAAACCACAAACTCCATAAATCTAGGAAAATAATGTCCGGCTGGAAAATCCCCAGCAGCTCACGGTGACCACAATGACACTAAGTGTAAACAATACAGCAGGACGCAGGAGTTGCTCAGATTTTACATGAGTTTCGCCTTCTGTGTCGAGGCCCTGGATTGAACATTGTGTGATTCCCACCCCTCAAGTGAATATAAACTCTTACTATTTACAGTGACGGGTAAGGTTTAGGGTTACTGGGATGTCGCCATGTGTCCCCTGCTTCCCTGTAGATGTGTATAGTTGTCGTTAGTCCCAGCCCCGCTGTGTGTCAACATAAACCACAGACTTCACCAGAACAGGACATAGCCTTGGTCATCATAATGCATGAATGCAGCCCTGGTAACTCGCCAGTGCTGCATTCAAGCTCCATGCCGACCCAATGGGGTTGAGACACTGCCACATGATGCAGCAAAGCATTACCGGTGAGTTACTTGCCAGGGCTGCTTTGGTGCATCATGACGACAAAGGTCATCTTTTAATGACATCCATCCTCAAAGGGTTAAGGGCTGCATGTTGCCAAAAGGGGAAAATTGTCACCATGATGCACCGATGCAGTGAGGTGAATAACTTGCCAGTGCTGGAATGATTGTTGTTGTTGTTGTTGAATTATTTTCATTTGGCAGGAAAAATTGTTGCATGGAACTTTTTCATTTTCAAGCCAAGGAAGTAGGAGTAATATACACAGCTACAAATGTCACAAAGTTGATCGTCAAAGTTCTGAGTCTTGATTTTATGCAAATAGAAATACAGTATGTAGTATCTGGAGACTGGACTTTCTATAATGTCCGTTACGCTGTACTAAGTACTTATGACCTCAATTTCTTCATGAACTCTTTGTACTCTAGTAGTTGTACGTCCAGTTGTCAGAATACTTTGGGATTGGTATGCATGTATGGACCCTGAATACCCATGCAATATTTCGGGGCCTTTTTATGAGACATTAAACTTTAGTAAAATAATTGTAGTTTTTATTTTTCATCTATTCTGCATTTCTGGCTTTTCTTTTTCTTCTTCAATTTATGAACCAATAAATGATGTCTGTCAGACTTTTAAAATGAATAGCTTTTGTTTTAAAATATAACATGTTTTTATTGAATCACTTTGTAAATTATTCTTGCCTTCTAAGGGCAACAGAAAACTAATTACTGGCCCGATTTAGAATTATTGGCCATCAATATCATAGCCAGCGTCATTGTTTAGCCCTGCATTGAAAAGTAAAAACCACAGAACTACAAGCTTTATGAGAATCTTTGTTTATTTGGAGACTACACAGTGAGGTGTTCCTGAAGCAATCAAATTTACCACAATCATTTGATACCAATGCCTATATTTATCTCCTTTCATCTCAACAATGTTTATGTCATCTTAAAAATATATTCTGAATGGCTGAAGGATCTTACTCATTCGCTATTTGAGGCGACATAGAGGACTATTTGATTTGACCGTGATGCTTTAGAATCCAACAGCACTATTGATTTACGATTTGTTGAAAGACAATACTTGTCCTTTATCTTTGCGGCATTTTGTCCATAGTAAACTTGATTGTTATATCATCACCCCTAACCTCGTTGGCTATTAGGCGACCCCAGATCCATTCCCCCACATTATCATGGGGTTTCAAAATGTCTATTATTAGGAAATCAATATACAATAAAAAAATATATATGCTCCTTAATGTAAACAGCGGGCTACAGCATAATTCATGATGCCACAGAAGCTACATGACTGATGTTATAATCCACAACAAATTGCCCTTTTCCCTTTTTTAACCAGGGTATCTGTGACCGACATTCATTATAGTCATTTATATACTAACAATACATATAGCGAATTCCCATTGAGAAACTTATAACCATAAATCATTTCTAAGTACTCGAGCCATTCTTCCACAATAATCAATCATTGAATTGAACAGCTCAATTTATCTTCTGGGTTTCCTCAAAAGTTCTTAAACATTGGTAAGAATGAACATACTCATAGTAGCTTGATAGTTATTACTTAAATCTAGTTACAAACCAGATTTAGTGCCTTTAACAGATCACGATTGGTGAGCTCTTTTTTATTAGAATGTATATCATCGGGGTTAGTACTACAAAACACTTTTGGCCTAAGTCCCTTCAGGACGAACTTGAGCACCAAGACGTCTTCTTGGTAATGCATTCTCCAAGAGCCTCCAGAACTTAACATCTTTACGGTCTAAATAGGTGTGTTTCTGGAAGTAATGACGCTCAGAAAGATCAAGCTTAGTCATATCTAAATATGTGTCTTTTATCGTTATCAGTCGCCTTGTATTGTTCTTAATATCTAAGTCATAGGCAGAGTGAAATTTGAACATACTGTATCCACTCTCTTTAAATTTATTGGAAAAGAACACCAATGTCCTTTTGCTCCTCTCTAAAGCCTCACTCATATTTACATGGATAGGTTTTCCAGGATGAAAGTGCTCACGATGGTACAGCACTCGGAAGTCTCGTCTTTCTAGTTCAGGAATCAGAAAGTTTTCTACATAGTCAGCATCTTCATCTTCTGAACATGCACACATAAAGATATCAAACTCCTTATTCTCCCCATCGCATTCATCACTACCTACTGGCCGCCAGTAAGCATACTTCAGCTTGTCGACAATGAATAAGTACACAATGAACACAAAAGCAACACTACCGATGGAAGCAACAATGTACATAGCAGTATTTTTTGGACATACCTTGGACATTTCAATATCAAGGACCCTTATACCAACCATGTTGGGTGGTGAATGACAGCGGATGGTGTCTTTATCTTTAACAATGTAGTGGTTCTGCATAATCCAGTTTTTCATGGTCAGGGTTTGGCAATCACACACCCATGGATTACCACCAAGTCTGATGTCCACTGCAGTGTTATTGGTCAGCCCTGCCACAATCTCAGGGAGTCTTTGCAAACGATTGTTATCAAGCAAGAGAACTTTGACCCTCGAGAAAGCTTTTGAAGAATTCAATTTGATAGCCATTACATAATTATGACTCAACAGGATTTCAAATGCTTCCTGAAGATATGGCCTGGATGTAATTTCATGTAGATTCTGATTGCTGATATCAATGCTGTATTCATAGTCTGGTTTGGGAAGGTCTGGCACAACTTTTGGAAGATCAGTCTGATTGTAACTCAGACACTTGATATTGATTGTCTGAGAGTGTGGGACTTTGATGCAAGTACAACCATCCGGACAGTTCACACCAACATCACACACAAAGTTCCCAAGAGGAATATGGTGAGGGTTCTGCCCTCTCAGAGAGAAAGGTTCTTGACACCTGAGGTTTTTATACAGTGCAGTGGTCAATCTCTGAATGTATCTGTAGACCTCATAATCAATACAGTCACATGTAAGGGGGTTATGACCTAAGTCAAAATATGTATTCTTCAACACTGTATTGAGCCTTTCAGTTGTATTAACAATGACTTTCCAGCCATTGAATACATCCATGAAATGTTTGATCTGGTTTCCCTGCATCAGGAAAGCACTTCCATATTGACTTGGATAGAGGAAGGACCCAGCAGAACTTCTGAACTCTGACAAGTTGTTGTTTTGCAAATGAAGTGTTATACTTTTTTGCTGAGACAACACCATCGGCCAAGATTCAAGAGTAGATATTTTGTTATTTGCTAGCTCTATTATTGCACCTGGTTGAAAACATTCATGTACTGGTGAATTACTAGTATCAATAGTATCTATTTTGTTACTTCCAAAGCCCACATACTCAATACCAGAGGTTCCCAGTGTACAAAACGAACTAAAGTGAAGAACAGCAATGTTGTTATAATGAAAATATATTTCTTTCACACCTCCTTTACCAAAGAATTTACACTTTCGAGGTAGAGTTGAGATATTGTTGTAACTAACAGAGATAAATTCAATGTTGTAGAGAAATAATGCACATGGTATCTCTTGCAGAGAATTGTGCTGCAGGTTCACTCTAGTTAAATACAGATTAAAAGCTACTGCTGCTCCACAGTCAACAGTTGTTATATTATTATTACACAAGCTTAACTGTCCTATGTGACCATTAGTTAAGAGTTGACAATCAAATGTTTGAATCGAGCAGTTGTTACATCTAAAATTTGCAAGACTCTCTGTAGGTAATGAGGGTATCTCCCTGATGGGATTGTTATCTAAGCGTAGAGCAGTTAATTGTTTCAATTCAGTTATTTCATGTGGCAAACCTGTTATATCATTACCAAGAAGGTCTAAGAACTGCAGTCTAGACATCCCCCTGATTTCACAAGGAAGAACTTTGAGTTGATTATTCGATAGAAACAGCCATTCTAAAGTTGTAAGGTTCCCTACTTCGGAAGATAAAGCCCTCAGTTTGTTATGTGTTAGGTTTAACATCTCTAGGTTCCTGATCCCTCCGATTGCTTGAGGCAGTTCGGCTATCATATTAAAGCTTAGATCTAATGATTTGAGTGCTAAACATTTTGAAACATCAGCTGGTAGACTATTTAGTAAATTGTGACCCATTAAAAGGAACTGTAACTGTGGCAGCTCTAGTAGCTGCTCTGGGAACTCAGTGAACTCATTCATTATGAGAGACACAGCAAGTAAAGATGGCAGTTTCATGATGTCATTGGGCAATTTGGAAAGAGTGCAATTTAAACATCCGAATTGTGTGATGTTTCTGTGTGAATTAAACAGTTTTGGAAGAGCAGCAATTGGATCATATTCACAGTTTAGAACAACTAATGCTAGTTGATCACCTTGATGTATTAGAAAACACTGACAGCCCAAGGGACAGTCCTTGACATATTGCCCCTTACCTGTCTTCTCTAGTTGTTTTGAATGCCAATGCAATCTTAACCATTTATGATATATCTCAGAATGTGAGACACCTGATGTGCTGTATATGTCTGGACTTGAGAAGGTGCCTTTGCTGTTTATGTCTGGACGTGAAACGGCTGCTTTGGTGTTTACGTCTGGACGTGAAACGGCTGCTTTGGTGTTTACGTCTGGATGTGAGACGGCTGGTTTGGTGTTTACGTCTGGACGTGTGACGGCTGGTTTGGTGTTTACGTCTGGATGTGAGACGGCTGGTTTGGTGTTTACGTCTGGACGTGTGACGGCTGGTTTGGTGTTTACGTCTGGACGTGTGACGGCTGGTTTGGTGTTTACGTCTGGACGTGAAACGGCTGCTTTGGTGTTTACGTCTGGATGTGAGACGGCTGGTTTGGTGTTTACGTCTGGACGTGTGACAGCTGGTTTGGTGTTTACGTCTGGATGTGAGACGGCTGGTTTGGTGTTTACGTCTGGACGTGTGACGGCTGGTTTGGTGTTTACGTCTGGACGTGAAACGGCTGCTTTGGTGTTTACGTCTGGATGTGAGACGGCTGGTTTGGTGTTTACGTCTGGACGTGAAACGGCTGCTTTGGTGTTTACGTCTGGATGTGAGACGGCTGCTTTGGTGTTTACGTCTGGACGTGTGACGGCTGGTTTGGTGTTTACGTCTGGACGTGAAACGGCTGCTTTGGTGTTTACGTCTGGATGTGAGACGGCTGCTTTGGTGTTTACGTCTGGACGTGTGACGGCTGGTTTGGTGTTTACGTCTGGATGTGAGACGGCTGGTTTGGTGTTTACGTCTGGACGTGTGACGGCTGGTTTGGTGTTTACGTCTGGACGTGTGACGGCTGGTTTGGTGTTTACGTCTGGACGTGAAACGGCTGCTTTGGTGTTTACGTCTGGATGTGAGACGGCTGGTTTGGGGTTTACGTCTGGACGTGTGACGGCTGGTTTGGTGTTAAAGTCTGGATGTGAGACGGCTGGTTTGGTGTTTAGGTCTGGACGTTGGACACCGACTTTTCTCCGCTCTTCTTGTCTCTTTGGTCTCTGTTCTTGCATCATGGTGCTGCTGACATTGATATGGGAAGAAAGCACCAACACTGAGTAGAAGATGATCCTCAACCGGGCCATCTGCAATGTAATGGGTTTCCAACATCACAAATAGTCCCAAAAGTAATAACAGTTAAGAACTGAATGATGTTTTACAACATTGGGGACGGGGGGATGATAGTGAATTGGCTGGGTTGAAGAAAATGTGGGCCTTTGAAGGAGAGGGGACTGAGGAAGATTTGACACCATTTTGAGATCCATCTAAATAAGTTGAACCTATATGGGGGAACTCGAAAAATGTGGACCCCTCTTTTTGGGGCAACCAAGTCATAAAAGGCCCTCGGCAGTGCTATGCCTAGAATTGGGGGTCATTTTGGAAAGGCACATACAACATTGCCAGTTTTTCAATTAGTCAATACTCTCGGACAAATTTGGAAATATGTAATAACTTGATACATTGACTATTAAGGAAGTCGCAAACAGCTTTCTTTTGGTAGAATCAGCAATTTCCAGTACATCCTCCTACCAAAGAAGCAACCTTTTCCGTCCCCCAATACTTGGCTGCTATATGAAGTAAACATGACAGGAAAAAACCTAAGACCATGGAAACTGACGAGGAGCTATGCAAGGGACATAATCCAGGGGAGTCAGAGTGCCACATGTGTTCGAATGGCCAATGAAACTGAGAACGTACTCTCACATTGCTTTTTGAGCAGGAAAGAGAGAACCTAAAAATACAGTAGAAGGTAGCAGAAGATGGCCGATTCAAAATGCTAAATTCAAAGAATGATGATATGGGTTTCATACTCAATTGAATATGGTTACAGCTATACGAAAATGCCTAGCAAGAGGAGGGCCTGAGACAAGCCTATAGCAGAAAGGCAGATTGAGTTACAGCTGGATAAGAGGAGAGACACTCCGTGTGGAGTGGTACAAATACAGATGCTGAGTCCAAAATCAGCTCCTCAGAAGTGCTTACGCAAAGTCCGATTTGAATCTACCCTACTGAAAGGAAGAGTGGCCATCGTATGTGTTTTAAAAATTAAACAAGTTATGTACTGGTCTAGCCAAGAAGAAGCTTGGTCCATCACAAAGACTACTTTAAAGTCCATGCCTGATGCACATACTTTAGTCGTAGATATACATTCAGGTAAGATAAATGTCTGTATACATTGACAGGTTCTGGGTTTCTCAGGGACCGGTGGCCTCACTCTGACAGGGCCTACTCCCTTGAAAGTCTGGTGACCCCTTGTGGTCAACTGATAAAAGGTTGGACGGGTCAAAACTGACCAGGCCTCCGTTTGTGCTTGACCCTTGGTCTTCTCGGGTGTTGAAAAATAATGATTGCATCTTGTTAAACTTGATTAATCCTTCTTATTGTCCATATAAAGCGATCCTTCACACCTTTATCTTTATTCAACTAAGCCTGCTTACAAACAGCTAATGCAATCGAAACAAGGCGACATACACAAAGAGTGGTTTGATATCAGTTCGGACCAACTCAGGGGGGACAGGTACTTGGGAAAGGAAGTGGTTCGGGACCGGTTGCACACTAGTGGAGGCTCCACTCAGCCCTGTCAAGCTGGGAGCGAAACTGGTGAAGGACAAGGGTTTGGGCAGGGACTCGGGGGCATAGGTTGGTTAGAGGCCACCATGTAGGGCAATGGTTGGGCATAACCCAGGAAGGGATGAGGGATAAGTGGAATGCAAAGCGTCAATGTCCAGAAACAGGACCCTGATTGGGTGAAGTGTGCAGCCTTATGTAGTAGGGTAAGGCAACTGGTGCTGACCCCTGAGACGCGCCCTGGTACCAAGGGTAAGTATGAAAAGGCTACCTGGATCCCCATATGGGATGGAGAGTACAGGTAAACAGCTGATGCAATACCTGGACCCGCGTTGGGTGGTCTGTGGCATCAACCATCCAGGGGGCCTGAACCATACCCAAAGTAGGTAATAAGGGTGTAACAGACACCAAACCCAGTCTGAAAGGGGTGACTTAGGAAGTAAATGGTATGTATGAAGTTGTATGAATAATAAACCCCTAGAGGACAAATAAAAGGATTCTAAAACAAGGCAGACGGGAGGATAAAAAGGGCGTAGAGAGAGAATAGTGGATGGGAAGAGGACATGGGAAGGTGAACAGAAGAGGGGAGTGGGAAAGTGTAAGGATATGGAGGTGGTAAGGCAGAATGAGTAGAACACTCGTGAACACTGGGGAATGGAAAAAAAGAGCAGTTTAGGGAGGAGGAAGGAGGATATGGAGGAGACAAAAATGAGCATGTACAGATACATCTGCAGTTAAATCTCATCAAAATTGAATAATGTTGACAACTTCCAATATCAAAGTACTTACTCTAGTTCTGTTGGGCCATGATCTTTGAGGCCTCCTCCTCCTTTTGTGGTCCACCATCTCCTCTGGTCGTGTTGCAACGTCTTTCTGGATATAAAAGATAAAAAGGTATGAGATAACTCAGGAGGATACATATACATATGCTGTGACAGAGGCATGGGTCCTGTCATGTTTCAATATTCCAGGTGCCCTTTTTCACAACCAAGTTTTAAAAGAAAATTCAATCTGTAAGATCCTAATCCTTTGAGGAAGGCATGTCCCTAAAAGGTATCATTTATTGTCACAATGCACAGATGCATTGGTGTATCATGCATACTTTTTGAAAGTGTATCGGCCCTGTAGAGTCAGCCTGAATTTGTAAGGGCTGAATTCATACAAAGCTTGCATGAACACACTTTGTGGCCCTTAAAGGATGCAGCCCTTGTGATTAGACCCACCATGGCGGCATCCATGCATCATGCGAACAGTAGCACACTAAAGTACGAAGCTGTACTGCCAGGGGCTCTGAGATTCCGCTATCACATGGAAGAGGGGCCTGAATACGTTATGGCCTCAAAAATGTGGTCCAAGCTCCTAGCTCTCCTACATAGGCACATCAGGTCATTAAGCTATGACCCCAAATCAGAACTAAATAGGGACCTAATGCTAGTTTTCTATACGATTCAACATATAGAACAGCCAAACTTTGATTGAGCTATTTCTTGGTTTTGAAACACCCTATTGGACTAGTAGAGGAGTGTGGAACTCCAAGATCTAACTAAAACAATCGCTTCCTTTGTGGTTTTTGAATGGAAAAGGTTAATACTCGTACATGTGCACAAATGTCAGTATATATATGCCCTACACAGTGCAATGAGGCAATGTTTTAGTCCCCCTCGCCCTTTGTGTAATTCTATGTACTTACAGTGTAAGGCTTGCGTCCGCTGCCCTCAGGTTTCAGCGTCTGTGTGTGTGTCTGCACTACACACAAGGATACATGTGTAGGACCATGTGAGTTCAGCCTGTATGTAGACCCTGGATGTGGTGAGGTTCTCGTGGGTCACCTCCCATCCTGTTTCAATATCTGGGCATCATAGCACTTTAATGTCCAATACCCTTTGTATTCATGATGCCCTGTTCTCACCAGGGCTGTATTCACGCATTATATCGACCATATGGCAGTGCTTACAACCCATCAGGTAGTAATAGTGCATGAATACAGATGTAGGCTGTGTCTCACGACCTTGGGACAATGTTTTTGTCTCTGATCGGGTGCCGTCTCTGACCGGGTGCCGTCTCTGACCGGGTGCCGTCTCTGACCGGGTGCCGTCTCTGACCGGGTGTCAGAAAAAGGTGTTTTAAAAAGAATTATACATATATGTTTATAAGGATTTGGAAAAACGTTATGGC
This sequence comes from Harmothoe impar, assembly GCA_947462335.1. NCBI lineage: Eukaryota > Metazoa > Annelida > Polychaeta > Phyllodocida > Polynoidae > Harmothoe > Harmothoe impar. Next base: position 77,152,280 of record OX381712.1, read on the forward strand.
GGTTGTTATATAATCATAGTTATAATTATAATTAGCTTCCTGCTGTTAGTATTTTGACCTCATCAAGCCAAGCCGGTCACTGACGGCACCTGGTCAGAGACGGCACCTGGTCAGAGACGGCACCTGGTCAGAGACAAAAACATTGTCCCAAGGTCGTGAGACACAGCCTGTAGCAAGTTACTAACTAGGGTGGTATTCATGCATAATCATAAAAGAGCACGTGATGCATTTATAGACCGTACTACCCTTAAATGGTTAAAAAACATACTTATTTCTGGTACCATGGCCTAACCTAGGACAAGATGACTAAAACTGCACAATCCTATCTAGCCCATTGATTTTGTTTATTTTCAGTTTTTTTATACTGTATTTCCTACATATGTGTTTGAAATTTATTTCAGGCCATTTTGGGGCTAATTCAGGGTTTATTAGATGGTCCAGAAGTGGATGCCACACTCTGCAAGTTCTCCCTGTATTCTGTTTGAGGACTTGTACATTGTTATATAAATATCAATACAAAGTAGTATATGAACATACCATTAAATGGTAACTTCTCAACATTGATTATTCTTAGCATATCTGTTACATTAAGGATCTTACCATCCTTAAGGGGATCATGTGTGTCGTTCCGAGACCACTTGGCCAAGGCAAAGTCACTTCTGGTTCGATTAAGGGGGGGGGGGGCTCTTTCATTAAGTTATTTACCTGACCTTCAAATTTGATGTTTTTTGCTGTTTTTTTTAAATAAAATGAAAATGATAGCCTTTGTTCAGTTATTGAGCTTAACAATATTGGTCTCACTGATCTACCAGGGTACATTGATAATCAAAAAAACTAAAATAACTAGATCGTGCATCATGGAGGTCCCTGGAGGACCGGAGTGGTAGTCTTGGTAACCACAACATTAACTATAACAGGAGGCAAGGGATCTAAGTCGTAAACATCTTCAGGATGTATGTCTGATGTATGTGATAAGTGGAGCAAGTTAAAGTGTATTATATATCCAATATACAAGGCTGATTGTGGGCATTTAAATAGATTTACACACTTAAAATACAAGCAAGGTTGTAATGACATTGTCATAGTAATATATAGGTCTTAACGTCACACTCCATGCTGTACAGTTTCATGAACACCGGTCTATGTTAAGGCAGCTCTTCATTACCTCCTCACCATGATTAGAGTATACTGCTCCTAATATGGAGACATATGTCACATGTCTGCCTCAAATCCTGCCAAACTGCTAATGTAATAGGACGCCATATTGGAAATTTAGCCTTAACCCTTTAGAAACTGCAAAAGGGCATTGATGCCCTTTGTTGTTGCATGAATTTATCCCTAGTGCATAGCTCACCTGTGATGCATTCAAGCATCATGATGACCATACAGAAAGATACTTGTTAGTACAGTAAGCCTATCCACATGATGCATGAACTGCATTATTGCATCATGATACCAAATGAACATAGACCCTAGCAGTATAGTGGAGGCCCTTAAAGGTTAGCTAATGACAATTGGCGGCCATATTGTAATATACCTCCATGAGTAGCCTCTGCTGGTCCATCCCTGAGTCTCCAGGCACATTATATATACAAATGACCCGCACACCCTGGCCGGGTTTTTAGCCACCAGAAGATGTATGGTTATATACTGCTATTAATCCCTCCCCTGGGGCAATAGCCAAGTGCCCGGCCCTCCTACTTGATAACCCTCATACAAATCTCCTAGTCCCTCATACTAGTGCTCCCTGGACTCAGCAAAAGCAGGATCCTGAGCTTGCTGAATTCATTTCAAATCCATATTATTCTATACACCCTGCGGACCAAAATTTAGTTCAGTCTTGAACTGTGAATTTGTGAATTTAGTTCACAGAGAGCCTAAATTTCCTTGCTCCTTTATTTACCCAGTAATGAATGAAACAATATGCCGAATGCTTGATCGCATGCAGCATGAACTTAAACATAGAAGAACTCTGTAGACCCTAGTACAAATATAAGTAACAGAACTACCCTGGGCTAGATAAATAAATATATACATACATAGTGCTTTAATGCAGCACTGGTCCACCTGGTTTATACTGGGATACTAGCCAAAAGCACCAGTAACCAGCGAACCCAACAACTTCCTGTTAGTTCTATTTCACACCACCAGGGGGCCGACTGAGCTTATATAAGACCCTATCTGCTGTTTATCTTGATGTAATGTGGCAGGATGTGCAGGTGGCCTCAGGGTAGCACATGGGTTATTATGGGCTATTTTTTGTTGGATATGGGACAGAAATGGTTGTCAGCTGACAAAGGCCTCAAGATGTATGAAGAGGGAAGGCGACTATAATGGTGGAGATTAGCTCATATTGGTTGGCTGGGAAGCAGGGTGTAAAAGGTAATACATGTAGTATAAGTGAATAAACATTTCCCTCAATGAGGAACAACATTTCAGGTTTCCCTTTCCTTCACCAATGCAAATATTAATAATTGATTGGATAAACTATAGGACAGGATGCAATAATAGTGCATTTCATGTTGCATAACTCTTACTATAGAACATGAGAAGCAATCAGCTTCCTTTCATGGAGTCTGCTACCTTATTTGTGATGTAATACCTTTTAAATCATTGGATAATTGACAACAGAACTAGATTTAGAATCTGATAGAGAAAGATCTCCTTTCCCTTTTTATCTACTTGAAAGCTGACTCAGCATTAGCTACTTGATAGTAAAATTGACATGAGTAGCGATAGTGAGGCCTCCCATAGGAACAGTTCCTTCAATGTACAATAGTTCTCATACATGGTGGCACGTAGAAAGCTAGAAGGAACCTGATACTGCATTAGCTACCTGATATTACAAATAGCCTGAGGTTCTTCTAGGAACAGTTCTTTGCTGAGCAGCTGCACCTAAGCACTTCCGTATCGTCAGCACAACTTCTGTGCACAAGAGTTCTAACACATGGTATAAAACACTCATTATCAGAAAGCGAGAGGACTTAAACACATGACATTGCACAGGGTCTGTGGAAGCTGTCTAGTGTACTTGTAGTAATAGTTCCTGAATAAGGAGGTACGCCTTAGTGCTTCTGTATTATCAGCACTGTTTCTGTTTACAATACTTAACATATGTATAGTGATAACTTTGAGACAGTGTCTGTTTTCATGTTTTGTCCTGATGGACTAATTAGGATATTACAGTCTTGTGCTGTCAGACTTAGCAAGGTAAAGTAACCAAATTGATTTTATATTTTCTGACAGATTTTAACCCTTTGAGGACGGATGTTGCTAAAGGATGAGATTTGTTGTCATGATGCACCAATGCAGCCCCGGCGAGTAATTCACATCATGCTGACCTGACAGGAGTGTTTCAACCCCGAAGGGTCAACATGATGGTTAAATGCAGCACCAGGGCTGCATTAATGCAACATGACACCAAGGGCATGATGCATTAAGGTATTTTGCTGTCCTTAAAGGGTTATATTATTCCTGAAATCAGAAAACTTATCTAAACAAGAATTGCGGTTGTTGCCGCGTAAAAAAATGCCTCTGCATTTGAAGGAACATAATGTCTACATGGTTGGTATATTTGAAGGTGACCCATTCAAGACACCAAATAAACAGGGTGGGAGGATAATGTAACTTTAAATATGGTAGTTACTATGATTTCCTTGGGTCCATGTTGAGGGGGTTTAGATATGATTATAATCAACCTCAGGAGCATGGATATGTGTGTTGCTAGGCCGATAAACAATTAGAATAGCTGTTGCTAAGCAACCAGCTGCATTAGCAACAAACCAATAGAACCATTAAATTCTTTGGGTCCACTTTGGGGGGCCTAGGTATGATTATAATCAACCTCAGGAGCATCGAAATGTGTGTTGCTAGGCAGATAAACAATAAGAATAGCTGTTGCTAGGCAACCAGCTGTCTTAGCAACTAATTAATAGAACCATTGAATTCCTTGGGTCCATTTTAGGGGGGGTAGGTATGTTTATAATCAACCTCAGCAGCATGGACATGTGTGTTGCTAGGCAGATAAACAATTAGAATAGCTGTTGCTATGCAACCAGCTGCATCAGCAGCAAACCAATAGAACAATTGAATTCCTTGGGTCCATGTTGGGGGGGATAGGTATGATTATAATCAACCTCAGGACCTATCAAAGGTTTATTAATATTAATGTTATCATTATTTGCATAAATTTGTGTTGTGACACCTTAAAACAAAATGGCGGCACCCCTTAAAACAAAATGGCGGCACCCGTACTGACTTCCTGTCAAATGAAAACAATATAATGCCTCAACCTGGTAGTTCGCAGGCTCACCACCAGGGCCCCTCCGGGGCCTTTCGGCATTAGAAAAATTTTTTCTGAAAAAACATCAACAGCTGATTCGCAATACTTGTCTCATTAGGTTGGTGACAACCCAATGCCGTTGCAGAGCCAACTCTGTAAACGTGACAGAGTGGAGTTAACCAGAGAAGGGTAAGAGCCTCATGCAGTAGGAGGATATTGTAATGCATTATTCAGTTCTTTTTATGATTGTTCAGCAGCTAGTTGATGGCGTTTATAAAGCACTGTAGACTTCCTATAGGGAAGTAACTGGTCAGTGCAGTTCCAGGGTCTTGGTGAGTACAGGGGTACTTCACCTAGTAATTGTAGCTGGTCCCATTACCCATTCATCTTGGTGCAGATTACCATTGTTTTATTTCTATTATCGAGGGCACTGAGTCCCTAAAATGTGCAAACCAGACATAGGGGGACAAGATGGCCGCCACCATTAGTGATGACATTATACCCTATAACATAGAACTCAACGATGGTGCCTCTTTAATATCAATTCTTAAACCATTTCCCTGAATAGTTATCCATTCTAATCATGAATAGCTGCTTCAACAACCCCAGAGCCAAGGGGGTTGACTGCAGGAAAAATGCATCTCTTAGACTTGAGAACAAATTGTTAGTAGAATCAGCCATGCAGCTTCAGACAGTTCCCCTTAAAATATTGAACATTAATGAGGTTATTGTTTCTCTCATATTTTGTCTTCATGGATATTTGAGAAAGATTGTGCCACCTCAATCCTCGTTGTAAACCTGATGCAGCTAAGCAGGCAGGTTTTACCCCTGTTATCATCTATCTAAGCTTCCTCATCAAATGGTGTTTTGATGCTTTGCTCACACTAGGCACGCTCTCCTAGCAGAATGTGTGGATGTCAATCTATCTCTGCTCGCACCGATCATGTTTACTCAGGATTATAGTTCTCAGTTTCTTTAAATGGGTACGTACTGACAAGTCAATGCCATGTCTACTACAGACATCTAATCTCTTACAACTTAAAATAAAAGAGAATAGATGGGAGAGTTATTTTGCATTGGATTTAAGAATCTTCATTTTGAGAGCCAAGGCAAGCTCTCAAACGGACTTGTGTTGGTTTATTATACAAACTTAGTTATTTTATTATTTAATGTGATATTCTGCTAGCTCTCTTGTATCAGTGGCCACTTTAAAGTAATACTAAAGTGCTCAACTATTATTTTCACACAAACGACAATATAACCCACTCAAAATCACCACCGTTACAATTCTCATTTACACCATTTTTCCATCATGCATCCACTTAACCTAGCTTCCTATCCTTATCGCTCAATGCAACTTGTTAAGTTGTGTTGGGTCTGTACAGATTGTGGAATAACAATTCCTGGTGTAATTTGCCTCTACCTACCTCTACATGTACAACAATACCCCTCCACAGACACCCCTTCTCACTGCTGGTCTAGCTGGCACTGGTAGTACCTCCCCCGTCCCCCTATCCTGCTTCTAAAGCTTCCATCTACAGAATAATCTGCAGACGAAAGTTAATTTCCAGGTACCTGCACAGTCTATGTAGCTTGGGGAGCTTTTTAAAATTATTTTTGAAAGAAAAATTATTTTTGACAGAAAATACCTTGGTATCTAAGGAATGAATTTTATATTGACTCCATACTTTATACAAAAATAACCATGAAATTACAAAGTATCCAAAGGTAGGATTCACTGACATAAAGGGCTACCAGCATTATCTAAACAGAGGTTTTATACTTGGAGTATTGTTATTGTAAGGTGACATATATTATTTCTGGTAACCCTTTGCGGCTTGCTGCCTTTGTAATTTAAGGACATACCACAGGGATTAGGCCACAAAAAAAGAAGGTATGTTTCAGGTAACATGGGAAGATAGACTAGGGTTATTAGGTCAGATATATTTTTCATTTTTTTTAACAATAAAGTACTAGCTATCCTGCGTGTTAACACTGAAAATGACCCAAAAAGTGTAAAAATATGAAGTTGGGTGTGCCTTGTTTTGTTTTTTTAATTTGGTCTTACCATACCCCAACACTATTCTGTGTCCATAAGACCCAATACCTCCTGTCTGCCTTTTTAATGTGAGTTCTATCTGCATCCATCCTCCCCCTCACAGTTCCGGCCCCAGGAGGCTCTGCTGGCTTTACATGGACATGGACATGCTAGATACATCAAGCAAACCAGGCTTCACCATAACCCGTTACAGACTAGTATATCCATTTTCCTAGACTGCATTCATGCATTATACCAAAGCAACACATAGAAATAACCAGTTTCTTGTAAGAATATAAATTTGAATGGCTAAAATCTTATTAGATAGAAAAAAAATGGAGGGATCTTCAGATTATTTATTGTTAGATGAATGTGCAGGTCCACCCCACTGTGGATAAGAGGTGTAGAGATGAGGGTAGTAGGACTAAAGGCATTGTGATGATGTAGGGTTGTGCCAGTGACCCTCTGAGGCTGACTGACACCTGCAGTCCGCTGACCTGAAGAAGGATTGACAATTGACCACAAGTGCTAAGGGAGAGACGGGAGCGTTGTGTTCTTAAAAAGGGAAAGTGAGAGTGTAGATAACGATGACATGGGGAGTAAATAGACAAGCATTGCTGTCCATTACACATTAATCCTTCTGTGTTCTTACAGACTGTGCGTTGTAATAATTTAGATCCCCCAGCCACTGCCCCAGATAGCCCCACGGTAATGAACTTTGAGAACAATAAATCGAAAGAAATTAGGGGGAAAATCGAGGGTACTGTTTTATAAAGTGAAATATAGCTGATAGTAATTACAGAGGAGATCGGGGCAGGGCTAATGGAAGTATTGAGACCTGCATTTGGACACTGGGGTAGGTGGAAGTGGGTCGGGGCTTAACACTGTGGTTGGTAGTAGGGGGGGGGGGGCTAAGGAAGGTGATGGATTGATGAGATTTGCCTGTCCGGAAGCTGAAGGTGTGAGGAGGGGTGAGGAGGGGGTGCTGGGTAGGCACTGCCTTTAACACAGATACAGTTACAATCATCACATGGTCTTATTTTGGAATGTAGCTTACATTCCATCTATTCTATGTCTTTCTCTCTCTTCACCCCCTTCTCTCTCTTTCTCATCTTCACACCATCTGTTTTCTTCCTTGTTCTTCCTCCTTCCTCTAGGTGATAATTTCACTATATCCTCTCTCTCAAATCCGCAAATCTCTCAACATTTGCTTAGTTCTCTCACAAAGTCTCTTGTGATCAGTTGTCGATCCATCTCACAGTGACTCCCCCCTCGTGTGTGTCAGTGTGCATTTCCCTGAATGGTTATCCATTCTAATAATAAATAGCTGCTTCAAACAACCCCATAGCCAAGGGGGTTGACTGCAGGAAAAATGCATCTCTTAGACTTGAGAACAAATTGTTAGCAGAATTAGCCATGCATGTTCCGAGAGTTCCTACTAAAATTGACATTTATGAAATTATTGTTTGTCTCATTTTTTGCCTTCATAGGGATTTGAGAAAGATAATCCGCAGAGATTGTGCCGCCTCAATCCTTGCTGTCAGCCTGATGCAGTTAAGCAGGCAGGTCTTACCTTGCATCTAAGCTTCCTCATCAAATGGTGTTTCAATGCTTTGCAAACATAATCATGATGCACACTCTCCTAGCAAAATGTGTGGATGTCAGTCAATCTCTGCTAGGACAGATCATGACTTGAGTTTTCAGTTTCTTTAAATGGGTATTTAGAGATAAGTCATTGTCATGTCTACTATGGACATCTAATCCCTTACAACTTAAAACAGAAGAGAATGGATTGGAGAGTTATGTTGCATTGGATTTAAGAATCTACATTTTGAGAGCCAAGGCAAGAGCTCAGAGGGACTTGTGTTGGTTGATGATACAAACTTAGTTAATTTATTATTTATGTGATATTCTGCTAGCTGTCTTGTATCAGTAGCCATTTTAAAGTAATACTAAAGTGCTCAACAATTGTTTTCACACACAAAAGACAATATAACCCACTCAAACACACCACCATTAAAATTGTCATTTGCACCATTTTTCCATCATGCATCCACTTAACCTAGCTTCCCATCCTTATCGCTCAATGTGACTTGTGAAGTTGTGTTAGGTCTGTAGAGATTGTTGAATAACAATTTTTGATGTAATTTGCCTCTACCTACCTCTACATCTGCAACAATACCCCTCCACAGACACCCCTTCTCACTGCTGGTCTAGCTGGCACTGGTCAGCATTCATATCAGTCCTCAATTACACGGTTGACAGGGCCCTACACAACAAAAAACAGTCCCCTTTATACTCAATAGCTACACTACTTCCTTTGGATGCCAGAAAAAGGAAGAAATTGAAACTGCATTTCCATTTGCCTTTTGGCAGCTTTTTACAGACCTCCCCCATCCCCCTATCCTGCTTCTAAAGCTTACATCTACAGAATAATCTGCAGACGAAAGTTAATTCCAAGGTACCCGCACAGTCTATGTAGCTTGGGGAGGTTTATAAAATTATTTTTGAAAGAAAAATTATTTTCGACAGTAAGTACCTTGGGATCTAAAGAATGAATTTTATATTGACTCCATACTCTATACAAAAATAAACATGAGATTAAACAGGCTCCAAAGGTATGATTCACTGACGTAAAGGGCTACCAACATTATCTAAATAGAGGTTTTTTACTTGGAGTATTGTTATTCCAAGGTGACATATATTATTTCTGGTAACCCTTTGCGGCTTGCTGCTTTTGTAATTCAAGGACATACCACAGGGATTAGGCCAAAAAAAAAAGAAGGTATGTTTCAGACGACATGGGAAGAAAGACTAGGGTTATTAGGTCAGATATTTATTTTATTTTTTTAACATTAAAGTACTAGCTATCCTGAATGTTAACACTTGTAATGACCCAAAAAGTGTAAAAATATGTAGTTGGGTCCGCCTCATTTTGCTAGGGATTGTTGGGTGACATGAAACGAACCATTTTTTTAAAATTTGGCCTGACCATTTCTTCCAAAATGCTCAAAAGAAGGTAAGGTTTGCCCTGTTTTGCTAGATCGGTGGGGTACTTGAAAGAAACCTTTTTTTTTTTCAATTTGGCCTTACCATACCCCAATACATAACAACACTATTCTGTGTCCGTGAGACCCACTATCTCCTGTCTCCATGTGAGTTCCATCTTCATCCATCCTCCCCCTCACAGTCCCGGCCGCAGGAGGCTCTGGTAGCTTCACATGGACATGTTGCCTGTTAGACCTAGATACATCAAGCAGACCAGGCTTCAACATTATAACCCTTTACAGACTTATATATCCATTTTCTTAGACTGCATTCATGCATTATACCAAAGTAACATATAGAAATAACCAGTCTCTTTTAAGAATATAAATTTGAATGGCTAAAATCTCATTAGAAAAAAAATGGAAGAATCTTCAGATTATCTATTGTTAGATGAATGTGCAGGTCCACCCCACTGTGGATAAGAGGTGTAGAGATGAGGGTAGTAGGACTAAAGGCATTGTGATGATGTAGGGTTGTGCCAGTGACCCTCTGAGGCTGACTGACACCTGCAGTCCGCTGACCTGAAGAAGGATTGACAATTGACCACAAGTGCTAAGGGAGAGACGGGAGCGTTGTGTTCTTAAAAAGGGAAAGTGAGAGTGTAGATAACGATAACATGGGGAGTAAATAGACAAGCATTGCTGTCCATTACACATTAATCCTTCTGTGTTCTTACAGACTGTGCGTTGTAATAATTTAGATCCCCCAGCCACTGCCCCAGATAGCCCCACGGTAATGAACTTTGAGAACAATAAATCGAAAGAAATTAGGGGGAAAATCGAGGGTACTGTTTTATAAAGTGAAATATAGCTGATAGTAATTACAGAGGAGATCGGGGCAGGGCTAATGGAAGTATTGAGACCTGCATTTGGACACTGGGGTAGGTGGAAGTGGGTCGGGGCTTAACACTGTGGTTGGTAGTAGGGGGGGGGGGGGGCTAAGGAAGGTGATGGATTGATGAGATTTGCCTGTCCGGAAGCTGAAGGTGTGAGGAGGGGTGAGGAGGGGGTGCTGGGTAGGCACTGCCTTTAACACAGATACAGTTACAATCCTCACATGGTCTTATTTTGGAATGTAGCTTACATTCCATCTATTCTATGTCTTTCTCTCTCTTCACCCCCTTCTCTCTCTTTCTCATCTTCACACCATCTGTTTTCTTCCTTGTTCTTCCTCCTTCCTCTAGGTGATAATTTCACTATATCCTCTCTCTCAAATCCGCAAATCTCTCAACATTTGCTTAGTTCTCTCACAAAGTCTCTTGTGATCAGTTGTCGATCCATCTCACAGTGACTCCCCCCTCGTGTGTGTCAGTGTGCCCCTGAGGTCAGCCCCACAACCGACCTCACCATACCCACCTCAGGAACCCACCTCAAGGTGTAGACAGGTTATGTCCATGTAAGGCTAGCAGAGCCTCAGGGGGCCAGGAGAGTCTGGGGGAAGATGGACGAGGGAGCAATTCACACAGAGAGGAAGATTGCTGATATGGGGTTGTGTGATATAAAGAACAGTCTTGTTATATCTTTCGAGAATGTCTGTGCAATGTACTGTACATCAAGAAAATTGGGCTGGTAATTTCCTCTGCAAAGACATTGGAAATGGAATGAAAGGTTGACAGAAGTCTAATGTGTCTGTTGTACTAAATCATACATCAATGTCAATGCAAAAATCAACACAGATATCTGCAAGTAATTTCTAGTAAAGGATCATTTCAAGCCTTTCCTCTCTATAGGTGAACTTCTGCCCATGTACCTCTAAATACAATTTCCCCTGCCTAGGGGCTTTTCATACTACAGCAAACAGTGTGGCCTAGATGCTGAAAACCACCAGACCTGGCCTGCTACTGATGTGGGCTGGAGGCAGGGTGTAAGGGTGGTCAGGGTGAAAGAGGCTCTATGTCTGACATCCTACACAGCAGGGGGGGGGGGGTCTTGGAGGCAGGGGATCCCGGGGATGGAAGGCTATAGGAGCAGGACTAGGAGGGTTTTGTGGTGAGCAGACAAAAAAGCTTTCGGGGTTGGCCTCTTCCTGGTATAGGAGGTATAGGAATGGCTGGAGCTGGGAGACAAGGACCTTCTTCTTGCAGGGCACAGCCTACTGCCGAACCATAAAATAATGGATTGATATGCATGTGGAATTGGGAATTCAGTAGCAAGCCGCAAAAAGGCTGATAGAAATTTAATCTATTTCAATGTTTTATTTTGAAATGCAACCTGACCTGTGAGGAATGCCCAACAAGCCAGTCTCTACTGCCCCTTTTACATTAGCCTTTGAAACCTTTAACAGCGTATATAGTACTGTGATGTATTCAATTATAGAGTACCCCCTGCATGCGGTATGCTGCGTCACACTTTGCTGTCAGTTTGGATTCAGCAGAATTTCTCATCTTATTGAGTCGGTCTAAAAACAAACAACCTCATAGATAGAAATAATGAGCTTCAGGTTTGTCAAAACCCCAATAATTATCATGCCTAGTTTTTCTATATACGAGAAGTTAGGAAAAAGCTGACAAGACAAATCGGGCCCATCAGGAATGACACGTCCCGATGTGGGAAGGATGTTTTTACATTTCCATTCTCACTACCAAATATGGCTATTGCTCATAACGAATGTGTTTTCATGTTCACAGCGTTACTTGTCATGTTGGCATTATTTCCAAAATTCTAGCAATCAAACTGTGACCCACAGCCCCTTATTACCCATTGTTGGTTTATTTGAGTTCAGCCAAATATATTATCTTGTGGAGGCTGTCTTAGAACATACTTAACTTTAAAATGATAACGATGGGCTGTCTGTGTGTCAAACCCCCATAAACACCTTGCAGGATTTCTAGATGTACAAAAACGCAGTAAAAAGTTAATAAGAGCAATGCCCACCCATCAAGAATGACATGTCCTGATCTGGGAAAGATGTTTTTACATTTCTGGCCTCACCAACAAAAACAGGTTTTACCGATTGGCGGTTGCTCATAACAAATTTCATGTCATGTTTACAGTGTTATTTGTTGTGATTGTGGTATTTACATACTATGTAGCATTCCTTAAAGCTTTTCAGTTGCAGCTTGGACCAAGAAAATAGAGTTTTGTGTTTCAGGCAAAATATGATATGTTTTACGTTTAATCATTTCTAGACACAAATAGACATCATTTGACTTAATCAAATTGGGTATTATGTCATATTAGAGGTTTTATAAATGGGTAGACTACATTCAACCAAAATATTTTACCGAGATCCTTTGCTAGGACCTGCTCTGCAAGAAATGATATTGTCAGTGTGTTTGGTTCGGAGATAGGATACGGGCAGAGTTGGCCATGGCAGCCCCACATAATCCACCTCCCCTGTCAGCCTGCCATCTACTTATGACTGTGTTGGTTGTGATGTGGACTAATGAATGTACAACATATTCCCCTCCATATCCACAATTCTCACAGACAGCCTCATCTAAAGACGAAATGTTGCAATTATTTTCTCCTCCTGAGTGCACTAAGCTCTCCTCTCCTACTGCCAGTCCACACCCTTCCACACCACACTCTGGCAGTATTTCCTATTTCTGACTATCTGCCTTAAAACCCTCCCTCGCCTCTGCTGCCCAGATAACTGCCTTATCCTTGGCCAACATCAGTCAATTTTTTTCTGCTCAAAGGTGCCAACCAAATCCCAGTGCCTAAAATCTCCTTTCACAACGAGGCTAGTCACACAAACCCTCTACCCCAAACCTTAACTATCGTAGCTAACTTAGCCCCAGATATTCCCACTGTACTCTCTTAGTGAGCTTGTAGCTTCCTTCCCCCAATGCATAAGCCCTCTTTTTTCCATCTAAACTCTCGCGCCCTCTTGAGGATGCCTACTCCTACTATATCTCAAACAACCCTTGCACTACCATAGTGTTGTTTACACCATTGTAGGGCACTAGTGTGTCCCTCATGGTTGTAGTTTGCTCCTGGCGATAAGCAGTTAGCACCCCGGAGCATCCATAGTGAGACCTAACAACACCAATCTCCCCGCTCACCACTGTTTCACACTTGCAGTGGACACATTAAACCTCTAATACCGGGTTAGTGGCATTCAGCTGACAGGTCTATTTCCCCTACACGCATCAATTACTACAAAACGAGACTTGTCCCATGGAAAATGGAATGTATTAGGTGTCCCATCAGGGTTAGTGAAAAGGGATCCTATAGTACCTGTATGGAAAGACTTAATACTGAATAAGTCAAGTGTCCCTGGCCATAATAATGTACACTCTGAGGGAGGGGGCATGCGAGCCAACCCTTTCACCCATTCCTGCCCGAGAGTTGAGTACCTGTCTCAGCTCTATTAAGACCGATGCTATGGGGGATGCCAACTATATATAGAGAGACTCACTCTCTCTACTGCTTAATGACTGCACTAAAACATTAGTGTATGAAACTGTATAAACGTCAATAGCTTGACATAATTATGAGCTGGCAGGTCTTCAGTCAACAAGTCCTTAGTGATTACACTGGGTATAATGTCATATTAGAGGTTGGATTCTCCCACCGAGAGAGTAAAGGAGGTTAAAACTCATAAACATTAAATTTGATTTTGGCAACAGAATTAATCGATTAATCATATTTGGTCCTCAGCCATCTCATGATGAACATTGTAGAAGTGTCCCAGTGGTGGTGATATAAGAGGGCCTTATCCTTTTATTATCCTTGAATGTTTTGGGAATTCTGAATAGGGGTGTGCAACACTAGGATCTTAATGAGTATTTTCCAGGGATTCAGGCAAAAAACATCTTTGCCATTCTGCCTTGGATTGATTGGTTTCACAATTGAAGTTTTAGCATTAATACAACTCTTAACACATCTGTCAATCCATGTCAGTAAAACGTCTATCATTATCCCTTTCAAAAGTGCTGAACTTTCAAAATGACTGCACATTGATCAGTCATTGTGAATTCACATTTTAATGACCTTATTGTTATTTTTCCTCAAGTCTTGGTACTTGTAAAATATTCAACCAATAATGTATGTTAAAATCATTTCAACATTTATAGGCATAGCATTGTTTTTTTGCTACAGATATACATGTAGGAAGAAACAATGCTATGTCTATAAACGTGGTGATTAATGTAATTTGAATGCTTTTTTGAATCAACTGCCTCCCCAGGTCATACTGCTGTGCTCTGTACATCAATGTTATGAACGTTCTTTTTTACCTGTACATTGTTTGGTTAAGAAATTTTAGATGAAGTGATATTGCATTACTGTACACAAATGGACTTAATAGTGTTCTGTTACTTGCCCATTTTCTCCCATTAGCTGTTCACCTTGTTTTACTATTTGATAATGATGGGGACTTACCTTGCATCAAACCTATCATTTCTATTTATACTGGTTTTGGCTTCGTCTAAAGTCAGCTGGTATTAGTAGCATAAATTACACCCAAGCTAACAAAAAACAAAACGTGTGGCAACCGGGAAATGATTGCTTTCACCAGAGCAATATAATTGGGTTCACATGCTGCGTATAACCCCCTGCAAATATTCCTGGTGAATATGATAAACCAAGACTCCTCTAGAGTCATACTGCCAGCTTTTACAAACAGCAATCATGAATACCCTTTGCTCATGACAATGCTCATGCAGATTGCTTTGTGTTGACCTTTGTTGCACTTGGTTTCTTAGCTTATAATATATAAACATAACAATGGACATCTGGTATTGGAGAGAGACAGAGGCAGTGAGCTGATAACTGAGAGGCTTTCTAAACAGCACCAGTAAGTAGACACGGACATTGGGCTCAGATAGAGGTAATGTGCAGCACAGCTAAGTAGGGTTACTCATCTGCTAATCAGCTAGCGGGTATGTGACAAGAACAAGGTGTAGAGAACCTTAGCTAAACCTTTCAAGGCAGCATAGTAATTTTGTTGGCCTAACCACTGTCATACTGTATGATTGCAGTCATGGCGGGTAACTCAACAACGCTGTATAAATGCTTAAGGGTTGATACACTCTCAGGGAGTAGACTATGACAAGGCTACAACCATGCATCAGGAGATCCAGAACACAGCGGGATGAAACTCCTTGTGTCCCTGAGGTGGAGCTAAGCGAGAAGGGTGATCAGTGGGAAGCTGACTGACTACAATACCTAAATGTTCTGTGTAGGGTAGTATATATATATACAGTAGGGCTGGTAGGGGGAGGAGTGGTGGTAAGTGAGACGGATAATTAGGAACCTTGCTGATATCAGCATCTTCACATTATATAGCGTGACATCCTGTGGAGTGTAACAAATAAAGACAGTGTGGAGGTAAACAAGAAGGCTCATTAGGACGCTACCTGCTTCACATTATGTACTGTCACATCCTGTGTAATATATGAAATGCAGAACATATGTATTTTTGTATTATGCAGACTTCAAACGAGCTGCCTAAGATGCAACACAAACTTGTATCCAGGACCCTGCTTGATTATAAGGTCTATGACTCATTACACCACAAGCACTGATCCTACCCACACACCCCACCCCCTGCTATGATGAAGACAGTTTATGGGGCTATAAAGTGTCCTGACAGCGTTGGTGGTGCCCATCTGTGTACACATACAACAGTCTGTACATCAGTCTGTACTACATCAAGCTGCAGGAGTTAATTGTGCACATAGAGAACAGTCTGTATATCATCATACTACATCAACTCGAGCTGCAGGAGCTAATTGGGTTCAAATATAGCTTCAACGATCGGTCACACATTTCCCTACAAGACAAGTGCAAACTGTTAAACACATATATAAGATAAGGATACTAACACAAAGTGCAAAAGCGCTCCAATAAAATTGCAGTGCTATACAGGACTGTTAACAATCTTTTTTCCAGCCATAACCCTTCTCCCTGGTAATGTATCAATAGTGTATGGTTGTGAATGTGTGTTATTCAGGTATGTACATACATTATGTGGGGATGTTGGGGTGTGTAGTGGTACTGTGGTCACTGCTCATAATTTTTGTACTGCCAGATCAGCTATAAACTAACCAGTTTCACCCTAGTCCTTTAAGAACTGAACTATTATTCCTTTGACAACATGATGCACCAATACAGTGCCAGTGAATGCCTGACCAGGACTACATTGATACCATGCCAACCCATTCAGAATGTAGGGTGATGCCTGAGTGCAACACTGGTGATTAAATTAATGGGCTATATTCATGCATACAAGACAGAGTTTTCTTGGTCATATTCCTCCCTACCTTACTCCTTGGGCAGTTCATTTATTATTCATCGGGAGATGAATAAGGAAAGGAGGTTAATAGTTGGGTCAGCCGTATTGGGTTAGACGTGGCCAGATTATTCAGGATATTATTGCTCACATGGGATTGGAATGCTAATACAGCAGGTTTGTCCCGGATGTTCAAGGAAGTAGAGAGAACGTTTAGCAGTACACAGTTGAATGTAGCTTAATGTTAAGGAATATGTTTCAAGATTAATGCCTGTTAATTCTCTGACCATTGCTGAAACCAATAGCTGTAACTAGTTATTTTAAGTCAGATATACACCTTCAAAAAACTATCTATCTTGTAAGCAGCCTTTTTCACAAAAGTGGCTCCTGTGGTTTCATCAGAGTGCCATTATTAATCCTGCATTTAATCAATGATTCAGCTTTCTTCAGGAATTTTCTCAGGATATCCCTTAGCTTACTGCACCCCCAGGGTCTCTAATTACAGAGCCGTTACAAACCCTTTACTAATGATTCTATGGACAAATAAATATCTTTTTAACAACCTTAAAGGGCAGATAGTCCCTCAAAGCATTGATTGTGGTGCATCATATTCATGATATGTATCTTTATAATGTGAAAATATCCCCAGCAATACTTCTTAAGATCATCTTTGCTGTTACATAAGCTGTAAGGGTTTCATCAACCTCAAAGATATCAGTATAATCCATAACAGCAGTCCCTTGAGGTACTTTGCCATTAGATGGCCATAAAAGCACTGTCCTGCCTCTAAAGGGTTAATGAAGACTGCCCTAAGCATTGTGATTATCTGATAGGCACACTGACGCTAATGGGGAACTGAAAATACAATATGATAATAAAAGTTCTACTAGAGCCTGCTCACTGCCTGGAGATTTCTTTTAACCCTGCAATTACCAGCCCACCATTTTGTTTAAATGGTTGCTTTAATAGAGCATTCTTGTTTTAATGATGGCCAGCTTAAGCATTTTAAATTTACAGTTGAACACACTCTCGAAGCATGTCCATGGCATGGTAATAGTTGGTACTTTAGCTCTCTGCCCTTCTCTGAGCTAATGCTTTTATTACTTCCACTTCTCAAGTTTGAGTTGTAATTTCTGGGACTGCATATTTGTATATGCATGTGCTCATGTGACAATTCTATGTCTGAAAGGCCTGTTATATTTACTCAGGAGTTATGTTGAATTGTTATACAAGTACGAATTGGTTTTGAATTGTAAACGGGCAGGTTGTGCAGATATATATTTGATTAACCAGGAGAAATGGTGTTGTCTGGTAATGCTATTATAGTGCTGCCTCCATTGTTGAGGACATTATCTGACAATGGCTAATGTCCCCTAATATCACTCACCCCATGAAACAGTATTAATGGCAGTCAAATGTTTAAAGCTGGCACTGCAGATTTTAGTGCTAATCTGGTTCTGGGATACAGGCCGAATGCACCAGGAACCAGCTAACCATAAAACTTCCTGGTAGTTCTTTTTCACACCACCAGGGGGCTGACTAAGGTCGTTTATATAAGACCCTATCAGGATAGAGCTAACGTCTGGTCTGCCCATGCTGCTGTTTATATGGATGCAACGTGGCAGGATGCGCAGGTGGCCCCTGGTTTACACAGTGCTTATTATGGGCTATTTTTTGTCGGATGTGGGAGGAAAATGGTTGTCAGCTGACAAAGGCCTCAAGATGTAGGAAGAGGGGAGGGGACTATAATGGTGGAGGTTAGCTTATGTGTGGGTTGGTGGGAAGCTGGGTGCAAAAAGGTTATCGCATAAGTAAATAACCCCTTGCAGCTTTCCCTATTCCTTTTCCATGTCAAATATCAATTACTGATTGGATAAACTACAGGATAGGATGCAATCATAGTGTATGCAGTGTTGCTTAACATTTACTATACAACATAAGAAGCAGGCGACTTCCCTTCATGGAACCTGTATCATGTATTCTGGGAAATATCCTAGGCCATTGGTTACCTTTGTTGTAATGTAATCCCATTTAAATCATTGGGTAATTGCCATTAGAACTAGCTTTAGATTCTGACAGAGAAAGATCACCTCTCCCTTTTCTTCTACTGGAAAGTTGATACAGCATTAGCTACTTAATAGTAAAAATGATCCGAGGCGACAGTGAGGTCTCTCATAGGAACAGTTGTTTCCATGTACAATAGTTCTCATACATGATGGCACGTAGAAAGCTAGAAGGAACCTGATACTTCATTAGCTACCTGATATTTCAAATGCCCTGAGGTTCTTCTTGGGACAGTTCTTTTCTGAGCAGCTGCAGCTAAGCACTTCTGTATCCTCAGCACAGATTCTGTGTACAAGAGTTCTCACACATGATATAAAACACTTATTATCAGAAAACGAGAGGAATTAAATACATGATATTGCAAATATCCTGTGCAAAGGAGGCACATCTTAGTGCTTATGTATTGTCAGTACAGTTTCTGTGTACAAGACTTTTCATACGTATGATGAAAAAGGGAGTATCCCACTGACGTGATTTTGTCTGTTGGACTTTTATCAGATGACTTAGTCTCAGCCGACCAACATTGGTGGAAAACTTGCTTAACATTGAAACAGTGTCCTTTTTCATGTTTTGTCCAGTTGAATATTTAAGACTTATATGTGGGAAGGTAGAGTCAACAAATTGATAGGATATGTAACAGGTTTTAAGTGATCCCAGAAATCAGAATATATATCTGAAGAATGATTTTCTGAAAAATGAATCGGAGGCATCTGTATCAAGCAGATCACCAAAACCTAATTTTCAATACTTGTCTTATTATGTTGCAGAGCAAACTATGTAAACATGACAGAGTAGAGTCAGACAGAGGCTGGTAACAGGTTGGGGACATACCCACTATTCTAGTACGGCCTAACTGAGCTATACATGTACTCACCATCTAGGCGGTACTAGTATACTGTCCTTTCCACCAGCACCAGTGTAACTAATCATTTACATTACATTTGCCATTTAGTTCCAATATATTATATATCATGCATGGTACCATTGGAAAGACAATATCTCAATCTATACATTAGCCAATTTACAACCTTTCAGCAATTCTATGTATTTAGATACCATTCATTGAAGGTGACACATTCATAAAATCATCTTACACAGGCCCAGGAAAATCTATTTCCAGATTTTTTGTTAGATTTGCTAATAAGGAAAAACATATAGGGTACTAGCATAGACACTGATCCTCTTCTCTATGTTTTGGTTTTCCCTCCTAATGGAATGGTAAGGTAATAAATAGGTAAAATTATGAGAATTTCCCCCCCCCCCCATGCCCCCATTGTTGGGGTAGCCATTGTTCTATGGGAGTACCTGACCTACCACAGTTAGCTCTTCATGGTCTCATGATCACACAACAGGTACCAAATAAATGGTATGTCCCAGAACCATGCACCGTACTAGTATATTGGTACAGTCTGATTGAATGGACTGTACCAAGGTAGTAGTACGTACCAATAACCTCGGTAAGAACCTCGTGGAGTAGGAGGATATTGCGATGCATTATTCAGTCCTTTTGTGATTGTTCAACAGCTAGTTGATGGAGTTTATAGGGCACTTAAGACTCCATGTAGGGGTGTAACATGTAACTACAGTGCTAGGGTTTTGGTTTAGCAGAACGGTACAGACTATGTCTCATGAACTTGCGCCAATGATTTAACATATGACCGGGTGCAATCCATGACCGGGTGCAACATGTGACCTGCTAGCAAGTGAAAGGCAAATATAGTGCGGAAGGAGACATAGATGAAGATATAAGGAGACAGTTTGATACTGAGACTGTGTGATAATAATTTTATTTTCATATTTTCTATAACTATACCTCTATTTTAACACATATCAATTACTAGTGCAGATTATCATTGTTATATCTCCACTATTGAGGGCAGTGAGTCTCCAAAATGTCCAAAACAGCCATCAGCTGGCAGCCAAGATAAGTGATGACATACAGCCCATTAGAATAGCACCCAATGATGGTGCCTCTTTAGTATCAATTCTCAACGAATTAACCTGAATGGTTATACATTTTAATCAGAAATAGCTGCTTCAAACAACCCCATACCTAAGGGGGTTGGCTGCAGGAAAAATGCATCTCTTAGACTTGAGAACAAATTGTTAGCAGAATTAGCCATGCAGCTTCAGACAGTTCCTACTAAAATTAATCAACATTAATAATGTTATTGTTCATCTCATTTTTAGCCTTCATGGAGATTTGAGAAAGATATTCTGCAGAGATTGTGCCACCTCAATCCTTGTTGTCAGCCTGATGCAGCTAAGCAGGCAGGTTTTGCCTCTGTTATAATATATCTAAGCTTCCTCATCAAATGGTGTTTCAATGCTCTGCACACACAAGGCACGCTCTCCTAGCAGAATGTGTGAATGTGAATCCATCTCTGCTAGGACAGATCATGTTTACTCCAGATTATAGTTTTCAGTTTCTTTAAATGGGTACGTAGAGACAAGTCAATTTCATGTCTACTACGGACATCTAATCTCTTACTACTTCAAACAGAAGAGTGCTCAACTATTATTTTCACACAAAAGACAATATAACCCACTCAAAATCACCACCGTTACTATTCTCATTTTCTTCCATCATGCATCCACTTAACCTAGCTTTCCATCCATATCCCTCAATGCGACTAGTGAAGTTGTGTTTGGTCTGTACGGATTGTTGAATAACAATTCCTGGTGTAATTTGCCTCTATCTACCTCTACATGTACAATAATACCCCATCCACAGACACCTTTTGCCACTGCTGGTCTAGCTGGCACTGTTGGTAGTACTTCACAGGTCATCATTCATATCAGTCCGCCATTACACAGTAGACAGGGCCCTACACTACAAAATAAGAGTCCCCTTTAAAGTCAATTTCTACACCACTTCCTGTGGATGCCAGAGAAAGGGAAACATTGAAACTGCTTTTCCATTAGCCTATGGCAGCTTTCGACAGACCCCCCCCTCCAAATCCTGCTTCTATAGCTTCCATCCGCAGAATCTACTGCAGAGTCCACTGCCTCAATAGCCCCCCCCCCACACTGTCTAGGATGTTGGACATGGAGCCTCTTTCACCCTGACCACCCTTACAGGCAGCCTCCAGCCCATATCAGCAGCAGGCCAGGTCTGGTCTGTTTGCCATGTGATTTTCTTTAACATACAGAGCCCCTAGGCAGAAGAAAGTCAATTTCAAGGTACATGCGCAGTCTATGTAGCTTGGGGAGGTTTTTGAAAATCCTTTTGACTAAAAAGTACTTATGGATCTGTATCTTTAGTGGTAGATTCTCATATCGAGTCCATACTTTATGCCAACATACATCCATATGAGGTTATTTGTCTAATTAGGAAGGATTCAACAATGCAAAGTACTCCTTATTTCGACCAGTATTGGCATAGAAGTTTTTTTGATTTGAATATCTTGATGGTTCTCGACCGTAATGTCACATAGGAGATTACTGTTTGGCCATACATTTTAGAAGTCCTTCTTAAAAGCCATTGCAGCTCTTACTGCATTTATGACATACAGGAATATTAACAGGGAAAACTGAATAATAACATTGCTATTCTGTATTCTTAGTTTCAAACCCAATAGCTGTTCTCTCTTTTTTGTAAATGAGTTCAATCTTCATCAATCTTCCCCCTGACAGTCCAATGTCTCCTGCAGGCTCTGCTAGCTTTACATGGACATCTTACCTGTCTTCATGTATCAAGCAGACCGGGCTTCACATCACCCCTTATAGGAACCAATAATGTGCTTTGTCATTAGCGAAAAGAGCATTCATACATGAATCTGTGTTGTATGTAAATACAGGAATGGCAGTCATATTGCATTAAAGCACTGGAACAATAATTGATGTTTTTACGATTTCTATACTTAAGTGGTATATGTTAGACAAATGATAAAATAATCTTCAGGCAATAAGTTGTTGGATGGCTTTGCAGGCCTCTTCTCCCCCTAAGCTTTGGGTACGACTAGAGGCATGGTGATAATGTTGGGACAGACTGACACCTCCAGCCGCTGACTGAGAGATGGATCATCCAATAGCCACAGGGGCCTGCGTATAGAGCCGGAGGAGGGTGCTATGTTATAAAAGGGGGAAGTGACAGTTGGGTAGCTAACGATGGGGTGGGGAGCAAATATAAAAATGTTGCCTTCCATTACATATGCATTATTCCTCATTCTTATTCTTACAAAGAATCAACACAAACCACTTGTAGTGTAATTAACCATATGGCACACATATATCATTGTGGTCTAGTATAGGAAGGTTGAAGGGGGTTGAGTCCGCCAGAGTGCTCTATCTAGTTATGGGTTGATATAAACAATGTCCCTAGTGCATTGCCTCCCTCACACACACTGGGCAACTGCAGACAATAACATGTTAAGATCAACAATTAATCCTGGACACTGGTGTCATGGTAACATATTAAAACTGGGACAACTGTAGCTGGCAGTATTGAAAGGGGGATCTGGGCAGTACTAACAGGAGCTAACCTGTGGGATGAGACCTGTATTTGGACACTGAGGTAGGCGTGAGTGTGTGAGGACGGGACACACTGGTTGATAGCTGGGGGTACAGGGCTAAGGAAGGGGATGGATGGAGGAGATTGGCCTGTCAGGAAGCTGAAGGGGTGAGTAGGGGTGAGGAGAGGGAACTGGGTAGATCCTGCCTTGAACACAGACACAGTTACAATCATCAGATTATTTCATAATGTAGCTTACATTCCATCCTTTGTCTTGCTCTCTTTTTTCCTACCTCTCTCTCTTTCTCTTACCCACTCCATCTCTTTTCTCTTCATTCCGCATCCTTCCTTTAGATTATAATTTTACCCTATTCTCTCACTCTCCATCTCTCAATATTTTCATACTTCTCCCATTAAGGCTCTTGCTCTTCCCAGGTCCCTGTGGTTAGTTGTCGATCCATCTCACAGTGACTGGACTGCCGGCCCTTGTGGTCAGTACGGCCTCACCACCCCCACTTCACCACCCCCACCTCTCATCATTTCCTAACTCCTCTGCTTAATTTTACCCTCCCGATGCCCCAGTGGTCAGTACTCGATCCATCTCACAGTGACTGAACTGCAGGTATCAGCAGGCCCTTGTGGTCAGTGCAGCCTCAAGACCACCACCTCAAGGTGTAGACATGTTTATATGAGGCTAGCAGAGCCTCAAGGGGCCGGGAAAGTCTGGAGAAAGATGGATGAGGGAGCAATTCCCATAGAGAGGAAGATTGGTGATGTGGGGTTGTGTGTTATAAAGAACAGTTTTGTTATATCTTTGGAGAGAGAAATGTCTGTGGAATGTACTGTACGTGAAGAAAATTGGGCTGGTAATTTCCTCTGCAAAGACATTGGAAATGGAATGAAAGGTTGACAGAAGTCTAATGTGTCTGTTGTACTACATCATACATCAATGTCAATGCAAAAATCAACAATTCAACACAGATATCTGCAAGTAATTTCGAGTAAAGGATCATTTCAAGCCTTCCCTCTCTAGAGGTGAACTTCTGCTCATGTACCTCAAAATACAATTTCCCCTGCCTAGGGGCTTTTCATACTACAGCAAACAGTGTGGCCGAGATGCTGTAAACCACAAGACCTGGGCTGCTACTGATGTGGGCGGGAGGTGGCATGTAAGGGTGGTCAGGGTGAAAGAGGCTCCATGTTCAACATCCTACATGGCGGTAGGGTGGGTGGGGGGTCTTGGAGGTAGGGGATCCCGGGGATGGAAGGCTATAGAAGCAGGACTGGGAGGGTTTTGTGGTGAGCAGCCAAAAAGCTGATGGAAACTCTGCCGCTTTAGGTGTTCAGTATTAATAGGAATGGCTGGAGCTTGGAGACTAGAGACTACTTCTTGCAGGACACAGCCTACAGTTGGACCATGAAATGACAGATTGCTATGCATGCTGAATGGGGAGTTCTGTAGCAAGTAGCAAAAAGGCTGATAGTTTTTCAATCTGTTTCAAAGTTTCATTCTTCCTGGCATCCACCTGTGAGATATGCCCAATACATCTTTTAAATTATACAGGGCAGTCGCAACTGCCCCTTTTACATCAGTTTTTTAAACCTTTCAAGGGGGGCATAGTTATGTACTTTTCATGTTGGCAGTATACCCATGAAATGTATTATTTATATAAGTCTGTCTGTTCCAGCTTGGCCAAAGAAAAATATAGGTTTGTTTCATGTAAACCAACTTAGCAAAACGAAATAGGGCTAAACCTTTAAAAATAAGCCATAGTAGGTTTCACATTAAAGTGTTTGTTGACAGAGACAAATACTGAAAACAAATTGTATTATGGCGTCATATTAGAGGTCTTTTAAATATCTGGACTGCATTCAGGCAAACTGTTTCAACTAGATATGAAATTTGTGAGGGCTGTTTCTGCAAGAGTGGAAGAGGAGTGTGGGGAAGTTAGGCCACTGCAGCCATGCAGAATACACCTTCCAAAACAGTCTGCCATCTACTTATGACTGTGTTGGCCGTCTCGTGGACTGATGAATGTACATCATCTTCCCCTCCATCTCCAAAATTCTCACAGACAGCCTCATCTAAAGATGACATGTTTCAATTATTTTCTCCGCTTGAGTACACTCCACCCTCCTCTCCTACTGCCAGTACACGGCCTTCCACACCACACCCTAGCAATATTTCCTTTTCCTCACTATTCCCCTTTAAACCCTTCCTCGGCTCCACTACCTGGATATCCTTGGCAGCCATCAGTCAAATAATTTCTCCTCATGGATGCCAACCATATGACAGTGCCTAAAGTTTTCTTGCTCACACCTTTTTTATCCTGTCTGAACTCTCGCATCCTCTTAAAGTTGCTAAATGCTTCGATGCATTAAGGTAGCACTTTATTACCATAGCTAACCAAGCCCCAGATATTCCCACTATGTGCTCTTAGTAAGCAATTATAAATCTGAATACTCCTATTTCTTCTTGGGTCGCTGTATCGAAGTTATATATAGAGGCCTTTTGCTACCCCTACAGTAAGAAGCTATGTGAGGATTGTAGTAGTAGCCTGCCCATAAAATACCTCGTACAAACCAAGCACTATGATAGTGCTGTTTATGCCATTGCAGGTCACTAGTGTGTCCCCCTGGGGAGAAGTTTGGTCACTGCAATAAGCAGTTAGCACCCAGAAGTAACCACAATAGGACCCAGCAACACCATCCCACCTCCTCACACTGTTATAAAAAGCTTATCAAGGTAGACAAAGTTCAGGGGCATTTCCCTTTTCTACTACTACAGTAGGAAATGGTACAGGGCTAGCAGGAGTAGGATGACACTTACAACCCCTGCACTAGTGCTGTTAACACCATTGTAGGTCACTATTGTGTCCCCTATGTGGGTACTTCTCTACTGGCAATAAGCAGTTAGCACCCAGAAGCGCCAACAGTGATACCTAACAACACCATTTCCTACCTTACCAGTGCTTCACACTTCATGGTACTGTAGTGGACACATTACACCTGACAATTTAAGCTCAATATAGTAAATAAACAATACAGACTTGCAGAGGCTGAGATGGAACGTAGTTACCCTTGAACACAAACAGCTGTTTTTTTATATTATGGTATAACCTACACTCAACCTGGACAATAACTGTACAAAAGTGAAAAGTTATTTTCTATTAAATGTTCAATAAAAGTGCCTTAAGGAAGACTATTTTTAGGATCTGATCATATAAGGACAGCCCATCAATCAATTAGCAAGATTCATACTCGCAGGAATCTAATCTGTGCTAAGCTCCACCCTATGCTGCATACACAGTTAATGTACATATAATCTCTCCGCCACACCACAGATCTGAGTACAGGGGATAGCTACAAAAAGCTACCCTTAACTGCTGGATGTCTGTACTGCACTGTGATAAACTATGCCATACACAAATGCATCAATACAGCACCAATTAAGTTATTTGCCAGCCTTATATTTCTATTATCAAAACAAGCGAACAGTGCATTCCAAGGACAATGCATTATGCATTATGCATTTAAATGCTCAAAGTATTAGAAACAAATTCGAGTTACTTAAAAAAGAATTGTTAAATCAAGGCATAAATGTATTATTATTCTCAGAAACATGGCTGACCGATATGAACACTGACAATGACTATCACATTGATTCATTCAATTTATTCAGATGGGACCGAAAAAGGCAAATGAATGCTGGGGGCCTCTGTGCATACGTCAAGGAGAATTTAACGTGTTCTGAAAATGAACTCTCAAATCTGAATGTTAGCAATGCAGATATCGAGATTCAGTGGCTAAAAATAAATAATGGAATGCATAAACAAATGGTTATTGGAAATGTTTATCGTCCTCCGAGTGGAGATAAGAATGTTTTCCTGACACATTTAAGAAATATGCTTTCAAATATTGAAAATATTGCTAATAAGGACGTCATTGTAACCGGTGATTTCAATATTGATGTTTTGCCAGAAAGTAATATTAAAAACAAAATGTATGAAGATATGGCTGACTTTGGCTTGAAACAACTAATTCATGAGCCAACAAGAAACAAGTTGTCGAATACATGTATAGATCTTTTATTCACAAATATATGTGATGTAGAGGCAAGTGGAGTAGCACTTCTAAATACGAGTGACCACTTACCGGTATACATAACTATAAAAAGGCTTATTGTACAACAAGAACCCAGACATTTTATAGGAAGATCGTACAAAACATATGATACAGCCACTTTTAGTAGGCTCTTTGGCGAACTCCTCTGGAATGAATTTGACAACAATGAAGACGTTGACTTTCTTTGGGACATTTTTGAAAATAATATAAATAAGGTGTTGAATTTGATTTGTCCAGTAAAAGATTTTAAAATAAAATATAGGGAGGAACCATGGCTGACACCAGAACTTACAGCGCAAATTATAGAAAAAAACCAAGCCCTAAAAAAGGCCAGAATGTCAAACAGAATTCTTGATTGGGAAATTTCAAACAACTTGAAAAATTTGTGTTGCACTTCAGTTAAAGCAGCCAAACAAGCATTCGTAATAGATGAAATTAATAGAAACTCCAAAGACGCAAAAAAATTCTGGGCGGCAATGAAGGCCATAGTACCCTCAAAAAAAGGAAAATCAAAATTGATAAATTTAGTAGATGACGATAAAAATGCTATAAGCAAGGACAAGGTTTCAGAATTCATAAATGCATTTTTTACCGGTATCGGCCCAAAATTAGCTGAAAAACATGACAAAGCATGGTCATTCGCTGGAAATACATGCACAAATGAAATGCCTGTCTTTGATTTTGATGAAAAAGACGTAGAAGATGTTATTAAAGATATTAATGTTAGCAAGTCATCGTCTTTGAAAAATATTTCAACTAAGGTTTTTAAAGATGCTGTTTTAAGTATGCCTATTCGTTTTACAAAGATTTTACTTTTGTGTATTCGCAAAGGAATTATTCCTAAAAAATGGAAAATTGCTAGTGTGACCCCATTGCCTAAATCTGGTGACCTTACAAATGTATCAAATTACAGACCTATCAGTCAGCTCCCTATACCAGGAAAAATATTAGAAAGATTAATACACAATTGTATATCGATTCACTTAGATGAAAACAACATTTTGACGAAAATTCAAGGGGGATATCGAAAATCATGTTCGACTTTAGACACTATCTCTAAATTAACAAACGATATTTTAAGGGAAAGAAACACAGGGAGGGCTACCATGGCAGCTTTCATCGATACAATGAAAGCTTTTGATTGTGTAAATTACTCAATATTATTTAGGAAATTAGAAAAATATGGGATAAAAAATCAAAATTTAAAGTGTTTACAAAATTATCTGACTGATAGGGAACAGGTTACCATAGCTAATGGAATCACTTCACCCCCCTTACCTCTAACATGTGGCGTTCCACAGGGGAGTATTTTAGGTCCTTTGCTGTTCTTAATATATGTGAACGATGTTGTACAAAACATGGAAAATGTGAAGATCTTATTATACGCTGACGATACGGTACTCTACTCTCACGGCAGCAATCCTTTAGCTATCAAACCCTACCTGGAAGCAGGCCTTGCTACCTATGCAGATTGGTCAACTAAGAACAAATTATCTATGAATGAAAAGAAAACAAAATTAGTTTACTTTACCTCATCAATTCGATATAAAAGTTTACATCTGCAAGACGTAAAGGTGTCAGTGAATGATAGTACTTTACATTTTGTACAATCATACAAATACCTTGGCATTATTTTAGACTATGAATTAACTTATAATGCTTATGTAAAAGACTTGAAGAAATCGTTGGGATACAGGTCTTACTTATTAGGAAATTTGAAAACTTTTGTACCTACTGACATTATGCTAAGAATTTATAAAACATATGCTTTGCCAGTCATTGATTATTCTGACATTCTGTATAACGGTGCTAACTCTGACTTATTAACTGATTTACAAAGAATACAGAATAGGTGCTTGAAATACTGTTTAAAATTACCTATACTGTCATCAACTGATTATATACACCAACAAGCAAATCTACCAATGCTATGTGATCGTAGAACATACCACGCTAGATTACAAGGATATAAATTATCAAAAAAACCTGAAAATTGTGCAACAAACGCATATCATACTAGGGCATTTACTGCTGCTGTTTTAAAATATAACATTATACACACTGCCGCATACCAAAGGTCTCTTGAAGTGTATGTATCTCAGACTTGGAATGCTTTAAAGCCTGAAATAAGAAATTCTGAAACTATTTCGAAGTTTAAAGCTTTGGCAAAAGTCATGTTACAAGACACGATTCCAAAAAACAAGATGAACATCTATGCCTGAGATTCTGACACGCAAACGAGTGATCATGGTTTTTCAAGTATATGTTCCTGTGACTATGATCCTTTGATGTTTTAATATACAATGTATATGTCTTATTACGACAGTGAGAACGGACAAGGTTCATTATATTAGTTTTTACTCCTCTATATTTTACAAAATGCAATTTAACTAAAATTTTACAACTCGTCTTAGTGATAGAAGATATGGGTGATTTGTAAAATCAGCTCTGCTGAAAATCATCCAAACTTTTTTAGTCAAGTATTTTATAAGGTCTTATTTGGTCACAAATATGATTTACAAACTATGTGCAAAAAAGAATCGTGATTCAAAAATCTGTGATATTTATACCTAATTATCGAGAGAAAAAATCTAAATACCGGTAGCATGTATAAATTTGTTTTATGTGACGAATCATTTCACCGACAAGAATGTGATAATGCGATACTATGACCAATGATGAAAAATTGTAACTGTGATACTCAAAAAGACTAATAAAGGTTAAATTGTCTCTTAAAAAAAAATTGTCTCTTAAAAGCTAAAAAAAGATTGTTATATTACGTCAAAATAACGTTCCAAAACTTTGCATAACTTTATGCCATAGTAAAAAGCCTTAGTGAAAGGTTATATAACGTTATTTAACATTATAAAATGTTGTATAACGTTTTTTGTTTACTGGGTTATTGAGGTATTATGTTGTGGAAGGAATAATCACATCTCCTCCATCCCACCGACGTCCTCTGCTTACAGTACATCCCATTCATTATAGATATGGTGTTGTCATGTCAGGCCTGGCTGTCTAGGAGATTCACTGATCTTACTTGCATGACAGTGTTACATTTAGTATCAGTATAACAATACTGGACATGGCTAGAATAACATCGATATCCTGTTGGTAGTGTCACTGGAACAGTAAACTTGCCTGTGGGATGAGTGACAGTGGCAGTGACAATGCAAAACAACAAGTTGACAGTAAGACAGGATTGTTTTCTGTGATAGTGGGATACAGCAAGAAATTGAAAGTCAGTCTGATTCATTTGTTATAAAGTATACATTCCCAGTGTCCTTCTCAGTATTCTATCTGTTGCATAGTGCTTGCAAGAGTTACAATTACAAAGAATGCTCATAGGTGAGGGTGCTATATACATTATTTAATCACTAATTTTTCCATTGAACTGAATCAATCAATATAGTACAAACTAGATGAATAAAAATGTATATGACACAAAGTAAAATACAGTGATGTATCATTGCATCACAGTAGTGATGCATCTAAAATCACTGCATATAAATTCTCTCACTCTCTACTCTCACCAGTAATAGTAGACAATGACTTGAGATAACCAGGAGCTTGCACATCATCAACTCCTTTGTGGTTATAATGCAGTCTTTTCTGTTGCAAAACCATGAAGATTTACCAATAATGGTGTATTTGTTTGGTCGACTATAATTAAGGAATCTTTCACTGTGACAGTAAGTAGATTGAAAACTCATCAAAATTGAATCAAATTTACCCATTTTAATGACAGTATTAGTCGACTAATCATATTTGGTATTCAGAATTATCATAATTAGGATTAGGCGGCCCAGTAGTGGTGATGTAAGAGGACACTATCCTTTCAATATCTCTGCAAATTTGGAGAATTCTGAATAGGAGGGCTGCAAAACTTTAAGACTAATTCATACTTCGGGGGCCGAACCAATAGGACATCTTTCTAATTTTATCCTCATCAATTGATTTCAAAAGTGAAGTGAAGTGTTGTTTCAGCCTCGATACAATTCTGATCACATCTGTCACTCCAAGTCAGAAAAATGTCAGTCTCAATCCTTTTCAAATCTGCTGAAAAATATCATCACATTATTCAGTCACTGTGAAATCACAAATCGAATTGAAGTCAAGTCTAGTAAAACACTCATGCTTAACCAGTTGTAGAAGAATTTCTGTGACAAGCATTTCAACATCCTTTCCTGAAATTCTGAAATGCATCATATCCATCTAGGATTCGTTTCTGTCCTGTCACTGTTGAATATGAATGTGATAAAAGAAACAGTATCATGCTTTTTAACCTTATGATTCTATAATTTTACACCAGATTCTTCTGTTCTCTGTGCATCAATTGTTTAAGAACACTTATGCACCTGCAATTTTTGATCAATCATTATTGCATCAATATGGACAAAGAAAATGAGTAGTGTCTTGTTTCTTGTAACTGGACAGTCTTTACAATATTTACCCGGTTCTGTACACCACACCTGTCCTAGTCAGTGACAGTGACTGTCAATCAGGAAAACTGTACCTTTTTTCTAAATACTTGTAAAGTAAAAGCATCCCTTCTGGTTCGGACATTGGCTTGCTTGATGACTGCCAATTTCATCCATTAGCTGTTCACTTTTACTATTTGATAATTTTGGGACTTGCCTTGTGTCAAACCTATCATTTCTTTTTATAGTTTGGTAATCAGGAAATGATTGCTTCCACCACACCAAGGTAATTGGGTTCACCCATTACTACAGATTGCTGCTCATTACTTTTTGCCAATATTCTGGTGAATATGATTAGCCATTACACAGGTAGGGGACAGAAAGGGCTTGTTGGTACGTACCACTATTGTGGTACAGTCCTGTGTATTACACCATACCAGTATTCTGGTACAGTACATGGCTCTGGTGCGTACCATTTAGTTGGTACATATGGTGTGATCTTTAGAACATGACAACTAGTCCATGGCAAGGTGTGCAGCCCCCTCAGTACCTTATCTGTTATCACAGAACAATGGGTCTTATCTACACTAGCACTGGGGGCATGGGTCGGTGGAAAATATCTACCATTTTCTCATGTTTTCCCTTGTTTATGACCTTTCCATTCAAGTAGGAGATAAAACTAAAATGTAGAGAGATAGACCAGTCTCTAGGCTACTTCACTGTAAATTTATTTTTATCAGCAAAAATTACAGAAAATTTGGAAATGCATTTTGCTGGGCCCCAATCAGACAATTTTATGAATATGTCTTGTTCAATGCATGAGATGTTAATAAATATTAATGATTGTACTTTTTGGATCGGCTAGTGTGAAGATTGAGAAATTCTCTTTCCAATAGTACCAAGCATGATATAAAGTACATTAGCACTTTTAATGAATTATAATGTAAATGCTTAGATACACTGATGCTGGTGGGCATGCCATCATACTAGTTGGTGAGTACAAGTACAGCTCACTTAGGGCGTACCAGAATAGTGGGTTTGTCCTCAACCTGTACAGTGCATTGCTAGCTATTGTAATCAGAAAAAACCTTCGTTCATGGCAATTCTTATGTAGATTGCTTTGTGTAAGCTATGGCTTTATTGGGAATTCTGAGCAACTACACTAAATCCTTGCATCCTTATTTTGATGAAGTAGGGTTGTCACATTGAGTCCATCAAGTGGATTGTCATGATGACATTGTCTTTGAGTGACAACATGAGGCAAACCTGTACTCAAAGGTCATCTAGACTGATGACCTTATGTCTTCAAATTGACTATACATAACAAGAGTTAGATAAGTACTCATAGGTTCTCTCAGAGGGTCAGATGATAGCCCTCTTCCAGGCCATATAACCTTGGTCTGTCTTACTAGGAATAGGAGCCCAGGAGTTGGATGTAAGAGTGATATGTTGATGTAGATGGTAAGATGTGATTAGTGCCTAAACACAATGTGAGCTACAGGCATATTGAACAAACAAGGGGGATTTATCTCACTGTGCAATTGACAATTCAACTAGAAATTGTACAAACATAAAATAGGCATCTGGAAAGAGGGAGAGACAGAGGTAGGGAAAGACAGATAGACAGATACAGAGACAGAGAGACAACAACAGAGATACAGCAACGAAGAGAGAAGAAGGAAAGGAGAGAGGAGCAAATGACGAACCATATGGCTGAGAACCAACAAGAGCCTTCTAAACATCATCAGTTAGTCAACCAAGAATGTAGGCTCAGCTAAGAGGACAAATAACTAGGGCCACTTGTCTGCTAATTAGAGTATGTGTTTGTGACAAGAATAGGGTGTCGAGGAACCTTCAAGGCAGCATAGTAATTTATTGCATTATGTTGGTCTTACTGCTGTCATACTGTATGATTGCAGTCATGGCGGGTGACTCACCAGTGCTGTATAATTGCTTAAGGGTTTATCCTTAGCACTGCCATAGCGGGCCAATGTGTATAGTAAATAGGGCCCCCTGAAAGCCAAGATTTTGTGTTTGCATTGGAAACAATACGCAATGGCAGTGCCCCTCCAGAAAGTACCAGCAGTCCTAAAGTTATACAGTCTCAGGGAGTAGACTAGCTATGACTACGCTACAACCATGCATCAATAAGATCCAGAAGAAGACAGGATGAAGCACCATGTGTCCCTGAGGTGGAGCTAAGTGTGTAGGTATTCAGGAAGCTGGCTGACTACAGCACCGTTTGTATCCTGACGTTCTGTGTAGTGTAGTACATATATAAAGTGAGGTGGGTGGGGGGAGGAGTGGTGGTAAGTGAGAAGGGAAATCAGGAACCTGGCTGACATCAGCATCTTCACATTATATAGCGTGACATCCTGTGAAGTGACACACATAAAGACAGTGGGGAGGGGTAAATGAGAAGGCTCATTAGGAAGCTGCCTGCTGACAGTACCTTCATATGAAGTACTGTCACATCCTGTGTAATAAAAGAAATACTGCACATATGAACTTATGTATACATATATGCTGACTTCAAAGGAGCTGCCTAAGATGCAATCTTTTTTTCACTGCTTGAATGTACAACCCTATTTGTCTTCATGATGCATGAAACTAGCCAATGTGAGATATCCACCACTATTGCAAATCTTATTAGACCAAACCACTGAACCTACCCACATGCCCTTGCTAAAATGAGTACAGTTTATGAGACTATAAAGTGTATTAAGTGTCCTGACAATGTTGGTAGTGCCCATCTGTGTTCAGGTCTGTACATAGCATTGAATATATTGATCTAACCCCTACAATATTTCCTTCTTAGATCAGTGAGTTTGCCTCTTAAATCAGCAAGTGGTTCATTTACATCGGCGCCATTTTCCTAGAAGTCACTTGATCAAATACTGTCTTCTGATTGGTCTAGAGCACAAAAAAGCGTACCACCTGCCGGAGTAGTAAGCCAAAATGTACCTCTGTTTATTTATCAAACAAACACAGAATCATACCAATAACGTCAGGTTGTGTAATAATTCACCAGACTACATCAACTTGAGCTGCAGGAGTTAATTGGGTTCAGATGGAGCTGCAAGGGGCTCACACACTCTTCTCCATAATGGGTAATGTCCTATTGGATAAGTACATGCTTCTTAGAATGTATATCATTGAATGTACAAGATGAGTCTGACCTTAGGAATCATTATGTATTTTAGAAGTTGCTTAAAAGGAGTGAAACAGTGCTTAAATACTGCTTTAGCAATGCCAAGGGGAGCTCATTACAAAGTTCATGGTACAACCTATATTTATAGTGCATAGGTATAGATGTGTGTTGTTGTTGTACTACTGCTCATGACTATACTGCCTGATGACCATGTACACAGTAATCCCATTCACTTTAGTGTCTGTATAACTCAGGATTGACACATTTGGTAGGTAGGCAAGCAACACTGGTGACTTACCTGCCAAGGTTATATTCATACATGTATCATGGTTGATGCTTTCATAGGCCATTCCCTCCCTTACTCCAGGGGCAGTTCATTTGTTATTCATGGAGAGATGATTAAGGAAAAGAGGTTAATAGTTTGGTCACCCATATTGGGTTAGATGTCAACAGATTATTTAGGATGTTATTGCTCACATGGGATTAGGATACTTATACAGTCGTTTTCATCCAGATAGAGTTGGTCCTTGATGTTTAAAAGAAATAGCAGATATGTTATGCAGTACACAGTCAAATGTAGCTCATTGTTAAGGAATGCGTTTGCACATTTCATAACTTATTCCCATATAAATGCCTCTAACATCTCTGACCGTTGGTCTTCTCAATAGCTATAACTTATAATTTCAAACCACACTCATGCCTTCAAACCACAATCGATTTCATAAGCAGCTTTTTTTCACAAAAGTGCCTTCTGTAGTTTCATCAGAGTGCCATTTTTAATAGTGGATGAAATCAATGAGTCAGTTTTCTTTAGGAACCCTTGGCTAATGATCCTATGGACAAATCACTATCTTTCTTTAACCTTAAAGGGCAGATAGTCCCTCAATGCACCAAGTGTGGCACATTTTGCACATGGTATGTATGTTTATGATGCAACAAATGAACCCCAGTGATTTTTCGTAAGATTATGTTTGTTGTTATGATAGCACTGTCCGGCCTCCAAAGGGTTGATGAAGACTGCCCTAAGCACCGTGATTATCTGATAGGCACACTGAAGCTATTGGGAATCTGAAAATAAAACACGATGATGGGAGTTCTACTAGAGCCTGCGCAATGCCTACTCATTGGAGATGTCTATTAACTCTGCAATGACAGGCCCACCATTTTGTTTGAGTGGTCGTTTCAATAGAGGATTGTCGTTCTAATGTTGGCCAGCTTCAGCATTTTAGATTTGCAGTTGAACACACTCTCGAAGCCTTCCATGGCTTGGTAATAGTTGGTACTTTAGCTCTCTGCCCTTCTCTGAGCTTTTATTACTTCCACTTCTCAAGTTTGAGTTGTGGTCTCTGGGACTGCATATTTGTGTATGTATATGCTCATGTGATTTTTTGGCTGTGTTCCTGGTGTAATCCTAAGTCTAAAAGGCTTGAAATATTCACTCAGGAGTTATTTCGAATTGTTATACAAGTACAGATTGGTTCTAAGATGTGAACTGGCAGGTTGTGCAGAGATATTATATTTGATCGACCAGGAGAAATGGTGTTGTCTGGGAATAGAAGACTGCAAATACTATTATAGTGCTGCCTTCATTGTTGAGGACATTATCTGACAATGGCTAATGTCACTCACACCATGAAACAGTATTAATGGCAGTCTAATATTTAAAGAGGGCACTGCAGATATAAGGGCTAATCTGGTACTCGGATACAGGCTGAATGCACCAGGAACCAGCGAACCCAATAACTTCCTGGTAGTTCTATTTCACACCACCAGGGGGCTGACTGAGGTAGCTTATATAAGACCCTATCAGGATGGAGCTAGCGTCCGGTCTGTCCATGCTACTTTTTATATGGATGCAAAGTGGCAGGATGCGCAGGTGGCCCCGGGGTTGCACAGCGCTTATTATGGGCTACTTCTTGTCGAATATAGGACCAAAATGGTTGTCAGCTGACAAATGTCCAAAGATGTATGGAGAAGGGAGGGGACTATAATGATGGAGGTCAGCTTATATTATAGCAGGGAAGCTAGGTGCAAAATGATACTAGCATAAGTAAATAAACCATTTTGCTCAATGGGAAACAATTTCTCAGGTTTCCATTTCCTTTGCCATGTCAAATATCAATCATTAAATGGATAAACTATAGGATAGGATGCAATAATAATGTATTTCATGTTGCCTATCCCTTACTATGCAACATGAGAAGCAATCAGCTTACTTTCATGGAGTCTGCTACCTTATTTGTGATGTAATACCTTTTAAATCATTGGGTAATTGATACCAGAACTAGATTCAGAATCTGATAGAGAAACATCTCCTTTCCCTTTTTTTCTAGTGGAAAGCTGATACAGCATTAGCTACTTGATAGTAAAAAAAACCTGAGGCGACAGTGAGGCCTCTCCTAGGAACAATGCTCTCCATGTATAATAGTTCACATACATGATGGCACATAGAAAGCAACAGGAATCTAATACTGTATTAGCTACCTGATATTACAAATACTGATATTACTTATGCCCTGAGGTTCTTCTTGGGACAGTTCTTTTCTGAGCAGCTGCAGCTAAGCACTTCTGTATCCTCACACATGATATAAAACACTCATCATCAGAAAGCGAGAGGAATTAAATACATGATTTTGCAAATACTCTGTGGAAGCAGTCTAGTGTACTCCTAGTATTAGTTCCTGAATGAGGAAACCTACTTCTGTATCGTCAGCACTGTTTCTGTGCACAATACTTAACATATGTCAGCCTTGGCAAGGTAAAGTAACCAAATTGATATTCTATTATCAGACAGATTTTAACCCTTTGTTGTCATGATGCACTAATGCAGCGCAGCAAGTAACTCACTGGTACTGCATTGATGCATCATGCCAACCCGACAGGAGTGTCTCAACCCAGAAAGGTCAACATGATGCTTGAATACTCACCAGGGCTGCATTCATGCATCATGATGACCAAGAGCATGATGCATTAAGGTATCTTGCCATCCTTGAAGGGTTAAATGATTCCTGAAATCAGAATACTTATCTGAAAAATAATTTTCTGAAAAATGATTAGGTGGCATCTGTATCAAGCAGAACACCAAAAGCTGATTCTCAATACTTGTGTTGTTAGGTTGGTGACAACCCAATACTGTTGCAGAGCGAACTCTGTAAACATGACAGAGTGGAGTTAACCAGAGAAGGGTAAGAGCCTCATGCAGTAGGAGGATATTGTAATGCATTATTCAGTCCTTTTGTGATTGTTCAACAGCAAGCTGATGGAGTTTATAAAGCACTGTTAAATTCCTATAGGGAAGTAACTGGTCAGTGCAGTGCCAGAGTCTTGGTGAGTACAGGGGTACTTCACTTAGTAACTATAGCTGGTCCCATTTCCTATTCGCCCTGGTGTAGATTATCATTGTATTATTTCTACTATTGGCAGCAGTCCACAGAGTCTCTAAAATGTGCACACCAGACATCAAGGGACAAGATGGCAGTTACAATTGGTGATGCTGAAGTGCCCTATAGAATAGTACTCAATGATGGTACCTCTTTAATATCAATTCTTAAAGCATTTCCCTGAATGGCTATCCATTCTAATCATAAATAGCTGCTTTAAACAATCCCATAGCCAAGGGGGTTGGCTGCAGGAAAAATGCACCTCTCAGACTTGAGAACGAATTGTTAGCAGAATTAGCCATGCAGCTTCAGACAGTTCCTGCTAAAAATAAAGAATATTAATGAGGTTATTGTTTCTCTCATATTTTGTCGTCATGGATATTTGAGAAGATAATCTGCAGAGATTGTGCAGCCTCAATCTCCATTGTCAACCTAAGGTGGCTAGGCAGGCAGGTTTTACCTCTGTTATCACCTTTCTAAGTTGACATGGTCTTTCAATCATTCTAGCACACAAGGCATACTCTCCTAGCGAAGTGTGTGGGTGTCAATGTATCTCTTCTAGGATGGATCATGCTTACTCCAGACTTTGGTTTTCAGTTTCTTTAAATTGGTAGTTTTAGATAAGTTTATGATGTCATGTAAAAGCAACTATGGACATCTGATCCCCTACAGCTTGAAACAATGAGATTGAATGCGCTGAAGCTAAGTGATCAATAAGTTTCTAGTTTCAGGTGATATTCTGCTAGCTGTCTTGTATCAGTTGCTTTTTAAAGTAATACTGAAGTTCTCAAAAGTGTATTCTCATTTACACCTCTGTTCCA
This sequence comes from Harmothoe impar, assembly GCA_947462335.1. Classification (NCBI taxonomy): domain Eukaryota; kingdom Metazoa; phylum Annelida; class Polychaeta; order Phyllodocida; family Polynoidae; genus Harmothoe; species Harmothoe impar. The sequence continues at coordinate 77,191,242 of OX381712.1, forward strand.
TCCTGCATTCACTTTACCTAGCTTCCAATCCACATTGCTTGATGTGCTCATGACTTGTGAAGTTTTGTTGGGTCTGTATGGAATGTGGAACAACAGGGCCCTAATTCCTGATGTAATTTGTCTCTACCTAGATGTTCAAAAACACCCCATCCACAGACACCCCTTCTCACTGCTGGACTGGTGGGCACTGGTAGTACTTCACACGTCAGCATTCCTATCAGTCCTCTATTACACTGTTAACAGGGCCCTACACAACAAATTGAGGGTCCCCTCTGTAGTCAATAGATACACCACTTCCTGTGGATGCCAGAAAAAGGAAAACATTGAAGACTTTGCATTTCCATGAGCCTTTTGGCAGCTTTCTGCTGAGCCCCCCAGTCCTGCTTCTATAGCTTTCATCCGCAGAATCTACTGCAGAGTCTACTGCCTCAATAGCCCCCCCCCCACCCACCACACTGTGTAGGATGTTGGACATGGAGCCTCTATCACCCTGACCACCCTTACAGGCAGCCTCCAGTCCATATCAGTAGCAGGCCAGGTCTGGTCCGTTTGCCATGTGATTTTTTTAAACATACAGAGCCCCTAGGCAGAAGAAAGTCAATTTCAAGGTACATGCACAGTCTATGTAGCTTGGGGAGGTTTTTGAAAATCCTTTTGACTGAAAGTACTTGTGGATCTACATCTTCAGTGGTAGATTCTCATGTTGAGTCCATACTTTATGCCAACATATAACCAAATGAGGTTATTTGTCTAATAAGGCAATACAGTGTCCCAAGGTAGGATTTAACAATGCAAAGTACTCCTTATTTCGACCAGTATTGACATCAACGTGTTTTTGATTTAAATATCTTGATGGTTCTTGATGTAAATACAGGAATGGCAGTCATATTGCATCTAAGCACTAGAACAATAAGTGATGTTTTTACTTGTATGATTTCTATTCTTTAAGTGTTATATGTAAGACAAATGATCTTCAGGCAATCAGTTGTTGGATGGCTTTGCAGGCCTTGTCTCTCCCTGAGCTTTGGGTAATCCTACAGGCAGGGTGATAATGTTGGGATGTGCCAGTGACCCTCTGCGGCAGACTGACACCTGCAGCTGCTGACTGAGAGATGGATCATCCAGTGGCCACAGGGGCCTTGGTATAGAGCGGGAGGAGGGTGTTGGGTTCTTAAAGGGGGAAGTGACAGTTGTGTAGCTAAAGATGGGATGGGGAGCAAATAGACAAATGTTGTCTTTCAATTTACAGACATTAATCCTCATTGGGTTTGAGTACAACAGAGTGCTGTATTGAATTATGGGTAGATATACCCAATGTCCCTCAGGCATCGCCTCCCCTTCACACAAGGACAACCATCAATTCTGCACACTTGTGTCATGGTAACATATTAAAACTGGGACAACTGTAGCTGGCAGTATTGACAGGGGGATCTGGGTAGGACTAACAGGAGCTAACCTGTGGGAGGAGACGTGTATTTGGACACTGAGGTAGGTGGGAGACTGGACAGTGTGGTTGGTAGCTAGGGGGAGGGGGCTCAGGAAGGGGATGGATGGATGAGATTGGCCTGTCGGGAAGCTGAAGGGGTGAGTAGGAGTGAGGAGAGGGAACTGGGAAGGCACTGCCTTTAACACAGATACAGTTACGATCGTCCCTTTCTCTCTTTGTCATACCAACCCAATCTCTTTTCTCTCTCAGTCCTGCATTTCTCATCCTTCCTTCATATTAATCTTCCTCTCCTATTCCATCTCCCACCGTTTGCTTAGTTCTCCCTTGGACGCTCTGGCTCTACTCTGCCCTGGCCCAGTGGTTAATCATCAATCAATCTCACAGTGCCTGGACCGCAGGTGTCAGTCTGCCCCTGAGGTCAGCCCAGCCTCACAAGCACCACCTCAAGGTGTAGACAGGTTATGTTCATGTAAAGCTAGCAGAGCCTCAGGACGCTGGGACAGTCTGGGGGAAGATGGATGAGGGAGTCATTCACACGATTGTTGATGTGGGGTTGTGTGATATAAAGAACAGTATTGTTATAGCTTTGGCAATGAAAAGCCTGTACATCCGGTTATTTCCTCTGCAAAAACATTTGAAAGTGAACAGAAACAGATACTTGAAATGAGAGCAGTAGCTCTAAACCTGATTTTACATTCAAAGGGGACCAATAAAGTGTCTGTTGTACTACATCTTAGATGGCAGCTTTGTTTGCCTTCATTATGATATGGGTAACTGAAACTATGTATCCTAGCCAATGTCAATGCAAAATCAGCAATTAAACACAAATATCTGCAAGTAATTTCTATTGAAGAATCATTTCAAACTTCCCTCTCAAGAGGTGAACTTCTGCCCATGTACCTCAAAATACAATTTCCTCTGCCTGGGGGATTTCTATGCTACAGTAAATATTCTGGCCTAGAGGCTAAAACCACTAGACCTGGCCTGCTACTGATATGGGCTGGAGGCAGGTTATAAGGGTGGTCAGGGTGAAAGAGGCTCCATGTCTGACATCCTACAGTTGGGCGCAGGGGGGGGGGGGGGGGGTCAGGGGGCAGGAGATCACACAGAAGCAGGGCTGGGGGGGATTCTGTGGTGAGCAGCCAAAAGGCTGATGGAAACTCAGCCGCTTTCGGTGTTAAGTATCTATAGGACTGGCTGGAGCTGGGAGACTGGAAACTTCTTGCAGGGCACAGCCTAATGTTGGACCATGAAAGGGTGGATCGATACACATGCTGAATGTGGAGTTCTGTAGCAAGCAGCCAAAAGGCAGGTATAAATTCAGCCCGTTTCAATCTTTTATTTTTCCTGGCATCCACAGGAACTGGTGTTGGTGCTGTGGATTGCAAAATGGTGGATTGACATACATGCTGACCTGTAAAATATGCCCAACACGGTCTTTTATGTTATACTGCCTCTTTTACATTAGCATTTTAATCCTTTCAAGAGGTGCATAGTGCTGTGGTGTATTAAGAGCTAAGGAATAGATGATACCTAACCTGTCAAGTTGTAATCACTTCCCGATTTGTTGTAAACTCCCTCTATATGGCCATTGGTCAGCATATTCACAATGGCCGCAATCATGACCTTAATCTAATTTAGTCATTAAATGTATACATTCATTCTCCAGTGGAACCAGAGATTACCCTACCCTCACTTTTACAAAGTGTCAGTTTCAGGCATAGTTAATGGCTGCATGTAGCATGTTGCTCAGCACTCTGTTGTCAGTCTCAGGGTGGGTTTGGATTCAGCCGAACATGTCATCTTGTCAAGCCTGTCTAGAAGCAAAACCAACTCATGAATAGAAATTATGTGCTTCCTGTGTGTCAAAACCCAAATAATTATCATGTAGGAGTTTTTCATGAACAAAAAGGAAGTAAAAAGTGAATGAGAGAATTGGGCTCCCATCAGGAATGACACATCCTGATCTGATGCCTCAACACCAAATATAGCTATTGCTTATAACAAATGTGTGTTTCATGTTTACAGTGTTACTTGTGATGTTGGCAGTATTTCTTTAATTCTAGCAGTCAAACTGTCACCAACCGCCCCTTACTACTCAACTGTGGGTAAATTTGAGGCTGTCTAAAAACAAACCTAACTTTAAAATGGCAATGTTGGGCTGGCTGTGTGTCAAACCCCCTTAATTACCTTGCAGAATTACTACATGTACAAAAATGTAATAAAAAGTTAATGAGAGCAATGGCCACCCATCAAGAATGACATGTCCTGATCTGGGAAAGACCTTTTTACATTTCCGGCCTCACCACCAAAAATGGGTTTTACCAATTGGAGGTGGCTCATAACAAATTTCATGTCATGTTTACAGTGCTACTTGATGTGATTGCAGTATTGGAATAACATGTAGTATTCCTTAGAGATTTTCAGTGCAGTTAGGACCAATCAAATAGAGTTATGTGTTTCAGCCAAACAAACCCTTCAAAATAATGTATGTTTTTACGTTTATTTACTTGTGGACACAAATAGACATCATTTGACTAAAACAAATTGCGCATCATATCATATAAGAGGTTTTATAAATAGGTAGACTGCATTCAACCAAAATATTTTACCAAGAAGCTTTGTTAGGACTTGCTCTGCAAGAAATGATATCGTTGGTGTTTAGTTCGGAGATAGGATACGGACAGAGTAGGCCGTGGCAGCCCTACAGAATACACCTTCCCAGTCAGTCTGTCATCTACTTATTACTGTGTCGGCCGTCATGTGGACTAATGAATGTACGACATGATCCCTGTCACAGACAGCCTCATGTAAGGACAACATGTTTCAATTATTTTCTCCTCCTGAGTGCACTCCGGCCTCCTCTCCTACTAGCAGCAGTAGGCTGGTGCTCATATACCTTCCTGCACTATTATAGTGCTGTAAGCACCATTCTAGGTCACTATCAGTGCCTCCCCCTGGGGGGTAGTTTACTTCTGGCAATAAGCAGAAGTCACCACAGTGAGACCAGGCAACACCATGCCACTTCCTCACCACTGTTATACAAAGCCTATTAAGATAGCTACATGATATAGGGGCATTTTGCTTTTTGTACCCCTACAGTGGGAGATGGTGCAGGGAAAGCAAGAGTAGGCTGACATTTACAACCCCTGCACTAGTGCTGTTCACACCATTGTAGGTGACCAGTGTCTTCCCCTGGGGAGTAGTTTGCTCCTAGCAATAAGCAGTTAGCACCCAGCAGCACCCACAGTGAGACCTAACAACACCCCACCTCACCACTGTTTCACACTTCCGTGGACACATTACACCTCTCCCTTACTCCTGGGGCAGTTCATTTATTATTCATGGGGAGAGGATTAAGGAAAAGAGGTTAATAGTTTGGTCACCCATATTGGGTTAGATGTCATCAGATTATTTAGGATGTTATTGCTCACATGGGATTAGGATACTAATAAAGTCGTTTTCATCCAGATAGAGTTGGTCCAGGATGTTTCAAAGAAATAGCAGATATGTTAAGCAGTACCCAGTCAAATGTAGCTTGTAACTTATCATTTCAAGCCACACTCATGCCTTCAAGCCACAATCTATTTCATAAGCTTTTTTTTTTTCACAAAAGTGCCTTCTGTAGTTTCATCAGAGTGCCATTTTTAATACTGGGTGAAATCAATGAGTCAGTTTTCTTCAGGAACCCTTTGCTAATGATCCTATGGACAAATCACTATCTTTCTTTAACCTTAAAGGGCAGATAGTCCCTCAATGCACCAAGTGTGGTGCATTATGCACATGGTATATATGTTTATAATGCAACAAATTAACCCTTGTCATATTTTGTAAGATAAAACTTGTTGTTATAATAGCCCTTTCCTGCCTCTAAAGGGTTGATGAAGAATGCCCTAAAAAAGTTGTGATTATCTGATAGGCACACTGAAGCTAATGGGAATCTGAAAATAAAACATGATAATGGAAGTTCCATTAGAGCCTGCTCACTGCCTGCTCATTGGAGATGTCTGTTTACTTTGCAATTACAGGCCCACCATTTGAGTGGTTGTTTCAATAGAGGATTGTCGTTTTAATATTGGCCAGCTTCAGCATTTTAAATTTGCAGTTGAACACACCTAGAAGCATGTCCATGGCTTGGTAATAGTTGGTACTTTGGCTCTCTGCCCTTCTCTGAGCTAATGCTTTTATTACTTCCACTTGAAAAGTTTGAGTTGTGGTTTCTGGGACTGCATATTTGTATATATATATATATATATATACTCATGTGACAAGTCTGAAAACCCTGTAATATTTACTCAGGACTTATGTTGAAGTACTAATTGGTTTTAAGATGTGAACAGGCAGGTTGTGCAGAGATATATTTGATTAACCAGGTCAAATGGTGTTGTCTGGAAATAGAACACTGTAAATGCTATTATAGTGCTGCCTCCGTTGTTGAGGGCATTATCTGACAATGGCTAATGTCTCCGAATATCACTCAGCCTATGAAACGGTATTAATGGTAGTCTAAGTTTTAAAGCTAGCAAGCACTGCAGATTTTGGTGCTAATCTGGTACTGGGATACAGGCCGGATACACCAGGAACCAGCGAACCCAACAACTTCCTGGTAGTTCTTTTTCACACCACCAGGAGGCTGACTGAGGTAGCTTATATAAGACCCTGTCAGGATAGAGCTAGCATCTGGTCTGCTCATGCTGCTGTTTATATGGATGCAACGTGGCAGGATGCGCAGGTGGCCCCTGGTTTGCACAGTGCTTATTATGGGCTATTTTTTGTCGGATGTGGGAGGAAAACGGTTGTCAGCTGACAATGGCCCAAGATGTATGGGTGGGGGGCCTATAATGGCGAAGAGTATGCTTATTTTGGTTGGCTGGGGAGCTAGGTACAAAAAAGTATAACATAGGTAAATAACCCCTTGCAACTTTCCCTATTCCTTTTCCATGTCAAATATAAATTACTGATTGGATAAACTACAGGATAGGATCCAATCATAGTGCATGTTCTGTTTCTCTATAACATGAGAAGCAACCAGCTTCCTTTTATGGAACCAGTCTCACACATCCCAGGAACCCCATATGAACCTCATGAAGCAGGAGGATATTGTAACGCATTATCCAGACCTTTTGCGACTGTTCAACATTTCCCTGAATGGTTATCCAGTTAATCATGAATAGCTACTCAAAACAACCCCATAGCCAAGGGGGTTCACTGCAGTAAAAATGACTTGGACTTGAGAACAAATTGTTAGCAGAATTACCCATGCATATTCCGACAGTTCCTACTAAAATTGATGAACTTCAATGAGGTTATTGTTACTCTCATTTATCGCCTTCATGGAGATTTGAGAAAGATAATCTGCAGAGATTGTGCAGCCTCAATCCTTGTTGTCAGCCTGAGGCAGCTAAGCAGGCAGGTTTTGACTCCGTTATCATCCATCTAAGCTTCCTCATCAAATGGTGTTTCAATGCCTTGCACATACAAGGCACGCTCTCCTAGCAGAATGTGTGGATGTCAATCTATCTCTGCTAGGACAGATCATGTTTACTGCAGATTATAGTTTTCAGTTTCTTTAAATGGGTACTTAGAGATAAGTCAATGTCATGTCTACTACGGACATCTAATCTCTTACAACTTAAAACAGAAGAGAATAGATGGGAGAGTTATGTTGCATTGGATTTCATAATATTCATCTAATCCCCTACAACTTAAAACAGATGACATTATATGCGCTGAGGCCAAGAATTCTTTTCAAGGATTCTATGTGATATTCTGCTAGATGTCCTGTATCAGTGGCCATTTTAAAGTAATACTAAAGTGCTCAACTATTATTTTCACACAAAAGACAATACAACCCACTCAAAACACCAGCATTAAAATTCTCAGTTACGGCTTTCTTCTATCATGCATTCACTTTCCCTAGCTTCCCATCCATTTTCTTATTTAACATTCAAGTTCTAGCTATCCTGTTTGTTAACCCTTAAACGTGAATCAAGAAGTGAGAAAATATAAAATCTTCTTCAAAATTCCTTTAAAAACGTATGGTTGGCCTTATATTGCTAAGGCCTGTTGGGTGACCTGTCCCAAAAAATATAGCCTGACCACACCCCAATACATAATAACACTTTTCTGTGTCCATACGACCCACTATCTCCTCTTTCCCTTTTCAATGTGAGTTCCATCTTCATCCATCCTTCCCCTGACTGCCCTCACCCTGGAGGTGCTGGTAGCTTTACATGGACATGTTGCCTGTAGACCTAGATGTATCATGCACACCAGGCTTTACCATAACCCTTAAAGTACTACAAAATGTGTTACATCCTTTGCCAGGACTGTATTCATACATCATACCATATGTCAAAATAGCACATAGAAATAATCAATGTTAGTAGTGATGCAAATTGATATGGTTGAAAAATTGAAATGACCTTCAGGTTATCAAGTGTTAGATGAATGGGCAGGTCTCACTCCACTGTGGGCTAGAGATGCAGTGATAATTCGGGGTTACTGCAGTGACCCTCAGGGACCGACTGACACCTGCAGCCCACTGACTTGGAGATGGATCTATGACTGACCACAGTTGCTCGGGGAGGGAATAAGAGTAGGGTGTTGTATTCTAAAAGCGCTCCGACAGAGAATAATAACAGACTGTGTGGTAAGCTGCAGCACAGTGGGGCGTCCCTCTGCCCCTGATAGCTCCATATTAATGTATGTTCCTATACAATATTTTAATATATCCGGGTCAATCCCAATAAGGTAATGAGACCTGCATTTGGACACTGGGGTAGAAGGGAGTGGGTCGGTACTGGACACTGTGGTTGGTAGTGGCGGGGGGGGGAGGGGGGGCTAAGGAGGGGATGGATTTATGAGATTGGCCTGTCAGGAAGCTAACGGGGTGAGTAGGGGTGAGGAGAGGGAACTGGGTAGATGCTGCCTTCAACACAGATACAATTACAATCATCAGATTATTTTGTAATGTAGCTTACATTCCATCCTATGTCTTGCTCTCTCTTTTCCTCCCTCTCTCTCTTTATCTTACCCACTCCTTCTCTTTTCTCCCTCATTCCGCATCCCCATTAGGTTATAATTTTACCCTATTCTCTAACTCTCCATCTCTCAATATTTTCATACTTCTCCCATTAAGGCTCAAGCTCTTCCCAGGTCCCTGTGGTTAGTTGTCGATCCATCTCACAGTGACTGGACTGCCGGCCCTTGTGGTCAGTGCAGCCTCACCACCCCCACTGCACCATCCCCACCTCTCATCATTTCCTAACTCCTCTGCTAAATTTCACCCTCCCGATGCCCCAGTGGTCAGTACTCGATTCATCTCACAGTGACTGGACTGCAGGTGTCAGCAGGCCCTTGTGGTCAGTGCAGCCTCAAGACCACCACCTCAAGTTGTAGACAGGTTATGTTAATATGAGGCTAGCAGAGCCTCAGGGGGCCGGGACAGTCTGGAGAAAGATGGATGAGGGAGCAATTCACACAGAGAGGAAGATTGGTGATGTGCGTTTGTTTGTTATAAAGAACAGTCTTGTTATAGCTTTGGTAATGAAAAGCCTGTACATCCTGTAATTTCCTCTGCAAAGACATTTGAAAGTGAGCAGAAACAGATGCTTGAATGAGAGCAGTAGCTCTAAACCTGATTTTGCATCCATAAAGGGACCAACAAAGTTACTGTTGTACTACATCTTAGATTGCACCTTTGTTTGCCTTCATTATGATATGCATAACTGAAACTATGTATCCTAGCCAATGTAAATGCAAAATCAACAATTCAACACAAATATCTTTAAGTAATTTCTATTAAAGAATCATAACAAACTTCCCTCGCAAGAGGTGAACTTCTGCCCATGTACCTCAAAATACAATTTCCCCTGCCTGGGGGATTTCTATGCTACAGCCAATATTCTGGCCTAGACACTAAAACCACTAGACCTGGGCTGCTACTGATATGGGCTGGAGGCAGGTTGTAAGGGTGGTCAGGTGAAAGAGGCTCCATGTCCTACATCCTACATGGCGGTAGGGTGGGGGGGGGGGGTGTCTTGGAGGCAGGGGATCCTGGGGATGGAAGGCTTTTGAAGCAGGACTGGGAGGGTTTTGTGGTGAGCAGCCAAAAGGCTGATGGAAACTCAGCCGCTTTTGGTGTTCAGTATCTATAGGACTGGCTGGAGCTGGGAGACTAGGAACTTCTTTTTGCAGGGCACAGCCTACTGACGAACCATGAAATAGTGGATCAATAAGCATGCAGATTTGGGAGTTTAGTAACAAGCAGCAAAAGGTCTGATGGAAATTAAACCTGTTTCAATGTTTTATTTTTGAAATCATTGGTGGAGCCATTGGTGGAGCATTTGGTGCTGTGCGGTCACCAAATGTCTACTGTTTGCTGTGCTAAGCAGTTTTATGGACTGTGAAATGGCAGATTGATGTGCAACCTGACCTGTAAGGAATGCCCAAAGGCCAGTCAATAGCCTTTTAAACCTTTGATGGGGTGGGTATGTATATAGTGCTGTGGTGTATAAGAGGGTTAATTATTTGTAGACACAAATACACATCATTTGACTAAAACAAATTGAGTATCATGTCAAATTAGAGGTTAAGTAAATAGGTAGACTGCATTCAACCAACATATTTTACCCAGATGCTTTGCTAGGACCTGCTCTGAAAGAAATGATATTGTCAGTGTGTTCGGTTCGGAGATAGGATAAGGGCAGAGTTGGCCATGGCAGCCCCACATAATCCACCTCCCCTGTCAGCCTGCCATCTACTCATGACTGTGTTGGCTGCCATGTGGACTAATGAATGTACAACATCTTCCCCTCCATATCCACAATTCTCACAGACAGCTTCATCTAAAGACGACATATTTCAATTATTTTCTCCTCCTGAGTGCACTAAGCTCTCCTCTCCTACTGCCAGTCCACACCCTTCCAGACCACACTCTTGCAGTATTTCCTATTTCTGACTATCCGCCTTAAAACCCTTCCTCACCTCTGCTGCCCAGATAACTGCCTTATCCTTGGCCAACATCAGTCAATTATTTTCTGCTCAAAGGTGCCAACCAAATCCCAGTGCCTAAAATCTCCTTTCACAACGAGGCTAGTCACACAAACCCTCTACCCCAAACCTTTACTATTGTAGCTAATTTAGCCCCAGATATTCCCACTGTACTCTCTTAGTGAGCTTGTAGCTTCCTTCCCCTAATGCATAAGCCCTTTTTTTCCATCTAAACTCCCGCACCCTCTTGAGGATGCCTACTCCTACTATATCTCAAACAACCCTTGCACTACCATAGTGTTGTTTACATTGTAGGTCACTAGTGTGTCCCTCATGGTTGTAGTTTGCTCCTGGCAATAAGCAGTTAGCACCCAGAAACATCCATAGTGAGACCTAACAACACCAATCTCCCCGTTCACCACTGTTTCACACTTGCAGTGGACACATTAAACCTCTAATACCGGGTTAGTGGCATTCAGCTGACAGTAGCATCACCACAGAGGAATTAATAATATATCATATTGTAATCGTTTTTATTGGCATAGATGCACCATGTCGTTAGGATAACAAAACTGTTTTTATATTCGGTCTACCATGTCTAGAACCAACAGAATTCGACTTTATTCATCAAATAAAAGGAGCTCCAATTGGAGAAATATCCCATAAAGAACTCACATTTAGACGGACCCCCTACACAATAGGTGTCAAAGACGCCTTGGGCATGCAGTTTTCACAGCTTTTTACCCCCCCCCCCCTTCACCTACCTCCCGGGAAGGACCCTCATATGGGCCGCCAGTGGTGAGTGGTACCAGCCCAATACACATCATTTACGCACAGTATGCACGGCAGAAACATTGTTGCAACTTTTTTTCTAGGCATCATGTCATTATGCAGTTTTGTATGCACATGATTATATATGTTGCGCATTTGCAGGACAAACCCCATGACCAAAATTTCAATATTCAATCATTTAGGGCACATTTTATGATCTCTTACCCCCTCATTTAAGCATCTCCCCGAGGGGCAAAGTCACACAAAATGATTAAACATGCATTCACAAATGTGCAAATCCGCTGCTCTTAAACAAAACTTAGGAAATAAATACAGGTATGAATGAATAGGTATTGATGCCCTCTTTCAGATGTATATTATAGATAATTTGCGCGGGGTAAACACTTTGAACACTTGGAAGAATTATAGAAAAAAAACCTTTAAACAATCCCAAGTTAGGCCCTGGTTTTCCTACAAAAAAATGGTGAGTACTTGGTTGTAGCTTAACTTGTTTCCTAACTGTCTGATTCATAACTGAGCAAATATCATATGATGGGGGCTCAAAATAAAGAGAATAGGAAGGGAGTACCCCCGTCCATTGAGTACAAAACGGCCTGTGGGTGGGTGCATAATCAGTAGGCCAACAGGTCCAACTGATAAGCACTACCAATTGGGGTAGCTACTGACAGATCTATCTGCCCTACACGCATCAATTACTACTAAACAAGACTTGTCCCATGGAAAATGGAATGTATTAGGTGTCCCATCAGGGTTAGTGAAAAGGGATCCTATAGTACCTGTATGGAAAGACCTAATACTGAATAAGTCAAGTGTCCCTGGCCATAATAATGTACACTCTGAGGGAGGGGGCATGCGAGCCAACCCTTTCACCCACTCCTGCCTGAGAGTTGAGTACCTGTCTCAGCTCTATTAAGACCGATGCTATGGGGGGTGCCAACTATATATAGAGAGACTCACTCTCTCTGCGGCTTATTGACTGCACTAAAACATCAGTTTATGAAACTGTATAAACGTCAATAGCTTGACATGATTATGAACTGGCACGTCATCAGTCCAACAAGTCCTTATTGGTTACACTGGGTATTATGTTATATTAGAGGTTGGATTCTCCCACTGAGAGAGTAAAGGAGGTTAAATCTCATTAACATTAAATTTGATTTAGGCAAGAGAATTAATCGATTAATCATATTTGGTCCTCAGCCATCTCATGATGAACATTGTAGAAGTGTCCCAGTGGTGGTGATATAAGAGGGCCTTATCCTTTTATTATCCTTGAATGTTTTGGGAACTCTGAATAGGGTTGTGCAACACTAGGATCTTAATAAGTATTTTCCTGGGATTCAGGCGAAAAACATCTTTGCCATTCTGCCTTAGATTGATCGGTTTCACAATTGAAGTTTTAGCAGTAATACAACTCTAAACACATCTGTCACTCCATGTCAGTAAAACGTCTATCATAATCCCTTTCAAAAGTGCTGAACTTTCAAAATGACTGCACATTGATCATTCATTGTGAATTCACATTTTAATGATCTTAATGTTATTTTTCCTCAAGTCTTGGTACTTGTAAGATATTTAACCAATAATGTATGTTACAATCATTTCAACATTAATAGGCATAGCATTGTTTTTTTCCTACATACATGTAGGATGAAACAATGCTATGTCTATAAACGTGGCGATCAATGTAATTTGAATGCTTTTTTTTAATCAACTGCCTCCCCGGGTCATACTGCTGTGCTCTGTACGTCAATGTTATGGACATTCTTTTTTACCTGTACATTGTTTGGTTAAGAAATTTTAGATGAAGTGACATTGCATTACTGTACACAAATGAACTTAATAGTGTTTTGTTACTTGCCATTGGCAATATTTATGGATTAGCAGTTGGCTTCTCTGATGGCTGCCCATTTTCTCCCATTAGCTGTCCACCTTGTTTTCCTTTTTTATAATGATGGCGACTTGCCTTGGGTCAAACCTATCATTTATATTTATATTGGTTTTGGCTTCGTCCTGGTTCACCTGATCTAAAGTCAGCTGGTATTAAACAGAACCTGTGGCAACCAGGAAATGTTTGCTTTCACCAGAGCAAGAAAATGTGGTTCACATGCTGCTACAGAGAGCTGGTTAGCACTCCCTGCAAATATTCCTGGTGAATTTGATAAGCCAAGACTCCAATACAGTCACACTGCCAGCCTTTACAGTCAGCAATCATGAATACCCTTTGCTCATGACAATGCTCATGCAAATTGCTATGTATTGGCATTTGTTGCATTTGGACTCTGAGCAACGTTGCCATTTGAGAAAGGAGAATAGGAGACCATGTTAGGAGACAGGCATGTGAAACAAAGAATGGAGATCTTTCCACACAGACTTTGGCTAGAAAAAGATAGAAAAAAACTAAGAGAGAGAGAGAGAGAGAGAGAGAGAGAGAGAGAGAGAGAAAGAGAGAGAGAGAGAGAAAGAGAGAGAGAGAGAATAAGAGACAGGAACATAGAGACAGGAACATAGGGACAGCAATGATGGGGAAAAAAGGAAAAAGGAGAGCACCAAAGGACAAAAAAAATGGCTGAGAACTGAGAGGGCTTCTAAAGAACACCAGTAAATGAACAAGGACAGTGGGCTCGGATAGAGGTAATGTGCAGCACAGCTAAGCAGGGTTACTCATCTGCTAATTAGAGTGTGGGTATCTGACAGGAACAGGGTGTAGAGAACCTTAGCTAAACCTTTCAAGGCAGCATAGTAATTTATTACATGATGTTGGTCTTACTGCTGTCATACTGTACGATTGCAGTTATGGCCGGTGCTGTATAAGTGCTTAAGGATTGATACATTCTTAGGGAGTAGACTATGACTATAGGCTACAACCATGCATCAAAAGATTCAGAACACGTCAGGATGAAACTCCTTGTGTCCCTGAGGTTGAGCTAAGTGAGAAGGGTAATTAACTGGAAGCTGACTGACTACAGTACCTTGATGGTCTGTGTAGTGTAGGATATATAAACAGTAAGGTGGGGAGGGGGAGGAGTGGTGGTAAGTGAAGAGGTAATCAGGAACCTGGCTGACATCAGCATCTTCACATCATATAGCGTGACATCCTGTGGAGTGTAAAAAATAAAGACAGTGTGGAGGTAAACAAGAAGGCTCATTAGGACGCTACCTGCTTCACATTATGCACTGTAACATCCTGTGTAATATATGAAATGCCGAACATTTGTATTTAGGTATAATGCAGACTTCAAACCAGCTGCCTAAAATGCAACCATTAAAGATGCACAAGGTTCAACATAAACTTGTATCCAGGACCCTGCTTGATTATAAGGTCTATGACTGATTGCACCACAACCACTGATCCTACCCACATGCCCCGCCCCCTGCTGGGATGAGGACAGTTTATGAGACTATAAAGTGTATTAAGTGTCCTGACAGCGTTGGTGGTGCTCATCTGTGTACATGTGTCACAGTCTGTACATCATCATACTACATTAACTCAAGCTGTTGGAGCTATTTGGGTTCAAATATAGCTTCAACGATCGGTCACACATTCCCCTACTAGACAAGTGCACACTGTTATACACATATATAAGATAAGGATACTAACACAAAGTGCAATTGCGCTTGAATAAAATTGCAATGCTCTACAGGACTGTTTACAACCTTTTTTCCAGCTATAACCCTTTTCCCTGTTAATGTATCAATAGTGCATGGTTGTGAATGTGTGTTATCCAGGTATGTACATACCTGATGTGGGGATGTTTGGGTGTGTTGTGGTACTGTGGTCACTGCTCGTAATTTTTGTACTGCAAGATTAGATACAAACTAACCACATACCACTTAGTCCTTTAAGAACTGAACTATTATTCCTTTGACAACATGATGCACCAATGCAGTGCCATTGAGTGCCTGACCAGGACTACATTGATACCATGCCAACCAATTCAGTATGTAGGGTGAGTGCCTAGACACCTGTGATTAAATTAATGGGCTATATTCGTATACATGATGACAAGAAAGAGTTAATGTTTTTATGGTCACATTCCTCCCCCCCCCCTCCCTTACTCCCGGGGCAGTTCATTTATTATTCATGGGGAGATGAATAAGGAAAAGAGGTTAATAGTTGGGTCAGCCATATTGGGTTAGACGAGACCAGATTATTCAGGACATTATTGCTATCATGGGATTGGGATGCAAATACAGGTTGGTCCTGGATGTTTCAGAGAAGTAGAAGGAACGTTTAGCAGTACGCAGTTGTATTTACCTTAATGCTAAGGAATATGTTTCAAGATGAATGCCTGTTAATTCTCTGACCATTGCTTAAACCAATAGCTGTAACTAATTATTTTAAGTCAGATTTACACCTTCAAAAAGCTATTTATCTTATAAGCAGCCTTTTTCACAAAAGTGGCTTCTGTGGTTTCATCAGCGTGCCATTTTTAATCCTGCATTTAATCAATGATTCAGCTTTCTTCAGGAATTTTCTCAGGATATCCCTTAGCTTACTGCAGCCCCAGGGTCTCTAATTACAGAGCTAATAACAAACCCTTTACTAATGATTCTATGGACAAATCAATATCTTTTTAACAACCTTAAAGGGGATATAGTCCCTCAAAGCATTAATCAGTATAAACCTTGACAGCACTCCCTTGAAGCATTGTGACAGTAAACAGCCACTAAAGCACTGTCCTGCCTCTAAACGATGAATGAAGACTGCCCTAAACATTGTGATTATCTGATAGGCACACTGAAGCTAATGGGAATCTGAAAGTAAAATGTTATGATGAAAAGGTTCTGCTAGAGCCTACTCATTGCCTGGAGATTTCTTTCTACTCTGCAATTACCCGCCAGCCATCTTGTTTTAGTGGAGATAGAGCATTGTCATATCAATGTTGGCCACCTTCAGCATTTCAAAATTTGCAGTTGAACACGCTTTCTAAGCATGTCCATGGCTTCCCATTTTTTATAACTTTGGCTTTCTGCCCTTCTCTTAGCTGATGTTTTACTACTGCCACAGACTTGCATGTTTCTTGAGTTTGAGTTAGTGGTTTCTATGACTACATATTTGTATATGGATGTGCTCATGTTACAATTCCATGTCTGAAAACCCTGTGCAATCTGCTCAGGTGATATGATGAATTTTTATACAAGTACATTTTTGTTTTAAGATGTGAACTGCCAGGGTTGTGTAGAGATATTTTTGATTTACCAGGAGAAATGGTGTTGTCTGGGAATGGAACACTGCAAGTGATATTATAGAGTTGTTTCTTTTGTTGAGGACATTATCTGACAATGGCTAATGTCTCCTAATATCACTCACATCATAAATCAGCATTAATAACAGCCTGTTTTATATCTAAAGCGGGCAATGCAGATTTTAGTGGTTGATAGCTAATATGGTACCTGCTCATATATTGCAATGATATAAGGTAACTGCTATATTCGAGATGAAAAGTTTAGATGACTTTAATAAGGCCAGGAAAAAAAGCTGTTCAAAGTGCCCCTCTCTCCCCTACCTGCTTCTCGCCCCAAACTTTTCCTGGTCCCCGGTCACTGCTTAATTCTCTCTGGCCGTTCTGCACCCATATGACCTTTAAGGACCTAACAGGATCCAGAAATGTCTAAACAAGACCTTGAAGGACCCAGCTCTGGTCAGTGTGCCTCATCTAGGCACCTCATCCTCCATAATGGATGTCAACAAGATAAAAGCCTGGTCACACTGCTTCTTCAACTAGATACAGGTTCGGATCTTTGAGTCAACATTTGTTGGTGGCTTATATTACTTGTAGGGATTCAGAAAAGAAATACAGGAGGAACGCTTCTGACATCTTACTCTAGCCTTCTTGCGTTTAAAAAAGTCTTACTCAGGTGCATGTCTGAATCATGTCTGGGCATTTTAGCACAACTCCCTCCACATAACCCAAGTCACTACCCAACTATGTTTTTGAAGTTTATATCTGCAAGCAGGGGAGTCAGTGAATGGCAGCTTTCTCCCACTAAGAGGCTTCGAGCTGGTGAAAACCTATCCTGATAAAGAGCCATATTGAACCCCTTAAAGTTATTTATTTTGAGTTGCAACAATATGCTTCAGCAATGGTATATACATTGCAATGGGTCAAGCACTAAGGTGCAGCATCTTGGCACGAGATTCTTTTAGAAAAATGCCCTAAATGGGTTTGGCAACTGAATTACTGAATTACTGAGAAAAAGATTCACAGTTGGAACTCAGTAAGCTCACAAATTCAATGTCTAAAACTGCTGAGAAACATTTTGTTCCTGATTGCTCGCTTTGTGTTCCCCCCTTGCTTCACTGCTTCTAAGAATATTGCAAATAAAAAAAGTCAGATTGCACTTTTCAATTTTTTCCACTTTGCTCAGCTCATTTTGTCCACTGTGCCATCTAGCCAATGTGTCTTCTATTCTGAAATTACTTTGACAGTTTGGATTAACGGATCTTTTTGAATTTCATCATTTAGAAAATTGCCCCATGTCCCATCAATGAGGTCGAAGAAAGAAATTAATCATAAAATACTGATGGCCATCTTGGGCATACTGAAGGGCCATTCTGACTCAGCTGTCCTATTTTCTGCTTATCCAATTCAGACGATGAGACTGTCAAAATCAACTTATTTTATTGGAAAATGTTTGAGTTTACCATCCTTATATCTTATTATTTTTTAATTTACAAGATATTGATGACTAACAGAGAAATGTAGAAGTGGTGAGAGAATTAAAGAAACTTTACCTTCAGGCAGGGCTCTGTTATGTATCATGCCGTATAACTGAGCCGGGAAATTGAAATTACTCCTCAGAATTGTAGATTGGCACCTAATAACAGTGGGGAACACTCCCACTTGAGAGGGACTGCTGTAGAAACCTAATCAAACATGAAATCAGCCCCAATACAACGTTAGACAGCTGTGTCAGGGGTAAGAAGAGACATAGTGTGTACAAAAAGGGTACTGCCTCAAGCTACAAGTTAACAGCAGACAAAATCTTAAAAATTAAGTTTCCTTCAAAACTGAACAGTTCCCTATCATTCAGTTTTTGGGATTTGCCACCCTGAAATGTTTCCTTTAATTTCTGTATTTACTGGCCAAATATAGAAGTAACCACTGCAGAGCAGAAACTTACATAGTGTAACTTTTGTATCAGGTCGCCAGTGATTCTCAGAAAGAACAGCCTTGCCTTATTACGTATGCACATTAAGTCTCTGCTTCCATACAGGGTGTTTACTGTTATACAGCACTAATAGGCCGTAGAATTGAGCTTTGTGATGTGCTTAGTCCCAAGTGACGCTGGGATGGGCATTACATAGTGCTGTCGTAAAGTCTTAACCAAGCATGAAGCTGCACCGGTGTTGTCATAATGGCTAATAAAGTCTAAACATTGACTCACAAAGGGGCAATTTAGGGGAAAGTAAAAATTATCTAAGAAGGCATCTTCAGAGCCAACAAGGAGGGACATTGCGTGGCGGGCAAGATGAGGGGTGGAAAATTCTAGGACATTGAATATGATAAATTCCGAATTTCTGCCATATGAATACCAACACAGAGATTTACGAGTTCCTAAACAACAGCCCCATAGCCCCATAGCTGACATCATCAATACCATACTACTTCTGAGATAACAAAGGTAATTTTTATAAAAAAGAAAGTTCCTGCTGGTAGTGTGCTTTTGTCTTACTTTCAGTCTTCTTTTGTGAGTCTCTTTTAGTACTACTTCTGTCCTGGACTGTTCGCAGGGGGACTTTGGTCATCATCCCTTACTCCTGCACTGAAACCAGACTGAGGTTACTCTATGTATGTTTGTCGAGTCTTAAGTGTCTATTTAAAATCTCACATTGCAGAGTCATTTATGGGACCACAGGAATCCTCTCTGCCACCCACTCAGCCTGTTCAGCTACATGAGGCCCTCTTATTTGCCGTTATGTCCCCGTTTAGCAATCCTATTGTAGAAGCATTCCAAATGGCCGATAAAACTAAAGCGGAATACCCTCATGAATAGCAAACAAAATTATTAATGCCACTAAGAGTTGTGAATATAAATTAAGGGGCCTCTAGATTCGGTGAAAGCATGCATTGAGTATTTATGTAAAAGTTAAAGTACCCTTAGGCATAATACAACTTAAGTGAGGTACTCTTAAGAAATAGTCAAGTACCCGTCAGGGCTATAAAACATGACAAGAGGGCCTGTAAAACTGAGTCAAAATGGCAAAGTGTCCTTATGCAGAGGAATGCTAATGCCTTTGACTCAGGTTATGAATAGAAATGAGCCATTTTAAATTTTTTCATTGACCCTGCTCAGAGAATATAAAGCAGGACTTAGAAACATGATCCATTTAGCCATGCTTATGGGGTTCTTCTGCACTCTTGCAGTTTTAATTTATTTACTTTTTATTAATATGCACAAGTTTCATCAGGTTCCATGGGGGTTCTTATGGTCTACCTTCTAACCTGGAGAACTGTTGTCACTTTTACTCAGCACTGGTGAGTAACCATAGGCTAGACTACAAGTTATTGATAGTTATTGATAGCCTTCTGCTTTTAACCACTCCCTGGACTAGCTAGGGAAAATATAATCGGTGTGGATGAGAAATCACTGGTGCAGAGAAAGAAGTGCTAAGTGACAGAGAGCTGAAACTTGATCCGGAAATGGCCATTAGCCCTTTCATCCTTTTCTTTTGCAACCATTCATCTTTGGCAAACTTTCGATCTGATCAAAGGCAGTCTTTAAATGCATGGTCTTTAGTAAGTATGTATTAGCTGCTTCTTGTACACAAAGCAAAAAACACAGGGGGATAGGATGAATTGTCAAAATTATTTGGAAGGCACAAGAAAATTTGTAGATTTCAGAACTTGCTTTTTGGATTTAGCCTGAGTGGAGATCTTTCCTGTCCGCTAACCTTCAGAGTGTGTAACTACTGCCAGATGTGACAAGAATCTTTAGATAAGGCTGGCAGTATTCAAAAGGAGCTGCTACTCGAGGAAACCGACTGGCAAAGAGCTTGGTCATTTTGTATGGTGTGCACACCTCACAGTATTGTTTTACATTCTTACCACTGAATGAAGAGGTTGGTGCAGATATATTATTATATGTACGAGCCAAACACACAAAAACAGTGATCTGTAGAACTGCTTTTGTCATGCGAATGAAACAGGCTGGGGTAGAGATACTTCAGAAATAAAAAGCACATTGAGATGACAATGACCTTGTGGTGGAGGATAAAAACTGCTTCCGGTCAGTGACATCTCCTCTCACCAGGGGGCTCTGGTGGTCATCTCCATTTCCTGTAAGCATGACGTCAATGAGACCAGACTGAGGCTCCGCTAGGTGTCTGTTTGCCTCAGAGCGAGGGTCCTCCATTCCAGGTCTCACAATGCAGTGTCATTTATGGGACGTGAACACAGGAATGCTCTTTCTCAGCCACTCAGTCACAATTAGAGTCCCTTCTCCTCCCCCAACGACCTTTTTGCTGGCTGGGGAAGACTTGAATACAGATCAGAAAGGTCACTAGTAGACATTAAACTAAAGTGAAATAATCAGAAGAATACTACATTAGCACTTATGGGCATTACATTGGTGCATGATGATGATGAATAAACATAAAACCCTTCAGAAATGAGGCCATCCATGAGGGTTTGAAAAAGCATGAGGTGAAGCTGCATCATAAAGGGAAATAAGTCATAGAGGTTAAATGGTGAAGATGGTGAAGTAGTGGTGATTGGGAGGAGGATGTTTCAAAGAGTTACAACTGCAGTCTGTCGACAACTATGATAGCTGTGATGGTCATTGTGTGTGAACAAAATGCTGTCAATAGGTTATCAACATGCCTCATCAAGCAGCTCAAGTAGGACAGAACTCTAATGGGTCTAGTTATCTAAACTTTCAAAGTTAAAATCAACATAAACTCTTGAAGGCTTAGTGCTATTGTAAATACTCAGGGGTGGGGGCATTGTACTAATTTAAATGTGCCTAGCCCAGAGGGGGCTGTTAGCATTTACATCATGTGACCATGCGTTCCTGTCAGTGTCAGCAGACATGTTACGCTGCCCAACTGTAACAGATATTAGCAATGGTGTTTTTTTGTTAGCTCTTTGGGTTTTTCCCCAGGGCTGCATATATGCATTTTGATGAGCATGCATGATCTTAAGAATATTGAATTCTTTGTAAACCAATTCAAAAATGATTGTCAGCCATCTTGCGGGTGCTGACTTAAAGTTCACTTTTCCTACTTAGTGATGAGTCCAAGGTTATTGGGGTTTCTTACTAGGGCTGATATATGCATCTTGACAACAAAAGGAGCATAATGCATTAGAATTTTCTTTCCTAATCTCTTCAATTACCAATGGCAGGTATTGTGTCTACACTTTACATTCATGCATTGTGTGAGTCCTTACTTTACATTCAAGCAAGAACCTCTGACAAGAAACGATTTCTATGAAACATGCTGGCTGAATCCTCTGATGGGAATTCGGCCATGTTGTCACGAGGCACAAAGCTGGTAGACTGATTAAACCCATACAGACCCACATCAGCCATTTACTCCTCTCTGTCAGCTCTGATCCTAGCAGCCCAAAATAATCCACTCCCTCCTCTATAGAGGCATTTAGAAGCCTTGACAGGCGCTCTACCCTTACAATGTTATTCAATCAGCTGCTCTCTTTGCCTCCAACTCCTCATGCTGCGCTGCTCAGACGAGGCAACATCTCCTCATAAAAGCACCTGTCTTTCAATGAGTACAGAAGGGTCTTGCTGTTTTTGAATTCTACTGACACTGATCTATATAGTAGAAGAGCAGATGTCAAATATACTGCATTTGGAGGAGTGGGTTATGTAACTCAGAGGTATATTGGCTATATAATGGCTCCGCATTTATATGCGTATATACTCGTTACTCCCACCCTCTTACCTGTTATCCGGTGGTAGTTCCCCAAGCCGCCACTGGTGGGGCATGGGTAGACTGTCGCTGTGTGGCGGCTTTTGAATCCTCAGTCAGTTTAAAAATTTTATGTGTTATTTGTAATAAATAGGGCAGGTGAAGCCAGCCAGCATTATGCGCCAAGTATTTCTGTGTCGTCTCATCCTTGTCATTTATTATTATGTAACTCAGAGGTATATAACTTCAAATAGCCACTATTTGAGGTTAGATAAGTGGCAACATTACAGTTGTATGGGACTCTAGCCGCCATCAATGGATGGTATTCATACTCAGTGACATTCAGCCTGCCTTAAGGTGATGTGACCAGCTTCTCATTCACTACATGGAGGTATATGGTGCAGCATGGTGTATTTTACGACACCCACCCGTTATTTATGTCTCATTTCCTGTAGCAACAATGAATACTGGATTCTCTAGAAAGGGCTCCTGGGACTGGGTGCTTAAAGGGTTGGGTTATGTGGGCTATGGCACATCCATGATTTGGCACATAATGGTACACAAATCAGTAGGATGGGTAGATATGTAGATACTTGGTAAAGATGAACTGAATGCCCTACGCATGTATTATTAAATAACCTTAGAAAAAATCATCTGGAGCCATTGTCAGTTTAAAAAAGAAATGGGAAAAGATCCTAAGATGTTATACAATATTATACAGTACAGGTCATTTGAAATAAAAAAACTGATGCTATGTGTTAGCTAAGCAAACCATACATTCAAAGAATTGCAAAGTTTCATATATGTAACACATATGGTTGATCGGTTGATCCCCTTCAGAGTATATAACGTTGTGTCTGTGAGTTATGGCTGGTGAGGGAGGCGTTAAGCTGTGGTACCCAGAATGGCCCTGATTTCAATAAGCCATTACAACCACATACATATTTCACACACAGGCTCACCATAGATCCTTGGTTCAACCACAGCTGACTAGTCCTGCAGGATAAAAGTATGAACAATAACTTCAGAGGCACTACCTTTGTCATCACATTGCATGACAGCAATAAACTGTTGCTCTTCGATAGACAAGGATGGTCCTTCAGAACATGTCACACACACTCAGAAATTGAATCTCCACTATGAATGCTACAGAACATGTGTTGTATAATAAATGTTCCAAGTATTGTCATAGCTTTGTGAGATTGTAATAGTCCAGCATCATGTTGGGCCTTCAATTTACACCTCACTCCTAGCCTACCCTACTGCGACCCTTACTTTACATCAATGTTATTGTCTAGCTCCCAGCTTTCTTCCTGTATATATTGGACAGTTTTTGTACTAATTTAGGCATGCTATCATAGTGGCAATTCTTAGTGGTAATTCTGCGCACATATGACCTTAAAGCAGCTAACATGAACCGGAAATGTCTCAACACTGCTGGGGCCCAGGTCTGGTCACTGCGCCTCATCCTGGCACCTCATCCTCAATTATGGATGTTAAGCAGGAGGACAGCCTGCACTGCTTGACCCCTTCAGTTGCCTGCAGATAAAAACCTGATCACACTGCTTCTTCAACTAGATACAGGTTTGGATCTTTGAGTCAACATTTGTTGGTGGCTTATATTACTTGTAAGGATTCAGAAAAGAAATACAGGAGAAACGCTTCTGACATCTTACTCTACCCTTCTTACTTTCTAAAAAGTCTTACTCAGGTGCATTTCTGGATCATATCTGGGCATTTTAGCACAACTCCCTCCACATAACCCAAGTCACTACCCAACTATGTTTTTGAAGTGTATTTGAATTCCCCGTGGCACATATAAGAATGCCCCATGTAGCCTCTAACCCTCACACACAACAAGCTGCAGACATGTGATCTGACTGACGACCCTGCAGTCAGGATATCTGTGCAGACCAGGAGAACATGATGCCTGCTTCCTGCTGACTGACTTCATTGTTCTACATTCCTGCTGAGTTTATATCTGCAAGCAGGGGAGTCAGTGAATGGCAGCTTTCTCCCACTAAGAGGCTTCGAGCGGGTGAAAACCTATCCTGATAAAGAGCCATATTGAACCCCTTAAAGTTATTTATTTTGAGTTGCAACAATATGCTTCAGCAATGGTATATACATTGCAATGGGTCAAGCACTAAGGTGCAGCATCTTGCAAGAATGCTTTTGCCCAGATTATTTTAGAAAAATGCCCTAAATGGGTTTGGCAACTGAATTACTGAGAAAAAGATTCACAGTTGGAACTCAGTAAGCTCACAAATTCAATGTCTAAAAAAACTGCTGAGAAACATTTTGTTCCTGATTGCTCGCTTTGTGTTTCCCCCTTGCTTCACTGTTTCTAAGAATATTGCAAATTAAAAAAGTCAGATTGCACTTTTCAACTTTTTTCACTTTGCTCAGCTCATTTTGTCCACTGTGCCATCTAGCCAATGTGTCTTCTATTCTGAAATTACTTTGACAGTTTGTGTTAACTGATCTTTTTGAATTTCATCATTTAGAAAATTGCCCCATGTCCCATCAATGAGGTCGAAGAAAGAAATTGATCATAAAATACTGATGGCCCTACTGAAAGGCCATTCTGACTCAGCGGTCCTATTTTCTGCTTATCCAATTCAGACAATGAGACTGTCAAAATCAACTAATTTTATTGGAAAATGTTTGAGTTTACCATTCTTATATCTTATTATTTTTTAATTTACAAGATATTGATGACTAACAG
Organism: Harmothoe impar; assembly: GCA_947462335.1. Taxonomy (NCBI): domain Eukaryota; kingdom Metazoa; phylum Annelida; class Polychaeta; order Phyllodocida; family Polynoidae; genus Harmothoe; species Harmothoe impar. The sequence goes on from OX381712.1 coordinate 77,216,076, forward strand.
AGAAATGTAGAAGTGGTGAGAGAATTAAAGAAACTTTACCTTCAGGCAAGGCTCTGTTATGTATCGTGCCGTATAACTGAGCCGTGAAATTGAAATTACTCCTCAGAATTGTAGATTGGCACCTAATAACAGTGGGGAACACTCCCACTTGAGAGGGACTGCTGTATAAACCTAATCAACCATGAAATCAGCCCCAATACAACGTTAGACAGGTGTGTCAAGGGTAAGAAGAGACATAATGTGTACAAAAAGGGGTTACTGCCTCAAGCTACCGGTTAACAGCAGACAAAATCTTAAAAATTAAGTTTCCTTCAAAACTGAACAGTCCCCTTTCATTCAGTATTTGGGATTTGCCACCCTCAAATGTTCCCTTCAATTTCTGTATTTACTGGCCAAATATAGAAGCAACCACTGCAGAGCAGAAACTTACATTGTGTAACTTTTGTGTCAGGTCGCCAGTGATTCTCACAAAGAACAGCCTTGCCTTATGACGTATGCACATTAAGTCTGTGCTTCCATACAGGGTGTTTACTGTTATACAGCACTAATAGGCTGTAAAATTGAGCTTTGTGATGTGCTTAGTCCCAAGTGATGCTGGGATGGGCATTACATAGTGCTGTCGTAAAGTCTTAACCAAGCATGAAGCTAGACGGGTATTGTCATAATGGCTAATAAAGTCTCAACGTTGACTCACAAAGGGGCAATTTAGGGCAAGGTAAAAATTATCTAAGATGGCATCTTCAGAGCCAACAAGGAGAGACATTGGGTGGCGGGCAAGATGAGGGGTGGAAAATTCAGGGATATTGAATATGGTAAATTCCAAAATTCTGCCATATGAATACCAACACAGAGATTTAAGAGTTCCTGAACAAAAGCCCCATAGCCCCATAGCTGACATCATCAATACCACTACTGAAATACCGATAATAATCAAAATAAGAAAAAGTTCCTGCTGGTAGTGTGCTTTTGTCTTACTTTTAGTCTTCTTTTGTGAGTACTACTTCTATCATGGACTGTTGGCAGGGGCACTTTGGTCATCATACCTTATTCCTGCACTAAGACCAGACTGAGGTTACTCTATGTATGTGTGTCAAGTCTTAAGTGTCTATTTAAGATCTCACAATACAGAGTCACTTATGGGACGACAGGAATCCTCTCTGCAACCCACTCAGCCTGTTCAGCTACATGAGGCCCTCCCATTTGCCTTTATATCCGCCTTTACTGGACATGAATAGCTATCCTATTGTAGAAGCATTCCAAATGGCCGATAAAACTAAAGCGGAATACCCTCATGAATAGCAAACAAAAGAGTTGTAAAAATAATTTAAGGGGCCTCTAGATTCGGTGAAAGCATGCATTGAGTGTTTATGTAAAAGCTAAAGTAGGCATAATACAACTTAAGTGAGGTAGTCTTAAGAAATAGTAAAGTGCCCGTCAGGGCTATGAAACACAACAAGAGGGCCTGTAAAATTGAGTCAAAATGGCAAAGTGAGAATAGAATGCAGGACTTGGAAACATGATCCATTTAGCAATGCTTATGGGGTCCTTCTGCACTCTTGCAGTTTTAATTTGTTTTGTTTTTATTAATATGCACAAGTTTCATCAGGTTTCATGGGGGTTCTTATGGTCTACCTTCTAACCTGGAGAACTGTTGTCACTTTTATTCAGCACTGGTGAGTTACCATAGGCTAGACTACTAGTTATTGAAAGCCTTCTGTTTTAACCACTCCCTGGACTAGCTAGGGAGAATTTTACCGGTGTAGATAAGATATAACTGGTGAAGAGAAAGAACTGCTAAGTGACAAAGAGCTGAAACTTGATCCGGAAATGGCCATAAGCCCTTTCATCCTTTTCTTTTGCAAATGTTCATCTTTGGCCAATTTTCAAATTGATCAAATTCCCAAACGGCAGTCTATAAATGCATGGTCTGTAGTAAGTATGTACTAGCTACTTCTGGTACACAAAGCAAAAACACAGGGGGATAGGATGAATTGTCAAAATTATTTGGAAGGCACAAGAAAATTTGTAGATTTCAGAACTTGCTTTTTGTATTTAACCTGAGTGGAGATCTTTCCTGTCTGCCAACCTTCAGAGTGTGTAACTTCTGCCGGATGTGACAAGAATTTTTAGATAAGGCTGGCAGTATTCAAATAGGAGCTGCTTCTCGAGGAAACTGACTGGTGAAGAGCTTGGTCATTTTGTATGGTGTGCACACCTCACAGTATTGTTTTACATTCTGAATGAACAGGTTGGTACAGATATAATATGATATGTACAAGCCAAACACACAAAGACAGTGATCTGTAGAACAGCTTTTGTCATGTGAATGAAACAGGCTGGGGTAGAGATACTACAGAAATAAAAAGCACATTGAGATGAGAATAACCTTGTGGTGGAGGATAACAAATCCTTTCGGTAAGTGACAGCTCCTCTCACCAGGGGGCTCTGTTAGTCATCTCCATTTCCTGTAAGCGTGACGTCACTGAGACCAGACTGAGGCTCCACTAGGTGTCTGTTTGCCTCAGAGCGAGGGTCCTCCATTCCAAGTCTCACAATGCAGAGTCATTTATGGGACGTGAACACAGGAATCCTCTTTCTCACCCACTCAGCCACAATTAGAGTCCCTTCTCCTCCCCCAACTACCTCTTTGCTGGCTGGGGAAAACTTGAATACAGATCAGACAGGTCACTGGTAGACATAACACTAAAGTGAAATAATCAGAATAATACTACATTAGCACTTATGGGCATTACATTGGTGCATGATGATGATGAATAAACATAAAACCCTTCAGAAATGAGGCCATCCATAAGGGTTTGAAAAAGCATGTGAAGCTGCATTATAAAGAGAAATAAGTCTTAGAGGTGAAATGGTGAAGATGGTGAAGTAGTGGTGATTGGGAGGAGGATGTTTTAAAAAGTCACAACTGCAGTCTGTAGACAACTGTGATAGCTGTGATGGTCATTGTGTGTGTACAAAATGGTGTCAATAGGTTATCAACATGCCTCATCAAGCAGCTAAAGTAGGACAGAACTCTAAAAATTAACACTTGAAGGCTTACTGCTATTGTACATACTCAGGGGTGGGGGCACTGTACTAATTTAAATGTGCCCAGCCCAGAAGGGGCTGTTAGCATTTACATCATGTGACGGTGAGTTCCTGTCAGTGTTAGCACACATGTTATGTTACCCAAATGTAACAGATATTAGCAATGGTGTATCTTTGTTAGCTCTTTGGGGTTTTCCCCAGGGCAGCATATATGCATTTTGATGAGCATGCATGATCTTAAGAATATTGAATTCTTTGCGAACCAATTCAAAAATGATTGTCAGCCATCTTGCGGGTGCTGACTTTAAGTTCAGTTTCCCTACTTAGTGATGAGTACAAGGTGATTGGGGTTTCTTACTCGGGCTGATATATGCATCTTGACAACAAAAGGAGCATAATGCATTAGAATTTTCTTTCCTAATCTCGTTTTAATTACCAAAGGCAGGTATTGTGTCTTTACTTTACATTCATGCATTGTGTGAGTCCTTACTTTACATTCAAGTGAGAAACTCTGACAACAAATGATTTCTTTGAAACACGCAGGCTGAATCATCTGATGGGAATTCCGCCATGTTGTCACATGGCACAAAGCTGGCAGACTGATTAAACCCATACAGACCCACATCAGCCATTTACTCCTGTCTGTCGGCTCTGATCCTAGCAGCCCAAAATAATCCACTCCCTGCTCAATAGAGGCATAGAGAAGCGTAGACAGGCACTCATCCCTTACAATGTTATTCAATCAGCTGCTCTCTTTGCCTCCAACTCCTCATGCCGCACTGCTCAGACAAGGCAACATCTCCTCATTAAAGCACCTGTCTCTCAATGGGTACAGGAGGGTCTCGCTGTTGTTGAATTCTACTGACACTGCTCTATATAGTAGAAGAGCAGATGTCAAATATACTGCATTTGGGGGAGTGGGTTGTGTTGCAGCGAAAAATTGATGTCTATAATAATTTCTGCCTCCTCGTGGATGCCAGTAATGGCATTGGTGAGGAGTTCATAGTTTACTTGTTAAGTTCTGTTTAGAGCAAGTAAACTTCCATCCTAGCATGTAATAGCTTATTGAACATTGTCAGCTATCCATTTTACAAGCTGAACAAATTGTAAGGGCCCCAACATACTTCGAACTACACCCTACTTTGTAGGCTTGCATCGACCCAGCTTCTAGTCTCTTTATATTTAACCTAAGGAATAGGAAATGATTTTAGTGATGTTCGGAATTGAGACAGCCTGTCGGCACCCGGCCACTGACATTACCCACCTCCATCAAGGACCACCCAACCTTGACAAACAATGTCAAGGCAGAAGAAGACCAAGGTCATGAAACTGATGATGGATATGATAAATTTTGCACACATTCTAAAGTACTGTACGGCTTCTAGGCTCATGACACAAATACCCCAATCCTTTGCTGATTGAGCCAACTTTTACCAAGCTGTTTCCAAAATGTTCCTTTCCTGAGTGTGAAACCTTTGCTGAAGCATACACAACTCTTTTTTGGGTTTGTCAGCAGTAAAAGTATAACTCAGCAGTAGTGTTAGAGGGTTTTATCATATTTACATCGTTGCAAATTTCTTGAATTCTAAACAGGGGTCCTGGAAAACGTAAGAAAATTCAAAATCTGCCATTCCGTTGTTGATTGATTGATTTCAGAATTGAAGTGTCAGCCTCAATGCAACTCTGATCAAATCTGTCACTCCATGTCAGTAAAATGTCTATCACAATCCCTTTCAAATCTGTTGAACTTTAAAAATGACCGCACATTGATCAGTCATTGTGAAATCACATTTTCATGGTTTAAATCCAATTCGTTCTCAAGCCTTGGTTCTTGGTGAAATATCAAGCCAGTTTGACAATAATATTTGATCTCACTACACCTCAAGCATCAACGCTACCAGCACGTCCCACCCCTGGCTAGGATAAGGACAGTTTATTGGACAATAATGTGTATTAAGTGTCCTGACAGTGTTGGTGGTGCTCATCTCTGTACATATACAATGGTCTTTGCATCATCATACTACATCAAACAGGACTTATTCCAAGAAAAAGTGAAAAAGGATTATCCTCACTGTTATGTAAATGGCCAATATCTGGTCATGGTCTGTTTTTTTCCCTTAGGGCATACTTCAAAGCTATGTATAATGGGTGATGCTCTTTCACCACTTAGGACATGGAATTTTGGACATTGTATTACTTACATATACCTGTATTATTGATATGTTGTTATCTGTAACTCATCCTCATCTCATCCCTCATCAAATGACAACAAAGACTTATTATTTCTTGGGTTTTTATTGTCAAAATGTGATATAAAGAGACGCCATTACACAATTAGTTAGTTAGTAAAATATAATCATAAGAAGGCCTGGACAGCATAACGGCATTGCTGAGTCCAGAGGCAGATAATGTATTTACATAATAACTGTATACCTTAATAAAAACATTTAAAAAAAAATCAACTCAAGCTGCAGGAGTTAATTGGGTTCAGATTTAGCTGCAAGGGGCTCACACACCTGTCTATAATACATGATAAGGGAACTGCTTGATGACCACACACACACCAACCCAATTCACCTTAACAGTTTAATGATGGGATAATTCATCACACACAACACCAAGCCATAATACACCTATGCACTGTCATTAAATAACTCACCAGGGCTACATTGGTGCATCATCCCTATCAATTCAGAATGAATGATATTTGAATGCAACACCGATGATATCATGACAACAACACAGTTAATGGTCCATTTGCTCCCTCAGTCTTGGGGCAGTTCATTTTTGATTCACAGGGAGATTTTAAAAAAGGAATCAAGGTAAATAGTTTGGTCACCAAAACTTGATTAGATATTTCACCATTAAGGATAGCATAGAGCTTCAATGTACCATTTGTCTTCAGGATGCATAAATCTAACCTTTGTGATATTTTCTACAGTGCTGCAAGTAAAGCCTAAGCTTGGACATAAAGTTGTATTTAGGACCCTGCTTAATTGTCAGCACTATGATCTCATTACGTCACAACCACTGATCCTACCCACACACCCCACCCCCTGCTATGATGAGGACAGTTTATGAGACTATAATGTGTATTAAGTGTCCTGACAGCGTTGCTGGTGCTCATCTGTGTACATGTGTAACAGTCTGTACATCATCATAATACATAAACCAAAGCTGTAGTAGGTAATTGGGTTCAGATGGAGCTTCAATGATCGGTCACACATTTCCCTACTAGACAAGTGCACACTTTATACACATATATAAGCTAAGGATACTACCACAAAGTGCAATAGCGCCTGAATAAAATTGCAATGCTATACAGGACTGTTCACAATATTTTTTCCAGCTATAACCCTTCTTCTGGGTAGTGTATCAATTGTACATGGTTGTGAATGTGTGTTATCCAGGTATGTACATACATAATGTGGGGATGTTGGGGTGTGTAGTGGTACTGTGGTCACTGCTCGTAATATTTGCATTGCCAGACTAGATACAAACTAACCGCATTCACCTAAGTCCTTTAAGAACTGAACTATTATTCCTTTGACAACATGATGCACCAATACAGTGCCAGTGAGTGCCTGACCAGGACTACATTGAAACATGCCAACCAATTTAGTATGTAGGGTTGGTGCCTAGACACTGGTGATTAAATTAATGCGCTATACTCGTTTACATGATGACAAAAAAGATTTAATGTTTTCTTGGTCATATTCCTCCCTCCCTTACTCCTTGGGCAGTTCATTTATTATTCATGGGGAGATGAATAAGGAAAGGAGGTTGATAGTAGGGTCAGCCGTATCGGGTTAGACGTGGCCAGATTATTCAGGATATTATTGCTGACATGGGATCGGGATGCTAATACAGCAGGTTTGTCCCAGTAGTTTCAAACAAATAGAAAGAATGTTTAGCAGTACACAGTTGTATGTAGCTTAATGTTAAGGAATATGTTTCCTGATTAAGGTGGGTCGCTACCCTTAGATCAAAGTTAACAGAATGTCTCTATTTTTTTTCACAAGACAGTCTGAATCATATAGAAACAGAAAATGAAAAGAAAAATGGGGGGTCCTGACCTACTTTTTTAAATACAGAATTTTGAAAAATTAAAGTATTTAATTTTTTTTCTAAAAATGAGAAAAAAGTGTGAAAACTTCAATATTTTTTTTAAATGTTAACCATTATGCACAGAAATGTAAAACTAAATGTGAAATGACTATATATTTCACTTTACTGCAAAATTAATTTTACAGTTGTATGCCATGGAATTCTGGGTAAAAATATGATGTTTTGGGGAAGAAAATGAATGAATTGCTATCATTTTGTAGAGTTATTGGCTAAAAATGGTATTCAAAATTAACAGAATTTTTTTTAACTTTCTCAGAAAATAGTTCAGATCATTTGCTAACGTATGAAAGTGATTTTGATAGGGGGTCCCGGGCATATTTTTAGGTTTTTTGGCCTTTGAAGTTAAAAAATATAGCAAAATCGGTCTAAATCTTACATTTAAAGCTAAAAATAAAGTGTAAAATGGCTAGAATCAGGGTAGAAAATAGCTACAATTGATACCCTTGGTTTCTCTAAGTAACTTAATGAGATCTATATCATTCTAGATAATGATTTATTGGGAAATAGTTTCAATATTCTAACTTTTGATAAAAATAGCAAATATCATGGGCTACAAATACATCAAATATTCAAAGTTCAATAAAACGCTCAATTTTGCTCGAAATCTCCCAATTTGTTAACATGGCTTAGTCAGCATGTATATGTATCAGATTATGTAATGTTAGCTCATTCTGATACATTTAAGCTACATGCGCAGATACCTGCGCAGTGGGTCCATACTCAAGAGGTAGCGATCCACCTTAATGTCTCTAACATCTCTGACCATTGCTGAAACCAATGGCTGTAACTGATTATTTTGAGTCAGATTTACACCTTCAAATAACTATCTATCTTATAAGCAGCCTTTTTCACAAAAGTGGCTTCAGTGGTTTCATCAGAGTGCCATTTTACATCCTGCATCTAATCAATGATTGAGTTTTCTTCAGGAATTTGTCAGGATATCTCTTAGCTCACTTAACCCCCAGGGTCTCTAATTACAGAGTAAAAAACAAGCCCTGTAATAAAGATCCTATGGACTGATCAATATTTTTCTTAACACTTAAAGGGCAGATAGTCCCTCATAGCACCAAGTGTGGTGCATCATACACATGATATATGTATCTTTATAATGTGAAAATATCCCCAGTAATACTTCTTAAGATCATGTTTGCTGTTATATCAACCTCAAAGATGTCAGTATAAAACCTTGACAGCACTCCCTTGAAGTATGGTGCCGATAAACAACCATAAAGGCACTGTCCAGGCTCTAAAGTGTTAATAAAGACTAGCCTAAGCATTGTGATTATCTGATAGGCACACTGAAGCTTATGGAAATCTGAAAGTAAAATGTTATGATGAAAATGTTCTGCTAGAGCCTATTCATTTCCTGGAGATTTCTGTTTACTCTGCAATTACCTGCCAACTATCTTGTTTTAGTGAAAATAGAGCATTGTCATATTAATGTTGGCCACCTTCAGCATTTCAAAATTTGCAGTTGAACGCGTTTTCTAAGCATATCCATGGCTTGGCATTTTTTATAACTTTGGCTCTCTGCCCTTCTCTTACCTGATGTTTTACTACTGCCATAGACTTGCATGTTTCTTGAGTTTGAGTTGGTGGTTTCTTGGACTGCATATTTGTATATGGATGTGCTCATGTTACAATTCCATGTCTGAATAGCCTATGCATTCTGCTCAGGAGATATTTTTGGATTAACCAGGAGAAATGGCGTTGTCTGGGAATGGAACACTGCGAGTGATATTATAGTGTTGTTTCTTTTGTTGAGGACATTATCTGACAATGGCTAATGTCTCCTAATATCGCTCGCATCATGAATCAGCAGTAATAACAGCCTGTTTAATATTTAAAGCGGGCAATGCAGATTTTAGTGGTTGATAGCTAATATGGTACCTGCTCATATATTGCAATGATATAAGGTAACTGCTAGATCCATGATGAAAGTTTAGAAGTTTAAAAAAGTGCCCCTGTCTCCCCTACCTGCTTCCCGTCCCAAACTTTTCCTGGTCCCCGGTCATTGCTTTATTCTCTCTGGCCGTTCTGCACCCATATGACCTTTAAGGACCTAACAGGATCCAGAAATGTCTAAACAAGACCTTGAAGGACCCAGCTCTGGCCAGTGCGCCTCATTTAGGCACCTCATCCTTCATTATAGATGTCAACAAGGAGGACAGCCTGCACCGCTCGACCCCTTCAGTTGCCAACAGATTAAAGCCTGGTCACACTGCTTCTACAACTAGATACAGGTTCGGATCTTTGAGTCAACATTTAATGGTGGCTTATATTACTTGTAGGGATTCAGAAAGGAAATACAGGAGAAACACTTCTGACATCTTACTCTACCCTCCTTGCGTTTTAAAAAGTCTTACTCAGGTGCATGTGTGGATCGTATCGGGGCATTTTAGCACAACTCCCTCCACATAACCCAAGTTACTACCCAACTATGTTTTAGAAGTGTATTTGAATTTCCCCATGGCACGTATCAGAATGCCCCATGTAGCCTCTAACCCTCACACACAAAAAGCCGCAGACAATAGATCTGACTGACGACCCTGCAGTCAGGATATCTGTGCAGACCAGGAGAACATGATGCCTGCTTCCTGCTGACTGACTTCATTGTTCTACATTCCTGCTGAGTTTATATCTGCAAGCAGGGGAGTCAGTGAATGGCAGCTTTCTCCCACTAAGAGGCTTCGAGCTGGTGAAAACCTGTCCTGATAAAGAGCCATATTGAACCCCTTAAAGTTATTTATTTTGAGTTGCAACAATATGCTTCAGCAATGGTATATACATTGCAATGGGTCAAGCACGAAGGTGCAGCATCTTGCAAGAATGCTTATGCCCAGATTCTTTTAGAAACATGCCCTAAATGGGTTTGGCAACTGAATTACTGAGAAAAAGATTCACAGTTGGAACTCAGTAAGCTCACAAATTCAATGTCTAAAACTGCTGAGAAACATTTTGTTCCTGATTGCTCGCTTTGTGTTTCCCCCTTGCTTCACTGCTTCTAAGAATATTGCAAATTAAAAAAGTCAGATTGCACTTTTCAATTTTTTCCACTTTGCTCAGCTCATTTCGTCCACTGTGCCATCAGCAGCAAATGTGTCTTCTATTCTGAAATTACTTTGACAGTTTGGATTAACTGATCTTTTTGAATTTCATTATTTAGAAAATTGCCCCATGTCCCATCAATGAGGTCGAAGAAAGAAATTGATCATAAAACACTGATGGCCCTCTTGGGCCTACTGAAGGGCCAATCTGACTTAGCTGTCCTATTTTCTGCTTATCCAATTCAGACGATGAGACTGTCAAAATCAACTTATTTTATTGGAAAATGTTTGAGTTTACCATCCTTATATCTTATTATTTTTTAATTTACTAGATATTGATGACTAACAGAGAAATGTAGAAGTGGTGAGAGAATTAAAGAAACTTTACCTTCAGGCAAGGCTCTGTTATGTATCGTGCCATATAACTGAGCCGTGAAATTGAAATTAATCCTCAGAATTGTAGATTGGCACCTAATAACAGTGGGGAACACTCCCACTTGAGAGGGACTGCTGTAGAAACCTAATCAACCATGAAATCAGCCCCAATACAACGTTAGACAGCTGTGTCAAGGGTAAGAAGAGACATAATGTGTACAAAAAGGGGTACTGCCTCAAGCTACCAGTTAACAGCAGACAAAATCTTAAAAATTAAGTTTCCTTCAAAACTGAACAGTCCCCTTTCATTCAGTATTTGGGATTTGCCACCCAGAAATGTTTACTGGCCAAATATAGAAGTAACCACTGCGGAGCAGAAACTTACATAGTGTGTCAGGTCGCCAGTGATTCTCACAAAGAACAGCCTTGCCTTATTACGTATGCACATTATGTCTCTGCTTCCATACAGGGTGTTTACTGTTATACAGCACTAATAGGTCGTAAAATTGAGCTTTGTGATGTGCTTAGTCCCAAGTGATGCTGGGATGGGCATTACATAGTGCTGTCGTAAAGTCTTAACCAAGCATGAAGCTACACCGGTGTTGTCATAATGGCTAATAAAGTCTCAACATTGACTCACAAAGGGACAATTTAGGGCAGAGTAAAGATTATCTGAGAAGGCATCTTCAGAGCCAACAAGGAGAGACACTAGGTGGCGGGCAAGATGAGGGGTGGAAAATACCAGGATATTGAATATGGTAAATTCCGAAATTCTGCCATATAAATACCAACACAGAGATTTAAGAGTTCCTGAACAACAGCCCCATAGTCCCATAGCTGACATCATCAATACCATACCACTTCTGAGATACCGAAAATAATTTTTAAGAAAAGAGTCTGCTTTTGTCTTACTTTCAGTCTTCTTTTGGGGGTCTTTTTAGTACGACCTCTATCCTGGACTGTTCACAGGGGGACTTTGATCATCATACCTTATTCCTTAAGTGTTCTTAGGTGTCTATATAAGATCTCACAATGCAGAGTCATTTATCGGACGACAGGAATCCTCTCTGCCACCCACTCAGCCTGTTCAGCTACATGAGGCCCTTTTATCTGCCTTCATATCCGCCTTTACTGAACATAAATAGCAATCCTATTGTGGAAGCATTTCGAATGGCCGATAAAACTAAAGCGGAATACCCTAATGAATAGCAAACAAAATTACTAATGCCACTAAGAGTTGTAAATATGAATTAAGGGGCCTCTAGATTCGGTGAAAGCATGCATTGAGTGTTTATGTAAAAGTTAACGTACCTTTAGGCATGATACAACTTAAGTGAGGTACTCTTAAAAAATAGAAAAGTGCCTGTCAGGGCTAAAAAAAACGACAAGAGGACCTGTAAAATTGAGTCAAAATGACAAAATGTCCTTATGCAGAGGAATACTATTGCCTTTGACTCAGGTTATGAATAGAAATGAGCCATTTTAGATTTTTTCCTTGACCCTGCTCAGAGAATAGGATGCAGGACTTAGAAACTTGATCCATTTAGCAATGCTTATGGGGTTCTTCTGCACTCTTGCAGTTTTAATTTGTTTTGTTGTTATTAATATGCACAAGTTTCATGGGGGTTCTTATGGTCTACCTTCTAACCTGGAGAACTGTTGTCACTTTTACTCAGCACTGGTGAGTTACCATAGGCTAGACTACTAGTTATTGATAGCCTTCTGCTTTTAACCACTCCCTGGACTAGCTAGGGAGAATTTAACCGGTGTGGATGAGAAATAACTGGTGCAGAGAAAGAAGTGCTAAGTGACAAAGAGCTGAAACTTGATCTGGAAACGGCCATAAGCCCTTTCATCCTTTTTTTTTGCAACCGTTCATCTTTGGCCAATTTTCAAACTGATCACATTCCCAAAAGGCAGTCTATAAATGCATGGCCTCCAGTAAGTATGCATTAGCTGCTTCTGGCACACAAAGCAAAAAAAACACAGGGAGATAGGATGAATTGTGAAAACTATTTGGAAGGCACAAAAAATCTGTAGATTTCAGAACTTGCTTTTTGGATTTAACCTGAGTGGAGATCTTTCCTGTCCGCTAACCTTCAGAGTGTGTAACTACTGCCAGATGTGACAAGAATCTTTAGATAAGGCTGGCAGTATTCAAAAGGAGCTGCTACTCAAGGAAACCAACTGTGAAGAGCTTGGTCATTTTGCATGGTGTGCATACCTCACAGTATTGTTTTACATTCTTAACACTGAATAAACAGGTTGGTGCAGATATAATATGATATGTACAAGCCAAACACACAAAGACAGTGATCTGTAGAACAGCTTTTGTCATGCGAATGAAACAGGCTGGGGTAGAGATACTACAGAAATAAAAAGCACATTGAGATGAGAATGACCTTGTGGTGGAGGATAAAAATTGCTTCCTGTCAGTGACAGGTCCTCTCACCAGGGGGCTCTGGTGGTCAACTCCATTTCCTGTAAGCGTGACATCACTAAGACCAGACTGAGGCTCCACTTGGTGTCTGTCTGCCTCAGAGCGAGGGTCCTCCATTACAGGTATCACAATGCATAGTCATTTATGGGACGTGAACACAGGAATCCTCTTACTCACCCACTCAGCTGCAATTAGAGTTCCTTCTCCCCCAACGACCTCTTTGCTGGCTGGGGAAGACTTGAATTCAGATCAGAAAGGTCAAAATGGTGTCAATAGTTAATCAACATGCCTCATCAAGCAGCTCAAGTAGGACAGAACTCTAATGGGTCTAGTTATCTAAACTTATCTGAGAAACTCTAATAGAAATGATTTCTATATAACGTCCTGTCTAATTGATCTGATGGGAATTCAGCCATGTTGTCAGATGGCACAAAGCTGGCAGACTGATTAAACCCATACTACCCACATCAGCCATTTACTCCTCCCAGTCAGCTCTGATCCTAGCAGCCCAAAATAATCCTCTCCCGTCTCATAGAGGCATTGAGAAGCCTTGACAGGCGCTCATCCCTTACAATGCTATTCAATCAACTGCTCTCTTTGCCTCCAACTCCTCATGCTGAGCTGCTCAGACAAGGCAACATCTCCTCATAAAGCAATGAGTACAGAAGGGTCTCGCTGTTTTTGAATTCTACTGACACTGCTCTATTTACTAGAAGAGCAAATGTCAAATATACTGCATTTGGAGGATTGGGTTGTGTTGCAGGGAAACATTGATGTCTATAATAATTTCTAGCTCCTCATGGATGCCAGTAATGGCATTGGTGAGGAGTTAATATTTTACTTGTTTAGTTCCTTTACAGGTAGAGCAATTAAACTATCATCCTAGCATGTAATAGCTTTTAGATCATGGTCAGCTATCCCTTTTACAAGCTGAAAAAATGGTAAGGGCCCCAAAATACTTCATACTACACCTTACTTTGTAGGCTTGCATTGACCCAGCTTCTATTCTCTTTATATTCAACCTGACCACTGACATTACCCACCTCCATCAAGGACCAACCAACCTTGACAAACAATGTCAAGGCAGAAGAAGACCAAGGTCATGAAACTGATGATGGATCAGATCAATTTTGCATGCATTCTAAATTACTGTACGACTTGCTCTTGACACAAAATAAGTATTTGGCTGTTGTTCAATATAATATTAGAACATGTTTATATGATAGTAAGAATATGTTTCAGACTTTGTTTCATATGTTTTAAGCTATATCAATAAGAGCCTTTAGATCTATTTCTCTTATAAAGACCCTGGCATGTCCCCAACCACTTAGAGCAGTACCCTAATCAGTCTTCAGGCCCTGACCACTGCATCACATGACATGCAACCCTCCAAGCAGATCACTACTGATGGTTTCCCTCTGCTAAAGTTCTTTGCAGAAAGTTGATACATGTTTCTGATTAATTGATTGACTCACTTGTGTTTCATCAAAAAGGAATTTACATGTGTTACATGAGATGTGATGCATGTCACATAAACACAGCATCTGGTTGGAGAGTGACAGCCTCCAACACAGCCTCTGGGTGGAGAGTGACAAACGCCTCCAACACAGCCTCTGGGTGGAGAGCGGCAAACGCCTCCAACACAGCCTCTGGGTGGAGAGTGACAAACACCTCCAACACAACCTCTGGTTGGAGAGTGATGTAAGGACTGCTGCTTCACGTGACCAGCTCCCATGTCCAGGATGTAGGTGGTGCCCTCTGCAGGAAACTCTCTCCAGTCACATTAATGGACTGTTCTCATGAGACCTAACATGATCCCCACAAGATCTCAACAGACCTTGTGGCTTGCTCATGGGACTTAACGTAAAACCACAGAAGATCACAATAGACTTTGTGACTACCTGTAATCTGAGTTATCCCGGTATAATGAGTTTCTTTACATATTTAGAAAAGAAATGAGATGGATACATTTGTAAATAAATACAATATGTTTAGGCATTGGTTAAGTAACATTGAGGGTCATTAGCAAACATGCCAAATGTTTTTAAGCATGGATGTATGGGTGAATTATCCCATCCATTGCAATTCTAAAAGTGGTGGAACATCCGTGTGTAATGAGCTCAATTACCAAGGGCCTGTGGGTGATATTGCAGAACTTGTAGGGTTTTTGGTCACTTAGTCATACACAAAACATAAAGGCACTAGGTATTGAGGGAGATATACAGGACATGTCTGGCTGAAGCATGCTTTCAATATTCCCTTATTTCCCTGTGGAGCATCACTGGAAAAAAGACCAATTGTAGATCAAAAGGCATCAGATGGGACTACTTATACCAGAAGGTATTCATACTCACACACAAAACCTCCTTACGGAATCAGGATTTGCAATAAGATGCCCGCAAGGCCACACTTTGTGTGTGATCATGTTTCTTTGAAGATCAATGAATGTTTTCTTTCAATCATGTTCTGGGGCACTGAGGATCCAGATCTTTATGCTCTCTTTTTTTTGCCCTCTCCTTTCTTTCTCACTGAATGCTTCCAAATCTATCCCTAACATCCATTATTTATCCCCAGTCTTCTCCTTTGACTATATTTCTTAACATCCTACTATTTCCTATTCCTTCTGTGCCGTAACACCATCTGTATTTTTGACGTCCGCTTTGTAGGCACTGTATACAAGGGATAATTGACTAATCATA
This sequence comes from Harmothoe impar, assembly GCA_947462335.1. Classification (NCBI taxonomy): domain Eukaryota; kingdom Metazoa; phylum Annelida; class Polychaeta; order Phyllodocida; family Polynoidae; genus Harmothoe; species Harmothoe impar. The sequence continues at coordinate 77,231,813 of OX381712.1, forward strand.
TATTCCTTCGTGAAAGAAAATTGCAAATAAAACTTTGATAAGAGAATAACCATGATGCTTCCAGAATGCTCATTCCATTCCGGGCATGACATCTGCATTAGAAACGCTGGAGGTAATTCAAAGAAAAATGCTAATCACCACTAATTAGGGCTAATTAAGGAAAATTCTCTGCTCTCTATGGCCTTATTAGTTGATCAGAACATTTCAAGTCAACCAGGCGTTGCTCTTAGAGGTTTTCAGCATGTTGGATATTTTTCGTTCACTCACCCAGAACATTTTTTGCTCGGTGAGGAGGTAAATCACTTTAAAACTCGTCAGCATTAAGATCAATTTAGCCATTTTAACAATAAGAATTAGTCAACTAATCCTATTTAGTCAACTTACCATTTTTGGTCTTCAGAATTCTCATGATTAACATTGCAGAAGTGTCCCAGTTGGTGGATGTAACAGGGCCTCATCCTTTTATTTTTATGGAATACAGCAGTCCCATTGACTTAACCAAAGAGGTCGGTATTTCACTCCCCCCGTGAAATAACCCATGTCCATATTTCACGACCCTGTGACGTCATCAAAACGGTGGTTTGTTTACATTTGAACGGCGTAGAAATACGTCATATAAGCCTATTTAGGCTCCCCCCAACCATAATTTTGGTATTTTGAATCAAAAAAGATAAAAAATAAACACAATGGTACACTCATTTAAGTCTGTTGAGTGGGTTATTTCACTTGTTGACCCTCGGGCCGAATTTCACTTGGCCTATGGCCTCGTGAAATACGGCCCGAGGTCAACTCGTGAGATAACCCAGTCAACAGACTGAAACTCGTGCACCTTTGTCTATTTATTATCCTTGCAAATTATTCGAATTTGGAATGGGAGTGCTGCAAAAGTTTGATATTAATTCATATTTCAGGGGCTGAAAGAAAACTACATCTTCCCCATTCCGTTGTGGATTGATTGATTTCAGAATTTAAGTTTCAGCCTCAATACAACTCTGGTCACATCCGTCACTTCATGCCTCTCAAATCTGTTGAACTTTTAAAATTACGGCACATTAATCAGTCACTATGAAATCACATTTTAATGGTTTAATCTGTATACAGGATTTGTTAAAGTTTTGTATTTGCCCGACAGATTGACCTCGAAAGTCCCTGTATTTCGTTGAAACCCTTTATAAGGGTTGAAACGCAATACAGGGACTTGAGAGGTCAATCTGGAGGGCAAATACAAAACTTTGACTGATCCTGTATTTATTTTTAAATGCATTTGTCACATATTAAAGGAGAAAAAGACAATTTATTAACCTGCATCGTCCCCAAACACGTCCGAACGCCGCCATGACACCTTGCTCGATACAATCTTCCGGTCTGTGCACCTGCGTCAAAAAAATAGTCCCCCCCCACTCGATCGACCGTACCGTCTTTATTTGTACAAATTAGGCCTTATTTCTCATTTAAATGTATTGATTTGTTAAAAAACAAGACGATAGAACTATAAATCGTCCTTTATCGCCTAAAAATATATCGTCGCCCGAAAAATCTAGGTCAAGTTTAAGTTCAAGACCAGCCGCCTCAACCGCTGGCAAGTTGATCGTGGAAATTTTTATGATAGATTTTTTGGCTGATGTGTCAAGTTTATAACCCTCAACCAAATTTTCTGGGGGGCTAGGGCCTAATTCAGCTATTGTACGTGTAAATATAGGATGTTTTGTACAGCTTAGGTGTGGTTTCAAGCAAAAATATGGTATTTTAACCCCCAAACGAAGCCAATGAAAAAAAAGGATATCGTCTCAATCTGAATATAGGCCAACGATCAGCTGATCGGCGCTGAACTCTCCGAGCAGGGACTTTGTAGTATAACAAAGAATATGGTTTTCGCCGATCCATCAAGTTAAGAAGTCTCAACCAAATTTTCTGGGGGGTTAAGGCCTAATTTGACCATTGTATGTCCAAATATGTGATCTTTTCTCTTCCCTGCGCTATGTTTCTTTCAATATAACTCTGTTTTAACTCAAAAACAGCCATTTTATTTTTCGGGGAATGTGAAGAAACCACTCGCGGCCTGCCACTGTCAAGCGCAAGCCGGGTGAAAGATGAGCTAAAAAAAGAACTTTGGTGACAAATTCGTCCCCGCAGTGTCCGGGAACCGAACCCGGGCCGCCGCGGTGCTAGGCTAGAGCGCTTACCACCAGGCCATCTCGGCCAGCCTATCCCGGTGCATTCAGTAGGGAACTTTGACCCGCTGACCTTTGGTATCCTTACGCCAGACCGGAAGTGAAGTTTTCGCGAAATACGGAGGTTTGAGGAAATACGGGGGCTGGTTATTCAGCTTTTGCGAAATACGAGGCTCAGTGCTGTACTCTACCCGGCTTGATATTCAGCATTTCCATTTAGAAATAAAATTCCATCTCAGAGCTTGGTGCTTGTGAAATATTAAGCCAGTTTTACAATAAGTTTTGATCTCACTACAACTCAAGCATCAATGCTACCCATGCACCCCACCCCCTGCTAGCAGAAGGACAGTTTATTGGACTATAAAGTGTATTTAGTGTCCTGACAATTTTTGCGGTGCTCATCTGTGTACATATACAACGGTCTGTACATCATCATACTATATTTACTCAAGCTGCAGGAGTTAATCGGGGTCAGATGAAGCTTCAAGGATGACACCAACATGTTTATAATGCATGATAAGGAAACTGCTTGGTGACCACACACACACCAACCCAATGACGGGATCATTCATCACACACAACACCAAGCCATAATACACCTATGCAGTGTCATTAAATAACTCACCAGGGCTACATTGGTGCATCATCCCTATCAATTCAGAATAAAGGATATTTGAATGCAACACCGATGATATCATGACAACAACACAGTAAATTGTCCATTCGCTCACTTAGTCTTGGGGCAGTTCATATTTGATTCACAGGGGGATTAAAAAGGAATGTAGGTTAATAGTTTGGTTACCAATATTTGATTAGATGTTTCACCATTAAGTATGGCATAGTGCTTTAATGTACCTTTTGTCTTCAGCATTGATGAATCTAGCCCATGTGGGATATCCAACAGTGCTGCAAGTGAAGCCCAAGCTCAAACATAAACTTGTATCTAGGACCCTACTTAATTATCAGGTCTATGATCTCACTACACCACAACTCGGATCAAATAAGTAAAAGGTTTATCGCAAATCAATTGAACTTTAACATATTGACTAATTGATCACACATGTTTTTCTTCCTCTAAAACCAATTCTCTCTCAAGCCTTGATTGGTGTGAGATATTGAGCCAGTTTTACAATATTGTTTGATCTCATTACGTCACAACCACTGATCTTTACCACATGCCCCACCCCCTGCTATGATGAGGACAGTTTATGAGACGATAAAATGTATTAAGTGTCCTGACAGTGTTGGTGGTGCCCATCTGTGTTCATGTGTAATAGTCTGTATATCATCATACTAAATCCACTGATGCTGTGGGAGATAATTGGGTTCAGATATGGTGTCAAGAGTCTCCCACATATGTCTGCAATGCCTTACTTCATGAGTGCACAATCAATTAAATATGTATAGAGTATATGAAGGTGAGTCTGAGCTTGAAAACTGCTGCAGTACTTTACATGATTGATCTTTATCTAAAGTATACAGTACAATCTACTTGTCAGTTCTTGGTAGAGTATGTATGGTGCATCAGTAGGTGTGTTATAGGCTACTAACTGTAACCAATCATGCAGATTTACCAATAATATCTGATTTATTCATGCCTGATAAACACACTCACCCTATTCACCTTAACCCTTCAATGATTGGATAGTTTGTTTGACACCATGAAGCACATTTCAGTGCCAGTGAGTAACGTTGGTGCATCATGCCCACCAATTTAGGTGCATTCAGTATGTTGGGATGTATGAAAGCAATATTTATACACGTATCATGACCACAAATGAATTTTTTATGGACCAATTAACTCCCGGGGCAGTTTATGTGTTATTCTTGAACAGATGAATAACGAAAGGAGGTAATAGGTTGGTCACCCATATTGGGTTAGATGTGGTTAGATTATTCAGGATGTTATTGCTCATGTGGGATAAGGAAACTTATACTGCAGTTTTCACCCAGGTTCGTCCTGGATGTTTCAATGAAATAAACAGAATATTTAGCAGTACACAGTTGTATGCGGCTTAATGTTAAGGAATGTGTTTGCAAATTGCATAACTCATGGAGCTGCACTGTTCCAAGATTAATGCCTCTAATATCTCTGACCATTGCTGAACGTAATAGCTGTAACTGATCATTTCAAGTCAAACTTACAGTTTCAATTCACTATCCATTTCATCAGCAGCCTTTTTCACAAAAGTGGCTTCTGTTATTTCATCAGAGTGCAAACTTTAATCCAGCACCTAATGATTCAGTTTTCTTTAGGAATTTGTCAGGATGCCCCCAGATCACTGCACCCCCTTAGGGTGTCCCTGCTCTAATGTCAAACCCTTTACTAATGATCCTATGGACACATCAATATCCTCTCAGGATATACTAATATCTTTATTTTACTCTTAAAGAGCTCTTAAAATACTGAATGCACCAACTGTGGCACATCATAACCATGATATGTATTTTTAATAATGCTACAAATGAACCCCAACAATACTTCCTAAGATTTTATTTGTTTTTATATAAGCTGTGAGGATTTTATCAACCGCAAATATAGTATAATCCATGAAAGGCAGTCTCTTGAGGTATTGTGACAATAAACGGCCATAATAGCACTGCCCTGCCTGTAAAGGGTTTATGAAGACTGCCCTAAGCATTGTGATTATCTGATAGGCACACTGAAACTAATGGGAATCTGAAAATAAATAATTTCTGTTAACTCTGCAATAATTCACCCAACATGTGGTTGTTTTAATAGAGCAATGTTGTTTTTATGTTAGCTTATATTGCAGTTGAACACACTATTCATAGCTTGGTCTCTCTTAGTACTTTGGCTCTCTGCTCTCTTAGCTGAGGTTTTTACTACTGCCACCATCATGCAGATTTGAGCTTGAGGTTGTCTTGTGGTTTCTGGGACTGCAGATGTGTATGTGGTCATGTTGCAATTCTATGTCTGAAAAACATTTACTCAGGAGATTTGTTTTGAGATGTTAATTGGCAGGTTGTACAGAGATATATTTAATTGACCAGGAGAGTTGATTTTGGCTTGGAATAGAACACTGCACATGCTGTTAAAGTGCTGCCTCCGTTGTTGAGGACATTACCTGACAATGGCTAATGTCTCCCAATATCACTCGCACCATGAATCAGCATGAATCAATGGCAGTCTAATGTTTGAAGCTGCCACTGCAGATTCTAGTGGTCCATGGCTGATATGGACCTGCTAGTTCACTGATTTTCCTCACAGGATATGCTAATGCAATTCAGCTAGGTTTGCTCTACTTAAAGAACCAAATATTACTCATGTTGGTGCTAGTGCTTAAAATGCTGGATATTGCCAATGGAGCTAGCATACAACTCATGTTGGAGGCTGCTTTAGCTTCTGCCAGTGTATAGCAGTTTAAAACAACACAGCTGGTATACTAGTCCCGGACATCCCACATTGAGGCCAGCTCGGGGTATGTCCAAGCCTGAATCGATCCATATTGATGGTTTGATGGCTCTACCATAGAAAACCAAATCTTACTCATGCTAGCTAGTGCTTCAAACACTGGACATTACCAATGGAGCTAGCATACAACTTTTACTGGAGTAGGCCTTAGATTCTGGTAGTGTAGAGCAGTAGGGGTAGGTCCAGGCCTGGATCATTCCATATTACTCCCCACCGCCTTAGTTCATTACCTCAATGACCTTGAACCCCAGTGACACCTAGCTCCCCCTGACCTACAATAGGTCTTCATTTGGTGTGATAATCTGGTGCAGCTCCCCCTATGATGGATGGCAGGAGTTGGTTGGGGGACACAGATTGGACTTAATGGCAGTAGTCTGTGAGGGGTCGGCCAGGGCAGGCAGCTCATGAATAGAGTGTGGCCTTTGTGTAACTCTGGCATCAATCTCCTAATACACCAGCCTCCAGTAGTATGTATTTAAAGGAAAAAGAGGCTAGATGGGGGAAATCAATTTATTAAAAATTATCCACAATCAGGTACAGACAGCTTGTACTATCAAAACTCCTGCCACAACTAGGTTAGGGTCTGGCATCCCAGTTATGAAGGCCAGCACTGGCACCTCATAGTGCTGATAAGGATTTCTATACATGTGGCAAATTTAGATATACTAGAGCCAGCATCAAATAGAGCCTAGGAAACTAAGCATCGTGAAACCAAAAACTCTGATGCCCTCTGAAAAATCATCTACTGAAATAGCCTTGGTACATGACATGCCAGCAGTGACTGTAGGGTGAGCTACATGTATTAGACTTTGACTGGATGTAGAAGTGGGGTGAGGCGGATCAGAATTGATCTAAGCTACCCAACATCAGTCATTGAATAGACTGGTTTTAGTATTGGTTAGAAATTTGATCATGGAGCAAGCGGTAAAATTCAATGATGATTTCTGTAAATGAGTAAAATGAGAAATATCGATTTTGATTTCTATTTCATTATTAGAGGAATCTGAATCCTCTCCAACATCTATCTTATGCTGGGGTAAATCTACTACTAACTAACCTGTAATAACATCATGTAACACATAATAACACATAGAATCATTTATCTGAGAGAGCAGGGCTTCCCTGGGTACCTGGGGATCTATAATTATTACATGATGCGTTAATCAGCCTGGGGTCCAGGACCTGCTCACTTGATGACAACCAGTAAATGGGAGCTGACCTACTTATGTCAAATCGGTCATTGACGGGGGTGCAGCAGGACAGGGGTGTAGAATGACAGCAGGACAGGGGTGCAGCAGGACCCTCCAGCCCTATCCAGCCCAAGGATGTTGAATATTCTGCCTCTGAGGCCGAGTCTCTTTGTTTATAAACCATAAATTAACAAACTGATTCAAAAGCATGTCTCATGTTGAAATTTTTTTTTTTTTTTTGGGCCAGACCTCTGGTATTTTGTATTCACGAGGCTTTTACTTCATGGATCTCATTAAAGGCACCGGCTGGGGCTTCCTGCACAGAACAAGCAATAAACCCGGCCCTGGATGTTAAATAGACGCAGCACCTGCACCTACTAAAGTTCCCTACATACCCATACCTCACTCTGGCACATCTCACAAAACCAGACAGTTGCGTTGCAGCCAGAGTCACAATATTGCCTATCAGTATCCTAAATTGGCATCTTCCTTGGGAAACAATTCAAATAGTATACTGTCATTCCCATGTTATAAGTAGGATCTTCGAATAGTTAATTGACCAGGCCCATGAATAGGTCAAGCTTGTACTACTTCATAACTTTGGAACTAAAACCATTATGGGTAAGATAACTTTAAAGTGATTGTCAAGAAAATAGCAAAACACCATGCAAGTTCTGACTGGGGTGTTGCCTTTTATGTTTTTTAAGAAAAAGATACACCTCATATTCTGTACATTCAATAACTATAGACCTGGGGCTCGATTCATAACAATGTACGACAGCTCAGAAAGGCTACGACCACAAAAAAACATGTCTGTAGGGAAAACAGGGCAAATCATAATTTTTTACAGGTAGTAGTCAAGGAGTTGTAGAAGGCAGTCGTACAGAAAAATGGGGTGCATTTCACAATTAGAATCATAGGACATATCTCCTTTACTCAATCGTATCACTTGTATTAGAAAGTAGTTGTAAGAGTAATAAGATAAAAATTTAACTTTGTATTACAAAGTACATTAGAATATTACCCACACTACGATTTAGGAGGAAATAGTTGAATTATGGTTTTCAAAATATGTATGATATTTTGAATTTCTGAGCCACTCATTCTTACAGGTTAGTATACATGTCATTATCATTTATTACATCTTGGTTTGGTACAAAATAAACCATTATTAAAGATTTTTTGGATGGCTGAGATGACTTCAGAGGCTGTCTCAGCCATCTATTGTGCAATGGGCATTTTTGCCCTTAAGACCACCTTATACAGGTTTTCTGTACAATTAGATAGATGAGAAATTTGCTACAATTTTCTTGTGAAATGCACCCCTTTTTTTGTACGACAGCATTCTACAATTTTCATGAGATAAGCTAGTCGAATGAGATAAGCTGGTCGTAAGTGTGGTTATTTTTCTCCACCCTTACAACTATTATTCAGCTGTCGTAGGTTTGACACAAAATGGCCCCTAGACGACTAGCAATGGTCGTAGCAGTAAAATAGCCCTCTATATCGTAGAAACTTATGAATCGAGCCCCTGCAGGTCTTTCTCCTTACCAGATGTTGAGGTTTGTTAAGTGGCAACATTATCGATGTATGGAAAGTATTCATGTCGAGGCAGTGACACTCATCCAGGTTTAACCTCACCGAGGGACATGCTGCAAAAGCAGACAACTAATAGTAATGTAATATAAAGCCAATTATTCAGGATTACGTAAAGTCTGATTTGGAAAGTGTGCCTCAAATTCAGTTTCTTTGATTAACTACACGTAAGCAGGTCTTCCTCCAGACCAAATGTTGGGATTAGTTAAGCGGCCACATTACAGTAGTATAGGACAAATTCATAAAAAGCAAAGACTTCAGCTACCTCCTTTGGTTGGTAGAGAAAGTATGGCAATAAAGCCAGTGGTTGGTATTTACACTCAGTGACATTCATCCCGATTTAAGGTGACATGACACAGTATAACCAGGTGCCCTCATGCAGTCACATCTGCTACAGGTTCATCCATATGCCTCTTTGGGGGTTCATCCTGCTGCATGGTGCATGGTCATTTATGTCTGATTTCCTGCAGCAACCGTGAATGCTGAATTCTATAGGGACGGCTGCTGCAACTGGGTGTTCAAAGGGTGGGATTATGTGGGGGCTATGGCACATCCATTCAATATAGTTTTGCCACATAATGTCAAAATGTGTCCACAGTTTAAGCTGTGTAGTAGAGATAAACTAAATACTCATAAGCGTGTGTTTGCAAATTAAACAGATAGCGTCATTTCTCCTTGACCCAAGTGCATAAAGCCACCCCAGAAAACAAATCTTGTTTAGTTTAAAATAATTATCCTTTTGAGTATGAAAATTCATTTTTCAGCATTGCTTTTAATAATTGGTTTACTCAGGTTCTTGTATGGTATGTCGGGTAGTGCTCCAACCTCATTGATAATGCTCAGCCCTGGTCTGTCTGTGAGTTACGGCCGGTGAGGGAGGAGGTAAGCGGTGTTCCCCAGAATGGCCCTGATTTCAATAAGCCATCACCACCACCTACATATTTCATCGACAGCCTCACAACGACCCCGGGTGCCAATCAGGTTCCACCCCAGCTTCCTAGTCTAGAAGGTTTTCATGATAGCAGGAAAAAGAGCTTAAGAGGCACTACTTTTTGTCATCATAATGCATGACAGCATTAAATTGTTGCTCTTCAATAGACATGGGTGGTCCTTCAGAACAGGGCACATACTCCGTGAAACTAAATTCCTACAATAAACAAGGTGTAAAATACTTATTCTTAATTTTGTCTGTAGCTTTGTGAGGTTACTATGGTCCAATGTCATGTTACCCTTACTCAACATCAATGTTATTGCCTAGCTTCCAGCTATTATAGGCATGCCATTATTATTTTCAATCTCTATATAGGACCTACTCATCCCTTAGTCCTAGTAGCCTACTTCCCATCCCCAGCTTTCCCTGGTTCCCCTTGGCTGCTTTATTCTCTCTGGCTGCTCTGCACCCATATGACCTTTAAGCAGCATGCTATTGTTCTGGTAGTCTCTATTCCTATTTAAGGCCCCAGCTAAACATCCTCTACCCGCCCCTGACCCTTTCCTAGACTCTTCCAAACCAACGTTTTATTGCCCCTGTTGGCCGCTCTGCACGCACATGACCTTTTAGTGCTTAATAGGAACCGGAAATGTCTCAACACTGCCGGGACCCAGGTCTGGTCACTGCGCCTCATCCTGGCACCTCATCCTCCATTATTGATGTTAACAGGGAGGACAGCCTGCACTGCTTGACCCCTTCAGTTGCCTGCAGATAAAAGCCTGGTCACACTGCTTCTACTACTGGTTATAGGTCCTGATAGTAGAGTCACCATTTCTTGGTGGCCTATATCACACTTGTAGAGATTCAGAGAAGAAATACAGAAGAACTGCTACAAACATCTAACTTCACCAAGAAGTCTTACTGAGGTGATGTCTGCATATAAGCACAACTTCCTCAATATAACAAAATTTACTACCTATTTCTAAATAGATGAAATAACTATTATTTGAAGTGTAGATGAATTTCCACTATGACATGTTTCAGAATGCCCCTTGTAGCCTCTAGCCCCACACACAACAAGCTGCAGACATTAGGTCTGACTGACGACCCTGCGGTCAGGCTATTGGTGCAATGATTTCATTGTTTCAACCTTCCTGCTGAGTTTATCTCAGCCTGCAGGCATGTCTGTGAGTGACCGCTATCCCCCACCAAGAGGCTTCGAGCTGGTAAGAATCTATCCTGATAAAGAGCCATATTGAACCCCTTAAAGTTATTTATTTTGAGTTGCAACATAATGCTTCAGCACTGGTATATACATTGCATTGGGTCAAGTTCTAAGGGCCAGCATCTTGCAATAATGCATTTCCCTAGATTTTTAGGAAAATACCTTGAATGAGTTTGGCAACTGAATTACTAAGAACAAAATTCACAGTTAGAAATTAGTAAGCTCACAAATTCAATGTCTAAAGCTGTTGAGAAACATTTTGTTCCTGATGTTTTCCACCTTGCTTCACTACTTATAAGAATATTGGAGTTCAAAAAGTTAAATTATAATTATCCCTACACACTCATCTCAGTGTGCCATCAGCAGCTGATCCGTCTTTTATTCTGAAATCACTTTGACCGTTTGGATTGACTGGTCTTTTTAAATTTCATCATTTAGAAAATTGCCCTGTCCCATCGATGAGGTGGAAGAAAGAAATTAAGGATACTGTGTACCCTCCACTGACATTAAATTGTCTGTAATTTGATGAGTTTTCTTTAGAACTTCACTTATTTTACACCAATATGACCGTATTGTATACCTCTTTCAGATTCCTTGGCTGAGAATGGCGGTTGCTAGGGTTGGAATGTGAATGGAACAAAAACATTCTTCTTTAGTCTATTTGTCTTTGAACAGCCATATGTCATGGAAAAACCTCAAAGTAAGTGGATTTGATGATTTGAATGTATCTAGACATGATTTATTAGGGAACCGTGTCTCATTTTATTGATCTTTCTATCATTAAGGTCTACAGAGTTGTTTAAAGTAAGAATATAGTGAAAAAATCGTTAGTGTTGAAAAATAACCATGTTTTGTACTTTGAACACCTCTGTAGACCTTAAGAATTGGAAAGTCCATAAAATGAGACACAGTTCCCTAATAAATCATGTTTAGATTACATTCCACCTATAAGATACATTAATTCTGATGATATTCCATCTTATATGGCTGTTCAAAAAAAATTCACCTAAAAAAGAACCTTTTTGATCCATTCACATTCCATCCCTAGCAACCACCCTTTAAACCCCATGAATTCGAATGGGGCATATTGTACAGTCATAATGGTATGTGATATGTAATGTTCTGACAGAAAACAATCAAGTTACAGGTCATTGAATGTGTAATTTTCATCTGGAAAGAGGGGGGTAAACAGTATCCATAATTGTAAAACACTGACGGCCATCCCAGGGCGTCATGTAGGACTTTTCTGCTTCTACTGTCCTATTTCAAGCTGACCCAAATCGCAACATGAGACTGTTAAAATCAACTCATACCTTGGAAAACATTAAACATCTACCATTTTACTGTGCTATCAAATTATCAGATATTGATGGCTAGCATCAGAATGAAAAAAAAAGCAAATCCACATGGAGGCAAGGCTCCAATATAATCATCATAATCACTTGTACTTTTATGCAGTATCACTGAGCTGTGAATGAAAATTCCAGGAATTGTAGATTGGCATCTAATAGCAGGGGAGCACTTCCATTGGGGAGGGAATGCTGTAGAAACCTAGAGAACCATGAAATCGGCCCTAATACAATGTTGGACAGCTGTGTCAAGGAGAGGAAGAGACCTAATGTGTAAAACAGTGAGTGCTGCCTCAACTAACCAGTTAACAGCAGACAAAATCTGGATATTGTATCAGACTTAACATCTCAGGAGTCTGTTGGTGCCTGATTCCAGGAGACTTGCAGCCACCATGTGCCAGTTATGCTTATTTCAGATTTGATGATATTGCATTTAATTTACAATATCCCAACCTATTCATCATCATTAACCATAGCAGTTTCATGCAGAATATGAATATAAAGCTTGGTCTATAATATGGTATTCAAGTAGAGTCTGGCCTTATACAAATTGTATAAATGTCTGCTGTACAACAAAGAAGCAATCTACCAATATTGCAGCTGTATACTTTATAGCCAATAATATTTCCTGCACAACAAAGCCAAGGCTAGAGATAACCTTACCCCAGTTTTGCTGTGCAATTTGATGCTGAGATATTGAAGTACAATCAGTAAAGGTTACCCTATATGGGCATATATATTGGTTTGTGGTTTATATATGAGCCTGAAATATTTCGGCCATAGAGAAGTCAGAGTAGCATCTATCTATCCAGTAGCAATAGGGCACATCAAAATGGAAAACTAGCCCTGGAATCTCACAGCCCTCAATTGTTACCGACTGAATGCAGATGATTCATCCAAAAAAGGATGGTCAAGGTGCTGAGAGATATAAGTATATATTTTGAAGTCCTTGAAATGACAGTTAGTAATTATGTAAGATTTGGTCAAAAAAGATTCACCATACATGACTTTTGAATTTGTGCCGCATGAATACTAACACAGAGATGTGGGACTTCCTCAACATAAGCCCCATAGATGAATTCATTGTTACCACACTTGTGAGATACCATTAAAAATGCTGGTGTGAAAAGTATAGATTAATTCAGAGGCAGAACTACAAACAACCAACCTCAATAATTGACCTTATACTGTACTTCTGGTTCTTAGGTGCTACTTACAGTCTTGTTTTGTGGTACTTCCAGTATAGACCTCTCACGGGGGGGGGGGGGGGGGAATGTATTCATCCCTTATTACTACACTGAGACCAGACTGAGGCTACTTTGTGCGTGTGTATCAGGTCTTAACGTACCATTCCGGGTCTCACAATGCTGAGTCATTTATGGGAAGGGAACACAAGAATTCTCTCTGCCACCCACTCAGCCTGTTCAGATACATGAGGCCCTCCCATCTGCCTCAGTCTTCTACTTTACAGAATGGGAAAAGGAATCCTATTGTAGTGGCACCCCCTTTAAATGATAAAACTGAAGCGGAATACCCTCACTACCTCTTCCTCACTTCCACTACCTCTTACTCACGTCCACTACCTCTTCCTCACGTCCACTACCTCTTCCTCACGTCCACTACCTTTTCCTCACGTCCACTACCTCTTCCTTACGTCCACTACCTCTTCCTTACGTCCACTACCTCTTACTCATGTCCACTACCTCTTACTCACGTCCACTACCTCTTACTCACGTCATCTACCTCTTACTCACGTCCAACCCCTCTTTTAAGTCTCACTTCCACTACCACCTACTCACATCCACTAGCCCTTCCTCAAAACCACTGACCCCCTCCTCACGTCCACCTGCTCCTCACGTCCACCTCCTTCCTTCACCTCCACCTCCTTCCCTCACATCGACCCCCTTCCCTGAGGGTGTTGGACGTGAGGGTGTTGGACGTGAGGGGGTTGGACGAATCTCACGTCCAACCCCTTCTTTTAAGTCTCACATCCACTACCTCTTCCTCACGTCCACTACCTCTACATCACGTCCACTACCTCTTCCTCACGTCCACTACCTCTTCCTCACGTCCACTACCTCTTACTCACGTCCACTACCTCTTACTCACGTCCACTACCTTTTCATCACGTCCACTACCTCTTCCTTACGTCCACTACCTCTTCCTCACGTCCACTACCTTTTCATCACGTCCACTACCTCTTCCTCACTTCCACTACCTCTTCTTCACGTCCACTACCTCTTACTCACGTCCACTACCTCTACATCACGTCCACTACCTCTTACTCACGTCCACTACCTATTCCTCACGTCCACTACCTCTCCTCCACGTCCACTACCTCTTCCTCACGTCCACTACCTCTTACTCATGTCCACTACCTCTTACTCACGTCCACTACCTCTTACTCACGTCCTCTTCCTCTTACTCACGTCCAACCCCTCTTTTTAAGTCTCACTTCCACTACCACCTACTCACATCCACTAGCCCTTCCTCACAACCACTGACCCCCTCCTCACGTCCACCTGCTCCTCACGTCCACACCCTTCCTTCACGTCCACCTCCTTCCCTCACATCGACCCCCTTCCCTGAGGGTGTTGGACGTGAGGGTGTTGGACGTGAGGGGGTTGGACATGAGGGTGTTGGACGTTAGGGGGTTGGATACGAGGGGGTTGGACGTGAAGAGGTTGGACGTGAGGGGGTTGGACGTGAGGGAAGGGGTTGGATGTGAGGGAGGGGGATGGACGTGAGGGAGGAGGATTGGATGCATCAAATGGACGTGAGATTTGTGCCTACAGGCCGGGGAGGGGGTAGTGGATGTGAGGAATTGGTAGTCGACGTGAGGAGGGGGTAGTGGATGTGAGGAAGTGGTAGTGGATGTGAGGAGGTTGTGGCCTATAGCCAGGGGGCCTATGGCCAGGGTGCCAAAAGACCGGGGGCCTAAGATCCGGAGGGCCTAAGGGCAGGGTGCCTGTGGTCAGGGGGGCCTGAAGGCAGGGTGCCTAAAGACCGGGTGCCTAAACTCCGTGTACCGTAATGTTGACAGATGGCGTAAACTGGATCCAGAAATGGCCATAAGCCCTTCATCGTTTTCTTTTGCAAGCGTTCTTCTTTGCACAATTTTCAAATTGATCAAGTTCCCAAAAGCCACACTGTTAATACTAAGTAATAAGTATACATTTGCTGCTTTTGCTACACAAAGCAAAGAACACAGGTGATTGGATTGAGGAGGCAAGAAAATTGGCACTACTATACATTAGTGCATTATGTTCACAAATAGACATAGGGAGTGGTATACAAAATGTGCATGCAGTAAAAACACCCTCAAAAGGAGGACAGAAATAACATCATAAATGTGCTCTCTTACGGTAAACTGTGCAGATTGAAGTAACTGCATGCTTGGACATAATAAGGCATCACAGAAAAACAGCTTCTAGACCTGGCTTGCTAGCAGTGGTTGACTGGCCATTAGAAAAAGCTATATACAACTTTGACTTGCATTTTATGAGCCTGGCGGTGTGTAGATTACAGGGTACAGATGTGAGAGTGGCCAGAAGGCTGGTCGATGCTCAGCACTTTAGTAGGGGCATGATAGGTCAGCAGTAGGTGGAATGTGGCTAATTAGAGGTCTTGGTGTGGAGGTATCTGTGTAGTGGTTAAAATGTAGCGACTTTGGTTAGTTTTAAATTCTAAGCACAATAGTTACAACACAGAATGAACCTGTCTGTAGCTCAGATAATGCAGAAGCTTATTGTCTGGAAAAGCAGAGTAAGAATATATAGGGTGAAACAGGCAGCTCCCTGTAGGTCGCCATCTTGTTGCAAAGAGAGATATTGTCATTGTTTACTGCAGCATTGCTGCATAACAAATGTATGGCACATCTCAATGTACAAGAGTTAACACCTATGCTCCTTTATTTTGTTATAATCGTTATGAGAAACAGTTAAGTAAAAGTTGCAAAGTAATAGCTTGCACATCTTAATCTAGTACAGCCTCTGTTTGCCATATGAATCCTTCAGATGTCTATCTCTCCTGGCAATCTACACTACTCAAGTTGCGGTCCTGGAAGGCTATTAATCAGACTATGCTGGTCAATCATGACATAGTGCATTTTTTTCCTTTTCAGTTTGCAACTATGGAGACACTGATATGATTGATATGAGCATGTGGGCTTTGAAATTCTAATACTAGTTGCCTTCAAGAAATCTAATCGATGTTGGTTATCTAAATTCAACAGCATTGTGCTTAGCTGTTTAGGGTAAATTCATGTGACAATAGGCTCAAAAAGAGTGATGATGAATTTTGATGGAGTAGTTATTTACTAAAGACCATTCTCCAGAGAATGATCGGCCTCAGTGGGTCACTGGCACATGCCCATATCATCACTACACCTCTACTCCCACCTAAAGCTTTAGAAGCAGGGATAGCCTGTAACAGAAAGTGTAACAGGGTGTAGGATACTAGCTGAGCAAGATGACAATCTATAAATGAGAGATAGACAATAGATGGCCCAAATTGGAATTCTAGCCAGGTGGGCAAAGTTGTTCTGATATCTCATTGCCCTTGTTGGCTCTACAGTGAAAACCATGTGGCAGCAGGATCTATGTGAATCATCATGAAGAGCTGGTTTACTACCACAGTGCCTTAGCTTACTGTCAGGAGGTGAAAAGACTCTGAGGTTCTAAAACCACAGTGCCTTGAGCATCAAAACTGTCACCCACAGCCCATTACTACTTACCCTAGGGTGAATTAGGATTCAGCCAAACATGTTAGGTGTCAAGGCAGAGTAAAAACAGACCTAAATTAAAAATAGTAGTGATGGACTGGCTGTGTGTCTACCCCCATAATTATTTTGTAGGAGTTTTCAAGATAGTAGCAAAAAGCTAATGAGAGAAATGGGGCCCCATCAGGAATGACACGTCCTGATCTGGGAAGGATGTTTTTACATTTCTACTCTTACCACCTAAATAGGTTTTACCAATTGGCTGCTGCTCATAACAAACGTGTTGTCATGTTTACAGTGTTACTTGTCATGTTGGCAGCCCTCACCTTATGTTTCAGTCATGAGAGCATGTTGGTAGCAGCTTAGAAGAAGAAAATGTGTTTCAGGCAAATGTACACTGCAAAATAAAACAGGGGCAAACCTTTTGATATAAGCCCCAGTATGCTTTAAACAATAATACATAATTTGAAATTTGGATCACATTAGAGCTTTTATAGATATCAATTGTTTAGTCAAATGTAACATAGCCAGCCTGACAATATGGCCATGTACAGGGTGCTAACCAGGCAATTAGATATTCAATGCATGCATGTAGGGGAGGGGATTAGCTCTAGACTGTATTGCAGGAGGCGGACTCACATGTATAGACTAGTAGTAGCTCTTGGTAGGCAGGCAGGCAGACAATAGGAGGCACATTGAGTTGTACTACCACTAACTGATCAAACTTTCAAGAGCCAAGAAACTAGTTTATCATTTTATGGGGGAGATACCATGCAGTGAACAAACTGTTTCCTACAAATGCTGGCTTTTGAAGATCGGAAAGTGTTATGGTGTGGAGATGAGGTACTGCATAAAGTAGGTCCCTGGAGCCCTACAGAATATGCCTTCCAAGTCAGTCTGCCGTCTACTTATGACTGTGTCGGCCGTCATGTGGACTAATGAATGTACACCACCTCCCCCTCCATCTCCACAATTCTCACAGACAGCCTCATATAAGGACAACATGTTTCAATTATTTTCTCCACCAGCATGTACTCATCCCTCATTTACTACTGCCTAGCCACATCCTTCCACACCACACAGCAATATTCCCCTTGGCTGACCACATTGCTGAGCAGTTTTACTCGTAAAGCTAGCTCATCCTTGGCCAACATCTCTCAATTATTTTCTCCTCTGGATGCCAACCATCCTGTGGGGCCTAGAGTCTTCATGCACTACAAGGAAAGTCCCAAAACCCCTCTACCCCAAACCTTTACTGATGGAGCTCACTTTTACCAAGCTGTTTCCAAGATGTTCCTTTCCTGAGTGTGAAGCCTTTTTTGCATTTGTCAGCAGGAAAAGTATAACACAGCGGTAGTGTAAGAGGGCTTTATCATATAAATATCGTTGCAAATTTCTATTATTCTAATTACGGGTCCTGGAAAACTTAAAAGAATTTAAAATCTGCCATTCCTTCTTTGATTGATTGATTTCAGAATTGAAGTTTCAGCCTCAATACAATTCTGATCACTTCTGTCACTCCATGTCAGTAAAATGTCTTTCACAGTCCCCTTCAATTGTGTTGAACTTTAAAAATCATGGCACATGGAGCAGTCATTGTGAAATCACATTTCCATAGTTTTAATCCAATTTCATCGCAAGCCTTCTGAAATATAAAGACATTTTTCCATTAACATCTGATCTTGTTACACCACAAGCATCCATTCTACCCACATGCCCCACCCCTGGCCAGGATGAGGACAGTTTATGAGACAATAAAGTGTACTAAGTGTCCTGACAGTGTTTGTGGTGCCCATCTGTGTACATGTGTAATAGTCTGTACATCATCATACTACATCAACTCTAGTTACAGGAGGTAATTGGGTTCAGATGTAGCTTTAAGGGTCAAGCCTTGGTAAGATATTCACCAGCACTGCATTGGTGTGTTGTGGTGTGGTGGTTCGTAGGCTGAACTATCCAGTCACCAAAGAGTAGGGGGGATTGGGCTAGTGTGCATTTGGTCATCAGGCAGTACGTCTATAACCCTTATAGACCACAGTACGAAATGACACCCACCCACACCCATGCACCGGTGACTCACAATTAGATTGTTTCACTACTACTAAGCATCTATTTTTATATACAATGGTTCCATAGCTCAGACCCATCTTATATTCTTTATGTGTATTAAACACAGTGTGCAATGTGAAGTAGGGCATTATACACACATGGTGAGCCTGTGACATGACATTTAGGATGTTAATGCTCACATGGGATTAAGAAGCTAATACAGCCTGATTCCAACCAGATAGAGTAAGTCAAATATAGTTTTTTTTATGCCGAAGTGGTGGCGTAGCCACCTGGTGGTGCCGCCAGGCACCACCAGAACGAGGTATATGATGTTTGCACTTTGCCAGAAGTCAGAATGGGTGCCGCCATCTTGGATTGTGCCGCCATCTTGGATTAAGGTGTCACAACACAAATTTATGATATGTGATAACAATTAATATAAATCAACCTTTGATAGTTCCTGAGTTGGATTATAATCATACCTACCCCCCTAATATGGACCCAAGGAGTTCAATGGTTCTATCGGTTTGTTGCTAATACAGCTGGTTGCCTAGCAACAGTTATTCTAGTTGTTTATCTGTCTAGCAACACACATTTCCATGGTCCTAAAGTTGATTATTATCATCCCTACCCCCCTGATATGGACCCAAGAAATTCAATGGTTCTATTAGTTAGTTGCGATTACAGCTGGTTGCCTAGCAAGGGCTATTCTAATTGTTTATCTGCCTAGCAACACACATTTCCATGGTCCTAAGGTTGATTCTAATCATACCTACCCCCCTTATATGGACCCAAGGAATTCAATGGTTCTATTCATTTGTTGCTAATACAGCTGGTTGCCTAGCAACGGCTATTCTAATTGTTTATCTGCCTAGCAACACACATTTCCATGGTCCTAAGGTTGATTATTATCATACCTACCCCCCTTAATCTGGACCCAAAGAATTCAATGGTTCTATTAGTTCGTTGCTAATACAGCTGGTTGCCTAGCAACAGCTATTCTAATTGTTTATCTGCCTAGCAACACACATTTCCATGGTCCTAAGGTTGATTATTATCATACCTACCCCCCTTTTCTGGACCCAAAGAATTCAATGGTTCTATTAGTTCGTTGCTAATACAGCTGGTTGCCTAGCAACAGCTATTCTAATTGTTTATCTCCCTAGCAACACACATTTCCATGGTCCTAAGGTTGATTATTATCATACCCACCCCCCTAATATGGACCCAAGAAATTCAATGGTTCTATTAGTTTGTTGCTAATACAGCTGGTTGCCGAGCAACGGCTATTCTAATTGTTTATCTGCCTAGCAACACACATTTCCATGGTCCTAAGCTTGGTTATAATCCAACCTATCCCCTTATATGGACCCAAGGAATTCAATGGTTCTATCAGTTTGTTGCTAATCCAGCCGGTTGCCCAGCAACATCTATTGTAATTGTTTATCTGCCTAGCAACACACATCTCCTTACCCCCTAACATGGACCAAAGGAATTCATAGGGAATGTCATATTTGAAGTAATATCATCCTTCCCCCTGATAACCCCTTTCTGGCCCTGCTTTTTCAGTGTCTTGAATGGGTTCCCTTCAAACATACCAACCTGAGGCATTTTTTAAGCGGCAACAACTGCAATTCTTGTTTAAAAGCTTTACAGTCGCAAACCGATCCTTGTTGCTATTGAATCAATTAAGGTTTTGTACATTAAGCTACTTACATATCTGCACTGTCGCAACATCAATGCGTTAAACATGTGTGACAGTTGCTCAGCTACATGGCTTCAACTGATCACTTCACATCACAGCCATACCCTTAAATCAAAATCAATATCATTAGCAGCCTTTATCCAAAAAAGTGGCTTTTAATCTTGCACCTAATCAAGGATTCAGGTACTTTGCAGGATTTACCATTTCCCAGCTCGCCGCACCCCCTGAGGGTGTCTCTGTTCTATTAGCTTTTATTTTTTATCAAATACGGCAGCCCCCTTTGATTTAACCAAGGAGTTCCGTATTTAACACCCCCCGTGAAATAGCCCACAGCCGTATTTAACTGCCTGTGACGTCATCAAAACGGTGGTTTGTTTACATTTGAACGGCGTAGAATAATGCCATTTTAGGCCTTTTTAGGCTCCCCCCTACCATAATTTTGTATTTTGAATCGAAAAAGATAAAAAATAAACACAAAGGTACACTAGCTTTAGTCTGTTGAAGGGTTATTTCACTTATTGAAGGGGGTGCCGCATTTCACTCAGCCTACGGCCTCGTGAAATACGGCCCCTCTTCAACTCGTGAAATAACCCTGTCAACAGACTAAAACTCTTGAGCCTTTGTCTATAAACTCTGCTAATGATCATATGGAGCAATCAATATCGGTCTTAACACTTAAGGGGAAAACTGCCCATCATATCAAACACATGACATTTATAGAAACACCAAAAGTACCTCACAGGATTATACTTGTGTATCAAGCTGTAAGGATATTATCAGCCTCATTGAGGTCAGCATGGTCCATGGAGCAGCCCCTTCAGGTATCAGGACAATAATTGGGCATTAACAAACTATATTGCCCTTTGAGGGTTAATGAAGACTGCCCGAAGCACCATGATAATCTGATAGGCACCCTGAAGCTAATGAGAATCTGAAAACTAATTACAAAAATGAGAGTCCCACTTGTTCATTGGCTAGGGAATTCTGTTTACTCAGCAATTACCAGTCCATCGTCTTGTTAAAGTTGTAGTTTGATGACATTGTCATATTAATGTGGGATGGTTCAGCCTTTAAAAACCTGCAGTAGAACAGGCTGTCCAAGCACTCTCTCAACATAGTACTGGAGTTTGAGTGTTTCTTTCGATTGCCAACTTTTCAAGCGCCCTATTTATCCAAGTCAAGGCCGGCTTTTGTGAATATTACTTCAATGAATGTTTTTATTCTAGAGGTAGACACTTGAACTGATCAATGTTAATCTTGGTTCAGCATTGTACAGCTTTAGTCATTTTATATTGATGCCTACTTGGAGAGACGAAACCAGGTGAAATACAAAATTCTTGTTAGTGACAAAGGACTTTCTAAAGCATAAACAAATGTGAAATGAACAAGAGTAAATTTGCAATTCTGGTCTGAATATACAGGTTGTGCAGAGAAACATTGACCTACCAAGACAATGACACTAGTGATGACTGGGAGTAGAGTGCTGTAGAACCCATTATTGTGGAGCCTGCATTGTGAGTACATCATCAGACAATAACTTATTTCTCCTAATATCACTCACACAATGAATCAGCAATAATGCTTAAAGCGTGCTCTTCTGATTTTAGTGGTAGATTGATAGCCTGGTGAGTTATTTGAAACTGTTCCATGAGAGATCATTTTAGCGCAGTTGGCAAACTTAAGGTCATATCACCTTAGTTTATCATTATTTAATTGTGTTTTATAAATATTAGCATGATGGAAAAAACAATAAACAGGCTGGATAATAAGTGGGCAAAAAATGTTATTCTATGCATTATTCAAAACTGGGCATCCAGATCTTGCTTAAAGGACATGTGTCTAGTTCACAAACATGGTTTTATACCATAGTGTCATTGAAATACCAGCAAACTCAAATATGGATATTCATATGATTTGAAAACTGTCTTTTACCTTGAAATAAACAGCCCAATTCAGCCTTAACACAGCACTCTTTTGCTCCCACACACTGCACCAATATTCCAAGTTGACTTTCACTTTAAGTATTGTAAGTGAGTCGCGGTGTGCTGTATTAAACATCACAGCGGGTATCCTGGGTGTGTGGTATCCCACATTGAGGCCAGCTAGAGGTATCTATGTGTCCAAGCCTGGATCAAACCCTCCAACTCTCCCTCATTCCTGAAGCCTCAGTTCATTACCTCACTGACCTTGAACCCCAGTGACACCTTGCTCGCCAGACCTACAATTACTCCTCATTTGGTGCGATAATCTGGTGCAGCTCCCCCTATGATGAATGGCAGGAGTTACTTGGGGGGACACAGATTGGACTTCATGGCATCAGTCCATGAGGGGTTGGGCAGGGCAGGCAGCTTATGAAGAGAGTGTGGCCATTGTGTAACTCTGACATCAATATCCTAATGCACCAGCCTTATGTTAAGTGTGTTTTATAAAGGAAATAGAGTTGATGGAGGAAAGTTATTCTGTCAACATCTTCCACAATGTGGTAACCGTACCTTGTACTATTCAAACTCCTGCAACAAGTCGGTTTGGTTCTGACACCACAGTTATGAAGACCATCACTAGCACCTCATAGTGATGTAGGAATCCTTATAAATGTGGTAAATTAAGATTGTTTGGAAATAAAATAAGCCAGCATGAGGGAGAGCTGTAGAACCTGAGCATTGTGAAACAAACATCTGTAATGTGATCTGAAAAATCATCTAGTGCGGTGAGGGTATCAGAATGGATTGTAGCTACTCAACGACAACCATCAAATAGAGTGGTTTTAGTCTTGATGAGAAATTTGATCTGTTACAGTCCCCTCATCCCAGTGCCTCAAATTCAGTTTTTCTAAATAACTTCAAATAGCCACTATTTGAGGTTAGATAAGTGGCAACATTACAGTTGTATGGGACATATTTATGAAAGCTAATACTTCAGCTGCCACCATTGGTTGGTACAGAATGTATGATGATAAACCGAAAACTCTAGCCGCCATCAATGGATGGTATTCATACTCAGTGACATTCAGCCTGCCTTAAGGTGATGTGTCCAGCTTCTCATTCACTACATGGAGGTATATGGTGCAGCATGGTGTATTTTACGACACCCACCCGTTATTTATGTCTCATTTCCTGTAGCAACAATAAATACTGGATTCTCTAGAAAGGGCTTCTGGGACTGGGTGCTTAAAGGGTTGGGTTATGTGGGCTATGGCACATCCATGATTTGGCACATAATGGTACACAAATGAGTAGGATGTGTAGATATGTAGATACTTGGTGAAGATGAACTGAATGCCCTAAGCATGTATTATTAATAACCTTAGAAAAAATCATCTGGAGCCATTGTCAGTTTAAAAAAAAAATGGGAAAAGATCCTAAGATGTTATACAATATTATACAGTACAGGTCATTTGAAATAAAAAAACTGATGCTATGTGTTAGCCAAGCAAATCATACACTCAAGGAAATGCAAAGATTCACATATGTAACACATATGGTTGATCTGTTGATCTCCCTCAGAGTACAAAATGTTGTGTCTGTGAGTTATGGCTGGTGAGGGAGGAGGTAAGCGGTGGTACCCAGAATGGCCCTGATTTCAATAAGCCATCACCACCACATGCATATTTCATCCACAGGCTCACCATAGATCCTTGGTTCAACCACAGCTGACTAGTCCTGCAGGATAAAAGTACGAAAAATAACTTCAGAGGCACTACCTTTGTCATCATAATGCATGTGAGCAATAAACTGTTGCTCTTCAATAGACAAGGATGGTCCTTCAGAACACTTCACACACACTCAGAAATTGAAACTCCACAACGAATGCCATAGAAAATGAGTTGTATAATAAATGTCCCAAGTATTGTCTTAGCTTCGTGAGATTATAATAGTCCAGCATCATGTTGGGCCTTCAATTTACACCTCACTCCTAGCCTACCCTACTGCGACCCTTACTCTACATCAATGTTATTGTCTAGCTCCCAGCTTTCTTCCATATATTGGACAGTTTTAGTAATACTTTAGGCGTGCCATCATAGTGGCAATTCTTAGTGGCAATTCTGCACACATATGACCTTTAAGCAGCTAACAGGAAGCGGAAATGTCTCAACACTGATGGGACCCAGGTCTGGTCACTGAACCTCATCCTGGCACCTCATCCTTCATTATGGATGTTAACAGGGATGACAGCCTGCACTGCTTGACCCCTTCATTTGCCTGCTGATAAAAGCAGCCTGGTCACACTGCTTCTACTACTGGTTATAGATCCTGATAGGAGAGTCACCATTTTTTGGTGGCCTATATCACACTTGTAGAGATTCAGAGAAGAAATACAGAAGAACTGCTACTAACATTTAACTTCACCAAGAAGTCTTACTGAGGTGATGTCTGCATATAAGCACAACTTCCTCAATATAACAAGAGTCACTACCTATTTCTAAATAGATGAAATAACTATTATTTAAAGTGTAGATGAATTTCTTAACTCCATCATGACATGTATCAGAATGCCCCTTGTAGCCTCTAGCCCCACACACAACAAGCTGCAGACTTTAGGTCTGACTGACGACCCTGCAGTCAGGCTATTGGTGCAATGACTTCATTGTTTCAACCTTCCTGCTGAGTTTATCTCTGCAAGCAGGTGAGTCAGTGAGTGACCGCTATCTTCCACTAAGAGGCTTTGAGCTGGTAGAAATCTATCCCGGTAAAGAGCCATGTTGAACCCCTTAAAGTTATTTAGTTTGAGTTGCAACAATATGCTTCAGCACTGGTATATACATTGCAATGGGTCAAGCACTAAGGGCCAGCATATTGCAAGAATGCTTTTGCCCAGATTTCTTTTAGAAAAATGCCCTAAATGGCTTTTGCAACTGAATTACTGAGAATAAAACTCACAGTTGTAACTCAGTAAGCTCACAAATTCAACGTCTAAAGCTGCTGAGAAACATTTTGTTCCTGATTGCTTGCTTTGTGTTTCCCCCTTGCTTCACTGCGTCTAAGAATATTGCAATATTTTAAAAAGTCAGATTGCACTTTTCCATTCTGTTCTTTGCTCCTCAGCCATCAGCAGCCAATGTGTCTTCTTTTCTGAAATTACTTTGACAGTTTGGATTGACTGATCTTTTTGAATTTCATCATTTAGAAAATTGCCCCATGTGCCATCAATGACGTGAAAGAAAGAAATTGATTGTAAAACACTGATGGTCTTTCTGACTCTGCTGTCCTATTTCCTGCTGATCCAATCCAGAACATGATGCATGTACTGGTAAAATAAACTTACTTCCTTGGGAAATGTTTAATATCAACCGTTTTTCATTGTTCTTCAATTTAGCACATACTGACTGAGCTGTGAAATTGAGCTCCTGAGGAGTAAATGCATGTATTGACCAACAATGCTTTTTATAATTGAGTATTGAACATAAGATTGTATCCATGCCTTCCTCTGCTTTGCATTTGATCGTGATGTGAGACATAATTAATATGATAATGTCTGCTTCTTTGATTTTCTTACAGAATATTGTCTTGCAATATCCTTCATTCTTAGATTATCTAAACATGACTTTTGCAATGTATAGCAATTTCTCATTTGATTTTTCATGCTTACGTTTGATATTTGCTTTGAAACCGTACATTCCTACGTTATTCTGTATTTTCCAATTTTCTGCCCCAAAGTCTTGTTCAATATCTTTATTCAGTAGTAACCATTGCTGAGTAAAAAACAAGGACTTGGTGTCAGGTTGCCAACAATTTTCACAGGAGACACAGAACACCCTTCCCTCATTAAATAAGTGCATTAGGTTTCAGCCTCCATAAGGGGTGTCAAGTGTTATACAGCACTAATAGGCTGTAAAATGAAACTCTGTGATAAGCTTAGTCACACATTAAGCTGGGATTAGCATTGTTATAGTGCTTATGTGAGGGCTAAACCAAGCATGAAGTCACATCAATGTAATCATAATGGCTGATAAAGTCTCAACATTGACCCACAAAGGGGGTTCATCGCACATCACTGGGGCAATTTAGAACAAAGTGAAAATGATCTAAAAAGGCATTTTTAGAGCCAATAAAGAGAGACGTTGGGTGGTGGGCAAAATGAGGGGTGGAAAAGTCTGGGACATTGAATGTTGTAAATTCTGAATTTCTGCGATATGAATACCAACACAGATTTACGAGTTTGTTTACAACAGCCCAATAGCCCCATAGCTGACATCATCAATACCATACCACTTCTGAGATACCAAAAATATTTTTTTTAAAAAGGAAGTTCCTGCTGGTAGTGTGCTTTTGTCTCACTTTCAGTCTTCTTCTGTAAGACTTTGTTAATGTTAATGTTACTTCTATCATGGACTGTTCAAAGGGGCACTTTGGTCATCATCCCTTATTCCTGCACAGAGACCAGACAGAGGTTACCCTGTGAATGTGTGCTGGGCTTTCAGTGTCCATTCCAGTTCACACAATGCTGAGTCATTTATGAGACCTGAACACGGGAATCCTCGCTGTCACCCATTCAGCCTGCTCAGCTACATAAGGCCCTCCTATCTGCTTTTATCTCCTCCTTTACTGAACATGAACAGCGATCCTATTGCAGAAGCACCTCAAATGGCCACTAAAACTAAAGCAGAATACCCTCATGAATAGCAAACAAAATTATACTAAAAGTTGTAAATTGAAACAAAGGGGCCTCTAGATTCCGTTAAAGCATGCTTTGAGTGTTTATGTGAAAGTTTAAGTACCCTTAGGCATAATAAAACTTAAGTGAGGTACTCTTAAGGAATAGCAAAGTGCCCTTCGAGGCTGTAAAACATGATGAGAGGGCCAGTAAAACTGAGTTGAAATGGCAAAGTGTCCTCATGCAGAGGAATGCCAGTGCCCTTGACTCTGCCTATGTCTATTATACTTGCTCTTGGTAATTTTTCACAGATATCCAATAAATCTTTAATTTGAAGGCTAATACATCCAGATCAATCTGTCATTAAGTAATATAAAAGGACACAACTGTGGTTGACATGATGCATGAATGTAGCGCTAGTGAGTTGCCATAGGATACAACACTAGTAATCGATAACCTCCTTGATTTTAACAAAACACTGATCCCCTGGACTCATTAGGGAGAATTTAACCAAAGTGAATAAGGTACAACTGGTGCAGCAGAAGAAGCGCTAAGTGACAGAGAGTTAAAACTCAATCTATAAATTGCATTAAGGCCTTTAACCTTTACTGTAGTAAGTATGCTGCTACTTCTGCTCCACAAACAAAAGCACAAGCTGATACTCTAGTAAACTGACCGGTGACGAGCTTGGCCATTTTGTATGTTGTGCACACCTTACAGTTATAGTATTGTTCTTTTAAAATTCTCACCAGGTTGGTGCAGATAAATATGTACAAGCAAAGTACCCAAAAACAGTGGTCAGTAGAGCAGCTTTTGTTAGGTGAATGAAAGAGGTTGGGGTAGAGATACAGTACAGAAATAACAAAACACATTGGGATGAGAACAGCCTTGTGGTGAAGGATAAAAACTGCTTCCTGTCAGTGACAGCTCCTCTCACCAGGGGGCTCTGGTGGTCATCTCCATTTCCTGTGAGCGTGACGTCACTGAGACCAGATTTAGGGTCCACTGGGTGTCTGTCTGCCTCAGAGTGAGGGTCGTCCATTTCAGGTCTGACAATGCAGAGTCATTTATGGGAGGTGAACACAGGAATCCTCTTTCTCACCCACTCTGCCACAATTGTAGTCCCTTCTTCTCCCCCAACAACCTCTTTGCTGGCTGGGGAAGACTTGAATACAGATCAGAAAGGTCACTAGTAGACATTAAATTAAAGTGAAATAATCAGAAGAATACTACATTAGCACTTATGGGCATTACATTGGTGCATGATGATGATGAATAAACATAAAACCCTTCAGAAATGAGGCCATCTATGAGGGTTTGAAAAAGCATGAGGTGAAGCTGCATTATAAAGGGAAATAAGTCATAGAGGTGAAATGGTGAAGATGGAGTAGTGGTGATTGGGAGGAGGATGTTTCAAAGAGTTACAACTGCAGTCTGTGGACAACTGTGATAGCTGTGATGGTCATTGTGTGTGTACAAAATGGTGTCAATAGGTTATCAACATGCCTTATCAAGCAGCTCAAGTAGGACAGAACTCTATAAATTAACACTTGGAGGCTTACTGCTGTTGTATACCCAGGGGTGGGGGCATTTTACTAATTTAAATGTGCCCAGCCCAGAAGGGGCTGTTAGCATTCATATCATGTGACCGTGAGTTCTTGTCAGTGTCAGCAGACTACCCAAATGTAACAGACAACAATAGTGCCGCTGGTCTATCAGTCTATTACTATGTATAACCTCCCCCAGCAGCCTGTATTAGAGTCTACAGAGTGGTCTATACCATCCTTTTTACTACCTCTGCCTGAGGCCTGGGGATTGTCTGTATGGTCCTATTGTGGAGGATGTAGATTTGTCTTATAGGCATATTCATAGGTCTGTGGGTAGCACAAACACATTACAGACTACTGAGTTTGTTCCAAGAACCAACGGACACAATTGTTGTTTTCTTTTCATAGAGATATCTTTTTCAGTGTATATGCATACTGCTGCTAACCAAGGGATATTAACAATGGTGTATCTTTATAAGCTCTTTGGGTTTTTCCGCAGGGCAGCATACATGTGTTTTGCTGAGCATGCATGACCTTAAGAATATTGTATTTGCTGTGAACCAATTAAAAAATTATTGTCACCCATCTTGCGGGTACTGACTTCAAGTTCAGTTTTCCTACATAGTGATGAGCAAAAGGTTATTGGGGTTTCTTACTTGGGCTGATATATGCATCGTGACAACAAAAGGAGCATAATGCATTAAAAAAAAGATTTTCTAATCTATTCAATTACCAATGGCAGGTATTGTGTTTTCACTTTACATTTATGCATCATGTGAGGCCTTACTTTACATTCAAGTGAGAAACTCTGACAAGAAATGTTTTCTATAATACTTACTGTCTGAATCATCTGATGGGAATCCCGCCATGTTGTCACCAGGCACAAAGCTGGCAGACTGATTAAACCCATACAGATCCACATCAGCCATTTACTCCTCTCTATTAGCAGCCCAAAATAATCCGCTCCCTCCTCTATAGAGGCAATGAGAAGCCTTGACAGGCGCTCATCCCTTACAATGATATTCAATGAGCTGCTCTCTGTGCCTTCAACTCCTCTGCCTGAGCTACTCAGACAAAGAAACATCTCCTGTCAAAGCGATCCTCCTGCCCTCAGTACAGATGGGTCCCACTGTGCTGGGATTCTACTTTTACTGTTCCATGTAGAGGAGGAGCAGATGTCAAATATAATGTCTTGGTAGGCTTTTGATTTCTGCCTCCACAATGATGCCGTTAATAGCATTGGTAAGGAGTTAATCTTTTATTTGTGAAGTTCTGTACAGGTAGAGCAATTAAACCATCATCCTAGCATGTGATAGCTTATAGAACATGGTCAGCTATCCATTTTACAAGCTGAAAAAATTGTAAGGGCCCCAACATACTTCATACTACACCTTACGTTGTAGGCTTGTATTGACCCAGCTTCTAGTCTCTTTATATTTGACCTAAGGAATAGGATATGATTTATGGCAGCCTGTGGGCACCTGGCCATTGACATTCTCCATCTCCATCAAGAACCACCCAACCTTGACAAACAATGTCAAGGAAGAAGAAGACCAAGGTCATGAAACTGATGATGGATCAGATCAATTTTGCATGCATTTGAAAGTGCTGTACAGCTTTTAGGCTCATGACACAAAATAAGTATTTGGCTGTTGTTCCATATAATATTAGAACATGTTTATATGATAGTAAGAATACGTTTCTGACTTTGTTTCATACCTTTTTAGCTATATCAATAAGAGCATTTAAATCTATTATTTGGAAGGCACAAGAAAATTTGTAGATTTCAGAACTTGTTTTTTGGATTTAACCTAAGTGGAGATCTTTCCTGTACGCCAACCTTCAGAGTGTTTAATTAAATGTCGGATGTGACAAGAATCTTTAGATAATGCTGGCAGTATTCAAACAAGAGCTGCTACTCGAGGAAACCGACTGGTGAAGAGCTTGGTCATTTTGTATGGTGTGCACACCTCACAGTATTGTTTTACTTTCTCAGCAATTGAATGAACAGGTTGGAGCAGATATGATATGATATGTACAAGCCAAACACACAAAGACAGTGATCTGTAGAACAGCCTTTGTCATGTGAATGAAACAGGCTGGGGTAGAGATACTACAGAAATAAAAAGCACATTGAGATGAGATTGACCTTGTGGTGGAGGATAAAAGCTGCTTCCGGTCAGTGACAGTTCCTCTCACCACGGGGCTCTGGTGGTCAACTCCATTTCCTGTGAGCGTGACGTCACTGAGACCAGACTGAGGCTCCACTTGGTGTCTGTCTGCCTCAGAGCGAGGGTCCTCCATTACAGGTCTCACAATGCAGAGTCATTTATGGGACGTGAACACAGGAATGCTCTTTCTTACCCACTCAGCCGCAATTAGAGTTCCTTCTCCCCTAACAACCTCTTTGCTGGCTAGGGAAGACTTGAATACAGATCAGAAAGGTCAAAATGGTGTCAATACCGTAGTGGCTTGAATAAGCGCACCTGCGCTTATTGATTTCAATGGTACCATTTACCCTGCGCTTATACAAGACCTGCGCTTATTCAAGATACAAAAATGGCCTAAATTTCCATTTCAATACCCTCATTTACCCTGCGCTTATTCAAGACCTGCGCTGATTTGAGACCGCTGCGCTTATTCAAGCCACTACGGTAGGTTATCAACATGCCTCATCGAGTAGGACAGATCTCTAATGGGTCTAGTTATCTAAACTTTCAAAGTAAAAATCAACATAAACACTTGAAGGCTTAGTGCTTTTGTATACCCAGGGGTGGGGGCATTGTACTAATTTAAATGTGCCCAGCCCAGAAGGGGCTGTTAGCATTTATATCATGTGACCGTGAGTTCCTGTCAGTGTCAGCACACATGTTATGCTACCCAAATGTAACAGATATTAACAATGGTGTATCTTTGTTAGCTCTTTGGGGTTTTCCCCAGGGCAGCATATATGCATTTTGATGAGAATGCATGATCTTAAGAATATTGAATTCTTTGTGAACCAATTCAAAAATGATTGTCAGTCATCTTGCGGGTGCTGACTTAAAGTTCAGTTTTCCTACTTAGTGATGAGTCCAAGGTTATTGGGGTTTCTTACTTGGGCTGATATATGCATCTTGACAACAAAAGGAGCATAATGCATTAGAATTTTCTTTCCTAATCTCTTCAATTACCAATGACAGGCATTATGTCTTCACTTTACATTCATGCATTGTGTGAGTCGTTACTTTACATTCAAGTGAGAAACTCTGACAAAAAATGATTTCTATAAAACGTCCTGTCTGAATCATTTGATGGGAATTCAGCCATGCTGTCACATGGCACAAAGCTGGCAGACTGATTAAAGCCATACAGACCCACATCAGCCATTTACTCCTGTCTGTCAGCTCTGATCCTAGCAGCCCAAAATAATCCACTCCCTGCTCCATAGAGGCATTGAGAAGCCTTGACAGGCGCTCATCCCTTACAATGTTATTCAATCAGCTGCTCTCTTTGCCTCAGACTCCTCATGCTGAGCTCCTCAGACAAGGCAACATCTCCTCATAAAAGCACCTGTCTTTCAATGAGTACAGAAGGGTCTCGCTGTTTTTGAATTCTACAGGCACTAATCTATATAGTAGAAGAGCAAATGTCAAATATACTGCATTTGGAGCAGTGGGTTGTGTTGCAGCAAAAAATTCAATTTCAATTCAATTTCAATTTGCAAGGTTTTTATTCTGCTGATCTCAAAAAACATAAAAGTATGAATACAATTACATTTGATTCCATTGGATAACAGAAGAGGTTGATACTTATAATGATAACACCATTTGATTAGCAGTTTTGGTAACAGCACCTCCATTCCATTTGTTTAATGATGATGACTACCATATAGCCTATCATTGTGATATTACTGGGGAAGGGGGGGGGGGGGGAGGGATGGAGGGGAGATGAGTGATGAGATGATACCAAGTTCACATAAAAAACATGTAAGTGTAGTCAGGTTGGTTGGATGTATGATATACCTGTGATCAATATTCAGATAGATATGTGCCTTTCTGTTCAGATACATTGTATTCCAGTGAGTATTTTATGACAGAGGCTCCTAAGGTGTTGCACAGATAGAATACTATTATACAATACGAGATGACAGATACTTATGCATACAATACAGTGCCAGGATTACTAATACTATACAAAGACTTAATAAGTATTATTTTAATTGCCCACCAAGTTGAATAAATTCAACGAAAAGTTCATTTGTAGTAGGTTGACCACTGGGCTTTGTAATGAAGAGTTGTACCTATTAATGCAATTTACAGATTTGTGAATTGGAGATGGTAATTCCAGGCCTCCTTGAAATGTTTTAGGATACTACACTTCAATTTCCTTTTAAAAATAATGTTGTTTTCAGAGATTCTTATTTCAGGTTTGATGTTATTCCAGGTGTTATATGCATCGACAGGAGGAGACAATTGCACTCGTCTTGTATGTGCAGTGTACATCTTAATTAACGGACCATCTGCTGCTCTAGTCACTCTATTACAGATCAAATCCAGTGACTTTAACCTTATTAACCTGTAACATAATATACCCTGCAGATACTCTCTTCTCAAGTCAATAGGAAGAATGTTTACCTCTAGATGAATACTCTTGACAGAAATGGACAGTGGGTCTTTTATATTTAGGCTGACCCTTATACCAATATTTTGTAGGATTTGCAGCTTCTTTTGCTCAGAATAGCTTATACCAGATAAGAACACACTACTGTAATCAATGTATGGTAGTAGCATAGTTTTAAGCAATATTACAGCAGTGTCTTTATCCATGTGGCCCCTAAAATATCTTAGCAACCATATTTTATGATTTACAGAACTAATAGTTTTTGACAGCTGACTTTTAAAACTCATATTATTGTCCATAATAATTCCAAGATATTTATAATTCTCTACTTCCTCTAACTCCACACCTTTAACATATACAGGGGGTAGAATTACATTTTTTTCATATGTATATAACATTGTTTTCGTTTTCTTTGCATTTATGGTGAGCTGATTTTCGTCACACCAGGAAACTAGGCTATTCAGATCTTGTTGTAAACAGTCTGCAATATTATTCAAGTCATTACCAGAGATAAATAGTACGGTGTCATCTGCATACTGAAGACACTTACAAGACATTGCCAGATTTGATAAGTCATTAACATATAATATAAAAAGTATTGGGCCTAGGATAGATCCTTGGGGGACACCATATGACATGTTCTCCCACTCAGAAGAGACTCCATTTGCATTTGTTTTTTGCATTCTATTTTCTAAGTAACTCTTATACCAGCGTGTGACTCTTTCACTAAAACCATATTTAGGCAGCTTCTTTAGTAGTTTATCATGACTTATTGTGTCAAATGCCTTCTTATAGTCAATGTAGACAGCACCCGTGTACTTTCCATCATTTAATGATTTAAAGATATTATTATTCAACTCTAACACAGCATATTTGGTACTTCTATTTTTCCTAAAACCACTCTGATTTGGTGTCAAAAGTGAATGCCCTTCCAGAAATGAGTAAGATTGTTTATGAATGAATTTTTCCAAAATCTTTCCTGTTATTGGTAACAAAGAAATAGGCCTTAAGTCACTTACATCACCAGGATTTTTTACTTTTGGGATAGGACAGATTTTAGCCTCTTTCCATTTTTTGGGGAAAATCCCAGTTGTAATAGACATGTTCAATAGATGCAAAAATTCTTCCTTCCTTCCAATCAGGAATTCTTTAAGCACTTTAGCTGAAATGTTTTCTAAACCAGATGATTTATTTACATCTATTTGACCCAACTCCTTCTCTAGGTCCTCTAATATAATATCATTAAAGGTTAAAGTGTCTTCAGGAGGCACTATGACTGGTGGGTCATATCCCACGGGGGCATCAATTTTATCAGCCAGTTTTTTACCAACATTTGCGAAAAAGGAATTTATATGATTGGCAACATCTTCTGATGGGATTTCTGAGCCCTGGTCATCCTTCAGATTAAAGCAACCACCTTTTACCTGATTAGGTAACATGTCCTTAATTGCTGCCCAAAACCTTTTAGGATCCTTGGCATTTACCTCTAATTGATTTTTGATATAACCACGTTTGGCTTGTTTTGATTTCACATTAGATCTATTTTTAAGAGCCTTTGCTACTATGATATCCTCAACCTTCTTAGTTTGAATGGCCTTTTTTAGAGCTGCATCTCTTTCATGAAAAAGCCTTAGAAGCTCAGCAGTTACCCATTTGGATTTCTGCTTTTTGAAAAAACGCTTTTTAACCGGACATTTCCTATCCAAGTATTCTAATAGCCTTCCAAATAGAATATCCCATGCCTCATCCGGATCATTACAGGCAAAAAAGGTGTCCCAGTCCAGTTCATTAAGACAACCTAACATTTCTTCCTTGCTATAGTCCTTATATGACCTGCCCATGAATTCAACACTCTTTTTCTTAGTTTTTGTCTTCTTTCTAACCACATATACTGGTACATGATCACTTACATTCACACAGAGTAGACCTGTTTGATATACTTCATTGGAGTTTGAAAAAATTAGGTCAATGACCCTATCAGAATACAATGGCCTGGTCGGGTCTTTAATATATTGCTTGAACCCATTAGCAACTTCTAATAAAATCAACTTATTTCTTTCTTGCGAGTTAACCTTGTAATCAATGTTGACATCTCCTCCCAAAAATATATCTTTATCTCGCTTTCCCACAGATATTCTTTTCAGGGCTTTCGACACAAATTTACTAAATTCGTTAACATCACCAGAGGGGGGTCTATATACATTGACTACAAATATTTTCCTAGTATAAGGCAAGCTGATTTTTGCAACCATTAATTCACAGTGTTCATTTACAACATTTACATCATCACCTTGCAATATCTCATGTGTCAAACCATTCTTTACAACCATACAGAGACCACCACCTTGCTTCACCTTGCCATTTTCATTCAATATATCCCGATCCAACCTGTGAACAATAAATCCATTTATGTTAAATATGTTTTCACCCATTGACTCCTTCAACCATGTCTCAGATATACTAACAATGTCAGCATTTAAGCTTGACAAACATTCCAATATATTTTCGTCCTTAGACTTTACACTTTGAGTATTCCAAAATACCATTTGTAGGCCTTTGGGCATATCATATGATGGGATTTGATGAGGGGGAGGGGGAGTTGGGGGGAGTAGCACATTATCTCTTATTGCAATTGTAAGAAAAGAAATAGCTAGCTCACTGCAAATTACATCAAGTAGTATCGGAAATCAGAATTGGTAGCGACAATACCAATAAGTCTTTTATATTTACCTTGACCCAATCACCAAAGGATGCCATCCTGCATTCTATGATTCATTTACCTTTCTATGTTTTTGTTTGGCAGTAGGCTCTACTTCTTGTTCATTAATATATTTGCTTCTACATCTGAATAGTGGCTAATCTAAGTACGCAAGTGATATGTCTATACTTCACAATATAAAAATTCAATACATAGGACATGAAAATTACTCTTATGTTCTTTTTACCAGCAAGCCCTAATTCTATTTCATTGATATATATATATATATTTGCTTTTATATCATACTAGTGGCTAATCTTGATACACATAGTGATATATGTCTATACTACACAGTCTATGAGTTAGATACATGAAATGTTTACATTGAATGCCTTTTTGTTTTATTCATATCAAGTATGGTTTTTATATGTAGAATTCAGTATGGAAACCTTATGCACGGCAAATGAGTCTTTGTGTGTATTCGGATATCGAATTATCGTAGTTCCCTCCGGAGATCCACTAGGATCTGTCCGAAGACATTCTCTCCTCTCCACTGTGCACTCTTCACTTCCTGAGATAACAGATGAATGCCAATACCCCAGTATCTGTCTCCTGAAGCCTCCCAGATTGGCTTAATACCTGTAGCAAGAAGACGGGTTTTGAGATCTGGGTTTTGCACATATTTACACCGGTTGATGTCCTTGAGTACTGTAGTTTTCCGAGCACGCCACACCTCGGTCTCTGTGATTTCTTCTCCTAGCTGTTTCACTTTTCTCGGGTCATGTTCCTTCAGAATTTCTTCTCCTTTTCCAGCATCTCCACAGATCATGGCCTTGGAGTGGAAGAAGGCCTGTTCATTGCTGCTATAAACTTTGCCTTCATATTTAACATCACGCTTACAAAAGTTAGATAGGAAGCTGTGTTCCCCTTGAAACAGCACCCCCTTCTCAAGCTCTCTGGTGAAGGCTTTGTCAACTGTAAGTGCCTCAGGTAGTAGATGCAGCTCAGTGCGACCGTTGAACAGTTTCCCATTGACCAGAATAAAGTCTCCAGCTTGACGCACATCCATCTTCAGTTGCTCGCCTAAGTCAACTAGCCCTCTGATTTTGTTGCGAATCTTTTTTGTTTCATCATCAAGATCCTCAGCTAATTTGAACCCGACACACCTTTTGTTCTTGCCAATGTCATACCTGTTATGCCAGACAAGATTCCTGATTCTAATGGATTCAAACTCAATCAGAATCGGCCTTGGTCTTCTCACTCCCTTGAAGGAACCTAACCTTTTAGCATTGAGAATGTCATTCCTGAGGTCTCTACCAGTAGGTCGCAGGATGTCACAAACGTCAGCTACCACAGTTTCTCGTTTATACTCAGGTACATTGAGCAGTATCAGATTGGACTTCCTTCTATCCATTTTTTCCTATTTTTTCTCCTTTTTTAGTTCTGCATTTTTTAAGGCCTCCTCTACTGCTATCCTTACCGCCTCTTTAAAGATAGGATCTTCATGGAACTTAGGTCTGACCTCAAGGACTTCAACACGACCCAGTGCTTCATCAGCCTTCCTGTCCGCATTTACTGTGTCCCTTTCTATGTCTACAAGACGGTCACTGTGAGACTGGGTAGCTTTTTCAATGTCTCCTACCTTTGCTTTCAGGGGAATGATGGCCCGTTCAACCTCTTCGACCTTAGCGGTTAGCCCAGCAAGCTTCTCATAGGACTCCCTAAGCCCTTTCAATTCCAATAGGATAGCATCAATCCTCTTCTCCATGCTTGTTTTTGGAGGCATCGTTCACAGGACAACTAGAGCTTTACCCCAGTTTTGTTTTAAAAAGTAGAGTAGTGAGTGATGTGCTTCTTGTTTAGTTTTATTACTCAAATAATGTCGCGAACATTCCTTTGTTTGGTATAGTTCATGTTCAATTCTACTTGGATGCACTGCAGCAAGCCGAGCCCATTCCTATTATACAGCCATGATTAACACTCAACAAGACTGTGTTTTACCATGCTTGTGTATATGTCATTTCCGAATGTGCCTTTCTGGCCTCACTAGATTAATTCTTGGGAGACAATGTTTATAGTTTTGGTTCTGCCAGACAGCCGGCCAAACTGCGATGGTTGCTTATCTTATCCTTATAAGTCTATGGTCCTAGTGCTGCCAGGCCACCAGGCATATACTGGTGGTTGCCTATCTTTACTTTCTATGTCTATGGTCCTGATTCTGCCAATGGTGTTCTACTCATTGCAATTTTGTTGAAAACCTGTCTTTATAAATTTCCATCTCCACTAACGGCTTATCCCTCTTGGGTTGTGCATGTCATACTTTGAATTGACCTTGGAGACACTTTAAATTGACTTAGAGAGTCACAACACACGCCAAAATGATGGGAAGAGCGTGGCGAGTGCAACGGCAGAAAGCTTGTTTATGATGTTGTAGGGGTTTACTACGGTAATCATTTCCATCCAGGTGACCGAGGGGGGTTAGTTCGGGTTGTTCCCACCTGGCGTTAGTGTGGGCGGTATCCCAGAGGGGGCGACTGTCCTCTCTCGGGTACTGCGCACCACGTTTCAGGCGGGAGCTAACCGACACGTGACCATGTTGATTTCATATCCAAAGGGGGTATATAAACCTCCCCTCCTCGTATAGTCGCCAGTCAGTGCAGGCCGGGCTGACTCCCAGCATTACCCTACCCCAATCACTAGATTGCACCAGGACTGCTTCGTCTTACCCTTCGGGTTAAGACTAGATTCAATTGTAATATGGATACGTTGAATAAAACACTCTTTCTACTTCGCACTTGGAAACTGACGTTCTTGTTCTCTTTCTGAGATTCCGAACCACTACAATGTCTATAATAATTTCTGCCTCCTCATGGATGCCAGTAATGGCATTGGTAAGGAGTTAATAATAATATACTTGTTAAGTTCTGTTTAGAGCAAGTAAACTACCATCCTAGCATGTAATAGCTTATAGAACATGGTAAGCTATCCATTTTACCAGCTGAACAAATTGTAAGGTCCCCAACATACTTCCAACTACACCTTACTTTGTAGGCTTGCATTGACCCAGCTTCTACTCTCTTTATATTTGACCTAAGGAATAGGATATGATTTTAGTGATGTTCTGAGTTGTGACAGCCTGTGGGCACCCGGCCACTGACATTACCCACCTCCATCAAGGACCACCCAACCTAGACAAACAATGTCAAGGCAGAAGAAGACCAAGGTCATGAAACTGATGATGGATATGATAAATTTTGCACGCAGTGTAAAGTACTGTACGGCTTTTAGGCTCATGACACAAAATAAGTATTTGGCTGTTTAAAATACAATAGGTAAATCGGGACCACTCCCAGTAATGCAATGCGCCTACACTCCAACCCAGTTCTGTTTTTCAGCTTTCTGCCCACCCATCCCGATTTCAACACTGCCCTATACCCTACATTCGATGTCTCTTTAATTCAGTATTTACCCAAGCCAAGAATTACATTTAATAAAAAATAGATCTTATTCAGTTTTTTTTTGTAATAATGCACAACGACATAGCCTCAGCTTCGCGGAGCGGTGAGGCAATCCCACAATCCACTGTGTTACAAATCACAAATACGACGTGACTCAACATTCTCATCTTTTTTTTCAGCAAGCCTATGATATCTAACCCCCAAATTCCACAATGCATAAATTGCTGTATTAGGCGCATTATTTAATATTTTACTACTGGGCCGAGTTATAGATTTGCTTTCCTCATTTAAAACAAATATCCTCTGTTCATCGCCCAACGAAACAGCGCCGATGTAGCGACCAAGTTTGTTCTGAGACGCTACGTCGTGTTTCCCGCGCCGGTAGCATGCTGAATGACGTGACTGGGGACTGCAGCGGTGGTCTAGAGTTGGGTCTAGAGTGTGGGGGAAGGGAGGGTTGGGGGGGGGGTTGGTTTGTAAAACAAAGCTGTTGTGGGAAAATCCATCGAACCCTCTCCCCAGGTACCAAGGACATGACTCGGCCCATTGTCCTATTTCATTTTTTCCCTCAACCTTTGTCCCCGACCCCCCCCCCCCCTGCCACCCCACACTTAGGCCACAGACACTTTATACTAGGCTACAGAAATGTAGCTTTTTATTTTCACAAATAGGAGGGCACACAAATGACAATTTGGTTCGTCTGCTAAAGAAGTCCAAAGAACCACACGTAAAAAGGCATGATGTAAATCCGGAAGTGAGGGCTGGCCCCATCACGCCTTTATTGCTGAAGAGTAACATAGCGTCCGTGTGTACTTTCCCGCGCTCGTCCTCGACCACTGATAGCCTAAGACTAAGTGATACAACACGGGGGGAGGTGGGGGGGGGGGTGTCCCCCTATTTCTATAGGCCTACATTAATGTACATCTATACATTGTTTCAACACCCCAAGAAAGCCTACATTATATATAGGCCTAGGCCTATCATACTCCTTTCCCGAATTTCTGGATTCACCCAAGCACCCGGCCCAAGCTGTAGGGTACTACTTTTGACCCCTCTAGGGTCTAGGTGTGTTGTTAAAAGAGTTCACTCCCTTAGGGAGTGCTCATTTTTTAACAACAGGGTGGGGTGATGGATTTGGTGGTGAAAATCTCAGCCCCCCCTCCCCCTGACTGCTTAAAAAAAAAAAAAAGCACTTCATTAGGCCCTACTTAAGTAAGGCTTATCTTTAAACACTTATTTGCAAAATGTTTAGGTTCTGAACACTTATCTAAACACTTTTTACCTAAACACTTAATTCAAAAGTGTTTAGACCAAAAGTGTTTAGATAAGTGTTTAAGATTTAAACATGTATTCAAAAGTGTTTAGGTTTTAAACACTTATTAGCTAAGCACTTTCAATAAGTGTTTATGTGTTTAGATTCATAGAAAAGTGTTTAGACTTATAGAAAAGTGTTTAGATTCTAAACACTTATCTAAACACTTTTAGAACCTAAATACTTATCTAAGCACTTTTGTTCTAAACACTTTTAAGCTAAACACTTTCAAGTGTTTAGGTTAAAAGTCTTTAAATGCTATACAATTTTCAAAATAGTGTTAAGATAAGTGTTTAGAACCTAAACACTTTGCAAATAAGTGTTTAAAACCTAAACACTTATTTTACAGTGTAATTTTAAACTGTACCCCACAGCAGGGGCCTATCCAGCGCAAAAAGCAACATTTACTGTGAGAAACAATATTCAGTCTAGCTCCGGTAGGCCTATTTCAATAGGCCTACGATCTCTCCTCCTCCCCCCCCCCCACCCACCACCACATAAAGTGATAAACCCACATAGGCCTACACAAGAGGGTCGGCACAGGCTCCAGTGGCGGATCCAGGATTTTCGGAAGGAGGGGGGGCGCTGTAATACCTACAGCATTGGGGGTGTTGAACCATCTAAAATAAAGATGTACAGAAAAAAGCGCCACAACCCCCACCCCGGATCCGCCCCTGGGCTCAGGAACAAAAAGCGCTTGGGGTAGGCCTACCTTACTTATTTTGTGTGGGGGGAGGGGGGTAGAGAGGTTAGAGCTCATTTTGTAGAAGTGGGTTTAGGCCTACGGTATATTAGGGGGGGGGGGTTGTTTTTATGGGTCTGTGTGTATGGGGCGGGGGGCTAGGTCTACCTAGATCATTTTTATTTCATTCTTTTTTTTTGGGGGGGGTACTCACGGATTAGGACGAGGGTCTTTGCCTTTGGAGGATTTCTTTTTGTTTAGGGGGAGGGGGGTGGAGAGGGGAGGAGCAAAAGAAAGTTCTTTATGTGAGTGTGTGGTGGTGGTGGTGGGGGGTGTATTGGGCAGAGATGTAAGCCGGGGATTTAAAAAGGGGACACTACAACTTTGAAAATCCCTGTTTTGAGTGTAGGCCTACATTTAAACTTCGAAGAGAGGGCTTTAAAATCCCTCTTTTTTATCCACCCTCCCGGCGCCGAAGGCGCTGGTATTCGATATAATATTAGAACATGTTTATATGATAGTGAGAATATGTTTCTGACTTTGTTTCATACCTTTTTGGCTATATCAATAAGAGCATTTAGATCTATTTCTCTTATTATGACCCTGGCATGTCCCCAACCACTTAGAGCAGTACCCTAATCTGTCTTTAGGCCCTGACCACTGCATCACATGACATGCCACCCTCCAAACAGATCACTACCGATTTTTTCCCTCTGTAAAATAGGGGTATATATTCCTATAGCATATATAGATGTGACTGCAGTGCTGACTAAAACATAACTGACTTTATTTCT
Source organism: Harmothoe impar (assembly GCA_947462335.1). NCBI lineage: Eukaryota > Metazoa > Annelida > Polychaeta > Phyllodocida > Polynoidae > Harmothoe > Harmothoe impar. The sequence goes on from OX381712.1 coordinate 77,273,869, forward strand.
CTTCTCTGAGGCCACTCCCACCTCCTCATACATGTTCATACAAGTACACTCCAGGTTGGCACACACAGGCCTCATTACTACACACTCCTCCGGCTGGCTCACACAGGCCCCACTAGTTAACACACAATACACACAGGTGGGCTCCTCCAGGCTCCACTATAATCCACACAACAACACCTATACCTGTTGCCACCTGTTACTAGTCGACCCCCCCCCACCCAGCCGGGTAGAGGGTGGCCAGCTGTGACTTGTTCCAGGTGCAATAGTACAATCTCTTTACATTGCTTCATGACTTCTTATACTAGTTACATTCTATTCTAATATCAATCATCAATTCCATAATTCATATTTCATAATGTTATCCAATGTTACATAATATTACGTCATCAACATTCTACTTACAAATACATACACCCTTATTCTACACCTCCGCTTAACCTGGCAGAAAGTTGATACAGTAGTGGCTTGAATAAGCGCAGGGGTCTCAAATAAGCGCAGGTCTTCAATAAGCGCAGGGCAAATGAGGGTATTGAAATGAAAATTTAGCCTCTGGGTGGAGAGTGACAAACGCCTCAAACACAGCCTCTGGGTGGAGAGCGGCAAACGCCTCCAACCCAGCCTCTGGGTGGAGAGTGACAAACGCCTACAACACAGCCTCTGGGTGGAGAGTGACAGATGCCTACAACACAGCCTCTGGGTGGAGAGTGACAGATGCCTACAACACAGCCTCTGGGTGGAGAGTGACAGATGCCTACAACACAGCCTCTGGGTGGAGAGTGACAGATGCCTACAACACAGCCTCTGGGTGGAGAGTGACAGATGCCTACAACACAGCCTCTGGGTGGAGAGTGACAGATGCCTACAACACAACCTCAGGGTGGAGAGTGACAGACACCTACAACACAGCCTCTGGGTGGAGAGTGACAAACGCCTCAAACACAGCCTCTGGGTGGAGAGCGGCAAACGCCTCCAACCCAGCCTCTGGGTGGAGAGTGACAAACGCCTACAACACAGCCTCTGGGTGGAGAGTGACAGATGCCTACAACACAGCCTCTGGGTGGAGAGTGACAGATGCCTACAACACAACCTCAGGGTGGAGAGTGACAGACACCTACAACACAGCCTCTGGGTGGAGAGTGACAGACACCTACAACACAGCCTCTGGGTGGAGAGTGACAAACGCCTCCAACACAGCCTCTGGGTGGAGAGTGACAGACACCCACAACACAGCCTCTGGGTGGAGAGTGACAAACGCCTCCAACACAGCCTCTGGGTGGAGAGCATCAAACGCCTATGGGTGGAGAGTGACAAAACGCCTCCAAAACAGCCTCTGGGTGGAGAGTGACAAACACCTCAAACACAGCCTCTGATCGGAGAGTGGCAAACGCCTCCAACACAACCTCTGGTTGGAGAGTGGCAAACGCCTCCAACACAACCTCTGGTTGGAGAGTGTAACCCCGACCGCTGCTTCACGTGACCAGCTCCCATGTCCTGGATGTAGGTAGTGCCCTCTGCAGGAAACTCTCTCCAGTCACATTAATGGACTGTTCTCATGTGACCTAACATGATCCCCACAAGATCTCAACAGACCTTGGGGCCAGCTCTAAACTGAGTTTCCATGGTATAATTAGAATTTTCTACATTTGTAGAAGAAATGTGATGGGTACATCTGTAAATGAACACAGTCTGTTTGGACATTGGTTTAGCTACATTCAGGATCATTAGCAAACATGCTGAACTTTTTCAAGCACAGAGTTTTGGTGAATTATCCCTAATAGCAATGCTAGACGTAGTGGAACATCTGAGTGTTATGAGCTCAGTTGCCAAGGGCCCGTTGATGATATTGCAGAACTTGTAGGTTCTGTGAGTGTTCTGACTTAGATATACACAAAACACAAAGGCACTAGGTACTGTCGGACAGGCTGAAGCATGCTCGGAATATTCCATCATTTCCCTGTGGGGCATTACTTGAGAACAGACCATTTTTAGATCAAAGGCATGGGATGGAACTACTTAATTGAGGAGGTATTCATACTCATGCACAGAACCTCCTCACAGGGAGTCAGGAGTTGCATTAAGATGCCCGGCAAGGCCACACTTTGTGTGTGACCATTTTTCTTTGAAGATCAATTAATGTTTTCTTTCAATCATGTTCTGGGGCACTAACGTTCCAGATCTATATGCTCCCTGTTTTTTGCCCTCCCTCTCTATCCTTTATATCCACTATTCCTGCCCAGTCTTCTCCTTTGACCATATTTGACAAAAAACACATACAAGGAAAGCAATCTATGCGATTTTCTAATACTGAGTCAGCTGTCCTGGTCTAGCGTTGCCATCTGGTGTCTGGAAATGACACTACGCAGTATCCCCTGCTGGACCCACAAACAAGATGGATGACTGGGGTCAGTCACATGACCTTGGGGTGGCCATGTTTCATTGTTGTTTGTTCTGCTCTTAACTGGACTTAGCTGCAACTCAGAATGAACAAAGCAGATTACGCACAAGTTTATTGTATGGAGAAGCAGGGTAAGAATATATAGGGTGCAACAGTAGCGTCACCAATAGGGGTCTCTTATCAGTTCGATGGCAGCACATAGTGTTATGACTACAAGGCACGGGCCACGATTTCGGTCACTACAGTACATGTACTGCATTTATTCAGTTGGAAACGGGTATCTAATGAGCTAATAACGTCATGTGCATATTTCAGTCCACTAGAGGATGTATTCAGCTATCGTTTGGTGAATCCTACTTTAAAAACGGATGTTGGAGACTAGAAATATTAAAAGGGTAAAAAAACTTTCCTCGAATTTCCTGCATTTTTCAGAATATTTATCCCGCGCCCATTTTCTCATAGGCACACTATGTAGAGCAGAAACGTGGCTTAATGATGATATCTAAATGGTCAATCTAAGTTGTAGTTAAGCCCCCCGGATTTTAACACTATAATTGTTATGTGTATTGGGGGTCTGCTAGGGGGGTCTGAGGACGCCCCTCACACCCCCGCACCCAGCTCTCCCTGAGGGGAGAGCCGGGAAAGCACTGACCATGCCTCCCCCGTGCACAAGCCCCGCGGAGAAGCCCCGCATACAAGCTGTGAAAGCTACAAGTGGTAACAACTATAGGGGGTCCATGCAGGGGGTAGTCACATATAGGACCATTCCTCCAATCGGTTGCCCTTTTTTCCTGTGATTAATCTCGAATTGTATTGGTTCTAGACAAGCTAGACACCAAATGAAAGCAGTTTTGAAATGCAAATTACATAGCGCATCAATACAAATAAAAATTATAACAATACAACAATTTTCAAAAAACTCTTTGGTGATGCTAGTAACAGGCAGCCCTCTGTATGTCGCCATCTTGTCCTGCAGCATTGTTGCATATCAAATGTCTGGCATGTATAAAAGTACAAGAGTTAACACATATGCTCCGTGATTTCATTATAATGGTAATGAGGAAGTAGAAGGTGGCACATCCTATTCTCACACAGCTTCTGTTTGCCATATGAATCCTTCAGTTGTCTATCTCTCCTGGCAGTCTGCCCTACTCAAGTTGCCTTCCTGGAGGGCTCTTAGTTAGACCATTCTGCTCCATCATGATGAAGTTTACTTCTTTTGTTTTTACTTTTTCACTTTGTAACCATGGGGAGACTGATATGATTGATATGAGCATGTAGGCTATAAAATTCTGATGCCAGTTGCCTTTTAGAAATCTAATGGATGTGGTTTATCTAAATTCCACAGCATTGTGTTTGGCTGTGAATGGTATATTTATGTGACAAAAGGCTAAAAAAGAGCAATGATAAATGTTGATGGAGTTGTTGTAGTAGACCATTCTGCTCCATCATGATATAGTTTGCCTTTTTTATAACTATTTCACTTCGTAACTATGAGGAGACTGATATGATTGATATGAGGATGAGGAAATTCTAATGCTTGTAAAAAAATGTAATGGCTGTGAGTTATTTAAATTCCACAGCATTGTGCTCAGCTGTAGATGGTATATTCATGTGACAATAGGCTGAAAAAGAGCGATGGTAAATGTTGATGGTGTAGTTATTTACTATACACCATTCTCCAGGGAATGATCAACAATCACCTTCCAATTGCTATGTGAATTTTAATCTGAAAAGGGGCAATGCATTACCATGTTCAAAACGATATAATCATTATATGATCAATTCCATCATTGGACAATGCGGTAAACTGGAACACTAGCTTACTATTCTGATACTCTGATAGCCAGCCTGTATCGGTGACCACCCTACAGTACCTCATAGTACTAAAGTGATTACCACCCTCTCCCTCCATGTTTTTGTTTGGTATGGACTGTGGAGTTATAGAAGCCCAGGCAATAGGCTCATTCAAAGACTGTACAACCATATTCTTTTCATTCTATGTATCGCTCTCTTCTTTTCCCTTTCTCTTCTTCTCTTTTTCCCTAGTAGCAAGCCCGCACAGGGCCAATTTGGTTTTAGCTAGGATTGGCTGTTTGGAGTCGGGCAAAACTGAGCTGGGTTTCATGTTGGGCAGGGGCTGGGCTGAAGTGTGGCCCCGATCAGGCTGCCCATTTTGGGCTCAGATCAGTTTCAAAGAGGGCTACCCGCTTTGGGTTCATGTTGGCCGGATGACAGGAAACCCGTCTAAAACCTGTTCTGAGCCCAATTGGTTAGCCCACTCCGGGCCTATGAGGGCCTAGGTTGGGTTTGGACAGGGCAACTGGTCTAATAGTTCTGATGATTGACACCAGATGTCACTACTATACAATATCTAGAGTTTTCCAACAAAGCCAGATGAAATTGACATCATATAATAATACAATAAAATGTTAAAGTGATGTAGAATAGGAAACAATAAAAAGATGTTCTCACAGTTTGGAAATAAGATATAATATATATTTGAATGATGAAAAGGAGGTTCTCTAAGCAGCTATCCAGTGTGAACACTATTTCTGTGGCATTACAATCTTAATACAAGACTCATGTGCCCCATGTAGGTATGAACTATAGCTTTGAAGGCCAATGTGCACCATAGACACTTGTCTATGCTGCATGTGGCTCAAACCTGATGATTATAGGCCTGCTTGATACTTCATTTATTGGGTAGGAAGAGTATGATTATGCCTTGGGTTGATTAGCAGGACCTAGGATATCTGGTTCAACAAATACAAGAAATCATTGGAGAATGATTGAATAAATTCTAAAAACCCATAATTATCCGATCTTAGCCCACTTTCACGGGGCCAGACCAAAGGGGCCAGACCAAAGCCCAGTGCCCTAAACCGACGGGAGGCTGTCGGTTAGCCCACTCCGGGCCAGACTTGCAAACACAGTCTGGCCCCGTCCGGGGCCACAGTGTGTTTGCTACTAGGGTTATGATTCCCCGATTCCTACTCATCTCCATCTTTGGTATTTCATTCTTTCTGTATATCCCTTCCCACAGTCAGTATGGTCTTCAGAACACCACCTCTCCTCACCTCCCTCCCTAAGCCCCTGTAATTAAATATGGATCCGTGTCCTAGCTAGAAGGCTTTAAGTGTCAGTCGGCCTCAGTGGGTCACTGGCACATGCCCACATCATTGCTGCACCTTTACTCCAACTTAAAGCTTTAGAAGTAGGACTAGCCTGTGACAGAATGTATGACAGGGTATATGATACTAGCTGAGCAACAGTGACAATTTATGGTGAAAGATCAACAATAATTGGCCCAATGGGAATTCTTGCCAGGTGGTTTACTACCACAGTGCCTTAGCTTACTGTCAGGAGCTGAGAACTATTTATAGTTTAAGTTAACTTATAAGTTCAATAAACAACCGTCTGTTTGATTTACTACCTCAGTGCCTGGAGCAGCCAGACTGCCACCCACAGCCCGTTACTTCTCACCCTAGGGTGAATTCAGCCAAACATGTTAACTTGTCAAGGCTGTGTCAAACCCCCATTATTATCTCTCAAAGAGGGGAAACTGTTTTGGGGTGGAGAGGGGGTACTGCATGAACTAGGTCCCTGGAGCCCTCCAGAATACACCTTCCCGGTCCATTTGTCATCTACTTATGACTGTGCTGGCTGTCATGTGAACTAATGAATGTACGACATCCTCCCCTCCATATCCACAATTCTCACAGACAGCTTAATCTAAAAACAACATATTTCAATTATTTTCTCCTCCTGCGTGTGCTCCCCCCTCCTCTCCTACTGCCATTCCACACCCTTCCACACAAAACTCTGACAATATTCCCTTTTGCTGATTATTTCCCTAAACCCCAATGCTAAAGAGTGTTACCCGTATATCTGCTTTATCCATGGCCGACATCTGTCAGTTCTTTTTTCTTTCACTGGTGCCAATCATCTAGGGGTGGCTTAAAGCTCCTTTTACAGCAAGGCTTGTCCTGCAACTTTGCTGCCCTTCTATCAGATATTTCAATTATATTCTATCCATGAGGTGTTAGCCTCATTTCCTAATGCACGCTCTCCTGCCAGAACAAGTGCACCTTCTTAGAAAGCCTGATGTGCTATAGCTTTTATCTTCATGAACCTAGAAGGCAGCGTAAGCAACTTGATGAGACCTTTTGGTGCATCATATTGACAATGTTACATCGAAAGGGTCGGAAAATTGCTAAATACTATACAGTGATCCCATCTCTCTTTGAGTTGCTTATACGATTAGTTCACTGATGCATATCTTTCAAAAGTAAATGAATGCAGTGGATCGCAGAATGTGAATTATAATGAAGTCATTTTAAAAAATCATGACAAAGCTGGTTTGTTTATAATCATAGGTGTACAGGTAAATCCAGGTCCAAGGCTGTTGTTTGTATTGCACCACATGAAATGCCTTCAGTAAAAATTGATTTGCTCCTGTCATGTTTGTGAGGTATTTGTTCTGCTTGGTTTCATAATGAATTAGCAATCTGCTTTTGCAAATTAAAATCATATTCAATATTAATGCAGCAATCATATTTGCAATATGTAGTTAGAATTTCATTGACGAGTGACACTTTATAGAATGCCAAACTCATCGCCATCTAACTTTCAGCTACAGCTCTAACCCAATCACCCTTCACTGACATAGTACAGACTCTTAAAGTGTGTAGCATATCCTTTCTTTAGCTCCCTGCCCAAGTCTCCATGAGACTCTTGCATCACAACACATCAGCTAAAAGAGCGGAAGGAATGCACTCTCCATGCACCGAAGTATCCCTAATCTTTGTCTATACCTCCTTTTGCTGATCATTCAGGGAAATGTTTTCTACAACCCCCTGCCTTCACCCCTGTCTTTTTGATAAACAGTACTGAACACTTTATGACGTTTTGATATAAACAGGCAGCTTGGTACAGAATTCCTTAATTCAGTGCACTATTATGCCTCAATGCTTGATATACAACGGCTTAATTGGCTTGCAGCAATACAACATAGCCACTACATCCTGCCAAGCCTAAATTGTCAGATTTGGAATTAAGTACAATGGTGACAAAAATGATATTTCATTTTGAATTTCTATTAAGATAATCACTTATATTTAGAAAACCAATTATGAATTGAATCAGAAAAAGAGCTTAGCATCAACATAATTAAAATGGTAAATCTTCTGATGGCTGGTACCAATGCAGCATTTATTTTTTTAATCTAACACTCAGTGTGGAAAGCTGTTATTAATTAATCATTTGAGATGACTATGAACATGACAACTTACACACATTCCTCATCAGCAACAGCCAATTGGTAAAGGCTTTTTTGGGGGTGAAGCAAAAATTATTTATACTATTGGCATTATTGATGGTCTCCCATTACTGTCATTAACTTATCAACACGTTTTTCTACATGAAAACTCTCTAAACTGACAATGAAGAGGGTTTGACACACCCAGCCCATCATTTCTATTTTCTACTTATGAGCTGGGTTTGCTTTTAGTGACACGTCACAACACCAACCTCAGACCAACAATAAATCATAGATCAGTACCCCACAACCTTTGGCTGATCGTGAGAGGGTAAATATGTGGTTAAAACCCTCAAATCACCCAAACATACCCCTATTTGGATGTCTCACGGAAAATAAAGGTCATCATGATTTCCATTCTAAATCTGCTAATGAAGCCGTAAAGTTTGTTTGAAAAGAGAGATTACTTCTGAGCGACAGAGGTGTGAAACAAGGAATGATATAACGTTAACGGCAGCCTGGGGCTTTGGTATATCACTATGCTTTGCTGTAAGAGTAAGGTAAGAGTGTATAGGACAAGCAGTTCAGGAATCTGATAAACTCAAATGAGATTTGGAATTTGGAATTTGGCCAGGGAGGGGTTTAGTGACAATAGCTTCCAATTTATAACCTTCCTTCTTTTAAAGCCTCACAGCTTAACCAAGATCCCAAGATCTATTTTTGCCTGTCAATACCCTGTGGATGATGTAGTTGAGCGGCAGAAAGGTAGACATGTTCAATTTACTTTGTAAACTGTCATTAAGAGTTCTGCCATGCAGAATAGTGGGTACTTAGTTCTGTGTTTTTAGGTTTCTACTCTCACCACCTAAATAGGTTTTACCAATTGGCTGCTGCTCATATAACGAATGTGTTGTCATGTTTACCATGTTTCTTGTCATGTTGGCAGCCCTGACCTTATGTTTCAGTCATGAGAGCATTTTGGTAGCAGCTTACAAATAGAAGATGTGTTTCAGGCAAACGTACACTGCAAAATAAGACAGGGGCAAACCTTTTGATATAAGCCCTAGTATGCTTTAAACAATTATACATAATTTGAAATTTGGATCACATTAGAGCTTTTATAGATATAAATTGTTTAGTCAATTTTAACATAGCCAGCCTGACAATATGGCCATGTACAGGGTGGTAACCAGGCAATCAGATATTCAATGCATGCATGTAGGGGAGGGGCTTAGCTTTAGACTCTATTGCAGGAGGCAGACTCACATGTATAGACTAGGAGTAGCTCTGGGTAGGTAGGCAGGCAGACAATAGGAGGCACATTGAGTTGTACTACCACTAACTGATTAAACTCTCACGAGCCAAGAAATTGGTTTACTATTCTATGGGGGAGATACCATGCAGTGAATAAACTGCTCCCTACAAATGCTGGCTTTTGAAGATCGGAAAGTGTTTTGGTGTGGAGTTGGGGTACTGCATAAAGTAGGTCCCTAGCGCCCTACAGAATACACCTTATCAGTCAGTCTGCCATCTACTTATGACTGTGTCAGCTGCCATGTGGACTAACGAATGTACAACATCTCCCCCTCCATCTCCACAATTCTCACAGACAGCCTCATCTAAAGACGACATGTTTCAATTATTTTCTCCACCAGCATGTTCTCATCCCTCATTTACTACTGCCGAGCCACACCCTTCCACACCACACAGCAATATTTCCCTTGGCTGACTATCGCTTAAACCACATTGCTGAGCAGTTTTACTCATAACGCTAGCACATCCTTGGCCAACATCTCTCCATTATTTTCTCCTCTGGATGCCAACCATCCTTTGGGGCCTAAAGTCTCCATTCACTACAAGGAAAGTCCCACAACCCCTCTACCCCAAACCTTTGCTGATTGAGCCTACTTTTACCAAGCTGTTTCCAATATGTTCCTTTCCTGAGTGTGAAGCCTTCGCTGTCAGCAGTAAACGGATAACCCAGCGGTAGTGTAAGAGGGCTTTATCATATAAATATTGTTGCAAATTTCTAGTATTCTGAATAGGGGTCCTGGAAAACTTAAGAAAATTCAAAATCTGCCATTCTGTCGTTGATTGATTGATTTCAGAATGGAAGTGTCAGCCTCATTACAACTCCGATCACTTCTGTCACTCCATGTTAGTAAAATGTCTATCACAGTCCCCTTCACATCTGTTGAACTTTAAAAATCATGGCACATGGAGCAGTCATTGTGAAATCACATTTTCATGCTTCTGAAATATAAAGACTTTTTTTCATAAACATCTGATCTCGTTACACCACAAGCATCCATTCTACCCACATGCCTCAACAACTCCTTGCTAGGATGAGGACAGTTTATAAATGATACTATAACGTGTATTAAGTGTCCTGACAGCGTTGGTGGTGCTCATCTGTGTACATATACAACGGTCTTTTCATCATCGTACTACTCCGCCTGTTGGAGTTAATTGGGTTTAGATGAAGCTTCAAGGATGACGCACACATGTCTATAATGCATGAAAAGGGAACTGCTTGATGACCACATACACACTAACCCAATGCACCATAACTGTTTAATGATGGGATCATTCATCACACACAAAACCAAGCCACAATTCACCTATGCATTGGTAGTTAATAACTGGGCCATTCCCTCCATTAGTCCTGGGGAAGGGCATGTTTGATTCACAGGGAGATTTATAACAGTGCTGCAAGTGAAGCCCAAGCTTCAACATAAAGTTGTATTTAGGACCCTGCTCAATTGTCAGCTCTATGATCTCATTACATCACAACCACTGATCCTACCCACAAGCCCCACCCCCTGCTATGATGAGGACAGTTTATGACGCTATATCGTGTACTAAGTGTCCTGACAGTGTTGGTGTTTCTCATCCATGTACATGTGTAACAGTCTGTACATCATCATACTACATCAACTCTAGTTACAGGAGGTAATTGGGTTCAAATGTGGCTTCAAGGGTCTTGCACATGCATCTATAATGCCCCACTTCATGCCTGCACACTGTGTTCAATATGAGATTTTTAAAATGGGACTATAGTCAATGCTCGGCCAGCTATGGTATCAACTATAGTTGATGCTCGGCCAGCCATGGTATTAGCTATAGTGGATGCTCGGCCAGCCATGGTATCAACTACAGTCGATGCTTGGCCAGCCATGGTATCAACTATAGTGGATGCTCCACCAGCCATGGTATCAACTATAGTCAAGGCTCCGCCAGCCATGGTATCAACTATACTGGATGCTCGGCCCACGCTACAATACACCAATGCAGTGCTACTGAGCACGTTGATGCATCACGCTGACTCATTCAGAAAGTAGCTTGATATCTGAATGCAACAGTAGTGATACATCATAAAACAACATACTTAATGGGCCATCACCTCCCTTAGCCCTGGGGCAGTTCATCTGTTATTCAAGGGGAGATGAATATGAAATGTAGGTTAATAGTTCGGTCAGCCATATCGTTTTAGATGTGGATAGGTTATGTAGTATGTTGTTGCCCATGTGTGATTAGAAAGCTAATACAGCCCACTTTCGCTCAGATAGAGTTAGTCAAAGATAGTTCAAAGAAATCAAACTTTTGTTGTACAGTTGTATGCAGCTTGTTGTTAATGGATCAGTTAAATAAAAAAGAAAAAAAGAAAAAAAAAGCTTTCTACATTACATGACTTACATTTCTGCACTATTTCTACATTAATGTCTTTAATAATTGTGATGTTTGCTCAGCAACATAGCTACAACTGATCACTTCATGTCACATCCACACCTTTAAATCAATATCCTCTTCATTAGCAGAATTTATACACAAATCTGGTTCATATAATTTTATCAGAGTATCAAATTAAATTTGGCGTTTAATCTATGAATTAGCTTCATGCAGGAATTTGTCAGAATTCACAATCAAGTACTACCTAGCTCCTCGCACCCCCAAGGGGTGTCCCTGCTCTAATAACAGAGCTAATATCAAACCTTTAGTAATGATCTTACGGACAAATCAATATATTTATTTTCTCTTAAAGGGCAGATAGTCCCTCAATGCACCAACTGGGGCACATCAAACACACAATATGTCTCTTTAAATTGGAACAAATTGACCCAAGCAATCATTTTTAAAATTAAATTTGTTGTTATATAAGCTGTAAGGATTTTATCAACCTCATAGATATCAGTATTATACACAACAGCGGTCCCTTGAGGTACTGTCATAATGAATATCCATAATAACACTGTTCTGCCTCTAAAGGGTTTGTGAAGACAGCCCTAAGCATTGTGATTATCTGATAGGCACACTGAAGCTAATAGGAATCTGAAAATACAATATGATACGAAAAGTTTTACTAGATCCGGCTCATTGCCTGGAGATTTCTGTTTACTCTGCAAGTACCCTCCCACTATCTCGTTAAAATGGTTGCTTTAATAGCAAATTGTCCTTCGAATGTTGGCCAGCTTCAGCATTTTATAATTTGCAGTTGAACACACTCTCGAAGCATGTCCATGGCTTAGTAAATTTTTGGTACTTTGGCCCTGCCCTTCTATTACCACATGATTTTACTACTGCCACCAACATTCTTGAGTTTGAGTTTGTATTGTTGTGGTTTCTGGGACTGCATATTTGTATATGCATATGCTCCTGCTCTAATTCCATGTCTGAAAAGCCTGTAACATATACTTAGGAGATGTTTTGAATTTACATACAGGTACAATTTTGCTCTAAGATGTGAACTGGCAGGTCATGCAGAGATATATTTGATTGACCAGGAGAAATGATGTTGTCTGGGAATAGAATAATGCATATATACGTTCGTATAGTGCTGCCTCCATCCATTGTTGAGGACATTATCTGACAATGGCTAATGTCTCCTAATATCACTCACACCATGAATCAGTATTAATGGCAGTCTAATGTTCAAAGCGGGCACTGCAGATTTTAGTGGTTGATGGCTGATCTGGTGCCTGATAGTTAATTGCTTTTCCCCTCAGCACATGCAAATGCAATTCAGCTAGGTTTGCTGGCTCTACTTGAAGAAAACCAAATATTACTCATGATGGCTACTACTTTTAACATTGGATATCTCCAATGGAGCTAGCATACGACTCATTTTGGAGTCAGTATTAGCTTCTGGTAGTATATAGCAGTAGACCAACATTGAGGTAGGTCCAAGCCTGGATCCATCCATATGACTCCCCTCCCCACTCACAGCCTCAGTTCATTACCTCTCTGACCTTAGCGACACCTTGCACCCTGACCTACACTCCTCATTTGGTACGATAACCTGGTGCAGCTCCTCCTATGATGGATGGCAGGAGTTAGTTGGGGGGACACAGATTGGACTTAATGGCAGTAGTCTGTGAGGGGTCTGCCAGGGCAGGCACCTTAAGAAAAGAGTGTGGCCTATGTGTAACACTGACATCAATCTCCTAATGCACCAGCCCCCTGTAGTCTGTGCTTTATAAAGGATATAAAGGCTAGATGGGGGAAATCCATTCATCAAACATTTTCCACAATTGGGTAAGGATACTGGGTAAACTCCTGCCACAACTAGGTGTGGGTGTGACACCCTTGTCATGAAGACCAGCACTGAATAAACCAAGCATTGTGAAACCAAGAACTCTGATGCCATCTGAGAAATCATCTACTACAATAGCCTTGGTACCAGACATGCCAGCAGTGACTGCAGGGTGTTCTGCATGTATTAGACTTTGACTTGATGTGGAAGTTGGCCGAGGCAGATCAGAATTGATCTAAGCTACCCAACATCAATCATCAAATAGAGTGGTTTTAGTCTTGATGAGAAATTTGATCATTGAATGAGCGACTGAATTCAATCATGATTTCTGTATATGTGAGGAAAGTCAATAAGAAATGTAAATGGTATTACTATTTCATTAGTAGAGGAATGCAAATTCTCTGCTCCAACTATCTGGTCAGGCCTGGACAATCCCGGACATTCGCCATTACAGGTATATCAGCCTATAGGGGAGGTTCTCCCAGCAAGGGGAGATCTTCCCTTACTTAAGCCTGCTTCTTGGTTGGCGCCCTGCCCTTATCTCTAAAGAGAGTATTTATGTTGGCATTATTATTGATTTGAAAAAAATTATGAGCCAACTTTTAACCTTTAGGAGATATAAACGATATTCATATAACCCCCACAGAATATCGTGGTGGCTACTACTTTAAATGCTAGATATCGCCAATGAAGCTGGCTTAGAACTCATGTTGGAGGCTGCTTTAGCTTCTGGTAGTGTATTGCAGTAGGCCAACTATAAAAGAACACAGCTGGTACACTAGTCTCCTGGGTGTCTGATACCCTACATGGAGGCCAGCTAGAGGTAGATCAAAGCCTTGATCAATCCATATGACTCCCCTCCCCACTCCCAGCCTCAGTTCATTACCTCACTGACCTTGAACCTCAGCGACACCTTGCACCCCAACCTACAGTTACTCCTTATTTGGTGTTATAATCTGGTGCAGCTCCCCCTATGATGGATGGCAGGAGTTAGTGGGGGGGACACAGATTGGACTTAATGGCAGTAGTCTGTGAGGGGTCGGCCAGGGCAGGCAGCTCTTGAACAGAGTGTGGCCTTTGTGTAACTCTGACACCAATCTCCTAATGCACCAGCCCCCTATAGTCTGTGCTTTATAAAGGATATAGAGGCTAGATGGGGGAAATCTATTCATCAAACATTTTCCACAATTGGGTAAGGATACTGTTTAAACTCCTGCCACAACTAGGTGTGGGTGTGACACCCTCATCATGAAGACCAGCACTGAATAAACCAAGCATTGTGAAACCAAGAACGCTGATGCCATCTTAAAAATCATCCACTGAAATAGCCTTGGACATGCCAGCAGTGAGCTGCATGTATTGGACTTTAACCCAATGTGGAAGTGGGGTGAGGGGGATCAGAATTGAGCTAACCTACCCAACATCAGTCATCAAATAGAGTGGTCTTAGTCTTGATTAGAACTTCAATCTTGGAGCAATGATAAAATGCAATCATGATTACTGTGTAAGTGAGTAAAATGAATGAGAAATACCAATTTTGATTTCTATTTCATTATTAGAGGAATCTGAATCCTGTCCTTCATCTATCTAGTGCTGGGGTAAATCTACCACTAACTAACCTGTAATAACATAGAAGTCATTTATCAAAGAGGACTGGGCGTCCCTAGGTACCTATCAATCTATAGTTATTACATCATGTGATAATCAGCCTAGGGCCAGTAAATGGGAGCTGACCTATTTATGTCACATCACTCAAGGGTGTATCTACCCACCAGCTCTATCCAGCCCTGATCACCAAAGGATGTTGCATATTCTGCCTTTGAGGCCGAGTCCTTATGTTCGGAAACCAGGAAATAACTAACTAATTCAATAGCATGTCTTATGTTAAAATAATAATAATTTATTGTGGGCCAGAGCTCAGGTATTAAGTGTTCACGAGGCTTTTACATGTTCATGTATCTCATTAAGGCCCTGGCTGGGGCTTCCTGCACAGAACTAGCAGTAAACCTGGCCCTGGATGTTAAATAGACGCAGCACCTGCACCTACTAAAGTACCCTACATACCAATACCTCATCCCGGCACATCTCACAAAACCAGACAGCTGTGTTGCAGCCAAAGACACAATATTGCCTCTAAGTATCCTAAATTGGCATATTCAAATAGTATACTGTAATTCCCAAGTTATAAGTAGAAACTTCAAATAGTTAATTGGCTAGGCCCATGAATAGGTCAAGCTTGTACTACTTCATAACTTTGCTTTCTTGGAACTAAAACCATTATGGGTAAAATAACTTTAAAGTGATTGTAAAGTCAATGGCCAAACATCATTCAAGTTCCGACTGCGGCGTTGCCTTTCATGTTATTTAAGAAAAAGATAAACCTCATATTCTGTACATTCAATAACCATATACCAGCAGGTCTTTCTCAAGACCAGATGTTGAGGTTTGTTAAGTGGCAACATTATCAATGTATGGAAAGTATTCATGTCAAGGCAGTGACACTCATCCAGGTTTAAGCTCACCCAGGGACATGCTGCAAAAGCAGACAATTAATAGTTATGTAATATAAAGCCAATTAGACAGCATTATGTAAAGTCTGATTTGGAAAGTATGCCTCAATTCAGTTTCTTTAATTAACCACATGTAAGCAGGTCTTCCTCCGGGATTAGTTAAGCGGTCACATTACAGTTGTATAGGACAAATTCATAAAAAGCAAAGACTTCAGCTACTTCTTTTGGTTGTTAGAGAAAGTATGGCAATAAACCCAGTGGTTGGTACTCACACTCAGTGACATTCATCCTGATTTAAGGTGACATGTGCATATAGCCACCCCAGAAAACAAACTTTGTTTAGTTTGAAATAATTATCCTTTTCAGTATGAGAATTCATGTTACCCTGACTCTACATCAATTTTATTGCCTAGCTCCTAGCCATCAGTGAGTGACCGCTATCTCCCACTAATATAAGAGGCTTTGAGCTGGTAAAAATCTATCCTGATAAAGAGCCATATTGAACCATTTAAAGTTATTAGTTTTGAGTTGCAACAATATGCTTCAGCACTGGTATATACATTGCATTGGGTCAAGTTCTAAGGGCCAGCATCTTGCAAGGATGCAGTTCCCCAGATTTTTAGGAAAATGCCCTGAATGAGTTTGGCAACTGAATTACTGAGAACAAAATTCACAGTTGGAAATTAGCAAGCTCACAAATTCAATGTCTAAAGCTGTTGAGAAACATTTTGTTCCTGATTGCTCTCTATGTTTTCCCCCTTACTTTACTACTTCTAAGAATATTGGAATTTAAAAAGTAAAATTACAATTATCCCTACACACTCATCTCAGTGTGCCATCAGCAGCTGATCCGTCTTTTATTCTTAAATCACTTTGACAGTTTGGATATACTGGTCTTTTTAAATTTCATCATTTAGAAAGTTGCCCTGTCCCATCGATGAGGTGGAAGAAATTAATTAATTGTAAAACACTGATGGCCATCCCAGGGCATCATGAAGGGCCTTTCTGCTTCTACTGTCCTATTTCAAGCTGAACCAAATCACAACATGACACTGTTAAAATCAACTTATTTCCCTGGAAAACGTTAAACATCTACCATTTTACTGTGCTATCAAATTATCAGATATTGATGGCTAGCATCGGAATGAAAAATAAAGCAAATCTCTAGGAGGCAAGGCTCTAATATAATTATCATAATCACTTGTCCTTTTATGCAGTATCACTGAGCTGTGAATGAAAATCCAGGAATTGTAGATTGGCATCTAATAACAGGGGAGCACTTCCATTGGGGAGGGAGTGCTGTAGAAACCTAGAGAACCGTGAAATCGGCCCCAATACAATGTTAGACAGCTGTGTCAAGGAGAGGAAGAGACCTAATGTGTAAAAATGTGTGTGCTGCCTCAACTAACCAGTTAACAGCGGACAAAATCTAGATATTGTATCAGACTTAACATCTCATGAGTCTGTTGGTGCTTGATTCCAGGAGACTTGCAGCCGACATGTGCCAGTTATGCTCATTTCAGATTTGATGATATTGCATTTAATTAACAACATCCCAACCTAGTTATCATCATTTACCAAAGCAGTGTCATGCATAATATAAATATCAAGCTTGGTCCATAATATGGTATCCAATCATGTATACATACAGTAGAGTCTGGCCTGTATAAATGTCTGCTGTACAACAAAGAAGCAATCTACCGATATTGCAGCTGTATACTTTATAGCCAATAACATTTCCTGCAGAACAAAGCCAAGGCTAGAGATAACCATACCCCAGTGTTGCTGTGCAATTTGATGCTGAGATATGGAAGTGCAATCAATAAAGGTTACCCTAAATGGGCATATATATTGGTTTGTGGTTTATATGTGAGCCTGAAATATTTTGGCCATAGAGATGTCAGAGTAGCATCTACATATCCAGTGGCAATAGGGCACATCAAAATGGAATACTAGCCCTGGAGTCTCACAGCCCTCAATTGATACCGACTGAATGCAGATGAGTCATCGAAAAAAGGATGGTCAAGGTGCCGAGAAATATAATTATATATTTTGAAATCCTTGAAATGACAGTTAGTAATTATGTAAGATATAGTCAAAAAGATTCACCATACATGACAGTTCATTCAAGGAGTAACATATTTCAACATTGGTGTCAGGTTGCGAGTAGTTTTCACTTGAGACAGAGAACAGCCTTCACTTATCAAGTATGTGCATCAAGTCTCCACTTCCACAGGAGGTGTAAATTGTTATACAGCACTAACAGGCTGTGAAATTAGTCCCAAAAGTGCTGAGATGGGCATTAACACAATGCTGTTGTAAGGGCTAAACTAAGCATTATTAGAGCTAAATAAGTGTAACCATGATGGCCAATAAAGTCCCATTATTGGATCACAAAGGAATATCATCCCATGTCTCAATACAGAGGCTGGGTCAAAGAAGGAAAGTTATCTAGCAACGATTTCCCAGAGCCAACATAGCCAATAGACACACTTCTTCCTCTTGAGAGGAAGAAGTGTGTCTCTTAATTTTTTTGTTTAGGAAGTGATGGTCTTTAGGATCACGTGACCGGAAGTGACCTGATTAGTCACATGACTAGAAGTGACGTCACATGCCCTAATTAGGAGATCAGCAGCGACCGGAGGAAGTGACACTTTAAGAGGACACACGACTTAATTGTTATAATTTTTTTTTTTTTACTTACTAATAAAAGAAGACGTATGAAAATAAAACACAACAATAATTTTATTTTATTTTTTTTATTTTTTTATTTTTTCAATTCTAATAAACACTCTATTTTTGAAAAGATGCGCACAATTAATCAATAACACACTTATTATATTTTTCATATCTCTAAAGGACTCGTTGTCACACCGACAGAATGCACGCGGCGCTTATAATACAAGTAGCGCACGCCATCTTTCTCTATGGTGTAAGTGACCATTTTGTTTCGTACCACTTTGAAATTTCTATTTACCGCAAGGAGAGTTTTTCGTTTGCGAAGAACATCCAAGAAGTCGTCTGGTTCTTTAGGGTTTTGTTTCTTCTGTACACCTTTTGCACTCCATTTTTTGGATTTTCTTTCACCGGTGCCGCTGACTCGATCGTAGCAAATGTAAGTCTTAGGATTGAGACTTAGAATCCCGTCACCTTCCCACTCCGCTTTCATAAGCCCCGAAGTTCTCAGATCGTGAAGGTAATGTCTCTCACAACATCCGCCGGGCGGCGGACACCATTCTCGAACTCTTTCCGTTTTTATCTTCACGAAAAGCTCTAAGTGATCGTCGCACACCGCTGTCGGAATCCACTTTCGTTTCTCTCTGAAGTACGTCTCTCTCAGGTGAGGTTTGACTAGGTCATCCAACGTGTCACCACTGAGAGCCATGTAAAGACTGTTGGTGTCCATTTGACAAAGAGCATAATCCCACCGATCGACGAATCTATCCAAAAAGTCGTATGTGAACTCTAACATTTTCAACTTCGCGTACTGGTATACCATGAACCCTATTTGAATAGGGAGGTTGTTCTTGACTGTTTTCGGTTGTAGTTCGACTTCAAACAGATGAGAACTCAACTCGGACGCCTTTTTGAAGCGCCACGAATTGGCCAATAGTTCGAACTTCCGACTGTCAGTGTATCTCACCGCCGTGTGTTTTTCTTTGTTGCAGATTGTTTTACCGTACGTGGCGTTTCCCATTAACTTGTAACAGTCTGACAGAATTTTCTCGTTCTCATTCACGTCGCCACGTCTTCGCGCCGCCGTTACTTCGTCCGCGAAACCGGCAAAGGAGCGTTTAGGTAGGTATTCTATGACCAGCTGTACTTTGTGACTATCAAACTGTGCTCTAAATACCACTTGAGAAGTGGCGTTCCCAAGAGAATATTTTTTCCGTGGTAACTCCCTATCAGACATCTCTGAGGCGTGTTCAACAGCTTTTCTTCCTGCGCAAAGTCTGACATGTGAGGTCCTATGTCTGATTTTGAAACAGATACGTTCTTGAAAACGGGGGTCATTTCTTCAAAGTAGTCTCGTAGGTGAGGCGGCGTAGTGATGTCCACTTGAACTAAACCGAACATTTTCCCATCTTTGACAGCGGAAAGGATGTCGCTCTCGCTCATAGCGTTTCGAGACACTTTCAAAGCGTCAACCTTCCAGTGTTGTAAGGAGGCCTTAACCCGTTCATCTCGACGCTTCATCTCTCTCCATTCGCACTCCCACACGACGACCAGCTTGTAACCTAGCGCTTTCAAGTAAGCGCTTACTCTAGCCGTTCTGTCGCGTCTCTCCTCCCTCAGTGAAGTGCACTGATATCGGTGCGACGGTATGCACTCGTGAGCGTGGAACCAACACCCTTGAAACTGGAAAACCGTATTAGAGGCCGCGTGAAACCGGTCGACGCGAATTCTTCGACAGCCTAGAACCATCTCGCGGCCGTTGAAAGCGTGGCGCAGTTTCACGTCGCGGTCGTGCTCTACGAAGCGTAACCACTCCAAAGCGCTGTGAGAGTTTTTTTGCCTAATTTCGGGCATGAACTCGGTCTCAGGTCGTCTCACCGCGTAATAGCCCGTGCAGTGCGCTTCGCACATGCAGCGCAAGTAGAGAGAGTTAGCGTCTAGGCCTAGGATGTGCTGGCACGTTCTCGCTTCTTCGCCGTACTTGTGCTCCCTTATCCGCGTGGTGCCCTTCTCGTGAAATCTATGGAAGATGATGGAAGGACCACTGACTAGATTTTCTTTGATCAGAGCGTGGAGGACGGCGTCGAACTGGGAGAACGTTGTGAACGCGGCTTCTAGGTTTTGGAAGAGGAACCGTAAAGTCAAACTGGCGAGAGAGATCCCGTCTTTCAACATGTCAATGCCGCGATCTTGGAAAAATTTAGCGTGATTTTTCAGAGCCTCTATGAAAGGTTTGATGTCTTTGTTGTTGTAGTGGATCAAGTAATCTCTCATAGTTTGCATCTTCTTGTCGGACCAAACTTTCTGACATGCGGCGTAGTCCGATTCGGACATTTTGACGCCCGTCAGTTCGCTGTCAAAAGCCGATCTCGGTGGCAGTGTTCTGTTTCCCAGTTTCCTGGTAGACGTCATCCATTCGTAAGGAAAGTGACCTTTCTCTTCGTTTCTGGTGAAAGCTCGCAAATAATTCGCGTAGTTGTAGTTTTTTTTTACTTACTAATAAAAGAAGACGTATGAAAATAAAACACAACAATAATTTTATTTTATTTTTTTTATTTTTTTATTTTTTCAATTCTAATAAACACTCTATTTTTGAAAAGATGCGCACAATTAATCAATAACACACTTATTATATTTTTCATATCTCTAAAGGACTCGTTGTCACACCGTCAGAATGCACGCGGCGCTTATAATACAAGTAGCGCACGCCATCTTTCTCTATGGTGTAAGTGACCATTTTGTTTCGTACCACTTTGAAATTTCTATTTACCGCAAGGAGAGTTTTTCGTTTGCGAAGAACATCCAAGAAGTCGTCTGGTTCTTTAGGGTTTTGTTTCTTCTGTACACCTTTTGCACTCCATTTTTTGGATTTTCTTTCACCGGTGCCGCTGACTCGATCGTAGCAAATGTAAGTCTTAGGATTGAGACTTAGGATCCCGTCACCTTCCCACTCCGCTTTCATAAGCCCCGAAGTTCTCAGATCGTGAAGGTAATGTCTCTCACAACATCCGCCGGGCGGCGGACACCATTCTCGAACTCTTTCCGTTTTTATCTTCACGAAAAGCTCTAAGTGATCGTCGCACACCGCTGTCGGAATCCACTTTCGTTTCTCTCTGAAGTACGTCTCTCTCAGGTGAGGTTTGACTAGGTCATCCAACGTGTCACCACTGAGAGCCATGTAAAGACTGTTGGTGTACATTTGACAAAGAGCATAATCCCACCGATCGACGAATCTATCCAAAAAGTCGTATGTGAACTCTAACATTTTCAACTTCGCGTACTGGTATACCATGAACCCTATTTGAATAGGGAGGTTGTTCTTGACTGTTTTCGGTTGTAGTTCGACTTCAAACAGATCAGAACTCAACTCGGACGCCTTTTTGAAGCGCCACGAATTGGCCAATAGTTCGAACTTCCGACTGTCAGTGTATCTCACCGCCGTGTGTTTTTCTTTGTTGCAGATTGTTTAACCGTACGTGGCGTTTCCCATTAACTTGTAACAGTCTGACAGAATTTTCTCGTTCTCGTTCACGTCGCCACGTCTTCGCGCCGCCGTTACTTCGTCCGCGAAACCGGCAAAGGAGCGTTTAGGTAGGTATTCTATGACCAGCTGTACTTTGTGACTATCAAACTGTGCTCTAAATACCACTTGAGAAGTGGCGTTCCCAAGAGAATATTTTTTCCGTGGTAACTCCCTATCAGACATCTCTGAGGCGTGTTCAACAGCTTTTCTTCCTGCGCAAAGTCTGACATGTGAGGTCCTATGTCTGATTTTGAAACAGATACGTTCTTGAAAACGGGGGTCATTTCTTCAAAGTAGTCTCGTAGGTGAGGCGGCGTAGTGATGTCCACTTGAACTAAACCGAACATTTTCCCATCTTTGACAGCGGAAAGGATGTCGCTCTCGCTCATAGCGTTTCGAGACACTTTCAAAGCGTCAACCTTCCAGTGTTGTAAGGAGGCCTTAACCCGTTCATCTCGACGCTTCATCTCTCTCCATTCGCACTCCCACACGACGACCAGCTTGTAACCTAGCGCTTTCAAGTAAGCGCTTACTCTAGCCGTTCTGTCGCGTCTCTCCTCCCTCAGTGAAGTGCACTGATATCGGTGCGACGGTATGCACTCGTGAGCGTGGAACCAACACCCGTGAAACTGGAAAACCGTATTAGAGGCCGCGTGAAACCGGTCGACGCGAATTCTTCGACAGCCTACAACCATCTCGCGGCCGTTGAAAGCGTGGCGCAGTTTCACGTCGCGGTCATGCTCTACGAAGCGTAACCACTCCAAAGCGCTGTGAGAGTTTTTTTGCCTAATTTCGGGCTTGAACTCGGTCTCAGGTCGTCTCATCGCGTAATAGCCCGTGCAGTGCGCTTCGCTCATGCAGCGCAAGTAGAGAGAGTTAGCGTCTAGGCCTAGGATGTGCTGGCACGTTCTCGCTTCTTCGCCATACTTGTGCTCCCTTATCCGCGTGGTGCCCTTCTCGTGAAATCTATGGAAGATGATGGAAGGACCACTGACTAGATTTTCTTTGATCAGAGCGTGGAGGACGGCGTCGAACTGGGAGAACGTTGTGAACGCGGCTTCTAGGTTTTGGAAGAGGAACCGTAAAGTCAAACTGGCGAGAGAGATCCCGTCTTTCAACATGTCAATGCCGCGATCTTGGAAAAATTTAGCGTGATTTTTCAGAGCCTCTATGAAAGGTTTGATGTCTTTGTTGTTGTAGTGGATCAAGTAATCTCTCATAGTTTGCATCTTCTTGTCGGACCAAACTTTCTGACATGCGGCATAGTCGGATTCGGACATTTTGACGCCCGTCAGTTCGCTGTCAAAAGCCGATCTCGGTGGCAGTGTTCTGTTTCCCAGTTTCCTGGTAGACGTCATCCATTCGTAAGGAAAGTGACCTTTCTCTTCGTTTCTGGTGAAAGCTCGCAAATAATTCGCGTAGTTGTAACCGGGTGCCAAATAGTTGACTACGTCCAAGAAAACCGTGTGCTGTGTGTAAACCGCCAAGTATTGATTACTTCTCTTTATGACGCTGAATTCTTGGTTTCTTCGGTCTCCGGAGGCAAAGAACGAGTGAAGGCCTATTTTGATCAGGTTCAAGTCCTAACGCCCCGAGTTGAAGCCCACGACTGGAGCTTGACGGATGTATCTCAGAAGCCGCTTCTTCAGTTGAACTAAAGGGTGTCTGGTCTGAGCCGCAGAGAAGCCGCCGCCACCGCCGCCGCCGCCGCCGCCGCCTGGAGAAGGGGTGAATGCCGCCTCCTCCAGCAGGAGAGCTTCACCTATCGCCGCATCTAACTTCGCTAACGTCGGTCGGTAAAGTTCTAGCACAGCTTCCCCGATGACTTTGGCGTTCTCGTTTATGTGATTTAAAACTCGGTCCAACAAGGGGTCGGAATCTGCGTCGGATTCTCTGACGAAGCAGACCGGCCCCTCCCACCCCGGAAAGTCGGATGCGACACTAGCCGACAAAGGGACGTGATCCCACAGCAGGGACACATATTCGGTCGACGGTTCTCTGCACGGTCTGAAGAAAGCCTCGAAATCGAAGGTGATCTTGTAAGGGTAGATTCCGGAATGTCCGTCCGGAGGAAAAATGGAGAAGTCTGCTAGCGCTTCGAAAATCGTTCTCGAATTTTGGTAGATGCCACCTACGTAGCGCAACTTGACTTGTCGGCAAGAGGAAAGCTGGTTCCTGTGTCTCGTCAGCAAGAACTCGGTGGTGAACGCCGCCTTACACTTGCAACATTCGTATATGCCCGCGTACGCGTTGAAGTCTGTGACCAGAGAGACGTGCAAACCGCCTTTCGCCGTCAGGTGTAGGTTGACTTTACCTCGGGCGGCCAGAGTTCTGGAAGGCGGTCTGATCAGAGTAACGCGTCTTCTCAACTTCCGACCCGGCACCTGACGCGACGCGGTGTAAACCGCTATTTGTATGTCAAACAAGTTCTCTAACGCGGGTAAGTCGCGGATGTTCAAACCCGGAAAGGTTTCAGGTGTGGCAGCGGGACAGAACTGACGTAACAAATCTGAAGCGCGCTTGCTGGTGTTGTATAAGTGAAAGGAAATGCAGCGGAAGACGCAGAGGTTGTCCTTGTTGGGAAAATCTAACACACCGCTTCTCTTTCCAACTCGACCGGCCTGAGTGATCCTACCGCCTATGGGAAATTTCCCCCGGTCCCATGTAAACGCAAATGTTCAAATTGGTAAGAAAAGGAACGTGCCACTTGGTGTCAGAGTCGCAAAGTTTCCGTACTTCCTCGCAAGCGACGGTGTTTTCCATCTTTGAGAGGAGCTCTTCCAAAGTTTCTGAATTAGTTATAGTAGGGAGCGGTTGTATGAGAGTTGCGTTGTTCTGGGAGGTGTGAAAGTAGCGCAGTTTGCTCTTGTCTTCTCTGTGTTGTAAGAGTAAGCCTACCGAGAAACCCACTTTGTATCTGAATCTTTGCGTGAAGTGAATGCGACGCATAGTATCTACAGCGTCACTCAACTCGCCTGTTGGTAGTCTGAAGTTTGTTACACTCACGCGAGTCCCGTGCATCCTGACACCCGTTCGTATTGCAGGCCAATTTGCCGTGAACTTTTCCTCACCGTTCGGTACAGCACATATGCGCGGAGGGATAGTCACCCCGTCCAGAGATTCGCGTCGACAGGTGATCTTTCGGCAATCGCCTTCGCCGCATAGAGGGCAAAACTTAGGTATTACTCTACATTTTTCTACGTGTCTGTCGTGATTGTACGGTCTTTTAAAAATTTTGAAACACTTTTCGCAGACGTACTGCGTCATGTGTTTTGTTTTTTGTTTTTTCACTTAGTTACCAATTATTAAAAATATTAAAAAAATAAAAATAAATTCTTTTTAAATTTTTTTTTTTCCAACTACTTAGCCGTCTATCTATCTATCAATCTATCTACCTATCTATCTATCTGTCTATCTATCTATCTATCTATCTGTCTGTCTGTGTATCCGTCTGTCTGTCTCATACAGCGTACGTCAAACACTGTGTGTGTGCGCGCGTGAGCGTTGAGCGTCTCTCATTCCAAATCTATACCGAGAAATTTGAGAATAATCTCTGTTTTGTCATCCAACTCTTTGAGCGCTCTGGCGGACAGCGTCACCCCCTGCTGTGTGGGTTTTTTGAACACTTGCGCACGTGGATGAGGTACTTACCGCTGTAGTAGCTCACAGCTGCGTACACTTCGCCCTCCTCATCCAGCACTGTGAACCAGGGGGTGTGATTAGGTCTTCCTTGCGCGGACGCTGTGTCGCGTATGCGCACCACTGCACGGATCTCGGCGATGCGGGCCATTAGCTCGCGCAGCGCGTCGGCGGTGAAGTGCACTCGCTTGCCTCTGGTCAGAGACGCCTCTTTCACCTGGCCATCTTTTGTGTAGCGCAGCCTCCTAGACAGTCTAGCCTCGTCCTCCCAGATCTCCAGCTTCAAAGTCCCGTCTAAGCAGAACTCTAACCCGAGAGGACGGGTTTTCTCAGCTTCTTCTCGTCCATCTCCTTCTTTTTCTTGTATTTTTCTCTTCTTAGTAGGCCTTGTTGTTCTGGAACGCGCCTTAGAACGTTTCAGACCCGCAAGAAGAGTAACACCATCAGCGTGAGCTCAATCAGCAGCAGAAGCAATAACAGGAGCAGCGTCTGCGCTGGTATCAGACGACTCGTTGTTGGAACAGGGCAGCCACACGCCTTCGGTGCTGAGTGTAGCGGTAGAAGATGAAGCGCCGCCGCCCTCGTAAGGTGGTGGTGAGGACAGTCGCCACGGACCGGACGCGCTACCAGTGGAAGTGAGGTCGAAAGTAGTGGAAGAGGGGAGCCAAAAAAATGTACCGTCCACCCGTAGCCCTTCGGGTTCGTCGTACGCCTCGTCGTCAGCGTTGTTCTCTGTCTCACCCTGTTGCTCCTCCTCCTCCTCCTCCTCTTCTTCTTCTTCTTTTTCTTCTTCTTGCTTTAGGGCATATATGTCTACTACGCGCTGCTGGGGCTGAGTTTCCGAATAGCTGTAAGTCTCAGCGCGAGCGGCGTCGATGGCGTCGGTTGATGTAGTGGTGGAGAGGTGCTGTGCAATTTGCTGCGGTTCATCAAAATCAGCAACAGTAGTGGGGAGGTAAATACCCGGTTGCCAGTACTGCGCTGTGCCAGGAGAGTTGTCGTAAGTAGTAGTAGCGGCAGTCGCAGCAAAAGGTGCAGCAGCAGCAGCAGCAGGCGCAGCAGTAGCAGGCGCAGCAGCCTCAGCAGCAGCAGCAGTAGCAGGCGCAGCAATAGCAGGCGCAGCAGCAGCAGCAGCAGCAGCAGCAGCAGCAGCAAGAGCAGCAGACGGAGCAGTAGCAGGCGTAGCAGCACCAGCAGCACGAGGAGCACCAGCACCAGCAGCAGCAGCACCAGCAGCAGCAGCACGAGCAGCAGCAGCAGCAGCAGTAGCAGCTGCAGCGCGCTTAGCAGCAACAACCGTCGCGAGTGTAACAACGTCGCTACCACGACGACTACTACCAGTAGTACCGCTACTACTACCACTACTACTACTACTACTACTACTACTACTACCACTACTCCTACTGCTGCGAGCGCTCGCTACAGCGGGAGGGTGATAAGACCAAGTGGTTGCGGCGGTAGTCTCATCTTCAGTAGCAAGAGGAGACGCTGACGCTAAACGAGCGCTGTTCCGAGTACTCTTCTTGTTCTTGAACTTGCTTAGATCCTTGGACGGCGGTAGTTGTTGTCTTTTGCTCATGGTGGTGACTGTAGAGAGCAGCAAAAGACTGAGTGAGTGAATGGGTGTTTCCAGCCCTCTTATATACGCCTTCTCGCTTCTAGAGCTAAGCTACTTACTGCCCTGTTCAGCTGCCACCGGCTGACCGGCGGCCATTCACAATGAGAAACAAAAGACATAATGCATGACGTTCTCAGCTGGATCCCTTTCCCCCCTTTTGAGAGATCGACTGACATGAGCTAAGCTACTTACTGCCCTGTTCAGCAATTCAACGCGCATTAGCTGTATAAAGGATTAAGCGGTTGCTGCCGCCGGCTGACCGGCGGCCATTCACAAAGAGAAACAAAATACATAATGCATGACGTTTTCAGCTGGATCCCTTTCCCCCCTTTTGAGAGATCGACTGACATGAGCGGGCGGTGTACCAACTGTGCTAATTCAATGCGCATTAGCTGTATAAAGGATTAAGCGGTTGCTGCCGCCGGCTGACCGTCGGTCATTCACAAAGAGAAACAAAAGACATAATGCATGACGTTTTCAGCTGGATCCCTTTCCCCCCTTTTGAGAGATCGACTGACATAAGCGGGCGGTGTACCGACTGTGCTAATTGAACGCACATTAGCTGTATAAAGGATTAAGCGGTCATGGGCTTAGAGTGTGTATACAAAAAAACTACAGGAGGCGTGTGGCGTGAAGCAGGGCCCC
The DNA here is from genome assembly GCA_947462335.1 of Harmothoe impar. Taxonomy (NCBI): domain Eukaryota; kingdom Metazoa; phylum Annelida; class Polychaeta; order Phyllodocida; family Polynoidae; genus Harmothoe; species Harmothoe impar. The sequence continues at coordinate 77,301,665 of OX381712.1, forward strand.
CGCCCCTCCCCCTAAGACGAGTGTGTCTGTCTGTGAGTAGAGTCGTGTGCATGTGGTGAGCGACTTGAGTGTAAAACAAAAAAATCACCGCCTCCTGCCGTGGTGAGTAGACCGGCCGGCGGCGGCCGGCTAGTTCAATAGGGGTGACAGCTGACTAAGGCTGTGCATGAAAATCCGATTTTCACCTGACCTCTGACGTTTGTTACAATGAATGCCAAAGGGAGAGAGAGTCTTCCTCAGGTAGGGGGTAGGAGGTAAGGCTATGGATAAGGAAAAAACGACATTTTCAGCTGGCCTCCACAGATGGCGATGACATACTCCTCGTCATCTAAGCTCTTAAGAAGCTCTTAAGGAGCGGAGCGGCTGAAAAGCGTCATGTGGACAGGTCACTAGACAGCTGGGGTGCTGTTGGAAATAGGATTAAACTCCCTCTGTATAAAAGCTCTTATTTCTGTTGGAAAAAACCCCATATCACCTCTGACCACAGTTACGTCTACTACCACCACCACCACTACCACCACCACCACTACCACCACCACCGCCGCCGCTGCCGCCGCCGCCGCAGTCACAGCCGCCACAGCCGCCAAGACAAGAAGAGATTAACGTCTACTACCACCACCACCGCCACAACCGCCGCCGCCGCCGCCGCCAAGACGAGACGAGATGGCTCAAGCTATTCCACTTTCAAGCTCGCCTTCACCCCCTTGTCCACCTGAAAAATTAATGCGGCTTCACGACGTGAGACGCGCGGTGCAGGCTGATGGGGAGAGTAGAGAGGTAGGACAGCAGCGCTTAGCATATAGCGACGCCTTGCTTCGTCAACTAGGTAAAGAGTTGAGCGGATCTTGGAGAGTGTTGGGCAGTAGCTTAAAAGTTACTGCCGCCCGTATGGATGCTCTAGTAGAGCGCAGTGTCAAGACACCGGAGGAGCTGTGTACGGCGATGTTCCGAGCTTGGTGGGGTGAAACCCAGCATCGTCATAGATGGGGAGAGCTCGGCCACGTCTTCACCCGCATTAGACGAGTGGAACTGTTGGCTCAGTGGATGACCCTTCTCCACAGGCAGGGGTTGGATTTCGAGAACCCGACTCGCACGCGATGCATAAGCACTTGGGCGCCCTTGGCAGACGCCTAGGTAGCAGGTGGAAAGAGGGGGGGGGGGGTCATTTAAAAATGTCGCCTGAGAGGTTAGATAAGATCGCTGAAGAATGCGAATGCGGAGGAAGTCCCGCTGAGTGGGCCTTCCAAGTGTTGAAAATGTGGCAAGCTGAAGCTGACAGTGCCGGCAGTACACCTTTTGAACTCCTTCGAGTGTTGACTGAGGACATGGGAAAGTTTGACCTCGGCATCACGATATTACTTGACTTTATCAAGCAAGAAACAACGACGAGAACAACGGACGTGTGAATTGTTGTGTTTTATTTTCATGCGTCTTCTTTTATTAGTAAGTAAAAAAAAAAAAAAAATTATAACAATTAAGTCGCGTGTCCTCTTAAAGTGTCACTTCCTCCGGTCGCTGCTGATCTCCTAATAAGGGCATGTGACGTCACTTCTAGTCACCTGACTAATCAGGTCACTTCCGGTCACGTGATCCTAAAGACCATCACTTCCTAAACAAAAAAATTAAGAGACACACTTCTTCCTCTCAAGAGGAAGAAGTGTGTCTCTTGATTAAAAAAAAATATATATTTTCTTTCTTTTTTTCTTAAAAGAGACAAACTCCCCTTAGAGTGCCCCCCCTAGAGTGCCCCCCTCCCCCCTCCCCCCCACCCACCCCATGCATCCTAAAAGTGCCCCCCTCCCCATGCATCTTAAAGTGCCCCCCTCCCCCCCTCCCCTCCCCCTCCCCCCTTATACACTCTAAAGAACACTTCTACCTAGTTAAATAAGTCACTTCCAGTCGCTAATAAAAAATAAAATGAAAAAACAAACTTATATTGTTGTGTTTTTTATTGGTTTACAAAAAAAATAAGAGACTCGCCTCCTCCAAAAAAAAAAAAAAAAACATTTTAAAGCGCGTGACCCCTTAAAAACGCTAATCTCTTCATTAAGTCGTGTGACGTCACTTCCGGTCACGTGATCAATCAGGTCACTTCCGGTCACTTGATCCTCAATGAGGTCACATGACGTCACTTCCTGTTGTCATGTGACGTCACTTCCGGTCACGTGACTCATCAGGTCACTTCCGGTCACGTGATCCTAAATTAGGTCATATGACGTCACTTCCGGTCCCCTAAGTGGGTCATATGACGTCACTTCCGGTCCATAAGTAGGTCATATGACGTCACTTCAGGTCACGTGACCAAATGGCGGCCTCTGATTGGCTAAGTAGGTCACGTGACGTCACCACTAATCCCCTAGGTAGGTCACTTCCGGTCACGTGACGTAATGGAGGCCTCTGATTGGCTGCATCTCGATTGAGTAATAAACAGTACTTAAGCCTGGTCCCGTTCCGATACAATATATACTACTGACCTCTTTGCTGGCTGGGGAAGACTTGAATACAGATTAGAAAGGTCACGAGTAGACATTAAACTAAAGTGAAATAATCAGAAGAATACTACATTAGCACTTATGGGCATTACATTGGTGCATGATGATGATGAATAAACCTAAAGACCCTTCAGAAATAAGGCAATCCATGAGGGTTTGAAAAAGCATGAGGTGAAGCTGCATTATAAAGTAAAATAAGTCATAGAGGTGAAATGGTGAAGATGGTGAAGTAGTGGTGATTGGGAGGAGGATGTTTTAAAAAGTCACAACTGCAGTCTGTGGACAACTGTGATAGCTGTGATGGTCATTGTGTGTGTACAGAATGGTGTCAATAGGTTATCAACATGCCTCATCAAGCAGCTCAAGTAGGACAGAACTCTAATGGGTCTAGTCATCTAAACTTTCAAAGTTGAAATCAACATTAACACTTGAACTTCAAGTTGAAGGCTTAGTGCTATTGTAAATACCCAGGGGTGGGGGCACTGTACTAATTTAAATGTGCCCAGCCCAGAAGGGGCTGTTAGCATCTATATCATGTGACGGTGAGTTCCTGTCAGTGTCAGCACACATGTTATGCTACCCAAATGTAACAGATATTAGCAATGGTGTACCTTTGTTAGCTCTTTGGGGTTTTCCCCAGGGCAGCATATATGCATTTTGATGAGAATGCATGATCTTAAGAATATTGAATTCTTTGTGAACCAATTCAAAAATGATTGTCAGCCATCTTGCCGGTGCTGACTTTAAGTTCAGTTTTCCGACTTAGTGATGAGTCCAAGGTTATTGAGGTTTCTTACTCGGGCTGATATATGCATCTTGACAACAAAAGGAGCATAATGCATTCGAATTTTCTTTCCTAATCTCTTTTTAATTACCAATGGCAGGTATTGTGTCTTTACTTTACATTCATGCATTGTGTGAGTCCTTACTTTACATTCAAGTGACAACCTCTGACAAGAAACAATTTCGATGAAACATGCTGGCTGAATCCTCTGATGGGAATTCTGCCATGTTGTCACGAGGCACAAAGCTGGCAAACTGATTAAACCCATACAGACCCACATCAGCCATTTACTCCTTTCTGTCAGCTCTGATCCTAGCAGCCCAAAATAATCCAGTTGCTGCTCCATAGAGGCATAGAGAAGCATTGACAGACGCTCATCCCTTACAATGTTATTCAATCAGCTGCTCTCTTTGCCTCCAACTCCTCATGCTGCGCTGCTCAGACAAGGCAACATCTCCTCATAAAGCAATGAGTACAGAAGGGTCTCGCTGTTTTTGAATTCTACTGACACTGCTCTATTTACTAGAAGAGCAAATGTCAAATATACTGCATTTGGAGGATTGGGTTGTGTTGCAGGGAAACATTGATGTCTATAATAATTTCTGCCTCCTCATGGATGCCAGTAATGGCATTGGTGAGGAGTGGATAGTTTACTTGTTTAGTTCCTTTACAGGTAGAGCAATTAAACTATCATCCTAGAATGTAATAGAACATGGTCAGCTATCCATTTTACAAGCTGAAAAAGTTGTATAATCCCCAACATACTTTGTAGGCTTGCATTGACCTAGCTTCTTCTCTCTTTATATCTGCCCTAATCAATAGGATTTTAGTGATGTTCTGAGTTGTGACAGTGTGTTGACACCCGGCCACTGACTTTCCCCACCTCCATCAAGGACCACCCAACCTTGACAAACAATGTCAAGGCAGAAGAAGACCAAGGTCATGAAACTGATGATGGATCAGATCAATTTTGTGTGCATTATTAGTACTGTACAATATTAAAGGTCATAACACAAAATGAGTATTTTGCCCATGTTCAATATATTATTAGAACATAGATATGATAGCAAAACTTTGTTTTTGACTTTGATTCATACCTTTTAAATTGTATAAATAAGAGCATTTATATATATATATGTCTCTTTTTATAACCCTGGCATGTCCCCAACCATTTAGACCTTAGTAACCTGGTATGTCTCCAGGTGGCAGTGTTAATTCTACTTCTTTTTGGGACCTGACCACTGTATCAAGTGACATGACACTCTCCAAGAAGATTGTTACTGAAGGTATTCCTCTGCTTAACATCTTTGCAGTGAGCTGATACATGTTACTAAAGGAAAGGGACTCGAAATACCAATTGTGTATCGTTTTCAATTTTCCATTTAGCCCATATTAACTGATTGTGGGTTATTTATTAATGATTGACTTCACTTGTATTTCATTAAAGATGCATTGCTATGTGTTACATGAGATAAGAAGCATGCCACACTAACACTAGCCATTGCCGAAAGAAATCACATGTTGTTGTACAACAGAGGTTGTGACAGCTATCTTCTCCGCGTTGGCTCCTACGGCGTCATTCAGTGTCCAAATGGTGTTGGTTAGGTCTGACACCTTGTCTGTCAACTCGTCCAAGAGCCGCGTCGTCTCCGCTGTGTTGGTGTCCAACCCAGCAAACTGTGGTCATGTTGCGTGAGGGCTGGGACACCCCCTGTCCAAATGCGCTAGTTGAAATGAAATTTGGTCATAGTGGGTCATGACCCAGCCTGACCAGAGTGGACACATCAGTTTGGGCGTCCTCCTCCCTGGTAGCATCCTCAAGCACCTCTCCATGGTGGGGGTGCAGATGGGTCAAAAGCGACCTGGCGACTTGGGCTGTTTTGAAGGCGACTTTCGACCTAAGGAAATAAAATAAGCGACCTGGCGACTTTTGAAAAAAAATGACAATAGGTTAAAGGTCCCAAAAAAGCGACTTTGTGACTTGGACCCCTTAATTTCAGCGACTTTCCGACCTAAAGGGGGGACCCCTCTGCACCCACCATGGTCCTCCTTTGTGGGGGAAGACAAAGATGGCGTCACCCGCGCTTGGGTGGCGTCACCACGTGACCTGGATGGCGGGAAGCACAAGCCTGTGTGTGTGGGGTGGGAGGGGATGGGTGGGGTGGGGTAGGGTGGGATGGGGTTTGGGGGGGGGAGAAATTAGTATACATTTGATTATGGGCCTTCCATAAAGTATGTACGCACCAAGGGGGGGGTGGGGGGGTCTATTTTCTGGAAAATTTTGCATACATAAACCCTTTGTTTTAATGCGTACAAGAACTTTAGGGGGGGTCGGGGGGTCAATTTCTGGAGAAAATTTGCGTACATACTTTGAGGAAGGCCCCTTAGGGGAGAGCCCAAATAAATAATACTAGATTATAATTAGATAAAATAACTATTATGATCATATATAATTAGATATAAGATATAATTCCCTTATTGACAGTTCAAACTGTCAATAGTGGGATATTTCTTTTTATTGACATTCCAATAGTGATAAATTATACCGTTATTGACAGCTCTTCAGTGAACTGTAAATAGTTAGAATTTCCTGTCTTATTGACAGTCCTTGTCATTATTGCCATAAACCTGTGAACGATTTTGATGGAAAGGTAGATTTCGATGGAAAAGTCTATTTTAATGGCAAATCGATTTGGAGGGTAAAACTGATCTGGAGGGTAAACCGCATTTGGAGGGAAAATCAACTCCGAGGGCAAAATCACTTTTGGCAACAAAAATAATACTTTTGGTGAAAAAACACTTTTTGCGAATAAAACACTTTATGACGAATAACACTTTTTGACTCCAATGCCAGGCAGAAATATTTCACTATTGACAGTTCACATGAGGAACTGTCAATAACGAATAATTTACACTGCTGACAGTGTGAACTGACTTAGTTATACACAAAACACAAAGGCACTGGGTACTGTTGGACAGGCTGAAGCATGCTGGGAATATTCCCTCATTTCCCTATGGGGCATTACTTGAGTAGAGACCATTTTTTTATCAAAGGCATGGGATAGAATTACTTATTTGAGGAGATATTCATACTCATGCACAGAACCTCCTCACAGGAGGTCAGGAGTTGCATTAAGATGCCAGGCAAGACCACACTTTGTGTTTGACCATTTTTCTTTGAAGATCAATGAATGTTTTCTTTCAATCATGTTCTGGGGCACTGACGTTCCAGATCTATATGCTCCCTGTTTTTTGCCCTCCCTCTCTATCCTTTATATCCACTGTTCCTGCCCAGTCTTCACCTTTGACCATATTTGACATAAAACACAAACAAGGAAAGCAATCTATGCAATCTTTTCTAATACTGAGAGTAGTATAGTATGTATCGGAACGGGACTATAGTTAACTACTGTTTATTACTCAATCGACATGCAGCCAATCAGAGGCCTCCATTTGGTCACGTGACCGGAAGTGACCTACTTAGGGGATTAGTGGTGCATTCTGGGTAACCCTGCAGCCAATCAGAGGCCACCATTTGGTCACGTGACCGGAAGTGACCTACTTAGGGGATTAGTGGTGCATTCTGGGTAACCTACTGACCTACTTAGGGGACCGGAAGTGACGTCATATGACCTTATTTAGGATCACGTGACGTGAAGTGACCTGATGAGTCACGTGAGCGGAAGTGACGTCACATGACCTAATGGCCGACCGGAAGTGAGTGACCTCATTGAGGATCACGTGACCGGAAGTGACCTGATTGATCACGTGAGCGGAAGAAGAAGTTTTTTGTTTAGGAAGTGAGGGTCTTTAGGATCACGTGACTGGAAGCGACGTCGTCACATGAGTGACGCTTTAAGAGACTGCGCGACTTACTAGTAAAAGAAGACGTATGAAAATAAAAACACAACAATATTTTATTTTATTTTTTTTATTTATTTTTTTTTCAATCTTGATAAACACTCTATTTTTGAAAAGATGCACACGCTTATTTTTTTTTTTTCATATCTCTAAAGGACTCGTTGTCACACCGTCAGAATGCACGCGACGCTTATAATACAAGTAGCGCACGCCGTCTTTCTCTATGGTGTAGGTGACCATTTTGTTTCGCACCACTTTGAAGTTTCTATTTACAGCAATGAGAGTTTTTCGTTGGCGAAGAACATCCAAGAAGTCGTCTGGTTCCTGAGGGTTTTGTTTCTTCTGTACGCCTTTTGCACTCCATTTTTTGGATTTTCTTTCACCGGTGTCGCTGACTCGATCGTAGCAAATGTAAGTCTTATGGTTGAGACTTAGGATCCCGTCACCTTCCCACTCCGCTTTCATAAGCCCCGAAGTTCTCAGATCGTGAAGGTACCGTCTCTCACAACATCCGCCGGGCGGCGGACACCATTCTCGCACTCTTTCCGTTTTTGTCTTCACGAAAAGCTCTAAGTGATCGTCGCACACCGCTGTCGGAAGCCACTTTCGTTTCTCTCTGAAGTACGTCTCTCTCAGGCGAGGTTTGACTAGGTCATCCAACGTGTCACCGCTGAGAGCCATGTAAAGACTGTCGGTGTCCATTTGACAAAGGGCATAATCGCGCCGATTGACAAATCTATCCAAGAAGTCGTATGTGAACTCTAACATTTTCAACTTCGCGTACTGGTATACCATGAACCCTATTTGAATAGGGAGGTTGTTGTTGACTGTTTTCGGTTGTAGTTCGACTTCAAACAGATCGGAACTCAACTCGGACGCCTTTTTGAAGCGCCACGAATTGGCCAATAGTTCGAACTTCCGACTGTCAGTGTATCTCACCGCCGTGTGTTTTTCTTTGTTGCAGATTGTTTTACCGTACGTAGCGTTTCCCATTAACTTGTAACAGTCTGACAGAATTTTCTCGTTCTCGTTCACGTCGCCACGTCTTCGCGCCGCCGTTACTTCGTCCGCGAAACCGGCAAAGGAGCGTTTAGGTAGGTATTCTACCACCAGCTGCACTTTGGTGACTATCAAACCGTGCTCTAAATACCACTTGAGAAGCGGCGTTCCCAAGAGAATATTTTTTCCGTGGTAACTCCCTATCAGACATCTCTGAGGCGTGTTCAACAGCTTTTCTTCCTGCGCAAAGTCTGACATGTGAGGTCCTATGTCCGATTTTGAAACGGTCGCGTTCTTGAAAACGGGGGTCATTTCTTCGAAGTAGTCTCGTAGGTGAGGCGGCGTAGTGATGTCCACTTGAACTAAACCGAACATTTTCTCCTCTTTCACAGCGGAAAGGATGTCGCTCTCGCTCATCGCGTTTCGAGACACTTTCAAAGCATCAACCTTCCAGCGTTGTTGGGAGGCCTTGACCCGCTCATCTCGACGCTTCATCTCTCGCCATTCGCACTCCCACACGACGACCAGCTTGTGACCTAGCGCTTTCAAGTAAGCGCTTACTCTGGTCGTTCTGTCGCGTCTCTCCTCTCTCAGTGAAGCGCACTGATATCGGTGCGACGGTATGCACTCGTGAGCGTGGAACCAACACCCGTGAAACTGGAAAACCGTATTAGAGGCCGCGTGAAACCCGTCCACGCGAATTCTCCGACAGCCTACAACCATCTCGCCGCCGTTCAAAGCGTGGCGCAGTTTCACGTCGCGGTCGTGCTCTACAAAGCGTAACCACTCCAAAGCGCTGTGAGAGTTTCTTTGCCTAATTTCGGGCTTGAACTCGGTCTCGGGCCGTCTCACCGCGTAATAGCCCGTGCAGTGCGCTTCGCTCATGCAGCGCAAGTACAGAGAGTTAGCGTCTAGTCCTAGGATGTGTTGGCACGGTCTCGCTTCTTCGCCGTACATGTGCTCCCTTATCCGCGTGGTGCCCTTCTCGTGAAATCTATGGAAGATGATGGAAGGACCGCCGACTAGATTTTCTTTGATCAGAGCGTGGAGGACGGCGTCGAACTGGGGGAACGTTGTGAACGCGTCTTCTAGGTTTTGGAAGAGGAACCGTAAAGTCAAACCGGCGAGAGAAACTCCGTCTTTCAACATGTCAATGCCGCGATCTTGGAAAAATTTAGCTTGATTTTTCAGAGCTTCTATGAAAGGTTTGACGTCTTTGTTGTTGTAGTGGATCAAGTAGTTTTCCATAGTTTGCATCTTCTCGTCGGACCAAACTTTCTGACATGCGGCGTAGTCGGATTCGGACATTTTGACGCCCGTCAGCTCGCTGTCGAAAGCCGATCTCGGTGGCAGCGTTCTGTTTGCCAGTTTCCTGGTAGACGTCATCCATTCGTAAGGAAAGTGACCTTTCTCTTCGTTCCTGGTGAAAGCTCGCAAATAGGTCGCGTAGTTGTAACCGGGTGCCAAATAGTTGACTACGTCCAAGAAAACCGTGTGCTGTGTGTAAACCGCCAAGTATTGATTGCTTCTCTTTATGACGCTGAATTCTTGGTTTCTTCGGTCTCCGGAGGCGAAGAACGAGTGAAGGCGTATTTTGATCAGGTTCAAGTCGTAACGCCCCGAGTTGAAGCCCACGACTGGAGCTTGCCGGATGTATCTCAGAAGACGCTTCTTCAGTTGAACTAACGGGTGTCTGGTCTGAGCCGCAGCGAAGCCGCCTGGAGAAGGGGTGAACGTCGCCTCCTCCAGCAGGAGAGCTTCACCTATCGCCGCATCTAACTTCGCTAAGGTCGGTCGGTAAAGTTCTAGCACAGCTTCCCCGATGACTTTGGCGTTCTCGTTTATGTGATTTAAAACTCGGTCCAACAAGGGGTCAGAATCTGCGTCGGATTCTCTGACGAAGCAGACGGGCCCCTCCCACCCCGGAAAGTCGGATGCGACGCTAGCCGACAAAGGGACGTGATCCCACAGCAGGGACACGTGTTCCGTCGACGGTTCTTTGCAAGGTCTGAAGAAAGCCTCGAAATCGAAGGCGATCTTGTAAGGGTAGATTCCGGAATGTCCGTCGGGGGGAAAAATGGAGAAGTCTGCTAGCGCTTCGAAAATCGTTCTCGAATTTTGGTAGATGCCACCTACGTAGCGCAACTTGACTTGTCGGCAAGAGGAAAGCTGGTTCCTGTGTCTCTTCAGCAAGAACTCGGTGGTGAACGCCGCCTTACACTTGCAACATTCGTATATGCCCGCGTACGCGTTGAAGTCCGTGATGAGAGAGACGTGCAAACCGCCTTTCACCGTCAGGTGTAGGTTGACTTTACCTCGGGCGGCCAGAGTTCTGGAAGGCGGTCTGATCAGAGTAACGCGTCTTCTAAACTTCCGCCCCGGCACTTGACGCGACGCGGTGTAAACCGCTATCTGTACGTCAAACAAGTTCTCTAACGCGGGTAAGTCGCGGATGTTCAGACCCGGAAAGGATTCAGGTGTGGCAGCTGGACAGAACTGACGTAACAAATCTGAAGCGCGCTTGCTGGTGTTGTATAAGTGAAAGGAAATGCAGCGGAAGATGCAGAGGTTGTCCTTGTTGGGAAAATCTAACACGCCGCTTCTCTTTCCAACTCGACCGGCCTGAGTGATCCTACCGCCTATGGGGAATTCCCCCGGTCCCATGTAAACGCAAATGTTCAAATTGGTAGGAAAAAGAACGTGCCACTTGGTGTCAGCGTCGCAAAGTTTCCGTACTTCCTCGCAAGCGACGGTGTTTTCCATCTTTGAGAGGAGCTCTTCCAAAGTTTCTGAATTAGTTATAGTAGGGAGCGGTTGTATGAGAGTTGCGTTGTTCTGGGAGGCGTGAAAGTAGCGCAGTTTGCTCTTGTCTTCTCTGTGTTGTAAGAGTAAGCCTACCGAGAAACCCACTTTGTATCTGAATCTTTGTGTCAAGTGAATGCGACGCATAGTATCTACAGCGTCACTCAACTCGCCGGTTGGTAGCCTGAAGTTTGTTACACTCACGCGAGTCCCGTGCATCCTGACGCCCGTTTGTATCGCAGGCCAATTCACCGTGAACGTTTCCTCCCCGTTCGGTACAGCACATATGCGCGGAGGGACGGTCACCCAGTCCAGAGATTCGCGTCGACAGGCGATCTTTCGGCAATCGCCTTCGCCGCATAGAGGGCAAAACTTAGGTACTACTCTACAATTTTCTACGTGTCTCTCGTGGTTGTACGGTCTTTTAAACATTTTTAAACACTTTTCGCATACGTACTGTGTCATGTTTTTTTTCACTCAGTTACCAACTACTTAGCCGTCTAACTATCTATCTATCTATCAATCTATCTGTCTATCTATCTATCTATTTATCTTTCTGTCTGCTGTCTGTGTATCCGTCTGTCTGTCTCATACAGCGTACGTCAAAACGCTGTGTGTGTGTGTGTGTGTGTGTGCGCGCGTGAGCGTTGAGCGTCTCTCATTCCGAATCTATGCCGAGATATTTCAGAATGATCTCTGTTTTGTCATCCAACTCTTTGAGCGCTCTGGCGGACAGCGTCACTCCCTGCTGTGTGGGTTTTTTGTCAGGACCTTCGTACTTGCGCACGTGGACGAGGTTCTTACCGCTGTAGTAGCTCACAGCTGCGTACACTTCGCCCTCCTCATCCAGCACTGCGAACCAGGGGGTGTAATTAGGTTTTCCTTGCGCGGCCGCTGTGTCGCGTATGCGCACCACTGCGCGGATATCGGCGATGCGTGCTATTAGCTCGCGCAGCGCGTCGGCCGTGAAGTGCACTCGCTTGCTTCTGGTCAGAGACGCCTCTTTCACCTGGCCGTCTTTTGTGTAGCGCGGCCTCCTAGACAGTCTAGCCACGTCCTCCCAGATCTCCAGCGTCAAAGCTCCGTCTAAGCAGAACTCTAACCCGAGAAGACGGGAGAAGGTTTTCTCTGCTTCTTCTCGTCCATCTCGTTCTTTTTCTTGTATTTTTCTCTTCTTACTAGGCCTTGTTGTTCTGGAACTCACCTTAGAACGTTTCACACCTGCAGGATGAGTAACACCATCAGCGTGAGCTGAATCAGCAGCAGAACCGATAGCAGGAGCAGCGTCAGCGCTGGTGGTATCCGAGGCCTCGTTGTTGGAACAGCGCAGCCACACGCCGTCGGTGCTGAGTGTAGCGGTAGAAGATGAAGCGCCGCAGTCCTCGTAAGGTGGCGGTGAGGGCAGTCGCCACGGACCGGACGGGACGCTACTAGTGGAGGAAGTGAGGTCGAAAGGTCGAAGAGGGAAGCCGAAAAACGTACCGCCCACCCCTTTCCCTTCGGGTTGTTCGTACGCCTCATCGTCAGCGTCGTTCTCTGTCTCACCCTGTTGCTCCTCCTCCTCTTCTTCTCGGTTTAGGGGCTGAGTGTCCGAATAGCTGTCACTCTCAGCGCGAGCGGCGTCGAGGGCGTCGGTCGATGTAGTGGTGGAGGAGAGGGGCTGTGCAACGTGCGGCAGGTCATCAAAGTCATCAACAGTAGTGGGGAGGTAAAAACCCGGTTGCCAGTACTGCGCTGTGCCAGGAGCGTTGTCGTCAGTAGTAGTAGCAGTAACAGCAGGTGCAGCAGAAGCAGCAGCAGCAGCAGCAGCAGCAGCAGCAGCAGACGCAACAGTAGCAGGCGCAGCAGCCTCAGCAGGCGCAGCAGTAGCAGGCGCAGCGGTAGCAGGTGCAGCAGCAGCAGCAGCAGCCGCAGCAGGCGGGGCGGCAGTAGCAGCGGCAGCGCGCTTAGCAGCAACGTGTACCGTCGCGAGTGTAACAACGTCGCTAGCACGACGACTACTACCAGTAGTACTACTACTACTACTACTACTACTAGTACTACTACTGCTACTACTACTGCTACTACTACTACTACTGCCGCGAGCGCTCGCTACAGCGGGAGGGTGATAAGACCAAGCGGCTGCGGCGGTAGTCTCATTTTCAGTAACAAGAGGAGGCACTGACGCTAAACGAGCGCTGTTCCGCGTAGTCTTCTTGTTCTTGGACGGCGCTAGGTGTTGTCTTTTGCTCATGGTGGTGACTGTAGAGAGCAGCAAAAGAATGAGTGAGTGAATGGAGGTTTCCAGACCCCTTATATACGCCTTCTCGCTTCTAGAGCTAAGCTACTTACTGACCCTGTTCAGCTGCCGCCGGCTTGCCGGCGGCCATTCACAAAGAGAAACAAAAGACTTAGGCATGACGTTTTCAGCTGGATCCCTTTCCCCCCTTTTGAGAGATCGACTGTCATGAGCTAAGCCGCTTACCACCCTGTTCAGCAATTCAACGCGCATTAGCTGTATAAAGGATTAACCGGTTGCTGCCGTCGACTGACCGGCGGCCATTCACAAAGACATAAGGTATGACGTTTTCAGCTGGATCCCTTTTTTGAGGGATCCACTGTCATGAGCTAAGCCACTTACCACCCTGTTCAGCCATTCAGCGCGCGTTAGCTGTATAAAGGATTAACGGTGATGAGCTTAGAGTGTGTATACAAAAAAAAACTACAGGAGGCGTGTGGCGTGAAGCAGGACCCCCCTAAGACGAACGTGTCTGTCTGTGAGTAGAGGCGTGTGCATGTGGTGAGCGACTTAAGTGTAAGACAAAAAAAAAATCACCACCTCCTGCCGTGGTGAGTAGACCGGGCCGGCCAGGCGGCGGCGGCCTGCTAGTTCAATAGGGAGGGGTGACAGCTGACTAAGGCTGTGCATGAAAAAAATCCGATTTTCACCTGACCTCTGACGTTTGTTACAATGAATGTCAGAGGGAGGGAGACGTCCTCAGGTAGGGGGTAGGAGGTAAGGCTATGGATGAGGAAGAAACACCGTTTTCAGCTGGTCTCCACGGATAGCGATGACACACCCCTCGTCATCTAAGCTCTTAAGGAGCTGAGCGGTTGAAAAAAAGCGTCATGCGGACAGGTCGCTACACAGCTGGAGTGCTGTTGGAAATGGGATTAAACTCCCTCTGTATAAAAAGCTCTGATTTCTGTTGGAAAAAAACCATATCGCCTCTGACCACAGTAACGTCTACTACCACCACCGCCGCCACCACCGCCGCCGCCGCCGCCGCCGCCACCGCCGCCGCCGCCGCCACCGCCGCCAAGACGAGACGAGATGGCTCAAGCTATTCCACTTTCAAGCTCGCCTTCACCGCCTTGTCCACCTGAAAAAAAGTTAATGCGGCTTGACGACGTGAGACGCGCGAGGCAGACCGATGGGGAGAACAGAGAGGTAGGACAGCGGCGGTTAGCCTATAGCGACGCCTTGCTTCGTCAACTAGGTAAAGAGTTGAGCGGCTGTTGGAGAGAGTTGGGCAGTAGCTTAAAAGTTACCGCCGCCCGTATGGATGCTCTAGTAGGGCGCAGTGTCAAGACACCGGAGGAGCTGTGTACGGCGATGTTCCGAGTCTGGTGGGGTGAAACCCCGCATCGTCATAGATGGGGAGAGCTCGGTCGCGTCTTCACCCGCATTAGACGCGTGGAACTGTTGGCTCAGTGGATGTCCCTTCTCCACAGACAGGGGTTGGATTTCGAAAACCCCGACTCGCGCGCGATGCATAAGCACTTGGGCACCCTCGGCAGACGTCTAGGTAGCAGGTGGAAAGAGGTGGGGGACCATTTAAAATTGTCGCCTGAGAGGTTAGATAAGATCGCTGAAGAATGCGAATACGGAGGAAGTCCCGCTGAGTGGGCCTTCCGAGTGTTGAAAATGTGGCAAGATGAAGCTGACGGTGCCGGCGGTACACCTTTTGAACTCCTTCGAGTGTTGACTGAGGACATGGGAAAGTTTGACCTCGGCGTCGCGATATTACTTGACTTTATCAAGCAAGAAACAACGAGAACGACGGACATGTGAATTGTTGTGTTTTATTTTCATACGTCTTCTTTATTAGTAAGTAAAAAAAAAAATATCATAACAATTAAGACGCGCGCCCTCTTAAAGTGTCACTTCCTCCAGTCGCAGCTGATCGCCTCATCGAAGCACGTGATAAACAAAAAAAAAACGAAGAGACACGCTTCTTCCTCTCGAGAGGAAGAAGCGTGTCTCTCGATTGAAATCTTTTTCTTTTCTTTTTTTCTTAAAAGAGACAAACGCCCCTTAGAGTGCCCCCCCACCCCCCTAGAGTGCCCCCCTCCCCCCTCCCCCCCTCCCCCCCCCCACCACTCGCCCCATGCATCCTAAAAGCGCCCCCCTCCCCATGCATCTTAAAAGGGCCCCCCTCCCCTTCCCTCCCCTCCCCTCCCCTCCCCTTCCCTCCCCCCCTTATACACTTAAAGAACGCTTCTACCTAGTTCAATAAGTCACTTCCAGTCGCTCGTAAAACAATAAAAAATGAAAAAAAAAAACACACTTATATCGTAGTGTTTTTTATTAGTTGACCGAAAAAAATAAGAGACTCGCCTCCTTCTCCTCCTCCTCCTCCTCCTCCTCCTCCTCCTCCTCCTCCAAAAAAAAGATATCACATTTTAAAGCGCGTGACCCCTTAAAGACGCTCATCTCTTCATTTAGTCGCGTGACGTCACTTCTTCTTCTTCTTCTTCTTCTTCTTCTTCCGGTCACGTGATCAATCAGGTCACTTCCGGTCACGTGATCCTCAATCAAGTCACTCACTTCCGGTTGGCCATTAGGTCATGTGACGTCACTTCCGGTCACGTGACTCATCAGGTCACTTCCGGTCACGTGATCCTAAAGTAGGTCACTTCCGGTCCCCTAAGTAGGTCATATGACGTCACTTCCGGTCCATAAGTAGGTCATATGACCTCACTTCCGGTCACGTGACCAAATGGGGGCCTCTGATTGGCTAACTAGGTCACGTGACCTCACCACTAATCCCCTAAGTAGGTCACTTCCGGTCACGTGACCAAATGGAGGCCTCTGATTGGCTGCAGGTCGATTGAGTAATAAACAGTACTTAACTATAGTCCCGTTCCGATACATACTATACTACTACTGAGTCAGCTGTCCTGGTCTAGTGTTGCCATCTGGTGTCAGGAAATGACACTACGCAGTATCCCCTGCTGGACACACAAACAAGATGGATGACTGGGGTCAGTCACATGACCTTGTGGTGGCCATGTTTCATTGTTGTCTGTTCTGCTCTAAACTGGACTTCCCAGTAAACAAATAACGTTATACACCATTTTATGACGTTATATAACGTTATATGTCAACGTTTTTCTAAGGCTCTTTAGCATGCCATAACGTTATGTAAAGTTTAAAACATTATTTTGACGTAAAATAACGTTTTTCTGTTAGCTGGGTTAGCTGCAAGTCAGAATGAACAAGGCAGATTGCTCACAAGTTTATTGTATGGAGAAGCAGGGTAAGAATATATAGGGTGTAACAGGCAGCCCTCTGTAGTTCGCCATCTTGTCCTGCAGCATTGTTGCATAACAAATGTTTGGCATATATAAAAGTACAAGAGACACCTATGCTCCGTGATTTCATTATAATGGTAATGAGGAAGTAGAAGTTATGAAATGAGAGGTGGCACATTCTATTCTAGCACAGCTTCTGTTTGCAATATGAATCCTTCAGTTGTCTATCTCTTATGGCAATCTGCCTTACTCAAGTTGCCTTCCTGGAGGGCTCTTAATTAGACTATTCTGCTCCATCATGATGAAGTTTTCTTCTTTTTTTTTCTTTTTTTCACTTTGTAACTATGGGGAGACTTATATGATTTATACGAGCATGTGGGCTATAACATTCTAATGCCAGTTGCCTTCTAGAAATCTAATGGTTGTGGTTCATCTAAATTCCACAGCATTGTGTTTGGCTGTGAATGGTATATTTATGTGACATAGGCTCAAAAAGAGCGATGATAAATGTTGATGGAGTTGTTGTAGTAGACCATTCTGCTCCATCATGATATAGTTTGCCTTTTTTATAACTTTTTCACTTTGTAACTATGAGGAGCCTGATATGATTGATATGAGGATGTCGGCTTTGAAATTCTAATGCTAGTTAAAAAATATAATGGATGTGAGTTATTTAAAATCCACAGCATTGTGCTCAGCTGTATATTCATGTGACAATAGGCATAAAAAGATGGATGGTAAATGTTGATGGAGTAGTTGTTTACTATACACCATTCTCCAGGGAGTGATCAACAATCACCTTCCAATTGCTATGTGAATTTAATCTGAAAGGGGGTAAATGCATTACCATTTTCAATATAATATAATTTTTTTATGATCAATCATATCATTAGACAACGAAGTGAACTTGAGTACTAGCTTACTATTCTGATACTCTGCTACCCAGCCTGTATCAGTCGCCACCCTACAGTACTCACATTACTAAAGTGATTACCACCCTCTCCCTCCATGTGACTTGTTTTTGTTTGGCATGGACCGCGGAATCATAGAAGCCCAAGCGATTGGCTCATTTATAAACTGTCTGTACAACCATATTCTTTTCATTCGTATGCATCCTTAATTGTGCTAGTCACTTCTCTCCTTCTTTTCTATGTATTGCTCTCTTCTTTTCCCTTTCTCTCGTTCTCTCTTTATCGATCCCCGATTCCTACTCATCTCGATCTTTGGTATTTCATTCCATCTTTATATCCCTACCCACAGTCACCATCCTCTTCAGAACACCACCCCTCCTCATCTCCCTCCTTAGTCCCTGTTATCAGAAATGGATCCTTCTCCAAGCTAGAAAGGCTGCAGGTGTCAGTCGGCCTCAATGGGTCACTGGCACATGCCCATATCATCACTACACCTCTACTCCCACCTAAAGCTTTAGAAGCAGGGATAGCCTGTAACAGAAAGTGTAACAGGGTGTAGGATACTAGCTGAGCAAGGTGACAATCTATAAATGAGAGATAGACAATAGATGGCCCAAATGGGAATTCTAGCCAGCTGGACAAAGTTGTTCTGATATCTCATTGCCCTTGTTGGCTCTACAGTGAGAACCATGTGGCAACAGGATTTATGTGAATCATCATGAAGAGCTGGATTACTACCACAGTGCCTTAGCTTACTGTCAGGAGCTGAAAAGACTCTGAGGTTCTAAAACAACATTACCTCGAGCAGCAAAACTGTCACCCACAGCCCATTACTACTTACCCTAGGGTGAATTAGGATTCAGCCAAACATGTTAAGTGTCAAGGCAGAGTAAAAACAGACCTAAATAAAAAATAGTAGTGATGGACTGGCTGTGTGTCAAACCCCCATAATTACTTTGTAAAATAGTAGCAAAAAGCAAATGAGAGAAATGGGGCCCCATCAGGAATGACACGTCCGGATCTGGGAAGGATGTTTTTACATTTCTACTCTAACCACCTTAATAGGTTTTACCAATTGGCTGCTGCTCATAACAAATGTGTTTTCATGTTTACCATGTTACTTGTCATGTTGGCAGCACTGACCTTATGTTTCAGTCATGACTAACTGATTAAACTTTTATGAGCCAAGATACTGGTTTATTATTCTATGGGGGAGATACCATGCAGTGAATTTACCGGCCCCTACAAATGCTGGCTTTCGAAGATTGGAAAGTGTTTTGGTGTGGAGTTGGGGTACTGCACAAAGTAGGTCCCTGCAGCCCTGCAGAATACACCTTCCCAGTCAGTCTGCCACCTACTTATGGCTGTGTTAGCCGTCATGTGGACGAATGAATGTGCATCATCTCCCCCTCCAATACCACAATTCTCACAGACAGCCTCATGTGAGGACGACATGTTTCAATTATTTTCTCCACCAGCATGTACTCATCCCTCATTTACTACTGCCGAGCCACACCCTTCCACACCACACGGCAATATTTCCCTTGGCTGACTATCCCCTAAACCACATTGCTGAGCAGTTTTACTCATAAAGCTAGCTCATCCTTGACCAACATCTCTCGATTATTTTCTCCTCTATCTGCCAACCATCCTGTAGTGCCTCAAGTCTCCATTCGCTTCAAGGAAAGTCCTACGACCCCTTTACCCCAAACCTTTACTGATGGAGCTCACTTTTACCCAGCTGTTTCCAACATGTTCCTTTCCAGAGTGTGAAGCCTTCGCTGAAGCACACAGAACTCTTCTTTGCATTTGTCTGCAGTGAAAGTATAACCCAGCGGTAGTGTAAGAGGGCTTTATCGTATTAATATTGTTGCAAATTGCTAGTATTCTGAATAGGGGTCCTGGAAAACTTAAGAAAATTCAAAATCTGCCATTCCGTCGTTGATTGATTGATTTCAGAATCGAAGTGTCAGCCTCATTACAACTCCTATCACTTCTGTCACTCCATGTCAGTAAAATGTCTATCACAGTCCCCTTCAAATCTGTTGAACTTTAAAAATCATGGCACATGGAGCAGTCATTGTGAAATCACATTTTCATACTTCTGAAATATAAAGACTTTTTTTCATTAACATCAGATCTCGTTACACCACAAGCATCCATTCTACCCAAATGCCCCAACAACTCCTTGCTAGGATGAGGACAGTTTATGATACTATAACGTGTATTAAGTGTCCTGACAGCGTTGGTGGTGCTCATCTGTGTACATATACAACGGTCTTTACATCATCGTACTACTCCGCCTGTGGGAGTTAATTGGGTTCATATGAAGCTTCAAGGATGACACCCACATGCGTATAATGCATGATAAGGGAACTCCTTGGTGACCACTAACACACTAACCCAATGCACCTCAACTGTTTAATGATGGGATCATTCATCACACACAAAACCAAGCCACAATACACCTATGCAGTTATAGTGAATAACTCACTAGGGCTACATCATCCTTACATATTCAGAATGAAGGTTGATACTTTAATGAAAGACTGGTGATATACCCTAGCAACTAAATAGTTATTGGGCCATTCCCTCCATTAGTCCTGGGGAAGGGCATGTTTGATTCACAGGGAGATTTATATCAGTGCTGCAAGTGAAGCCCAAGCTTCAACATAAAGTTGTATTTAGGACCCTGCTCAATTGTCAGCTCTATGATCTCATTACATCACAACCACTGATCCTACCCACAAGCCCCACCCCCTGCTATGATGAGGACAGTTTATGACGCTATAACGTGTATTAAGCGTTCTGACGGCGTTGGTGGTGCCCCTCTGTGTACATGTGTAACAGTCTGTACATCATCATACTACATCAACTCTAGTTACAGGAGGTAATTGGGTTCAGACAAGGCTTCAAGGGTCTTGCACATGCATCTATAATGCCCCACTTCATGCCTGCACACTGTGTTCAATATGAGATTACTAAAATTGGTCTGAGCTACGGAACTATAACATACAAAAAAATAGATGCTTAGTAGTAGTAAAACAGTGCTTGAATACTGCTGCACTACAATACAGGCCTGTTATTTACAACCTACATGATATAATATATTTGTGAGTTGCTGGTGCATGGGTGTGGTGTGTCATTTGGTACCGTAGTCTACAGTGTCTCATAACCACATTTACCCGTTTACCTTACTCATTAACCCTTTAAGGCTGACCCAAAAAAGGATTTTCTGATGATGGGGGCGAGAACCCACAGAAACTTCCCCTGGTCGGAGCCTTTGCTGATTCCCATAGAGCTATGTTGACTATAGTTGATGCTTGGCCAGCCATGGTATCAACTATAGTCGATGCTTGTCCAGCCATGGTATCATCTATAGTGGATGCTCTGCCAGCCATGGTATCAACTATAGTCAATGCTCGGCCAGCCATGGTATCAACTATAGTGGATGCTTGGCCAGCCATGGTATCAACTATAGTGGATGCTCAGCCAGCCATGGTATCAACTATAGTGGATACTCGGCCAGCCATGGTATCAACTATAGTGGATGCTCAGCCAGCCATGGTATCAACTTTAGTCGATGCTTGGCCAGCCATGGTATCAACTATACTGGATGCTCGGCCCATGCTACAATACACAAATGGGGTGCTACTGAGCACGTTGATGCATCATGCTGACTCATTCAGAAAGTAGCTTGATATCTGAATGCAACAGTAGTGATACATCATAAAACAACATACTTAATGGGCCATTTCCTCCCTTAGCCCTCGGGCAGTTCATGTGTTATTCATTGGGAGATAAATATGAAATGTAGGTTAATAGTTTGGTCAGCAATATCGTTTTAGATTCGGTCAGGTTATGTAGTATTTTGTTGCCCATGTGTGATAAAAAAGCTAGTACAGCCAACTTCCGCTCAGATAGAGTAAATCAAAAAAAAATTAAAGAAAACAGACTTTTGTTGTAAAGTTGTATGCAGCTTGGATCAGTTAAATAAAAAGAAAGCAAAAAAAAAAGAAGCTTTCTACATTACGTGACGTACATTCATGCACTAATCCAACATTAATGTCTATAATATTTGTGAGGTTTGCTCAGCTTCATGTCACATCCATACCTTTGTATCAATATCCTCTTCATGAGCAGCATTTATCCACAAAACTGGTTGATGTCATTTTATCAGAGTATCAACTTTAATTCTGCACTTAATCCATGAATTAGCTTCATGCAGGAATTTTTGAGAATTCACCATCATGTACTTCCCGGCTCCCTGCACCCCCGAGGGGTGTCCCTGCTCTTATTATAGACCTAATATCAAACCCTCTAGTTATGATCCTATGGACAAATCAATACCTTTATTTACCCTTAAAGGGCAGATAGTCCCCAAATGCATCAGCATGACATGTATCTTTATAATGTAACAAATCTTCCCATAGCAATACTTCTTTAGAATATATTTGTTGTTATATAAACTGTAAGGATTTTATGAACCTCCAAGATGTCAGTAAAATTCATAACAGCAGTCCCTTGAGGTACTCTGCCATTAAATGGCCATAATAACACTGTCCTGCCTCTAAAGGGTTGATAAAGACTGCCCTAAGCATTCTGATTATATGAGGCACACTGAAGCTAATGGGTATCTGAAAATACAATATGATAATAAAAGTTCTACTAGATCTGGCTCATTGCCTGGAGATTTCTATTTACTCTGCAATTACCCTCCCACTATCTTGTTAAAGTGGTTGTCTTGATAGCAAATTGTCTTTTTAATGTTGGCCAGCTTCAGCATTTTAAAATTTGCTAAGTTTTGTTACTTTGACTCTCTGCCCTTCTCTCACCTGATGGTTTTACTACTGCCACCGACATTCTTGAGTTTGAGTTTGTGTTGTTGTGGTTTCTGGGACTGCATATTTGTATATGTATATGCTACTGCTCTTATTCCATGTCTGAAATGTATTGAATTTTCATACAGGTACAATTTTGTTCTAAGATGTGAACTGGCAGGTCGTGCAGAGATATATTTGATTGACCAGGAGAAATGGTGTTGTCTGGGAATAGAATAATGCATATATACGCTCGTACAGTGCTCATACACATCGCAGATTTGGAACCAGCGCACTAAATATACCCTAGTACAACACTGAGACAGATTATTGGGCTCCATACCAACCTAAAGTTAAATATCAACATTTGGTCTTTCTGGCCCCCAAAGTACACAGTCTCAGTTTCTTACCTCTTTGACCCCAGCGACACCATGCACCCCGACATACACTTACTCCTCATTTGGTGCGATAATCTGGTGCAGCTCCCCCTATGATGGATGGCAGGAGTTAGTTTGGGGGACACAGATTGGACTTAATCGAAGTAGTCTGTGAGGGCAGGCAGCTTATGAATAGAGTGTGGCCATTGAGTTACGCTGACATCAATCTCCTGATGCACCAGCAGCCTGTAGTCTGTGTTCCCCCCTTAGGGCAATTTATGCATCACTATTTCACACAGGCCTCTATATCAACATGAAGGAAATAGAGAAATCTAATTGTTAGACAACATCCACAAGGAGGTATGGGTAGCTTGTACTATCCAAACTCCTGCCACAACTAGGTGTGGGCTGACACCCTCATCATGAAGACCAGCACTGAAATAACTAAGCATTGTGAAACCAAGAACTCCGATGCCATCTGAGAAATCATCTACTACAATAGCCTTAGTACCGGACATGCCAGCAGTGACTGCAGGGGGAGCTGCATGTATTAGACTTTGACTGGATGTGGAAGTTGGCTGAGGCAGATCAGAATTGATCTAAGCTACCCAACATCAATCATCAAATAGAGTGGTTTTAGTCTTGATGAGAAATTTGATCATGGAATGAGCGACTGAATTCAATCATAGTTTCTTTATATGTGAGGAAAGTCAATAAAATAATGTTAATGGTATTACTAGTTCATTAGTAGAGGAATGTGAATTCTCTGCTCCAGCTTTCTGGTGCTAGAACAAATCTGCCACTAGTCAAAGAGCAGCCTGCACTAGGAATCTTTAATGACTTAAAGATCATTCATCAGAGAGGACTTAGCATCCGTTATAGGTTCATCGCAGTCAGTGTATTTCTTCATGAGTAATAACCTGGATATCAGGAATCACTATGACAAAAAAGCCTTAGCTACAATCAGAAGTCAGGGCAGGCCTCTTGTCCTACTACCATCAGGAGCCTTACACACGTTTGCCAGGACAAGGCTGCTTTGCCTCATCTTTGTTGTGAGCCTGAGGATGAAATATGCATGTGGTGGTGATGGCTTATTGAAATCAGCACCATTCTGGGGACCACTGCTTACCTCCTCCCTCACTGGCTGTAACTCACAGACAGACGATTAGGTACCCTGTGGGAGTTACTTATAGGGCTGAAGCAATAGGGCTATGTTGATAGAGCACTATCTAACATACTATACCAGAACCTGAGTGCACCAATCATTGAAAGCAATGCTGAATGACCAATTAAAGGGATATTTATTCCAAACTAAAGAAGGCTTGCATTCTTGGGGGCTATATATGCACTTGCACTTGGGTCCGACGCTATCTGCCAAATTGGTTCATGTTGACCATGTGTTGTTACTGCAGGGTTCAGTGTGACTGCCGGCACCAAGAAGTGGTCAATTGCATGTATACATGTTTTTGAGTATTCAGTTCATCTCTAAACAGTTTAAAAATGAGGACATACTTTGAAATTATGTGTAAAAACAATGAAAAAAAAAGGATGTGCCACAGGCCACATAATCCAACCATTGAGCACCCAGTGGCGGTGAATGCTGAATTCTATAGGGACCCCAGCAGCAGCATTCACTGTTGCTGCAATAAATCAGACATAAATAACCAGCAGGTGTCGTAAAATATAATATGCTACAATATGAACTCCCATGGAGGCATGTGGGTGAACCTCTACTGGATGTAAATACATGAGGGTGCCTGGGTATAATGTGTCATGTCCCCTCAAAGCTGGATGAATGGCTGTGAGTATGAATACGAACGTATGGTGGCAGCTAGAGTCTTGACTCGACATGAATCATTTCAATACATCAATATGTTGCCACTTAACTAACCTCAATATATGGTTATTGACGGTACAGAATATGAGGTGCATTTAAAAAAATGTATAACAGGCACAGCCCCAGTCTCGCATACAGGGCCGGGTTTAGTGCTTGTTATGTGCAGGTAGTCCTAGATCTAAGGCCAAATCTGAATGAGTTTTTATAAAACCCTGTCCACAGTACGTTTCTTGATTGATTCATATTCCTAACATATGGAACTTGATTTTTCAGAACATTAACCCAAAATTAAAGTGTCCCAACATTATGCAAATTGAGGTCAAAGGTCAAATTCCATGTCAAATATAGAGATCAAGAAATAATACCTTTGCCTAATTTTCTCAGAGGCTGTTTCAGATAGGGACACGCCACAAGATACAGTGATAACCATGTATCAGTTCATCACCTTGCCAGCTGGACAGTATTCCTGCTCATATTTAAGGTCATATTTGTCAAGGTCAAAGTCCAAATTTACAGGAAAATAAGCATTATGCCTCCTGTTGTTTGTCCCCATTTCACCAATATGTATGTTATGGCCAAGCTATTTGTTTTCTGTGTAGACCCTATCAATGTGCTAAAGATGTGCTCTTTTGAAAGTTCTAACCAACAGATTTCTATAGCAACAGGAGCCAATGTAATTTGACCTAATAGTCCAGTGGTGGAACAAGGATTTCGGGCCTGACCCAGAATTCTCCGATATAGTTTTTTTCTCTGCTGATTCTTCATCTAGGGGGTCTGGGTGATCATTTCCTACATGATGTATTCATGACGGCTTTGGGGAAATTGAGATATTAAAGATGGCCGCCACAATTCAATAAAAATGTTGAAATGTGCATATCTCAACTTCTAATCTACTTAGAGACACAAATAAAGGTCTAAAAGTACATTTCTGTGGTTAGAGAATCCAATCATGCCATCTAAAATAATGTATAGGGCAGCCATTTTGCATTTTATCCAAGATGGCTGCCGGAATTCAATAAAAATCATTAAAAGTGCATATCTCTGCTTCTAATCAACTTAGAGATACAAATGAAAGGTCTAAAAGTATGTTTCTGTGGTCAGAGAATCCAATTATGCCATCTAGAATCATGTAGATGGCTGCCGAAATTCAATAAAGAATCTTGAACGGTGCATATCTCTGCTTAGAATCAACTTAGAGACACAAATAAAAGCTCTGAAAGTATACTTCTGTGGTCAGAGAATCCAATCATGCCATTTAAAATCATGTTTATGGCAGCCATTTTGAATTATTCATCAGTTTGCACCATGTGTGCCACATCGTCTATATGAGGCATACTGTAAAACAAAGTTATCACAGTGAAAATCTTCATTTATTAATGATGAGATGTTATTTGATCACATAGATGGAACCAAAATATAAGGACATACCGTAAAACCTCACGTAGAAGCTGCGGCTAGTACGCGAGTCAGATCGCTAATGCGGCTTTTAGGATCGGCCCAAAGTAGGGGTGCGGCTTATATGTGAGTTTTCCCAAAGTATGATTTCCAAAATTACTATAGAATAACCTTGATATGACCCTAGGAGCTGCAGGAACTGCTGAGGGTGCAAGGGGATGGGGGAGCGGGGGGTAAAACCGCTAACAAAGCTGAGTGTGCAGTGTCAATGCTTTATTTTCGCACCTTTGATAGGGGACCGCCACATAGCTGTACTACATGTACTTTAGGTCGTTGGGGGGGAGGGGGGTAAGAAAGCTGTCACTACTAATGGAGGCATTGACCACCGCGACCCCCCCCCCCCAAGCCACACACCACCACCCATGCCCCCTCCCCGTCAGAGAAAGCTGTTACTGCAAGACCGGTGCTCAGGGTCATTGTAAGTTAATATGGCACTATTAAAAGGTCCACTAGACCAAAGTTTGGGGTGTGGCAAATAGGCGAGTTTTTCCCAGGGGTGATTCAGAAGGGCTCTGCGGCTTATAGGATCGGCCCAAAGTCGGGGTGCGGCTACTACGCGAGTTAGGCTTATATGCGAGGTTTTACGGTACATGTGTTTTGATGCATTAACTCTTTCCTGCTGGCTATTGCATTATTGTACTACTTGGTAAATAATGGCTAGTGAATAAATGCACTATGAGGAGGGCATTTTTGGTTATAAATACTATTATCCTGAGCACCCTCAACAAATCTTTTGAATAGATATGACCTGTTATTAAGGTAACATATGAACCGAAATTCCATACAGATTGCAAATCAGTCATTTGTAAACATGTATCACAATTACCAATTCTCATATTAACCTCAATATAACCTTATATGTTAATAGTTCAGAGTCTTGGGCCTTAATCTGCCGTTTTCTGACAAGACACTCCTCCTTCTCCATCCCCATAACTAGTATGTCCTTGTAGCTGTTCTCTGGTAAAATTGTACAAGATATTGTGTATTGTGGCAACTGTATCTCTGAGATTTGCAAAGTAGTGAGCTATCACAGGTGTACCTGATTAGCTTGGGAAAGAGAAACTATTTCAGCAACTGTTTTGGAGATCAGAGAGTTATTATTTTTGTTTGGCACTAAACATACTCATTTATCTAAATAGAAAGCCACACTTGAGGATGTGGTAAACATCTGCTGTAGTCAAACAAGAAAGTATATTCATGTATACATAGAGAGATCATAAATCAACAAGTTCGAGGAGTCATCCCTAGCCAAGCCATACTGCACAGGATCTAGTTGAAGAATATGAATCTGATTGGCATGTTTCCATATTGACTTGTGGTATGTGGCCCAAAGTGCAACACAGCCATCAAGACATGCAGCATTTGCACTGTAATGCCTATCTGACATCTTGACTCTGAGTGTATTCTTGAGAACTGTATAAGGTTTTGCCTCCGTCATATTTCCCAGATCATCAGGCATTGTCTAGAGTGGACTGTGGTTTCAACTCATGAGCCATTAAATTCTTTGTGTCATAATCCCATAAATTACAGTGAAGACTCACAGCCCTCACATGGATCATTTCAATGGCATACACTATTGTGTCAGCAACCTTTATATTACTGATTCTGTCATGGAATCCTTCAGTTAGTTTTCAAATTCCTCCATTTTGCTCTTTGCACAGCCTAACAGAATGGTCCACATTCATGGATGGATTGACCACCACCTTTCCTGTGACAATGTTCAGAACACCATTGGGAAATTCTTTGCTCTGTAGAGGGTCAATCTGTCTCTCTAGTTTGTCCCGCAATACTTTTCTGTTGCTTGCATCTGTCTTGATTATTGATTTCATATCTTCTTTATGTTGGATTTCATGAGGTGCTTCTCCTTTATTCTCCAATACATCTATGCTAAAGCCCTTGACAACCTCTTTACATGAGAGTATGTTCTGGTTTTAAGGGTTTCCAGATCCAAGGTAGTTCCATTAATTCCCCCTGGGGAGTGTTTCTACCTCATGATGGTTGACTCAATAACCATGTCACTTGTTGGCCTTTCGTGGATGCTTCACACAAATCATCAGGCAACTCATTCATGGATCTTATATATTATGATGCATGTCTAGGATGGCTATAGTAGTTGGTGGCAAAGAACAAAGGTATCATATCCTTGACACATGCTTGATACATTAGTCAGTCAGACTCTTGCCCAGCTCTTACATATCTCATAACTATGAAAATGGGTTCAATTAGGCACCTTACCAGAGCTTGGCTGTCCGACTGTGATGCCTGGTACAATGGCTCATTCAAAATGCTCTGTCTGTGATCAGCTTGTCTATATCATACACATGAGGACATGCATTCCACCTTTGGAAGCAAAGATTGCTTAACATGGCCTGCTTATCCCAGAATACATGGACAGCTATATGATACAGCTGTTGATCTGCAGTGAATATTATATAGAATTGGCCTGTGGATTTAATAAGTTGTTTGGCCTTCATCATGGGTCTCATTATGGTATTACAGTCTGCAGGTGATTTGTCCATTAATGGAAGGGATATCACATTGGTCTGAAAATACCAGTATTGTAGCCATGGACTGGTTTATATCTTAAAAAAACTGTGAGTCCAGGTCTTGCTCACATACAACTTTCTTGTATGCTTTAAAGCCCTCTGAATGTCCTCTGTAATGCACTTTTACTATTGGAGGATCTATTGTGGATGGGGGCTGTAGTGGGCCAGTGTATTATGTTTTGGGAATTACCTGTTGCAGATTGTGTACCATCCAACAGCTATCTCTGAATCATTAGTTAGTTCATATTCCATCCCTTAATCTGTCGCCATGACAGATAATCCCACTATAAATGTCTTATGTTTATTCAAATCTTACATTTACTCGATTTGTGTAGACCTTTGACCAGTTTTTGGGTTATATCATCAATTATTCAAAATTTTAAATGGCATGATTGGATTCCCTGACCACAGAAATATGCGTTCAGAGCTTTTATTTGTGTCTCTAAGTTGATTCTAAGCAGAGATATGTACCTTTCAAGATTCTTTATTGAATTTCGGCAGCCATCTTGAATATATTTCAAAATGGCTGCCATCTACATGATTCTAGATGGCATAATTGGATTCCCTGACCACAGAAACATACTTTTAGACCTTTCATTTGTATCTCTAAGTTGATTAGAAGCAGAGATATGCACTTTTTATGATTTTTATTTAATTCCGGCAGCCATCTTGGATAAAATGCAAAATGGCTGCCCTATACATTATTTTAGATGATATGATTGGATTCTCTGACCACAGAAATGTACTTTCAGACCATTTATTTGTGTCTCTAAGTAAATTAGAAGTTGAGATATGCAATCTTCAAGAGTTTTATTGAATTGTGGCGGCCATCTTGAATATCTCAATTTCCCCAAAGCCGTCACAAATACAAAACGCAGGAAACGGCTACCCAGACCCCCAATATGAAGAATCAGCAGAGAAAAAAACAGTAGCGGAGAATTCTGGGTCAGGCCCCAAATCCTTGTTCCACCACCAGACTATAAGGATGAGTCTATTTATGCTATACATACATTCTTATTTATTTCTCACTACTGCCTGTCAATAACCAAGTCAAACTATGGGATAATATTAATGTATATTGTGGGCATACATCATACAATAGATTTCCCCCTTACTTCTTATGAAATCGCATGAGATTCAGCTCTTTGACCTTGTTTCAAGCCATTTTGACCTTCACCAAGGTCATCCACTAATATGTCATGTAAGCCCACAATATGCATTAATATTATCTCATAGTTTGACTTGGTTACTGACAGGCAGTAATGAGAAATAAATAAGAATGTATGTATAGCATAAACAGACTCATCCTTAGGTCAAATTATATTGGCTCCTGTTTCTATGGAAACCTGTTGGTTAGAACTTTCAAAAGGGCACATCTTGGGCACATTGATGGGGTCTACATAGAAAACAAATAGCTTGGCCATAACATGTACATATTGGTGAAATGGGGACAAACAACAGGAGGCATAATGCTTATTTTCCTGTAAATTTGGACTTTGACCTTGACAAATATGACCTTAAATATGAGCAGGAATACTGTCCAGCTGGCAAGGTGATGAACTGATACATGGTTATCACTGTATCTTGTGGCGTGTCCCTATCTGAAACAGCCTCTGAGAAAATTAGGCAAAGGTATCATTTCTCAATCTCTATATTTGACATGGAATTTGACCTTTGACCTCAATTTGCATAATGTTGGGACACTTTAATTTTGGGTTAATGTTCTGAAAAATCAAGTTCCATATGTTAGGAATATGAATCAATCAAGAAACGTACTGTGGACAGGGTTTTAAAAAAAGTCATGTTTCTAGAGCCCTTTTGAGAATTGGATCCAGGACTAAGGAAGCCCCAGCCAGTGCCTTTAATGAAATCCATGAACATGCTAAGGCCTTACACTAAATGCTGAGGCTCTGGCTAACAATAAATGCTAAATATTTTAACATAACACATGATACTAAATTAGTTTAATAATATATAGTTTCTAAACATAAAGACTCAGCCACAAAGGCACAATTTTCCACATCCTTAGTAATATGGGTTAGATGGGCTGGTGGGTAGATGCGTGCAATAGTGATTTGACATAAGTAGGTCAGCTCCCATTTACAGGTCATCATTAGACATGATTACATTTTATGTCTTATTCCTTGTACATTAAGCACTCGTAGTGGATTTCACATCTTCCACTATATCATTTGGAATAACATCAACATTTGATATGTTTTATAACAAGGTTTATTTCCATCTACCTTAGGGCAGCAGATCAGCCCAATTATGAGAGATACACACCTTCAACATGCTCACGCATGACGGTTGTGTATATTCTCCTTACATATATAGTTTCAACCTTTAAGATAGGTGTATTGGCAACAAGGTAAAACAAGTATATCTTAGATTCATAAACATCTTGAATCTAGATGTGTTTTTTTGTGAAACTTAGGTCAGATTTTTTAAAAGACTATATATGTTTGCTGTATTAGCAATATGTATGTATATAAAGAAACAATAGTCATCCCTTAAGGACATTGTATGTATATTTATTATGAATTCCATCTATAATAAGTATGCACATGAGGTGCACGTCGGAAACAGGGCCTGGCCCTATGTACTTGCAGATGAGATAAAGGAATTATAAATAAACAAACAAATGAGCAGTTCCTGGCCCCAGGCTAATTAAATAATGTAATTATTATAGATTTATAGGAAGCCAGGAGAGCCAGGTCTCCTCTGAGCAATGATTTCTGTGCAATTACACATTTTTAGAGCAGGCTGGTCTCTGGTAAGTTGCTGATGTTCAAAGACCAGATATAGGAGGATTCACATTCCTCTTACTATAAATAGGTAAAAGAATTCACTTATTCACTTTACCAACTTATACAGAAATCATGATTAAATTTGGTTGCTCACTCCATGATCGATATTTTTAATCAAGACTAAAACCACTCTATTTGATGACTGATGCTGGGTAGTGATATTGTGTAGACTAAATCCATTCTAATACATGCAGCTCATCCTGCAGCCACTTTAGCTAGCATGTGAAGGTACTACAGGAATTTCAGTAGATGATTACCAATATACATTGGGACAGACTCTGACATTGGAGTTCACACAAAGCCTTTTCTGCAGTGTTATCTTATGCTGGCTGTACACATTATATATTTAATATATATCGGGATTTTTACACCATAACGAGGTGCTGGTGCTGGTCTTCATGACTAGGGTATCAGACCCTAACCTAGCTGTGGCAGGAGTTGGAATAGTACAAGGTACCTTAACCCAATTGTGGAAGATGTTTAACAAATGGATTTCCCCATCTAGCCTCTATTTCCTTCATACAATGGAGACTATGGGAAGCTGGTGCATTAGGAGATTGATGCCAGAGTTATTCAAAAGCTGCACTCCATTCATAAGCTGCTGCCCTGGCGGACCCCTCACCATTGCTGCCATTACATCCAATCTGTGTCCCCCAATGTTACTCCTTCAATCCATCATAGGGGGAGCTGCACCAGATTATCACACCAAATGAAGACCTATTGTAGGCCAGGGGGAGCTAGGGGGAGCTGGGGTCCAAGGTCAGTGAGGTAATGAACCGAGGCTGCTCAAAAGAAGGAGAGCTGGAGGGATTTGTCCATGCTTGGACCTATAGATACCTACAGCTGGCGTCAACGTGGGCTATCACACCCCCAGGATACCCGCTGTGATGTTTAATACAGCCCACCACTTCTCACTTAAAGTGAAAGCCAACTTGAAATATTGGTGCAGGGTGTGGGAGCAAAAGAGTGCTGTCTTTAGGCTAAATAGGCCTGTTTATTTTCAGGTACAAGCCAGTATTCAAATCATGCAACTGGTTTTACTGGTATTTACACTTGTCTGGATGCACAGTTTTGAGTTTTGCATATTTTTTCGAACTTTTTCCCAATTATTATCAGCCTGTTGATTGTATTTTGTGTTGTGTTGAGAATACAATGGGTCATAATATTTCTTAATATAATACTATTGTCTAAAGGTTCACTAACATCAGAATGTTACTGAAAACAAAAAATGACAGCAACTTGTCCTTGCCTGAGTAAATCTCACTGTCTGAAGTGTACCCGTGTCTGTGTATGTGTTCAGGGCAAGGTTGTACATTCAGCAGGATGAGAAAATAATTACAACATGTCGTCCTTAGATGAAGCTGTCTGTGAGAATTGTGGAGATGGAGGAGAAATTGTGGTACATCTATTATTCAGCCTGACAGAGCAGTGACATCTGAGGCAGGTGCTAGCAGATGGGAGGCAGAATGGTTAAGTGCAGTCATAACTACACCTCCTACATACTTCCCACCTGGTCAGGATTAAAGGCATTCAAGGGGCAAATCCACCGAGGAAAATCTGTCGGATCGGACAAGATCCGTCCATAGGTTTAACATTGTCAATGTCCTTCCGATCTGTCAGATTTCCCTCAGTGGATTCACCCTTTTAGTCAGCCGGTCATACAGTTTGAACCTGTATCAATTTGGTGAGACTTAGTTTAAATCATTCCTCATTTTACATCACTTTTGCTTATTTTTTTCAAAACAAAATGTGTGGCTTAATAAGCATATTGAAAAAGCCACCATGTTGACAATGATCTAGTTTTAGTGGTAAACATGTGGATACTATTCTCCCTCTGTTGGATAGTTTTAACCACATATTGACCCTGACTCACAACTAGCCGCAGGTTGTGGGGTGCTTCTCCTTTATTTGATGTTGGTCTGAGGTGGGTGTTTTGGGATGTCACTAAAACAAAACCAGCTCACAAATAAAAGAAATGACAGCCTGGGTGTGTCAAACCTTCATAACTTTCAGGTGTTTTTTTTCAGTTGGAAAAACATGGTGAGAAGTTAATGATAATAAAAGGAGCCATCAGGCATGCCAATGCCTGATTCTGGTATGGATGTTTTTACATTGCAGCTGCCAAAAATTATGTTTTACCCATTGGCTTTTGCTGGTAACGGATAGTACTCGTTATTTTGGTGGTGGCACCTGATGTTTCATTTATACTGGTGGCTGACTGTAGTATTCTTGCCACAATTTTACGGTAGTTCATGGCCCAAGATCAGTGTTGGATTAATCGAGCAAAATACTCAGTATTGTATCAAGAGTGGTATGTAGAATGGAATGTAGACACAAGATGAAGTAACCTTGTAAATCTATTTATATATATCAAAGTTCTTGGGAGAGGGTTTTTTGTTTTTGGTTGGCACTCACAAATAGGAAAACAGATGTTGGCAGAGGATAAGGCAGTTATCAGTAACAGAGGCACGGAAAGGGCTTCAATGACATGGCAATGAAAAATGAGATACTGCCTGAGTGTGGGGAAGCTGTACACTAAGGAGGAGAAAGTAATTGAAATATGTCGTTGCTGAATAAGGCTGTGTGTCTGAATTGTAGAAGTAGAGTGGAAGTTACAGTACATTCATTAGTCCACATGACTTCCAACATTGACAGAAGTTTATGGTTGGCTGAATGATGAGCACCATTCTTCATATTCCACACTCATAAACAGACATTACAATTTTCACTGGAACCATGATTATAAAATAAGGATCAGGCTCACCCTATCCCCCATTTCTGATTCACTAAAGTAAAGGACACTGCTAGGTATTTAAGCTACATATAGATAAAACCTTGAACTACAAATAGTTACTATTTGTAGTCAAAGGACAACCACTACTTAGATGACCGCTAATTTTGAAAAAGAAAATACTGTCCTCGGGAAAATGGGGGTCATTATGGTTGGTAGGAGAAAACATGTGCCCCATTTTTACTTCATTACTATGTGGGGACTGATATGAGCATGTGGAGGATGAAATTCTTATGAAATATGCCCTTTAAAAAAGTCTAATGGATGTGATTCATCTAAAATTCTCAGCATTGTTCATGGATGTGACTGATATATTCATATGACAATGAATTTAAAAAGAGCAATGATAAATTCTGATGGAGTACATTGTTGTTTTATACAGGCCATTCTTTGGAGAGTGATTAACAATTATCTATTAGTTACCCTCGCATTTTATGCTAGGAGGGAGTCAGTGCTTGGCTTTGTTCAATATAACATAAAGTCAGTCCTGCCATTAGATGACAAAGGAAACTAAACTACAAAGCCAGTATTAGCAGTGGGATATTTTAAGCAACAGGTGTAGTTTTATTCACCTATTTACAAATTATCTGAACAATAATATTACCCTCATCCTTTACACCCTCTCCATGGTCCTATTTCTTGCTCTATCTTTTACCTCTCTTTTTATTAGTGCCTCTCCATCTCTTTTACTGTCACTCCTGTATTCCTTTTCCTGCTTCGTTTCATCTGTCCTACCTTTCATCACTATCATCGATTCACTCTCCATCTCTCAACATTTGCTTATTTCTCCATTGAAGGCCCCTGTGGTCAGTTGTCGATCCATCTCACAGTGACTGGACTGCAGGTGCTAGTTGGTCCCTGAGGTAAACCCTACAAGCCACTGCATGACCCCCGTCTCACCATGTAAAGCTAGCAGAGCCTCAAGGGGCCGGGTAAGTCTGAGGAAAGATGGATAAGAGAATAGTTCACACAGAGAGGTTGAAATGGGGATGTGCGCTATAAAGAACAGTCTTGCTGTCGGGAAATGCCTGTGGAATATATGTAATGTACATCGAAATCAAGATTAAGATGGAAATTTCTCTGCAAAGATTTGCTGAAGTTGTGTTGAAAAAAGTTGGTAAGTTTGTATGCTGGGGGCAGGTCATAAGGGTGGTCAGGGTAAAAGAGGCTACATGTCTAACATTCTACACAGTCTGGGGGGGGGGGGTTACGGGGGAGGCAGATTCCTGGTACGGAAGGTACAGAGGCAGGACTGGGGACATTCTGTAGTAAGCAGCCAAAAGGCTGATTGAAACTCAGCTGGTATCTTTAAGAAGGGGTGCAGCTGAGGGGGAATACTTCTTACAGGGCACAGCCTACTGTCAGACCATGAAATGGTGGATCGATACGTATGCTAAATGAATGAAGTGATGCCAAAAGTCTGGAAGAAATTCAGACTGTTTCAATATTTGCCTTTCCTCGCATTCACAGTAACAGCTTGAGGTGTCGGTGCTGTGGGGTCTCAAATGTCTACTGCTTGCTGTGCTGAGCAGTACTAGATCATGATGAAGCAGAATAGTTTAATTAGGAGCTCTCAAGGATAGCAATTTGAGTAAGGCAGATTGCCTAGAGAGATAGACAATTGAGGAATTTATATGGCAAAAAGAAGCTTTGCTAGAATAGGAATGCTGACCTATATCTTTGTGACTTCAACTAAATTCTTAATCCTCATAACCATTCTAAAACAATCAAGGCCTATGGGTTTCTACTTGGGAATGCCAGACTTTTGTTATGCAAAAATTCTGTAGGAGCAAGGGTCAACATCTCTCTTACTCTACTCCCCTATACAATAAGGTAACATAATCCGACCTGCAGACAGGTTCGCTCTGAGTTGCTTGGCTTGCCAAATCCATGTCTACATTTACTGCAGAACAGACGGCAATAAAACATGGCCACCACAAGGTCATGTGACTGACCCCAGTCATCCATCTTGTTTGTGTGTCCAGCAGGGGACACTGGGTAGTGTCATGTGCAGCCACCAGATGGCCACACTAGACCAGGACGGGAGGGAATCATGCATGTAGTTAAGTGTTCTGTACAGAGTTTATTTTGCAAGCTGCTCTCAAGCATGCATGTAGTTCAGTATTCTGTATATTGTTTATTCTGCCAACTTCTTTATCAAACTATGTAATGTGGACATATTTTCATTTATCATACCATTAGTCATGGCTATGAACCAACACCCCATTTATTTGTCCACACCTCTGTCAGAGTGGAGGCAAGCCTAGCTATATTCATATGGGTGGGTTTCATGTAAGGTGGTTTGTGGAGGGAGCAGTGACTCAGCTACACCCGGAACATTGATTCTTCTTCGGGAGGAACATAACAACAAGTTGCAGCCACACATATGGGTCTTGACTGAGGTCAAAGTTTACCATATCTGCATGGGGTGGGGTCTTGTTGGACCAGCCCTACACACATCCTTGAGTAACAAAAGTCCTTTGGTAGCAATATGATTTATACATTCATCTGAAAGAGCTCAAGTATTTGCTTGGTGAAAGAAGTAAAGGTTGAGGATCATAACACCAAGTTGCAGCCACACATATATGTGTCCTGACTGGGTTCAAAGTTTACCATGCCTGCATGGGGTGGGGTCATGTTGGACCAGCCCTACACACATCTTCAAGTGACAAAAGTCCTTTGGTAGCAAGCTGCGGCACCACTCTGCCTCTCATCTTTTATACATACATCTGAAAGAGCTTAAGTATTTGCTTGGTGAAATAAGGTTGAACACTATATTGAATGTAAGAGAAGAAAAAAAAGACAGTATAAAATATATTAATATAACACTAACTGCCGCTGCAAGCTAGTCCTTGATATAAAAGCACCACATTCTGTGAGAAAATCTGGCATTTGTCAGGAATACATCCAGTGTATTGTTGTGTCACGGCAAGAGAAGGGAATTGAATTCCCAGAGGACAGCTGGACAATATCAGTGCTGAAAGGCAGAGGCTCATGGCTCAGGCTCTGAATAGAAACCTGGACAATACCTGCTAGTTCTGTGCCGGGAATACCACACAGGGGAGGTGCTGAAGGTCACACTGAGGTTATCAGAGACCTCTAAGGTACACTGGTACCCTAAGGTTATCTCCAACACTGGCCCTGCACGACCCACTGCTGGAGTGATGGGAGAAACCAGAGCAAACATGCAGTTTGTGGCGATATCCAGTGTAGAGGTAGTGAAATTTTGTCTTGTTGAATAAAAGGGAAAGAACTTATGTAAAGAAGACGGATGGAGTGTTTTTTAATAACAGAATCTAAGACAAAAACCTACCCTACATGAAATACGTTAATTCTAATGTTTTTAAGATTATCAACCTCATCCTGACTTTTTAAGGTACAATTCAAAAAACACACGGGTCACTCCTGAGCTCATCTGAACAGGAATAGCTGTAAGTATTATGCAGATAGTGCTTTATATGTGCATCATTCTGGTCCTTTAGAAGTGCCAGAAATGTATAGGCCTACCATCATTATACTCATGCATCAGAATGCTAATTGGCCAAAGTGTAATGAAGCATTTTGCTGCCCTTGAAGGTTTAAGACTGACGCTATGGTGTAATTTTGAAATAACACTATCAGTCTACCTTGGTGCATGTCTCAGTAGGACATGGAATTATCCGATCCCTAACACACATATGTGGATGCCCAAGTATGACAAACGCATGCTGGGTGGTGTTGCTTGACATGTCTTTTCCATGATAACCAGCCACCTATTTCAACAACATTTCCAAAAAGTCTAAATCAAATATATCCATGTTTAAATTGTTATGTGAAAAATATATTCCCTATTATAGCACATTGCCTTTCACATAGCATTGATATTACATCTCTAGAAACTGAGATGGTGAAAACGATGATTGACCGAAAAACAGAACCTCAAAGAACAGGTACTGATTGACATGACATGTTCTAAGCAATAAGTTGACTCCAAAGAACAGGTAATTAGCATTAATTAACCCTAATTAGTGGTGATAAGTCTCTGTGTCATGTCCATCATTCCTAATGTAGACATCATGCCAGGAGTGGAATTAGCATTCCGGAGGCATCATCGTGAGCAAAATGGCCAACCTGGAGTAGACCGCTCTGAGAGAGGGACCCGGTTAATTTTATTCCACATTCAACTTCTTTTTTGGGTCCTCGGGTGCATAACTTTACCTACCATCCTCCCAATCCCCCCCCCCTGTGGTCATGACGACCTGAAATTACCCTAACTATATCGGTAAGACACAAAAATGTCAGACCCGACCGAAGCAGCAAGGGGAAGAAGCCATTGACACCAGTGACTTTACTACCAGACGTAATCAAGACTGTTGTCGCCCTGGAGAATAGATTGGAACAGGTGGAATCTGATCACTTCAAGACAGCCAACATATTGGTGGGTCTGGAGGCTAGAATGTCTAGTGCAGAAACATTGGACACCAACACAGCGGAGATGAAGCGGCTCTTGGACAAGTTGACAGACAAGGTGTCAGACCTAACCACCACCATTGGGACACAGAATGACAGTGTAGGAGCCAACGCTGAGAAGATAGCTGTCACAACCTCTGTCATACAACATGTGATTTTTTTCGGCAATGGCGAGTGTTAGGCTGGCATGCGTCTTATCTCATGTAACACATAACAATGTATTTTTAGTGAAACACAAGTGAAGTCAATCATTAATAGATAACCCACAATCAGTTAATATAGGTTAAATGGAAAATTGAAAACAATACATCAATTAGTAATTTGAGTCGCTTTCCTTTAGCAACATGTATTAGCTCACTGCAATGATGTCTAGCATAACATCAGTAACAATCTACTTGGAGAGTGTCATGTCACGTGATACAGTGGTCAGCTCCCAAAAAGAAGTAGAACTACCACTACCACCTGGAAACATACCAGGTTACTAAGGTCTTAATGGTTGGGGACATGCCAGGGTCATAAAAAGAGACATATATTTAAATGCTGTTATTTATACGATTCAAAAGGTATGAATCAAAGTCAAAAACATATTTTTACTATCATATCTATGTTCTAATAATATTATTGAACATGAGCAAAATACTCATTTTGTGTTATGACCTTCAATATTGTACAGTAACTAATAATGCATGCAAAATTGATCTGATCCATCAACAGTTTCATGACCTTGGTCTTCTTCTGCCTTGAAATTGTTTGTCAAGGTTGGACAGTCTTTGATAGAGGTGGGGAAAGTCGATGGTTAGGTGTCAACACACTGTCACAACTCTGGAAAATATTATAATCATATCCTGTTCCTAAAGGCTTATATGAAGAGAGTAAAAGCTGGGTCAATGCAAGCCTACAAAGTAAGGTGTAGTATGAAGTATGTTGGGGCCCTTACCATTTTTCCAGCTTGTAAAATGGAGAGCTGACCATGTTCTTTTAGCTATTACATGCTAGGATGATAGTTTAATTGCTCTACCTGTGAAGGAACTAAACAAGTAAACTATGAACTCCTCACCAATGCCATAACTGGCATCCATGAGGAGGCAGAAATTATTATAGACATCCATTTTTTGCTGCAACACAACCCACTCCTCGAAATGCAGTATATTTGACATCTGCTCTTCTACTATATAGATCAGT
Source organism: Harmothoe impar (assembly GCA_947462335.1). Taxonomy (NCBI): domain Eukaryota; kingdom Metazoa; phylum Annelida; class Polychaeta; order Phyllodocida; family Polynoidae; genus Harmothoe; species Harmothoe impar. The sequence goes on from OX381712.1 coordinate 77,341,298, forward strand.
GTCAGTAGAATTCAAAAACAGCAAGCCCTCCTGTACTCATTGAGAGACAGGTGCTTTTACAAGGAGATGTTGCCTTGTCTGAGCAGCTCAGCATGAGGAGTTGGAGGCAAAGAGAGCAGCTGATTGAATAACATTGTAAGGGATGAGCGCCTCAATGCCTCTATGGAGGAGGGAGTGGATTATTTTGGGCTGCTAGTTTCAGAGCTGACAGAGAGGAGTATATGGCTGATGTGGGTCTGTATGGGTTTAATCAGTCTGCCAGCTTTGTGCCTCGTAACAACATGGCAGAATTCCCATCAGATGATTCAGCCAGCATGTTTCATAGAAATCATTTCTTGTCAGAGGTTCTCGCTTGAATGTGAAGTAAGGACTCACATGATGCATAAATGTGAAGTGAGGACTCACACAATGCCTGTCATTGTATTTGAATAGATTAGGGAAGTACTATTTCAGGCATTATGCCCCTTTTGTTGTCAAGACATTTTCTGACATTTTGAGTATTGTTCATATTACATCAATGATAGGGCCAGCATTTTGGTGGGTTAATGATCCAATCCTTATCCATCCATCTTTCCTCATGATGAAATCCCTTTGGTTGAAAGGTGTGTAGGGAATGCCATGATACTGAAGGGAGAATTGACAAGCCTGAACAAAGGACTGATGCATGATTCATGTGCGGAGTCAGGTGGTACTCATCCAGTTCATAATCTATCCAAATCGTAATGCTAAAAACCGCTAAATAGGAACAATATTTCAAAATTTGCCTATTGCAGTTGCTTTTGTAAATTGCCAGAAGAGCTTGCGAATAAATACACTGACTTGACATTTACATGAACAGGAATGGTTTAGACCACAACATATATGTTGACATGTATGTTTACAGCAATGCTAAAGGATGGGCTAGATACTGTACATGTTGCAAGTAGGCATATCAAAACTATCCTGAAGATGACAGTTAGCTGCTTTCTGCCCTACTTGAGCCGCTCTGTAAGCCATATTGGTAAACCATTTTGTACACGCTCAGTGACCATCACAACTTGGAGGTAGGAGCCTCTTTCAGTTGTCCACAGACTGACAGTTGTAACTCTTCAAAACACCCTCCTCCCATTCACCACTACTCTCTCCTCCTTCAAACCCCTTCATCTCTACGACCCATTTTTGTCTCTATGCAGCTTCACCATCATCTTGTGCCTATTTAAAGCCTTACGAATGGCCTCATGCCTGAAGGGTATATTCTTTATTTGTCATCAAGATGCACCAACGTAATGCCCATAAGTCCTGCTGTAGTAATATTGTGATTAGTTCACTTTAGTTTAATATTCACCATTGACCTTCCTAATCTGTATTTATGTCTTCCCCAGACAGCAAAGAGGTTGTTGGGGGAGGAGAGGGGACTCATGCAAATTGCAGCTGAGTCGGTGAGGAAGAGGATTCCTGTGTTCACGTCCTATAAATGACTCTACATTGTCAGACCTGTAATGGACGAGCCTCACTCTGAGGCAAACAGACACCGAGCGGAGCCTCAGTCTGGTCTCAGTGAAGTCATGCTTTCAGGAAATGGAGATGACCACTAGAGTCCCCTGGTGAGAGGAGCTGTCACTAACCAGTAGCAGTTTTAGTGGCCATTTTTATCCTCTACCACAAGGTCATTCATCTGCATAGAACACGTTGCTATTTTGACTCAATTTTACTGGCCTCTTTATAATGTTTTACAGCCCTGAAGTGCCTTTTACTATTTCTTGAGAGTACCTCACTTTAGTTTCATTACACCAGGGTACTTTAACCTTTACATAAACACCAAATGCATGTTTTTAGTGAATTAAGAGGTCCTTCTGTTTCTATTCACAATGCTTAATGGCATTTGTAATTTTCTTTGCCATTCATGAAGGTATTCCGCTTCAGTTTTATCATTTAAAGGGGGTGCTACTAGAATAGGATTCCTATTCCTATTCTGTAAAGTAGAAGATGGAGGCAGATGGGAGGGCCTCATGTATCTGAAAAGGCTGAGTGGTTGACAGAGAAAATTCTTGTGTTCACTTCCCATAAATGACTCAGCATTGGAGACCCGGAATGGTACCTTAAGACCCAAGACACATGCACAGAGTAGCCTCAGTCTGATCTCAGTGTAGGAATAAGGCATGACCACCCCCCCCCCCCATGAGAGGTCCATACTGGAAGTACCCCAAAACAAGACTGGAAGTAGCACTTAAAAATCAGAAGTACAGTACCAGCTTAATTATTTAGGTTGGTTGTTTGTACTTCTACCTCTGAATTAATATATACTATTCACACCAGCCTTTTTAATGGTATCACACAGGTATGGTAACAATGAATTCATCTATGGGGCTTATGTTGAGGAAGTCCCACATCTCGGTGTTAGTATTCATGCGGCACAAATTCAAAATTCAAAATATTCAGTAACCTGTATTTTTCGTCCTATCTTGTCCACATCTTGTCCCCAATGTCTCTCCATGTTGGCTCTGGGGAATTGCTACTAGATAACTTCCCTGCTTTGACCCATGGGTTGCGACATGGGATGATATTCCTTTGTGATTCAATAATAGGACTTCATCATTACAATGATTTAGCTTCATGCTTGGTTTATCCCTTACAACAGCATTATGTTAATGCCCATCTCAGCATTTTTGGGACTAAGGACATCCATTTCACAGTCTGTTAGTGCTGTATAACAATTAACACCTCCTGTGGAAGTGGAGACTTGATGCACATACTTGATAAGTAAAGGCTGTTCTCTGTCTCAAGTGAAAATGACTGGCAACCTGACCCCAATGTTGAAATATATCCTTGAATAAACTGTCATGTGTGGTGAATCTTTTTGACTATATCTTACATAATTACTAATTGTCATTTCAGGGACTTCAAAATATCTACTTATATCTCTAGGCACCTTGACCATCCTGTTTGGATGAATCATCTGCATTCAGTCACTATCAATTGAGGGCTGTGAGATTCCAGGGCTAGTTTTCCATTTTGATGTGCCCTATTGCTACTGGATAGATATATGCCACTCTGACTTCTCTATGGCCGAAATATTTCAGGCTCATATATAAACCACAAACCAATATATATGCCCATATAGGGTAACCTTTACTGATTGTATTTCCATATCTCAGCATCAAATTGCACAGCAACACTGGCGTATGGTTATCTCTAGCCTTGGCTTTGTTGTGCAGGAAATATTATTGGCTATAAAGTATACAGCTGCAATATGGGTAGATTGCTTCTTTGTTGTACAGCAGACATTTATACAGGCCAGACTCTACTGTATTCATGATTGGATGCCATATTATAGACCAAGCTTCATATTTATATTCTGCATGAAACTGCTCTGGTTAATGATGATGAATAGGTTGGGATGTTGTAAATTAAATGCAATATCATCTAAAATGATCATAACTGGCACATGTTGGCTGCAAGTTTCCTGGAATCAAGCACCAACAGACTCCTGAGATGTTAAGTCTGATACAATATCCAGATTTGTCTGCTGTTAACTGGTTAGTTGAGGCAGCACTCACTGTTTTACACATTAGGTCTCTTCCTCTCCTTGACACAGCTGTCTAACATTGTATTGGGGCCGATTTCATTGTTCTCTAGGTTTCTACAGCACTCCCTCCCCAATGGAAGTGCTCCCCTGCTATTAGATGCCAATCTACAATTCCTGGATTTTCATCCACAGCTCAGTGATACTGCATAAAGACAAGTGATTATGATAATTATATTAGAGCCTTGCCTCCATGCGGATTTGCCTTATTTTTCATTCCGATGCTAGCCATCAATATCTGATAATTTGATAGCACAGTATAATGGTAGATGTTTAACATTTTCCAAGGAAGTAAGTTGATTTTAATCATGTTGTGATTTGGGTCAGCTTAAAGTAGGACAGCAGAAAGGCCCTTCATGATGCCCTGTGATGGCCATCAGCGTTTTACAATTAAATTCTTTCTTCCACCTCATCGATGGGACAGGGCAACTTTCTAAATGATGAAATTTAGAAAGACCAGTTAATCCAAACTGTCAAAGTGATTTCAGAATAAAAGATGGATCAGCTGCTGATGGCACACTGAGATGAGTGTGTAGGGATAATTATAATTTTACTTTTTAAATTCCAATATTCTTAGAAGTAGTGAAGCAAGGGGGAAAAAATAGAAAGCAATCAGGAACAAAATGTTTCTCAACAGCTTTAGACATTGAATTTGTGAGCTTACTAATTTCCAACTGTGAATTTTGTTCTCAGTAATTCAGTTGCCAAACTCATTCAGGGCATTTTCCTAAAAATCTGGGGAAATGCATTTTTGCAAGATGCTGGTCCTTAGAACTTGACCCAATGCAATGTATATACCAGTGCTGAAGCATATTGTTGCAACTAAAAATAAATAACTTTAAACCGTTCAATATGGCTCTTTATCAGGATAGATTTGTACCAGCTCAAAGCCTCTTAGTGGGCGATAGCGGTTACTCACTGACAGCTAGGAGCTAGGCAATAAAATTGATGTAGAGTCAGGGTAACATGACATTGGACCATAGCAACCTCACAAAGCTACTGACAAAGAATAAGTATTTAACACTTTGTTTATTGTAGGAATTTAATTTCACGGAGTATGTGCCCTGTTCCTAAGGACCACCCATGTCTATTGAAGAGCAACAGTTTATTGCTGTCATGCATTATGATGACAAAAGTAGTGCCTCTTAAGCTCTTTTTCCTGCTATCATGAGACCCTTCTGGCCTAGGAGGCTGGGGTTGAGCCTGATTGGCACCAGGGGTCGTGGTGAGGCTGTAGATGAAATATGCATGTGGTGGTGATGGCTTATTGAAATCAGGGCCATTATGGGGACCACCGCTTACCTCCTCCCTCACCAGCTGTTACTCACAGACAGACCATTATGTACACTTAGGGAGCTGCATATAGGGCTGAGCATTATCTTTGAGGTTGGAGCACTACCCGAGATACCATACCAGAACCTGAGTGAACCAGTCATTAAAAGCAATGCTGAAAAATGAATTCTCATACTTAATAAGGTTTGTTTTCCGGGGTGGCTATATGCACTAGGGTTAAGGAGAAAGGACGCCGCCATCTGTCTTATTTGCAAACACGTTTTTGAGTATTTAGTTTATCTCTACTACACAGTTTAAACTGTGGACACATTTTGACATTATGTGGCAAAACTATATTAAATGGATGTGCCATAGCCCCCACATAATCCCACCCTTTGAACACCCAATGGCAGCAGCGGTCCCTATAGAATTCAGCATTCACTGATGCTGCAGGAAATCAGACATCAATGACCGGGAGGTGTCCTAAAATACACCATGCTGCAGTCCAAACCCCCATAGAGGCATTTGATGAACCTGTAGTGAATGTGAAAGCATGTGGGCACCTCGTTATACTGTGTCATGTCACCCTAAATCAGGATGAATGTCACTGAGTACGAATACCAACCACTGGGTTCATTGCCATACTTTCTCTACCAACCAAAGGTGGCACCTGAAGTCTTTGCTTTTTATGAATTTGTCCTATACAACTATAATGTGGCCACCTAACTAATCCCAACATTTGGTCTGGAGGAAGACCTGCTTACATGTGGTTATTTAAAGAAACTGAATTTGAGGCACACTTTCCAAATCAGAATTGTGATAATGCTGTATAATTGCCTTCATATTACATTACTATTAATTGTTTTTGCAGCATGTCCCTGGGTGAGCTTAAAACTGGATGAATGGCACTAAGTGTGAATACCAACCTTTGGTCGTAGCCAGAGTCTTGCCTTGACATGAATACTTTCCATACATCGATAACATTGCCACTTAACGAACCTCAACATCTGGTGTCGAAAAAGACCTGCTGGTATATGGTTATTGAAAGTACAAAATATGTGGTGTATCTTTTTTTTTAAATAACATAAAAGGCAACGCCCCAGTCGGAACTTGCATGATGTTTTGCTATTGACTTTACAATCATTTTAAAGTTATTTTACCCATAATGGTTTTAGTGGATAACATTTAAAGTTTAGATTTTAAAAATTATTTGATATTGATTGAATTCCAAGAAAGGAAAGTTGTGAAGAAGTACAAGCTTGACCTATTCATGAGCCTGGGCAATTAACTATTTGAAGTCCCTACTTATAACTTGGGAATTACAGTATACCATTTAAATTGTTTCCCAAGAAATATGCCATTTTAGGATACTTAAAGGCAATATTGTGACTTTGGCTGCAACATGGATGTCTGGTTTTGTGAGATGTGCCAGAGTGAGGTATAGGTATGTAGGGTACTTAAGGAGGTGCAGGTGCTGTGTCTATTTAATATTCTATGCCGGGTTTAGTGCTTATTCTGTGCAGGAAGCACCAGCCAGTGCCTTTAATGAGATCTATGAACATGTTAAAGCCTCACGAACACTAAATACAGGAGCTCTGGCCCACAATAAATTATTATTATTTTAACATAAGACATGCTTTTGAATAAGTAGGTTAATTCATGGTCTTTGAACATAAAGACTCAGCCGCAAAGGCATAATATTCTACATCCTTGGTGATAGGGGTCGGATGGGGCTGGTGGGTAAATGCATCAATGAGTGATTTGACATAAGTAGGTCAGCTGCCATTTACATATTGTCATAAGGTGAGCAGGTCCTGGTTCCAGGCTGATTAAGGCATCATGTATTAATCATATATTTATAGGTACCCAGGGAAGCCAGGTCCTCTCTCATTAATGATGTTATTATGTTATTACAGGTTAGTTAGTAATAGATTTACCCCAGCACCAGATAGATAAAGGACAGGACTCAGATTCCTCTAATAATAAAATAGTTATCAAAATTGATATTTTCTCATTCATTTTACTCACTTTGACAGAAATCATGATTGAATTTAATTGCTTGTTCCATGATCAAATTTCCAATCAAGACTAAAACCCCTCTATTTGATGACTGATGTTGGGTAGCTTAGATCGATTCTGATCAGCCTCACCACACCTCCACATCCAGTCAAAGTCTGATACATGCAGCTTACCCTGCAGTCACTGCTGGCATGTGAGGTACCAGGACCATTTCAGTAGATGATTCCCAATAAACATAGCATAATTCTTTTATCAGACTTCCTTGTCTCACAATGCTTAGGTTCCCTACCTGATGCTGGTTCTACACATTATATCCCCAGCCTCTTAATTTGTCAGCGCTTTTCACCTCATTGTGAGGTGCTAGTGCTGGTCGTCCTTACAGACTATTACAAATATAGTTACTAATGTTGGCCACTAACGGTTCACACATAGTAACTATAATACGCTTCTCAGACTAACAGTGTAGTACTGATAGCAGGCACAACATGGCTCCATTATCAGCAGGAACCTTACTTAGATGGGGCAGGACAGTACACTGTACTGGCAGGACTTTTACCACGTTGTGGATGATGTTTACTGAACTGATTTCCCCCATCTAGCCTCTATTTCCTTTAAAAACACAGACTACAGGAGGCTGGTGCATTAGGAGGTTGATTTCAGAGTTACACAAAGCCTGCACTCTATTCATAAGCTGCCTGCCCTGGCGGGCCCCTCATGGACTACTGCCATTAAGTCCAATCTGTGTCCCCCCTACTACCTTCAGCCATCCATCTTATGGGGAGCTGCACCAGATTATAACACCAAATGAAGACCTATTGTAGGTCAGGGGGAGCTAGGTGTCGCTGGGGTCCAAGGTCAGTGAGGTAATGAACTGAGGCTGTGGGTGGAGTGGGGAGTAATATGGATTGGTTGAGGCTTATACCTACCTCTAGCTGGCCTCAATGTAGGATATCAGACACCCAGGAGACTAGTGTACCAGCTGTGTTCTTTTATAGTCTGCCTACCAGAAGCTAAAGCTGCCTTCAACATGAGTTGTAAGCTAGCTTCATTGGCAATATCTAGCATTTAAAGTGGTAGCCACCATGATATTCTGTTTTCTTTAAGTGGGGGTTATAAGAATATCTTTTATGTCTCCTAAGATTTAAAGTAGGCTCATAATTGTTTTCAAATCAAAAATAATGTCAACATAGCTACTCTTTCTATTCCATATTCTGCCTTTTTTCCCAGTTCCTATAAAGCAACTGCTATTAGATGATGATTGATACCCAGCTGAAATGCATTAGCATGCAATGAGAGGAAAAAAGTGAAATAGCAGGTATCGGACTAGCACTAAAATCAGCATTGCCCGCTTATTACATCAGACTGCCATTAATGCTGATTCATGATGTGAGTGATATTAGGAGACATTAGTCATCGTCAGATAATATCCTCAACAATGGAGGCAGCACTATAATAGCATTTACAGTGTTCTATTTCCAGACAACACCATTTGACCTGGCCAATTAAATATATCTCTGCACAACCGGCCTGTTCACATCTTAGAACAAAATTGTACATGCTGTATAAAAATTCATCATATCTCCTGAGTAAATGTTACAGGGTTTTCAGACATAAAATTGCAACATGAGCACATACATATACAAATATGCAGCCCAAGAAACCGCAAGACAACAAACTCTAACTCAACGAATCTGCATGTCGGTGGCAGTAGTAAAAACATAATCTAAGAGAAGGGCAGAGAGCCAAAGTCCTAAAAAATACTAAGCCATGGAAATGCGTAGAGAGTGTGTACAACTGCAAATTTTAAAATACTGGAGCTAGCCAACATCAATTGCTCTATTAAAACGACCACTTAAACAAGATGGTGGACAGGTAATTGCAGAGTAAACAGAACTCTCCAGGCAATTAAGATTCCCATTAGCTTCAGTGTGCCTATCAGATAATCACAATGCTTAGGGCAGTCTTGATTAACCCTTTAGATCCTGGACAGTGCCTCTATGGCTGTTGTTTTCACAAGACTTCAAGGGAGTGCTGTTATGGTTTTATACTGACATCTTTGCGGTTGATAAAATCATTACAGCTTATGTAACAACAAATACAATCTAAAGAAGTATTTTTGGGGTTCATTTTTCACATTATAAATAAGCACATAATGTGCCACAGTTGGTGCATTGAGGCACTATCTTCCCTTTAAGGGTAAAGAAAGATTTCATTTGCTCATAGGCACATTAGTACAGGGTTTTTTATTATCTCTGTAATTAGATCAGGGACACCCAAAGGGGGTACAATGAGTTGGGGGATATCCTGAAAAGTTCCTGAAGATAACTGGATCATTGATTAGGTGCAGGATTAAAAATGGCACTCTGCTGAAACCACAGAAGCCACGTTTGTGAAAAATGCTACTTATCCTTAGGACTGCCTGTACTTTCTGGAGGCGCACAGCCATAGCGTTTTGTTTCCAATGCAAACACAAAATCTTGGCTTTCAGGGAGCCATTTTCACTATACCCATTGGCCTGCTATGGCAGTGCTAAGGATATGAGAGAGATAGCGGTTGGAATGCATAAGTGTGACTTACAATGATCAGTGACAGCTATGTATTGGAACAACGGTCAGAGATGTTAAAGGCATTAATCTGGGAACAGAGCAGCTTTACAAGTAATAAATTGTTTAAACATGTTCCTTAAGAATAAGCTGCATACAATTGCCTACAGCTTAACATTTCTTTGAAATATCCCGGACCAACCCTATCAGGCTAAAACTTGCTGTTTTAGAATCCTTATCCCTTTTCAATGTGAGTTCCTGAATAATCGGGCCACACCTTACCCAATATGGGTGACCAAACTATTAACCTCTTTTCCTTATTTATATCCCCATGAATAATAAATGAACTGCCCCAGGAGTAAGGAGGGGAGTGGCCTATAAAAACCATTAACCATAATACATGTATGAATGTAGCCTTGGCAGGTAAGTCACCAGTGTTGCTTTAAGACATCACCCTACATACCAAATGTGTAAAGGGGATGCACCAAAGTAACTCTGGTGAGTTACTCACTGACACTGCATAGGTTTATTGTGGTGTCACATGAGTTATCCAAACACTAAAGGGAATGGGATTACTGTGTATATGTTCATCAGACAGTACAGTCATGTGCAGTAGTACCCAACAACACACATCCATACCTTTGTACTATACAAGTAGGTTGTACAATACCTATGCACTATACGAGTAGGTTGTACAATGGACTTTGTAAAGTGCTCTCCTTATCAGTGCTACAGCAGTATTTAAGGTTTGTAAGTTTTAGTCTGTTCACAGAGTTATTTCACAAGTGAAATAACCCTTCAAAAGATTAAAGCGAGTGTGCCCTTGAGTTTATTTTTTACCTTTTCCGATTTAAATTTTCAAGATTATGGTAGGGGGAGGCAGAAATGTCATTTTCTAGGTCGTTCAAATGTAAACAAACCGCCATCTTTGATGATGTGATAGGGCCGTGAAATACAGCTGTGGGTTATTTCACAGGGGTGTGAAATATGGCACTCTTTGGTTAAACCAATGAGGCTGCTGTATTCCAGAAGAAATGGTGATTCCTAAGGTTAGACTTATTTTTATACATTCAAAGCAGCATGTACTCATCCAATAGGACATTGCTCATTGTGGAGACATGTGTAAGATACCATTGAAGCTCCATTTGAACCCAATTAGCTCCTGCAGCTTGAGTTGATGTAGTATGATGATGTACATGTAAACAGATGGGCACCATCAACATTGTCAGAACAGTTAATACACTTTATAGGCTCATAAACTGTCCTCATCCTAGCAGGGGTGGGGCGTGTGGGCAGGATTAGTGGTTTGGACTAATGAGATCATAGATCTGAGTATCAAGCAGGGTCCTAGATACACTTTATGCAGTACTGTCAGTAGTGGTCTTTATTGCGCTTGGACCAGATTAATGTATTATAAAAATTAAATAGCATGGATTATTGAAGCACTACCAAGGAACCAGAAAAACTTTATATACCTTTGTTGTCAATGTGTTTTTATTGTGGCAAAAGGTTTATGCAGTTTATTTGTGTTATTTTGATATATATTTTTAGCTGGGCATGCCATCCTTAATGGTGAAATAACTGTTGGCAGCTTAGGCAGCTCGTTTGCAGTCAGCATATACATGATTACATAGGTGGAGCATTTCTTACATTATGCAGGATGTGACAGTACATTATGCCAAGGTTCTGCCAGAAGACAGCCATCTGATTTACCTCCCTCTCCCTCCCCAGGGTGTATACATATATTTTATACTGTACAGGACGTCTCGGTACATGATGTGGAGATCCTTATGTCAGCCTGATGTCAGCCAGCTTCCTGATTACCATTTCACTTACCATCAATCCTCACCCCACCCACCTAACTATGTATATTTCCTAATCTACACAGAATGTCAGGGTATATAAGATACTCTAGTCAGTCAGCTTCCTAATCACCATCCTCACTTAGCTCCACCTCAGGGACACATGAGTCTTCTTGATGCATGGTTGTAGCCTAGTCATAGTTAGTGTACTCCCTGAGAGTGTATCAACCATTTAGGGTTGAGATGAAGCTAGTGCTTTTTGTAGCTGGCGCCTGTACAAAGATATATAGTGTGGCAGAGGGATTATATTGTACATTAATCATGTATGGAGCTTAGGGGGAAGCTTAGCAAAGATGAGATTCGTCCCAGTAAAAAACAGTCTTACAGAATGAACCTTGTTAATTGATATATGGGCTGTCCCTATATTATCAGATCCCTAAAACGATTTTCCTTGTTGCACAACAAAAGATTTAAAAGAAAATAACCCCTGATTTCTGTGCAGTTATTGACCTGGCGGGATGTGGGCTGTTAAATTGTCCTCATTCAGGGAAGTGTCTTGATGTATGTTTTATTGGTGTGATACTACCATTTTCCATAAGGATTAGAGTTGGTTCGTAGTCATTGATGCATGTAGGGGAAATCGACCTGTTGGTTGAATGCCAGTAACCTGGTACTAGAGGTGTAATGTGTCCACTACAGTACCATGAAGTGTGAAACACTGGTGAAGGGGAAATTGTATTGTTGAGTCTCACTATTGGTGCTTCTGGGTGCTAACTGCTTATTGCCAGAGGGACACTAGTGACCTTAATTGGTGTTAACAGCACTATTGTAGTGCTTGGGTTGTATAGGGTACATTTAGAGCAGGGTACTAGTACTGGCATTACATGGCTTCTCACTGTAGGGGTAGCATAAGGGAAGTACCCCTATATATAACTTGGATGCAGCAATCTAAGAAAAAGAAAGGAGGATTCAGATTTATAACATAATGTAGATATTTTTACTCTTTAAGACCTGAAGATGTAGATCCCGAGGTACTCTCTATCAAAAATAATTTTAAAAACCTCCCCAAACTACATAGACTGTGCATGTACCTTGAAAATGACTTTCCCTAGCCTTGGAGCTCTTTTTGGTAAAGGAAATCACATGGCAAACGGAGCACAGCTTGCTGTGCTACTGATATGGGCTGGAGGCAGGTTGTAAGGGTGGTCAGGGTGAAAGAGGCTCCATGTCCAACATCCTACACAGTGTGGCAGGAGTGGTGTGGGGGAGCTTTTGAGGCAGTGGATTCTGCAGATGGAAGCTATAGAAGCCGGACTGGGGGGTGGGGGGGGGGGGTTTGGGGTGAGGGGGGGGGTTTATGTAGAGAGCTGCCAAAAGGCCAATGGAAATACAGTTTCAATGTTTTCCTTTCTCTGGCATCCACAGGAAGTGGTGTAGAAATTGACTATAAAGGGGACTAATATGAGTGCTGGCCTGTAAAGTACTACCAGTGCCAGCTAGACCAGCAGTGAGAAGAGGTGTCTGTCGATGGGTATTGTTGTACATGTATATGTACATAATAGAGGCACATTACACCAGGAATTCCACATTCCATACAGACCTAACACAACTTCACAAGTCGCATTGAGCGATATGGATGGGAAGCTAAGTAAAGTGGATGCATGGTGGAAGAAAGGTGTGAATGAGAATTTTAATGTTTGTGTTTTTAAGTGTGTTATATTATCTACACACTTTTAGAGAATAATAGTTGAGTACTTCAGCATTACTGTAAAAAAACACTGATACAGGACAATTAGCAGAATATCCGATGAGTGATGAGTTGGCTGTCAAAATGAAGATTCTCAGATCCAATGCCAGATTGCCAACATTCACCCAGAGTCCTTGAAACTAATTGATCACTTGGCTTTAGCACAACAAAACTCTTTTGTTTCAAGCTGTAGGGGATGAGATGTAGTAGCTTTTACATGACATCATCAACTTATCTCTAACTATCTAGTTAAAGAAACTGAGAACTGAAACCTGAGTTGAACATGATCTGTCCTAGCATATATAGATTCACATTCAGAGACTCTGCTTAGAGAGTGTGCCTCATGTGTACAAAGCACTGAAACATCATTCGAGTAGGAAGCTTAGAAAGATGATAATGGAGTTAAAACCTGCCTGCTTAGTTGGGTTAGTTTGACAATGGAGATTGAGGCGGCACAATCTCTGCAGATTATCTTCTCAAATATCCATGAAGACAAAATATGAGAGAAACAATAACCTCACTAAATTTCATTATTTATAGTGGAACTGTCTGAAGCTGCATGGCTAATTCTGCTAACAATTTGTTCTCAAGTCTAAGAGATGCATTTTTCCTGCAGCCAACCCCCTTGGCTATGGGGTTGTTTGAAGCAGTCATGTATGATTAAAATAGATAACCGCTCAGGGAAATCCTTTTAGAAATGATTTTAAAGAGACACCCTCATTGAGTGCTATTCTATAAGGCACTTTATCATTACTAATGGTGGCTGCCATCTTGTCCCCCTATGTAGCTACCTATAACACCCCTAAATGGAGTCTTAAGTGCCCTATAGGCTCCATCAACTAGCTGTTGAACAATCACAAAAGGACTGAATAATGCATCACAATATCCTCCTTCTCTATGAGGTTCTTACCCTCCTCTGGTTGACTCTACTCTGTCATGTTTACAGAGTTGGCTCTGTAACGGTATGGGGTTCTCACCAACTCATGAGACAAGTATTCAGAATAAGCTGTTGGTGTTTGGCTTGATACAGGTGCCACCTAATCATTTTTTGGAAAATTATTTTTCAGATAAGTATTCTGATTTCAGGAATAATTTAACCTTTTAAGGACGACAAGATACCTTAATCCATCATGCCCTTGGTCATCATGATGCATGAATGCAGGCCTGGTGCTGCATTCAAGCATCATGTGCATCCTTCGGGGTTGACACACTCCTGTCTGGTTGGCATGATGGATTTATGCAGCACCGGTTAGTTATTTGCTGGGCTGCATTGGTGCATCATGATGTCAAATGTCATCCTTTAGCAACATCCGTCCTCAAATGGTTAAAACCTGTCAGAAAATATACAATCAATTTGTTTACTTTACCTTGCCAAAGCTGACAGCACGACACTGTAATATCCTTCTTAGTCCATCAGGACAAAACATGACCATAGACACTGTTTCAATGTTATCATCATACATGTGTTAAGTATTGTGCACAGAAACAGTGCCGACAATACAGAAGCAATAAGGTGTACCTCCTTATTCAGAAACTGTTTCTAGAAAAACACTAGACAGCTTCCACAGACCATGTGCAATATCAGGTATATAATGGAGTATCAAATTCCTCTCACTTTCTGATAACAACTCCTGGGCTCTTATTCTAATGTAGTAGTATCTCCTAGTAAGACAGACCAATGTTACATGGCCTAGAGGAGGTTTGCCTCATGTTGTCACTTAAAGACAATGTGATTATGACAACCCACATCTGATGGACTCAATGTGACGACCCTACATCTTCAAAATAAGGATGCAAGGATTTCAGTGCAGTTACTTAGAATTCCCAATAAAGCAATAGCTTACACAAGGCAATCTACATGGGAATTGCCATGAACAAAGGGTTTTTATGTTCACAACAGCAATGTCACTGTAGTGGCTAATCATATTCACCAGAATATTGGCAAAAAGTAATGAGCAGCTATTTTTAGCAACATGTAAAACGAATTTCCTTGCTTTGGTGGAGGCAATCATTTCCCGATTGCCATAATTTATGTTTTTTTCCATTAGCTTGGGTTGAAATGCTAGTAATACCAGCTGGCTTTAGATCAGGGGAACCAGGGCAAAGCCAGTAACAAGGTATAAACAGAATTAATAGGTTTGACACAAGGCAAGTCCCCATCATTATCAAATAGTAAAACATGATGAACAGCTAATGGGATAAATGGCCAGTCATTAAGCAAGCCAATGTCTGATCCAGAAGGGATGCTTTTACAATGCAAGTATTTAGAAAAAGGTACAGTTTTCCTGATTGACTGTCACTGTCACTGACTCGGACAAGTGTGGTGGACAGAACTTTGTGAATATTGTATGACTGTCTAATTACAAGTAACAAGACATTACTGATTTTCTCTGTCCGCATTGATGCAATAATGATTGATCAAAAATTACAGGTGCATATGTGTTCTTAAAGAATTGATGCACAGAAAACAGAAGAACCTGGTGTAATAGAATCATCAGTTTAAAAAGCAAGGTACTGTTTCTTTTACCCCATTCATTTTCAATGGTGACAGGGCAGAAAAGACCTAGATAAATATGATGCATTTCTGGATGTCAGGAATGGATGTTGTAAATCTTGTCACAGAAAAGATTCTACAACTGGTTAAATATTTTAAAGGACTTGACTTGAATACGATTTGACCATAAAAATGTGATTTCACAATGAGTGATCAATGTGCTGTACTCTTTAAAGTTCAGCAGATTAGAAAGGGATTGAGATTGACATTTTACTGACATGAAGTGACAGATGTGATAAGAATTGTACTGGGGCTGAAACTTCAATTCTGAAATCAATCAATCAAGGACAAAATGAGAAAGATGTAATTTTTGTCCAGCACTTGAAGATCGAATCAGTATACATTTTTTGCAGCACTCCTATTCAGAATTCTAGAAACTTGGAGAAATATAAAAGGATAAGGCTCTCTTGCATTGTGACCACCGGGTAACTTGAGCAATGTTCATCATGAGAATTCTGAATAGCAAGTGTGATTAGTTGACTGATTCTGTCATAAGAATGGGTAAATTTGATTAAAATTTGATGAGTTTCAAATCTTCTTACTGTCAACCAACAAATGCATCATTGTACATTGGTAAATCTGCATTATTTGGCAACAGAAAAGACTGCATTATAAACAGATAGGATTTGACAATGTCTAAACGCATGGCTATCCCAAGCCATTGTCTCCTTTTACTAGGGTCAATAAACAGCAGAGAGTAGAATAATTTTATGCAGTGTTCATAGATGCCTCACCTTCAGAAGTAATGCAAGGAATCATGCATTTCACTTTTTGTAATATACATTTTAATACATATAGTTTTACTGTATTGATTGATTTAGTTCAATGGAGAGATGGGTGAGATATACATAATACGTAAGAATGCATTGTTTGCATTGTTCTCTTGTTTTGATTATAGGAACCTAAAGGTGACAAATAAGTTAGTTGGTGCTGTATTGATCCTTGTATGTATCTTGCATCATCATGACAAAAGAGCCATGTATGGTGTATCACAGTGAAGTACAGGCAGGAAACAGGTAAGGGTGTTGTCGCTATCCCCAGTACGCAGATCTATAGTGTGGCAGAGGGATTATATTGTACATTAATCATGTATGAAGCTTAGTGTAGAGCTTAGCACAGATTAGATTCCTGCCAGTAGAAAACAATCTTTCAGTATGAATGTTGTTAATTGATTGATGGTCTGTCCCTATATAATCAGATCCTGAGACTAATCTTGCTTGCAGCACATAAGTTGAAAATTTTATAGAAAAAAATCTTTGGTTTTGTGCAGTTATTGACCTGCTTGAGTGTGAGTTATGCTATAATATAAACATCAGCTGTTTGTGTTTAAGGGAAACTACTTTCCATCTTGGCCTCTACAAGTCTGTAATATTTATTTACTACCAGACACTAAGGTTAAACTGTCCGCATTCAGGGAAGTGTCTTGATGTACATGTTATTGGTGTGGAACTACCATTTTCCATCTGGATTGGGTTGTCTCATAGTTATTGATGGGTGCAGGGTAAATAGACCTGTCAGTTGTCTGGCACTAACCTGGTACTAGAGATGAAATGTGTCCACTACAGTACCATGAAGTGTGAAGCACTGGTTAGGGGGGCATGGTGTTGTTAGGTCTCACTGTGGGTGCTGCTGGGTGCTAATGCTTATTGCCATGAGCAAACTACTCCCTTGGAGGTGACACTGGTGACCTACAATTGTGTAAGCAGCACTATGGTAGTCCTCGGGTTGTATAAGGTATATAGGGGGCAGGCTACTACTGCTAACCTCACATGGATTCTCACTGTAGGGTAGCAAAAGGGTAGTACTCCTATATATAACTAGGATAAAGCAACCTACAAAGAAAAAGGAGTATTCAGATTTATAATATGATGTAGATATTTTTACTCGTTAAGACATTTATTTTGCCTTAAAGCCACATCTGTCATCATGATGCACCTGGAAGAAGGCAGCTACATGATCACTGAGAAAACATATAGGACATATCTGGGGCTAAGTTAGCTATGGTAGTAAAGTGCTATGTATACATTCATGCATCAAAGCATTTTACATCTTTAAGAAGATGCAATAGTTCAGACAGGACGAAAAAAGTGTGAGCATAGTTGGAATATCTGGGAGGACTTAAGCTAAAGCAGTAAAGGTTTTGGGTAGAGGGTTTCTCAAAAGGAAATTTTAGGCACTGTGATATGGTTTGCACCGATCCGGAGAAAATAATTGACTGATGATTGCGAAGGATATTCAGGCAGTAGAGCTGCGAAAGGATTTTAAGGGGGATAGTCAGGAAAAGGAAATATTGCCAGAGTGTAGTGTGGAAGGATGTGGAATGGCAGTAGGGGAGGAGGGTGGAGTGTGCTCAGGAGGAGAAAATTATTGCAACATGTCGTCTTTAGATGAGGCCGTCTGTGAGAATTGTGTAGATGGAGGGGAGGATGTCGTACATTCATTAGTCCACATGAAGGCCAACACATTCATAAGTAGATGGCAGACTGACAGGGAAGATGAACTCTGCAGGGCTGCTATGGCCTACTTTGCCTGTTTCCTATCTCAGAACCAAACACACTGACAACATCATTTCTTGGAGAGCAAGTCCTAACAAAGCTTCTGGGTAAAATATTTTGGTTAAATGTAGTATACCTATTTATAATACCTCTAATACGACATAATACCCAATTTGTTTAAGTCAAATGATGTCTATTTGTGTCTAGAAATGATTAAAGGTAAAACATACCATATTTTGCCTGAAACACAAGACTCTATTTTCTTGGTCTTAGCTGCAACTGAAAAACTCTAAGGAATGCTACATAGTATGTGAATACCGCAAGCACAACACTAACACTGTAAACATGACATAAGTTTGTTATGAGCAACCACCGATCGGTAAAACCTGTTTTTGTTGGTGAGGCCAGAAATGTAAAAACATCTTTCCCAGATCAGGACATGTCATTCTTGATGGGTGGGCATTGCTCTCATTAACTTTTTATTACATTTTTGTACATGTAGAAATGCTGCAAGGTAATAATGGGGGTTTGACACACAGCCAGCCCATCATTACCATTTTAAAATTAGGTTTATTATTAGGTTCGTTTTTTGACCGCCTCCACAAGATAATATATTTGGCTGAACTCAAATTTACCCGCGAGTAAGTAGTAAGGGGCTGTGAGTGACAGTTTGACTGCTAGAATAACAGAAATACTGCCAACATGACAAGTAATGCTGTAAACATGAAAAAGCATTTGTTATAAGCTAGCCATATTTGGTGGTGAGGCTGAAAATGTAAACACATCCTTCCCAGATCACTATCTGTCATTGTTTTTTACTAACTTCTTGCACATGGAAAACTCCTACAGGGTTATTATTGGGCTTTTGACACACAGGAAGCCAATAATTTCTATTTATCAGTTGGTTCGTTTTTAGACCGCTCCAACAAGAGGAGAGATTTTGCTGAATCAAAACTGACAACAAAGTATGACGCAGCATACCACATGCATGACCATGTGCGAAAGTGAAAGCAGGGTAAACTGTGTTTCTACAGGAGTAGGAATATCCTAACTTAACAGGATAAAACTAGATAACAGTCACAGTTGTGGTCATTATGAATACATTGATGGCCAAGTATAGTGCGCAACACATTGGCAAGGACCTTTAGAAGAGAAGTGTAAAAAACAGTATGGCACAATAGCGCTGGTGAGCCCCTGCCACTGCATGCATCTGACAAAAATCTAAGTGACCTATAAAGTATAATCTCTTCCTTAATCTTCTCATACATCATACCACTATATATACACTGTTAAAGGTTTAAAAGGCTAATGTAAAAGGGGCAATAGAGACTGGGCATTCCTCACAGGTCAAGTTGCATGTCAATCCACCATTTCACAGTCTGCGGGACTGCTCAGCACAGCAAACAATAGACCTTTGGTGACCGCACAGCACCAATGGCTCTACCAATGGCTCCACCAATGATTTCAAAAATAAAACATTGAAACAGGTTGAATTTCTATCAGCCTTTTTCCTGCCTGCTACTGAACTCCCAAATTTGCATGCTTATTGATCCACTATTTCATGGTTCAACAATAGGCTGTGCCCTGCAAGAAGAAGTTCCTAGTCTCCCAGCTCCAACCATTCCTATAGATACTGAACACCACTTTCCATCAGCCTTTTGGCTGCTCACCACAAAACCCTCCCAGTCCTGCTTCTATAGCCTTCCATCCCTGGGATCCCCTGCCTCCATGACCTCCCCCCCGCTACCGCCATGTAGGATGTCGGACATGGAGCCTCTTTCACCCTGACCACCCTTACATCCCGCCTCCCACCCGTATCAGTAGCAGGCCAGGTCTGGTGGTTTCAGCTTCTAGGCAACACTGTTTACTGTAGCATGAATAGCCCCAAAGCGGGGAAATTGTATTGGTTTGAAATGATTCTTCAATAGAAATTACTTGCAGATATTTGTGTTGAATCTTTTTCATTGACATTGATTAGGATACATAGTTTCAGTTATATATAACATTATCGGGCATTTGTTGGCAAAAAAGGAGCTGTCATATAAGATGTAGTGTTGGTCCCCTATGGAAGTAAAATCAGGCTGCCAGCTAATTGTTTTTGTTCTCAAAATGATTACTGCCAACCATTTATTCACTTTCCAACATCTTTGCAGAGGAAAACAGCCTAATTTTCTTGATGTAGAGTACCTTCCACAGGCATTTTCCTCAACAAAGCTATAACAAGACTTGTCTTTATAACACACAACCCCATACAACCCTATATCATCCTCTCTGTGTGAATTGCTCCCTCATCTGTCTTCCCCCAGACTGTCCCTCTCCCCTGAGGCTCTGCTAGCTTTACATGGACATAACCTGTCTACACCCTGAGGTGGGGGTGATAAGGTTTGGGTGACCTCAGGGACTGACTAACACCTGCAGTCCAGTCACTGTGAGATGGATCTACAACTAATCACAAGGGCCAGGGCAGGGTAGAGCTAGAGCTTTCAAGGGAGAAATAAGAAAATATTGAGAGATGGAGAAAGAGAGGATAGGGCAAAATTATAATCTAAAGGAAGGATAAGGAAGGCAGGAATGAGAGAGAAAGGGATGTAATGGGAAAGAGAAAGAGAGAGAGAGAAGAAAATAGAGAGCATGGCATAGGATAACATGTCTGAAATAAGATCGTCCAATGAGTGTAACTGTATCTGTGCTAAAGGTAGTGCCTACCCAGCTCCCTCTCCTCACCCCTACTCACCCCTTCAGCTTCCTGACAGGCCAATCTCATCAATCCATCCCCTTCCTTAACCCCCTCCCCATAGCTACCAACCACAGTGTCCAGTCCCCACCCACTCCCACCTACCTCAGTGTCCAAACACAGGTCTCATCCCACAGGTTAGCTCCTATTAGTCCTGTCTTGATCCCCTGTCAATACTGCCAGCTACAGTTGTCCCAGTTTTAATATGTCACCATGACACCAGTGTCCAGAATTTATTGTTGATCTTAAGATCATATTGTCTGCAGTGGCCAAAATATGGAAATCATACAAATAAAAATATCAATTATTGTTCTGGTGCTTTAATGCAATATGACTGCCATTCCTGTATTTACATACATCACAGATTCATGTGATTCGCTAATGACAGAGCACATTATGGAATCCTCAAAGGGGTAATGTGAAGCCCTGTCTGCTTGATACATGAAGACAGGTAATATGTCCATGTAAAGCTAGAAGCGCCTCCAGGAGACACTGGACAGTCAGGGGGAAGATGGATGAAGATAGAACTCATATTAAAAAGGGAGAGAACAGCTACTGGGTTTTAAATTAGGAATACAGAATAGCAATGTTATTATTCTGTTGTCCCTGTTATCATTCTTGTATGTTACAAATGCAGTAAGAACTACAATGGCTTATAAAAAGAATTTCTAAAATGTATGGCCAAACAGTAATTTGCTATGTAACCTTACAGTCGAGAGTTATCAAGATATTCAAATCAAAAAAACTTCTATGTCAACACTGGTTGCAATAAGGAGTACTTTGTGCTATTAAATCCAACCTCGGTACACTGTATTGCCTCATTAGACAAATAACCTCAAATGGTTTTATGTTGGCACAAAGTGTGGGCTCAATATGAGAATCTGCCACCGGAGATGTAGATCCACAAGTACCTTCAGTTAAAAGGATTTTCAAAAAACCTCCCCAAGCTACATAGACTGTGCATGTACCTTGAAATTGACTTTCTTCTGCCTAGGGGATCTTTATATTAAAGGAAATCACATGGCAAACAGACCAGGGCCAGCTGTGGTACTGATATGGACTGAAGGCTGCCTGTTGTGGTCAGGGTGAAAGAGGCTCCATGTCCTACATCCTACACAGCGTGGTGGGGGGGGGGAGCTATTGATGTAGTACACTTTTTTAATCTAGAGTCACCCCTTGATTAAATATTAATATTAATTAGAATTAAATCTATAATATTTTACCCCCGATAATCCCATACTACTCTCTATGCTGTGGGTATCAAGTCATTCATAACCTCCTTTGCTTTTAGTTTATGAATACTCACACAGGGTTTGAATTGACCTGATATCAGCAGTTTACTCATTCCATCCCCTTGCACAAATCATCTCTGGACATTTTCCATATGCTGCAGAATGAATCGTGTGATATTTTAATAGAGGAGCCACATTTGCTTGTGTTGGTCTGTTTACATTTTGGACATATGCCTCTCCTGCTTGCACCCGTTTAACGGCAAATAACTTAGTGTGGCAAATTCTTTGTTCACTTAGTGTGGGTAGCTTAGCAAGACGATGAATCTCTACGGAGGGTGTTAATAAGTTTAAACCCAAGCATGTTTTCAGAGGAGGCATAATTCATTATAGATCAGCATTTTTAGCTTGGACATGCTCCTCCCCAACTCTCCCCATACATTACATTTACTGCTCATTGTTTCCATGGACCGGTTTCAGTAGGACTCAAACACGGTGAGACTCAGGATGAGTTCTTTGTGAGGAGATGTTGCCTTGTGTGAGCAGCTCAGGCTGGGGAGGCACAGGGAGCAGCTCATTGAATAATATTGTAAAGAATGAGCTCCTATCAAGGCTTCTCAATGTATCTATGGAGACGGGAGAGAATTATTTTGGGCTGCTAGGATTAGGATTAGAGCTGACAGATGGGAGTAAATGGGTGATGTGGCTCTGTATGGATTTAATCAGTCTGCCAGCTTTGTGCCATGTGACAACATGGCTGAATTCCATCAGACGATTCACCCCATTGAAATCTTTTCTTAGGAGAGTTGTTTCACTGAATTAAAAGTATATAGCTGCCATCAGTTTTTGAATTGGTACAAAAAGTGTTTTTTTTAATGGTAATGTATCATGCCCAACCTCATGGAAACACATGAATGCAGCCCGATGAAAAA
This sequence comes from Harmothoe impar, assembly GCA_947462335.1. Classification (NCBI taxonomy): domain Eukaryota; kingdom Metazoa; phylum Annelida; class Polychaeta; order Phyllodocida; family Polynoidae; genus Harmothoe; species Harmothoe impar. Next base: position 77,364,187 of record OX381712.1, read on the forward strand.
GCTACTCCATATTGGACTCAACACTAAACACAACTTTTCCCTATCAATTCTTGTACAGGGAGGTGGGGGAGTAGGACTTCTTCACAAGCTAACAAAGCTAGGCCAATGCTGCTATTGTAGTTTGCTATGTCCAGGAGTATTATGTATCTATGCTGAAACAAATAGCATATGTGTGTGTTTGTTCTCAGATCAAAGTCAGTAGTGTCTTCAACGTACATATGTGACCGTCAACGTGAAAACCAGCCTTATGGCTATGTCCCTCTAGTTACAAACTGTTATCCGCTGGTTACATCTACGCTTGTGTTACCCACTGACCCATGAATATGCTGCTGAGGCTTTTACATGAATTGACAGCCCCCACAATGGGACAATAAGTATGCTGCAGACACTGCCCCAGGTCCCGGGGAGAGGTAGTAAACAGAGTTTATCATAGACAGGTCTGTACACTCTAATACGGGCAGCTGGGGAAGCCTATACATGGTACTAAAACTAGACTATGGCCACCATCTTTGTCTTGTATTTGTCAGCATTACAAATGAACTGACACTGGCAGGAGTTAAAGCACATGATAACAAACATCTTATACTGCCATAAAAACCTAATTGTTGAATTTGTGATGTCATTTTTCTGTTTCTATTGAAGATTTCTTACATTTGTGCTGGGTAAATTTTCTAATCCTTATCCATCCATCTATCCTCACTTTAATGAAAATCCCTGTGTAAGGCATATAAGGCATGCTATGATGCTGAAAAATTATTTGACATATATCCAACCCTGAACAAGGACAGATGCCAGGTGTATTGTGGGAGCTCTGTGTGGAATCATGTGGTGCTCATACATTACCCATATTTGCTGGTTCCCTTAGGATACCTGTACAAATTACATCATTTACAGACCAGGAACCAGCAGAGATGGGAGGTGACACACCATGCATACAAACTAACTGGTGTCCTGCTGGGAGAGGGAAGGGGGCAAACACCAATCTCCAAGCACAATCCATGATATGATTCTAAACTAATTGAATGTTTCTGTGGCTCCTACAATCCTGTCTTTCTATCCTAGGGTACAGAAAAGATTACATTTGATGATTGACAACATATTGAAGATCTATAATCCCTAAAAGAGTAACATAAGTCTATGTCACATAACAAAGACTCTGCTAGGAGATTGTCAGATGAGAGAGGAGAGTAAACAGCAACCACCAGGGGCTTGTTGCTGATTCCCGGTGGGATAGAAGCTTGTAGCAGCTGTCAGGGAGGTACCAGCGCAGGGTAGAGGCAGACTGTGCTTGTTACTGGTGTGATGTAGAGTAATCACATCACATCCCAAGAACTTCTTCCATACAGCTGTAGCTAGGCATATCTAGGAGGGACATGGTGCCATAGACATTTTCAACCCGACTTGGCATTTACATCAGTAGGATAGGTGAACAATGTTGGTAAAGTAACACTGATGCTAAGGAAATACCTATTTAACCATAGTTTCTCTAAAAAAAGCAATGTTATAGAATATTTGAACATATCCATTGGTATATCTTTAGGACGGGATTGAATTTATTTTCTTCCATTAGCCAAACTAATCTGTTAAGTCCTTGTGCTCTTGTGTAATTTCTAGGTTTGCAGAGAAAAATGGTATGTAATGTTCATGGCAATAACACACATTGCATGAATACCAAAAAATAATTCAGATGTTTTTTGAAAGTTTCCCCCAAATGATTTGGAGGGAGATGTTTGCAATAAATTTTATATTTTTCATACAACCCCAATGACTCACAACCCGTATTATTCTTATAATATAAAAAATAACCAAGGCTGCTTTATCCAAGCCACTACCCACACTCCCCCATCCTCTCATCAGCCACATCTGAAACACTGCTGACCTATCATGCCCCCACTAAAGTGCTCAACATGGACCAGCCTCCTGGACACTCTCCACCCCCTGTAATCTACACACCACCAGGCTAATGAAAGGCAAGTGTATATTGTTGATAGTTATTCTACTAGCTGGTTGATGCTGCCAGCATGCAAGATCTAGAAGCTTTTTGTTTGAGAAGCCGTATTGTGTCTAAAACTTTGCAACAAACAAACGTTGCATTCAGTAAAAAAACTCACAATGTAACGCATGTGCCGGTTAGATGTTATACCAGCAGTATATAAAACACAAGTATTTTTCTTATGAGTTCTGTCTTAGCTCTGACATATGAGCCAATTTGTCCTTCACTGTAGTTGTAACTCTTCAAATCCTGCTCCAAATAACCACTATTCTCTCTTCAAACCAATCATCTCTAAAACTTATTTCCCCTTTTATGCAGCTTCACCTTTGCCTCATGCATATTCAAACTCTCATGGATGGCCTCATTTCTGAAGGCTTTTATGCTTATTTGTGGGCAGCTGAGGAGAAAGGTACATCCAGGAGGGATTTTTAGTACTGGGGTTTGGCCACTAGGGGGCATCACAATGACCAGAAATGTGAAAATGGGCCAAAATTAGCTCTAATGTGATTTTTTACATAGAAAATGACGGTTTTCTCCTAAACATTCAATTTTGGGGTAATCCTTCCATATTTGGAATGTAAATGGAACGTTTTAAAGCCAATATCAGGCCGAAATAAGGCTTTCTTCCTAAAGCGTGTAAAGCATGTTGCCATGGCAACCACGATTTCCTTCCAAATAGAAAAAGAATGAATTCCAATAGATAGAGAAATTCATAGGGATTATTACACTGAAAACAGAATGCAAATATCATTTTTATATCCAGATTTATGATAAAAAATATGAAATTTTGTGGTAAGGTAAAAAGTGAAATTTGCAAAATCAGGATGATTAGATATAGGAATACAATTAAAACAACAAGAGATAGAGCCTATTGGCTGTTTGGCAAGGGTAGCACCATCCCAGATTCATGAAGCAATTTCTCAAAAACTAAAAGTGATATCTCCATCTATGATACCTCTTTTGAAAGCTTATGACTTCAATTTTAAAACATACATTTCACCTTGGAAGGCCCTTTCTCCTCATCTGTAAATTTTATCCTCATGATGCACCAATGTTGTGCCCATAAGTGCTGCTGTAGTATTATTCTGTTTATTTTACTTCAGTTTGATATTCACCAGTGACAATTGTAATCTGTATTTATGTCTTCCCCAGACAGCGAAGAGATCATTGGGCGAGGAGAGGGGACTCCTGCAAATTGCAGCTGAGTGGGTGAGAAAGAGGATTCCTGTGTTCACGTCCCATAAATGACTATGCATTGTGAGACCTGGAATGGACTACCCTTGCTCTGAGGCAGACAGACACCCAGTGGAGCCTCAGTCTGGTCTCAGTAACGTCACGCATACAGGAAATGGAGATGACCACCAGAGCCCCCTGGTGAGAGGAGCTGACACTGACCGGAAGCAGTTTTTATCCTTCACCACAAGGCTGTTCTACTGCCAATGTCCTAATTTTTTTCTGCTATTTGTATAGCTACCCAAACCTGTTTCATCCAAATTACAAATGCTCTTCTACTGCAAGAGATCAATGTCTAATGTATTTAGCTTATACTCATACATCTGCTCTGACTTGTTCATTCATATCAAATTTATGTTTTTTTCATCAATCCCCTCGGGATTGCGGATAAGCAGTCAGACTATGACTATGTCTAGAAGGTGTCCACAATATACAAAATGACCAAGTCCTCCACCAGTCGGTTTTTTCTAGTTGCAGAATCAGCTGATGTTTAAATGCTGCCTGCCCAGTCTAAAAATTCCCGTCACAATTGGCAGTAGTGACACACACTGAAGGCTGGTGAAGAGGATGATCTCCACTCAGGCCAATTTACCAAAGCATGGTCTGATTTTACAAGTTGTCCAAGAATTTCTGCTGAACATCAGTTTTTCTCTGGGTTCTGGCTTTACTCACAACTTAATGTTGGATGAAGGGTTGGATGTATTGAAATCATTTGTGAGACTTATATAAATAAGATTTTTCAATATCAAAGCCATGTAGAATTGTCCCCATTGCAGGTAAAATATGCAAGTCCCACATAATGGGATGGTAAAAAAAAATGTGATGGAGATTCCAGGGCTTTAGCTTTGTTATTATTACTCATTGCCCTGCATGTCTATCTGAACTGAGTTAACTGGCCCTTTAATTATGTTTTACTACCCTAAAGGAAGGTTCGAATTGTACTTTTACTAGTCTGAAGGGCATCTTGCTTTAGTTTTATTGTTCCTAAGTGTCCTTCTCCTTTTACATCAACACACAGTACGTGTTTTAACTGAATTTAGTGGCATTTTATTTTTGATTTATTGTTCTTAAGGGCCTTTATAAGTTAGATTTACGGTCAGTGCTCTAGTTTTATCATCCCTTAGGATGCCTCAATGTAGCTTGCAATAAAATGAGAGGAATCATGCAAAGTGCAGCTCTGTATGAGGAAGAGGATTACTGTGTCCATGTTTCATAATTGACTGTAAACTGTGAGCCGTGAAATGGATGCCACTCACCCTGAGACAGACACATCCAGTGAAGCCTCATTTAACTTTCAACAATTGCAAATAATAGAAATCGGGACGACCAGAAACAGTTGTTTTTCATACTCATGTCATCAGCTTCAGACTGGTGGTTTACCAGAGAACAATTCATGACTTAAAGGCTATTATTGCCTTAATGGAGTATAACGATCTTATTTATAGATACACATGTTTGGAGCTTGATGCTTGGTTTAACCCACATTCAGACTAGCATATTTCAGCATTATAACAAAGAATGAATCCACATCTCAGTACCATGCTGGCTGTTTTATGGGGATCCAACTTTACGGCTGATTAGGGCACACATCATCTCTTGTGGAAGCCATGACTTAATGGGATTACCTGAATGGATGAGGAGAAGGCTGCATGTCATTTATCATAGCAGAGCAAGTCATGTTATTCAAGAAAGACCTTTCAGACCGGCATAAAAAAATCGTAATGAACTTCAAGCCATAGCAACCATGTACAAATGTCAGGGACATATATTTCACAAAGTATTTTACAGCATTTTGCAAAGAAATGTCTTTTTAACTATTAGCAGATCCACTTACCAGCAGTTCGATGTCACAGCTCAATGCAAAATGTAGTTTGTGCTAGTTAGAGCACATCTGTGGCTGCAAGTGACTTTCTTGGTAAAAACGTAAGGCTGTTGGTTTAGCGTGTTTTTTCAAAAACGTTATCATATTTCTTTTAAACCATTTCTTATTTTGATGAACCAATGCATGTAAATCACCAGAACCACATCATGCAGATCCCTGTGAGTTACTTAGTAGGATTGAGGGTTAGTACCTATCTCCATTCCTTTTTGGATACATCATCTGCATTGCCTCAGTATAAATTAAAGGTTGGGAGATTACTTATTCATGCATCTTGATTAAAAAATACACTTGATGGAAAGAAATCAAGGCAGTGTCTTTAAATCTTTTTTCATTTAATTTAATTTTGATAAGCCTTATTGATAGCAAATAAATAGACGCTATATTGACTTCTCTATGGCTGAGATATTTCAGGCTCATAGAAAAACTAAGAACATCTATATACATGCCCATATGTGGTAACCTTTACTGATTGCACTTCCATATCTCAGCATCAAATGGCACTACAATACCACAGTATGGTTATCTATGGCATCGGCTCTGTTGTGCAGGAAACGTTATTGGCTATAAAGTATACAGCTGCAATATCAGTAGAGTGCTTCTTTGTTGTTCTGTGTCTCACCCAATCAGGCCAATGTAAAAGTCTCTTTGACTGGGTGCCATCTTTTTTTGGAAAATCACTCCCCTCTTGCAATAGGCTCATTTCATAAAAACCCTTGCTGACCTTAAGCTCGTTGACGTTGAGAAAATTCCACCAATAAACTGTACCCAGTGCCATCCTTGACCGGGTGCCATCTTTGAACGGCTCTACAGTTTTTTAGGGCAGATGAAGATATCAATGGGGTGAATGGGCTTAACGTAGGTTTCTTTATTTTATCATTACATATCGAAGAAAAAAACCACTAATTTTTCATGGTGCCCAATCAAAGATGGCACCCGGTCAAAGGTGGCACATGGTCAGAGATGGTTCACATCAGCCTAATTATAGACCAATCTTTATATGTATATTCTGCATGAAGCTGCCATGGTTGCCTATGAATAGGAATATGTTGAGATGGTTAAAACTAAATCTAGTATCATAAATTCAGTATATGAGTAGACATTGGTCCTAAAATAAAGATGACTGGCACTTGTGCCCTGCAAGTATCCTGGAATGAAGCAGAACCAGACTTTAAGATTGATGTCAAGTTTTGATGCAATATCCAGATATCTTCTGCTGTTGACTGCTTATTTAAGGCAGCCAATAGTTTTGTACACATTATGTCTCTTCCTCTACTCCTCCTTTTTATGTTATCAAAGGGCATAAGATGTGGACTATCAAGCACCTTTATAAGGCACAGGACATCAGTGAATAATAAATATGTGTCAATTAGGATACAAGACAGGAACTTCTTAAGGTGGCTGCACATGTTTAACGACACTGAACAAAAACATGCTCCTTTTAACTGTTTACCATTACTATCAATAAAACCATGTTTTATGAAGGACTGTCAAGAACATGAAGAAAATATAGCAATGGGCGGAATGTATCTGCACTGACTTAGTGCTACTGTTTATACCATAATCTCAGTGCATTCCTGGGTACTAGATTCGGATTATGAGATAAATACCATCAATAAAAAGTGATTCGGTGTCGAATGTGATTCAAGCCAGGAACATTCTGAAAATAATTAAATGACACTGAATGGGAATATGCCTCCCGTGTCTTTTTGTTTTTGCTGTTCCTATACACTAGTTTTTAATTGGTAAGTTCAAGAACCCTTAAATCCTGAAATGGAAGTGTCGCAAAGAGAGTGAAGGAAGGTTGCTGAAGGTATGCAGCACTAAGTGAGGGCAACGTACCGATCTACAATGCTCAATTCGGTAGTTGTGATAAATCATGAGGCAAATGATTAGAAGTGTTGCATATCTAAGGTTGCACATGGTAGCAGTCTTATCAACCAAGGATACACCAAAGTCCCTTGGTTATATTTTATACGACAGTTGTATAACATTGTATTGGTGCTGATTTCATGGTTGATAAGTTTTCATGGCACTCCCATCCTGAGTGTTTCCCAGCTTCTATAAGGTGCCAATTTACGATTCTTGGAAGCAATTTTAATTTAACTGCTCAGTGATATTGCACAAAAAGACAAATGATTATGATAGCAATAGTCTTGCCTGCAAATGATTTCACTTCTGTTTTAAAGAATGGTAAATAAAGTGGGATGGTAATTTCGAATTTTTCTCCAAGGAAATCAATACTGTGAAAGTACTTATATTCACAGGTGTAAATTTTCGCTGAGGTGGCAAAAAAGACTAATTCGCGGGTATTTATTCCATACTGTAGCATATAAGAATTTCACGGATTTTTCATTTCCGCGAATAAAGCGAAAATATATACCCATCGAAATAAAGTACGACCACAGTATATTTAAACAGTCTCAAGTTCTAAATAGGATCACCAGGAAGTAGGACAGAAAGGCCATTCAAAGTGATGAAATTGAAAAAAGATCAGTAAATCCAAACTGTCAGAGAAATTTCAGAACAAAAGACAGTTGAGCTGCTGTTGGCATATCAAGATGAGCAGACAGGGAAATGGATAATTACAATTGGACTTTTTTTATAGCGCTATTTGTAGAAGCAGTACAGTAAGGGAGGACCATGATATCGGCATGATGCACCCGTGTAGCACTGGCCAGTTACTCCATGGGCTGCACTGGTACATCATGACGATAAATGTTGTCTTTAGCGACATCCGTCCTTAAAGGGTTAACCCTTATCTTGTTCAAACAGCAGGGTTACCAGGCTCCTATATATGGGGTCGAGCGGTGCAGGCTGTCCTCCCTGTTAACATCAATAATAGAGGATGAGGTGCCAGGATGAGGCACAGCGACCAGAGCTGGGTCCCAGCAGGGCGTGTTGAGACATTTCCGGTTCCTGTTAGGTACTAAAAGGTCATCTGCGTGCAGAGCGGCCAATAGGGGCAATAAAAAGTTGGCTTGGAAGAGTCTAGGGAAGGGTCAGGGGCGGGTAGAGGATGTTCAGCTGTGGCCTTGGAAAGGAATTGACAACACAGGAGACTATAGCATGTGTCAATATCAAGTAAATGGAAGTTGATAAATTCTTTTTGTATTTCTCTTTTCATTTTCCCAACAAATAAGAATTGTTTTATCCTGACATGTATGGGGTCGAGCTGCGCAGGTTGTCCTGCCTGTTAACACCAATAATGGAGGATGAGGTGGCGGAAGTGGCGCAGTGTCCACATATCAGTGTCTACATATCAGAACAGGAGGGCAAACCAGGGCAATATAACGCTCCCTATTTTTGATATTGCACATTTATTTATTAGTAATGTCACTCAAATAGGCGTACACATGAGGAAATGGGTTGCTACAGCTAATGAAACAACAGTCAATGTGAGAAGATTCTGGTCAGAAGTTTTTTTATTAGAAATAGCAATCAATCCATATTCACTTCTTCAAAAATGCTTTCGACCAGGTGCAAGTTTACATTGTAGTGGACATCGTGCCAGGTTAAATGCATAAGGAAAGTTAAAAGTCAAGAGAGCAGTCCTAAGAAGAATCCTGAGACATGGACTGTAACATTTGAAAAATAATTTCCTAAAAAAACATTGATGGCAAAAAACAAATCAATAGATCTACTCAAAACACACATTTTTTGACATAGATACACCAGATTCCTTTTCAATGATAAATTACACTTAAACCTGTTTTGCAGAGCTTGAAAAGAAAACAGCAGAGAGGTAAATACATTCAGGGTTTCCTTCGTATCATCATGCGTGTTGCTTTCATAGATACTTGAAACCCTTTCCAAGCAGCCCAGTTAATCCCTCGACCACTCCTAGTACTCCCATGTACTCCATTAAGATTGGAATATCCACAGCTTGAAGGATACCACCATGCTCCCATATAATGAAGGGAAGCGCAGTTGTTTCCATGTGTTCCATTATCTTGATCCTTCGTTGTAAATGCAGTTCCATCGTTTTTTAGGAAGTTATCTCCTAAAAACGAGATTGAACATACTGGTCAGGGTTAAATCAAAAATTTTGATATCTAACCAAGTGGTTCACAATTTCACATTGTTTTCACTCAATTCCAACAATTTACACCTTTCACTATCAAAACGCATTATTTCAAAGGCAATATGTCTTTATTGAAAAGTAACTCAATCTAAATTATTCCAATGATAAAGATTTGACGGCTTAATGGTCAGAAGTGAGGTGAAATCAGTGAAACTGGTCGCATGCCTAACTTCTTACCCATCAAAGTACTCCCTCTTTAAAAGTCGATAGATGACAGTTTCCTGTGCTTTTTATATAAATGTCATGAAGGTACATAACCTGATGTAATGTTCGGAGAAGTTAAAAGCAATATTTCTCTGTTCTAGTAACAGTAAGGCCTATAGACAAATGCAGCAAGAAAGGATGACTTAAAAAAGAAAAGTTGCTGATACAGTTTTTTAGAATGTGACCAACAAATCCATGAATATAACCTCAAAATCCTTCATTGTAATGTACTGTAAACGTATTAATTTTCGCTCAGTACATATTTTCACTCATACCTATGTGCCAGAAAATATGATGTGCGAGATAATTTTGCAAAAAAAAATTGCTTTCCAATGATGTCACGCACTCTATTTAGCACTGCTGTAGGGACCCAATTACAAAATCTAACATATAGGAAAAAGCAAATCCTGAAAACTTGTATACTAAAATAACTATCAATATGACAAAACAGGGAACATATATCCACAAAATAATTCTAGACCCCCCCCCTCTAGGGCAAAAAGATTGAACAATTTATTTTGGGCTCTAAAACCCTTAATAATTGTCAAATTGAAAAACCTTAAAAATTATGGTTGCGCGAAAATGCCTTTATGTGCTATGTGCGCGAAAATTTAGCTGGGCGAAAATATTTATGCTTACAGTATTCTTTTTTTGGGTGAATCTCCTGATGTTTGGGAATTTAGCCATTATAGACAATGTTGCATGCATTCTGCTGAAACTAATGTAAACAGAACTTCATTTAGAAAAAGTCACCCTTTCTTGGCTCATTGGCCTTTAGAACGTGCACATACCTGGGGGAGTTCCTCCAGAATACCCTGAGACTCCAAGTCTGAACTTGTTCTGCTCATTTTCTATCCAGAAGCTGCTATATGACGCATATTTCACCTCGCCTTCACGACTCGTCAGTTCGATCCGGAGTTCTTGGTCGTGCCTTTTAGTAAGTTGGTGAATGATAGCATTTCCAAGCCAAAATTCCCCTGTCAAGTTACCAAAACCGTCCTTGTAGTTGTTCCAATTCCGGAAGAAGTCAACAGAGCCATCTTTACGAGACTGGAACACCTAGAGACAGGAGAAATATCAGTGTGTCATCAGCTTACTGTTAATCTTTGAATACTACATGTAGACTTGTAGATATATTCAATTTCAGTTGATCATGTTAAAACTATTATATTTTTATATCACTGTGAGTAAGCAATTAAAGGGTTTTACATAGAAGTAGACATTTTCAGTTCCATAATAAATGGCTCTATGTTTTGCCAACAACTCATTTTATGAATTGAAATTTTTCTTTTACACTAGAAGGACACACTTGGCTCAGTGAGGTCTTTGTAATGAATCTAGGTATTCAAAATGTTACACTTACTATCCAGCCACCCCCACCCACGGTTTGTTCACAGTACACCTTGACTGTTGTCACGTTATCTGGACTAATGCTGTACACTCCTGAGGTGGTAGATCCCGCTGCAAGGTGTCCCTGGCAATCTCGATAAACTTAGATATAAACAAAAACAGTTCACATTATACGATGTATACGAGTCGCAAATAAAATCAAAACATCTGTATAATCTAAGAAACATTTTTGATATAGAAATAAAGTATACCGCAGATATATTATGGTGTTGTAGGTTGGAATAAGGTGAGAGGAATGACATAAAAGACATAATGCAAAGCTGTATTTCTATCAGACAGAAACCTACCTTGTGATATCCTAGTCGGGTTGGGAGTCACAGTTCCAGGCAGACCTTGCCCAGATCCCTTCTGAAATGACATATTTAAGCATCATGATAACCAGAACACTATCGAATCATAATCCAACAGGATTAGAACAGGACCTATCAATGTATATATACTCATAAGTGTTTCAAAGAATAAACACTGCTGTACAACTCAATGCAGAGATGCGATCATTTGCATTTCAGGTAAATTTAAGATTTCTTATTCTTCATGGCAAGCGACATTTCAAGGACATTCACCCGTTATTTTGGTACACTTAAATATACTTAAATGAGAATTTTCATGCAGTGATAAACATGGGTTTATAGTTTAAGTCTTGCAATATTCAGAACTTTCTACAACACTGTTCTCCAAGCTATTTCCAAGAATGAGCCTTTAAATTAAATTTGACAGGAACTAATATTGTGTAAAGCTGTGGAGGAGGGGGGTTAATGCGTGAGTTGTACTGACCTGTCTATGAGGGTTGCCAGCAGCCAGCGCCCACTCTACCTTCTGTCCCATGGCCTCCATCTGCGTCTGCAGATACTCCTTCATGTCCTATAGAAAACAAAGAGTAGTTCTTTATAACCTCCTGATACCGTAAAACCTAGGTTTAACAGCTGTAATTTATTTGGAATTTTTAATTGCTATAACCCGGATTTTAACCCCAAACTACTATTCCGCTTATCGGCAAGGTTTCAGATATATACATAAGAATATAGTGAAAACAAATTTCAAGCACTTTCATAACCAAGGTTTTACGGTAGTTATTTTATGTACCTTTATCCTTATAATGCATGGATGCAGCCCCGAAGGAGTAGTTAGCATGAGCTACAATCAGGCATCATGCTGACCTTTAAACCAGTGAACTCATTACTACTTCCTCATCTTGTAGATGAGTCAATTAACATTTAATAAGACAAAAACTAATGTCTGCTCTAGTGATGACGCACTTGCTTACATATCATTATTGAACTCTCAACATACATGTGACATTTCTTCTAAAAAAGGTCCTAGCATGTTAGCACTAATTCTATGCTTAAGATCCGTACCTACTTGATCATGAACATATGGCTTTTCATTGATCATACATTATATTTACAATAGCCACTATAAAGACGTTGTCCCAGGCCTGGCGTAAGCCTTGATCTACATTATATATGGTCAATTCCCATGATAATGAATCACAGGCCTGAAACAGCCAGAAATATCAACATTTCTAAGGATACATTAAAACCTTTTAGGTGCAGTTTTATACAGAAAAAGATAAAATATTAATATTTTCAAATAATATTTTAAATGAAATGATTATTGGAAGCAAAATGTATTTACACAAATATGGATAATATCCCATGAAAGTTATTTTAGGACATTCGGAACATGGTTTTGTGTTTATTTCATCAAAATAGTTTAAGAAAGGCAAAAATAATTACCATCTATGAATATAATAGGATGCTGATAGAAAGTCCCAATGTGATCTTAATGCAAAAAGAAAATATGAAGAGATATTAGCCTAATAAAATGTTGTAGAAACAACAAGACAAGTACATCAAAATCTTTAACCAACCCAGATATAGCACTGTCACTCAAAGGTCGAAAATCTTTTGGTCCCCCCCGCAGGAGGGGTCAGAATTTTTTTGGTCCATCCCCTCAGGCAAGTTGAAATTAAGCGCGGCTGACCCCTTTGAGCTATAGTAATGCGCTGGCTTTTACACTAAAAAGGGGTGCAATTGTTTTGGTCCCCCTCTCAAGAGGGGTCCGAATTTTTTGGGTCTTCGCCCAAATCCTCCAACCCCCCCGTTGTTAAAAATTGACCACTCCCTTAAGGCTTTGTATATAGAGTGGATCGAATCCCTCACACAGAAAGTCCATTCAGTCCTGCTCAGTTGGGCTGCCTCATCACAGTGGGTACTGGCTGACTTAACACTGTCTGTAAAGGGGCTGACCTTTACTGTAATAGGTCTCTATAGAGGAGGCTACTACTGAGAGGATGCTCCTTTTGTGTTCAGGCGCAGCTCTATGTACAGCATCAGTGAAAGAGAAAAAGGTGTACTACTTAAGAGATTATAAAAAGACTTTATGGCAATGGTGTTCTGGTGCTCAGTATTATACTGGTTTACCACATTCAGAATGTAATCAACGATATTGATTTGATTTCTAATAGTGTATCATGACGTATTGCCTAGTGGCACAAAAAAATAACAAATCACATTTTGAACGTCTGGTGGAGCATACTTTTGAATATTGTACTTTTATATATATATATATATATATATATATATATATATATATATATATATATATATATATATATGTATATATATCCTGGTTTAAAATAGTTCATGGCTCACATAGTTTGGAAAGTATTTTACTTATTTTAAATATTACATATAGCTCAGTGCCGGATATCACATATCAGCTTATTTTATTACTTAATTAACTTTTATAGGCTGTCTGAGCTGATTGACTTGCAGGTTAAAATTCTCAATATTTCATATTAATTTCTGTGCCACTTTTGTAATACTGCGAAAGACTACTTTCTCTATTTGTACAAGCTCAGTATGCTGTAAGCATAGCATATCCCGCTATAACACTATGGGGTACAACAATAACTGACTGCTGCAACAGTAACATTCCCCAGTCCCACTGCTGCTGCATTGTTAAATATCACTGGGACAGTATGTCAGGAGCCTGTCCCTTTGCAGGGAATAAGCCTGACAGCAGCTGACACAGAGTAAAGGAATGCATTCATACATTATGCAGACGCTTATATGCAAAAGGTATGGTACATGAGAATGTCATGTGGCATTACTTTAAGTGTAGGGATTATGCCTACCATCGTTACAATATCCAGCCTTACCTCTGTGCCATTCTCCTTTCTTATCAAATTTGAAGAGGTTTCGCCAAATCCTTAATGCATGTTGCTTGCTATAATGGCAGTAAATTCGGTTTCATTAGTGTAACAGTCGCGGAAAAATCATCTGGAGAAAGCGGGACTAGAACCCACAACCCTCAGATTACGTAACCTGCTGCTCTACCAACTGAGCTACTTCCCCGTCTGACAAGCTGAATGCACCGTACGTTACTGGGCCGGTTTGGTGCACGGAAGGGGGTGGGATCCACTTCCCTCACACAAGCAAAGCTTGAGCTATGGATCCAGCCCATGATTGAACCACAGGCGTATCCGAGTGGGCACAAAACACAGCTCAATGTTGAATCAACATTGTATCAACATTGAATCAACATTGTCAACCAGTTTTCAATGTTGATTCAATGTTCTGTGCCCACTGGGATCCCTACCCATGTGAGGCAACTCTGGCACTGTCAAAGGTGTCTTATGGAACCTCTACGGTAATCAGTCATCTTTCTGTTCACTGTCGCTGAGCTGTGAACTTGAACTTGCTTCAAAGAATCGAAGACTGGCTAGATGAGGAGATATTCTACTTCAGAGGGTAGCCCTAATATGATATTGGACAACTGTCTTTCTAACTGTAATACATGAAGTAGGTAAGATAGATAGCTCATATCATCTAAACCATGCACGATCTAAAGGCAAGAAAGGCAACATTCCCCCAAAAATTCCTTAGGTTCTAGCCAAGAGCAGTTTTATACACGGTCCTGACTTGTACCAACTGCTTTCCTTGAGTCACCTCAAAGAAGCGGGTAATGCCCTCTGTGCCCATTATTTTACAATTTCCAATACTTCACGAGAAGATACAGCCCGGATGCTGATTATGGTTTAATGGTTGTCAAAATGATAAAATGAAACAGGAGGTCTGCTTCTATTGATAACAAATATTACATGCCAGCAGTTTAGGATGTTCCTGCCTTGTATCATATTGGCCACTGAGCTATCATGCATTGATGGTTAATATATTCTTTATATACTGAATCTAGCACCGACCATTGCTGTGATAATATGGGAGAAGACACAATATACATGCCTTATGGCCAATTAACTGCCACAAGTCCCAGTATTCTTACATTATAAGACAAAGAGGCACCCTTGCTGTATTCGGCATGTTCTTCAGAAAACATAGTTTTATGGTAGAAAATCCTCAGTAATGGCAGAAGGAGATCGGAGCATGTTTCTGTTTAGTGTCAGTTATTGTGTGCAGCCATCCCAGAATGTCCCTGCCTTGTATCTGGCACTAAACTATTGTTTATTGATGTCCGTCCTCTGTCTGTTATAGGTGCATGATGGCCCACATCCTGGGTCTTTTGCAACATAAAAGGGGTTAATTTAAGCAAAAGCGGGAAAAATGTTGTGTGTGTCCCATTTATTTACCACTTTAGTACAGTTTAAAGCGGAGTATGCTGCTACTTTATTCCAAGCTACTTCTTATGTGATCATGCTTTTTTTCACCAGTGCTGCAATCGTCCCTGAGTGTCTCAAACTCATATGGTCAGCATGATGCTTTAATGTAGCACTGTCAAGTAACTGACTAGGGCTGACAGTCCCAGACTATGCCATGCCTCATTTATTTGTATCCTGCAGCTGGCTTGCTGCATGACTGGACTTTATGACTTAATTGTCTTGTACTATGTTGCATATACATGTCGCTCCTCACAGAAGCAACAAATTCTAATCATTACATGGGATACCAAACTTGAATAGAAACTAAAGTTTGAAGAGCCTCTGAGGCTAAATTCAATTCAATGTTACACCCATAGTTTTTTCCCGGTGCCTACCCCTCTATGCTCTCCCATTTTGCTACTAGTCTCAGCTGTCTCTCCTACTGTTCTTCCTCCTCTAAAGTTTCTAATCGAATAAAAAACGGATTCTAGTTCAAAAGGCCTTTCAAAGCAAATTCAGTTCAATTATTCTGATATTCGATTCTCCAATCATGTTACTAACACCTCCCTAGCATAGTTCCATGTTATTGTCATGATGCATGGATGCAGCATGGGTGCAGCATGATGCATGGACACACCATGCTGCATCAATGAATGAATCATGAAGTATTGATGCAGCACTAGTGAGTAACTCATCACTGATGCATCATGCCTGTGCTTGAATGTTGTATAGGTTAGCTGGTCTGGCGTGGTTATGCATATATAGATTAGGCAGACAGCAGGCATGCCGCATGACTGGACATTATGATTCCATGTCTAATATTTACAGCCTCCACAGCCTGGTGCTGTAAACACGTGACTTATTCATGTACAGCCCCCACCAAGATACAGTCCAGTGTAAAGTCAAATTACACAATTAGTTATGATATATCACATTGTCTCTATGAGCCTTTATATGCTGCAGCCACCAGGTTCTCCCCCACTCTGTTATTATTGATTTCTATACACCTTCCTGACCAGAACTCTTTCATGTTAATTGTGTTTTGTTGTACGACTATGACCTACCATATTGAAGTTATAGCCCCAACAGAAGTGCCAGCACAGACCAAGTACGATGGTGTGTCAGACATTACTCATTAATCTATTGGAGCCAGTATTGATTTTGCCATGAACAAGCCAAGCCTCATATATTGATTATGTTTTATCGTTGCTACCATGACAGTTTCACATATATAAATTACCATTGCACACCGGATGTTAGTCACCGGAAGAGGCTGAACGGAAGAATCAAAGTAGCGAGGCTATAATTTACATACTGTAATGGTCGTTCTAGCTAAGGGGTCTCAAATGAGAGCAGGTCTCATTTAAGGAATGCCAGGAAAATCGTCAAGCTTTCCCTGGAATTTTACCAGCATGGAAAGATTTCCCCCTGATCCCCCTGGTCAACGCTCGGCCCTTATCTCTCCAAAGATGAGGGCTGCTGTGAGAGATAAGGACCACTCCCTACCCGCACCTCCAAGGGGAGATCTACCAGTACTGGGTCTAATACAGAGTGGTTGGTGGCCATTATTCAGTCTTTGCGAAAACATGCAGGACAGTGGCAGTGTCCTTCTAAAATGCAACCGGTCCAACAGATTGACAAGTGTAGCAGGACCATGTGTCCAGTCATATGTTTGGCTTTTCTGAACTAAAAACACTTAGTTGGGTTTGTCAACACACTTTGTAAAACTATGTATTTATTTAGGCACAGATGATTACACATTTAAAAAAGTCATTGGACAAAGCTATTTGTACTTAAAATGCATAAATTGTCAGATATGTGGCTATCTGGTTCTTCTAAAATGTAACCGGTCCTGCAACATTGAAAATCTCCAGGACCGAATGTCCTGTGGGATAAAAATGTTTTCCCAAAGACTGATTATTCATTGTACTTAAAGCTGTATTTTGTACCCTGGACGGAATGTGCACATTGAATGAGCCACCTGACAATCTATAACAAAAAACGATTTTCTTATAGTGATGTTATCCTCTTACAATTAAGCATATTCAGTAACAATATAAAGAACGATGTTCTAGATCTGAGATTTATTTTTGTTACAAAATTGGAAAACAATTCTGTCTAAGAAGGCCCTCACATTTAACTGTTCTATTAATTCTAACCCAAATTTAAAACTCTTGCGGTTATGTTAATGTGTCATGGTAGGCCTAGGATAAGGGTATCCTCTCTCTACCGGTGGTATGATACCAATGTTTGTTATAAGCAAGTATTCCTGTTGTTCTAAGTCTAGATACTCCTAAGTTTAAAAAAAACCTAGGTAGATTCAATTTTTAGCTAGGTCGCTCTATCTCTAGATTGCCCTGCGGGTTTTACGGAGCCCCAAGTCAAATATGTAGGGAGACTATCCTGGGCCTCTCACTAGCCTAGGCATGATGAAATATTTACATTCCTTTCTAGAAATATACCACTGCCAACAACATAACAATTAGAAAATGCATTTCTGGAAGTACTCCTTTTTATTAACTCATGGATTCTTAATTGAACTCCAACTGAACTTGGACATTACATTTCTAGCCTCAGTAAAAAGGATATGTTTGTCATTCCACAAAAAATACTTCTCTAAATATCAAAAGCACAATGAAGTTCAACAATGTAACACATTATATATTTTCCTGCCTCAATATTACCATGACATAAATTAAAGCTGATATACTGATATCCTTACATAAAGAAATAATCTCAGCTTTTTTTTATTTGTATCCCGCATAAAAAGGTGTGTTTCTATTTTGTGCTAGTTGCCATGGAAACTGACTTACCTAATCTGGAGAAATTTGACAGGTGCCCAGGGACCTTTGACCTTGACATTTGACCCCTCCAAGCACCACCATCGGTTACAATGGCAACAACCAAATTATTTTTTTTCTTTATGGAGGCCTTTGGGAACAATTTGGGCCTCAGATTATGATTCTACTACAAATTTAGGGCCCTCTACCACTGATTATATGCACATTAGTACCGTTTTTCATTGGCACTATTTACGAGTACAGCATTCTGGGGGCTAATTCGTACTGTGACCTTGTACATATCATTTTGTAACAATATACTTTGTTCTAGGTTTCCAGCCTTAAAGTCACAAAGGCTAGAGTAGAAGTTGTTAGCCTAGTTACACAGATATTGGAGATCAGATATTTCGGTCAGCAACTACACATACAGATATTTCACTATAACAGCTTATTGATGAGATTGTCTATGAAAAGTTATCTCGATATAGCAGAAATTGGTAAGATTTCATGTTTTGTTTATGATGCTGATGGTGGTAATACCTTAGCAATGTTCTGTGTATGATCCAGATTGCGGTTATATATCATGTTCTGTTTATAATGCAGATAGCATTTTAACATAATGTTGTGGGATAAAAGTCTGTGTGTGTCTGTGGCTGTGTGCATCTGTGTGAGTGGATGGCGGTATTTCCCTGAGTGAGTCGTGGCTGTGGTGGCTGCTTGTTAGATAATCCTGGTTTTCTGGAAGTATAACTCAAAGAAAGGCGGTTGAAGAACAGGTATCATTTCATTACAACGGTTACAGAAAACAGAATCAGCAGTTGTTATCCTTTCATCTGGTTCCAAGCAGGGGAAAGGGGTTCTGAAATTCAAAATATATTTTCAGTATGAATGGGGCAATGCAATGAACTATAATCTTGACAAAAGCCAAGTCATGTTAAGTCAGACTCACCACTCAAAAAAGGGCCTAGCTGGGGGAATGAAATGCAACAGTTACTTTTACATATGTCTATGTCTCATGAGATTGATATGTCTGAAACTTCTTTGACCCGGTCATGTCTTTGACCTGTGTAGTCTTTGACCGTGTGTAGTCTTTGACCAGCAAAGATAATGGGGCTGCAATGGGAGCCATGATCACAGAAATCATGGAAGTTTGTAATATATAGTGTTAAAATATCCATGAACCTTCCCCCCCCCCCCCCTTTCTGTCTACATAGCCCCCATTTCAATCCTTTTTGAACTCGCTGGTCAAAGACTACACCCGGTCAAAGACTACACCTTGTCTATTGTATCTATCTCATGAGACACGGCCATGAAAAGAATGCTTAATGAATTTGCAAAAACACAAATGCAATGGTCATTCTTTTAGCACCTTTCAGGTTATATATATACAGTACCATATTGTAGGTGCAGCTGCAGTGGTGGGAAGTGGACGGTGGTGCACGTAGACTCATTCACCTTGATGGTAGGACTGTCAGCTGTCACATCTCCCACAGCTAGTTCGAGGTGGTGGGCGCTGGCGGTGTTGTGTTTATACTCGACTGCTGCCTTTAGTAGGTCTGTGTTCTCAACATACCTCAAGGCATTGGGAGATGCAGGGTCATCAAATATCCCAAGAATGTCACCTTGATTTAAAAAGTACAGATTTTGGCGAGTGACATGGTGAAGTCCTTGCTCTCTTACACAGAGAGTGTCTTTGAAGTTGAGGCTGTAGGATTCACTGATTGAGTTAAACATGGCCAAGTAGAAGCAGCCTGGGATTGAGGCGTAGAAGGACACACTGGTTACAACCGCTGTACATGACGTGTCCACACCCGGGAACAGGGTCAGGCCGAGAGGGGACTCAGCAGGGCCAGGAAGCAGGGGTGGGAATGGTCCTTCCTCCTCACATTCTGAAAGGAATAACACAAGTTGAAATCAATGCACCTGACTTTTTTTTTCTGTGAGATGAATATCTAGAAAAGATTCAAGATGCCTGAACTAATAGAATAAATCAGATAAAATTAACTAAAAGTTTATATCTATAATGCATGCATTTATGTGTTTTTAGGATTTATAGTCTGAATATATAGACTAAGATGCTAACTAGCATATATATATGTAAAACCTATTTGACAGTCTAGGTTAGTAGAGTAATATGATATTTACACAATAACAAATGCAACAAGTTCCTCTCAAACTGGAAGCTATTCTAAAGCTGTTTATATATTACCTTGCATTCTTTTTTCTCGAATGTGAAATGCAAGCGAGGGCCTCCGATTCTGTTTGCTGTCACTAGTTAGATGACTATAGTGCAGCACATTTGGTGTCCAGTCTACATCTTCATGTCTCTCAGGGTAGCGTAATGATGAGTATGCTTGCTGGTCAGGGCTTGATTTTCCATCCTCGAGTATAAAGTCTGTAATAATCGATTCTGGCCGGCGTGTGCCTAGTGTCCATCCTCTCTCCACATACACAATTTCATGCACTGGTAAGACATGCACAAACTTCCCTGATTCTAACACAGTTAGTTTCATTGTGAACATCAACACGTGGTCGTCTCCAGAGTCTGTCTTCTCCCACAGGTCTACATACAGGGTGCCTGCTGCATGGGCATAGATGCTGATGGCATGCAGCCACCCTGAACACTGGGTGGTGAGATCTACAAATATATGTCCATGTCCCCCTATGTACCCCGGCCGGTGAATGACCTCATATTCCTGCTGGGAGCTACAACCTGCAAACAAAAGTTAATATTTATCACAAATAGAATATGTCAGTTCAAAAAGGAGTAACGCTGTCAATATCGCAAGGTTGTTGTCATATCATCAGAATATTTCAACCATCAGGTGATTTTTAGGTGGACACAAAAAACAACCAATCATATAACAACATATGCTTCAATCGGTACCACATTTTGAAATTAAATTGAATCACATAGTAGACTGATTACTATAACAGTTGTGAAAAATAACATTTGAATTGTCAACAAATGAAAATGACAATGAGTTGTACATAATATGGCAGTTGATATGCATAGTCGGGGCTTATCTTTTTACCATGAAAAAAGTAAGTATAATAACTAACCTGGGTACCAGATGATGCCATCAGGCTGGATGTGGAGCCGCAGAGAGGGCAGCATGTAGACTGGTGCGCTGTCCGTATTGTCACTGGACGTCAGTGTAGTAGCTCAGACAGTAAAGTCCCCTTCCACCCGGGCCGTCCTCCAAAGCAGGTACCCAGCACCCAGCGTGACACCCAGTGGGTTGGTGAGGCCAGTACCAGAGTGGACCCCCACTGTCAGCCCATGTACAACCACCACCGGGGGGGACACGTCCATGTTGTGTCGTCCGGTTGTGGTCACCGTGAAGCTTCTAGAGAAGACAAGTGTGTAGAAGCCTCCACCATCGTACCTCCACAAGTCCAGAAAGAACGTGCCAGCCTGACGCGCGTAGAAGGTGAGGGCAGTTAGAGACCCCTGGTGCTGGGTCATGAGGTCCTTAAAGAAGTGGTGGTCTGTTGACAGGGTGTGTGTTCCTGCATACGGCACCAGCAGTGGGAAGACAGCGTGCGGCACTGTAAGATGCAGACATTGCAGTTAGTTACTGAGAGACACACAAACACATAAACATTTAGTCAGTCACGCAATACACTTTTTGGTAATTGTCTTGGAGGGTCTTTCAGAAGAGATTTGGCAGTCGTCATAATGCAATATTTGCAATTGACGAGAGTATTTGTAGCTGGCAATATGTAATATTTACTCCTATTTTTCTATGTTTCAACAGAAATCCTTCAAAAAGACCCTTTCACTAGTAGTGGTCATACAGGTTTTGTCACATCACCATTTGCCTATGACCGTGTCAAATGTTCTGAAAGAGCCTCCAAGGCATATGTGGTGGTCCATTTCTATCATCCTGAGGGATGTTTATTCCTTATCATTTATTTTAAAGAAAATATAAACATTTCCCAAAGTAAAGAAAGGTATCATATTAACCAGTCCCTAGTCCATTCATTTAGCCTTAGTATTTTAATATATCTTTGAATGGTAAATACGTAATTGGGTTCTGATTAAGTTGGAACTAACACGTACAGTGGTCACAGTTGTCCCCAGTCCGGTCGGCAGGACACTGACAGTAGTAGTTGTTGTTGTAGTCAGGGAGGCAGGCTGTACCCGCTACACTCTGTAAGGGAATAACTGACATGTAACACAGCCACTACCAGCTACACTCTGTAAGGGGAGTCCCTGAGTTATTCATCAAACCCTGCATATATTAGCTTTGTACCTGCTACCGCCTAGAAGGGAATAACTGAGTCATTCATGATACCCTGCATACATTAGCATAGTACCCGCTACATTCTGTAAGGGAATAACTTAGTTATTCATTATACCCTGGATACATTAGCTCACTCCTTAACTAATTCATGTAAAACTCATTTATACATAAACAGATGGAGGACTAGTCTAGCAAAACAGGACGGCCTGCAAAAACGGGCAGCCTGTACTTTCAGGCCGCCCAGCCTGTGCATTCAGGTCGCCCCTATACAATCTCCCAGCACAGCAGGCTGGTATACCAGGCTGGGAGCCTGGTGTAGGAGGCCAGGCATCAGGCTTTCACACCTTCTGCACGAAGATACTCTGCTGTGTGTGTGTCATTATTAACAAATAATGATTTAAACTCATAATAGTACAGAAATGCAATGGACCAAGCTCATAATGCATCCATAACTTGGTAGGTGATATATTCATCTATATACTCAATAGGTGTATATATTCAGCAAATATCATGTAAAAATCGCAAATATATATAAAAGCTGTAGTATAACCCCTGTGCTGTAACAGAACAGCCCTGTATACAAGGCTGAGTGACCTGTGAAAACGGACTGGGTGTGTTATGCAGGCTGTACTGTAAATCCAGGCAGTCTTCCACCTGATAAATACCATCAACATTATGTACTACTCAACTACTATGCAGCAACCATCAACAACTATATTTACCACAGGCACTTACAATGTCATAGATTCATATCATTCCAATGCCCCCTTCTACACCACATTCAATAGGCACCTAAGCTAAAATGCTAGGATACACTATTTCCTACACCCTAAAACAATCATCGCTAATTTATATTTTACATTACAACTTTGACTCCTTTTATTGGTTCGCATTTCTGCTTGTCAGAGCCAAGCAATGTCTCTGAAATTCGTTTTGTGTATAGATGTCAGTGACAACTTTGAAGCCTTTATGGGTTCGATGTGCCTTATAGTCATAATTATGTTCAATGATAAGTCACATAAGGCTTTGTGCATTATGTTTGTTTGTTTGTATTTGTTTATTTGGACTGTCCAACACATAGGCTTATAGCCTGTATTATTGTTGAGAACAGTATATAATGAGTAACTCAGGTACCAACCCTAGCTCTTGCGGAAGGGGGTGATTCCTGGTAAATTTGTACCATGATGTAATGGGTACTTCAATATGCAATTGTTGTTGATAAGCATATGGATGAGTAGGGCTGATGTTTAGTAATATTAATGTGTCTTACTTATGGCTATATATTTATAGATGATAAGGGTGAAGGCATATGATGATTATGCGCGGGCCTTTCATGGTTACTTTATGAAGGTGATTTGTTTCATATGATTTGAACTGGCAATAGGTTCATGTTCCTTTCCCACATTGTGACATATCTTATATGTAGACTATGGCTTAGACCCCCCTTCCGATAATAGTCACATATCTCTACCCAGTATACGGTATACGGTATACATTATTTAATATATGACGTTTCTCAATGGCTCCTTATTGTAGCTAAAGATAAAACATTAGCAACGTTTATTTTGACGTCAAATAAGATATTTCTGTTAGCTGGGTTTGTGCCTTATGTTCAATGATAAGTCGCACACTGCAATGTACATTATGTTCAAGCTATGTGCATAATCTTCAAGGGTAAGCTAACCTTCAGAGAAAAAGAGCAAAGGTCTAAACTTAACAGGGTAAGAAGGCCCGGTCTGCATGTGAATAATAATGAAAATTATATGTGCCTCTACATGTGTAACCACACCTTTGACCATGTAGCCGTGTCGATTTATAGCAAAATGGCTGTGTCGATTTGTCATTCTTTATGCATATAGACTATACTCGAGCCTTATGAAGATCTCCGTGTCCGTCGATTTTTATAATGGCCGTGTCCGATTTTAAAAGGGCCGTGTCGCCGTGTCGCATGTGTCGAATTTTACCCATCTAGAGGCACTTAAATGACTGACAGCAACTAAACCTTCGAAATTCAACTTAGTTGAAAACTGTGTAGCAGGGCCTATGAACACATATCAAAAAGTACCCTACCTCTATGCAGAGTACCAGCCATAACCACTGAGTCAGCAGCAGGAGCATGTTGGGGCTGTAGGTGCAGCGTTCCATCTCCAGCAGACGGTGTGCAATGTCACAGTCTTCTCGATGCACTGCATCACATCATGTCACAACACCCTGCCTTATACCAGAACTGCCACGTAGCCTGTGCCGGGTCGCTATGGGCTCATACTTTATGTAGATATGACATGTTTCACAAAACAAGGCATATGTTACACACTCTACCGAGGCATTAGAATGGGTGTTGATGTTTCACTGAGCGGGAGGAAACCATTCATGTAATATTTAATTGTGTTCATTAAATATAGTAGGGGGGGCACTATTTGGTCATTTTTCCTTAGTTGTATTCCGCTTAGGACGTTGATATAGTTGACTTCCAACAGGGGTGAAGAGATAGTTCATCCTTTTTCAAATTAAAAACCGCTGGGTTGATATAATCCAAAAAGGGCAGGGTTAGACGAATATTGACCTCCCTCAAGTGGGCCTGAATTTATGAACCACTGCCTCTAACATCAAACAACAGTCAGCTACAGATTACCAAACAGGGCTGTGTTTGTGGCTACCATACTTTATGTATGTATTACATGTTGCTGGACAGACAGAGTGACACATGGCCAAGCTTTATTACTTCATGTGTAATATTTAATACCTTCCATGTATCTCTTGGACTAGCATCATAGAAACAGACACTTATCAACAGACTTAAGGGCAGCATAGTGCTTTCATACACTATGCCCTTTTTTATCCATGGCAAATGATCATATGAAGCCTTTTGCTATTTAAATGCCATCCTCAAAGGATTACCCATATGTCTTATATCCTGATATAGATTTTCCGGCCATTTGGTATATTTGGATGAAAGAGAGTCAGACTATGCTCCACCTACAGCCACATAGTACTGTAACAGACCCGGAAAAATCATCTGGAGAAAGCAGGACTCGAACCCATGACCCTCAGATCACGTAACCTGCTGTTCTACCAACTGAGCTACTTCCCCGTCTGACAATCTGACCGCGCCGTACGTTACTGGGTCATTTCGGTGTGCAGAAGGGGGTAGTAACCACCTCCCTTACAGTACTGTAATGTGATTTACCCATGTACAGTCCAAATATCTTACCATCAACTATCCAATACCCTTAATTATACGGCTGCCTTGTCAGCAACAGTTTTATACAAAAGTAAATAGATATTTATATGAATGAGCCGGCACATTCAATATCTGAGCATGTTTTTTCTGATACTGAGATCATTGGATTATCAAGGTAACACATGCAGATCCTTCAGGAGTGTATTGACATGATAGAGTGGGTATGATGCTTGAATGCAGCATTGACAGAATTACGTTTCAGTGGTGCATACATGGGCATTAGATTTTGAACCAAATATATGAAACAGAGATCTCTAGTGGTAAACCAGCTTTTGTTATGAGAATTAAACAGGTTGGGGTAGAGGTACAGTACAAGACAAAGCACATTAGGATGAGAACGGCCTTGTGGTGGAGGAAAAAACTGCTTCCGGTCAGTGACAGTTCCTCTCACCAGGGGGCTCTGGTGGTCATCTCCATTTCCTGTAGGAGTGACATCACTGAGACCAGACTGAGGCTCCACTAGGTGTCTCCTCCGTTCCAGGTCTGACAATTTGGAGTCATTTAATGGACGTGAACACAGAACCTCTTTCTTACCTACTCAGCTGCAATTTGCATGAGTTCCTTCTCCCCTCCACTACTTCCCCTTTGCTGTGTTTAGTAGAAAAAATAAATAAATGAGAAAGGTGCCTGAAGGATTTACAACTGCTGCAAAAAAGGTGAAATCATTAAGATGATACTGTCATCTTCATGATACCAATTGAGGCCTTAATGGATCAGTTTAGGTAGTTCAGAGCTATATTTGAGAGCCTTTGATAAAAAAAAGTGAAGGCAACATTCCATACGAAAAAATAATTCTACCTGAACAACCTTTTCATGTTTTACTACTCATTTGAAGTGCAAGAATTATCAACATTTTTGTGATAAAATTACATCATATTTACACTAGTTGGGTACAACATGTAGATGGCTATATCTATATATATAAAAGTCAGCAATTTGTGTAGGCAAGCATAGACTCTATGTTATGGTTGCCTACTACAACCAGCATAGCAATGTTGACCCAGCACTGAGCACCAAGTAGGAGATCCTGCAGCTGGGAAAAGTACCACAGGCTGCTACCAGCCTGTCATTATATGATAACTGTCAGAACTCCTTCTACAAACATGTAAAGGTCCTGAAAGTGTGATTTCTTGGTCTTGGCTCTTGGTTCTTGAGCCATTGCTATGTATGTACCCTCCTATCATACAGTGCTGTTTAAAGCTACCGCATGGCTCATTGCATGGTTTTGGACACAATACGGCATCTCAGACAAACAGTTTCTAGACCTTGCATGCTGGCAGCATCAACCAGCTAGTAGAGTAACTAGCTATAACATAGACTTGCCTTTCATTAGGCTGGTGGTGTGTAGATTACAGGGAGTGGAGAGTGGCCAGGAGGCTGGTCCATACCTAGCAATTTACTGGGGGCATGATAGGTCAGCAGTGTGGGGAGTGTGGCTGATGAGAGGACTGGGGGAGTGTGGGTAGTGGTTCAAATATAGTTACTCTGGTTCATTTTAGATTCTTAGCAGCATATGAGTTTTATGGTGTCATTGCAAACTTCTCCCTCTAGCCATGTCTTAAAAAAACATCTTTTACAATTATGCAGTATTTGTTCTTGCCATGAAAATGTCCTACCATTATCTTTTGCTACCCTTGAAATTGCACAAGATCACAAAGAATGAAAAAATCAATTGGTCTAATGAAAGAAACAAGCTAGCTCCATGTGGGGCCTTTATCCCACAAAATGTCCTTTATCCCACAAAAGACTATAGTTTTGTTATATAAAGGCTGACCACGAGCCTTTATCCCACAAAATTGGCGTTAAAGCACAAAAGCCTTTATCCCAAATAAAAAATACCTTTAACCCACAAAAGCCTTTATATCACAAAACCTATGAACTAATCATCTCAACTCGCCTCTATATCACAAAACCTATGTAATGATGATATCAACCAGCCTTTATCTCACAAAACCTATGTAATGTTCATATCATCTGGCCTTTATATCACAAAACCTATGTATACCGAATTTCCCTCAAATAACATCTACTCTCCTCACATACCAACTTACCTTTATATCACAAAACCCATATATATATCGGTCTCAAATACCGAATTTCCCTGGAATATCAACTATTCACCTTATATATCAACTTGCCTTTATATCACGAAACCTATATATACTGGTCTCATACACTGAACTACCCCCAAAAATAAGCTTTTTTCTCATATATCAACTTGCCTTTATATCACAAAAGCTATATATACTACTCTAACATGTCAAATTGCCCTAATATCCCCTCTGGCCTCTATATAACAAAACCTACATAACCAGCCTTTATCTAACAGAAGCTAAATAATGATCATTTCAACTGGCCTTTATATCACAAAACCTATATAGAATGGTCGGTTATACCGAATTTCGCTCAAATAACAACTATTCTCTTATCATACCAACTTGCCTTTATTTCACAAAACCCATATATATACTACTCTGACATGTCAAAGTGCCCTCAAATTTCCCCTGGCCTCTATATCACAAAACCTATATAATGATGATATCAATCAGCCTTTATCTCACAAAACCTATGTAATGTTCATATCAACTGGCCTTTATATCACAAAACCTATCTATACTGAATTTCCCTCAAATAACAACTACTCTCCTCACATACCAACTTGCCTTTATATCACAAAACCCATATATATTCGTCTCAAATACTGAATTTCCCTGGAATATCAACTATTCCGCTTATATATCAACTTGCCTTTATATCACAAAAGCTATATATACTAGTCTAACATGTCAAATTGCCCTTATATCCCCTCTGGCCTCTATATAACAAAACCTACATAACCAGCCTTTATCTCACAAAAGCTATATATTAATCATTTCAACTGGCCTTAATATCACAAAACCTATATATAATGGTTGCATATACCTAATAAACCTATATTACTACTCCAATGTATCAAAGTGCTCTTGAATTTCTTCTGGGCACTATATCACAAAGCCTCTGTAATATTGATACCAACTGGCCTTAATATCACAAAAGCTATGTAATAATCATGTCCACTTGCCTTTATATCACAAAACCTATATACTGGTCTCACATACTGAACTACCCCCAAATATAAGCTTTTTTTTCTCAAATATCAACTTGCCTTTATATCACAAATATATATATATACTACTCTAACATGTCAAATTGCCCTAATATCCCCTCTTGCCTCTATATAACAAAACCTACATAACCTATGTAATGTTCATATCAACTGGGCTTTATATCACAAAACCTATATATATACCAAATTTCCCTCAAATAACAAATACTCTCCTCACATACCAACTTGCCTTTATTTCACAAAAGCTATATACTACTCTGACATGTCAAATTGCCCTAATATCTCCTTTAGCCTAAATATACATATAGGTTTTGTGAGATAAAGGCTGGTTGATATCATCATTATATAGGTTTTGTGATATAGAGGCCAGGGGAGATTTTAGGGCAATTTTGTCAGAGTAATATATTAAATATATATATATGGGTTTTGTGAAATAGAGGCAAGTTGGTATGAGAAGAGAATAGGCTAGTTGTTATTTGAGGGAAATTTGGTATAACCGACCATTAGACATAGGTTTTGTGATAGAAAGGCCATTTGAAGTGATTATTATAAAGCTTTTGTGAGATAAAGGCTGGTCATGCAGGTTTTGTTATATAGAGGCGAGAGGAGTTATTAGGTCAATTTGACATGTTAGAGTAGTATACATAGCTTTTGTGATATAAAGGCAAGTTGATATACAACTTGAATAGTTGATATTCCAGGGAAATTCAGTATTTGAGACCAATATAAATGGGTTTTGTGATATAAAGGCAAATTAGTATGTGAGGAGAGTAGATGCTATTTGAGGGAATTCGGTATAATAGGTTTTGTGATATAAAGGCCAGTTGATGTGAACATTACATAGGTTTTGTGAGATAGAGGCTGGTTGATATTATCATCACATAGGTTTTGTGATATAGAGGCCGGTTGGGATGATTATTACATAGGTTTTGTGATATAAAGGCTTTTGTGGGATAAAGGCATTTTTTATGTGGGATAAAGGCTTTAAAGCCAATTTTGTGGGATAACGGCCCGTGATCAGCCTTTATATAACAAAACTATAGTCTTTTGTGGGATAAAGGACATTTTGTGGGATAAAGGCCCCACATCCACCTAAAGATAAATGTGTATTCTAATATTGCTTTCTTAGAGAGATTATGGTTTAAAAGCTGATTCTTTATGATTTCTTATTGCCATAGCATCAGTGTAAATAATCCACCATTGTTCAACATTCCTGCTAATGTAAATTCTAAGTTGGATTCAAGATGTCAATGGCACCATATCCCCCTCCCATGCCGACATGATGCCTAGCTACAGCTATATGGAATTAGTTCAAGAGATCTAATAAATTTACTGTATATCCCGCCAGTAACAAGCCACAGTCTGCCTCTACCCTGTGCTGGTAGCTTCCTGACAACTGACAAATAGGCCTCTATCCCACAGGGAATCAGCAGCAATCCCCTGGTGGTAGCTGTTAAAGCTCCTCTCTCATTTGACACTTTCCTAGCATAGTCTTTGTTATGTGCCATTCAATAATATTACTCTTAGGGATTTCAGATCTTCAATACTTTGTCAATTATCAAATATTTTCTTTTCTGTACCCTAGGATAGAATTACAGGTGAGTAGGAGCAACAGAAACATTCAATTGGTGCAGAGTCATATCATGGACTGTGCTTGGAGATTGTAGTTTACCCCCTTCTGCCTCCCTTTGGGACCAGTTAGTTTGTATCCATGGTGTGTGACGTCCCATCTCTGCTGGTTCCTGGTTTGTAAATGATGCATATGTACAGGTATCCAGAGGGCCACACAAGGCTCCCACAATGCATCTGTCATCTGTCCTTGTTCAGGCTTGGATAGATGTCAATAATCTCAGCATCATGGCATGCCTTACACACCTTACAACATAAAGGCATTTTCATGAAAGTGAGGAAAGATGTATGGATAAGGATTGGATAATTTACCAAGTACAATGCTGGCCCTTTCATTAATGAATAATGGACCATACTTGAAATGTGAGAAAACTGCAACAGAAAATAAATCATGCATAAAAAAATACAAATATTGGAAATATTTGCAAACAATATCATCACTAAGGTATTCAACATTCATTGCAGTATCAGATGTTTCTTTGATGTACTATAATGTGTCTCTGAGTTCCTGCTGCCACCAGTATCAGCTTATTTGTAATACTGACTGGATATAAATGACAAAGACGATAGCCATAGTATAGTCTCATTACCATGTATAGCCTCCCCCTGCTGCCTGTATTAGCGTCTACAGACCTGTCCGTGATAAACCCTGTTTACTGCCTCTGCCTGAGGCCTGGGCATCCTCAGCAGCATACTTATTGTCCCATTGTGGGGACTGAGGATTCATGTTACAGCCTCAGCAGCATATTCATTGGTCAGTGGGTAACACAAAGTGTAGATGTAACCAGCGGATGTAACTACAGGGACAATAGATGTACATTAAAGACACTACTGACTTTGATCCGAGAACAAACACATGTGGCTCATTCTCACCAAATCAGTGCAAATTAAATGTGGCCGTACATGATTGGTGGCTGTACATGATCGGTCGCCGTACATCATCGGAAAACTATAAAATACACCATATAAAATTACCCCATGCAATCTGGTATTTAACTCTTCTTACCATACCTACTGGCTGTAATGTATGTTTGGGGAGTTTATTAGCAAAAGAACACTCCCAAAATATTTATAGGGGCCAGAGGGCAGTGCCTCAATGTACAAGCGATCATGTACATCACATGACGTACATGATCGGCTTGGAATGTCATGTAACATTTTTCTTATTACCCACTGCTGCGCATGACTTTGATAATACATGTTAAGACTAACAGCATATGTGCACCTTGCTATGATTGGTTTATGTTTAAAATATGGTGAGAAAGGGTAATTAAGGTAGTCAATAGAAAATGGTCGATCATGTACGTCACATGACATACATGATGGGTATTGAAATGTCATGTAAAATTCCCTTTAATGGTCGCATCTACACATGTCTAAAATATTACATTTCAAGACACACATCATATGTACACTTTGGTAAGGTTTATTCATGTTTTATCATGGTTTGAAAGGGTAAGGCAGTCAATAAATAACCGATCATGTACATCACTGATCATGTACATCACATGACGTACATGATCGGTATAAACACATTTCTAACATAGTACATGGCAAGACACACATCATATGTACACCTTGGTAGGATTTATTTATGTTTTAACATGGTCAGAAAGGGTAAGGCAGCCAATAGATCACCGATCATGTACCTCACAGATCATGTACATCACCAAACATGTATGTCACCGATCATGAAAGGCCGCCGATCATGTAAGGCCGCCGATCATGTAAGGCCAAATAATAGTTGCATAGATCTGGTGAGAGTGAGCCAGATGTAACCAGCGGATGTAACTACAGGGACAATAGATGTACATTAAAGACACTACTGATCCGAGAACAAGCACATATCATTTATTAAAAAGACATAGGTTTCTGTTTCAATAAATATGCATAATGCGGCTGGACAAAGCAAACAGCAATAGCAGCAGTGAGCTAGCTTTGTTAGCTTATCAAGAAGCCCACGCCTCACCTCCCTGTACACGGATGTACTGGAAAAGGTCTATTTAGTGTTGGCCCCACACAGTTAGCTTTTCATCAGGGCTGCATTCATCTGTTTCCATCAGGACCATGATGCAGACGCCTCAAAACATGGAATACTTTCCGAACAAATTCAAAAACTGATGACAGCCATAAACTTCAAATTCAGCAAAACGACTCTCAAAAGAAATGATTTCGGTGGGTTGAATCATCTGATGGGAATTCAGCAATGTTGTCACGACCCACAAAGCTGGCAGACTGATTAAAGTCATACAGACCAACATCAGCCATTTACTCCTGTCTGTCAGCTCTCATCCTAGCAGCCCAAAATAATCCGGCCGTCTCCATAGAGGCATTGAGAAGCCTTGACAGGTGCTCACCCCTTATAATGATATTCAATCAGCTGCTCTCTTAGCCTCGAGCCCTTCAAGCTGGGCTCAGAGCAGGCAATGTCTCCTCACTAAGGAGTCATCCTGCCCTCACTACAGGACAGTCTCACTGTGTTTGACATTGAGTCCTCAGAGAGAGAATAAGATGTGACAAATAAAGTGTAGGGTGTAGCGGGTTGTGTCACAGCTGTAATAAACGAGACTTTGTTCCTTATAATATTGGTAATGTTATTAAGTAAAGACCAAGGTCGACACTTTTCGGATCAGGTGTACAGGTTGCGAATCTCAGGTTTTTTCAAGAACCTAGACAGGCATAGCTATTTCAATGCTCCCTATAGAGTTCGGAGCCTGTCAGAAGACTTGTGGCTGATCTCAAGGGCCTCTGTCCAGATTGGATCCATCTGACGCTGGCTATATATAGGTGACTAGCCTGCACGTGCACATGCAGACCAGAAGCCTATAGAGACCTCTGTCCATACCCCAAGCCCAAAGCAGGTTCAGACTGAGTTCGCAATGCAGCGTCCAACAGAACCCGCCATATGATTTACCCTGACCCTAGCCTCTACACAGCTAAAGATGTTCTCTTACAATGATTTCTGCCAGTGATGCCAGTAATGGTGTGGAATTGAGAACATACTTGTTTATGCCATAGAAAGATCAATCAAACTATCATTCTTACATGTAAAACAAGAAAGTTATAACAGCCCAAATATACTTTGAAACCAGACCTTGATGATTTTGTCAGCTTGACAACCAATGTCAAGGTAAAAGAAGACCAAGGCCCTCCCCATGCTATCCAGACCTTGCATGTCCCTAACAACATTACAGTAGGACTTCCCCTGATCTATCCCCAGGTGGCAGTGCTAACTTTTTCTTGGCCATGCAGCACATGACATTACACTCTCTAAGCAGTTTAAGGATGTTACCTCTCCACTGAATGTATGTGAAGTAAGGTAATATGTGTTGCTATAGGAAGGAGGATACTAACCAAAAAATCATTTAAGCATCTTGGTGGAGAGTGTTTTCACGTGAACAGCTTATGTAGGTGGTGCCCCCTGCAGGAAACTTTGGCCTTTTACTTTAATGGATAGTTCTCACGGGACCAGTGATGATTGTCCACTTCTGTAAATACTAAATGTAACTTCTTGAAATATTATTTCTACATATAAGAATCCGAATTGTATGTGAAATAATTAGAGATGTCAGTCCAATAACCATTTAAACATGGTAATCATTCTAATTCTTATTGTGATCTGATCAATACTGGAGGAGTGTGAAGGCGTTTTAGATGCATCTGAATAAATGAACATAAATTCAGCACAAGACAGAAAAGAATTATGGTTCAGTTAATTTTGATATACTGTGACACACTCTAGGGACTCACCATGTTTGGTTATCAAGGTAGATTATAATAGAATGTTGGATATCAGAGGAAACAACTCTGAGCCTACAAAGAGGGTAGAGCAGCTGGCACTATGGTATGCTACCTAAGTAATTACCTCTAGCATATATGTGTATGCTAGCATTGATGTTCAATTGCCTGTGCAGCCCTAAAAATGTAAATGAATAGGTGAAGGTCCTGGTGGTAATGTGACCATTTATTTGCAGCTCTTGGGTTTGGAGAAAATATTGCATTTATCTAACACATATTCACTCTGCCCTATAATAGATTTTAAAAGAGACCAATCCCTAAGATTAATTTGGGGTGCTTTCATAAACCTGTTATATGTAGACAGTTTCTATTGGGGTGAAGCACTCACTGGTTCCTAGACCATCCCAGAAAATCACCAAGCATGAATTTGTCCTACTTCAGCATCCAATTAGCTTTGACAGTGATTAGCTAATTCTATGTGACAGTTGCATCCCCCCTGCAGCTATGACTGAATCTGATTTATATTACTACCCATTCCTGTTAAACCTAATTATCCACAGGAGTGCCATTCGAAAGAAGGCGAGCTAAGATAGATTATATCCATTACATATTGCATTTTGGTAGCCCTTGGTTTATTGTATTGCTTACAACAAAATAAATTCAGAATACTGACAGACATGCAAGCTGTCCTGGTGTAGTGTTGCCATCTGGTTGCTGGAAATGACACCACTTTGCAGACAAACCCTACTTGACAGACAAACAAGATAGATTAATGGGTCACATGACCTTGTGGTGGTCGTGTTTCATTGTTGTCTGCTCTGCAGGAAATGTAGACCCGGATTTAGCCGGAAAAGCAACTCAGCATCTGCAGAATGAATAATGTTCTATGTAATCGTTCTAAACTGCAGCAGAAAAAGTTAATGAAGTGTGTGCAAAATTACTGTTATCTGAAGGATATTATTGCTGGTTTCAGCAAGATTGTTTCATGACAGGAAATAAGGTATATAAGTTTGTTTTTAACATACTGCAGCATAGAAGGCACTATGAAAATAGTCAGTGAGTAAAGACTTACAAAGCACTGTCATTGATATCAATAATGGTTGAGAGGAATACAACTATTAGTAGGTCTCACACTTAATAAGATTTCCATCTGATCCTATACAAGGCATTGTCCGCCATATAAAGTTCACGGATATCTCTCCATGTAAAATGTATTCCCATAGCCCCTGTACCTGAGCTTTTCATTTCAGAACTATATGCATGCCTGATAAAACGAATAGGTTCTGTGGGGGATGTGATTTGCTATGGTTTGTATAATTCAAGCCCAAGCTGCTTTCATTTTATTTAACCTAATTTACTCCTATGATTATACTAGATGGCACCAATTAACTATAACTTGACATTTATATTTTGCTCATTTGGTTGAAGATTTTACAGGCATCTCATGAGAGTACAGCTCAACCACTATATCAATACATATGTTGAAACTATTGTGACCTAATCAGGTGGAGTCTGAGCTTCTATTACTAATACAGGCTGTATACGGACCCCCTGGTGTTTAAACAGGACGGCCTCTTACATCTGATGAACAGCTTTCTTTGTTTATACATTGTGGTTTAAGAGGCCGTCCTGTTATAGCACCCTGCCACTGTTTGTTTAAACAAGCCAATAAAACACTCTCCCATCATTGTTACAGTGCTAAGCCTAAGAATATGGTAAAGAGTGTGACGCGTCTGTGGCCTCAATACAACCTTAACTTTAAATAGCTCATAACTGCAATGGGCTAGCTTTGTGATGCAACTACATTCCAACAGAGGAGATGTTGATCTATTTGCTCGATGTACACTTACTTTTAGCAAATTTGAGGTGGAGATCGCAAATGAGTTAATATAAAGTATGAAGTAAACCTATGGCATATATAACAGGATTGGTAGAGATCACAGCTTAAAGCGTGGTGTTTTAACAGGATGGGGTGTTTGAACAGTCTGTACTTGAACACAGGGTAGTCCTCCACCTGCTAATGGTCTCACTATATATTCTGTAAGTCTGTAGTCAGGGACTGCATATATAACAATGTTACTCCTTCTTAATCCCCCTAACTAGCTCACCCTGGTCATGTTATATTGCCACATGATGGAAACCATGACCATTAACATCAAAGAATGTTCTCTGTAAGTATCCAGTATGAGCGGCGTCCTTCCAGTCTGCAGCTTCATTTTGTGGTATGAGGGGAGTCCTTCCAGGCTCAGGGTCGTTACATGGCAGGCAACTCAATACACAACCTGTAATCACACACTAGATGATGCTATAACCAGGTTCATAGACACAGCGCTGTGTGGGAATGGTGGAGGCTGCATTCAGTCTCATCCTCTAAGGCAGCATCAAAGTGTTTATATGAGCTTCTGTGGTCACAAATGATACTGAATGCTGGCTTTGTCAATACACCAGCAGACATAGGATGATGCACAATCCTAGTCTCACTAAGTAGATACTTGTGGTAATATTTGTCTTTGCTGGTACTTCATGCTGACAAATGAGTATAAATCTGGAATGTTATGTTAGAGGCATCGCTCGCTTCTTCGCTTTACAAGTGAAATCTGAGCCTTAAGGTTTGAAATACAAAGCTCTGGCAACTGAGTTGATGGGGATACTGTTTGAAGAATACCTTGGACTCGCTTTTTAACTGAGTTTTAGTAATATTGACATATGGAATAGAAGTATTAGTATACTCTTCTAGTAATATTGACAATCAGTATGCGAGGTATTACAGATGTGCCTTACTGTTGGACATGGATACTCTATTGGTGGTACAGATGGTGTCTTTCCTTCACAGGAATGACATAGTTTAACCAATGTCTGCCTGAACAGAGTCCCAGTGAGGCAGTACAGTAGGAAGTTTACCCCTTCGTTCACGTACTTGAGACTGTGTGCAATCAGCACCATTGTCATGTTCAACATTTTAATTTGAAGAGACTCTGATACTGTTTGTATTACAATAACAATACGCCCAGTTAAAGTTGTGAGTACAAATACGAGGCAAACAGCAAACATTGTGATGGCCATATCAGTGTTTCAAGCTGTACTCTTAATCTGGCTCAATGTTTGCTGATTTCCATGTATCTGTACCCCAAGCACCAGCAATGAATATTTTGAACAGACATAACTTGCTATTATGGTGCAATATAATTACTACTATGATTGTACTAGATGACACCAATTAACTATAACTTGACATTTATATTTTGTTCATTTGGCGGGAGGTTTTGCAGGCATTGCATGAGAGTACACGTCGACCACTATAGGGAGAAGGGAGAGATAGAAGTGACACAGCTACACCCTGATTATTGATTCTTCCAACAGGGGAACATAACACCGGTTTGCAGGTTCTGACAGATCACAGGTCACCAGGGCTGCATGGTCTGGGCTGTGCTGAACCTGCAGGGGCAAGCGGTCAATCTAAACCTGGTGTGTAGGGTTGTGGAGAGTAGGGGAGGGGTGAGGGGTGAGTCTAAACCTGGACAATATCTGCCAGTTCTGTGCCAGGAATTCCATAAAGGTAGAATTCTAACCACCAGGCGGTATTCGAGGGACCAATCTGAGGCAGAGATAGTTTACAAAAGTAGTCTCAGTTTTGCTGAGAGGCAAATACGAGCTGATATAAGGTACACAAAATTTGGGGGTTGGGGGGCTCTGCCCCGATTTGTCAAATAAACTAATTAAACTAACCAGCACTGTGCTTGGAGAGTTCAAATAGTACTAGGGTAGTACACAAACAGAGACTATGGCCATTACCCGCGCCACCTCGGATCTCGTCACAGAGTGACGAATACCGCCTAATGGTTAGACTCGTAGCACAACTAGGAATACCACAAAGGGGAGGTACTGAAGGTCAGACTGAGGTCATGGGATGGGTTAGAGGTTCTCAGGGAAATACTGTAGATAGAACCCTGCTGCTCCAGCCTTACAAAAGATATGCTCATTTAAAATACTATATCATTGACAATTCGCCACAATATCGGGATCCAGAGCTATTCAGACTCACATGCTACGACATTGTATTTCAGAAACCTAATATTACTCATTTTAAGTTGTTGTTTTTTTCCAAATTTTCAATCTGATAACCTTTTTGATTCTATTTGACATTTATTATGACTACCATCAAACTATTTTTGTATTTATTTGTATGTATGGTCCATTTGTTTTCCTATATTTTTGTTGTGTCCTGATAGTTGTCTTGCCGGAGTATTGATGGAATAACAATCCAAAAAATCTAAATTTGGACATTACCATGTATTTATCTCATAATTTCAAATACATTGTGTTGCTTCCATTTCGGTACTACATCTCGAGACATTTACATTATGTTCAATGAATCAATCAAGAGGCAGGTTTAGAAATAGAAGTGCCTTATCCTAATATCACATTCTAAGAGCCTCAAAGAGCATCCCCTTTTTGACTTGACATGTTCTGATCAATGAGTGGCTTCCAAACAACATGTAATTAGCCTTAATTAACCCTAACTAGAGGTAATTAGCTCCGGTGTCTGTGTCACCCTGAGTGTGCCTAATAATGACAAGATGCTGATCACATCACGCCTGGTGCTGAGTCAGCATTCAGGAGGCACCATGGTGAATCTTAATCTGGTATCTCTGACTATTTTGTCAGTTCACCTAAGGAAAAAAAGTGATGATGAAATGGTCCCACATATTTCAATGGAAGGGAATTTACATTGAATCGTACTCTTTGAAAAAGTTAGTAACACTGAGTCACAATTTCTTTCAATAGTTTTTTTAATGAGAACTACAGCCATGCATTGTTTTTGTCTCTGCCTCACTATATTAAAACTGGCCTAAAGCCTGAAATCCCTAGACCTAAGCATATGTTAAATGCTGATTGCTCATTCACACAACTTACAACCAATAAATAAGACCCTCTTTTTGTATTCTAGTTGATGTTTATATTTGGAAGATTTGGTGGGGGTTCAGAGAGAGTTGGTATAAAGAGTAAAGCAGTGAGGGAGAACAAAACATGAAGTACCATTGCAATACCAGGGAGTTAATCACAAGTAAAGGATTGGTGCATCATGACAATAAAATATTGCCTTTAAGCAACATCATGTCCTTAAAAGCCTAGGAGATGAAAATAGGCACTGAAAATGTGTGCCATCCCAGGGTTTTCCTGCAATACTCTGAAGTGATTGTGTTTGAATATGGATCCAGGTAGTGAATATGAGTCCAAGTAGTCCTGCCTCATCTCTTTGATCTGCACATGGCCTCTTTTCTACCAGCACTCCGGAGGGAAATGATGGAATATTCAAAGGCTGCTACTTGCAGACAGGACTAAGCCTCACAGTCTCCACACTGTCTGTAGTCTAGAGGCTCTGTATTATCACTCACAGAAGATGGCAGACCCTCCTGGGGCAATGTTATAGGGCCAAACTCATCTGTGTTTCTTTACTTCTAAAGGACACCATTTATTGTGGTATTCATAGTCCGCAAGTTTCTGTCAATATTCAGTTTCAGTTAATTTAAACAATATAGTATGTCATGTGGATAAGACTATAGATTCACATATCTTTATGATCGCTTTACAGTTACTATCTAATTATTATGAAGAGGTATATAGAAACGTCAAGTATCACTTCCAATATATCTCCATGCACTGTTGTATAGCAAAGCATTCATTATCAATAACATAAGGCAGATCCTGCTAGTAAGATGAATCCCATTAGTTTAAATTCAATGGCATCCTGACATTCAACTTTGTTTTATTTGAAAGTATAAGTTTCACATAAAATAATTTTTCTATATATGTACTTACTTTATTTTGGTAAAGCCTACGTAATGCATGTTGGTGCATTCAGATGACTTTAGTTATGGTGTAGATCAATTGATGCTTTATCTATGAAACTCAGAGTGGAATCTATAACCTGATACATTTATCAGATATCACAGGTGTAAAGAATAATTCCTGCTTGGTGGTCATAAGATTTAATTACAAATGGCTCCCAACGTATTGGATGGATCAGAGATGTGAAAGACAGCTTTTAAAGTACATTAGAATCACAGGAGGAAGCTCAGACATTAAAAAAACATGATAATCGAACTAGCGTGGGTCCTGCGAAGGGTATCTGTACATAAGCAAAGCAATAAAGGTGTCTAAGTTATTTCATATATTGGGCAGTGCTATCTAAAGAGTTACTTTTTTTCGACATAAAGTAATATTATTTAAATGGTGTTACAGTTATCAAGTTCCTCAGCTGAATCCAGTCATAGGGTTTCAAATAAGCCTCTTTTAATGGGTCATACATAAATATATGCACAAGAATGGTGTGCAGCAGCAAAAGACACACAATCACATCATCCTCATGATTGTATATACCATCAAATGAACAGGTTTCTGTTCAACCAGCGCTAAACGTGTATATTAACAAACAGTCATGGCTCTAACGGTGTCTAAACCGAAAAAAGGAGTCTCTTGTAGGCCTCCCTGAAGTCAGCCCTAAAGATGCCGTATATAAAGAGTCTATGACTCTAACGACGTCTAAACCGATAGAACAGCCTCTTGTAGGCCTCCCTGAAGTCTGCCCTGAAGATGCCGTATATGAAGGGGTTGATACAGCTGGCGATGTACTGGAAGTAGGAGGAGGTCAGGTTGGCGTAACCCGGCACAAAGTGAACGTTCTCATTCAACACCTTGAGCAGCTTAGTCACACAGAATGGGGTCATGCACAGGAAAAAGAACAACACCACAATGAGCAGACTCCTGATCGTCTTAGCCGCCCTGAAATACAATACAAAAAGTGTTACTTTGTACTCTGAATTATTGTGTGAATGTACCTGAAGAGGCTCATACTTTGATGTAACTAGTAGAAAAATAGCAATCCTCAAGACCTCTGTGCAGCTTACAGGCTTTATCAAAGATGGCGGTTGGCCTAAATATGTCAGTTCTTGCTTATTCCATTAACTACTTTTTGAACAGTAATTTCAACATACACTCTTTTACGTGTAGAAAGAATTTGAGAATACCTTCCTAAAAAGTATGCATTTAATTGGGATCTAAACTACAGATATTTATGGTGATCAAGAGTCTAGATATTGGCCCCAAAGGTAGGTGTGCACTTCTCAGGGGATGTGTTCTCATTACATTTGATATAGTAAAAAGTACTTTACCTGCTTGCTGCAGCCTTAGCTGCCTCCATGTTGGAGCTGGGTACTATAGTAGTAGACGACAGGCGTTTGGCATCCTTGATGATCCAGTAGTAACAGTAGAGCATGATCACAGCAGGGAGAATGAAGCACACCATGAAGGCTACAATCACGTAGTACACAGCTTGTTGTTTCTCCAGGTGCCAGTCTATAGCACACACACCTTCCCAGTAGTCGTAGTGCACCCAGTTCATGATGGCCGGCGCCACCTTATATAGTATGAGTAGAAATTGGGGTCAATCTTGTATGATATTATATGACCCATATTGGTGTGGACAGCTCAGGGTGTGCAAAAAGAAATGAATTGACCACTACCAGCCTGGTATAATTGTGGTCAATTCTAGCTGACATATAGTTAGTAAGATCAAGATTTCTTGATCTATATCACTCAGGTATACATTTATGTCTATTTCATGATATATCTATCAATATACCTGAAACCATCAATGAGACGCCTCATTAATATGAATTTAACAATACTCTAAAATTATAAATGATGTAAATCTGCGATAGGATATGAAAAATACTACACAATAGTTCTTCATCAAATTTTTGTAATGGTTGTTCAGACCATTGTATTACACCATAAGATTAAAAGTATAGATCATAATTAAAACTCACAGCAAATGCTACACCTTGGAACCATGAGTAGCCAATCGCGATTAACATACTGGTCTTCCCGACAATGGTTGTGTACTTTAAGGAGTGTATGACAGCGATGTAGCGGTCTATGCTGATCAGTGCCAGGGTGAACATGGAGACGATGATACAGATGTAGTTAACTGCACAGCACACGTTACACCACAGCCACTGCAAGGTAACACACATGGGGATTAGAGCACTGCATGAATGTTTGCATGCAACTAAATTAAATATACTTGAAGGAACACTTGTAAGCATATATCTAATTCTTCGGAGTTATATAAAGCTATTGTGAACTCTCTGTGACATTAACACAGTATTACAGAACTTAGAGCTGCTCAAAGTGTTCCTTTAAGGGTTCTTAAGTTTCCTAAAGTGCATACATTCATGCAGCAGAGTTTAAAGGTAATATGTATATTTCATTTAAAAAGTCATAATATATTTAGATGTACAATGTCCAACTGGCCTAACAGTGTTCACCCTTATAGCCCAAGGTCTATATTTTGGCATGCTTGATTTCACTATCATTTTTTCCATCACAAGTATTTTTCAAAAAAAAAAGTCATCATGTTGATTGAAAACGAGTGGCTATTAGATGCACTTACCTGAACCTCATCGAGGTCCAACATGACAGCTACAGTCGCAGTGGCCACCACAATGGCCCCCAGCGCCATGTCTGTGGCACACAGGTTGATGATGAAGAGGTTGGAGAGCTGCTCCTGCAGTTTGGGGGTGGACTTGATGGCTAATATAACCAGCATGTTGCCTGCTAGGGTGATGAGCAGCAGCAGGAGCAGCACAATAGAGTTGATGGCAATCTCCCAGACCGCCCGGCGGGGGAGGACTGTCTGTGGTGAGCTGAGGTTACCAACGTTTGTTGTTGTTTTCATTGAGTCAAGGCCATCTTGGAACTGTTCAGCCATTGTTACTTTTTTTTTGGGGGGTTTCTATATAGTGTAAAATCTATGAAATATTCCCATTTCTTGTTTTTCTGGAAGAAAAGTGAAATTAGAAATATGTGGTACACTCATAAATAAACATTACATGCCATCCTGATTGGACACAACAGATATGCATTAGCTTGCGGACAAGAAATTGATGTTTTGGAAAAATCTACTAAGTCCCTATTATGGTACGGAGGGGAGCATTGAATCCTTTTTACACCACTGGGGAACAGGTAATCTACATTATATTGAATATGC
Organism: Harmothoe impar; assembly: GCA_947462335.1. Taxonomy (NCBI): domain Eukaryota; kingdom Metazoa; phylum Annelida; class Polychaeta; order Phyllodocida; family Polynoidae; genus Harmothoe; species Harmothoe impar. The sequence continues at coordinate 77,407,386 of OX381712.1, forward strand.
CTCCCACAGATAGTTCTATATCAAGAGTATTCCTTGTAACTTACCTAATCTGAAGTTAATAAGATATTAAGATGTGTTGTTAGAATAGTGAGGTTAGTTAAATATACTATACCTGGCAGTTATCCCAAAAAGTAGGATTTTAGTTCTAGAACGTGCTGTAAACAACCAAAGTTGACCATCATTTTGTGGTTCAATATTTCTTAACTGAGCTCAGTATCTCTCCTCCTCTCATATTTTCACACTATGGCAGCCGGCCACCTTCTTGCAGACACAGTTTAGATATAGCTTGATCAATATAAATCCCGAGCTCTATCGACATATCATCATACAGGACAAACATGTTAAGATGCTATAGATAAGGAGTTGAGTGGTCACCACAGTGTACTCACTAAAGCCAATGTATTTTAGATAATTGGGTTTGTCGGCTAAGCCCGTGGGGGCTCCACTGGTAGCCCTGGAAAGAAGGGACCAAATTCTAGGGTAAACAAGAGTATCCTGATAAATCAGGTTTTTGGAAAATTTCTCCCATGGGTTTAACAAAAGTCCTTCATTTCATGTGGAGAAACAAAGTGACTATGCGAAGTACTAAAGAGGCCGTTCTTCACACCCCCATGGTGGAACTGATGCTCATTCCCCATTGGCTGTTTCTCCATGATGACTTCAACTAAATAGCTATGAAACAAATATTTAAATGTATATTTTGATGAGATTAATTAAGAATAATATGAAATAAATACTGAGATGCACCACTCATGGAGAAACCTGTCGTTCAGACAGATTGTTGTGGACCTCTGTCTATGTACTCACCTGCTCATGCTTGATATATTGTCATAGCTCTATAAACATTATGTTGGCTAACCCAATTGGGCCTCGACTGGTAGCCCTGAAAAATAGGGACCCAATTCTAGATAGGGATAAACAAGAGTATCCTGATAAACCAGGTTTTGGAAAATTTCTCTTTTGTGTTTAACATAGTGGGCCATATCTGCCATCTTATCAAATGTCCTGTACTTACCTGCTGGTACTGCCTGTAGGTGTGCTGTGTGTGCTGTGTGTGAGCTGCTCATCACGCCAACACAAGCTGCTCCTCACTCTGATTAACAAGCGTCTGGTGATGTATGTACTTTATATACTACCCACCTCCTCCCCTTACTACCCTGCCCATGTACCTACTATAGTCTGTGGCACCAAGAAAGGGACTGCCAAACTATGTTTGCCCTTTTGCATTTCATGTAATGATCCACTACTTTGGCACTAGTAGTCGCATCATCTTCATGTAAAAAACGTTTTTTAGCTGAGACTCTGTAGTTTAAGGTAATGACAATGTCATATTTCTATGGAGAAATGTGGGTAATTGTGAAATTTGTAAATACCCTAGAAACATTTCTGAAATGTTGTATTTTTGTTGACTTTGATTTGCATTAGCACCTATAGAAATTGAAATACACTGTCAGAGATGGAATTAGTCATCAAATAAATGAGGGAACAATTTTTTCTTCACAATGGTACCATTAAGAACATTCTGGTTAAAAAAATGCAAATGTGAGCCTTTCCACAAAGTGAGATCGAAATATTCAAAAATTGCTTAAAATCAGCATTTTTGGGAAGTTTTGATGATATTCCCTATACTTCTAGTGTGCAGTAAAGAGTGTTTACCAATATTGTTGTGAAACTGAACTTTACAAGCAAGAGAATGAACAATCTCCCTGATTGTTAACATTTATTCTCATGTGTATGTGTTTAGCTCTTTATCGGGAAATATTTAGTGCCCATTTGAGTTGTTTCTACGTGTTATTTTACATAGAAAACAAGCCTAATTCAATAGTCCCTTTCTTGGTGCAACGGACTATAGTATACCTCTACAGATTTGCTGCACTCCCTCTCCACCTTCTCCCTCCCTGCCCACCTCCCTCACCTCCCACAACTCAGCCCCTCTCCCTTGATGCACCTACAAGTTTTCCTCGCCAGATCTGGAATTAACAATTTAAGGATGGCATGGTGCCTAAATGGAGTGGTCGTTTTTAGATAACAAGTGTAGGTTGGTGGATTTGGCGGGGGAGAGATATTGCCACCCATTTCTATAGCTCAAAGGGGTCGGCCATGCTTAATTTCAACCTGCCTGGGGGAGACTGAAAAAATGTTGACCACTCCATAATGATGATGATAATGAGTATGGAATAATGATGATGGAGTATGGAGTGCCCTCCTCAAGGACCGTGATGTGGCAGATCCACTAGTAGGGACACATTACTTTGCCCCTCCCCCTTCACATAGTATTAATAATCACTCACTTTGTCAACATTGACCAACTCTCTCACCTGTTATATTGACTCCAGGGCTTGTCACGTTATAATGGCTGCAATGTTGACAGTGTCTGCTAGTTAGCTTTACCTGTAATACCCTATATATTGCTGTGTATGTCAGGACTAGGGTACCCAGACATACTAAGGCACAAAAACCTGTCTACCATCAATCAGTATGGCTGCTTTTCATGTATTGTCAATGTATCTATATTCCTTGGTGAATATTTTTTGCTAAAAAATGAAAATCAGCAAATTCACAGTTATATATTGCGTACCATACCTAACAAATACCTTACAACAAAAGAGATTTCCATGAATTCTGTAAAAGTAAGTACATCACAAAATGAAAGACATTACTTTAATTTGCTGGAAAAGAGTTAACTGTCACCCCAAGGTCGCACCCCCTCTTTACTGTGTTAATGAACAATAATTCCTCTCTTATGTTATTGAGCACCAGAGTACTTAAGGCTGGTATCAAAGACTTGAATGAAGGACTCATCAGTGCCTCTCTTACATCCCCCTTAATTTACAGTGTTGTTTTGTTCCTGAAGGGCTAACTTAATGCACCAGTGCAGTCTGTGCGAGTGAATGTCAAGAACTGCAAGACAGACATCCTTCCCTTTAGATCAGTTAATCCAAGGATGTTAGTGGTAAGTAAGATCGAGTCAAAGGGTATATAAATCTGGCGGTATTAAGATCAGGACTTTCCCTGGCTTCTGCTTGTTAAATCAGTGACATAGAAGTGTGTGCTTGCACGATATAATGTAGCAAACGTGCAGGGTGTAGCACTAAGGTGGCCTCTGAGGCCAAAACTAATAAGTAGATAAGTAGAGACTCAGATTGAGTCAAAGGGCCCTGTGACGTACCCTTGGTCTGCAGAAGTATGAACTTGCATGATCTAACTAGGTAAAGATGAGGGCATACTTCTGGAGCAACCATTTAGAAATTAGTGGGGGCCTATATCCAGTTCATGTTGCCAGGATGGCTTTGAAATCTTACCACCACTTTCACTTCGCACTTCAGTCACAGATGATGGGCATAATGAATAAAGATGGTATTCGACCTCCCACACCTTAAACACAACTAAACTCCTTTTTAGAGTTTTAGTCTAAAGCTTAAACATGTCTGCCCGGTTTTCAGGCTCTTATTATTGATGTTACTCCAGATGGTTTTATAGGAATCACTTTTGATCATTCAATTCAATCATGTAAAGGGAAAAGACAAATTTTGAAATCCTCCCAAGTCTTCTGTCAATAGTATTACAAATGAGTTACCCCTTTATCAATACAGTACATAAGTCTACCTTGCATTTTCAATGTAAACATGTATGAACAGTATCAGTGAGTTTAGCGCCAATATTGGAAAGTCACATGGTTGATACACTCCTGCAAAGCGGGCATGATGCATCAATACAGCACTGCCAAGTATTTCATGACGAGAAATGAAACTTAATGTTTCAGAGTTTTTCAAGGGGTTCGCCTTCTATGAAGGGTTAGACAGTAAGAAAGTTCACCCGATTCGACCAGGCTCATTCTGAATGCAGACTTAGGTGACTTTTTAATTTTTAGAATAAGGATTGATTTCTCCCATGGTAGATCACCAATGGATCAACACTTATCAATTCTTTCGTGATGTTTAGTTTAATCTAGGTTGTGTGTTAAGTAAAGACTGAGGCGGAAATGAATGATTGAAAATCAAAAATTAATGAGTAAATAATGAAGCAATATTTTAAAATCAATTGTCAAAGATTTCACAGAGCTAAGGTGATTCATGCTGCGAAGGGTAAAGCTAAAACATTTCAGGTCCCTTTTACTCACTGCATTGATACAAGGATCTGCATTTATTAGTTGACCTAGCACACTTTCATAGGGGATATAAGGTGTCAGTGAGGCTTCAATTGTGATGTCTGCACTTTAGTATGATCACTGCAATTGAATACAGGCAATTGCAGAGGTTAGGAAAGCAAGGGATTGCTGGATTGCACAATTGCAAAAAGCACAAAATCAAGGTACACTACATTAACTTGGGAAGAAAAACTTTTATCAACATCATTATCTAATGGGAGATGTCCAAATGTCAGAGTAGGGATATCAATTTCAAATATTGCTATCATCTGACAGCAACCTGGTTTATCTTAAAATATGGAAAAACATATGGTCGACACAGTTCGGATCAAGTGTACAGGTTGTGAATCTAAGATTTATTCAACAACCAAGACAGGCTTAGCTATTGCAGTGCAAACTCCCTATAGAGTTTAGAGTGGGTCAGTAGGCTTACAGCCGATACGATCAACGGGGTCTCTGTCCTAGATTGGATCCAGAGTGACCGACGAGTCCCATCCGATGCTTGCTATATATAGGCGACCAACCTGCCACCTGCCGTCAGGCTAAAGAGTTCCGACAGAGTTCGCAATGCAGCGTTCAACAGAACCCGCCATATTATTAACTGTTAACCCTAGCCCCTACACGAGCTACAGAAATGCACTGGTGCTGCCTGGTTGAAACAGGCAGTAGATTTAAGAGACTGCATCCACAGACTTACCTATAACTATGTCATAGGGTTCAAGGAGCAATATTACCACTTGTGCAGCTACCACACAGTAGACTAGAACAGTACTAGAATTGTGAGTGGGACATGCTCGGTGGTTATGCCGCTTTAATGCTAACAAAGAAACTTAAATAACTATCTAAATATTTCAAGCTTGTTTGTCATAGTGTTAATGATTAGAAAGAAACTTTCTTAAATCACTTCTGTATCCAAATATTTCAAGCTGATACCTAACTGCCTTGACAATGACATATGTAGACTGAGTAGAGAAAAATGGCTGCCAGGTGGATGAGTAATAGACCATTTCTTGCTTAGTGCATGTATCGTCAATATTTACATTTTGGTTGTCAGGCCAGGTATTGGCTTAGTCGGTACAGGGCAATACTCAGCAGAAAAGAAACAGCACAAAAAGGCTGTACCAAGGCCTGGATTACCAATTAGTCTCATTGATAGCTCCTCTCATCTTTGTAACATTGTGACTCAATATTAATCAGTCAAAGGTCTCCGCTTCAATTCATCCTCTCAAATATTCATTGACTGAAGTTTTTAGTAACCTGAGCCCTGGGAAATCTCTTCAACTGAGAAGGGGTGTTAGGACAGGAGGCCCCCTAGACACTTGGCCCCCTTACATTTGGCCCACTGACATTTGGCCCCCTGATTTGTGGCCCCCCTGACAGTTGGTCCCCTGGGACAAATGGCCCCCCGGATTCAGGGCCCTCCAAAGAAAGTCCATAGCGGTTAATTAAAAAAAATGGTCCACCTGTTGACAGATAGGTCGACATGTGTCGACAGCCTGGCCGCCATGTCGACAGATAGGTTGACAGATAGGTTGACAGATAAGTTGACAGATAGGTTGACAGATCTGTCGACAGATAGGTTGACAGATAGGTTGACAGATAGGTTGACAGATAGGTTGACATATAGGTCGACAGATAGGTCGACAGATAGGTCGACTGCTTAGGTGACGGGTCGACAGGTGGACAGGTTGATTGGTCGACAGCCCAGCTAACAAAAAAACGTTATTTTACGTCAAAATAACGTTTTAAACCTTTATATAACGTTATGCCATAGTAAGGAACCGTAGAGAAACGTTATACAAAGTTATATATATATATATATGAGAAGTGTAGAGTTTTCTGGTGCTGTAGGTTGCAATGATCTAACAGTATTGAGACGAAATGCTATGAGATTTTCAAAACAGAGACCAAGCGTCATCTTAGAAGCCTCCTGGGTTAATGTACCGCTAGGCTCTCTATTGATAGATCTTCCAACCACCCCCCCCCTCACTTTTTCGACAATTTACTTCTCAACCTACCCTGTTTTCGGATCTATAACTGCTCAAATTCCAATTAAACCCTCACTTTTCATTCATAAATCTATTATCTAAGTAACAATTAAGACTGATTCCATGTTATTTTCTTTTCTCCTCATTTATTTATACCAGATAAAGTGTCATACACGCTACTCATTTGTTAACGGTTAGGATAACCAGAATATCAACCCGCTACACTTTTCTAAGTGGGGATGAAGGTTATTCTTTCTTTGTTGCTTTTTACATACAGAATATACATGTAATAAAATATTCTCATCTCGTCATATGCACAACTCTGATGTTTGGTACACCTCATGTGAAAGGAATACCTCTATGCAACCTGTTAAACTACCGGTGAAACCGATATTGTATTGCTCGTCAGCGCAACTAAATTGGTATTGATACAACAAGCCTGTTATGCATATTTATACATGATGAAATCAGCAAGCAAAATGATGAGAAAAACTGTAATTGTATGTTAAATTGCAAATAAAGATATTTAAAACAAAAAAAATATAACGTTATAAAATGTTGTATAACGTTTTTTGTTTACTGGAGAGGTAGACAGATGGATTGGTTGCCAGGTGGACAGATGGAGTGGTCGACAGGTGGACAGGTGGATTGGTCAACAGGTCGACAGATGGAGTGGTCGACAGGTGGACAGGTGGACAGGTAGACTGGTCGACAGGTGGACAGGTAGACTGGTCGACAGGTGGACAGGTGGACAGGTGGACAGGTGGACAGGTGGACTGGTGGACAGGTGGACAGGTGGACATCTTGGCCGACATCTTGGCCGACATCTTGGCCGCCATCAGGTAGACATCTTGGCCGTCATGTTGATATCTTGGTTGACATCTTGGCTGCCATCAGGTCAACATCTTGGCCGTCATGTCGACATCTTCGTCGACATCTTGGCTGCCATCAGGTCGACATCTTGGCCACCATCAGGTCGACATTTTGGCCGCCATCAGGTCGACAGATTGGCCGCCATCAAGTTTACATCTTGGCCGCCATCAGGTCGACAGATTGGCCGCAGATCAGGTCTGTTGGCATGACTGTTGACATGGCGGCGAAGCTGTTGACATCATGTCAACACCTTCTTGATGGCGGAAAATGCACTTAAAACGCCCGCTGGACTTCTTTGGGGGGGGGCCCCAGGTCCGGGGGGCCATTTTTCAGGGGGGGGGCATTTGTCAGGGGGGCCAAATGTCAGGGGGCCAAATGTCAGGCGGCCAGGTGTCCGGGGGGCCAGGAGCCCTGGAATCAAGGGCTTATAAGCTATCTCTTTTGAATATGTTAGATATTGGATCTTAAATTGGATTAGACTGTCAGCAAGTATCAGATTTTCTATACTGTGTATAAAACCAAAATAAAAAGGGGAAATTGAAAGGATAAAAAATGCCTGAGTTGGTAAGGGTCAAGTCCCATTTCTTTATTGTAACGCCCTGCCCCTGGCAAGGTATTGTATTTTTGGATAATGACAAAAAAAAGCAGATAACATTAAAACACTATGTAGTCCTTATAGAAATACCTGAATAACACATTCTCTGAGAAATGATCTCTTGTGTTATAATGTTTTTTAAGCTAAGATTAATATGCTTACACAGTAAGAGAGAATATGAATTACATCCTTAAGAAGTATATCCTCTTGTACACAGTGTTCCTACCCACGGGGGGAAATCAGAAGGAAAACAGAAGATGAGATCTGAAGGTGCCAAATCAAAGGCAGCCGGCAGACACTGCAGCTATTATCCTGGGGGACTGGGCTCTCATCTCCACACTGACAAAGAGCTAACAGGTTTTAAGGCTTAACTCACAAAGGGCCGGAAGCTGCCTTAATGCATCATGTCTCCTGCTGTATTGGTGCATTGATACTGTTACACACCAGGGTCCCATTTAGCACATCAACCTGGTTGGGTCAATGTGATGCTTGAATGCAGCTCGCCTGAATAAGTAGACAGGTCTGTATTCATGCATCATATGAAAAGGGCAGTAGGGTGGCCATAAAGGGTTAAGATCAGGAAAAAAAATTCTGTGGTCTTGTGTATCCTCCCAGCAGTGTCTGATGCTATTTGTCTGGATGCTGGTTGGGAGTTTTTTCTCTGATACATAGTGTGACTTCTCATATATTTTGGACAGTATGCCAGCGAATGAACTATAGTCCTGCCCTTTTTTCCTATTGTCCAGAGCCTTATAATCCCACAGTTCTTTGTAGAGACAAAGATGTAAAGTGCTTTTGCTTCTTGGGACTCTCTGATCCAATTTGCCTGTTGACATTAGTAAAGTGAAATATCATAGCATTGTTCACATATAGGTCCTTTCAGAGTCTCAATAGAATGCAGCCGTTGTGGTTGTTTTCCCTTCACTGCCGCTGCGGGAAGGAAGGATACAATCCATCAATACATGGGCTGTCAAAGTTTCAACTCTTGATGCATCAGCTTAGATGCATGACCACAGAGCAGGAGAGCTGCACGTCAAGGGTGATGCGTAGGTGTTTACAGTCAAGTAATGTTGAAGTTATGAGATTTTTGTTGCTAGATTAACACCAAGAGGAAAACAAGTTGTCAACAGATATGGGTGCATAGAAAAAAGGTATTGTTCTTTCATAGCATACTTTATTCTTGGATTTATTTTGGAGAACCGGTTAAGCCTGTTGTCAATCTGGCCTTCCGAATATTGCAGCTGTCAGAAGGAAAGACATGATCCATCAATGTCTCTACTTTTGATGTATCACAGCTTAACATAGAGGAAAGTTTCAATGTGTGCTTGAGCAAACCTTTGGAGCAGTAGACTAGACCTTTGTGAAACATGATTCATGTTTAAGCTGCTGAGATGAAAATCTGGATTCATTTATCAAGCAGCCAAGGGCTACAGTAGATCAGAGTACTCAACTCATCTCACTTGTCATCTCATGTGATAACTCAGTAAAGAGATCAAATTGATATGTGCACTCTCTCTCAAAGACACAAGATCAGATTTTAAGTATGGGCGATCAATAACAGGAAAGTTGTACGTGGTGCATATTTAATGTGTGGTGTGTCATTTGTCATGAGAGGAGAGATTTGTTTTTAATTAAAGCCCTTGACATAAGGTTGGTTTATGTTACATAGACTCTCAGTTTAGGTTTTAATGTGCAACTGTCATGGATATTTCAATTTACTGCTTCTGATATTAAACTGCAGTTGAATTTTTGCAATTTATACTTAACATACCATCTTCTTTTTCGGATTACTAAACCTGCACCTATATAATTGTGAGTGTTGAGATGCCAGTGTTTAATATTGTAGATCACACATTTTCATGGTCTGTCATCATTATAATGGGTTTATGATACATTGAGGCAATTTTATATTGCATGCAGTATTACATATTCAAACTTCACTATAAGAAGTGATGTACTAGTCCAAACTAAATATAGGAATGAAAGGTTGCCAGCTGTACACCACTATCCAAGCAAATATCTTCACTTCCTGCCTCTTTCAGTCCCTTCCCCGCAACCAACAAAATCATGGCATGTGCTCTAACCCAGTCTCACTTTCTGACAGTGCCTTCCTGACCAATCCACTTTGATTTACGGAATTTGCAGTTGCTGCCCCCTGTCTCTGCCTAGTTTACAGGAACCAGGGGAAGATACCCCTTACATTGGTGGTCAGCTTGTCATTCCTTGTGACAGCCAGAGTAAAGTAGTCATGTTGTTTATAAATGGTCCTTAACAGAACACGTTACTGTGTTGTAGCCTCTAGGATGCAGTGCATGAATCCTCAACGTAATTCCCTATTTTGCTGCATTTAGGGAAAGAAACTCAGCTGTTAGGCATCAGCTGACTGCAATATTTGTGGACTAGATTGTCTTTTACAAGGATGCATTTTGTGATTATTGTGACAACGCCTTTTTTTATGTTGTTCAGATTGACCAATGTCCCTGCACAGCATCCAGGGGCTCGATGATTAACAGCTCTTTTGTCAAAAATACTGTTCTTTGGGAAATCCAACACAGAGAGTTGTGTAAAACAACCATGAGCGGTCATCCTGAATCCTCAATAGGATTAAATGTCACAGAAGAGGCAGACAACAAGCAGCTGTTACCATGGCAACAACCTTAACCCTTAGGCACAAGGGACACAGAGGTGGGCTTTAAAACGATGGAATCATTGTTAATGAGGGAGTACTCAAATCATGTACCTTGCCATTCTTAAAAGTTCGGAATATGTTATGTATGAATGACTGCACAAGGGGACTCACAATATGCTGAAACCCACAAAGACACTTCCCCATTCCATGTCCATGATCCAATTACTTCAAGCTGACTGCCTGTCTGCCTTGAGCATGAGAAATGGTGACTGAGCAGAGAAATATGTCAGCCAAGTAGGAAAACATGGCTGCCGAGCAGATGAGGAATAAAGCGGTTCTTCTCCTGTGCATGGTTCATCAATCCCCATTTGTAATCACATTTTGGTCGTCAGGCCGGGTATTGGCTTAGTCTGACCAGGACCTTGGGTATCTGTCATCTTAAGGCCTTGTCAGCACAAAGGCATGCATGATGGAAAAGATATGGGCAGGGTCAACAAAAGGTGGGCCACAGGTCAGCCATTCACTTTAGCGCTCTGTTTGTGTCTGCACAAGAGCCTATGTAGTCTTTTTAGAACCCTGTCTGATATAAATATTACTGATTTAGACATTCCTCCTTGTGTAGAAGGCTTTACATTTTCTTGTACACACAATTTAATCATGTTTAATTAAAGTTTGTTTCTTTAAACAGCTGAATATTTATTTCATGCAGGGAAGAGGAAGGCAGAAACTAAAACAGGGTTGACACTCCATGATACCAAAAGACCTAATGAAGCTGGCATAAATCAGGTATCTAACTTTGTTATAAAAAGGCCCTGGGTAGGTATAAAGTATTTTTTTAATTCAGTTGGGATAGTTGTTTTTTTCTATTACCACATTTTAACTGTCTATAACACAATCATGACAATGGAGAACTCCTTACAAAATCATAAGGATAAACACAATTATTCACAAAAGAAATGTTGAGCCAAATTACTAATGGTTCCCCTTAATAACTTCTCATCTTTTTCTCAGAGTCGCTCAAAAGCAGATGGATAAAGGTTTATCCTTTATTTGATCTGCTTAAATTTTGAATGGATGGTACATCAATGTTTTTTTGGAAACCCAAGCCCTCGGAAATTTTAATCACAATGAATGAAAAATATCATGGGGGCAGGGGTTAGAAAAAATCAATTTTTCCTTTGGAGATCTATGTTGGAGAAGAATGTTCAGACAAAGTCAGCTGATTGTCATAGCAACCATCAATGGGCCTCACCATACCAGCCTATTCCATCACTGGTACCCCTCCTGAGGATTCGGAATGATCACCTCCTCAATTAAAAAAACAAATATGGCATTTCATGCTGTTCTTTGCATCAGATTGAAATGTGTTGTGATCAACCCTTGTCAGAATCTGATGGTCCTTGCATTTTCAAAGTGATTTATCACAATGTTGTGCAAGTCATTGAATTTGTATACTATATGAGCCCCATAGAAAATATATAACTGCATACAAGTTCACTCTAGAATGGAGTGCTTTTAAACTCTCTCTGAACCCTCAATCCTAGAGTGATTTTGGATGAAAAAAACAGTCAGAGAAATAATACAACAAGCAACTGCACATTTGTTACAACATCTAACATCAGAATACTGAAGACTTCAACAGTGTTACTTATTGTCTCTTATCTAAGAAAGGCATGAATGGCTTTCTCAGACATGAACTTAAGTAATTCCATGAAGATAATATATGTTATTGTCTAAGGCTGGTTCTTCATTATGAAGTATATAATTTATATTTTTTAGTCATGAACGTTACTCAAGGAGGTGAGTCAAATATTTAAAATACTCAAGATCAAAACACAACTCAATCATCAACTAGGGTAAAGCAGGCCTCAGTTAAAATGTTGAAATCCTCCAAAGTCATCTATCAATCTTCTAAATAAATGAATTAACCCTTTAACTGGAGAATACTGCTTTAGCTCACCATTCATTTTCATGTGAAGATGTATGGAAAGGATACTTCAAAAGTGCTGTTTTAAATATTATGCAAACTCCACAGTGTGTATACACCTCCAAGCATCAAGACAATCAATACACATGAAGCCTTTGTGCATCATGCTCTGACAGAATGGCTAAATAATAAACATTCTTGGCCAGACATTTCCTGAATGGAATCTCAGGCAACCTTTCCTATTTAAAGTAAGGATTTCGAAGATTGATTTCCCCCGTGGTAGACTAGCCATACATCAAAAATGTATCTTGATTTGAATATAGATTGAACCTCCGAGTAAAGATTAGGGACAGAAAATCTAGTAAAAATGTGAATCTAATAAATAAATCAATTTCATGGTGCAATTTATTTTTAGGTATAACGCAGTGCTAAAATGATATGATGTCTCGAGGAGATTGGTGGTGATGGAAAGGGAAAAGAAGTACAGTGGCGATCCAATTGAATACACATGCACTACACTTTTTGTGTCAAAGGATGGATGAGTCAAGTAAAAGTCAAATGCAATGAATGAATTAGCAATGGTATGCAGCGTCTAGCTTAAGGTTTCAAAAGGCCAATAGCCTGAAGCAAAAGTGACTTAGAATGGGGGTAGATGTGCCATTCCTGCCTACCAGTTTCAAGTAACTCTTACTCTCACAATTACAGTATTCTGCATTCATGATCAATATGAAATGGGAGATATCCATTACAAATGTCAATACCATTAGCTCATAGCATTTCACTGTAATTCCAAGTTTTAAAATGCCAACTGTGGACAATATGATTCCTAGTGTGCCTTTGAGTTTCTGAACCAGATACCTTAAAATCAGACAGTAATTGAAAACTATATGCCTCATGAATGTCTTAGGATCTGAGTGTGTACAAGCCTCCTACAAATGTTCTTATTACTTCATCAAAATGATAGGATTAGCTTCAATCAACGCTTTTTCAGCAGAGGGTAGATGGAAAGGCCTTTAAGTAACTATATGCATAAATCAAAAAGACTGTCCCAATGTCTCAGTTCCTAATGTCTCAGGTTAAAATGGAGGGGTTAAAATGAGAAGTAGCTTTTGGGATCGTAGGTCTTTGTGAAAAACAAGTCATAATATGTTTACATTAATAAAAGGCTTCAAACAAACTTTATGATATGTGATCCATTTGGAGATGAAACGCTTGGTACATTAAATGCTCACAATACAAACTTGTATTTCATTACTAAACTAGTTGAAAAAAGGGAGACAGTGAATGCATTACCTTGGTTGAAATAAACAGAAACAAATTTAACATGTGAAGGAAGTTTTTGGACTTTAGATGAGTGTGTGGTGTCACAGTCATAATTCGGACGATGGACAAAGCCGTTCTATTACATGGTATTGAGGACAGTTTAACACTCTAATGAACAATGCTGTCATGATGCTAAAATGTAAAAGCTGGCAAGGTACACTCGTTTGCTTTTTTGTGTCATGCCAACCAAATGGTACACTCATAAATATGTCTTACAGCAACAAATATGCAGTGTCTCCACCTTTTGCTTTCTGATATGAATTTCCCATTTATAGCAGGGAGAATGAAAAGGATAGCACCAATGGAATGACTGTTATTAAGGATGAAGGGCAGGCACAACAATCATAAACCACTAAAGGTTCACACACTAGGTCTATTGTCCCTGTGATGTATGCATACCCGTGTGGATAGTAACTTACGAAGGTAGCATTGGTGGGTCACATTGGTCCATTAGAACTAATTGAACCTTAGAGCGTTGTACCCAGGGGACCCTTAAATGTGCCTCCCTTTTTTTATTAAGCATGAGCACATATTTTGTCTTAAGATCAGAGATAACCAGGATTTGTGCCAGCGGTATGTAACTCTCATGATAATGGTACCAAAAAAAGCTACATGAAACTATGCTCTTCCCAGAAATCTGTTCTCAGGCTTAATTTTTACCTCAAAAACCCTTCCCTTTTATTCTCTCATTTCCAGTCTCTGAATCGTTTCACAAATAAAAAGTCAGTCCATGTTTAACAAATGTTGCCTCAGGTCAGGGTCGTTGCCATGGTAATTGCTGCTTAGGCATGCACCCTGAGTTCCTTCTTTATGTTCCATGGCCCTCCTCATGGGTCAAGTCCCACGCTAATAGGTGTAAAAACCGATGCTGTTTTACACAGTTATTTGTGTTTCATTGCTGAAATTAACAAAAGAGTGATGTCCTGTTAATCCTCCAACCCCTGGATGCCCAGGTTAAACCAAGGAATATAAGAACAAAGTGCCAAACTGATTACAACAATACAACTTTGTAAAAGATTAACTGAAAGGAAAAAAGATGATATGATTTAATTTTTAGTTTATTTAGTACTTAGTCTATCCTCTGAGGGAATATCTTGATAAAGATATATTTCAGTTTTGATTGCTTATCGATATAGGTATGATTCAATCTTTAAAATCCTTATTGTTAAAGTGACATGGTCCATTTTTTTTAATATTTTAAATTCTCTTTTGATGTGTTCTAAATGTTAGTACAATAGCATGTTTGGAGAATAGTGAATAATATAAAACCATCTATGGCTAATAAAAGCCCATTTAGAGTGTCTAGCATGGCCCAGTTTCTGTTTTTTACAGTGTATTTTCAATAGGGGGAATTACAGCCTCCACTCCAAAAGTCTTAAACTGAGCATAAAACTAACAGTTGACTGAATTCTAAGCTGAATTATGGGGAATAATGTTACATCACATAGGTAGGACATGTAGTATGGCCATATTGAACATTTTAGTTGATTTTTAGCGAAAAAAAAATTGAACCCTAATCATTGGGCAATGCTATTTTAAGTTGGCAGGTCAACAGAGTCTGCATAAAGGATGTTCCTGGTCAAATACGTCAAACTTTCTTTTGATCATTCATGGAGGGCATGAGGCATCAAAGCATGAAGTTAATCTGTTTTCATAAATAACTAACCTTTGCTGTATCAGTGCATCAAGCATATCCTCCAGAGTGTATCAACTCTGTTTGGATGGCAGCACTGAGGAGTTATTCAAGACGGCTGTACTATGATGTGGAGAGGGCCTAATGCAACAGAGGACTTTGTGTCTGTAACGGGTCGATTCATTTCAATGCAATATTGACGGATCACTTTTGAGATTTCCAGCATTATGTTGAAGCCTGCTTTATTATCCTTCCAGGATTTAAAATTACGGAATAACTGAAACTGCTGACAACCCAGCTCAAGCGACATCAATGGGAAGGGACTGTGAATAAGTGAAACTGCCACGCACCATATATGCTTTTATGATTGTGTTTTTGTGTGATATTCTACCCTCTAGCAATGCATATAAGTTAAGGATACGAAACAATTTCCAATGCATTCCCATTTGAAAAAAGTCAATTGCTTCTAATCCCTGCTGATTCAAATTTTTCATTCAATAGGATCGGGATTTCTGAGGGCTCTTGTTTCTAAAAACCCAGACCGACCATACAAAGAAATGTGAACAGACCAAATGAAGGAGAGACCTTTGTCCAGTTGTTATTGAGTCACAATGAGACAAGGATGATAGAAGTTATCAGGGGGAAAGCATTAGTGACTAAGCCCTTGGTATCTTTTCATTTTCTGCTACATTTCAATGGAAACATTATCAAAGGCATCCTTAAGTCTCTATTGCCACAGAGGTGTGACAGCCAATACAAATGTGGGAATTGAGAGCATTACTGTTCTAGCCCAAGTTAGCCTTAGTGTGAGTAGGCAGGCAGTAAAATCACCAACAACTCGTCTAATTCCAGTGAATTAGATAATTCCTGGTCTTAGTAGCAAGAAAGTCAACCCAAAAGGGTGTAAGGGTGTATTTCTTTCTTTTCAAGTTTAATGCTGCTTAGATGTTAAAAAGTGTTTTGCAGACCTTAGTCCTCTGTTGTACATGCCTAATCAGAGCAACTAACCAACATTATTGTGTAGCCCTGCAGCTACATTTCTGTATTGCTACCTTAGGCCTTAATTTCTCCATCATGAGTCTACCCATCATGATAATTGTTAGGTACTGCGTAGGTAATGTGATTCAGACCTGTACCATGTGTAAGTTCCCAATTAGTTCACATGTCTCTCAGGATCCTCCCTTTTATTGTCTTGTTATCCTTACCCCTAAATCGTTCTGAAAATAAGGCATCAATCTCTGTGTTCAAGGTTGTTGCTATGGTAACTGCTGCATGGTCGTTCACCCTCTTTTATGACCCGTAACCGCTGAAAATGGCTGCTTAAAGGGTGTAATAACTAGGGGTGTTTTACACCATTCTTTGTTTTTAATTGTGTCATAATTAACAAAAGAGCAAGGTCCTGTTAATCTGGACGCTCTGCATGGACAATGGTTAAAGCTAAAAACAGAGAACAAAAGCCTCTGTCAGACTGATCACAAAAAAATAATTGTAAAAGAAGGAACATGAAAAGGAAGAAGGATGGTGCATGTTCTGGTAGTTAAGTTGGTGTTTGACCACAGTTAATTAAACAATTAGGGATGACCAACAACTACTTTGTCTTGTATACAAAACTTGAAATAGTGTGCCAACATAGCATCATGGTAGTATACATCATCTTCACTTTTGATGTGATGTATTAACCCGCTTAGAAATGGTCACAATGCTCGATTATTCATCATCATCATAATTCACCAATGCACTCAGGGTGAATACATTTTTGGCATTTGTCATGTTTACAGCAGTCAAATATTATGACCTTGGTACCAGACACAGTTTTGTGCTGCAGTCCTCTAGACTTGTGGCTATAAGCACAAGTACTGCTGAAGTGTATATGGCAAATCTATTATCCTGTGGTTGTCATGGAGCATCAGAAAATGGCAGCCAATTTGAGGAGCATCTGCCCCTGGTTCCTCCTCACTGTAGGAACTGACAGGAGGGCAGCCGCAGCAAACTGAATATGACAAATAAATGATTGCCTTTCAGAGAGCGACAGTTGGGTTATAGCATACAGCATTATGGTGGTGGTTGGAGGGATGAGGGAGAGAGGAAGGAAAGCAGTGGGGATATAAAGAAGGAGTATTCTCTGACGGTTGGAGGTCACCTGTTTGAATCCATCCAAAATCTCTGGGTATTACAGTGTTAGACAAGGTAGAATACTAACGTCAATCCCTAAGCCCAGTTCTCAAATGTTACATTACGTTTGAAAGTGTGCTGCTTATTATGTAATATGGAATTCAATGAGTGCCTGAGTATAATGTATTTTGCAAAAGGACTAAAATAACTATATAATGGGAAACAAAAGATAAGCAATTACAAGTGAGGGCGCAAACAGATTACATCTGTTTGCTAGCCCTCACTTGTTTGAGAAGATACTGGATTTAATATTTATGCAGGGTTGTGGTTGGAAACATTTTTGGACAGGGGATTTCTTGACTTGATAACATAACAAATTTATTGACTTGAGTAAGGATTGTTATAGGAGAGTGATTTTTATTTTTTTGGTCGGCCTAAACTCAATAGTCTAGGCCTTAAAAAAAAAAAAAATTACCTATCTGCTACAAAGCCATCCTGATAAGTGGTTAAATGAATGACCACAAATATGGGGATGGGTATGTCATTATGCAGTGGGCGGTGAGGCACCAGGTAAGTAACCAAACTGACACTGCTTGCCTTTCTTATTGATAACAAAAACCCACAGGAGAGGTGTAAAAAGCAGTGCGTCAACTGAATGACTGATTTTCAGTTAACTCTGACACTAACCAAGTGTTCTTGTCTATCATAGCAGTGCAGTAGAGAAAATGATGTATTTTGATACTAAATGTACGGCCAACATGTGAATTGTTAGGTATTGTGATGCTGTTTTAGCAGAAGACGTGCAGACGCAAACACAAAGTAAACCAAAACGCACCAGATGCGCCACCTGGTGTGGAAACTGGGGTTGATACCAATTTTTGCCACATGGTGGCGACAGGTATATTTTGAGCTCCACGCGGGAAATATGACTGGCAAGTTGCTTCTACGTCAGAAAACATCTGGTATTTGAGGAAATAAAGTTCACAAGACCTGATGTATTTCATCAAAAAGGACACCATGTACTGCTCTTTTATTCTGTTGGACTGTTGTTGAAACAGGAACTAAAAATACACTGTAAATGGCACAAACTCCTGAGTTATGCAGTTTTGGGGCAGAGGAGGGTCAAACTAGAAAATTATTTATATGTTTAAACAAGTTGATTATATTGAAAAGTATATATCTTGGCTCCTTCGAACACTTTATGATACATCTCTAACCCTAGCGGTTCAGTTTTTATTGCCTCGCAAAGTCGATTGTCATTATTTCGGGTGATTCCGAGACGGAAAATACATGGATATTGGTTTATTGGTGTTAAATACATCATAGCAACTCCTAATTTTGTTTACAACATGGTACAACATGTATCTAAAAGCATACAAAAAATTGATATCCTCAAAAAAATACTTCTTGAGTTGTAGCCCGATCAATTTTGAATATTAGCCAAAATTATGACAATTTCCGTCACATACTCTCAACTATACACATTTTCCCTCAAAATGGTTTAATTAGTCCTCAAAATCAATCTACCATATCCTCATCATATATACTTCAATATATATGGAGCATTAAGACCATTGGTTGTACCTACTATGCACAGTACTGGCCTAGAGTATGGCCTGATCACTGATTTTGCGTCTCGGAATCACCCATATGATTCACCCATTAAATTATACATAAAGGTCTCCCATCACTAGCAAACTCCACACAACCTCTTTAAACTATCTCTATATGTACTAAACATGTGTGGGCTGAGTCCTGGGTATATCTTACAACATTTGCTACCTTTTAACTATGCACATCTTCTAATATAAACCCAGATTCTGAATTTCCGTCTCGGAATCACCCGTATCAAGCTGCTGGACATAAAGTTCTCCCATCACAACCAAACTCAACCCAACCTCCCCAAACCATCTCTACATGTACATAAGATGTGAAGGCTGAGTCCTGGGTATTTTTACTATGATTTAGCACCATTTACCTATATGCACCATGTCTTATAAAATAAATTTCCTTTATTTTTCTAACTTTCCTGATATAATGCGACCAGATACAAAAATAAAATCATCATAGTAGCACTCTAATACCTGTATGGCATAAGGTTAACATGTCTTCTATCAGGTTAATCAGTAACAAAGGCAATCATATAGTCCACATATGGATGCTATCCCTTCTAATATGTATCACATTTCAGGAATTTCCGTCTCGGAATCACCTGGTGATTCCGAGACGGAAAATATGTATACCGCTCCTGGAGGCTAGATAATTGGATTTTGCACAAATCTATTTTTCTCCAGCATAAGACAAAATAGTTACCTTACCATCTGGGGTACAATGGATACACTGTGTATCTTCTTTTTTTGCTATATAGGGGTATCAAGATGAATTGACCGTTGAAAATTGTGCTGACAATACACACTAAAAAGGCTCTGGTTAAAAATACAGTACACATCTAGTGAAATCCACGTGAATCAATTGACTATACCATAGGGCTAATAGAAAATAATATTAGGGATAGGCTGTTACTGTCCCAGTAGACATGGGAAACATGTAAAACATGTTATTTTAAGGGGTTTTGGCGTTTTTAGGGGTTTTTGGGCCTTTGGAGGGCCAGAAAACGGAAAATATTGGGCCAATGCACAAAAAAAAGAAAATTCCCGAATTGTTAAGATGTTTTCTCACATATACCAAATCTTTGAAAAAATTGGTGCAAAACTGGTTATTCTGTAGGGCTATAAGCCTGAAAAGGGCCAGAAATAGCTAAAACAACATCAGTCAGAGGTTTGAGCCAAATACTAGCTTTAGGGCGTGCCTGATGTAAAACACCCCATGTCTGGATGTTGCCAGAACATATAGGACCGGACACCACCAACACTCGGCAAGCTCCAACTCACATTGCATGTTGTGTGTTGGGCTCCACCTCACATTGCATGTTGTGTAGGTGGAGCATGCTTATTCTGCGCCTGTTCCTCGCACTCTTGGCGATATTGGCCCACCGATGGTGAGCCAAGTCGACTTGATGCGGAGACAATTTTTGCAAGCTGAATTCTGCTGGTCAGATTTCAGCCACAAATTTCAATAAAAGAAAACAGCCTGGGTACTTGAGCGGAGACAAAACAAATAAGTGCCGTGTGTAACTCACACAGCCTATGAAATTATATTATGAGTTTTTAAATAGGCAATAGTACTGGCTGATAGGTGTTGTTGGGGTGGCGCCCCCTGTACCATACAAATACGCCCTGTGTGTGACTGAAATAGCCTGTAAAATTATATCTTGAGATTTTACATAGGCAATGCTACTGCCTGATATGTATTCTTGACGTGGCGCCCCCTATACTATACAGGGCACACTACGCGACTATGTGACAGAACCCACATAAAAGGTGTGTAAAGCAGGGTTTTGGTCGGATGAGGTCCAGTTTGGTCTAGTTACGAACCCTCAGATAGACCTAGATGTAAGAAAAATAATGTTCTCTTATACTAATACTAACCCGGATAATAACCTACACTGATGACGTCACAACGTCTGCTGGTCAGATTTCAGCCAAAAATTCCAATAATAGAGAGTTGCGTTGGGCGTGTCATACGCAGGCAAGGCGCAAGTATCTGGCACACACAACCAAGCACTGGTCGTGACACAAAGATCTACCTTGACGCCATACCACCACCACAACGGCAACTCAATCAGCGTGTGTAGTCTCTCTCTATATATACTACAGTGTCATTCAAATTCCACAGAATAGGTGTGCAAGCTGTCGGCCACAGTAGAAACCCCTTCCCTTTCTTCTGTTTCATTTTCCCCCGAATCACAAACATATGTCCTTGTATTGCAGTTAATTCTTGTATGGTTTTTGAAATATATAGGACATTTTCGCAGTAAATAACACTGAAAACGAGGTGAAACGAAGGTAACTGCGTCAGAAAACGTAGTGCATAGGTATGTATACCGCTATGCCATCTGGTGTAAAACGGTGGAACTGACTGGACACCTTTTCTGTGGTCTGGCTGTATGATGTAGTATATAAAGAGCGTACACACATGGCCTTGTAGGAGGGCCCGCTGGGTGGAGAGGTGTGGTAGGCGGGTGATAGGCGGGCAAGGCGCAGGTATATGACATATACGCAGGTACATGACACATACACCAAGCACCGTATGTCACACAAAGATCTACCTCGATGCCTGCACCACCAGCGCGTGCCCTTTTACTCTATTTCATTGCTCTGTGTAGAATTTCACCACCCCCCCCCCTTTTCTGAAAAAATGAGCACTCTCCAAGTGGGTCTTGCACTATGTAGGCTATGGGGGGTGGTGGGGGGTGCTGGGTGGGTGATGCTGGGTGGTGGGTGGTACTGGGTGGTGGGTGGTGCTGGGTGGTGGGTGGTGGGTGGTGGGTGGTGGTGGGTGGTGGTGGGTGGTGGTGGGTGGTGGGTGGTGCTGGGTGGTGGGTGGTACTGGGTGGTGGGTGGTGCTGGGTGGTGGGTGGTGGTGGGTGGTGGGTGGTGGGTGGTGGGTGGTGGTGGGTGGTGGTGGGTGGTGGGTGGTGGGTGGTGGTGGGTGGTGGGTGGTGGGTGGTGGGTGGTGGTGGGTGGTGGGTGGTGGGTGGTGGTGGGTGGTGGGTGGGTGGTGCTGGGTGGGTGGTGGGTGGTGCTGGTTGGTGGTGGGTGGTGGTGGGTGGTGGGTGGTGCTGGGTGGGTAGTGCTGGGTGGGTGGTGCTGGGTGGGTGGTGCTGGGTGGGTGGTGCTGGGTGGGTGGTGCTGGGTGGGTGGTGCTGGGTGGGTGGTGCTGGGTGAGTGGTGCTGGGTGGGTGGCGGGTGGTGGTGGGTGGTGGGTGGTGGTGGGTGGTGGGTGGTCGGTGGGTGGTGGGTGGTGGGTGGTTGGTGGTGGCTGACTGAAATAGCCTGTAAAATTATATCTTGAGATTTTACATAGCCAATGCTACTGCCTGATATGTATTCTTGACGTGGCGCCCCCTATACTATACAGGGCACACTACGCGACTATGTGACAGAACCCACATAAAAGGTGTGTAAAGCAGGGTTTTGGTAGGATGAGGTCCAGTGTGGTCTAGTTACGAACCCTCAGATAGACCTAGATGTAAGAAAAATAATGTTCTCTTATACTAATTTAACAGATTCTTATAATAACCGTCTTCGAAGTTTGACTAATTTACAGGCGAGTCAGCTAGTTCATTGACTCGTCTCGCTTGAAGTCCATTTTCCACGACTTATCATTGTTTCTCCTGCCTTAAAAGCTGACAACGTAAAGAAAACATATTATTCTTTGATAATCCGCAATAAAATTCAACTCAAATGTCCAAATAGAAGAGGATTGATTGATTTTCGACAAAGTTTAGTCGCCGAAACTTGACTCGTCGTATTCTTGAAATTTGTCCATTTTTTTACGACATCCGCAAAATGTCGATATATTTTATTTTGCCTATTATGACATGAAAACATTATCAAAATACTTAGAAATTTATTGCCTACCGTTCAGCAGGGCGATACCTTCCATATTTAATCGTATTAAGCCATAATCAAGGCTTTTCCTATTGTTCGACACGACGACAACGTAAACAAAATGGCCATCTCGCGGCTTCCCGGGATCTCGCGAGAGTGCGACTCGGAAATGCTCGGGTATCATTTTATCTTCCAAAATAGAGCAAATTGCGGACATTCAAGGTAATATTATTACTCCTACAGGTAATATAGAGGCAGTTGCGGACATTTTGGACAGTATTACCGTCTTTATAAAAGAATAATTTGTTTATCGAGCTCTTCGGCAACCTCCGGTATCAAAATCCAACATGGCGGACAGGGGACGCCGAGGGACGACGATTCGGTACTGATTTGGTTAATTTCATCGATTACAGCTCAAATATGCAAGGTAAGTCCGCAATTAAACTTGCTAAGACCAAAAAACAGAGCCAATGATCAAATGATAGACTCTAAGTCTACTCGTTCTACTCGCCAAAATTCCCAAACAAAGTCAAATTTCACAAAAAGTAGGGGGGGTGGAGGGCTGACACACCAGGGCCTAATAAAGATGACATTTCTACATCTAACGAGCCTAATAAGGTGACTATTGGTTGAGATTTACCTTTGATATGAGCCATTTTCAAGAAATGTGATTCAAAAAAGTGTCATCGTATCAATCTTAATGTGGGTCAACGATCAGCTGATCGCAAGCTGAGCGGCCACCAAGCAGTTTCGTGATACCCCCCAGCCCGATATCCCTTTAGCCTTATGTGGTTGGGGGTGACTTGAAACCGACGCAGACCCCACTGTCATTTCTCAACTTGAATCAATTTCTTGAAAATGGCTCATATCGAAGGTAATTCTCAACCAATATTCACCTTATTAGGCTCATTAGGTGCAGAAATGTCATCTTTATTAGGCCCTAGTGTGTCAGTCCTCCACCCCCCCTACTTTTTGCGAAATTTGACTTTGTTTGGGAATTTTGGCGAGTAGAACGCTTCGACTTAGACTCTTTTGCATAGCGCCAAACAAAGCGTCTCGGCGAGAGGATTTCAGAAATGTTCAATTTATCTCTCTATCATGTTTAGTTCCAGAGCTAGTTGCATATTAGTAACCTTTTGCCCCCCCCCCCTTCCTTGTGAATAAGCTGCTTTAGTCCCAACTAAGAATTCGGAGCCTAAATTATATAATTTGTCATTCTTGGAACTGTCACTGAAATCTGACGAAATCCACAATTTTCAAAATTGGCTGTGTGAGGGGGGGGGGGGTATGGCCTAAATGTTAAAGCATTTTATATGGGATGGACATGAGAAAGTAGATAAACATGTTTACTATACTGTGTGCAAAGGATAGATTTTAATTTGGTTCCTAAGTATCCCACAAAAAATAAAAGCATTTTGATGTCTGGTCTAGGATAGACTCTATGAACTTTTATCTAAGGGACCCCGTGCCCCCCCCCGGGTTAACAATGTACTACACTAGTCCCAGCAAATTTTTTTTCTCAAATATCATGTCTAAGAACCTCAAAATTGAACATTTCCAAAGGGCCCATGGGGGGGGGGCGAAAAAATTTGCGCGCGCCCCAGTTAACACCAAATATTTCAGTTTCCTGTCAACTGGGGTTACTTGAGACACCTGGGGTAACTTGAGACAGTTAGGAATACAATTTTCTGAGAGTAATTGGTAATATCTCCAGCATGTAAATAGCTTATAAAATGTGATATTATGTTGGAAATTACATTAAGTCATGACAAAATTATACAAACAGTTAATTATACCACTAGTAGTTAAGCTGTATGTAAAAAAATATGAATTTTTAGCAATTCAAATTTTTTATTTTTTTAGATTTTCAACCAAAGTGCTGTGTCAAAGTCAGTTAGTTTTGCATTTCTGTCATCTCAAACCAATCCTAGCTGATAGAAAAGAGTCTTCTATCTTGATTTTCTTAATTATTATGCTTATTACTGCAATTTTAGGCAGGAAATAAACAATATTTGAAAAAATGACATAATTTCTGGGGTGACTTGAGACGCTTCATAATTTAAGTTATAAAGCTGTTAAATGGTGTTAATTGGTGTGGTAATATAAACAGAATATTCCCCCTATGCAATAATACAATACTATGAAGTTTGTAACACTTACTATAATAATTAATGGTAAAAAATACAAAAAGGTGTTTGTCTCAAGTTACCCCAGTGGTATTTTGAATGAAATATTAAAATACAGCTCCCCCCAGATAGATTTCTGGCATATCAAAATAGGAGAAAATTTGATGACAATAAAATGATATAATTTCTAAACCATATTCTATTGTGATAGGTTTTTGTCTAATATTTGTTCATGTAAATTATATTTTTACAAAAAATGTCAGATTTAGGTAATTTAAAACAAATTAAAACAAAATGTCTCGTGTTACCCCGGGCTGTCTCAAGTTGCCCCGTTTTGGGGTAACTTGAGACAGCGAAAGATGAGCCTGTATATCTCAGAGAACTATAGCTGGATTAAGTATTTTGGAAAACAAATAATGCCCTAGAAATGGTCTTTTATTTGGTAGGATTCTCAAAATGATCTGATAAATAGCAAAGAAAACACATACAAAAAACCTCCAAAACTGTCTCAAGTAACCCCAGTTGACGGTATGTTTACTAAATAACTACTGCATATTATGCAATATCTCCCAGAAATTCTCATTCTTTGGACATCTGTGGTAGTCCCAGCAAAAGGAAATTCTCAAATATCATGTCTAGGTACTTCAAAACTGAAAAGAGCAGAATGAAGAATATTATGAAAATCGAAACTAAAATATGGCTCCAAAAAGCGTCTTGGCGAGAGGAGTTCAGAAATGTTCAATTTATCTCTCTATCATGTTTAGTTCCAGAGCTAGGTGCATATAAGTAACCTTTTGCCCCCCCCCCTTCCTTGTGAATAAGCTGCTTTAGTCCCAACTAAGAATTCGGAGCCTAACTTATATAATTTGTCATTCTTGGAACTGTCACTGAAATCTGACGAAATCCACAATTTTCAAAATTGGCTGTGTGAGGGGGGGGGGGGGGGGGGGGTAATGGCCTAAATGTTAAAGCATTTTATATGGGATGGACATGAGAAAGTAGATAAACATGTTTACTATACTGTGTGCAAAGGATAGATTTTAATTTGGTTCCTAAGTATCCCACAAAAAATAAAAGCATTTTGATGTCTGGTCTAGGATAGACTCTATGAACTTTTATCTAAGGGACCCCGTGCCCCCCCCCCCGGTTTAACAATGTACTACACTAGTCCCAGCAAAATGATTTTCTCAAATATCATGTCTAAGAACCTCAAAATTGAACATTTCCAAAGGGCCCATGGGGGGGGGGGCGAAAAAATTTGCGCGCGCCCCAGTTAACACCAAACGAGTTCAGTTCATATTTACTGAATAACTACTGCATATTATGCAATATTTCCCAGAAATTCTCATTCTTTGGACATCTGTGGTAGTCCCAGCAAAAGGAAATTCTCAAATATCATGTCTAGGTACCTCAAAATTTAAAAGAGCAGAATGAAGAATATTGTGAAAATCGAAACTAAATGGCTCCAAATGATGCGTCTCGGTGAGAGGAGTTCAGAAATGTTCAATTTATCTCTCTATCATGTTCAGTCCCAGAGCTAGGTGCATATTAGTAAACTTTTGCCCCCCCGCCCCATCAGGATTGGGAAAATTGTGGATTCTGGGGTTGACTTGCAGAAACCGTGAGTAGAACGCTTTGACTTAGAGTCTTTGTGATAGGGCTAAACAAAGCGTCTCGGCGAGAGGAGTTCAGAAATGTTCAATTTATCTCTCTATCATGTTTAGTTCCAGAGCTAGGTGAATATTAGTAATCTTTTGTTCCCCCCCCCTGGAGCTGTCTGTCGTTTAATACATGTAAATACCCGGTATTTAACACTCAGAAAGGTTATTAGAGTTCCCTGTGCTTTAATACATGTAAATACCCGGTATTTAACACTCAGAAAGGTTAATAGAGCTGTCTGTGGTTTAATACATGTAAATACCCGGTAGTGACTTTAAATAAAAGGCCATGGTTCTTCAAAAGTTAAAGTTCTTTTTCTGCCATTTTATATGTAAATTCTTATATTTTCCAGTGAACGTGAGCGGTACGAGCGGGAGTCCCACAAACGGGAGCCATGGGAGCGGGAGTCGACGCAGTCGCAGGAGCCGGAGCCTTGGCCACGTGGACACAGCACTCAGAATCTTGATCAGGGGCTCTTCAACACATCTAGGGGCTCCAACCACTCCTCCTTGGGTCAGCATTTTGCATGAATGCTGATTAGGACCCAAATTGTAAGTAGCACAGCTCATGTCGTTTATCCCAGTTAGGCTCCATCCCTCAACCCCAAATTTTAGCTAAGGGATCCAAATTTTATACAGATCTGTGGTAGTCCCCGCAAAAAGAATTTCTCAAATATTGTGTCTAGGTACCTCAAAATTGAACATTTCCAAAGGGCCAGTGGGGGGGGGGGGGCTGAAAAAAATGTGCGCGTGCCCCTCTTAACACCAAACGAGTTCAGTTCATGTTTACTAAATAACAACTGCATATTATGCAATATCTCCCAGAGATTCTCATTCTTTGGACATCTGTGGTAGTCCTGGCAAAAGGAAATTCTCAAATATCATGTCTAGGTACCTCAAAACTTAAAAGAGCGGAATGAAGAATATTGTGAAAATCGAAACTAAAATATGTCTCCGAATGATGCGCCTCGGCAAGAGGAGTTCAGAAATGTTCAATTTATCTCTCTATCATGTTCAGTCCCAGAGCTAGGTGCATATTAGTAAACTTTTGCCCCCCCCCCCCCCCATCAGGATTGGGAAAATTGTGGATTCTGGGGTTGACTTGCAGAAACCGTGAGTAGAACGCTTTGACTTAGAGTCTTTGTGATAGGGCTAAACAAAGCGTCTCGGCGAGAGGAGTTCAGAAATGTTCAATTTATCTCTCTATCATGTTTAGTTCCAGAGCTAGGTGAATATTAGTAATCTTTTGTTCCCCCCCCTGGAGCTGTCTGTCGTTTAATACATGTAAATACCCGGTATTTAACACTCAGAAAGGTTATTAGAGTTCCCTGTGCTTTAATACATGTAAAT
Source organism: Harmothoe impar (assembly GCA_947462335.1). Taxonomy (NCBI): domain Eukaryota; kingdom Metazoa; phylum Annelida; class Polychaeta; order Phyllodocida; family Polynoidae; genus Harmothoe; species Harmothoe impar. The sequence goes on from OX381712.1 coordinate 77,435,200, forward strand.
ACCCGGTATTTAACACTCAGAAAGGTTAATAGAGCTGTCTGTGGTTTAATACATGTAAATACCCGGTAGTGACTTTAAATAAAAGGCCATGGTTCTTCAAAAGTTAAAGTTCTTTTTCTGCCATTTTATATGTAAATTCTTATATTTTCCAGTGAACGTGAGCGGTACGAGCGGGAGTCGCACAAACGGGAGCCATGGGAGCGGGAGTCGACGCAGTCGCAGGAGCCGGAGCCTTGGCCACGTGGACACAGCACTCAGAATCTTGATCAGGGGCTCTTCAACACATCTAGGGGCTCCAACCACTCCTCCTTGGGTCAGCATTTTGCATGAATGCTGATTAGGACCCAAATTGTAAGTAGCACAGCTCATGTCGTTTATCCCAGTTAGGCTCCATCCCTCAACCCCAAATTTTAGCTAAGGGATCCAAATTTTATACAGATCTGTGGTAGTCCCCGCAAAAAGAATTTCTCAAATATTGTGTCTAGGTACCTCAAAATTGAACATTTCCAAAGGGCCAGTGGGGGGGGGGGCTGAAAAAAGTGTGCGCGCGCCCCTCTTAACACCAAACGAGTTCAGTTCATGTTTACTAAATAACAACTGCATATTATGCAATATCTCCCAGAGATTCTCATTCTTTGGACATCTGTGGTAGTCCTGGCAAAAGGAAATTCTCAAATATCATGTCTAGGTACCTCAAAACTTAAAAGAGCGGAATGAAGAATATTGTGAAAATCGAAACTAAAATATGTCTCCGAATGATGCGCCTCGGTGAGAGGAGTTCAGAAATGTTCAATTTATCTCTCTATCATGTTCAGTCCCAGAGCTAGGTGCATATTAGTACAATTTTGCCCCCCCCCCATCAGGATTGGGAAAATTGTGGATTCTGGGGTTGACTTGCAGAAACCGTGAGTAGAACGCTTTGACTTAGAGTCTTTGTGATATAGCTAAACAAAGCGTCTCGGCGAGAGGAGTTCGGAAATGTTCAATTTATCTCTCTATCATGTTTAGTTCCAGAGCTATGTGCATGTTTGCATTCTATACTATACACATCTGTGGTGGTCCCCGCAAAAAGAGTTTCTCAAATATTGTGTCTAAGTACCTCAAAATTGAACATTTCCAAAGGGTCCAGGGGGGGGGGCGAAAAAATTTGCCATTTTATATGTAATTTCTTCTCTTCGCAGAATTATTACTGAAATAGATTGATTTATTTTTTTACCAAAGGCTCCCAATACGTCAGGAAGGCTCCCAACACGTCAGGAAGGCTCCCAACACGCCAAGAAGGCTCCCAACATGCCAGGAAGGCTCCCAATACGTCCGGAAGGCTCCCAACACGTCAGGAAGGCTCCCAACATGCCAAGAAGGCTCCCAACATGCCAGGAAGGCTCCCAATACGTCAGGAAGGCTCCCAACACGTCAGGAAGGCTCCCAACACGTCAAGAAGGCTCCCAACACGCCAAGAAGGCTCCCAACAGATCAACTTCACTCACCATTTGAAATCTGAGCACAACTTAAACTATACTGTACCGGTATGGACTCACAGACCAATGTGACCAAAACTAAAGTGCCCATTTCGGGGGGTTAGGCCTATTTCTCAAATATGACACTTGCACACAATCTAATATAGACCTTGAAATTATAGAAAAAAATATTTCCAGGAAAATGGGTCAATTTTTTACTTCAGTGGGGGGGGGGTTGGGGAATTTTGAAATCTGAGCACAACTTAAACTACACAGTACCGGTATGGACTCACAGACCAATGTGACCAAAACTAAAGTGCCCATTTCGGGGGGTTAGGCCTATTTCTCAAATATGACACTTGCACACAATCTAATATAGACCTTGAAATTATAGAAAAAAATATTTCCAGGAAAATGGGTCAATTTTTTACTTCAGTGGGGGGGGTTGGGGAATTTTAAAATCTGAGCACAACTTAAACTACACAGTACCGGTATGGACTCACAGACCAATGTGACCAAAACTTAATTATTAATAAAATCAGTTTCCATTATAACAGAAGGAATTCCTTTGTTGCCATTTATAACCTCTATGTCATCAAGTAAACAAATTTCCTCACCAGCTTTGAAATAAATCCCAAACGCACCTCCAAATGCCTAATGCGTTTCCAAACTCAGCCCCTTCCAAAATAGTAAATCCAGTATCTTCTCAAACAAGTGAGGGCTAGCAAACAGATGGAATCTGTTTGCGCCCTCACTTGTACTAACCCGGATAATAACCTACACTGATGACGTCACAACGTCATTGAAATTTAAAATTGTGTGACGTCAGCTGATCTCAACTGGGGAGTCAGACAACTTGTAAAAATGGCGGGGATAGGATACGTTGCCGTTCCGCGAGCAGTCATAGATGAGATGGTTGAGAAGCTGTTTTCAGCAGATCACCAGCGAGAGCAGGAGGTGGCAAAGGTGCAGGAGGAGGTGGTGGATGAGCTGATCCGTGAGCTGACGGATCAACTCATCTGAGAGACCGTCGAGAGGACCAAGCTCGACGTCTGTATGGAGCAAGAGATACCCGCTGAAGTGATACAGATGCTTGAGGAGTACTCGACGTGAGCTCTCCCACCTCACCCACTCTACTAACGGCCCTTTTCAGGGCCAACCATTTTTCCCAAAAGTTTAAGTTATCTCAATCTAACATATGCAATTTTTTATTTTATGTATTTAAAAATCCACATGAGAAAACCCCTTATAGTCTCCACACTGAAAAAAAACCTCTCGTCTTGCTACACCACCCTCCTCCTCCCATATTGTCCCCCAGTGCAGACCCACCACCCTCCACAAAAGGGTTAACCCATAACAAAATTATATCTTGAGATTTTACATAGGCAATGCTACTGGCTGATATGTATTGTTGATGTGGCGCCCCCTATACTATACAGAGCACACTACACCCACTTTGTATATAGACTATAGTACTGGCCAGAATTGCACGATGGTCCTATGTGGCTACCTAGCTAATATACATTGGATTTTGATAAAAAATTAATAAAAGTACTTTCTATATAGGCAATGCTAGTAAGCGAAAAACATTGTTGGTTGGAACGGCATATATAAGTACAACTTGCTCCCAGTGGCTCCTGCTTATGAATAACCTGCCGATGCTTTACTTTTTTGAAATGTAATCTATGAGCAAAAGAACAATTGAACAATGAACTGTATCAAAGAACTTTTCTCTTCAAAGTTAAAATATTTATTAATGATTTTTATTTGAATACAAATATGACAAATTTCTTGATTAGTTTAATTTGAATATATTAAATACAATATTAGAAGGTGAATGTGTCACTTGGTCCCAGACGTGGGGGTGATATAGACTAGAGAGACATGGGTCTGTCCAGTCTACTGTACCCCTACGTCTGTGACCAAGTGACACATTCACGTTCTAATATTGGTTATGTATTCGCTAAGAATGATTATGGTATTTAAATATTAACAATATTAAATATTAACAATATGATATAAAAATAGTAATCTGTTAAATAATAGAATAGAATAGAGTATTAGGCGTAATAAGCGCACAGGGCATTTAAAAAAAAGATTATTGACAAATTTCACTACTTAAAATGTCAAAGGGGGTCCAAAATTGATATTTTTTTTAGCGTTATTTATATTTTTAGAATGTGCCAAAAAAAGGGGGGGGGTGTGCGCTTGGTAGGCCCTGTGCACCTATTACGTGGAATGTATGATTATGATTACACATAATTTAATGAAATACAATTGTAACCATATTGAAGACAGGTTAACTAGCTGACTGAATCCTTTACCACAGTCTAAACACACATGAGGTTTCTCTCCTGTGTGGGTCATCATGTGTGTCTTTAGGTTACCTTTCTGACTGAATCCTTTACCGCAGTCTGAACACACAGGTCATTTTTCTCCCGTGTGAGCCATTATGCATTTTTAGTGTACCTTAAAAATAATAAACCCTTAAATCTGATACATGACTTGAGTAATATATATAAGTTAAAATTTGCCCCAACCGTGGTCAAAGCCACATCTTTCTTGCATCAGCGAAGTGGCAACATCATGTTCTGACATAATTTATATCTGGCATCATAATAATAGATGATAAGACCTGTAGGCCTATAGGCTAATGGGCTATATTCAAACACAGATCTACTATTTGCACCCCATAATTGACTCTGTATCATATCCTGTAGGGCATTATATCCCGCATAATATATAGGCCTAGGCCTTGTAATGGAAATGCCAACAGCTATAACAACGTGCATAACAAACTTATACAATGTTTAAAGTCGAAGATCTAGACCTAGGCCTAGCTAAATAAAAGTCTACATCTTCCGGTAGGTCTAGGCCTACTTTGACATTTATCTTGCCACATTTAGACCCCCTCCCCTCCCCTTTACCAAAAAGTTGTGATAGATAAAACATCTATGCCCCTGGAGTAGTTAAGACCCCCCCCCCCCCCCCCCCCACCCCCGTCCCCTGCTGCTGAGATGTTTCTAAATATCTCGCGGCGGGAAAGAGGTCAGGTGGCCAGCAACAGCGTCCTGTTTTGTGCACCAGTTGCAACATGAGCATCGCCTAGTAACAGGCGTCACCTTGTGACGTTATGACGTCACACGCGCAGCACTTACTCGATAAACAATGAAATAATAGGCCCTGCATTAACCTAGACATCTTGAACCTTGTAGGCCTAGTTGCCATCAACTCGTCCAATCCTCTCCCAAACGGGCAACCGTGAGGGGATGATACTTAATCTAGATTTAGACACGCCGACACATTCATCGTCGTCTTCATGTAGGTATCTGTTGTGCAGCAGGTCGCCTGGTTGCGGGATGTGATGACATGTACAATGGGATGAATGTCTCTAAGTGTGTGCTAGTTAATCCACATCCAGGTGTGAGGACGAGGTGGGAGGCGGGGACGGAGGGTAGTCCGTGTAGATCTTCAACTCCTTCTCCTTACGTGGGCAGTATGTCCTTACGTGGGCAGTATGTGCTGGTATGGGAAAAGCTGAAATAGGTAAAATGAAATAGTTTATTACATTGTAACCATGGCATAACCAGAAAAAGATGAGACAGAATTGCTTGATTTTTGACTCGGGGGCTGGGGGGAGAGAAATTTGGTATTTTCGTCTGACCGTAAACTCCACAGTACTGCCTGAGCGTCCAATGTGATCAAAAGTAATCTTTTTTTCTTAGGAGGTTAGCCCAAATTCTAAAAACTGCCACTCACACACATATAAATATAGACCCTAAATTTAGGTTTAAAAGTATTCCTAGCTCATTTGGTTAATTTTTTGACTCAGGGGATATGGGTAGAGAAATGTGGTATCTCTGTGCAGAATTGAACTCCTAAGTACTGCCTTAGACTGCAATTTGACCAAAAGTAATCTTACTTTTTGAGGGAGTTAGCCCAAATTCTAAAAACTGCCACTTACACAGACGTAAATATAGACCCTCAATTAATGTTTAAAAATATTCCTAGCTCATTTGCTTAATTTTCTAACTCAGGGAGTGGGGGGGGAGAGAAATTTGGTATGTCTGTCCAGCATTGAATTCAACATTACAGTTACAGGGGGGGAAGGGTGGTGAGATTTCATGCGGAAGGGGGAAAAAATAATCACGCCCCCCCCCCCTTCTAGAGCACGTGTAATGTTTCGCGCCTCCCTGGCCGAACCCCCCCCCATTTGAACTATAGTAACGGGCGGGCTTCTTGGGTAAAAAGGGAATTAAATTTTTACGCCCCCCCCCCCTCAAGAGGATTAAGAATTGTTTACCCACCCCCCTGAGAAGGGGTGGGAAATGTTTACGCCCCCCCCCCCCCACATACCCACCACCCCCCCCCCTGTAAATAATAAATGAACACTCCCTTACAGGATAAAGCAGTAGTGTGGAGTTCATAATGAATTATTCTATTCAAAAAAACCTACCTCAATTTCCATTTAGGAGTTGGGGGGTTGGCCCCCACACGAACGGTGCCAACCCAAAAGGGCCCCATGGGCCCAAGGCCTGTGCCTGCGGAGGGTTCGACGGGAGGTGCCATCCGGGCGGGGCCCAGGGACAGGCCGGCGTAACTAGCACCTCGTACGAGTAGAAAACTCTGTGGAAAGTGGAGAGAAAAATAGGTGATTTAGTACATGCATTACAATTGAATAAAAGAAAAAGAATAAAGAGCCGTATTTTTCTTTTTCCAAACAGCACCTTTTTTTTTCCTCAGAAAATAATATGGTAGTTTTTAGCTTTAAAATGGAGTTATATTGAAAGAAACATAGCGCATGGAAGAGAAAAGATCCTATATTTGGACGTACAATAGATGAATTAGGCCCTAGCCCCCCAGAAAATTTGGTTGAGGCTTGTTAACTTGATGGATCAGCGGAAAAAATGGATCGTACAATTTCCCATAGACAAACAGTGGCGCCGAAATCTAGACTGGTGAGCAAAAACAGGGGCGGTATGATCGGTCTTCAAGCATATTCTTTGCAACGTTATACTACCCAGTAAACACACCAACGTTATATAAACATTATTTCACTACGTAAAATAACGTTCCAATGTAAGGGTTATTTTAGGGAATTGAACGTAAAGAAACGTAAAGAAACGTAATTTGAACGTTGTAGGAACGTGATTCACAGGTTAATTTACGTACATTATAAACGTTCTTCCCACATTCAGTTACGTTTTAGGCTAAATATTATCATGTGGGTTCGAATCCTGTAACCAGCAAATCGTTTTGGTTTGGAAAGCATGTTTTATTGGGGACCTGAACATGACTTATTATTTTGAGTTGTGAGTTTCATGAGGGTTGTTTTGAGGGAGTTATACTTTATATTTTTAAGGGGGCAACGAGTATAATATTAACATCCTATCAATCATGGGACTTGAACCCACGATCTCAGAAACAAGCTCAGAAAAGTCATTATTTAAAACAATACCTTAAAGGTGATTCGATCTATCAACCTTGGGATGCATAGTGCTGTGCTCTGTAGCCTGGACTAATGTGACAAGTTATCATATTGAGGATTGCTAGATTACTGTCACAGGAAACCTACTTGCATTATTCAAGCATAGTAGGGACCTTTACAATAGGGACCTTTAGCAACCATGTAAAGGCTCATTAAACGCAGACGTAGCCTATCCCTTTAGCACTACTACATCTTCATTCAATGAGCTACGTCGGTTTTGCTAAAGGTCCCTATTTATGCAACTCCGACATAGCCAAACAAACATAATTATATGGAAATGCATATAAGGTATATGTAATATCTATCAGTAAGTTAGTTGAAGCATTTATATATCCCATGCACTTGGAACCCTTTATAAGTTCCCTGTGACACAGCAGGACTAAATGCATGTAAGTGTAACATGCTCTTGACAATGCAGTGACTCTCTTCTCCTACATTGTATTCTGTCTTTGGGGATTTTCAATACTAGGGACCTCTAGCAAGAGGGACGTAGCCGTAGTCAACCAGTACCTTCTTTCACCCTGTGCTGGTGTGTCAGCTCCGTGGCCATATAGGTTAGATGACTGTCTTCAAATCCCAGGGTTAAGCAAGTGCAGGTTCGGATCCTTGTGTGTCTGTTTATACATATGCTTTACGTTTACCTTTAAAGATGGCCAGTTTAAAACAAATATTAATCTACGTTTTGATATGCAAATAGTCTGTTTTATTTAAAGATTTCCCTATAGTTATAGGACTTTCTTGCACGTTAATTCATGAACAAAAGGGACATTTAGCAAACCCCGAGGAGCATATAAAATGTAGACTTAACGTAGGTTTTCACATTGCCATAAATACACGTGGAGGGGCCTACATCCATGTGAGCTACAGATGGTTTGCTAAAGATCCCTGAACGTGTACAAACGTTGCTGAAAATATTATCCACGTCATTGGGTTAGGTAAGATGGGAAATCTGATTTATACAGCCATCTGCCTGGTTAGCACAGTCGGTAAAGAGGTGGACTCCAGATCTAAGGGCCCAGGGATCCCTCCTCAGTCATGGCTACATGTATTCATTAATGGAAAACGTTGTTAACGTAATTCAGATAATTCCTGAATAACATTTCTGAAATGGAACTATAATTTCTTTTCAGTTCAATGATAAAAATAAACTGCAAAACTATATTAATGTTAGAATAATACGTTTTTCAACCCTGAAACAGTCGGCATATTAAAACTTGTCATTAGATGATAATTCATATTAGGTTAGGTTTAGGTTATTTACCTAAATAAACCCACAAGAACGTTTATAGAACGTGTGTAGTACGTTAGTTTACGTTCATTTACGTACAATTACTTAAAATAACCCTTACATTTGAACGTTATTTTACGTTGTAAACTTACGTGATTAAGACTTGGAAATCACGTTCCCTGAACGTTAACTAATGTAAATGTGTTTACTGGGTACAAAGCCTCTGCTCCGAGAGTTCAGCGCCGATCAGCTGATCGTTGGCCTATATTCAGATTGAGAAGATATCCTTTTTTTTTCATTGGCTTCATTTGGGGGTTATTATGTTTCAAAGGGCATGTAAATGCCAAAAATTTTGACCAGCATGGAAGGGGTGCCAAAACATTTTGACCCTTCTAGAGTGGGTGCATAAAATCTCACCAACCCTGCCCTTGAGGAGGGAGGCCAGATTAGAGATCCTTGCCTTATTTTTTAATATCATAATAAAATCAAAATATGGGCTAAAAATGTACCAGTACCATTAAATTCTGAATGAATATAATCATCAAACTGTAGCAACCCCTACAATGCAATGTCAAACTCCTATAACCTTTGGCCTTGACCTCATGACCTTGACCCTTGAACCGCATTATGTGTTACCATAGCAATGACCTTTTTGCCTGCTCTAAGCACTACCTAGGTAACTGTAAACCCAACAATTATATCACCTACAAATTTGCCGTAATGTGAGCATTATAATTTTAACATCGTAAAATGAAAGCCATTTTAAAACAAAGTTTGGCCGTTCTAGTTGTGTCTATTATAAGAATGTAATTTTCTTTTATTTATTTCACAACTAAATTTACTCTCATGTTGGATGAATGGGTAGGTGGCCAAACTACTTTAATACCAAACAAATATCTTACAGAACTGAACTGGAAGGGGGATGGATTTATCTATGGTGGATTCAGGGGAAGGTCCAACTTAAATGGAGGACTGATTCCAAAACGATAATCCATTGTACAAATATGGATCAGCACCTTGCATCACCTATCGTAACAAATGACTTGTCCCATGGTGTTGTGATCCATGGGTACTAAACAAAGTAATCAACACCACTAAAATTGGTTTAGTTTGTGCACAGCAAATTATCGTGACAGAGCTGTAGGAAAACTATCCTCAGAGTTGGTGAACATATCCATCAAATAACATGATTCATTTAGATGATCGGTACGGGGTTCTTGTAGCATGATTCATTGAGGATAAACCATTTAAGGACATGACATGATACTTGAATACAGGCCCAATGAGTAACTGACCAGTGCCGCATTCAATCCTCATGTTAATCCTATGGGGTTGATTCCATCCGGAAGGTTCAGCATGGTACATAACTCAGTCCTGGTGAGAAGACCTGACAGGGCTGCATTCATTGGTCATGATAACAAATGGCATACTGCATCAAAGCACTATGTAGCTTTGATGCAAGGTAATACATGCCATACAAATTGGTTTAGTTTGAAAGGTAACAGATGCAGACAGAGCTATATCGGCTTGCTTAAAAACTAGCCATGGATCGCATTTCCCTTCCCACCAGATATCACAATTTTTGTAAGATTAACCCTTAAGAACTGCATAGTGCTTTATTCCAAGAATAGTGTAAAAAAGTGAAGGCTTAGTGAGTAACTGGGGAGCTGGAAATTTAGCATGATATTCATAAATGCAGTCCTGGTGAGTAGACATGACAGAGCTGCATTCATTTATTATGATGACAAAGGGCACAATGCATTAAAGGACTATGCAGTGGTTAAAGATTTATATTTGCAAAGTAATACATGCCATACTAATTGGTTAAGTTTGTGAGGGGTAAAGGGACAGAGCTGGTTTGTAGCCGCAGAGCTGGTGTACATGTCTACCTGATAACACGATTCATGAAAGACAAACCCTTCAAGACTCGATGTGTTGCATGAATGCAGACCTAGTGAGTAACTTGCCACTGCTGCATTCAAGCATCATGCCTATAATGTCAGGTTGATAAATGTATAACATTGCAATGTTATGAATGCCATAATGATTGGTTTAGTTTGTGAGAGGTAACAGATCTGGACATAGCTGGTTTGAGAACTAGCCCTGGACCTGGTGTCAACCACATGACATGATTTGTGTAATATTAAAGAAGGTATATCCGATTTTCAACAAAATTTTAGATCCTACATAAATATGTTCCAAATACTGTAAAAATGTATTATTTATGGGCTGGGGCAATTTAAAATGATATCCATGGGCAGTAACAGCTAAGAAATTGAATAGATAGGGTCTAATTATGGGCTTTTCTAGTGTATTTTTAATGGGGGGAATAACCATATATTGAGTAATAAAATCAAATTTGAGCAAAATCAGTGGGAATAGAGGGGAATGGGAGAGATAAAAAGTTAGGTATTTCTTATGTGAACATTCAGACTCATTATTAGAGATATACTCACTTTAACCTTACATAGTGCATGTATACTTTGTTGTCACGATGCATGAATTTGCACTTGGGAGGTACTCACCAGGGATACATTCATGTCCGATGGAGATTGCACATGAAAGCCATGCCTGTATTTACTGTATTCATTTTTTGTTCTGTATTTCACTCAGGTTAGGTTTATTATTTGTGGGTGTAGTCATAAAGTGTGTCAATGCTACAGCAGCAAAGAAATACTCATAATGGTGTATTGTAGAATGAGATGAATGAATACTATCAGACAAACAATACCTGACACTTAAAGTGTAAACAAGTGCTTAGCGCTTTCATTTTTTGTCAGAAATAAAAAAAAAAGGGCCCCCATCTTGGTTGGTCTAAGTGCAAGATGTTAAACCCCCCCCCCGAGGGGTCTAAATTTGTTATGCCCTACCCGTCAAGGACTCTTAATCCTTTTACCTGTGCTGCCAGGTGCCGGTAAATTTTCCACTGATTCAATGCTTTGTTAGTCAATTAAGGAATTTCGCTTTATATCTAATTCTGAATCAGAATAGGACCGTGTGTATAAGATTATGATGCATATTTAACATACAGTGCTATGACAGGGAAGCTGTACAAACTCAGACAAGAAGAATACAATTAGCCACATTGTTATAGCTAAGATGGTAATGTCCTCTGACAGGAGACTATTCACAGACACTATGAATTATGAAGTTGTTCCATTCACAATTCATGCTGTGGGAAGAAAGGTCCTTTGTGTTAGGTTATAGGAGGCATGGATTGAGCTGACTTCAGAGCTGTGAAAGAGAAGCTTCGAATCACTGGATTGAAGTACATGTATGGTAATATCAAATTTGTTGGTACATCTTGTTTGATATGTCTCATCACTACGTTATGTGGTCTCTAAGAACCTAAGCTGCTGCCATATATGACATTTGACATGTCTGTTCAGAGGTATCCGATCATGAGAGACTAACTCAAAAGGCTGCAACATTACTCCCAAAGCTTTTATCCCCCAGCCCTCCTAGCTTCTCAACTACCTTTTACAAATGGATAACTTTGTGAGAAATGTCTGCAGAATACTTCTTTCCACCATTGAGGATTAATGAAATTGAGCAGCATTGGTGAATCTCTCTTGTTCATTTCCTGTCAATTTCCTCTGATAATCTGAGATTGGGAATGCTAAGCAACAGTTTAAGTTACTAAAGTCTCGAGTGAAATTTTTTGAATCATTGCAATCTGAATCACTTGTCTCCTAAGGGAATGTTCATTGATCAGTTACAGGGGGGATGATGGCTCTGTTGGTGGGCGTAAAGATTTTCGACCCCTCCTGAGGGGGGAGAGCGTAAGAAATTCTGACCCTTCTTGAGGGGGGGGTAAAAGATTTAGCCCTTTTTTAGCAAAAAAGCCCACGCGTTTCTATAGTTCAAAGGGGGGTGGGCGAAAATTTGTTGGCGCCCCTGGTGAGGGGGGTCATGAAAGGATAAAGGCACTCTCGAGGGGGGGGGGTAGCGTAAAAAAGTAATTATTGAATGAACACTCCCTAAGGACAGCTGTTCTGAGCTCAATTTCAGTGTCTGTTTTAACATCCATTAAAAATGTTTTATCTGTTCCGGGTTCTTCTCAATTCTTAGCTTTTAAATAACACCCCCCTTACTATACATTTTATTAAAAAAATACATAAGGCAGGCATATTGAATGAATGCAATACCGTTCAGTAGCTGGCTAGGGTTGCATAATTATGTTAAAGGTTGAAAATTTAATGAACTCTTATAGGTATGTTTGGAATACATCAAAATGTGTAGCAAGACAGCAGGTGTTAGTAAACCCCACCATGCTCTGCCCAAAGGGGAAACTCTTTTCAGACCAGAAGAGCATATTCCAGGACGCCGTGGGGCCAACCTGCTGTGTATCACCTTCCTCTGTAAGCAGCAGACAGTCATTCAGACACGGGACGGTGTTGAGATGGGACCATGGCATGAGATTACTCAGTTGTATAGTCAGATGTTGTGCATTTTTACATTTTGGACCACATTGTAACAGAAAACATTCTGATGTGACAGAGATTTCATTATGTGTCATATAAAGCCCTCTATTGTCCTCATGGAGCTATATGACTAGCTAATAGGGTGAGGCATTTTGTACATATGATTCAGTGCCCTAATAAGAAGGAGAACTAGTGGGAGCATTCCTAATCAGAATCCATAGCCTACACTTAGAAATGTCATTGAAACCAACCCCGATTACATATTGACATAAGATGCTGCCCTTTAACTGTTATAGTGAGCACCAACACGGCAGCCCCTGACAGAGCCTACTCTACGGCACCCAGCTGTCAGCTGTACATGACACATGTCACCCACACAGACTTTTGGTGCTCAGTGTGTTTTGTAGGAAATACTGCTGCAACTCCCAACATTGTGGCACTAAACTCCCAACATTGTGGCAATTGGGTTCAGTGGGTCTGAATGGGAGAAGGGAGAACACAAAAGTAGATGTAGGTGACAGACTGGACAGACTTGATGAAAAAGAGAATCTACAATACTGTGATGAAAACTAGAAGCTACAGATAGAAGCTGTTAGAGAAAATCAACAGCCTAACTTAACTCACGAGATATGATAAAATATGTGAGAGAAGAGATTCCCCATATTCATATAGTCCTGAATTTAAGACCCAAAAAGTATAATGGGACATTAGCTAGTGCCAATATAAGACAGGTGTTCTACCACATTGAATAAAGTTATTGTTGTATGGTGGATATAAAGTCAGAAACTAAGAATGACATTCTATGCACGGAAATCAGATAAGGAGATGTCCATATAGTATAACTGGCTAGATGAAGCCCAAAAAGTAATAACTGAAATAAGATCAGAGGTAACCTGGTGCAGCTGCATTTATATTACTGACACTGGATCTTGATTATATTTTCTTATGAAGAGATGGAAAGATAGAAGGATATAGTTGTCATTATAAACAATTTTCTAATACATCCAAAAGACAAAGGTATGTTTCAGGTAAGTTAGCCCTAGCTGCAAACAGGGGTCCTTAGCTAATCTTAATGATTAAAACAATATGCTTGTGTACGTTTCTCTTCCATCTGTACTTTTATTATCAAGATAGATTTCAGGTGATCTTTGAATGAAATTCGTTCACTTTCCCGCAATAACAAGCACTTTGTCAGAAAAATTATAAAATTTCAGTCTGTTGATTGAGTGATTTCACAAGTTGAATGATTGGTCAGATTTTATAACGCAGTAGGGAGTGAAATGTAGCCTGACATTGAACAAGTCATCAGACTCAAATGTTGATGTTTAGGTTTTTTATGACGTTTTCAGTAGGGGGGGTGTTAAATGGCTAATTTTGTCGTACAGTTTCAGGGACAGGCTTAAACTATGCATTTGGGACCCAAAACACCGGAAATAACAAAAATATTTTTTTCGGACCCCTGTGACCACTCCGTACATGGGGTCCGAAGATCGGCCAAATAGTGAGATAACAGCCCAAATTCAGGCTTTCAGATTCCTACTCAAACCTCACCATGCCTTCATGAAGATGGTCAAGAACCGTCATTTGGGACCCAAAGAGAGCATTTAAAGTCATATTGTTGTGATTATAGGGGTGTTTCCCCCTCTGGGGAGGGGGTGCGTCCATGGTAAAATACTGATAAATCAGCTTTTTTGAAGGCATTTGCTCCTATACAATCAGGTCCCTATACTGCCATAAAACATCATCATGAACCATTCTGGAGGGCCCCCTGTTTCTGTTAACTACCCCCTATGACCCCTAACCCCCCCCCCCCCCCCCCCATAGCATGCACCAATAGCCATCAGATAACTCCCTTCCCCCCTCAGCCCTCGCCTCTATATTACACTGTACTCAGAATGTCAGGATCTTTGAACATCAATAGTCATTCACAGACACCTTAGCCTGTCTTGGGAGTAAAACAGTGGTGTGTTTAAAAGAGGGGTGGGGGATATGGACCTCCTCCCTTACCCTATACAGACATAAGAGGAGGCCTACCTCAGTCCATCTAAGAACTCCAACCATCAGACCTCTTATAATTTATTTACATACATGCATGAATGGCTTAACCACCTCAACAGAAAACTGATAAGGGACCCAAAGAGACTATTACATGTTATATTCTTGTGATTGCATGAATATAACCCAAATTTTGGAGGGCCTTTGCTTCAATATATTTGAATTGTCAACATATTAAAATGAGTTTAGATCAGATAGATAATACCCTTTTCAAAGGTCTCTATATTCATTTTAAGTTACCCTACCAATGATCACAGCCCCCCTCCATTCTATGCCTAGTACCTCACCCCATGTGTATTCATAGTCAAGATGACTGCTTCATGTTGTTACACTTATTATACATAGTAATTCTATAATAGTTATAGCAGAGATCTAATATTAACTTCACTAATCACCTGATACTACAATAAATAAAAACCCTGACTCTCCTCCTTAACCAAGTTGTTAAATGCATAGAATGATGGATGGCAGAGGGGTGATTGGGGGAGGGAGCCTGCAAATGACTCCAAATAAGGACTGGTGTCCATATCTCTTAGTCTTCACCTTGCATGGTTAGTATCCCAGACATAAGACAAGAGATAATTATTTAATTCAATTCTCTGAGGTGTTAAATAAATACTCTGAACCCTAAATATTATTGGAGCCAATAATAAACCCTGCAATTATATTATGGGGAGGGGTAGGTAACCCTGATACCTCATTTGCAATGCTAAAGATCAGATTTTGTCAAAGACGGGCATATTTGCAACATCTGAGGGTGCTGCTATAATATTCAGATATATGAAAATATAACATAGGCATGGTGCTTGGTAGATCTATGCCATCCCCTATATGGGGTAAAGGGTAAGTTGGTAGAACTTATATCAAACTTTGAGGACAGATGAATACACATCTTGATATTAAACCAAATATTGAACCCAAATTTGACTTGAAGTACAGTATCCCTCTACTAGCTGTAGTAGGTACACCTACCAGGGTGATTTCAAAGACCCAGGTCACTCATTCTTTTTTTTTGGGGGGGGGGGAGGTGTGGGGACACTAGGCCACAAACGTGACATTAGGCCTCAAACAGGACCTTTTTGAGGCCTAATGTCACCCTTGGGACACTAGGCCACAAAAGTGACACTAAAGCACAAATGACATTAGGCCTCAAATGACATTAGGCCTCAAATGACATCAGGCCTCAAATGGCATTAGGCCTCAAACAGATATCACTTGAGGCCTGATGTCATATGTCTGGACATTAGACAACCAACAGGACAGTATGCCTCAAATGGCATTAGCTGTCTGTATAGTGTTTGAGGCACAAGGGCAAAGAGATATGTTATGGCAGTTTGCTATAATTTAAACCTATATAGCATTTGAGGCATAAGGGCAAGTTGATATTTTCATGGCAGTTTGCTTTGTTGTCAACCTATATAGCGTTTGAGGCATGAAGGCAAGTTGATAGTTTACTGCAGTTAAGTACATTAGCTGACTATATAGTGTTTGAGGCATAAGGGCAAGGGGATATTAAAATTATGAAAGTTTGCTATAATTTCAGGCCTCAAATGGCATTAGGCCTCAAACAGATATCATTTGAGGCCGAATGTCATATGTCATTAGGCCTCGAACAAATATCATTTGAGGCATTATGTCATATACATGTCTGGACATTAGACACTTAATCACAAATGACATTAGGCCTCAAATGGCATTAGGCCTCAAACAGATATCATTTGAGGCCTAATGTTGTATGTCTGGACATTAGACAACCAACAGGATAGTATGCCTCAAATGGCATTAGATGACTGTATAGTGGTTGAGGCATAAGGGCAAGGAGATATTTTATGGCAGTTTGCTATAATTTCAACCTATAGATCTATAGCATTTGAGGCATAAGGGCAAGTGAATAGTTTTGGGCAGTATGCCCTAAAATATCCACTTGCCCTTATGCCTCATATGCTATATGCCAATATACCATACTGCCCTCAACTGCAGTAAACTATCAACTTGCCTTTATGCCACAAATGCTATATAGGTTGACAAAATAGCAAACATGCCTAATGCCATTTGAGGCCTAATGTCATTTGTGCTTTAGTGTCTTACATCCAGACATGTATATGACATTAGGCCTCAAATGATATATTTGTTTGAGGCATTATGTCCTGTTTGTGGTCTAATGTCCAGACATATGACATTAAGCCTCAATGATATCTGTTTGAGGCCTAATGCCGTTTGAGGCCTAATGTCATTTGAGGCCTGATGTCATTTGAGGCCTAATGTCATTTGAGGCCTAATGTCATTTGTGCTTTAGTGTCACTTTTGTGGCCTAGTGTCCTGAGGGTGACATTAGGCCTCAAAAAGGTCCCGTTTGAGGCCTAATGTCACGTTTGTGGCCTAGTGTCCCCACAGGGGGGGTCTTTAAACCACACCACTGTCCCAAATGGAGGGAGGGTTGGGCTGATGGTTGCACTGAGTATTATGGAGCCGAGGTGGGGGGAGGGGGGGTTATTTCATGCCTGTTAGTTTGGGGTGAGGGAGGGGATGGGGTGGAGGGGTGTCATAGGGGGTGGTTAATAGGAACAGGGGGTCCTCAAGAAAGGTTCAAACTATCAGACAGGTCTTATGTTCATACATAATTTCAGTATAGGGTAATATAGAGGTGAAGGGGGGGGGGGGAGAGTTATCTGATGGCTATTGGTGCATGCTGGGGTGGGGGGTCATAGAGGGGAGTTAACAGAAAGAGGGCACCCTCCAGACGGGTTTAATCTGCCTGATTAGGTGTCCTGATGATGTTTTATGGCAGTATAGGGATGTGATTGTAAGGGAGCAAATGCCTTCAAAAAAGCTGATTTATTGACATTTTACCGAGGACCAACCACCATCCCAGAGGGGGAAACACCCCTATAATCACAACAATATGACTTTAGATGGTCTCTTTGGGTCCCATATGAATGTTTCTGACCATTCTCATGGAGTCATGACTTGATTTTTGAAGGAATCTGAAAGCCTGAATTTGGGCTGTTTTCTCACTATTTGGCCGATCTTCGGACCCTATGTACGGGGGGGTCACGGGGGTCCGAAAAAAATATGTTTGTGATTTCCCGTGTTTTTGGAGCCAAATGCATAGTTTGAGCCTGTCCCGGAAGAAAAGTAAATTTATCACCCCCCCTATTTACAGAAGCCTGATATTTAAATTGTAACTCAAATTCTTTTGGACACTGATGAAGTGAAAAGTATGAAAGGAGGAATACAAATTCAGGTAAGTTGAACAGCTTAATTTTAGTCTTAAATTGAGTAATTGCCACTTGCAGTTAATTGAATGCCATGATGATCTTTTTGGGACATTTATTATTGTTGCAATACTGAACTTAAATGATTCATAGTTTCACCTTGATTTATCTTGAATTTGCTTTGATGTTGGAATACACATGTATCAACGAATGTATGCAACAGGAATCATGCTACTTCCCCATAGAGAGATTGTTAAACTAAGGGAGTGAAGACAGACTTGCATGACCTGCGTTACTCAGGATGTGGCTGACATGTGGTCACTCACCCTGCTGCCACCTATTGGCCACTCTCGGAATTACTGATGTTAACCTGGCATGTCCTAAGAGTAATTCATCCACTTAACCTGTGCTGCCTGGTCTGTGCTAGGCACTAGGCACTGGGCTTACATTGCCACTGTGCTGCAGATACCTGTGTACGTGTAGGTAGACAAAGGCATCCTTGGAATCATATTGTATTAGAATCATGGATTACGTTGCCTGAAAAGCAGGATTAATGCAAGCTGCAAATGGCACCCCACCCAAGTATAGAAAACCTGGTAATGCTTGAGGTAGGACTGACCATACCAACTAAGTGATTGCTCTAAAAGTGATAAGCTGTTTAACTTATTGAAAGCAAACACAGCCAGTCATCAGGAATTACCTAGGCCTGGTACCCTACATTCTATTGAGATAATTCAGACCTGTTCAGGGTGGCTCAAATATTTCAATTTCAGCTTATTCAATATGATTACATAATTCAGTTGTTGATGCAGAAATTTCTGAAGGGGATCACTATATTCTCCTTCACCATTGGGGCTTGGACAGAGGGAAATACTTTGGAGACTTTGCTAGGCTACAATGCATCCAATGCATTTTGTTACAAAATATATCAAGGGTCACATTTGTATTCGTCTTCAATGATCCTAGGCTTAACAAATACACTTTGGAAAGATGAATTTTCAGACCTACCTCTCCAAACTAAAAAGACATTGCTGACTTTTTAGAACGCTAGTACTAGAGGTAAAAGTAAACATTCTCTTTTCCAAAGTGAGAAAAACAGTGACCATTGCATCAAAACCCACTGACTATATATGCTGGCCTTATTCAATGGTTGAAAGTGAAGGCAAGCTTCCTTGTTTTAACAGCAATAAACATTGTCAATATTACCCGGTAGTGGGGATCAGATCTGTGAATCTGACCTAGAATATTTGAATCACATTAACCCAACGCCTTAGTCAATAATTTCATTTGGCGCCTTGTTTCGACTTCAAAGAGCTTACTGTGAACTAAACCTTACTGAATCAAAATGTGAATTGTCTGATGCACTGATAGAACCTAATGCTGTTAAGATTCATAGCTTTGATGTTCAATCTCTCAATCAGATCAATGATATGAACGTTTTTTTGGACCTTTGGATGAGATGAAGGGAACATGATAGGCCCTACCATTGGGGTGCAGAGGAGGGGTGATGGGGGGCAGGGGCCACACATAAACATACCATATTTCAGCTACATTTTGCCACTTAAATGATTTATTTCACCAAATAAAAGTAGAGGTTGACTTACATAATACCTAGATAACAGTTAAAAGTAGGATTTGCCCAACCTGTGTACACTAACTGTTTACAAAGATAATGTTTGACTTGCAAAAAATAAGGGAGATTAGAAATGAGGGAAAAACACCGGTAACAACAACAGGTTCTGAACCTTTTTTAACCCTTCAATGCCAAGCATCACATATAGTTGGTGCCATGCCTGGCCCATCATCAGCTATAGTCAGCATAGCTCTATATCACTTCGCACAGACTCGGCCTTCAGGGAAAGCTGTTACAAAATATCTCACCTCCATCACGAGAAAATGTCTTTTTTAGGCTGGCCTTAAAGGCCCAGCGCCCCTTTATATAGAGCTGAGTTTATTGGTAGCCTTTCTTCATGAAACAAAGGCATTTGGTTATTGTTGGCATTGTAGAAATCACAAGCAAGCATGTTATGATTATAATTTTGTGTCCCAATTCTCCCAGGGCTCCCCTATATATAGAGCTGAGTACCTGTGCCGACTGCACTCTGACTGTTACTGGACGTGCAGTATGATCTGCGGGGCTAAAGGGCTAAGGGGCACATTATTTCTGAAAGAAGTGCCCTGTCTTTGCTCAGAAATATTTTCAAAAGAACCGCTTCCCCATGTGTCCAGCAGTCCTTTGTTGAGTGTCTTCTCTGTTTCTAAAGGGCTTCTTAATACCGAGACATTAATCACTGCTCCTGTATCAGTGAATTCCCAGCTGCCACTGCCATTTGACTCATTAGTTTTTCCTCATTGAAGATCTCCAAATTCCGTTCACAAACTCCAATTTTACAAAGGTGAAACTGTTTTGTTTCCTACACACAACTGCCCCCTTTCGGGATGTTGAAATGAAAAGGAATACAAATAGGTATTAAGACAATGCAGGTGGCAATGGACATTCTGTCATTTCATTTCCTGTCAATAGCCTCAGACAGTTTATTCATTTCCCTGAGCTATCCCATGTGGATATGGTCGAGATTGGTTCATTTGAACAGTCATTTTTCCAACCATTTTTGAGGTGAAAAATACTGGGATGAATTTCTGAATCCTTGGGGTTTTCGCTGCATGGGGCCTTATTCTAGCCATCCAACAAAAGAATGTTGTGCTATGATCACAATATGGACGGGCACATTTTGCCTCAAAAGTGCCCTCTTCTCTTGACACTTTAAACAATTGACATCTTATGGAGAATGGAGCATGTTGTTGTTAGATGTATTACAGGCTGTGTCTCACCACTTTGGGCCAATGTAAACATCTTTGACCAGGTGCTATCTTTGACCGGGTGACCTCTTTGACCGGGTGCCATCTTTGATCCTCTGACAGAAAAAGATTTATTATGGGCAGGTGAAGATATATATGGACATGTAATCACCACCATTTTTTTTATTTTATCCCTTACATATCAAAGAAGAAATTTATTGTTTTTTAATGTTATTTTTCATGGTAGCCAGTCAAAGATGGCACCTGGTCAAAGATGGCACCCGGTCAAAGATGGCACCTAGTCCAAGACGTTCACATTGGCATAAAGAGACACAGCTTATTTTCCTATCCTGTTCTTCTGTGTAATAATGGATCACAGGTGTGGACTCTTGGAACTCTAAGTAAAACAGATATTTCTCATTCTGAGAAAGTGAATATAAGACACCTTCAGGCGCATACCCAATCTCTTCCCAACATCAGTCATCCTCAGATACCAAGACATGTTTTTCCCATCCTAGGTAGTTCTCACTTAATATTGCCAGCCCCATTATCCTTTCTACCTATCTACTTCAGATTTAAATAAAGGGATTGGACATCAACGCCTTACTGCTGAACAGAATTAGATTCTGTCACTTTGCCAAAAATGGCAATCCACTCTTTTGATTCAATAAGGCTCTGCTTACTGTGATTCCTTTAAAGGTTGAGTAACACAGACGTAGGGCAATGAATAATGTTGTCCGTTAATGTGATTCTTTAGTCCTGGGTTAGACTATTGAATTAGAACAGCTGAACATTTGGATAATATTGATAAATATTTAAAACATCAAGGCACTACACAATATGGCCATTCTGTTTATTTCTCTTAGGTCTCAAGAAGTTGAAAATTAAAAGTCTAGAATGATAGCCCATACATCAGGACGCTGCTGTGGCTCACACCCTGGGAGTCCTCCGACATGAGGACGCCAATGTAGATCTAGGTCATATGTAAGGGGCCTTTACTTTTCTTTAGACATGATGGTGTGCCTGACAGCTGGTGTAGCCTGGGTCTGGACTTAGACACGCAGCCTCCAACAGGATGGCAAACTAAGTAAATGAAGACAGATGAGGGTTACCCAAATTACCAGCAGCTACTCAGGTTAAGGTACCAGCGGATGTAGCTGATGTGTGGTCACGTGACCAGATTACTGCAGGTACCAGCAGCTACTCAGGTTAAGGTACCAGCGGATGTAGCTGATGTGTGGTCACGTGACTAGATTACTGCAGGTACCAGCAGCTACTCAGGTTAAGGTACCAGCGGATGTAGCTGATGTGTGGTCACGTGACCAGATTACTGCAGGTACCAGCAGCTACCCAGGTTAAGTAACCAGCGGATGTAGCTGGTGTGTGGTCACGTGACCAGATTACTGCAGGTACCAGCAGCTACTCAGGTTAAGGTACCAGCAGATGTAGCTGATGTGTCGTCACGTGACCAGATTACTGCAGGTACCAGCAGCTACTCAGGTTAAGGTACCAGCGGATGTAGCTGATGTGTGGTCACGTGACCAGATTACTGCAGGTACCAGCAGCTACTCAGGTTAAGCAGCCAGCAGATGTAGCTGATGTGTGGTCACGTGACCAGATTACTGCAGGTACCAGCAGCTACTCAAGTTAAGGTACCAGCGGATGTAGCTGATGTGTGGTCACGTGACCAGAGTACTGCAGGTACCAGCAGCTACTCAGGTTAAGGTACCAGCGGATGTAGCTGATGTGTGGTCACATGACCAGATTACTGCAGGTACCAGCAGCTACTCAGGTTAAGGTACCAGCGGATGTAGCTGATGTGTGGTCACGTGACCAGATTACTGCAGGTACCAGCAGCTACTCAGGTTAAGGTACCAGCGGATGTAGCTGATGTGTGGTCACGTGACCAGATTACTGCAGGTACCAGCAGCTACTCACCTTAAAGTAAGAGCAGAGATGGGTGGTCACATGACCAGGCAGCATCCCTCACCCTGCTGCCACCTAGCAGCCACTCTGGGAATTACTCCCAGTAACCTTGGGTGCGTTAAGACTAAGAGTAATGCATCCAGTAAACCAGCAAGACTGTGCTGCCTGGGTGTTTGTCTCCTGTGCGTGATGTCTAGCTGTGTAAGACAGTGCAGGTAGCTTGGCCATCTCGTGAGTTTGTATGTAAGTGATGTCTTATAACAGAGCTATGTATTTACAGTAGCAGAGAAAGAGTGTGGCAGGCAGACAGACCTCCCAGTTACAAAACAATGTTATTTTACTTCAGAAAAGCGTTAAAAAATTTATATAACGTCATGCCATAGTTAGGAGCATTAGGGCAGCTTATATATATATAAACATTTTATAATGGTATATACTGTTATAAAGAGTTATATAGCTATTTCTGTTTACTGGGCTCATACCAGAAGCACAGAGGTGGGATGGCCTGCATCATATGCAAATATCTGCTGGAAATTATGATTTAGGGCAGCAAAAAATGAATATATATATATTAAGACACCGACCTTATTTTGTACATCATCAGAAATAACCTTGAAACTTCCCACACCCGCTAATTAATTGGTCTATTAGCACAAGCTTAAAGGTGTACTCATGTAATCACTCAGCTAGGATTGGGAAATACCTTTCGGTGTAGGGTATCACTTTTATCATCTCCCACACTGCAGTGGGATAAGAGTTTACTTGGCATATGAATTAATCAATGTATATTAAGGACACTACCTGAACTGACTAAATGAGTCTGACTAGGTAAAAGCTAGACATAAGGTGTAAGGTGAACCATTGCCCATGCCCACTAAGTGATTGCTCTTATTGCAAAAGCTTGAAGGTCTCCCTGTGTGATCACTCATCTAGGATTAGGTATCACCTGGCAGCAATGTTGGTCTATTGCTTTTATAGTCATACTCATATTGTGCAGCTTCAATATCAAGGATGGGAGAAAATGAACCTACAAACTGAAATAGGAGGAAGTTCAATGTAGAAATGCATGTACTTGGGAGGATATGGGACATGAGTAGCTATATTAAACAGGAGAAAATTGGTGTGAATTTTCTGTAGTGCCCCATAGTGTGGCCACCAGGGGGCTGGCCAGGGGGAAGGCTAGCACTATACAGGAACAGGACTTTGCTGTTGGCACTAAAAGGCAGGGCATTGTACAAGAAAGGGCACAGCCCTTCTAAGTAGTCAAGTATAAAAAGAGGATCAGGTGTGTAGAGGGGCTCAATAAGGACACCCCTCATTGGCTTCACTCTACAAAACTCGTCCCGGCCACATTGTGAGGCTCCACCATTGTAAAGGCTGAGAAGGACATATAAAATCCCGGGACACCACCAGGGCTTTGTAGGACCACCGGGTCCTTCCTCATTTAAGGATGGCATGATACCTTAATGCACCATGCCTTGGTCATCATGATGCATTGATGCAGCCCTGGCGAGTAAGTCACTAGGGATGCATTCAAGCACCTACGGGGGTTGAGACACTCCGGAAAGTCAGCATGAGATTTCAATGCAGCACCAACAAGTTTCTCATCGGGGCTGCATTGGTGCATCATGATGAGAAAGCTCATCTTCTAGTGACATCCATCCTTAAAGGGTTAAGGAGCACAAAGAGGTAACGCCCTGAAAGCTCTGTGTAGGGCCTTATACGGGAGGATTGTATGAACACAAAAAGGTTACTTTATATTGTAAATGCTCTTAGGTGAGCATTGTGGGGGTTTCCTATTGGGAAAATGACCTCCTGAAAGGGTCAGCGAGATACATCAATGTAATGCAGAGAAGTTTGCCAAAGTGAAGCAGCTGACAGTGTGAAAACATCCTGCCCTTAAAAGATTGAAATGACCACAATACAGTGAAAGTTGGCGTAAAAGGTAGCTTGTATCCAATATATTAGTAATTTCTAGAAACAGCAGACACTAGCTGTGATTTTCACATACAAATATGTGTGTCTCACCTGAAGATATCATTAGGAAATGTCCTGTCATCAACTTTCCCTAGAATAACAAACTGAGATAAAAGACATTTACCTAATGCAGCAAATAGAAGAATCACATACAACCCATTTTATCACCATACAATAACCTGCTATTTGTTTTCTGTTTGCTTTCTTTGTGCTGCTTTCTGTACCTTGTGACGTGTGAAATACAAACATACAGGGCATTAGTATTCTAGGGTAAACCTCCCGATGTCTTAACTCTTATCCGGTCTGTACCTCAAGTTAAAGTTAAAGTTAATAGTTTTCAGTATTTAAAAATGTAGCACATGAAGGAATACATTGTCACCTTGTCTCATGATAACTGTCATAGATTGGATTCATTTTGATCTCGTTATAACATTGTGTGAGTCATGTTATAGTTTTCATAATTGAAATTTGATAAGGTGAAATGCTATTTTATATTTCAATGTTCCACACATTTTAAACAGGTCTTGTACAAGTTTGGGTCAAACCACAGCTTGACATGTTTAGGGAAAGGTGCTTTTAAACAGGCCACCTCAGGATCTGAAACAACACTGGTCTGTACTTAGTACCAGTAGTTGTGTCATGGATGGTTTACCCTCATTGGGAACATGTGGGGTCTTCCCATCAGGACTGTGCTCCATGTTAGATGTGCCGTTTGCTGATAACATTGACCTTTTTACTGTGGAGCCTGACATTTCAGCACTGAGTGGGTTGGAAGCTACCGAGGAAATCAATGTGGTTCTTTCACCCTCTTTGCTCATCAAAGTGGGGCAGATTTACAATTTAGTGTTTTGATATGCTGTGGCCTTTATTCTTCATGATGTACCAATATAACCCTGCTGAGTGACTTATCAGAGTTCCGTTGATGTATAATGCATACTCTTAAGGGTTGATTCACATTGTTCATTAATGCTGATCCAGGAGTCACTCAAGGGCCCTGCATTGGTGCATCATGAGGAGAATTATTCTGGCATTAAAGGGTTAAATGGTGCCTTCTGAACTCTGAATGTCAGCCCACAGAGACAGCAAAGTGAACAGAGACATATGTTCAAATTTGTGCATATTGACATTGTCATCACTCAAACCCTGGCATGGTAGAAGGTATACGCCTATATATAAATGCTAATTGACAATTCTCTGTATAGTCTTATTCTTTGTAAAAGGAGTACAGCTCTTGTGGCCAGCAAGTTACAAATAAATACAGGGTGTTGTTATTAGCGCTTTTTTAGCTTCATCAGATTTCCTTTATTGAATTCATCAAAATACTGTAAAAATTGCGTAGTGTTTATATGATCCTGAAGTGACCTGAAAGATCCCTCTTTTTGATACTGATACATGTGATAAAAGAAGTAGGTATCTTTTTGTTACAAAGGTGAATTCATGATGAAAGGATGAACTTTCTTCATTATTGACTACATGGAAAGAAAATTCAACGAATTAATACATATGATCTTAGCTTTGAATGTCAGATACAGAGACAAAACAGAGCAGCAGCTTTTAATTCCAAGCAATACAGCATCATAAAGGTCAGCATTGTCAATATGAAAAATAAGGAGTTTTGATGTCTATATTTTCTGAGAAATAAAAAATAGGGATACACAGTATGAGTATTTAGGTTGACTGGGCAGACTCTGTACTACACACTACCTCAGTGTGTAATCCTGCAAAATGGAGTCACACATACGTCGAGGTAGAGGGCTCTGCTGGACAGTCTACCCTTGTCTGACTCTCTGTCCTGTCTGAAGGAATAACCTAAGGTTTATTATGCTTATTGTTTTTCAGTGTCACACAAATTGAGCCTTGGTTATTGGAGTGTAAGAAGAATCGATCGCAAATAGAGCTCCTGCTATTTAAAAGAATCACACAAATGTATATGTGAAAATATTCATTTTTCCAATTGATATCTACTTACATGCCATAATTCATTTTCTTTTATATGTTAAATGTGCAATGTTGCATGTGGGATAAAACATGGATATCTCAATCATTCAAAAAAACATGCAGTTGTTAAAAACTGATCAAATGGTATGGGGTCAGTGGTATCCTTGGCTACCACTGTGGAAACTCATTAGATATAGGCAAGTAGCACAATGAATTATCAACCAATGAGATTATTCCCTGCATTTACTGCAGAATTGTTGGAGTGCATTCTATAACAACTGGTACAAATTGTGATAGCTTATCTCACTGATCAAGGAATGGCCACACATTAGGCATCCCGAATTCCAGGAATAGGCATAAACTATATTTAACAGGCACCTGAATTTCAAACTGAAAAAAGAATAACTAATACAATGAGCAGTATGTTGACACACCACTTCAGTAAGAGTGTGTTTGTTGATACATTAAGATATATCAACGTAGCCAAAATAAGGACTGACAGCCAAACCAGAGATAACAGGCTAGAGAATATAATACTACTTAAAAAGGGTTTCATGGAAGTCTTTGTTGATCCACTTTTCTTCTTTGAGGCCTTGATTTCAATGTACCCTTTTATATTTGCAAAGACATTGCTAATATTCATCAAGGTAGCGATGCTTAGCAGCATATATAAATTATACCATGGCCAAGCTGGGGTATATGAGGGAATAACACATCCATAATAGTTATCTGTTTCCTTGACTTCATTCCATGTAAGGGCAGTGCCAATCACACACCAAGTAAGGGGCAAGACCCAGCTAACAACAATGATGGATATAACCATTTTGTGTGGTAAGGTCCTATGTTTAAATGGATTAAGTATCATAACCAGCTTACAATGAGAGAACAATGTGTGAGAACATACAGAACTGACTGCCGGAAACAAAGCAGTTATGACAACTATTTTACACACTATTCCAGATGTCCACTTTCTTGAATAGTTCAAGAAGCCTTCTTGTAAATGTACCTCAGTGGATACTAAACTAAGAGAGTGCACCAAACTCACAGATAATAGTAAAATTTGACTTGATTTGACCATTAAAAATCCTACTTCTGTCTTTCGTTTGTATGCAAGGTAAATATCATAAATTATAATTATCAGAATCATTACAGAGGATAAACAATACGTCCCAAGTATACCTTTATAAGGCATAAGGTGTTGACAGCTATTAGACATGGTATGTATGCCAGCTGCACAGTTAAGTACTGATGCAGGAACAAGGCAGCACCACCGACTGTCATCTATTAGAATTGTCTCTAGAAATTTCATGTTCCTAAATGCATAAGTTTCAACAAAGATAAGAGGGTTGCCCCTAAGGTCTATGATTCTAAGGCGCTTCATGCCATGAAAGAAACTTTCCTGAATCACCTTTATACTGCTGTACTTCAAATCCAGGTATTCCAGAATCACAAAATCTACATTTATCTCACCAAGTGACATGAGATTCAAATATGACATATCCAACTTACTGAGAGTTGGCAACCACATGGTGTGATGTGGTATTATCTTGCTGATCGGGTTGTCTCTTATGGTGAGCTCTTTTAAAGATGTCAAAGGTTCAAAAGCATGAAAGGTTAAAACAGTCAATTGATTTCCTTCAAGATGCAGTTTGACAACTTGCGTTATGTACATAAATAAGTGTTTATCAATCTTAGATAGATTATTGTAAGATACATCTAGGATGTAGAGTTGGTAGAACCCACTTAAGGTGCCATTACTAAGTGTTAGTGCATTTCTAGATAAATTCAAGGACTTTGCATAGCCTACCAGTCTGGGCACCTCTTTCAATTGTTGATTGTAGCAGACAACTGCATAGCCATGACACTTACAGGCAACGGGACATTCCTCTATATCACACAGCTCCTCATCATCCCCTGATATTTTACAGTGTCTCACACCATCACAGATATTGCGGTGGTGAATGCAGATGTCATCATGGGTGCACTTTAGTAGGTTCTTACACACCAACTGATCACACATGACCTCATCTTCCCCTGATGTGCAGTCAATTACACCATCACAAACAGCATATGTTGGAATACAAAAACTGTTGGGACACTTGAAGAGATTTTCACAAATGAACATTTTGCAGAACTGGAGGTTTCCTCCATCACTACAAGAAGGCTCGAACCTATCAAATATACATAAATCTCTCACATTGAATAGTTCTTCATTTACATTATTGCAATGAAAGAATGCATGTCTATCTTGGATAACTGCTAAAGAAGAATTCTGCAGAAGAGCAGTCATTCGGTTTTCGTTTGTGCCAACTTTGGGCTTGTTCGGCACAACATAATATTCATCATAGCAATTTGGACAGTCACAAACACTATTTGCTATCATAGATGAGGGAACACAAAACCCATCTCCACACTGAAAGTACAGGTCCCCACATGAACAGTTCTGTGGGAAGCATTCCCCACTACAGTTGCTGACAGAACACATGGAGGAGCAGTTCAACTCATCTGAGCCATCACTGCAGTCCATTCGACCATCACACATGTGGTGCTGCATAATGAAATAATTGTACTTGCAATCAAAAAAATAGAGCTCATTCCATTCCTGCTTATGGGAGGGATTAATTCTACAAAATTTATACAAATCCCGCTGACCAAACCATGAATCAGCTTTAAAGTAAACTCTTTTTGAGGACATAATTAACTGTAATGAAAGGAGGTGGTTACGAAACAAGTTATATTCTATATGCCTTTCCAGTTTAAGACTTTGAAGAGGAAAAAGAAAATAGTGAGTGCATGTAACACCTGCAAATTCTTTAGTCAAATTACCTATACTAACGTCCTGTATTAAAATTACAGTCTGGCAGTAATTTGGTAATGGTGTATGATATGTAGGTATGTCAAGCCTCGTCTCGGGGCAAGTAATCTTACTGCCCTCAAGAACTATTCCTTTGCTGAATAAAAACTGTGAGTGTTTCTCACAAATGATATTAACAAATGGATATGACCTATCACATGGTACAGTAATCCATGAAACATTCAGTAAATCAAGGAAAACTGCCATGACACATTGTCGCTCAATTCCGTGGAAAGGTTGTTCATAAGCCAGACTAATTTGGATATCTTGATCATGCAGAACATTCAAGTCTGAGGCATGTTTGTTGTTAAGTAAAAGATGAATATCATTGCGTTCTATATTCAATGACATTTTATGATATTTGAGTTGTAGCATATTCCACTTAGTCATAAACAAAGGAGTATTACTTGTTGTCTTCAATATACCCTTCTGTAAATAAGATAACATGATTCAATATGACAACATGAAATACAGATGTAGAATAGATTGACAAATACCTGTGGCAAGTCTCAAAAAATAGATACAAGTTCAAAGTCTATGACTAAAATCTTTCAAAAATTGATTTTGGATTTGGACCAATATGCCATTCTTTCACATAGTAATTCAATAAGACTTACCTTATTATATCTGAACCCTAGGAAGACTGGGAGAGTGCGCTTAACATCTAAGAGGTCATTCAGGCTCTGAGGTGCCACAAGAGTTTTGTTTTCTGACTCACAGTGCCTCAGTCCTTCTTCCCAGGAGATATTGGAATGAGCATTTATTTGTGACTGGGCGCCGAGATCAAAATGAACTCTTTTCATCTTGATCTCCAGATTACATGGGCTTTTATTTTGAACCATTGGGAAGGCATTTTTTATAGCTAAGGTGCTATATCTTCTAAGATGTAGATGAAGCTGAAGATGTGGTAATCCAAGAAACGAATACCATATGACATCAGTTTTATCTAATAGTTGCCCTTGGTGTTGAAGCTCCCCAAAGTCAAAGATGTCAATCCAGTGTACACTCAAACATTTCTTTGCATTTACAGAAAATGTTGTAAACACATCCTTAGCTGAATTCATGTGATAAATATTCACATCCAAATAGGCTAAATCAGGTAAAATAATTAGTTGATATTTCAAATATTCTAGAAAAACAAGGGGTACTTCAATGTGTGCTGGACTTGAGAATTCTATATGATTACAATCATTGCAGTTATGTGGACCTGTAATATTTGGTAGTATGAACACTGTGATACTAATACCAGGGAGTCCATCACAGTTCTTGATGTACGAGTTGATGTAGAGATGCAATTCAGAACTTTTAAAAGTAATGTATTCTGATGTATTTTCCACTACAAACAACCCCTCCCCATTAGAACCCAATAATGCAAAATACATTTGGCAGTGTGAATCTGATTGAGAGGGTACTATGCTGTTCTGGG
This sequence comes from Harmothoe impar, assembly GCA_947462335.1. NCBI lineage: Eukaryota > Metazoa > Annelida > Polychaeta > Phyllodocida > Polynoidae > Harmothoe > Harmothoe impar. The sequence goes on from OX381712.1 coordinate 77,465,987, forward strand.
CTGGGTAAGTGGTACGGACTATAATAGTGTGAGACATAATTACTACTAGTCTCAGATCTAGATTACAAGTTATTTCAGAGGATACTAAATACCCAAAGATCCTTCCAAATGGTGAATATCCAAGCAAATTTGCTCTGCATTGTAAACGAGAAATAGCTAGATTTTCAGATACTAGATTCACTCTAACTTCAAAATGCAAATGTACAAAAGCAGGAACATAGCAAACTATTATAGTTCTATCTGTGAGAAAGTTGAAGTGATTAGTTTTTTGAAGAAACCATGGAGTTTCATGCTGACAAAAATGGATATGATGTAAAGGACCAATGTAAAACCGATTGTAGATTTCAATTCCACCTAATAAGCACCTCCCTGTTTCAAATCCTTTAAATGACATCTTTAGAATCCACACCAGTTTTATTGGTTGATAAATATCGAATATTTTAAACTTAGTCACATTGCTGTTGAATGTTATATGGTCTGTAATTCTCTCAAAGAACACATGGTTTTCTGTTTTGACCCTAATTATATATGGCTGTGGACAATCCATGCAAGTTATTATGATTATTCTAGCATGTTTTGTAATAGGATGCCATTTTAGTACAGTCATGTTACAGAATCCAGTGAAACTATGCTGAAACATGAGTGGCATCAGCTCACTTAGTCCATCATACACATAAATATCACCACGCTTAGATTGGTAACAAGCTATTGATATAGTTTGTATATAGTGCAGGCTATTAACAATCACATCATATACAAATATAAAGTTCATCTGATGGATGCAAACTGGCCGCCCATTCACCAGTATGGCTGCCTGCTGTGGCTGTCTGTGTACTAGTATCTGTCTGACGTCACTAAGGACCCTCCACTCTCCAGGTTCATGAACTGAATACAACATGTTAAAGATGGCGGCTTGTGCTGTATGTGTTAGGTCCAGGATCAGGACCACTTGATACCCAGGCAACAACTCACTCCATGGTGGTTTGTAGCCACAATGTACTGACACGTTTTTACCAGATGGTGAGAGTGGATCGTGAACTTCCAACCGGTTGTACCTACAGTTCTTAGACAGTGGCAGTCTGAAGTCCACCATGGTTGTGTTGATGAGGAAACCCCTGTGGACCTTAATGCGGACCATGTGTAGCCTCGGTAGTGTCAGTGCTGACTGCAATATCAGGTTCCCACAAGGGTGAAATAAAGTGGTGTTATCATGTGTTATAAACCTGGGGTTCTCTTGTGTGATGCATCGTCCATGTGTTAGTCTAATTGCCCGGGACAACTTCATATAGATTTCTCCCAGTGTTCTGTGGTTGGCATATATCAGTTCATTCTGCATGATGACATCAATGAAACCAGCCCAGGTTTTTGGGCTGGAAGTAGGCCATTTATCATTTCTGAGTATACTACGCAGGGTCCCAGGTAGAAGTGACAGTGCCTTACTACCCAAGAAGCCATGTGTAAAAAACAGAAAGAACATGAGCTGCCACTGTGAAGACATAGCGCTGATAGGTTTTCTCTAATGTGTGTACCACCAGAGGAGGTCTACTGCCATATGCTTAACACCTCTGCAGGTGTCTGTAGGTGGGTGTGGTCTCCTTAGGGCGTGGCCTCTTAGGGAGTGCTCATTCCTTAACAATAGGGGTGGTGAAATTTAAGTTCAGGCAAAAAGAAATCATGTGAGTTACTATACCTATACCCTATCACCTGGGTGAGGGGAAGGAATATAACCCTTCTGGCTGAGTTAGCCAGAAAGAAATCACCTGTGTTCGGCAAACAAAAACCTGCATGTTATTATGTTTCAAAGGGCATGTAAATGCCAAAACTTTTGACCAGCATGGAAGGGGTGCCAAAACATTTTGACCCTTCTAGAGTGGGTGCATAAAATCTCACCAACCCTGCCCTTGAGGAGGGATGCCAGATTAGAGATCCTTGCCTTATTTTCTAATATCATAATAAAATCAAAATATGGGCTAAAAATGTACCAGTACCATTAAATTCTGAATGAATATAATCATCAAACTGTAACAACCCCTACAATGCAATGTCAAACTCCTATAACCTTTGGCCTTGACCTCATGACCTTGACCCTTGAACCGCATTATGTGTTACCATAGCAATGACCTTTTTGCCTGCTCTAAGCACTACCTGGGGAACTGTAAACCCAACAATTATATCACCTACAAATTTGCCGTTATGTGAGCATTATAATTTCAACATCGAAAAATGAAAGCCATTTTAAAACAAAGTTTGGCTGTTCTAGTTGTGTCTATTATAAGAATGTAATTTTCTTTTATTCATTTCACAACTAAATTTACTCTCATGTTGGATGAATGGGTAGGTGACCAAACTACTTTAATACCAAACAAATATCTTACAGAGAACTGAACTGGAAGGGGGATGGATTTATCGATGGTGGATTCAGGGGAAGGTCCAACTTAAATGGAGGGCTGATTCCAAAACGATAATCCATTGTACAAATATCCTGGATCAGCACCTTGCATCACCTATCGTAACAAATGACTTGTCCCATGGTGTTGTGATCCATGGGTACTAAACAAAGTAATCAACACCACTAAAATTGGTTTAGTTTGTGCACAGCAAATTATCGTGACAGAGCTGTAGGAAAACTATCCTGACAGTTGGTGTACATATCCATCAAATAACATGATTCATTTAGATGATCGGTACGGGGTTCCTGTAGCATGATTCATTGAGGATAAACCATTTAAGGACATGACATGAAACTTGAATACAGGCCAAATGAGTAACTGACCAGTGCTGCATTCAATCCTCATGTTAATCCTATGGGGTTGATTCCATTCAGAAGGTTCAGCATGGTACATAACTCAGTCCTGGTGAGAAGACCTGACAGGGCTGCATTCATTGGTCATGATAACAAAGAGCATACTGCATCAAAGCACTATGTACCTTTGATGCAAGGTAATACATGCCATAAAATTGGTTTAGTTTGAGAGGTAACAGATGCAGACAGAGCTATATCGGCTTGCTTAAAAACTAGCCATGGATCACATTTCCCTTCCCACCAGATATCACAATTTATGTAAGATTAACCCTTAAGGAACTGCATAGTGCTTTATTCCAAGAATAGTGTAAAAAAGTGTAGGCTTAGTGAGTACCTGGCGAGCTGGAAAATTAGCATGAAGTACATAAATGCGGTCCTGGTGAGTAGACATGACAGAGCTGCATTCATTCATAATGATGACAAAGGGCAAGATGCATTTAAGGACTACCCAGTGCTTAAAGAGGTATCTTTGCAAAGTAATACATGCCATAGAGATTGGTTTAGTTTGTGAGGGTGAAGGGACAGAGCTGGTTTGTAGCCCCAGTGCTGGTGTACATGTCTACAGGAGAACACGATTCATGAAAGATAAACCCTTAAAGACTCAATGTGATGCATGAATGCAGACCTAATGAGTAACTGGCCAGTGCTTCATTCAAGCATCATGATAATCCTATGGGATTGATACATATATATCATTGCAATGTAATGAATGCAATTATGATTGGTTTAGTTTGTGAGAGGTAACAGATCTGGACCTAGCTGGTCTGAGAACTAGCCCTGGACCTGGTGTCAACCAGATAACACAATTTGTGTAATGTCAACCCTTTAGGGACTACATAGGGCTTTGTATACTTTGTTGTCACGATGCATTAATGTAGCATTGGGGAGTTACTCACCAGGGATGCATTCATGTCCAATGGAGATTGCACATAAAAGCTATATTCACTGTATTCATTTATCATTCTGTATTTAACTCAGGTTAGGTTTATTATTCCTGGGTGTGGTCATATAGTGTGTCAATATTAAAGCAGGAAAGAGACAATAATGACCTTTGGCCACATATAGTGTCTACCCCTGGGTACATGCCCTAGCTTTTGCATGGTAAACTGCCTACAGCTTTATGGGATATGGTCCCCTGGGCCCACTCTTGAAATATGTCAGAGACAGTTTCAACGGGTGTTGGCATTTGTATATTTGTTACGTGGCCCTACTGTCTTTGTATTAAGAAAATCAATAAATTTGAGGCCTTGGAGTATGGCTACACCCTACTCCAAGGCAGGTACTCATGAGTACCTACTAATCGGCACTGGGACTGTGCATCATCTCACTTGGCAGTGGAGTGCTTTTGCCGTAGCCCAAAATATTGTTGTATGTTATTTAACATACTTTACTGGATGTAACCTACATTTTTTCAATAAAAAAAATTGACTGGTGATACACTTCATTCTTTGTGACCAGCAAAGGTCATGGAAACACTTTGATGCTGTCCTAGACAATAACACTGAATGAAATCTCCAACATCCCCACACAGCTGCTGTGTTTATGTACCTGGCACCATCTAGTGTGTGATTACAGGTTATGTATTGAGGTGCCTGCCACATAACGACACCATGGTCTGAAAGGACTCTGCTCATACTACAAAACTATGCCGCAGACTGGAAGGACGTTGCTCATGCTAGATACTTACAGAGAACATTATTTGATGTTAACGGTAATGCTTTCCATCATGTGACTATACCACATGACCCAGGCCCACCAATTTAAGGGTTCTGCAGCAGTGCATCATTGTCATAGACAGTTAACAGTTCCTGACTATACACATAGGTATACATAGTGAGGCCATGAGGTCACTCCAGTTGTATCACATCCACAATGAATTGTTGGCTATTACTCTCATGTACTGCATACTTTCATACAACTGAACAAAATATAGATGTCCAGTAATGGTCAGATGGTGTCTTATAGTACAAGAAACAGTTTTACTGTACTGTACTGATTTTAGATATAGAATTGTCTACAAATGATAAAGAGAGTGTTACATTAAATTTCATATGTAGAATGCTTTCCTTGTATGAAAAAAACATCGTTTTATAAATTTAATACAAAGTTGCTTCTGTTTATATTTCATATTAAACAGAGAAGTACATTGTCTCCCTTTCAGAGTAAACTTTGCGCAGTAATTTGTAGGTGATAATTGATAACTGTCCAGAAAATGGTCTATTGTAAACAACTATTTACTCAATCAGAATTCATCATAGCTTTTTTTGAGTTCATTGTAACATGTGGGAATTCAGATGAAAAAGGTTTGATTTAATAATAAAAAAGCAGCTTTGGCTTAGAATAAATACACCACATTTTGTCCCATCCTCCACAGAGGTTGTTTGTCATTTCAGACATGCCCATAGCTCTGAAGTAAAAAGGTGAAATAGGCAAACTTTATCATGAGGAGCAGAGTAGTTTTACACTATCAGTAGGGCAGATTGCAAGGAGAGACGACCGATGGATCATGGCAGAGAAAACATGAAAAAGGATTGGATGGCCATCCTATCAAGTTTGAAACCTAATACTTCTTGATATTTATCAAATCATTTCTCCCCGAACATTATTAACATCAATTACCATGTTTTGTATGTGTCACAATGCTGCAGGAAGCAGCCAGAGCCTCATTCAGGGACCAGATGGTGGCATTCAGAGAGCTGCTCTGAACTCACTGAATTTCCCTACAACGTATGCAGCAACATAGAACATAATCCCACCTGCAGAAACTGAGATGCTTTTCCCACTAAATCCGGGTCTACATTAACTGCAGAACAGACGACAATGAAACATGGCCACCACAAGGTCATGTGACCACCCCCAGTCATCTATCTTGTTTGTGTGTCCAGCAGGGGGTACCGGGTAGTGTGATTTCCAGCCACCAGATGGCAACACTATTCCAGGACAGCTGGATTCTTTCACTTTCATCTTCAGTGACTGTCCACGGGAAAACCAGCCTTATTCAGGGGCTTCATGAGACTAGTTCTCCCACGGATGGCTATCTGTCTCAGGCAGTAGTTATCATGTGACCACTGTGTATGATAAAATACTCGAGTGAGCTGTAGGGTATATTCAAAAAGATAATATAAATGCATTTGGAATTATTTTTTGATGAAATATAGTATGTTCCATTATGAATTGTTTTCTTTTACGAGCATTTGTAATGGAACATGCAGCTTTTTTTTTCAAAATGTGAACATGCCATAGTTGAACTTGTGCTAATCAAGGCACATTTAATGCCATATCCATGTTATGCAAATTATCTGATAAGGCTAAAACCACCTGAGGTGATCATCTTGGAAAGGAAAGACATTGATCTCCTTTTGAAGTGTATGCAGGCAGATCATTTTTTCACACATTTTTCACACAGATAATATGCTTTCACTTGACCTGTCCCATTTAGACTGATGGCATTATTTCAAATATGACAGAGAGTTAAAGTGATACTTAAGACACAAGTCGCTGTTCATGTTTATACAGAAGCTGGCTGAGAATAATACCATCAGAACAGATATTACCATCCGACTACTAGAATACAGATATAAAAAGAATTATAATGCTCCAGATGTCTACTTAGTCCGAAATAGTTCTCCAAATCTCTGGGGAGTGCCACATAGGATATTCATAGGCATGGGTGTGATGTCAGAGGGTGGTGACAGCGCTGTGTCCTGATTACTGATTCTTTACTGGAACATAACACCAGGTCCTGGCCTAACGCTCATGTCCTGACTAAATCAAAGGTCAAGGCTGGAGGTCCTGACCCGCACACTTCTATGAAAAAGACCCGGACGGTAGCAAGGAGGATGCTGGACCATGCTTAACCACTGCTCTCAGTGCTTCAATGTGAACACTACATTTATCTTAATAGGATAAGTAAATAAAGAGGGTCTTTATACAGACCACATCCCAAAAAAGAATTGAGTTTAGTAGAGAAATATATTGGTGATTTGATAAAACTAAAACTGGAGTTTTAACAATGTTGGTCAATCACTTAAATGTCAGCAAGAAAACATCAAACAAGTTATGGAATATGCATCATAGCAGCAAACCCTAGAGCATTTGGCTATCATAGTCTATGGTTGTATGAGTGCAGAGATTGGGGTCAGAAAGATTAATACCCAGCAGAAGAGAATAGTGTATGTATGGTGGTCTGCCGACGGTTGTGGCTCGTGTAGGGGGGTTAGGAGGTTCTGCTGGATGGGGACAAGGGGTAAGGCGTCAGTCTAAACCTGGACAATATCTGCCAGTTCTGTGCCAGGAATACCACACAGGGAGGTGCTGAAGGTCATACTGTGGTCATAAGGAGCTTTTCAGGGCTACACTGGCACACCGTGTGTGTGGGTAGGACATTGCAGTTCCTGGTCATTGGTACCAACAATAAAGGTCAGTCAGTCTAGAAACAGTGAAAGATGATATTCCTGTTGAATAAGGGGTGATGTACTCCATTAGATAACACAGATGTAGTTATTAGTTACAGAAATCATGGCAAAGTATACATTAGTAAAGTATCTACAGCTTGTTAGATTTTCAACCACACCCTGCACAAAAAATCAAACAAGCTGTTCATAATCCTATCTCATGATAAAGGGGCAGCAGTATCCATGTGTAAAACATCATTTACACAACAAAATCATAAGCTCTTGTACCCAAATGTGTCTATTCCTGAAGAAGGAAACACTGACCCTTATTTGCTTAAGGCTCACTCTCACCAAATCAATGCAAGTGAAAAATGGCCGTACATGATCAGTGGCCGTACATGATTGGTGGCCGTACATGATCAGTGATGTACATGATCGGATACGTACATGATCGGTGACGTACATGATCGGTGAGGTACATGATCGGTGATCTATTGGCTGCCCTACCCTTTCTGAACATAATAAATCATAAATAAATCTTACCAAGGTGTACATTTGATGTGTGTCTTGACATGTACGATTTTAGAAATGTGTAGAAGCGACCATTGAAGGGAATTTTACATTACATTTCAATGGTGATCATGTACGTCACATGACGCACATGATCGGCCATTATCTATTGACTGCCTTAATTACCCTTTCCAACCATATTTAAAACATAAATCAATCATAATAAGGTGTACATATGATGTAAGTCTTAACATGTATTATCATAGACATATGCAGCAGTGGGTAATAAGAAAATTTTACATTACATTCTAAGCCGGTCATGTACGTCATGTGACGTACATGATCGACTGTACATTGAGGCACTCCCTGTTACATATTTTGGGAGTTTTTCTTTCTTAATAATCTCCCCCGAAATACATTACAGCCAGTAGGTATGGTTAGATAAGTTAAATAGCGGAATGCATGGGGTAAATGGTGGATTTTATAGTTTTCCGATCATGTACGGCCACCGATCATGTACGGCCACCGATCATGTACGGCCACATTTTAGTTGCACTGATTTGGTGAGAGTGAGTCTAAACTAATTCTATTTATCATCAAGGGAAAAGGATCGGATAGCTGATGCACCATAGAAAGGTATTTTGTACATTTCTGCATGCATTTCTCCTATAATGTCCTTAGCATTTGGTCTATGAGCAATATTGGAGAACATTCGGGCCCTTTGGATTATGACAAAATACAGGAGGAGAATGTAAAGCTCAGAGGTCCGAGGGTAGTATCCATTTTCCATTTTGGAGTGTTAGTAGAAGAGAGACCATTTACAGATCAAAGCACAGCATGACGGCCTCAATGCTGCTCAGTGTAGAGCAACTCCTGAGCTCCAATGCTATACAGTGTTATTATGTTTTATGTCCTGTGAGAACCCTCCATTAATGTAAAAGGCCAGAGTTTCCTGCAGGGGGCAGCACCTTCATCTGGGACATGGAGCTGGTCACGTGACTTAGGGATAAGCGCACTCTCCACCCAGATGTTTCACCAAGAGCTTTATTCCTGTACAATGTGTCACATCACGCTTTTCAAACAATTTTTTTGCTTCCAGTATATACCATTGACTAGCTCTTGTATATATAGTTGTTAAACCTATGAATGCTTAGTGAGGTCAATTTGGCTGAGCTAGAGCAAATTTTATAAGCTGGAACATTATTTTTACAACATTTCATACAGGAATTTATTAAATAAAAGTTTACCAAAGGATTGCAGCGAAACCCTTATATATCTAGCCAAGGGCAATCTATTGTGTGGTCAGCGATAAATGGCATACTTTCCACTATCTTTTGCTTTATAATATTTCTGTGATTAAAAGTATCCAATAACTATTAGCATAGTCTATATGTACTTAAAGTGAGCTTTAAAGCTTGGAAGTAACCATTATCAAGAAAGATTACTTTGCAATACACAATATATTAATATTTTTTGTACAACAGGTATTTTTCTATTGGGAAGGGGAATGTGTTATGTAAGATAGGTTGAATGTTCTTTACATTAAATCCAATGGCAGGATATCCAACCGATTAAAGTATTATGACATTGACTTTGAATGTCATAGACAGAGAGCAGTACAGATGGAAAACTTCATGAAGGCCAGCCGTGCCAATATGAGAAAATAAGATGTGTTTCAGGTTACATAGGAAGGGTAGGTCGGATTTTTTTATTTTTTTATTTTCAATTTTTTAAACCTTGGCCTGCAAAGTGCCTAAAACTGACTGGCAAACTTCAGCACTCACTGGTCAACAAAGGCGTTGACTCGTGAACTATCAAATTAACTCTTAAATAGCCCCAAATATGTTTTATAAAGACAGATTGATCCCATTGTCTGAAACGTACCTAAAAATTGACCCGCAAACTTCAGCGCTGTCTTGCCAACACTGGAATTGACTCGTGGACCATCAAATTGACTCTCAAATAGCCCCAAAATTACTTAAGATTTACTTTTTCAAAATTCTAAATTCAAAATTGGATAAAAATTTCTAGGGCAGGCCCTGGTTTGCTAGGTAGGGTCGGGAAACCTAAAACACACCTTTTTTTTTTGGTCTAAGGATAGACATTAATTTTAATCACAATCTTTATAAACCTGCTGTAAACCCTTTAACCCTTGAAGTATGGCATGAGGCTAAAAGATTATATTTGTCTTTATGATGCACCAATGCAGCCCCTGTGAGCAACCCACCGGTGCTGCATTGGTGCATCATTTTGAACCTTCAGGAGTGTGTAAACCCTATAGGGTTGGCATGATACTTAAATGCAGCACTGGCTGCATCTATGCATTATGCTGACCATGGCTATTATTGCTACACTAAGCCATTACGTTGCACGTGATCCAGAGTGTGACATGCACAGACTTAAACTAAACAGCATGCTAGATGATTCCTCAGTTGTCTTTGTTCCGCTTGGGAAGGGAGGGGTAAAAAAAGTAATTGACATTATCAAAGAGAGGAGATATAGCAATATATGCTACTACGCCACTAAACAAGGTTACTAGGTTACCTGGCAACGTCACCTGACATAGACTCTTATATTTTTACTATGACATGTACCATGTATACTTGAACTTATGCTATGATAAGAAAGCAAGGAATATGGAATAACTTGTTAATATTTTGAGGTCAACAATGTCTAGAGTGCAAGGTCTATAACTCTGTTTATATGTAATAATTAATTCCAAATATGTTCATAACGAAGGTAAACAATTTTATTGCACATTATTTTCTACAAAAGGATGGTCAATCCAATATTGCCAACCGATAAATATATATTTGTAAGTTAGTAATAAGAATTTTGAAAACTATGTTTCCTAGCAGTGACATCACTTTCTGGAGTCCCATTTGTTTTTCATTTAAGGTTGAGGTACCATTTGCCGTCATCATAAAGCACTGTTTGCCATCCTTATGAAGTATAGTTTAATATGAGTTAGACATACTACTGGTACTAGTAGTAGGCCCAATACTTGTAGCCTACTACCCATACCTATTCCAATTTTAATTAAAGAACTGTTTCTGCCACTGTTTTACATCGTCTCTGGGTATGAGTTGCTGACTTGTTTCTTTTACAACATGACAGAATCCGGACCAAGGTCTGCCTGAAGACTGACCCAGTCAGGCAGTACAGCACAAAGTTAGCACTGTGGTTGAGGTATGTTATTCTGAGTACAATTTCATAAACAATGTCTGGCATTTTGATCAAATGACAATCACAAAGGTAAGATATGATTTCCAACATATGATTAACATTTGCAGGTAAAGTGGTCACTATAAAGAAGATGCACACTGCTGACATTGTGAATGTAAGGTTTGATTTATTGTGAGCTTTTTTATGATGTTTTGTTCTGAATATATCATGGGAATGGATCTTCTTCACTATTTGTATATTTAAGATTGAGATAACGCAGAAGGGTATGATGCAGTATGCCATTGCGATTAGAAAGACAAAGATAGAATTAGGCAATGTTTCAGCCACATAGCTATGACAAACAAATACAGTGTTTACATGTGCTATGTAGCCAGTGAATAGGAACGGGACATAAAACATACATATTATGAGAAAAATACTTGAAATGGAGAAAAACAGGTTTCTTCTGGTGCAGTACACATGTGCCCTCAAAGGATAGAATACAGCAATAAAGTGTTCAATGGATATCAAAACAATCAACCAAGACGACACAGTGGCTGAAGAATATACTATAAAACTAATCACTCTACAAGTCCAGATTGACTGGGAAAAAAAGAGTAAGGTGTATATTCCATATTGTTTTAAAATGGCGAAAAATAATGCCACATTATCTGCAATGGCTAAACATAGCAGCAGTATCATGAACACAGATGTCTTCATGAGGGAGCCGTATGTAATAACGATGATGATCAGACCATTCATCACCATGCCACAACTATTGAAAACTAAACAAGCAATTGTCCTCGCTGTATAGCTGGTCATGTCAGGGGTTGTAGAATTGTCATGATGTGACTGGTCTCCAGTGTTATCTCCCATATTGATGGACTCCTTTTAACTCTCAGAATATGCACAGGAGAAACACTGCGACTCAGTTCAAGATTTTTATGGTACTGGGGCTGAAGCTTGAAAACTATGTAAGTGACTAGCCAGATGAAGAAAGCGGTAGGAATAATCAATATAATGCTGTAGATTAAGTAAGCAGTTTCTCTTTCCAACACACCCCTACCCTCTCTCAATGTATACAATTATTAATGCATAAATTAAGAATCAATAGACATCAATCTATTCTTGTGTGTGTCCCCACATCTCTATTTGACCATGCCTATCACTTACATGAGGAAATCAGCTCAGGTGACCTTTAATTGTGAAGCATTATACATGCAATTTCATCCTGACAGGTATACAATATGAATAAAGTTCATTTAAATTTCTGCAATAGTGATTTAACAAATTTATTGAATAGCCAAAAAAGCAAACACTTCCCTTACTCAAATACTAATTAGTCTCATATAGGATATTGCATCAAGAAATGGAGCTTATATATGACACATAAACAGCATAAAAATTATCTAAGATGACAAGGAAATCATAGATCAAACTGATGCATTTTAATTTTCAATTATCTACCAGTTTCATGGACATTATGTTGCGCTCATGGTCTGTCCAATTAGTAATTTATATAAAACAGAAAATTAGGAAAATATTGGAACAACCTGTTTTGTAGTCAAATGCAGAAGCAGTAATCTAAAATTGAGAGCTAAACTATTCAAGTCTGAACTTGTGAATTAAATTAACGCAGTATGTGTTTTTATTGGCATGATACACATATGGGTCACTCTCACCAAATCAATGCAACTAAAATGTGGCCGTACATGATCCGTGGCCGTACATGATCGGCGGCCATACCTACTGGCTGTAATGTAGTCTTGGGAAGTTTATTAGGAAAAAATAATTCCCTAAATATCAATAGGGGCCAAAGGGGGGGGGGTCAATGTACAACCGATCATGTACGTCACATGACGTACATGATCGGTTGGAATGTTATGTAAAATGTTCTTATTACCCACTGCTTTAAATGTCTATGATTATACATATTTGGACCTACAGCATATGTACACCTTGCTAAGATTGATTTATGTTTTAAACATGGTCAGAAATGGGTCAAAACGAGGGTGGATCAATGTACAACTGATCATGTACGTCACATCGGTATTGAAATGTCAATCAAAATTATAGACTGGTGGTCGGCACGCTGGGAAAAATTCCTAAGGGCATGGAGCAGTAGAGCTAGGCAACATGATTTTTTTTCATCTCTGGACTGTGCTGAATCCGAATATCAATGTTGCCCAGCTTGAATTTTGGGTCTCCTATGTTTAATCTTCAAATGAAAAAAAAATGTAAGAAAAAGACCAAAAATTGAAATAAAATGTTTAAAAAATAATTAAATGCCATATAATGACTCAAACTCATGGGATATACAATGCCTAGTGTCACCTTAACAATTATGTATGATATGGTTAAAGGTCAAGGTCAACCAAGTCAAAAAGGAGAGGCTGTTTCTGATAGCACTTTGTATTTGATATTCAATAGTCCATACCCATTTTCTAAAGCACTAATGGAGATGAAACACATCTATAAACTATATGTATGTAGTATTGACAAATATTTGTCCTAGGAAATTCATCAGTATGAGTGCTTAGGAAGGCCATTTAGCTAGCAAATTGCAATGGGACACTGTAAATCACTGTATAGGATAGTAAAGACAGGAAAGTTAATGATCTTTATCTTTAATTTTCTTTTATGCCACACCTAAACATGCTTTCTGGATGAAAATTGTTACCATAAGATTAACAAATTTATGCGCTTACATCATACATTGTTCTAATGTATAATTCAGTGTAGGTGAAAGTCACTAGCATAGAAAGTTTCAATGCTTAATAAATTAAGTTCAGCTATGTCCTCTAAATCTCGCTGATACATAAGACTTAATCAAGTGAAAGTCTTACTGCTTATTCAAGCACAGGTCTTCCAAATCTTTCTTACATCGACACATTATTGTACATTGTAACCCAGCCTTTCTGCACTTGCAAAGCTTTGTTCTGCAATTTGTTTTACAGGAGCAGAATATGACTTGCATACACGCTTTTGGGATTGGGGTTAATGACATCAGGATTGGTTCCAGTCCTCCATTTGTCTTGGTCCAGTTGGATCAGGAATGTCTGGTTCTGCAGAATCTGCTTGCTTCCATATCATGGTCTGATGGTGGACCCTCATGATGTGGAAATGCAGTGCATCCTTGGTTGGTGGTAGTGCCTCAGGGTTCTTTGATTTTGAGAACATAATATGGTGTACCTTATCAACATGAGCTCTGTACATCTTGCACACAAATTCCTCTGCCTTCTTTTCTTTCTCTGCAGTCAGGTCTCCTTCTCCTAAATATCGGACCAGTTGGTGATGAGATAGAGAGACTTTCCAGGTAGATCTTTTTGTTTGGCTTGATGTGTACAATGTGGTATCACAGCCTGTAAGCGCATGGTATCCCAGCAGTCCATCTAGTGAATCTACCGGCAATGTCTTTGCTACATCCTGAATGGGTATGTGTTTTCTGGTCTTTGCAGTGCCATATATCATCCACATATTTGAGCACATGGCACTGCCAACATGACTAAGGAGGAGTAGGAGAACATCTGTATCATTAGAATGAACAACCACAGTTTCATACTCACAATTGATTGCATGCAAAACAATACTGGTATCGGCTTCTTCATGTGTTCCTCTGAGACTGGCTATGTCCATTGTAGGATCTGATGACCTTACATCAGTAGCGAGGTTGAATCCTCCAGAAACTACGATCACTTTTTGTTGTGACACATTCTTAAGGATCTCATTTGAGAGAAACTCATTGAGATCAGCCTTGTTTTCGGACATGGCTATGAAGTTGGGCCAGCTTTTGGGAATAGGTACATCACGATCATTCTCTATCATACGCCTGATTAGTCTTGTTGCCTGCAGAGCTAGGGTGCTGGTGATATCAATTGTATGCTGTTAGGTCTTGCAGCCTTACATTAAACAATGAATACCCTTTTACCATAATACCTATCATTAGATTGAATGCACAAAATGGTTGGTAGACTAACCAAAGTCCTTATTGCTCTCTGGGGTAGGATTCTGTCTGCACTCCATGAATGATGACATGGAGGTAGCAGTTCCAGTCACTCTCCAATCATAGTGTGGATCAAGCTCTTGTATAATAGTTGAATTGTGCTTGGGGCCAGTTTCCTTCATGTAGGAAAGGTCATCGAATGGACCAAAATATATGTATGCTAGCAGTTGACATTGCAACTGCTGCCGTTGTCCCACAATGACTCTACAGGCAGGTCTCCTGGGAAGTCTCAGCATGGTACAGATTGGCCCTGTAGAATATAGAAATTATAACAGGAATCTCCTTGATTTCTGACCTTTGACCTTTGACCTTTGATTCCGATATTACCTGTAATAAGCACCATTAGTGAAGAACGCAAATGGAAAGATGAGATATAAGATATCCACTCTGATTCACAAGATATCTCCCACCTTTCTTGTTCTTCAACTTGACCTTGACCTTCATACTAAAATTACCATATCATCAATTATTGGTGGGGAGACACTCAGCTATGAATATCCCAAGAGTTTGAGTCATCATATGGCTTTTCATTATTTATTTTAGATTTTATTTCAATTTTTGGTATTTTTCTTACTTTTTTTCATTTGAAGATTAAACATAGAAGACCCAAAATTCAAGCTGGGCAACATTAATACTCAGATTCAGCACGTTCCAGAGGTGAAAAAAAATCATGTTGCCTAGCTCTACTGCTCCATGCCCTTAGAAATGATTTCTAGAGGACTTTTGAGGCTTGGCCCACCAGTCTATTATCTTAATAGTCGCATCTAGACATTTCTAACATATTACATGTCAAAACACACATCATATTTACACCCTGAGTAGTATATATTGTATCAGAACGTGACCATGCTTAAGAACTGTTTATTACTCAATCGATATGCAGCCAATCAGAGGCCGCCACTTGGTCACGTGACCCCCTCATTTGCATAATTACGTAATAGGCCACGTCCCCTTGATCACCAGCCAATCAGAGGCCGCCATTTGGTCACGTGACCCCCTCATTTGCATAATAGGCCACGCCCCCTTGATCACGTGACCCCCTCATTTGCATAATAGACCACGCCCCCTTGATCACCAGCCAATCAGAGGCTTCCATTTGGTCATGTGACTCCCTCATTTGCATAATAATGGATCATGTGACCCCCTCATTTGCATAATAGGACCACACCCCCTTGGTCACGTGACCGGAAGCGCTCCTTATTTGGAAAATAGACCACACCCCCTTGGTCACGTGACCGGAAGCGCTCGTTATTTGGAAAATAGACCACACCCCCTTGGTTACGTGACCTGAACCCCTCCCTTATTGTCTATTATATAGATAATAGACAGACCACGCCCCCCTTTTGGTCACATGACCTGGACCAGCCAATGGGAGGCTTCCATGGGGGGGGGGAGGGGGAGGGGGAGGGGGGGAGGGGGGCACTTTAAGATGCATGGGGAGGGGATGGGGGGGAGGGGGGCACTATTTTGGGGTGGGCGGGCACTTGGGGGGGGCCTTTGGAGTCTGCTGGGGAGAATTTTTTTTTTTTTTATCTGATCTCTAGGGAATCGCCTCCTCCCTACCCCCCTTTTAGGCGAGTCGGAGGTGACTGTAGAGGAGTTTTTCGGTGACTTGATGACCTTCAAACGACCATACTGATAGTTAATAAATTTGACTTTTGACTTGAATATTCTTGCGACTTTGCGACCTGTACGCGAAAGCGAAAGCGACTTTGCGACCTGTAGCCCTTAAAAGAGGTGACTTTGTAACCTCAGGGGGGAGATCCTTCTACACCCCCACGGAGGAGGAAGGATCTCGGTTGATTGACTGTACTTTGACTTGTTGTTGTAAACAAAAAAAAAATCAATGAATAGAACGACCCCCTTATTGCTAACAAAGGAACGACTTTGAATTACACAAAATGAGACTACCCTCTTTTGAAGGGGGTTAGTGGTAACTCGACTTAAATTAGAGTATTAGGGAGAGCGCGCGTAAACAACAAAACGCGACTACACGCCGTCTTAGACTGTCTTACGGACCGGATAACAATAACCATAGTTACCTTGGTTACTGTTGATGACGCGTAATGAGCAACGTCGTCAAAATTAAGCTGACGTCAGGGGTTGGCTAGCCAGACAGTTTTTTTGTCAAAACGGACCAGAGCAGGTTACGTTGCGGTCGCTCAAGAGACGGTAATGGATCTGGTCACGAGGATACTGAAAGAAGGTCTACATAGAACCACCGCGCTGGTTTGAGCGCGGGTATCAGTCATCATGGGACCCTTGACGGGTGGGTCCTCCCCATGCAGCCGTTTCTCAGACCATAGAATAGCATAACTGTAAACATAATGTGATCTTTCAGAAGAAATAAATAATTCTTTAAAAAATAGTTTGGTCATCCCAAAATTATTTAATTGACTGTGGTTTAACACCCACCTTCCTTTTCAAAAAATTGTGTTTTGTGATCAGTCTTTTGTTTTCTGTTTTTACAGATAACCAGTGTCCATGCAGAGCATCCAGGGAGTGGAAGATTAACAGGACATTGCTCTACGGTTAATTATGACGCAATCCAACACTTGTTACACCGATCAAACAGACATTTTGAGCCCTATGGAGGATTACTTGTCAAACGAAGGGGGGGGGGTAAGAGTTCACTTTCAATTGCAGAAGGATTGAAGGATAAGAGTTAATAGAAAATAAAATGGAGGAGCCTGGACGACACATAAGAAATACTTGAAAACTAACACCTGGTACAGGTATGCATCACATACTATCTTGCAGTATCATGATAGTCTCATGACACTCTCAGGACTGCAAATGATACATAGTCATGTTCCTCACAGAGAAACTTTCTCATGCCAATCATTTCCAATTATGTCAAGCTGACGACTAGACTACCTTAAGGATGAGTAACGGTCGCTGACCAGAGACACAAACCAGCCAAGTGGGGAAAAAGGGTGTCGGAGCAGATGATGAATAGGTTGTTACCTCTTGTGCACATGTTTCATCAATCTCAATAACAATTCACAATTCAGTGGTAGGGTCAGGTATGGTCTTAGTCAGATGGAGACCTCAGGTATTTGCCATCTTAATGTCTTGTCCTCACATGATTGACCTAAGGCGACAATAGGGGATCGTAAGTACATGAGTAAGGACTGCAGGGATCATGGTGTGCAACACAATAATGTTGGTTAGTAACTCTGAAAGGCCTGTACACAAGAGGACTAAGGTCTGCAAAAAACTTTTTAGCATCTAAGCAGCATTCAACTCGAAAAGAAAAAAAAACTATAGTCTTTGTCTCTTCATATGACTTTCAATTGGTAAGACATACACCCTTTTGAGTGGACTTTCTTGCTACTAAGGCCAGGATTAATCAAATTAACTGTAATTAGACTAGTTGTTGGTAATTTCACTGCCTGCCTACTCGCACTTATGCTCACTTGGGCTGGAACAGTAATGCTCTCAATACCCGCATTTAAATTGGCTATCACACCTCTGTTGAAATGGAGAGTTAAGGATGCCTTTGACAATGTTTCCATTGAAATAAAGCAGACCATAAAAAGATACCGAGGGCTGAATGACTAATGATTGCCCCCAGATAACTTCTATTATCCTTGTCTCATTGTGACTCAATAATAACTGGAAAAGGTCTCTCCTTTATTTGGTCTGTTCACATTTATTTGTATGGTTGGTCTGGGTTTTTAGAAACAAGACCCCTGGGAAATCTGAATACCGCTGAATGAAAAATAAAAATTGGCAGGGTTCGGAAGCAATTAACTCTTTTTTTAGATGGCAAGGCATGGCATCCCCAGTTGGATCAACATGTCAAACCGTTTTATATTCTGAACTTCTATGCATGAGCCTTACTAGAGGGTGGAATATCACACAAAACACCCTTTTTTCTTTTCGGTTACTCTTTTACAAATTTGTATTGATGTAATCAGTATGGCCATACCTTTTGTTCTCATATTCCTGGGTTTAACCAGGGCATCTGGCGGTTGGAGAATTAACAGGACATCACTCTTTTGTTAATTTGAGCAACCAAACAAAAATAACTGTGTAAAACAGCGTTGGTTTTTACACCTATTACCATGGGACTTGACCCCTGAGAAGGGCTATGGATCATAAAGAAGGAACTCAGGGTGCATGCTTAAGGAGCAGTTACCATGGCAACAACCTTGACCTGAGGCACCATTTATTAAACATGGACTGACTTTTTATTTGTGAACCGATTCAGATACTTGAAATGAGAGAATAAAAGGGAAGGGATTTTGAGGTAAAAATGAAGCCTGGGAACAGATTCCTGGGAAGAGCATGAGTTTCATGTTGCTTCTGTTGTTACCATTATCATGAGAGTTATATACCGCTGGCAGAGGATTGAAACACAGATCCTGGTTCTCTTTGATCTAAAGACAAAATACATGTTCATGTTTAATAAAAAGGGAGGCATATTCAGGAATCCACCAGGTGGGATACTTTAAGATTCAATCAGATCCAATGGACTAGCGTGACCCACAAATGCTACCATAGTAAGTTACTATCCATACCGGCATGGAACCATCACAGGGACAATAGCCTGAGTGTGTGAACCTTATGTGGTTTATGACTGTTATGCCTGCCCGTCATCCTTAATAACTTTCCAGAGGTGTTATCATTTTCATGCTCCCTGCTATAATTGGGAAATTCATAGTAGGAGGCAAAAGGTGGAGACACTGCATATTCATAGATGTACCCACATTTTCAATTTTACTCGATATAATGTTCATGGCAAATGCAAGATACATTAACTCTTCAAGGGCAAACTGATCCTGTGTATGACCAAATGTCACAGATCGTCCTGATTTGAACTTTTTCCTTCTCCAATCAATTAAATGTTCCAAATGTCATATAAAGTTATCTTTTTGGTCTAGTATGATCTGGCTTGGATAGATCTACGTGGGAAACCATGGTTTTACCTATGTGAGACCCTTATTTAAGGGGCCAGGGGGGCAAAAACACCCAAAAATGGGCCTTTTTTGACCATATAAATAATAATTTGACATTATGCTGTAAGAACCCCTCTATAAATAGGGCTATCTGCCCTTATCTCTTTTTTGCCAGTTCCCCTATATGGTACGGAACATTTTAAGACCATTTAGGCCTATGTGATATGTTTGATAAATATTATGTATGGTCAAAAGTGCTGGGGTAGTTTTGCATAGACACGACTGAGCCCAAACAAAACATGACCCTACCTAAATATAAATGAAGTATGAACATAATAAAGCTAGTGCAGAAAAAGCGTAAATTATGCACCTATACAATAAAAAAAAAATTGTAAGTCTACCTCCAATAGCATATCTTGTAGAGCCCATTGACTTTTGATCATGTTCCAGGGGTAGATTGACCATAGACACGACTGAGCCCAAGTAGACACGACTTAGCCCTTTCATGAAAATATACTGAGGGGACACATTATGCACATCTCAAGTTATTTCTATTATAACTTAGAATGTATTATTCATATTTAAAAAGAAATTTCCTGGTAATTTTGGCTTATAGCTCAGAATACTTTGTTATACACCAGTTATGACAGTAGACACGACTGAGCCCTCCTTATAAACCTTTCAATCAATATAACATGCTCCAAACCATGTGCAGTGAATTCCTACCTTATTGTAGCCATTCTAGTACAAAAACCGTATAAAATGCACCATTTTTCATAAAAGCAGAATTATCCCAGATGCATATAACAGAATTCCTACACTTTATAAAGAGGGCTCAGTCGTGTCTATGCACCTACATATGACCCTGTGCTGTAGATTTAATAATGATATTTAACCTTCCCCAATATATGGTCTCTAATACCTAATACATATACTATATGTACAAAAAACATTTTGACCCTCTTCAAACATTTACTTTTGAGCCCCTTGGCAGCTCAAATCCAGACGATTCATGACATTTGGTCATATATTTTTTTGTTATTATGGCAATCATTTGTGTTTATAAGTTTATCATTTGGTTGGCATGACACAAAAAAAAAGCAATTAAGGGTACCTTGCCAGTGTTACATTTTTGCAACATGACAGCTTGTTTATTAGAGTGTTAAACTGCCCTCAATAACATGTTATAGAACCATTATCTCAATTATCACTGTAACACAACACACTCATCCAAAGTCCAACAACTTACTTCACATGTTCAATTTGATTCTGTCTATTCCGACCAAAGTAATACTGTCTCCCTTTACTCAAATATTTTAGGAATGAAAAACAAGTTTGTATCGTGAACTTTTAATGTATCAAGCCTTTCATCTCAAAACGGATCACATATCATGAAGTTAGTTTGAGGCCTTTCATTGATGTAAAAATATTATGAATTGGTTTTCACAAAGACCTCTACTCCCATAAGCTACATCTCATTTAAACCCCTCCTACATGGTTCAAATCGAGACATTAGGAATCTTTTTTGATTCATGTGTATACTCAGAGGCCTTTCCATATTCCCTCTGCTGATAACGTTTCAATTGAAGTTAATCCTACCCTTTTGATGAAGTAATTTGTAGGAGGCGTGTACACACTAAAATTCAAAGACAGAGATATGGCATACAGTTTTCAATTACTGTCTGATTTTTAGGAATCTGGTTCACAAAATCAACAGCATCCTGGGAACCAAATTGTCCACAATTGCAGATATCAATACTTTAGAATCACAGTGAAACGCTATGGGCTAATGGTATTGACATTTGTAATGGATATCTCCCATTTCATATTGGTCATGAATGCAGAATACTGTAATCGTGAGAGTGAGTGTTACTTGAAACTGGTAGGTAGGAATGGCACATCTACCCCCATTGTGAGTCATTTCTGCTTCAGGCTATTGGCTTTTTGAAACCTTAAGCAAGACGGTTCATAACATTGCTAATTCATTCATTGCATTTGACTTTTACTTGACTTATCATTCCTTTGACACAAGAAGTGTATCGCATATGTATTCAATTGGACCACCACTGTACTTCTTTTCCCTTTCCATCACCGCCAATCTTCAATTCATTGCACCATGAAACTGATTTATTCATTAGATTCAAATTTTTACTAGATGTTCTGTCCCTATTCTCTACTCGGAGGTTCAATCAAATCCAAATTAAGATACATTTTTGATGTATGGCTAGTCTACCACGGGGGAAATTAATCTTTGAAATCCTTACTTTAGTTATGATGGGTTGCCTGAGACTCCATTCAGGATATGTCTGGACAATAATGTTCATTTTTACCCGAGCATGATGCATGAAGGCTTTATGTATTTGTTGTCTTGGTTCTTTGGAGTGTATCAACACATACTATTATATTCAGCACCAGTGAGTTAGTAGTATCATATTCATACATTTTGACATTAAATTGTGTGGTGAGCAATAGCAGTATTCTGCAGTTAAAGGGTTAATTTATTTCTGTAGAAGATTGATGGATGACTTTGCCTGATTTCAAAATTTTACTGAGGCCTGCTTCACCCAAATTGATGATTGAGGTGTGTTTTCATCTGGAATATTTCAAATATTTGAGTCACCTCCCTAAGCAATGTTCATGACAAAAAATATATAAATTATACACTTCGTAATGAAGAACCAGCTTTAGACCGTAACGGATATTATCTTCATGGAACTACTCAAGCTATGTCATGCTTCTTAGATAAAAGACAATAAATAACAATGTTGAAATATTCAGTATTCTGATTAGATATTGTAAAAAAAAGTGTGGTAGCTTGCTTTTTTTACCGTCCTAAATCATTCTGACAATAAGGGTTAGGAAAGAGTTGAAATGTACTCAGAGTGAGTTTGTGTGCATTGATATATGTATATTCTATTGGGCTCATAAAGTTTATAAATTCAATGACCTGCACAATATTGTGATAAATCACTTTCAAGGACCATCAGATTCTGACAGGGGTATATCACAACACATTTCAATCTGATGAGAATAAAACACCATATTTGTTTTTTAATTGAGGAGGTGACCATTCTGAATCCTCAGGAGAGGTACTAGTGATGGAGTAGGCTGGTATGGTGAGGCCCCTTGATGGTTGCTATGACAATCAGCTGACTTTGTCTGAACATTCTTCTCCAACATAAATCTCCAAAGGAAAAATTGATTGTTCCTAACCCCTGCCCCAATGGTATTTCTTATTCATTCAAATTTCCGAGGGCTTAGGTTTCCAAAAGAACTCATTTATTTAACATTTGAGCAGATCAAATAAAGGATAGACCTTTATCCAGCTGCTATTGAGTGACCCTGTGAAAAAAATAAGAAGTTATTACGGGGAACCATTGATAATTTGGCTCCACATTTCTTTTGTGAATAATCATGATTTTGTTCATGCTTTTGTTCTCCATTGCCATGATTGTGTTATAGGCTGTTAGAATGTGGTAATGGAAAGAAATCAACCTATCCCAACTGTATTTATTAACCCCTTTAGACCTACCCAGGGAGCCATTTCACCGCATCCAAGAAGAAATACCAACATACGGCCCCCAAATACGGCTTGAGCTATTTTTTCATATTTACGTATGTGACATACGGCACTCACCTGTCCCAATGGTAAAATTGTGCAAAAACCAGTTTACATTCCGGGGAACCCCTAGGGAAACCCCTCTGTGACGTCATAATATGTAGCAACATACGGAGGTAGGCTGGAGAGGGTCCGCATGCTGTTTTCGATGTTAGGAAATGGAGAGGGGAGGCCAGAGAATGGAGAGGGGAGGTCGGGGATTGGAGAAGGGAGGTCGGGGAGTGGAGAGGGGAGGCCGGAGAATGGAGAGGGGGGTTGGGGAATGGAGAGGGGGGTTGGGGAATGGAGAAGGGAGGTCGGGGAATGGAGAGGGGAGGTCGGGGAATGGAGAGGGGGGTTGGGGAATGGAGAAGGCAGGTCGGGGAATGGAGAGGGGAGGTCGGGAATGGAGAGGGGAGGTCGCAGAAGGGACAACTAAACCCACACACACACCCTGATAGGTCTGTGAGTAGTGGCTAACCTAAGTTCAGCACAAGAGAGGTTTCTCCCCTGTGTGGATCCATGTTTACACAATAGGTACACTCTCTCTCAGGTGCAGATCATACACTTATAAAGACAACTTCTTTGTTAAGTACACTTAGCTAGTTTAGGCCTCAGTCTTTTTTTGATATAAATTTTTCCGACATCATCTCCTCACATCCACAACTATCTCCTCACGTCCAACATCATCTCCTCAAGTCCAACACTATCTCCTCAAGGCCGACACCATCTCCTCAAGTCCAACACCATCTCCTCACATCCACAACTATCTCCTCACGTCCAACACCATCTCCTCAAGTCCAACACTATCTCCTCAAGTCCAACACCATCTCCTCACGTCCAACACCATCTCCTCAAGTCCAACATCATCTCCTCACGTCCAACATCATCTACTCACGTCCAACACCATCTCCTCAAGTCCAACACCATCTCCTCACGTCCAACACCATCTCCTCACGTCCAACACCATCTCCTCACGTCCAACACCATCTCCTCACGTCCAACACCATCTCCTCACGTCCAACACCATCTCCTCACGTCCAACACCATCTCCTCTCGCCCACTATCAACATGCGGACCCCCTTTACAACATACCGCCCAACATATGGCCCTTTTTCCTCCATTTTCTTAACATATGCTGCCCCTAGACCTGCCACATTCAAGGGGAAATCTACGGACCATATACAGATTTTTTGATCTCCACATCATGTGGTGAAATGGAAAAACGGCATATGTCACATACGGAACCCCCATATGAGTCATACGGGGGGTCCGTATTATGTGGTGAAATGGCCTCCAGGGCCTTTTATTACTAGGTTCACACAAGCTTCACTAGGTTAACTCTATTTTTCCTTTGGGTATCAGGGAGTGTCAATCCACTTTCCCCTTCCCTGCAGATAATTAATATTCATCTATTTAAATCCAAAGTACAATGGCACCTGTTTACAGAAACACATTTTCATTGAACATGATTTAATTATGTATATAAGTGTAAAGATGTAAAGTCCTCTACACAGGAAGAAATGTCTAAGCAAATAATATGTATGTCACCATAAAGGCTCTTGTACAGACACACACAGAGCGCTAACATAAATGGCTGACCTGTAGCCAACCGTTTGTTAACCCTCTCCATGGCTTTTCCATCACATGTGCCTTTGGGCTGACAAGAGCTTGAGATGACAGATACCCAAGGTCCCGGTCAGACTAAGCCAAAACCCAGCCTGACAACCAAAACACGATTACATATGGAGATTGATGAACAATGCACGGCGAAAGAACCACTTTATTCCTTATCCGCTCAGCAGCAATTTTCCCTTACTTCGCTAATATATTTCTCTGCTCAGTCACCATTGCTTATGCTCAAGGCAGCCGGCAGTCAGCTTGAAGTAATTGGATCATGGACATGGAATGGGGGAGTGTCTTTGTGGGTGTCAGCAGGATGTGAGTCCTGGGACCAGCCTCTTATACATAACCTGTTCAAACCCTGTAATGTTGGCAGAGGCATCAATGCAGCATTTGTTGAACAGATGCTCGGTCAAGGAAAGTAACGCACAAGCAGTGAATTCATGCATGCACCTTGATTACAGCTTATCAATCACATAGCAGCATTCCAATGCGTTCATGCAGCTCTGTCGCAGTCATAGCTTGGCCTGAATTTTGACAAAAAAGGACAATTCTCATTGATGCACTATACCATCCTTTCAAGGAAAACAGTCCCATCTCAGTTCTGAGCATACACAGCCCAACTATCTAAGAAACAGGACAGTTTTTTGCCCTAATCATGTACATGAATTCAGCACTATCAAGTTTATCAAAGATTACATAACTGGCAAAGGGTGTATTTTCACTCTTTTCACATGTTAATTCATTCGCCCCTAAAGGCAGCATTAGTTTTTTTCAGATAGTCAATTCCAATTATGCCATGTTACTCCTACATTAGAGATGATGCATGCTTAGGTTCCCCAAGCAAAAATTATTGAATTAAAAAATATTGAAAAGCATTTGTTACTGAATTTCTCTTTCATAATCAATAGTGTCCCTTATTTCCTCGTTTCCAGTACATCAACTGTTTTGAAGCGAACTGCTGTGTCTGAAATTCTGCCTATGGTCAAGGTTTTTTGCCATGGTAACAGCTGCTTGTTTATTGTTGTCCGCCTCTTTTTTGTGAGCAGTGTTTCTTTTGAGGAGTCAAAAAAGCTGGTCAATCGGTGTTTTACACCAGATGTGTTTAATTTCTGAGAGAACATCTTAATAAACAAAAGAGTCATGTCCTATGAATGTCCAACCCCCCAGAGTCTCTGCACGACACCAGTTACCAAATCTGCAAGAGCACTGCTTGCGGACAATCAATGCCTAACCTTTCTACATAAAATGGAGGGAAATAAGAAATTGGGAGCCTATGCTCTGCATCTAGAGCCTAGTGGCATGCCCTGATAGGGACCATGTAAATGGCAATATAACTACCCTCTGGTCCTGCAAGAATGACAAGGTCAAAAGCAAGTTAAGGAGAATCTTCCCCTGGTTAATCTGAGGATTATTTCTTAGAGAATGTATAATTCATGTATTTCTATGAGGACTAGATTGTTCTATAGTGTGATTTGCCTATATTTCTCATGATCCAAAAAATACCTTGCAAGTGGTAGGGTGGTATTGTAAAAAACTAAGATTTGACCCCTACCAACTCAGGTTGTCATTTTTTATCATTTCAATTTTCCAGGTGCTGTACACAGTATAGAAAATCTGATATTTGGTGACATTCTGATCCAATTGAAGATCCAATATCTAACATAATAAAAAACTTTTGTTATTTCTCTTTTTTTGCACAATGGCGTTATTCACAATTAAAATGTGGAAATAGAAACCAGTCGACTTATCCCAGTCCAAATTGTTTTTGGGGGCAGGCGCATGAATCAAGATTTTGAAGAACTAAATTATCTTTTCAAGTCCAAGATTTTATAACCCTTACCAACGAATTCAGTACCAGTGCAAACTGTGTTGTATGATGCCGACAAACAACTAAAAGGCCTTGAGGTCTCATGTCATCACTATAAATTAAAGTGAATCCTACCCTTATGATGACAAAGTAATGAAAATATCTATAACTCGTAAAACACACATACATACCTGTATGAAGCAGACTACCTCCAGTTACTGTCTGCTCTGAAGGTCTCTGGTCTCCCATGTTAAAGCTAACCTGGGAATTGTATTATACAGTTGCCACCTTTTTCATATGTTAGGATTAACCAGGTTGCTTTAAGGCAATAGCAACATTTGAAATGAATATCCCTACTCTGACATTTAGACATCTCCCATTAGATATTGATCTTGATGAAGGTTTTTCTTTTCAAGTTAATGTAATGTACTTTGATTGTGTGACTTTTGCAATAGTGCAGTACAGCAATCCCTCCCTTTCCTTACTTTTGTCATTGCCTGTATCTCATTGCAGTGATCACACTAAAGTTCAAACATCACAACTGAAACTTCACCGAAACCTCATATCCCCCTACAAAAGTAGATCATAGATCAAGGTGCCTGTACTAATGCAGCGAGTAACAGCCACCTGAAACTATTTTACTTTTGCTCTTCGCAGAGTAAATCATCTTAGTTTTGTGAAATCCTTGGCAATCCATTTGATCATATTCCTGATTCATTCATTACTTTTGGTTTTTGAGTCAATACCTCCCCAGTCTTTACTTGCGGCACAAAATCCAAAACTAGATTAAAATCTAAAAAGATACAAAGGCATTGGTCAGTGTTGATTGATTGGTTATGCACCATGAGGGAAATCAACCCTTGTACTCCTTAATCTAAAAATTAAAAAGTCACCTAAGTTTGCACAAAGGACTTGCCTTGTCAAATTGAATAAACTTTCTTACTAGTTATCCAATTATTGCGGGCATGACATGTTAAGTTCATTTATTATCATGGATGATTTGCCAGTGCTGCATTGGTGCATCATGCCTACTTTTCAGGAGTGTATCAAACATGTAGGACGGCCTTTGCAACATTCACATGGAATTCACCAGCACTGTTCACATCATGACATTGAAAATGCAAGGTCAACTAATCCAATGCATTCTTAGGTGGTTTACTAATTTGAAAAGAAGACTGAGGGAAGACTTCAAAATGGTATCTTGCTCTTTCCCCTTTCATGATTGAATTGCATTTTAATCAGGAATAGTTCAAACTCCTAATGCACCAACTAGGTTGATGAGAAGGGCCTGATACAAAACATGTTGAGCTTTAGATCAAATTTCTATAAAAGGATTTCAGTTGTGTGTCTGGGGTGTGGGAGGTCAAATACCATCTGTATTCATCATCCCCATCATCTGTGACTGAAGTGCTAAGTGAAAGTGGTGGTAAGATTTCAAAGCCAGCCTGGTCACAGGAAATGGATGTAGACCTCCACTCATTTCTAAATGGTTGCTTCAGAAGTATGCCGCCATCTTTACCTAGTTAGATCATGCAACTTTAGACTTCTACAGAGCCAGCATACGTCACAGGATGCTTTGACTCAATCTGAGTTTCTACTTATCTACTTATCTAATTTTAGCCTTAGAAGCCACCTTAGTGCCACACCCTGCATGTTTGCTAAATTATATCATGCAAGCACACACTTCATTAAGGAGCAGAGACACAGGTAATGTTCTGATCCCTGATTTACACACACTTTGAGTCACTCTCAGTTACTACTTATATCTTTGGATTAAGTAAGGGAAGGATGTCATGCTGAAGATATCAGCTACCCTAATGCTGCCATGTCAGTGCCACCATGCTTGAGAATGCCAATATGGTATTCAATTACGAAAGGGGCAGAATCATTCTATCAATAACAGGGGGGTTGAAACTTGCTAAAATGGGGGTTTATTGACTAATTTTTAGGGTAATTATTTTCATTTTATGCTGGACATACTTCTTGCGGAATTCATGAAAAATTACAAGTTTCTGGATTTTTTATATGGTACCGTATGCAACAGATATCCATAAATTTGCTAATATTCACTTTTAAGCAAAAATGTACACCAATGAATATAAATAGCTTTAGGCTCAGTCTCACAACTTTGTAAAAACTGGATCGTCTTTGACTGGGTGACGTCTTTGACCGAGTGAAATCTTTGACCGGGTGACGTCTTTGAATGTGTGACGTCTTTGACTGGGTAGCTAGAAAAGGCAAATTTTATTTTTTTGTGTTTTTCAAAATCTCTTCTATAGGAAAAATTCCTGCACATCCTTTTTTTTTATAATGCTTTGCATAGTGCAGCTCTTCAAACTCCATTTTACATTCATGCCATATGGTCTACATTTAAATATAACCAACTTTGAAATAATTTTTCTTTTCATAAGGTCGGAAAATATCCTTCTACTTTCTCCGACCTTTCCTTACTGTATAGGCCTTAAAATGTTCACAGATCTGGAAAGGGAACTTGTAGGTAAATCAAGGGGGAGTGGTGGAGGACATGAGAGATGTGAGAGGTGGAGCAGATGGGTAGGGAGTGCAGCAAACCTGGAGAGGTACACTGATAAGTACATCAGGATAGGAGGGTAGAGGAGGTGGGCAGGGTGGGAGGGGAGGAGGTGGGTAGTATATAAAGTACATACATCACCAGACGCTGGTTAATCAGAGTGAGGAGCAGCTCATGGTGCGTGATGAGCAGCTCACACACAGCACACACAGCACACACAGCACACAAAGTACACCTACAGGCAGCATCAGCAGGTGAGTACAGGACTTTTAATAAGATGGCAGATATGGCCCTCTATGTTAAACCCATTAGAGGGTTAAATAGATTTTCAAAAATCTGGTTTACCAGGATACTCTGGTTGACCCTAGAATTTGGTCCCTATTTTCCAGGCCTACCAGTCGAAGTCTAATTGGCTTAGTCAACAAACCCAATTATCTAAAATACATTGGCGTTAGTGAATACACTGCGCGGACCACTAAACCCCTTATCTATAGTACATGTTTGTCCTGTGTGATTATATGTTCATAGAGCTACGATAATATATCGAGCATGAGCAGGTGATTACACAGACAGAGGTCCACAACAATCTGTCTGAAAGACAGGTTTCTCTAAAAGTAGTACATTTGATTGTATCACATGAGGCACAGCCGAGTGTGGTGCAATCCTATCTGTGTATTTATTTTGTGTTATTCTTGATGAATTTCATCAAAATATACATCTAACA
This sequence comes from Harmothoe impar, assembly GCA_947462335.1. Lineage (NCBI taxonomy): Eukaryota > Metazoa > Annelida > Polychaeta > Phyllodocida > Polynoidae > Harmothoe > Harmothoe impar. The sequence continues at coordinate 77,496,051 of OX381712.1, forward strand.
ATTGGTTTTATAGCTATGTTGTTGAAGTCATCATATGAAAACAGCTAATGGAGAATGAGCATTAGTCTCTCCAAGGGGTGTGAAAAACAGCCTATTCAGTACGCAGCACTTTGTTTCTCCACATGAAGTAGAGGACTTTTGTTAACCCCATGAGGGAAATTGTCCAAAAAACTGATTTATCAGGATACTCTGGTTTACCCCTATCCAGAATTCGGTCCCTTTTTTACAGGGTTACCAGTGGAGCCCCCATGGGCTTCGCCGACAAACTCAATTATCTAGAATACATTGACCTTAGTGAGTACACTGTGGTGACCACTCAACTCCTAACCTATAGTAGGTTAACATGTTTGTCATGTATGATCATATATGTCGATAGACCTCGGGATTTATATTGATCTAGCTACATCTGATGTAAACTTTGTCTGTATAAAGTGGCTGGCTGGTATAGTGTGAACATATGAGAGGAGGGGGAGATACTGAGCTCACTTTTGAAATATTTAACCACAAAACTATGGTCAACTTTTGTTGTTTACTGTAAGCTCTAGAACCAAAGCCCTGGGATATCTGCCAGGTATAGTTTAACTAACCACACTATTCTAACAATATGCCTTAATATCCTGAAGATTTTTTCCAAAACAGTGATTTTTTTTTCAGCAAGCTGATGTGTATCTGTTGTGTCCAATCACAATGGCATGTAATATTTATTTGTGAGTGTACCATATATTTTTAATTTCACTTTTCTTCCAGGAAAACAAGAAATGGCAAAACTGAGAAAATTTCATAGAGTTAACAGTCTATAAGAAACCAAATTGATTAAATCAATAATGGCTGAACTTTTCCAAGATGGCCTTGACTCAATGGAAACAACCACAGAACCTGCTAACCTCAGCTCACCACTAACAGTCCTCCCCCGCCGGGCAGTCTGGGAGATTGCCATCAACTCTATTGTGCTGCTCCTGCTGCTGCTCATCACCCTAGCAGGCAACATGCTGGTTATATTAGCCATCAAGTCCACCCCCAAACTGCAGGAGCAGCTCTCCAACCTCTTCATCATCAACCTGTGTGCCACAGACATGGCGCTGGGGGCCATTGTGGTGGCCACCGCGACTGTAGCTGTTATGTTGGATCTGGATGAGGTTCAGGTATGTGCATCTAATAGCCACTCATTTTTAATCCTACGCATGATGAAAATATAGTAAAATTGATGGTTAAATCAAGCTCTCCAAAATATACACTTTGGGCTAAAATCTCCCAATAATGTCTGAATGTTTAAAAGCACACAAGAGGAAAAGGGTAAGCAATCCTTGGGTACAAATATTCTGACTTGATGAAATGTATGCACATTTATTCTTTAACTCTGCTACATGAATGTTTGCCCAAAAGCAAATTTTAAGACTCTTAAAGGAGCTTTATGTTCAGTAATGCCATACCCTGGCCCTTGCATTTGAATGGCTTCAAATGGAATTTGCTGGAATCAAATGATTTGACAAAAGTTCCTTTAGGCATACTTAATTTGCTAAACTGTAGCTCATTGATATGTCCATTTCTCATCAAATAAGGCACAGTGCTTTGATCCCCATGTGTGTTACCTTGCAGTGGCTGTGGTGTAACGTGTGCTGTGCAGTTAACTACATCTGTATCATCGTCTCCATGTTCACCCTGGCACTGATCAGCATAGACCGCTACATCGCCGTCATACACTCCTTAAAGTACACCACCATTGTCGGGAAGACCAGTATGTTAATCGCGATTGGCTACTCATGGTTCCAAGGAGTAGCGTTTGCTGTGAGTTGCAGTTTTGATCAATATGTTTAATCCCTTGTTGTAAAACAATGGGCGGAACAACCATTATAAAAACTTGATGAAGCGCTATTTTGTTGATAAAGAGTATTCATGTTGCACTTTACTGTTAGAGTACTTAAAGGAAGTTTGAATGTTTGCTGATCCCCAAATTTGTGAGTATTTATTTATTCCATACTTAAGCATATGAACAATTTTGCAGATTTTTCATTCCACAGAAATTGCGAAAATATTTACCTAGAGAAATAAAAGTAGTACATTTACATCATCGGAAATTTAAAGTGTTGTTGAATTTACATTGATGAAGTGGTTCAATAGTTCCTGGTACATTTATAAATATATCAGGAACTTTAGAGATTATTAAATCTTAATCTGATGAACTTTATGTCAGCTACAATTGACCACATAGCAAAAAAGTAGTGGTCAATTAATTTTCTTCTGCATATGCTGAGCTGTCCACCCCAATATGGGTCGTATAATATCATACAAGATTGACCCCAATTTTTACTCATACTCTATAAGGTGGCGCCGGCCATCATGAACTGGGTGCACTACGACTACTGGGAAGGTGTGTGTGCTATAGACTGGCACCTGGAGAAACAACAAGCTGTGTACTACGTGATTGTAGCCTTCATGGTGTGCTTCATTCTCCCTGCTGTGATCATGCTCTACTGTTACTACTGGATCATCAAGGATGCCAAACGCCTGTCATCTACTACTATAGTACCCAGCTCCAACATGGAGGCAGCTAAGGCTGCAGCAAGCAGGTAAAGTCCTTTTTACTGTATCAAATGTAATAAATACACATCCCTTGTTAAGAGCACACTTACGTTTTGGGCCAGTATCTAGACTCTCGATCACCATAAGGGAGTGGTTATTCTTAAACAACAGTGCCCCCCCTCAGGGCAGGTTGAAATTGAGCCCAGCCAACCCCTTAGGCTTTTTCGCTAAAAAGGGGGGTAATGTTTTTGATCCCTCTCAATGGGGGTCAAAATTTGTTTTTCTTCCCCCTCCAAATTCAATACCCCCTGTTGTTAAGAAATGGCCACTTTCTCAATATCACTAACTTGGATTACAAATAAATCCATACAAACTAGAAAGGTTTTCTCAAATTCTTGCTACGCCTACTGGACAGTAATTTTATGAAATACAGTACCTTGAAGACCTGAAAATATGCAATAATGGGTCAAAAGCTTGTATAGCAAAAAATGACTTACCCATCACAAAGTAATGAATTTAAAAAAGGAGAACTCACATACTTAGGCCCACTACCATCTTTGTTTAAGCCTGCAAGCTTCACAGAGGTCTTAAGGATTGTTAATTTAGTAATATTGTTGCACAAAATCATGAGCACTTGCCTCTTCAGGTATGTTCACCATCAAGCTAATACTCATAGTTCAGACAAGTAATGACTTTTTTTTAGAATGGTCTATGTAGGGCGGGAATAGGGCTTGGCCAACCATTCTATACAGCGTCCAGATTCTGTAGTCAACTTTAGAGCACTTGGTTCAGACTTTCTTTCTCCCATCCTAAAGAGGAATGATTTCCCTTTGCCACCAAAGTCAGTCAATAAATACCTAAATCATATGAGTACATACATATACAACCTTATCTAAAAACACTCACTAACTCATTAATTAGTTCTGGTGGGGCATGCTGTAAATTCGCCACGGACCACAGCAAACTCGAGCCCAGCACCACTAGGCAAAGCGTAGTGGCACTGGGACATGCCACAGATTGCAGCAGAATCACCACTGTATTCTACGCCATTTTTTTTAATGAAACTGGTCAAATATGGGTTTGATATATCTGCAAATGTCTGTTGGTAATAGGGAAATCTAGGCCATGTGTATTTGGAGCCCATTAGGAAAGCGAGAGCTGGATTCCTTTGGGGACTATTTCCTGGTCATATTCATACAAAGCCACACTTTGGTTGTTTATCAACATGGCGTCGATCTGTATGCCTCCCTTTCAGTCATATTTTACTTAGATATAAAAGGTTGAGATAGTATAAATTAGTGGAGATGGTCATACTACCCTATTTATCGTGATTCCTGATAAACAAATTAAATGACATTGCATAACAAATTGTATTGCATTAAAATCAAATTCCCATGTGCGCGGCCAAGGTGAAGGTCCTTTCCACACTGGTACTTGCTGTATGGCCCCAAAGGTCGGTAACAAGCAAATTATGTTAATCCACCTGTCCCAGAGACACTCAGCCTGTCGGCTTCGCTGATGTCTTTGGGTACGAGTGTGGGACCACAGCTGTCCGCCATTTTTTGCTAGTTTTCACATTCTCCACTCATAATTTACTATGCTGTCTCATTCAGCATAATGGCATCTGTAGGCTCTGTTTGGACAGTAATCAAACTGCGAGATTGGCAATATGTCCATAGTTTTTATGTAGATTCCAAATTCATTTCAAATTTTCCCGCTGCTCTTAGCTGTAGGCCCCTATATATATTATAATATTTGTTAGCAAATACAAGGATCCGATGCGGGGATGATAAAATGTCAGCGGTAAAACGCACACCGTAGTGGGCGTGGATCTACTCATCTAGGGACAAGCTAGAGGCTGCCGCAACCAAAGTAAATGATAGACCTAGGCCTACTAGGCCTATATGTGTAACTTAGAGATGTAAGCATTTAAATGGTGTAATCCCTGGAATGTAATGTTTATCTCATTAAAATACACCGTCTACCATTAGAATTGTAGGGCCTCTGCTGTTTAGTGTAGGCCCATCACGGGATGGGTTGCCATGGAAAACTAACCACGCAACTTACGTCAACGATGCTAGCCAGTCAGGTCAGACGCCAGCTCTCATTTTCCCGCGCTCCTTGACTGAAGCAATAGGCCTAGTAGGCCACGGATGTAGGGGCGGGAATCAGAAGCTGGGATGGGGGGGGGGGTAAGTAGAATGGGATTGCTAGCCTGATACCCCTTTTTCAGCTAGACCTGAAAAAGGAGTGGCATTTTCTTTGTGAAGGGGGAAGGGATAACACATTTAAACCTCTCAAAAGAATGCACTAACTAGTCTATTTCCGACCCTACCATCTGACTCCTTCAGACTCTTTGGCCTACTTTATAGATTTCCTGTAAAGTAGGCCTAAATCATGTATATTTCGTGTAGGCATATAGGCCTACCACAGACAGCTACCTGCCGATATAGCCTACCTGTAGGCCTATATAGGCTAATGAGATGAGAGAACCACTAAACTCGACATGGCGACATGGGCATTTTTGGGCTAGGCATATTCTGTTTCCTATAGTAGACCTACAGTGTGTTAAGACCATTCCTTTTTTCCCTAAAATTTTGATTGTATTGTATTTCAGGGCTGCTAAGACAATCCGGAGTCTGCTCATTGTGGTGTTGTTCTTCTTCCTGTGCATGACCCCATTCTGTGTGACTAAGCTGCTCAAGGTGCTGAATGAGAATGTTCACTTTGTGCCGGGCTACGCCAACCTGACCTCCTCCTACTTCCAGTACATTGCCAGCTGCATCAACCCCTTCATATACGGCATATTCAGGGCTGACTTCAGGGAGGCCTACAAGAGACTCTTTTATCGGTTTAGACGGCGTTAGAGATATAGACTCTTATATACGGCATCTTCAGGGCTGACTTCAGGGAGGCCTACAAGAGACTCTTTTATCGGTTTAGACGACGTTAGAGGTATAGACTCTTTATATACCGCATCTACAGGGCTGACTTCAGGGAGGCCTACAAGAGGCTCTTTTATCGGTTTAGACGCCGTTAGAGACATAGACTCACATATTCGTATTCGTTTAGAACAGGATGTGGCTTAAAGGCAATATTTGTAGTCATGATTTACCAATGCATTCCTTGTGACTTACCCTTCAGTGCCACAATGGTACATTATTCTTTGTTCTAGCTCACTGCTTCATTCTTTATTCTAACTCTCTCTCAAATCCATCCAATCTTTCATCTTTTATTGATGTCTGAACTTTTTTCTGTGATCCTAATGGACTTCAAAAGCTATCTTAACTTTCCCAGCTCTGATCAATCTGATATGTTGGGAGCCATTTGTAATTGAATCTCATGAACACCAAGCAAAAATAATACCTAAGGGCTGTGTTATCTGATAAATGTATTAGCCTGTAATTGACTCCACTTTGAGTTTACATTGATGAAGCGTCTTTTGATCTACACCATAACTAAAGTGATCCGAATACACCAACATAGATTACATAGACTTTGATCATTGTTATCAAGATATAGTGAGTGCATTTATAGAAAATATCCTTAATGTGAAACTTACACTTTCAAACCAAACAAAGTTGAGTTTGAAGATGCAGTTAAGATTAAATTTGAACTAATGGGATTTGACTTACTAGCAGGATCGGCCAAATGTTATTGATAATAAAGGCTTTGCTATACAACACTGCATGGAGCTGTATGTCATAGTAATCTGATAGGAACTGTAAAGCATTCATAAAGATCTGTGAATCTATAGAAGTATCCACATGATGTACTATATTGTTTAAATTCACTGAAACTGAATATTGACAGAAACTTGCGAACTATGAATACCACAATAAATGGTAACCAAGTTTTGCTTTGATAAACTCCTATACTTGCACTTCAGTCATATTAGTTGATCAAATTATCAAGCTTTAATAGTAAGACAAAATTCCATGTATATACTACTGTCAATGGGAAGTAAAGAAACACAGATGAGTATGGCTTTATCGCATTGCCCCAGGAGGGTCTACCATCTTCTGTGAGTGATAATACAGAACCTCTAGACTACAGACAGTGTAGAGACTGTGAGGCTTAGTCCTGTCTGCAAGTAGCAGCCTTTGAATATTCCATCATTTCCCTCTGGAGTGCTGGTAGAAACGAGGCCATTTGTAGATCAAAGAGATGAGGCAGGACTACTTGGACTCATACTCACTATGCAAATCAATATTCACACACACTCACTTTAGACTATAACAGGGAAACCCTGGGATGGCACATATTGATGGTGCTTATTTTCATCTCTTAAGCTTTTAAGAACAAGATGTAGCTTAAAGGTAATATTTGTTGTCATGATGCATCAATCTATTCCTTGTGATTAACTCCCCGGTGTTCCAATGGTGTGTCATGCTTTTTATCACTCACTGATTCCCCCTTTATTCCAACTCTCTCTCAAAACCCATCAAATCTTCCAAATATTAACAGCAACTAAACTACAAAAAAAAGTCTAATTCAATGGTTGTAAGTTGTGTAAATGAGTAATCAGCATTTCTCATGAGCTCAGGTCTAGGGATTTCAGACTTTTTGTTTATATAGCTCCTTTATGAGCTCTACTGTACTCTCCAATAACCTTAAATGTATCTAATCACGCATAACAGTGCTTACTAAACTTAGGCAGAGGATATATCATAAACATGATGTTTTGCCATATGCAGTCATTCCGCCATGTTTGTTATTTTTCTGTTTTAATATAGAGAGGCAGTGAACTTTCCAATGTAATTTTCCTTCCATTGAATTATTTGTTACTATTTCATCACCTTTTTTTCCTTAGGTGAATTGACAAAATAGTCACACATAACAGATTTAGATTCACCATGGTGCCTCCTGAATGCTGATTCTGCACCAGGCGTGATGTGATCAGCATCTTGTGATCATTAATCACACTCAGCGTGACACAGAGACTGCAGCTAATTACCTCTAATTAGGGTTAATTAAGGCTAATTGCATGTTGTGTGGAGGCCACTCATTGATCAGAACATGTCAAGTCAAAAAGGGGATACTCTTTGCGGTTCTTGGAATGTGATATTGGGATAAGGCAATTCTATTTCTGATCCTGTTTCTTGATTGATTCAGTGTATCATAGATATTATTAGATGAAGTACAGAAATGGATGCTACACAATCTATTAAAAATATGTTTTAAAATACTACATGAACATAGTTTAATAGTAGTTAAAATAGAGGTCACACATATTGTAACAAGTTGTCAAATTGAATTTTAGGGAAAAAAAACAAACTTGAAATAGCTAATGTTTGGTTTCTAAAATATAATGGCAAAGTACTCCCTATTCTGTCAGATTACCAAGCAGCATCATGCAGCAGTCATTACTGTGTGTGGCTCGTCCATGTGACAGTAGCATCCAGCTCCAGGACTGTCCGTGGTAAAGGACGGTTCACTAAGGGAAACAACATATTATACATAATCAGTTTTCTTTTATCAAGCTTCATCCTTTCAATTCATAGCTGTATGTGGATAGAGAGAAATTCTTCCTTTCAAATATAATATTTCAATTTAGCATGTTTTTTGTAAGGCTGGAGCAGCAGTGTTCTATCTGCAGTGTTTCCCTGAGAACGTCGCACCCCTCCCATGACCTCAGTGTGCCCTTCAGCACCTTTGTGGTATTCCTGGCACAGAACTGGCAGATATTGTCCAGGTTTAGACTGAGCACTAACCCCTCACAGCCAGCCAACAGCACCAGCCCGGGTCTTGTCCTGGGAATACAGTTGCCTTTATCTGATCCTGTCCCTGCTACACTGTACACTGTGGTATCCATATGCAGTAGCATGTGCTGCATTGATATGGACAAGCTGCGGGCAGGGGCATAGTGTACTTTGTAAGATTACTCTATTGCTTCTCTTTTATATCACATTCAACAGATAGTTTGAAACTCCTCTTTCAGAACTTTCAGATTTTCAATCTTATCCTATTTGAGCTCTGTCAAGAAACCAATTTCTTATGAGATAAAACGTTATGAGATACGATCTTGATTCATCAAATTTCACTATGTTATGGGTTTCATATGGCAAGACTAAGAGTAGCACTAAAGCATGAACTAGCATGCATCCTCAGGACCCTTTTCTAACCATCTAGGTCTGCCCTACAGAGTTAGCACAGCCCAGACCATGCAGCCCTGGTGACCTGTGATCTCTGTCAGGACCTGCAGCCTGGTGTTATGTTCCTGTGGTGGAGGAATCAATAATCAGGGTGTAGCTGTGTCACTGCTATCTCTCCCTCCTCCCCTGCCTGACCCCCTCACACCCACCCGACATGCGATCCATCCAAATCAATGTTTCTAGGGTGGCTCCAACCTTCTAGTGCTGGCATCTGGTGGGAATGGTCTGTATCTGTTAAACTTTAATATATGGCAATATTGTTAATCAAACAATGAACACATGAGAAGTGACTGGTGTCTTTTGGGTTTGGAGTCTTCATTCCACATAGTATAAGTCTGAATTGTACATTGTAGGTGAAAGCATGCCTTTGTGAATGATGTAATTTATATTCATTAACCTGTTTTTTTTTAGCACTAATGGGTCTGTTGAATAGCAGATTCATTATTTCAGCTCAATCCCTCTCATCACCTGCTGTTTCCTTAATAAATGAAACACCTTTGCTTTGATGTATTATCTCTCATTACCTTTAATTACCCCCAATATCCCATTCAATGCAATCAGAGAAGATGGAGGAAGAGAGAAGAAAATATTAGGGTAATGTGTTATGTTAAGAATAAAATGAAGGATCGGAGCAAACCATGTGTTGGGTTGGTTTCACAAAAAGCTCTGCCTGTAGGGTGGGGGAGGAGCCTAATTTAGATGTAATGTAATGAGTAGAAATGCTGCATTAAATCTACATTAAAACACTTAAATCAAGCTCATTTTGTAACACAAAGAATAGTAACTTCATTAGAAATGATATAATACTAATGTAATCTGCTGTGTAACACATTCATCTCTGCCTGCAGGGGGCAGAGATTGTGGCCCAAGTCAGGTATTTAATAGGGTCTTAAATCTGAACACTGTGTTGGGATCAGTTGATATAGCACTGCTAGTACCTTAAGTCAAATGGTAAATCATTACTATGGAGTCTGCAGTAGCTCATATTCTCAATAAAAGTAGTGGGGTCTGTTAAATGGATTTAGAGCAAAACTCAGCTACTTGTTCCTTTTGACCCATTTATTCAATATGGATGGGCTGGCAAGGTGAATTTTCTTTGGAACCCCCTGAAATCCAAGATGGCTGCCATATTTGGAACATTTTTCAATATTCTGCTATAAAATCATTGCTTATTGAACGAAAAAAGTTGTGTAATAGCTTAAAATGACCCTATGGATAAGGGGTGACAAGTAAAGCAGTTTTTTGGTATGATCTGGCTAATATGGCTACCATGGCAACCAAATTAATGTAAAACGGCATAGTTTTTTATGAAATTCTGCTTTAGAATCCTTGTTTAGCAACCAATAACATTGTGTAATAGCTCAAAATGACCATATGGGTGGTGGCTAACAAAATGACCCCTTTTTGCTAAGATTCCACCAAATATGGTAACCATGGCAACCAGATAATTGTAAAAAATGACATATTTTTCATATAATTCTGCTTAAAAACTTTGTTTATTTGTTATCACCTGTAGGGCTAATTGTGTTAATATCAGCTGAAAGTGCGATAGCTGTATCAAGGCCATTTAAAGTACACATCTTATTCTCTCTTACAAAGACTATTACTTTTTCAATCGTGATTATTCCGATGTTAATCTTTCATATACCACTAGTCTTTAGCTGCAAGAAAAGAGGGAATCAGCAGACATTAAGTTATACGTACAGCTCGAACCACCAATATGGCCATCACAATGTTTGCTGTTTGCCTCGTATTTGTTCTCACAACTTTACCAGGCCGTATTGTCATTGTGATACAAATAGTATCAGAGTACTTTCTAATTAAAATGACAAACATGACAATAACCCTGATTGCACACAGTCTTAAGCATGTGGACAACAGCGTAAACTTCCTACTGCACTGCCTCATTGGGAATCTGTTCAGGCAGACATTGGTTAAACTATGGCATACTTGTAAAGGAGAGACATCGTCAACACCAAGAATAGAGGAGTCATGTCCAACAGCAGAAGCACATGTCTAATGTCTCTAACCATCTGTCAATATTACTAGAACTCAGTTGAAAAGCGAGTTTAAGTATCTCTTCAAACAGTATCCCCGTTAACTCAATTTGCAGAGCTTTGTTTTTCAAACCTCAAGGCTTCGATTTCACTTGCATACATATCTATTTACAAAAAATTGAAAAGCTTCGGAAGGTTGTTTTGATGGAGTTTTACACCTAGTTTACTTACTTGTCACATGCCTGGTGCCCTCGAGGAATTTGCCACATTGCTGTAATAGAAGGTGGGAGCATGCCTCTAACATAATATTCCAGAGTCATACTTAGCGGTCAGCATGCAGACCAGCAAAGACAAAAAAGTGCCATGAGTACCTACTTATTGCACTGGGATTGTGCAGCATCTCATGATTGGTGATTTACTCACCAAGCCAGCATTCAGTATAATTCGTTACCTCAAACGGTCATGGAGACACTTTGATGCTGCTGCCTTAGACGGATAAAAGAAAAGCTCACCTTTATCATGTAATGGATAGTGCTTTAATAAACATGAAAACAGATCAAAATATCATCCAGAATGGACCATATTCCAAGTCATAACAATTATGTTTATTGGCAGAATTTCAGTGGTTGGGTTTGTGCATAAAACATTAACTCATGCTAATTCAGTGAGTTTGGACCAAATTTTGACTTGTCCAGAGGCAGTGAAAGGATATACATTGTATTGCCTTTTTTGACTAGACCTTCTGAAAGGTGATAGGCAATATCAATGAAAGTCATTATTCCCGGATGTCTAGCCAGATATAAGATACTTGTGTAAATGCTCTGTGATGCTTGTGCAGTGGAAAGATCCATAATCCATGTTTAACTGTCCACAATCTACCTGTGCCACAGTCAGTTCTGAGGCATGGCATGATGACTTCAGTTCTCTGGCTTTCTACATGCATCATATTGTCACTTTAGTGGAGAAAGGTCCCAACTGGAAATGTTGCAAACTCAGTGCGAGAGGTTGTAACTGTTTTGTCTTGATCATGTAACCATGGATACAATTTAATAAGATAATGGTTGAATTCCACCGCTTTGATTGGAGCAGATGAATAGTCAACACCAGAATAAGTAACTATTTGTTATTATAGTCTACAATATCCCATGAAGAGTAGTTATACTGCACTAGCCTAGGCCTAGGCCCTACTACTGTTCTTATTTAGGCCAAATCCAAGGCCAATGGGGTTGGTTTGCATATAAAACTTAAAATCATGCTAATGCATTGAGTTCGATCAAAATATTGACATAACCAGAAGCAGTGATAAGATCAACATTGCATCTGCTTCTATTGATGATTTTAGGCTGAATGATCTAAAATTTCTTTTAAATGTCCATAATCTACCTGTACCATGGACAGTACTAAGCCAGGATGTCATAACTACAGTTGACTGGCTTTATGTGAAAGTCTTTTATGCCTAACATACTAAGTGTCATCTAGATAGGCATCTAGAAGAGACTCATTGTGTGGATCACTTATCTAGGATCAATTCAATGGATAAGCATATCATAATGGATAACATATCTTCCTGCAATATCAATGGAAGTCTTTCAGCTACTGACAATAAGCCAGAACATGTGATCTATCCATTCAACACAATTGCCACTTGCATAATTTGTGGACTAGGAACAGTGTTTAACAGCCTTATTATTGCTGTGATAGTCTATGGCTCACTAATGAAAAACTCTGCATTCATGATTTTGTTGTTGGTGCTTGCAGTTTTTGACAATATGTCATTGATGCCAATGATCTTTAAGCGGGATGCTATATATAGCCTACTTCCCTTTTCTTATTCTATCTGGCTCTGCAGAATCATAGTTTTCAGTCATTACACTGCTTCTAATGTTTCTTCCTGGCTTATTGTGTTAATATCAGTTGAACGCGCAATAGCTGTATCAAGGCCATTTAAAGTACACACCTATTTCTCTAGGACAAAGACAATTGTGTTTGTTTCAATTATTATTTTTTTAATGTTTATGTTTCATATACCACTGGTATTTACTTGCAAGATAATATTCAATGAAAAAATGTATTTCTGTCAGTCATTTGGACAGCATTTCTTGAATGAAACAGCTTATGTACTATTTTCGGCATGTTTGTATTCATTTATACCCTTTTGCCTTATATCTGTTCTAAATATCCTCACAATTCAACAAATCTACTCTCAGAGACAATTAAAAGGGAATCAGCAGACTCAGACATTGAGCCAAATTAAACGCAGGGCTCAAACAACCAACATGGCCATCACAATGTTTGCTGTATGCCTTGTGTTTGTACTCACAACTTTACCAGGGCGCATTGTTCTTGTGATACAAACAGTATCAGAGTCTCTGAGGATGAAAATGATGAACACAACAATAACCCTGATTGCACACAGACTTAAGTATGTGAACCACAGCGTGAACTTCCTACTGTACTGCCTCACTGGGACTTTGTTCAGGCAGACATTGGTTAAACTTTGTCATTCCTGTAAAGGAAAGACATCATCAACACAAACAGCAGAAGAGGCATGTCCAACAGTAGAAGCACATCTCTAATACCTCTAATACTATTTGTCAATATTACTAGAACTCAGTTTTAAAAGCAATTAAAAGCAACTCTTCAAACTGTTTCTCAATTGGCAGAGCGTTGACCTCAAACCTGAATGCTTAGATTCCATTCATGTATATAACTATTTATAAAATTATTGAAAAGCTTAATTTACCTATTTGTCACAGGTCTTGTCACTTCTAAAGCACTTGAGGTATTTGCCACAGTGCTATAAAGATAAGAATAAGATAATGCCTTCAACATGACATCCCAGATTCATATTCATTTGTCAGCATGAAGGACCGGCAAAGTGTAGAGGAATCATGAGTACCTACTTAGTGGCACTAGGATTGTTGATCATCTCATGATTGGTGATTTACTCAACATGCCAGTGTTCAGTATAATTTGTGACCACAGAAGGTCATAGAAACACTTTGATGCTGCCTTAGAGGATGAGACTGAATGCAGCCTCCACCATTCCCACACAGCTGCAGTGTTTATGTACCTGGTTATGGCACCATCTTGTGTGTGATTACAGGTTGTGCATTGAAGTGCCTGCCACATAACGACTGCACAGACTGAAGGGACGCTGCTCATACCACAAAATAATGCTGCAGGCTGGAAAACTGGAAGGACATTGCTCATGCTGGATACTTACAGAGAACCTCATTTGATGATAACGGTCATGGTTTCCATCATGTCACTGTACCACATGACCCAGGCCCACCAATTATGGGAGCAGTGCATCATTGTCATAGACAGTTAATAGTTCCTGACTATACACATCGCTATACATAGTTAGGCCATGAGGTCACTACAGTTGTATCACATCCACAATGAATTGTTGGCTATTATACAACTGTCATACAACTGAACAAAATATAGATGTCCAGTAATGGTGTCTTATTGTACAAGAAACAATTTTTTTTTTTTATAGATTTTTATTTAGGTATTATACAGCATAGTATACTAAATAGTATACAGCCGATATCCGGATTACAGCAGTACGCCGATCCTCCATCCGGTCCTTCTCTAAATGCCTAACTGACTAATATACTATCATTTTCTGTGTAATGGCGATGCACAGTTAGTTCTTCTATGATATACATCTATGTCATGCTTAAATGTGACAATGTTTCATACTTATGCGGGTTGGGGTGGGGGAGGGGGGGGGGTGTCTGTGGTGTTATCTTATGACTTATTTCTAATACTTTTATAAGTTTGTTGTTTTTTGTTTTTTTTACAACTTATTCATATACTCATTGAGAAATAGCAAAAATGGTGGTGAAAAGGAAGGCGAGCTCCTTTTGACCTAACAGAAATATACCTATATGGAGACCTGTACGTGATTTAGACTGTTATATGAAAAAGAAAAGAGAAAGGATGGCAATAAATGATAAGGAAAAATCATAAGGAAAAATAAGATAAGATAAAAATGATAGTGATGTGTAGGTGGTGTTATAGCGACCCCACAGACTGAAAGAACTGTACTTTACTGATTTTAGAGCACAATTGTCTAAAAATAATAAAAAGAGTGTTACATACAATTTCATATGTAGAATGGTTTCCTTGTATGATAAAAACCATCTCGTTATATAAATTAAATACAAAGTTTATATATCATATTAAACAGAGTAGTACATTGACTCCCTTTCAGAGTAAACTTTGCTTAGTAATTTGTAGGTGATAATTGATAACTCTCCAAAAAATGGTCTTTTGTGAACAACTATTTACAACTATTTACTCCATCAGAACTAATCATAGCCCTTTTTGAGTTCATTGTCACATGTAGGAATTCAGATGAAAAAAGTTTGATTTAATAATTTAAAAAAAAAGCAGCTTGGGCTTAAATTAAATATACCACATTATGTCCCATCCTCCACAGAGGTTGTTTGTCATTTCAGACATGCGCGTAGCTCTGAAGTAAAAAGGTTTATCAGGCAAACTTTATCATGAGGAGCAGAGTAGTTTTACAACATCAGTAGGGCAGATTGCAAGGAGAAACGACCGATGGATCATGGCAGAGAAAACATGAAAAAGGATTGCATGGCCATCCTATCAAGTTTGAAACCTAATACTTCTTGATATCTATCAAATCATTTCTCCCCAAACATTATTAATATCAATAACCGTGTTTTGTATGTGTCACAATGGTGCAGGAAGCAGCAAAAGCCTCATTCAGGGACAAGATGGTGGCATTCAGAGAGCTGCTCTGAACACACTGAATTACCCTACAACGTATGCAGCAAAATAGAGCGTAATCCAACCCGCAGACACTGAGATGCTTTTCCCACCGGGTCTACATTTACTGCAGAACAGACGACAATGAAACATGGCCACCACAAGGTCATGTGACCACCCCCAGTCATCCATCTTGTTTGTGTGTCCAGCAGGGGGCAACAGGTAGTGTCATTTCCAGCCACCACTTTACCAGGACAGCTGGGCAAGGTTTAAGTCTAAAGCATGCTTGTAGTTCCGTATCCGTTTTTTTTTTTGCACATGCCATATAATAATAAATGTTCTTGTTAGAAGTACCCTCTCAGGATGAAAAAGCCCATGTCACACTAATCCTTTCACTTTCATCTTAAGTGACTGTCCACGGGAAAACCAGCCTTATTCAGGGGCTTCACGTGACTAGTTCTCCCATGGATGGTTAGATGTCTCGGGCAGTAGTTATCATGTGACCAGTGTGTATGACTTGTGTACCAGGGGGACTGTACATCACATTAACTGTAGCTACAACCCTCTTTATATAGCCACAGGGGATGTCAACTATAAATGGCTGCAGATGAGTAATCAGTCGGTGGCCGAGGCTAAGTAGTGTTTACGGTGTGTGGACACACTTTGTTTGTAGTCATGAACCATTAAACATTATTTATTTCAATGAGCTTGTAAACATAGTTCCCTTGTATATCAGGTGATCAGATACTTGAATGAGCTGTAGGGTATATTCAAAAAGATAATATAAATGCATATGGAATTCTTTGTTGATGAAATATAGTATGTTCCATTATGCATTTTCTACTAATATGAGCATTTGTAATGGAATATGCAGCATGTTTGTTTTTTTTCAAAATTTGAACATGCCATAGTTGAGCGTGTGCTGATCAAGGCAAATTTGATGCCATATCCATGTCATGCACATTATCTGATAAGGCTAAAACCACCTGAGGTGATCATCTTGGAAAGGAAAGACATTGATCTCCTTTTAAAGTGTATGCAGGCAGATCATTTTTTCACACATTTTTCACACGGATAATATGCTTTCACTTGACCTGTCCCATTTAGATATTTTAAAAATGAGAGAGAGTTAAAGTGATACTTAAGACACCAGTCACTGTTCATGTTTATACAGAAGCTCGCTGAGAATAATACCATCAGAACAGATATTACAATCTGAATACTAGAATACAGATAAAAAAGAATTATACTGCTCCAGATGTCTACTTAGTCAGAACTTGTTCTCCAATTCTCTGGAAAGTGCCACAGGATATTCATAGGATATGGGTGTGTTGTCAGAGGGTGGTGACAGCGTCCTGATAATTGATTCTTTACTGGAACATAACACTAGGTCCTGGCCTCACGCTCATGTCCTGACTAAATCAAAGGTCATGGTTGGAGGTCCTGACCCGCACACTTCAATGAATAGGACCGGGACGGTAGCAAGAAGGATGCTGGACCATGCTTAACCACTGTTCTCAGTGCTTCAATGTGCACACCACATTAATCTTAATAAGACAAGTAAATTATGAGGGTTGTTATACAGACCACATCCCAAAAAACATTTGAGTTAAGTAGAACAAACATATTGGGGATTTGATAAAACTAAAATTGGAGTTTTGCCGATGTTGGTCAACCACTTAAATGTCAGAAAGAAAACATCAAACAAGTTATGGAATATGCATCATAGCAGCTAGTCCTAAACAAGACATCCAACCCTAGAGCATTAAGCTACCATAGGCTATGGTTGTATGAGTGCAGAAATGGGGGTCAGAAAGATTAATACCCAGCAGAAGAAAATAGTGTATTTAGGGTGGTCTGCAAACGGTTGTGGCTCGTGTAGGGGGGTAAGGAGGTTCTGCTGGATGGGGACAAGGGGTGAGTCTAAACCTGGACAATATCTGCCAGTTCTGTGCCAGGAATACCACAAAGGGGAGGTGCAGAAGGGCACACTGAGGTCATAAGGAGCTTCTCAGGGCTACACTGGAACACTGTGTGTGTGGGTAGGACATTGCGGTTCCTGGTCATTGGTACCAACAATAAAGGTCAGTCAGTCTAGAAACAGTGAAAGATGATATTCCTGTTGAATAAGGGGCACTTTATTAGATAACATGGATGTAGTTATTAGTTACAGAAGGCATGTCAAAGTATACATTAGTAAAGTATCTACAGCTTGTTAGATTTTAAACCACACCCTGCATTAAAAATCAAACAAGCCGTTCATAATCCTATCTCATGAAAATGAGGCAGCAGTATCCATGTTGGAAACACCATTTACACAACAACATCATAAGCTCTTGTACCCAAATGTATCTAGTCCTTAAGAAGGAAACACTGACCCTTATTTGCTTAACTAATTAAATTTATCATCAAGGGGAAAAGATTGGATAGCTGATGCACCATAGAAAGGTATTTTGTACATTTCTGCATGCATTTCTCCTAAATTGTCCATAGCATTTGGTCTATGAGCTATATTGGAGAATATCCGGGCTCTGTGGACTATGACAAAATACAGGAGAAGAATTTAAAGCTCAGAGGTCCGAGGGTAGTATCCATTTTCCATTTTGGAGGGTTGGTAGAAGAGAGACCATTTACAGATCAAAGCACAGCATGACGGCCTCAATGCTGCTCAGTGTAGAGCAACTCCTGAGCTCCAATGCTCTACAGTGTGGATATGTTTTATATCCCGTGAGAACCCTCCATTAATGTAAAAGGCCAGAGTTTCCTGCGGGGGACAGCACCTTAATCTAGGACATAGAGCTAGTCATGTACCTTAGGGATAAGCGCACTCTCCACCCAGATGTTTCACAAAGAGCTTTATTCGTGTACAATGTGTCACATCACGTTTTGAAACAATCTGTTTGCTTCGAGTATATACCATGGAGTAGCTCTTGTATATAGTTGTTAAACCATGACATGAAACCTATGAATGCTTAGTCAGGTCAATTTGCCTGAGCTAGAGCAAATTTGATAAGCTGGAACATTATTTCTACAACATTTCATACAGGAATTTATTAAGTAAAAGTTTACCAAAGGATTGCAGAAAAACCCTTATATATCTAGCCAAGGGCAATCTGTTGTGTGGTCAGCGATAAATGGCATACTTTTCGCTATCTTTTGCTTTATAATACTTCTGTGATTAAAAGTATCCAATTACTATTACAATAGTCTGTATGTACTTGGCTTTGAAGTACCCTTTAAAGCTAGGAAGGAACCATTATCAGGAGAGATGACTTTGTCATAGACAATATATTAATATGTTTTGTACAACAGTTATTTTTCTATTGGGAAGGGGAATGTGTTATGTGAGATAGGTTGAATGTCCTTTACATTAAATCCAATGGCAGGATATCCAACTCATTAAAGTAAGATGACATTGACTTTGAATGTCAGAGATCGAGAGCAGTACAGATGGAAAACTTAATGAAGGCCAGCTGTGCCAATATGAGAAAATAAGGCCAAAAAAAGAAAAAGGTTTGTTTCAGGTTACATAGTCTGAGAATCTAGGTAGGGTAGGTCTGATTTTTATTTTATTCAAAAATTATTTGTTTTTACCTTGGCCTGCAAAGTACCCAAAACTGACTCGCAAACTTCAGCACTGACTCGTCGACAACGACGTTGACTTGTGAACTATCAAATTGACTCTGAAATAGCTCCAAAACTGATTGATCCCATTGCCTGAAAAGTACCTAAAACTGCAAACTTCAGCGCTGACTTGCCAACACTAGAATTGACTTGTGGACCATCAAATTGACTCTGAAATAGCCCCAAAATTACTTAAGATATACCTTTTTATTTTTTAATTGGATAAAAACTTCTAGGGCCGGCCCTGTTTTGCTAGGTAGGGTCGGGTAACCTGAAACACACCTTCTTTCTTTTTTTTGGGCTAAGGATAGACATTAATTTTAATCACAATCTTTATAAACCTGCTGTAAACCCTTTAACCCTTTAAGTATGACATGACCCTTAAAGATTATATTTGGCTTCATGATGCACCAATGCAGCCCCTGTGAGCAACCCATCGGTGCTGTATTGGTGCATCATTTTGACCCTTCAGGAGTGTGTTAACCCTATAGGCTGCATCTATGCATTATGCTGACCAAGACTATTATTGCTACACTAAGACATTACGTTGCAAGTGATCCAGAGTGTGACATGCACAGGCTTAAACTAAACAGCATGCTAGATGATTCCTCAGTTTTCTTTGTTCCGCTTGAGAAGGGAGGAGTAAAGAAAGTAATTGACATTATCAAAGAGAGGAGATATAGCAATATATGCTTCTACGCCACCAAACAAGGTTACTAGGTTACCTGGCAACGTCACCTGGCATAGACTCTTATATTTTTACTATGACATCTACCATGTATACTTGAACTTATGCTTTGATAAGAAAGCAAGGAATATGGAATAACTTGTTAATATTTTGAGTTTGGTGGACGAGGCACGAAGTTTTTTCCCACGCTAACCATTAAATTAATGGTGTCCCTCGCTTGATGAACCTATAATGGTACTTGTAAAAAAGTACGGAAAAATGTCTATAGTGCAAGGTCTATAACTCTGTTTATTTGTGTGGTGGTTCGTAATTAACTCTAGGTTAAAGAACAACGATCACGGCAGTTTCCAGGTGCGAGAATATATCTATCTTTATTCACAAGAATAACAACTCTAGTTCCTTTACTAGGGAACGATCAGTGTAGAATGAATACACACAGGTAGATCAGGTTTCTCTATAAATAGAGGAAACGGTCAGTATACAACTCTTAGCATACAACTCTGTCCGCACGGTTGGACATGTGAAGTCTCTCGTCAGTCGGGCCTGCACTGACTGCCGTTCCAGGTAAACACATGGGTCTTATATAACACCGGCTCTTAGGTCACGTGGCCAGGTGGGTGGGTCGGCCGCCCACCTGAGAGCGGCACACGGTCACCTGAAGAGGACCTGCGCCCTCTCCCGGGAACTGTGTGCACTAGCTCCAGGTGGAGAAGCCGAGTAAACAGACGTTACCCGGAAATACCGGTAGTTTCCGTGCGGGAGGTGCCCGCGACTGGCTGGATGACAACCGGCTCCTGGGCTGCAGGAATCACGGGTTTAACATCCGCTTGCGGCGCTTTCGCAACCGCTGCAGCCTTCGGGACAGTTATGCCCCGAGGCGTTACCACTGAGATTAGTGATTTTGGTTCAGCTTTCACGGTCAAGCCCTGCATGTCCCGAGTTGGGGTAGTGGGTGACCGGACGTCCCTGGGGGTTAGCTTTGCAGTTGTCCCCAGATGGTACGTCAAAGGCAGGGAAGCCTTTGTTCTGGTAGCCGGTTCTTTAGGCCGGGCACCTCCACAGTCAGGTTGACTGTTGGCACTGTCTGAACTGCTCAGACGTCTAGAACGGTAATCCATGTTAGTCGCCGCCGCTTGACCGCCGGAATCACGTTTCCGATCTTTCCGGTCTGTAAACAGCGGGTCTGGATACTCGCGATAATAGTCGCGACCTTCCGGGGCATGATAAATCCCATAGTAGGAATTATCGAGATCCTCCAAATTGGATCCGGCATGTCTCCGTTTTGGTCCAGGTGAGACCGCAGGAGATCGAGAGCGGTCGCGGGCGGACCGGCTCTTCCCCCGGGAACTACCCCGGGTTTCCGGCTGACGGAAACTACCGCCACCTCTGCGGGAAGTACGGGTAGTGCATAACACCGTATATTCCTCGTCATTCATGGCGAACTTATGTCGTCCGTCCACTCTGGCAATCCTGGCTTTGAACTTTCCATCTGCGACCTCGCAGTAGAAGGGAGTTGCCGGCCGGATCTTAGCCTTCTGTTCCTCCGTGAGTGATTTGTACTGGTCACATACGGCATCATGTAGCGCATTCACACGATTGCGAGCTACACTGATTCCCATGTTATGGCAATCCTTCATGTGGCGCATGAGCTCACCTCTCCGGGGTTCTAAACACCCGTTACACAGCTGGGACTCCCTACCTACTGTGATATCACAGTGGTACACCACACAGTGGTGCATGTGATTTTCACAGAGGTGACGCAGAAACCGTTGCTTTGTTACAAACACGGTTCTGTCTGTGCCAATCGTGTTTACACACGTAGCGAATGGGCACCAGTTTCTTTCCCGTTGGCTATACCAGCGGTTAATCGCGAAAAGAAGTTTTTCTTTCTGCTCCTTACTATAGTAAGTATCCGGCAGGATCCTGAGTTGATCTAGCCACTGCTGATAAAAAGCAGACGGAGGACGGTCCCGGGGGGTATTCCGGATCCAATCCTCATCGTCACTCTGATCTTTACAGTTGATCGCAAGTGGACATCCGAAATTGGTAGGACCAATCGGACACTGTTCCCATGAATTGGGAATAAACACGCGGAACTTATTGTTCGCGTTCTGCCAGATCCGCCTCATCACGTCATTAGGCGGGATGGGGTCCTCTGGGGCATTTCCTGGTTCCTCAGCGTTAGCCGGAACCTCTCCCTCTTCCGGATCCGAATGAGCCGGACTACGGAGAGGGCTGAGACGTGCTGGATTAAATACCAGCGCAGCCGCCACGGCGGCCGCTGCTCCCGCGGCGGCGGTCATATCTGCCACAAGGGCCGGGGTGGTGGTGGTGGTGTTGGTGTTGGAGGGCTCCGGAGTATTGGCTTCGTTTATGTCCATAGCCTCATCCGTTACCTCCTCAGCCCGGGGAATAACGGGCTGTCCTCCGGAAGGTTGTTCCGGTAATCCCTCTGCTAATACAGAGTCCGGCAAGTTAGCTAATCTTGCCTTCTCGTTCCGGCGAGCCTGACGTCCTCTCTCCTGGACAAACTCGTCCGACTGGTTGCTGTCGGCCGAGCTTGACCGGTTTGAGGCCCCCCTCTCACCTTTACTGCCGCGCCCCCTAGGTGTGGCTTTCAGCGCTTTTATTCGCGCCTTCTCCTCCGCACTGGAAGATCTGGTTCGTACTGTACGAACCGCCTCATCAACCAAACAAGATATGGCAATATCTCGTTTGACGTTGTGAGAATCCATGTAGTCTTCAATAGTGGCTACATCCAGGACATACGAAACTACCCCCTGCGTATTAGCGGCAGCAATCTCGTACTCCTTCCAGGTTTTCGGCTCTCGGAGTTTCCCGATTCGCGCCTGGTATCTGTTGACCCCAGTCAACAACATCCCGGCAACTCCACAATTCGGGTCCAGAGACAGAATTGGGAGTGCGGGCATTAACCGCTTTATGTCTGCGATATGCAAATCGAAGACAGCTCGTCGTAAGCAGTAGCATACGCGTAGTCCTTTCTGGAGTGCCTCCCAGTACACAAACCAGTCCGGGGGCATCTCCTCCTGCTCCTCCACTAACAGGAAGAGCAATATCGCCTGGCTCGTGAGCGGGTCTATCCGGCGGGGAGCTCCCTCCGCCGTGAGTCTTAGCACGTCCTCGTGCAGTTCTACTTCACGTCCATCGTAATTGGACATGAAGCCTCCTAGTGTTGGTACGGCCGGGCGGGGTTTTTCAACGTCCGCCGGCGGTTCTCCATGGTACAATAGACCCGGATCCTGATACTCAGCTTCACCGGTATCAGCGCGACCGTCAGCAGGGCTGATGGCCTCAATGTCTAGACCTTCCAAGTAATTGGCGGCGACATTAGCAGGGCGAAGCGGTGACTGAGAGTCAGCGTCGACGTCCATTATCTCCCCTTGTCCCAGGAAATCCAGAGATTCCTGGTCCACGAGGTCAGGTTGATTAACAACCTCATTTCCTCCGCTAGCGGAGTCGCCCTCTTGAAGAGGGTCCACCTGTTGGTGGTCTGTCTCGGAGGACATGTTTTTTTTTTTGTGTCACACTCAAGAAAAGTGTTTGTTGATGGATTTATAGGGGATCCACCTCCCCACAGCGACAATGGTCGTGTCCGAGCTCTCACGTCTGCTCTGGACCGCCTCTCAACCCCAACTGGCGATTCCCGCCGCTCCGCGGGCCTTATATAAGGCGCGCCACCGCGCATGCGCAACCCCGCGCGTCCCGTGACCCAGTTCCTTGGAACCAGGTCACCGCGCGTTCAATTGTAAACAGGTACCCTTATTCCACGTGTTAATCCTTACGCTCTGTCAACTCGTCGAGAGTATCAATGAAATATATATGAAAGGCATAATAAAGCAAATTCACCGGATTATCCGTCCATCACCCATGGGATCCTTGACAGGGGGACTATCACGATCATTCCGACCGTACTTACTTCCACACATAACTGATTACAACATTTAAATATTTAACAAGATTACAGGACACCACACTCGTTGTGTACCGGCTTAGGTTATACCGTCCCTGGCTAGTAACCGGGGACTGCGTCTTATGTTTTTAGGCATAACATTAGACCTGGTTCTAGGACACGCTTTTTCCAGAGTGGATTTAGCCTTAACCACACTCTTCCGGGTCCTTTTCCCTTCAGCCAGCGAGACTTTATTAGCCGCCTTCTTCCCGGATCTTTTTGGGATGACGGACTTCTGCACCATTAGTTTCCGGGAAACCTCCTTCCGCGGCCTCCCGCGTTTCCGGGGAGGTTCCTTCACTAATTTCCGCTGTTCACTTTCCTCTATCAAAGTATCAACTTCCAACTCATACGAGTCCAGGGACAAATCTCTCCCCTTCCACTCTCTTAGTCGAGCTACATTAGATTTATACATCTTTCCTTGTAATGAACGTATCACTACAGTACTGTCACTCACTATGCGGGTAACCACAAAGGGGCCGTCCCAATTACTAGCAAGTTTCAGAGTCGATAACGGCTCATGTAATCTTACTACCTGATCACCAACTTTGAATCGTCGCGGCTTAAGGCCTAGATCATAGCCGGTCTTCTGCCAGGTAGCATTCTTCTGCAGTTCAGTTCTCACCAATTCATAAGCATATTTGAATTGATCTCTTAATGACTCCACAAACATCACATGGCAGGGAGTTTCCGGGTTCATTCCAACCACCCCGAATACCAGATCCGCGGGCATTATCAAATCTTCCCCGAAAACTAATAGATTCGGGGAACAGGAAGTACTAGAATGGACAGTGCTATTATATGCATGGCATACATAATCACACTGCTCATCCCAGTCATCCATTCTATCATTCACCAGGGATTTCAACACCTGAATCAATGTACGATTGAATCTCTCAACCATTCCATCACTTTGTGGTCGATAGGGATTTGTTCTCGTCTTACAAATCGCCAGTCGGTGACACATTTCCTGCCAAAGATCAGATTCAAATTCCCGACCTTGGTCACTATGCATCATTAGGGGAACCCCAAGATGCAATACCCAACCTTTAACAAAAGCTTTTGCACAGGTTGCTGCTTTGTGATCCGCTAATGGAAACACTCTCGTATACTTAGTATAATAGTCAGTGACGACCATCATACAAGTATTACCCTCAGGGGTAGTTTTAAACCCACTGATAATATCTATGGCGACTCGCGCAAATCTTACACCAAACAACTCCTGGGACAAAGGCATTTTACCCATCCCAGGCCCAGGTTTGTTTTTACAACAATCCGGGCAAGTAGCAATCCATCTTAATAGATCACTACTCATCCCTGGCCAGTAATATCTCCTTTTCAGACGTTCCAGGGAACGCTTTTTCCCGAAATGTCCACTGGTCAGGTGTCCATGGCAATAATACATAACATCCCTCCTCATACCGGAAGGTATTACCACTTGCCGGACTCTCCTACCGGATGAATTAATCTTCCACCGGTAGATGATTCCGCTCTGGATCTCTAGCTCTGCCCATTGAGCTATTAGTCGTCTCATTTCCCGATTCTCCAGGGAAATCTCAGGCCGCGGGGGCCGTATCTTCCTAGGTAACAATACCAACAACCGGCTAAGGTTAGGATCCTTTTCCTGGAATTTCCGGATGGTTCCCATGGACCACTCCAGAACCCCAGTTCCCTTGATCTCAAAGGGAATCCTTGCTCCGGCTATGACAGCTTCATGCTGACCACAGTCATCACAGTTGGTGTTTTCGCACTTCCTGATAGGACGTCGGGAAAGTGCATCAGCATTTACATGCTTTACCCCAGCTCTATGCTGGATCTGACTTTGCTCCAAACCGAACTCGGAAAGGTGTGCTAGCCAACGTCCAATCATTCCTTCCGCATCTTTGAAATTCAATAACCATCTCAAAGAGGAATGATCTGTTCTTAGCGTAAAATCGGACCCCCAAAGGAAATGTTTGAACTTTTTAGTATAAACTATCACAGCCAACAATTCCCTTTTAGTGGTACAGTAATTACGCTGGGTCTTACTCATAGTATTACTAGCAAAGGCAATGGGAACCTCCACTCCGCCTTGGACTTGACTGAGGGCGGCCCCAATACTCTCATTGCTAGCATCTGTATCCAATACAAAATGACCATCCGGGGTAGGATACTTTAACACCGGGGTCTCTACAAACAACTTTTTTATTGCTAAGAAAGCTGTGTCCTGTTCCCTCCCCCATGGGAACTCCTCCTTCCTACTTCCGGGTGTCCAGTGTGACAAACACTGGATCGGATAGGCTACCCGGGAATACCCCGGCAGGAAATCCCTATAGTATGAGCAGAATCCTAGAAAGGATCGCACATCTTTAGGACCCCTGGGGACTTCCCATTCAGTCACACTCCTGATCTTTTCCGGATCCGCCTTAACCCCCTCGGTGGAAATAATCCGCCCTAGGTAGTTGATATCCTTCTTAAACAGATTGCATTTCTTTGGTTTCAATTTGAGACCGTTAGACATGATTCGGTTTAAGACTTCTTCCAAATTACTTAAACAATCCGCAAAGGTCTTTCCAAACACGATTACGTCATCCAAGTAAACTAGACATTTCCGCCATAATAAATCACTTAACAGCGTCTCCATCATGGCTTCAAAGGTGGCCGGCACGTTACATAACCCGAACGGCATTACCTTATATTCAAACAACCCAATATGGCTAGAAAACGCGGTTTTCTCCATATCTTCAGGCTTCATGCCTACTTGCCAATACCCGGACTGTAAATCCAGGGTACAAAACCATTCATTCCCTCCCAGGGAATCAATCGTCTCATCTATCCTAGGAAGAGGATAGGAGTTCTTCTTAGTCAACCCATTCAGTTTCCGGTAATCAATACAGAACCGTATGCTACCGTCCTTCTTGGTTACCATACACACAGGGGAGGACCAAGGGCTCATGCTGGGAACAATAACATTATCCTTCAGCATTTTCGCTATCTCTTCCTCAGCTACAATCTTCTTCTTGAGGGGTAATCTCCTATAAGGAATCTTAAAAGCGGGGTTATCCCCGGTTTTAATTTCATGCAATACCTTATTGGTTCTCCCCAGGGGTTCCCCTGGGGCCGCAAAAGCTTGCCTGCATCTCTTCAGCATAGCTTTTAGGGCTTCCTGATCATTCTCATCCGTTATGGACGATCCTGTTAACAACTTAGTTAACTCTTCATGCAATTCCTCTTCCCCTCCTTCTTCTAACCTCAGGTCTTGGTGGCTACCGGTGACTGCCTCCGCAAGTATCACTTTCCCAACTTCAGTGCCTTTCTCAAGATATACTGTGGAGTTTCCGGGGTTGGAAATGGGTGTCACTGTCCATCTGGAATTCCCTACTAGGGTATCCGCAGATTCCAATCCCTTCCGGGATAATACAGCCATATCCGGCTCGATTACCGCTAATCCTTTCTGGATTAGCCTCCCTGAACTGACTAACACGTCACAGGTCATTCCCGGGGGAATCTTCACAGTCTGTGCCACACTAGCGACACTACTTATCACTCTCAACTTACAGAGTATGGTCATATCATACGGGTATTCAATTTTCAACTTCCGACTTTTCGGATTCAAAGTCGCACCGAAAAGCGCCGCAAAATCCAAACCAAGAATACCATCATCTTCAATCTCAGCTATGGTCGGGGCCCAAACAAATTCTTTCCCGGCCACAGAGATTATCAGAAAAGTCCGTCCAAATGTCCTCATTCTGGTACCATCGGCCGTACATGCGTTTACCCTCATTGTGAGGTTCTCACACATATTCGGCAATAAGCTGATGAATCTCTTAGAGACCATGGAGTGGCTAGCTCCAGTATCCATAAGAAACTCCCCAGTCTTTCCTTGTACAGAACAGGAAACGTACCACCTCTTCCCATCAGTTACTGAGGGATTCCTAGTAAACCGGTGAAGGTCACTATCAGTGCCCAGGTCGAATCCACATACTTTCAGGTGTTCCAGACAAGGATGACCCGGGGGAAGCCTGGTTCCTCCAACCTTAACCAACTCTTTGGTTATTGACTCCTCTAAACTGGCACTAGGTTTCCCATACGCGCACCCCTGGGCGCCTGTTGTACCAGTCTCCCCAGCCTCATGGTTTCCGGGATGTACGGTCCCATCTCCCTTCTTGCTGGACGCATTCACTGCTAATGAATCTTCACCGCCAACGTCGGTGATAATCTGACATATTTCCTCAGGGGTTACCGTCCTGCCATCCCCGGTAACCCCCTCTAATTTCCCGAAACCTCACTTCTTAAAACAGGTTTCTCGGCTTTGCATTCAGATGCAAAGTGCCCTTTGACTTGACATCTGTAACACTGGACGGTGTTACGATCGACCCTAGGGCGGCGCCTGGTTTGATTATCAAACACCTCGTTCATGCGTTTAATCATGGACTCCATTAAGGTATTTAATGAGTTTCCTGACGCATTTGTTTTATCCGGAGTGGTCGTCTCCGGGGTCTGGGTTTTCTGACTGGGTTCAGTCTGAGGCTCCCGAATGTCGGGTTTCCGGGTGGTTTCCGAATAACCTTTGTTACTAGGAAGTTTCCCGGAAGCTGGGGTTGAGTTAGATTTCTGTCGACCCTTGAATTTAAGGGCGTCTACTCTCTCCTCCCCTTCAGATTCTTCCGCAGAAGAATCGTCTCCATCTAAGGAATGTTCAATTCCAGAGACGCGCTGCCCCCTATTAGTGGGTATCATACCAGCCAACAGTATCTTCTTTTTGTCATGTTGATCAATCGCCATGAACAAATCTGCTAAGGAAGACCCAGCTTCCCAAGCTCTACCACAAACTTTAGCATGTTCGGGATCACTCAATCCACTAATAAATCTTACAAATAGGGATTCTATGTAATATTCAGCATCCCTACTCCATTCTGGCCTAGCCTGCCGCAATAATCGCTGCAATTCCAGCCCAAAAATTTTAGCAGATTCCTTCGGTTTCTGCGTTCTTCTCTGAAACAGAGTCCAGTGATCTACTGTCACCATTTTCCCAAAGGTATAACAAGCTAATACTTCCAGCTGGTCGTATGTAGCTTCCGGCCCGTAAGTGTCCCTCCATTCTTCAACCACTATCTTACCCGGGCCGTCACTCAACCATATCACAAAAGCTCCCAAGGATTCCTCCTTGTTCCAGCAATTGTACTTACAATCATCTAGAAGTGATTGATATTCTTCCTTCCAGGGTCGTACACCCCTGTAAGGCTTAGTCACACGTGCAGTTCTTTTAGCGGCATAATTAAAATGCACTAATTGACCCGACATGCGTCTACTCCAAGCCAGTAGGTCTGTACCGTCTTGACCTCGGCTAGAGCAATCTAGTCCCAAATTACCTATGGCGGGGACTCGATTATGTAATCGGTGCTCCGCCGGGGTCATTGTGACCCGCCGGTTCAAAGGAACCTTTCTCTTGGGTACATCGTCAGATGATTTATCTGATTCAGATTCTGAACCCTCATCAAAGCGTGGGCCTTGATAGCCTGACAATCCCTTAGTGTTTTTATGCACCGGGTTTGACCTTCCCTTTGTTCCCGGTTGGGTCCCCTTATTCATCCTATCCCTCGGCCTAATCTCAGGATCTTTATTGACTCCCGAGTGTGTTTCCGTGGCCGGAGGTGGGTACGAATAAGTTGCATCTGGGCAATACCTATAATTACCCTTGCTATCATAACCTCCCGGATTCCCATATAGAGCCGGGTCATCTCCCGCAAAGGGGTTCAATGAGCCATAACTATGATTCACCACTTCATCTCGAAATTTATTTTTATAATGTCGAGACACTTCCTCCTCTGGAGACATTTCCCTGTTAACCGGACCAATACTGGCATGATTAACTGGTTCCCATCCAAGAGAGCGCCCGGTAACATTCACTCTCCTTGAATCTTTCTCTCTGTTCTTATACA
Organism: Harmothoe impar; assembly: GCA_947462335.1. Lineage (NCBI taxonomy): Eukaryota > Metazoa > Annelida > Polychaeta > Phyllodocida > Polynoidae > Harmothoe > Harmothoe impar. Next base: position 77,525,675 of record OX381712.1, read on the forward strand.
CAGAGTCTTCCACATTCCTCAATCCATTATCATTAATAAATGGATCGAATTGAGGTAATGCTTCCCCCTTACTAGTAGTAGGAGTACTATCCGGAACAGTTTCCGGCCTGACAGCTGGAACTTGTTCCTCCCCCTGCTGTTCCATTGCCTTCGACAATTCACCCCGCAGGAGAGTTTTCCTGGCTTCAAGGGAACAGACAGCCTCCACCTCAGCTTTCCGTTTCCTTTCTATCTCTTCCGTTTCTTCCAGGATTTGTATCCTGGTGGATTCGTTATCCTTGACCAACTGGTCTCTGCCCTTCTCGAGCTCTTCTGTCCCCTTCTTCAAGGCATACCATTCTCTAGAGTATTTTTTCAACTCCCTCTCATACTTATCCTTAAGAGATTCGGAATGTTCATTCTCCTTCTGGTTCTCAGCAATCTTTGCCTGAATCTTTTGGTATTCATGCGATTCCTGAGCAACCTTCTTTTTTATATACCGGTTGTCCTCTATCAACCGTTCTCTCTCTTCTATCAGAGTTCCTTTTACCCTCTGATTCTCAGAGAGGATCTCGTCCCTTTCTTTTACCAGGGAAGTCAATTCCTCAGTCAATGCAGCATACTGATCTTCCATTGACTGCTTGTCCAATCGGACATTTTCCCAGTAGAGGTCATCCTCTTCCCGAGCCAAACGCTCGTCATATTCCCTCTGGAATTTCTCATCCCCTACATAGGGTTCTACCCAGGAAAGATCCTGCAATTTCCTCTTCTTCTGTTCTGGCTTCAAGCCCTCCCCAGGGTCCATCCCTGGCACCTCCAGGCGAGTTGATTCCAACTCCCCTTCACTCAGCTCTGGGCCAGAGCCGCCCAGGCTACCACCGGTAGCCATTGTCCGTCCACTAAAGGACTGTCTGTCCACTCAAGGACTTCCTGTTCAGTATAACCCGAACATATTCTCGAACAACTAGCTTGTTCTGCTACCTTTACTGCTACTGGTCACGGCACCAGTGTGGTGGTTCGTAATTAACTCTAGGTTAAAGAACAACGATCACGGCAGTTTCCAGGTGCGAGAATATATCTATCTTTATTCACAAGAATAACAACTCTAGTTCCTTTACTAGGGAACGATCAGTGTAGAATGAATACACACAGGTAGATCAGGTTTCTCTATAAATAGAGGAAACGGTCAGTATACAACTCTTAGCATACAACTCTGTCCGCACGGTTGGACATGTGAAGTCTCTCGTCAGTCGGGCCTGCACTGACTGCCGTTCCAGGTAAACACATGGGTCTTATATAACACCGGCTCTTAGGTCACGTGGCCAGGTGGGTGGGTCGGCCGCCCACCTGAGAGCGGCACATGGTCACCTGAAGAGGACCTGCGCCCTCTCCCGGGAACTGTGTGCACTAGCTCCAGGTGGAGAAGCCGAGTAAACAGACGTTACCCGGAAATACCGTGTATGAGATTAATATGTAATATCATGCCCCTACATTTGTAATAAATCATGCCAAATATGTTCATGCCCAAAGTGAACAATTTTATTTCACATCATTTTCTACACAAGGATGGTCGATCCAATATTGCCAATCGAAAAATATATATTTGTAAGTTGGTAATAAGAATTTTAAAAACCAGTGACCTAGTGACTTTCTGGAGTCCCGTTTGTTTTTTATTTGAGGTTGAGGTACCATTTGCCGTCATCATGAAGCACTGTTAGCCATCCTTATGAAGCATAGTTTAATATGAGATAGACCTACTACTGGCACTAGCAGTAGGCTCAACACTTGTGGCCTACTACCCATACCTATTACAATTTTTATTAAAGAACTGTTTCTGCCACTGTTCTACATCGTCTCTGGGTATGAGTTGCTGACTTGTTTCTTTTACAACATGATAGAAGCTGTACCAAGGTCTGCCTGAAGACTGACCCGGTCAGGCAGTACAGCACAAAGTTAGCACTGTGGTTGAGGAATGTTATTCTGAGTACAATTTCATAAACAATGTCTGGCATTTTGATAAAATGACAATCACAAAGGTAAGATATGATTCCCAACATATGATTAACATTTGCAGGTAAAGTGGTCACTATAAAGAAGATGCACACTGCTAACATTGTGAATGTAAGGTTTGATTTATTGTGAGCATTTTTATGATGTTTTGTTCTGAATTTATCATGGGAATGGATCTTCTTCACTATTCGTATATTTAAGATTGAGATAATGCAGAAGGGTATGATGCAGTATGCCATTGCAATTAAAAAGACAAAGATAGAATTAGGCAATGTTTCAGCCACATAGCTATGACAAACAAATACAGTGTTTACATGTGCTATGTAGCCAGTGAATAGGAACGGGACATAAAACATACATATTATGAGAAAAATACTTGAAATTGAGAAAAACAGGTTTCTTCTGGTGCAGTACACATGTGCCCTCAAAGGATAGAATACAGCAATAAAGCGTTCAATGGATATCAAAACAATCAACCAAGACGACACAGTGGCTGAAGAATATACTATAAAACTAATCACTCTACAAGTCCAGATTGACTGGGAAAAAAAGAGTAAGGTGTATATTCCATATTGTTTTAAAATGGCGAAAAATAATGCCACATTATCTGCAATGGCTAAACATAGCAGCAGTATCATAAACACAGATGTCTTCATGAGTGAGCCGTATGTAATAACGATGATGATCAGACCATTCATCACCATGCCACAACTATTGAAAACTAAACATGCAGTTGTCCTCGCTGTATAGCTGGTCATGTCAGGGGTTGTAGAATTGTCATGATGTGACTGGTTTCCAGTGTCATCTCCCATATTTACAGACTCCTTTTAACTCTCAAAATATGCACAGGAAAAACACTGCTACTCAGTTCAAGATTTTTATGGTACTGGGGCTGAAGCTTTAAAACTATGCAAGTGACTAGCTAGATGAAGAAAGCAGTAGGAATAATCAATATATGCTGCAGATTAAGTAAGCAGTTTCTCTTTCCAACACACCCCTACCCTCTCTCAATGTATACAATTATTAATGCATAAATTAAGAATCAATAGACATCAATCTATTCTTGTGTGTGTCCCCACATCTCTATTTGACCATGCCTATCACTTACATGAGGAAATCAGCTCAGGTGACCTTAAATTGTGAAGCATTATACATGCAATTTCATCCTGACAGGTATACAATATGAATAAAGTTCATTTAAATATCTGCAATAGTGATTTAACAAATTTATTGAATAGCCAAAAAAGCAAACACTTCCCTTACTCAAATACTAATTAGTCTCATATAGGATATTGCATCAAGAAATGGAGCTTATATATGACACATAAACAGCATAAAAATTATCTAAGATGACAAGGAAATCATAGATCAAACTGATGCATTTTAATTTTCAATTATCTACCAGTTTCATGGACATTATGTTGCGCTCATGGTCTGTCCAATTAGTAATATATATATATATATATATATATACCGAAAATTAGGAAAATATTGGAACAACCTGTTATGTAGTCCATTGCAGAAGCAGTATTCAAAATTGAGAGCTAAACTGTTCAAGCCTGGACTGGTGAATTGAATAAATGCAGTCTTTGTTTTTATTGGCATGATACACATAAATGCAGCCCTTAAAGGTGACACACCATATATGAAGAAGCTGAAAGAGTCAGGAAGATATCCCTTTTTGTGCCATATTAATGATGAGAGATAGACATGATGCCCTTAAAAGGTTTTGTCTGTAGCCCACTATGGTCCAGGGGAATATAGTCAGTTTGCCCGGAGGCTGGCCTGCAATTCATTCATTACATCCCCTTACTCTGACAGTAAGAGACGTTCACCCCGAACATGTAACAGCATCAGTGAGAGCATGGATAGCATCATGACACGACAGTCCTGTGTTATTTAACCAGACGTCCTGCAGCTTTACACAGACTACTGGACTAACTCTAACAGACAACAATGCTGCTGTAGGATTGGATAGTGTCTCATTCAGTCCTTAATTGTTTAGATATTGATTAGTGTGTCTAAAAGAGTCCCCTATTGTAGTTATGGGACAAGATAATTGGATAACGGCATCTTGTTAACCTTGTTTCTCCATTGAGGACTGTCACACAATTTTCCACATGTATATCAAAACCTGCTGTGTCAGACAAAAAGGAGCTGGCTTCCTACGTTTACTCAGTGATGATTTTCTAACAATGGGCTATGACGAAGGACCAGTGCAGGTCCCACAAAACTATATTGGTGCATCATGTTGATGGATGAAAGCACTTAAAGGCTAAGTGACTAAGGACAGATTCAAATCACTCCAGGTACAAGCAGTTACTGAGGTACCAGGGCAAGTGTGGCCATAATATTATGACCAGGTCTGATCCCTCAGCCTGCTGCCACCTAGCGTCCAGGGGAATATAGTCAGTTTGCCCTGAGGCTGGCCTGCAATTCATTCATTATATCCCCTACCTCTGACAGTAAGAGACGTTCACCCCGAATATGAAACAGCATCAGTGAGAGTATGGATAGCATCATGACACGACAGTCCTGTGTTATTTAACCAGACGTCCTGCAGCTTTACACAGACTACTGGACTAACTCTAACAGGCAACCATGCTGCTGAAGGATTGGATAGTGTCTCATTTAGTTCTTTATTGTTTAGATATTGATTAGTGTGTCTAATAGAGCCCCCTATTGTAGTATTTGGACAAGATAACTGGATAACGGCATCTTGTTAACCTTGTTTCTCCATTGAGGACTGTCACATAATTTCCTGTATGTATATCAAAACCTGCTGTATCAGACGAAAAAAGGCTCGCTTCCAATTGTTACTCAGTGATGATTTTCTCATGATGGACCATGATGAAGGACCAGTGCTGGTCCCTCAAGACTACATTGGTGCATCATGTTGATGGATGAAAGTACTTAAAGGCTAAGTTACTAAGGACAGATTCAAATCACTCCAGGTACAAGCGGTTACTGAGGTTGAGGTACCAGGGGAAGTGTGGTCACATGACCATGTAGGATCCCTCGGCCTGCTGCCACCTAGCAGTCACTCTAGGAATCACTGCCGGTAACCTGGAGTGTTTTCAGAGTCATGCATCTTAAACACCTGGGTTGCAATGCCCGGCAGTGTAAGGTACTAGAGGTAGCTCAGCTACTATGGAGGAGATTTCCTATGGAAGTCAGAAAGAGCCAGAAGGAGATAATGCCTTGGAATCCTGGCATACGAGTAACATAATACCATCGTGCAACTCCAAAGCTATTGAATCCCACATCAGCATCCATGTATGCAATGTAGAATGAAGTATTTGAAAATGCTGCAATATCTACCATACCAGTAGTCTTCTGAACAACACAACTCCTCATCATTAAGACAATTTTACAAAGCCAGATAATCCCTATACATATATAAGCATGACTAGGTGCTCCTAATACTTAAATAATATTTAGATTTAATTTTATGAAGTTCTCTTGCATCTTGAGTGAGTTTTTGATAAGTTCTCATTAAAATCATATTCATTACGTGAAATTACATCATAAGAGTTTGTCAAAAAGCATTGTTTGCAAAAGACCAAAGGACCCTAACTTTGCTGTGGAAGGATTCTTGATGGGTGAAGCTGGAAGTCGGTGTACCTTAAAGGTGAATCTACTGAGACAAATCCATCAGATTAGATGAACCTTCACAATGTAAAATCTTGTCCGATCCGACGGATTTACCTCAGTGGATTCACCCTATTATGCATATACCCACTAACTGATTGCTCTAATGGTACTGGCTCAACTAAGATAAGGAAGTACTTAATTGTCAATCTGAGTCATTACTTTTATACTCAATATTCAATGTTCAATATGATATAGGATACAATGTCTTGTCCATACACAGTAAAAGTGATCAATCAACTCTGTTTTAATTGTCAGTCTGGTACTGGCTATTTCTTTCAGCTAAGAAAATATGCTATATGAATCCTTGAATTTGCTGCACATGTCTAGAGTATAGTTAAACCTGAGGGTAGAAATCAGAATGGCCATATTGCACTAATGCTTTAATTATAAATTCATTACATCAACATCCTTTGCAAATTGAAATTCATGCATTTGAACCAGTACTGTGGAATCACATTAAAGAAGCAACATTTTAACAAATTTGTTTGTTACCTTACTCCTGTGTGGCTCAACCTTTAAAAGAATCACAGTCAGCAGAGCCTTATTGAATCAAGAAAGTGGAACAGAATTCCCATTGCCACCTGTAATACTTTCCCTACCTAGTTTTATACATTCTCATCTCAGCGTCTCTCAAGGAGAAAGTAGGGTGAAGGGAGAAAGTCAATTTGTGAAGGGAGTTCAGAATTGCTTATGAGGAAACCCAATGAACCAAATGGAAAGCAGCAAAAACGTGAATACTGAAGTGCTGATGAAGGCACTCTCACTTTAAGAAGTCATTTAAAAGAAAATACCAGCGTAATTTTAAGTGGCCTTCTATCAGTAGAAAAGCCATTGATAAACAGTAATTTGCCGTGCATACCATCAAAGTATGCAGCATGTAGCATTTAAACCTGAAATAAGAATTTAGAGAGTAACGTCACATGAGACCAAGAATATACCCAACCATATTAAGCCTATGCAAACACAGTATATTCTACTGTCATTTATGATGCATCAGACAACAAAGCCAAGATTAAGTATCTATTCATTGTCTTCATTAATAAGTTATAAACCCATTTTTCTTCACATTTCCTAAATAGAGTTATCAAGAAGGCCATAAGAGCAAGTATAAATGAAACAAATATAAGGAACAAAGTCGTCTGCACCTACATTGCCTTATGATTGGCCCTTGAGTGGCCCTTAAGTGGCCATTCATCTCTATTGAATTTGGTATACATTACCGAGCAACCAATCAAGTGGTCGTTAGGGTGGTGTCTAGACCAATCAAGGGAGATGGGGTGTCTAGGTGTGTTTTGGTCCTCTGTGACGTCATTCTTGGCCGGGCTTGGGATTTTATATTACTAGTTTAATGCTACATGGTACAAATTTCGACAGAATGTATGTCAGTAGGCTGCTAATCAATACCATTAGTAGTGATAGAGGTCCACTTATAATTACACTGGTCTTTTCTTTAAGAACAGACATTGCTGCTGCTTGGGAAGCATGGAATATAAACCATCCTAACATTAAGGATCTGGATAAAGTAGGCCAATAGGGCGGGAGTGCAACTTTTGTCATTTCCTGATGGCTGACTTTATGTGCTGCCAATCTGTCTTGCTTGACAAGTCCTTTAGAAAAGGTAATCAGCTTCTGCACATACATCACCTTATATCCGGGTTCTTAGCTCTATTCACAAAAGCTGCTGAGACGGTCTATGTTAACCGGGGTTAACATGTATATATTGTATTAGTAAGTAAGACGCCCTGTAGTGGCTGCTGCTGCTACCAGGGCCCAGTACATGTGTTGTATATTGATAGTGTCTCTATCCCTCACCAGGGTACTCTGTGTGGTCGCTATTGCCGCGCCAACGTCCAATACAGTTGATTTTGAAACTTACTTGTATGTTTGTACTTACTTGTATGTTGAACTTGTATGTTCCAGTATTAAATGGGGCAGGTTAATCCAGCCATATGCGTAAGCACCATTATTATATAATGTCTCGTGTTGTCTTTGATATATTATGGCTATATATATTCATCTAGTATACGTTCATCAATATATGAAAAAATAAAAAGCTGCCTCAAGCTGGAGAGATTACAAGGGGGCTCCTAATGTATATATACATCAGGAGCCCACTAGTATTATATATATATATATATATATATATATATATATATATATATAAATATATATATATATATATATATATATATATATATGTATATATATATATATGAGGGTCTTTGTACTGAGCGAAGGGGGGGGGGGTTGCATTACCAGGTGCCTGAAGATAAGACACACAAAATCAAACTGTCATGGTGATAATTAGAAACAAAGTTTTTTTTTTAGGATTTAAGTACCCTGCAGCACAACTATAATTTTTCAGCATTCAGTTTGCATGAGCTGCGGCTGAGGTTATATGTTACAGGAAAACAGTATTGATAATATCATTAAAGTTTGGCAATTGAGTGATACATCACCCCACCAAATCCCACTACAGAACATGATACCATGAAAGTAATAACCAACATTGACAGGTTTTTCCTGATCCTCGCTGAGGAATTACAGGAGCAGACTTTTGAGCTGTTGCTAATACACTGATTACTTAATGGATAAAGGCCGTCTGACTTTACATACTGCGACTCCTCTTGTCAAATATTTAGGTAGGGTGTGTACTATTTGTTGATGGATTCATGCCCAGCATACACCCTGATTCCTTTGGGGATTATAAAATGTAGATTAAGGGAATTGACAGGTATTTCCTGATCCTAGTGACAACTTGAGCAGCCCTTTGAGCTGCGGTCATTAGGCAAATGACTTTTGTGCACACCTACTTAGGCTTCTTCCACAGCTAGGGGACCATTTAAATCTCACATGAATCTCTCATTTCAGTTAGCATCTGGGTTGAGCAAGCTTTTATGTGGATGCAGTATCAGTCCTTTAAAGGCACCATAATGCATTAATGCATGAATAAAGCCCTGACAAGCATCATGACAACCCTACGGGGTTGAGACACTCCCGTAGGGTCGGCATGATGCACTGATATAGCACAGGCGAGTAACTCGCCGGGGCTGCATTGGCTCATGACAACAAATCTCATCTTTTAGTGACATGCATACCTAAATGTTTAATAAAAAGAAGCATGGTGTGGCAATACTTGTACAGGGATTCTGCAATATGATCACCCCTTTACCTGACACAGTGGAGGCAGCACGGTCTGATGGATGTTTGATGGATGGACTTCTCTCTGCACACACTAGGTTACAGTATTTCCCAGAGTGGCCGCTAGGTGGCACCAGGGTGAGGGATCCTACCCGGTCATGTGACCACACATCAGCAACATCCTGAGTAGCTGCCAGTACCTTAAGCAAGGCGGGTCATGCACATCTGTCTTTTGTTATTTACTTTGGTGATCTTTATAGGGGAAGAGCAGGTTTCATGCCAAATTGATGTGGGGTTGTCACATCTAAAAGTCTCTACCCTTTAAGGTTAAGAGAGGCATATAGCAACATTTACAGCCTATGCGAATCAATGTGGGTGCATATAAAATCATCTAGCATTAATTTAGTTATGATGTCATCCTGCAGTGGGGCAGCCACCCCCAACATAATTTAATAAAAGCCTGCTTATACATGATTCATGCAGACAGAGGTAGCACGGCATTTAAGCATTGTTTAGCCCTTAAAGGGTTAGTAAAGCAGCAAGCATACTTTCAGCAATACAATAATGGCAGTTTTTTTGGTGAACCAAAATGTTGCAGCTCATGTCATCCTATTAGGTCACATGATCAATAATAACAAACAGTAACACACTCTATAGCATGCTGCAAATATAAACAAATATAGGGACAATAGAAACCTGAATACAAGAGCATGGGATGGACCGATTTTAAAATGCCATACCCCCAATGGGCTTGCATATACGCGTAGCCTAGAACATACAATAGCAAATCTTTGGAACAGTTTAGACCCCCCTGAAAGAAATTCAGAATCTCTCGACTCCTTCATGTTAATTCAGAAAACCAAGTTACAGATAAAGAAACCCAAGCTACAACCGGTTAGAATTTAATGGAACCCACCCCCTCTATCCCCCACCACCTACTTATCTATAGTCGAAGGTTACACGTGTATGAAAACCCGGACGACCACTCCACTAAGTATTTTTTATCATAAAATATCAAATTAACAATTCTTTTTTTAATGTTCATCCCTACCATCAATGGATTTCACCCTGAAAACTGCTATTTTTGTCTAGAGATATAGTGTTGGTTGTTAATTACTATACAGCCGAAGTATAATAGGCTTAAGTATAATTATGTTTCCTTGGCTGTGTGAGCCAAATCTACCATTGATGTTGGATTGATATAATAGGTAAGGCTGCCAAAATGCTAAACTACTCGAACAGAGTAAGAGGCAGCCGTTCTTTACGTGTTCATCAACAGATTGAAATCATTATAATTATTTGCAATAACAGTACCATGTGTGATTGAAGATTGAATAAGATTCTGATTGTATGTAACTGTAACTACATTATGATGAACATGAAATAAAGATAAATCAAATCAAAAAAATCTAGTCATAGAGTCACACTAATTTCCACTGGGCAGAATGGTTGTCTGATACTATGCAGTAAGTCCATTTTTCTATATATGAATGTAGGGGTCTGACTATATCAAGGAGCACTGTCATGCCAAAGTGCCATCCAGGCAGAATCTGGGAATAGGGTTACTCCATTATAGTCAAAGGTCTTGTCTCAAAGACTTTTACAGCACCTTTTGAAATGTTTCAAAAATTATATATATTGCTTTATATCTATGGCTTCCTTCGAATTTGTTATAAAAGTGGTTGCACCCTCTCCCCTTTCAGCATCCTCAAATGAGGAAATTAGGTTAAACAGGAATTTGTAACAAAACACAGTTTTACCTTTGTGCAAAAAGAGAATGAACAAAGTTTCTTAAGGATGTAAAACGTCTAAGTGTAATGTTGCTGTTTTTATCCAATTGCCTGCAGAGGGTGGTTCTGGTGAGTCAAAAATGTCAAATATGTCAACCACCTATTGAATATGTTGAATATTTATTTGTAGAAACTGTTCTATTTCCTGTCTGTTCTGTTGAATGTCGCACTGCTGCCATTTTGTCTCTTATACAGAATAGAATGTCAGAACAGTGCCCATCATAATGTGGTCTATGTAGTCTACAAACAGAACACGAACAGTTTGCCATAGTAGACTAAAGGCATCAGTAGAAGAAAAGGGGAAGTGTGATGAGTTTAATCTTACCTAAAGAGGTTCTCTGAAACAAAAGCCTTAGCGACTGGCACACATAAAGGGGAGAGATTTCCTGAGGCCTTTATCAGCAAAGGCAGGGAATGTCTATTGGGATATGACTGGAGGGAGACACCACATACACACTAAATGCAAAGCATTCAATATGCCTTTTCCATTCATTTCCTACTAGCATTGAATAAATGTATGCCATGGAAAAAGACAAATACTGTGTTTTGCAATGTCCCACTCAGTTCCTTTCCTTTGGGATATTGTCAATATAGATGGAAATAGTTTTAGCTCCATAGTAACATCCACCTTTATGCTGTGACCTTGCTCTAAATAACAAAGTATATCATTGTGTTAATTTTTAGACTTGGTGCAATTTTTGAGTCATTGTTTTTGGGCTTATCATAAGAATATGTGTTTGAACCATATGGCATGTATAATGTTGCATTAAGCTACACACATTGATGACATGACTGGCATTTCTATTCAAAAGCAAGTAATGACAAGTGACTACATCAGGTCGATCACAGGACGCCACAATACATCTCGTGAGTGAATGTGAGTCATATTTGAGTGTCATGCCTCGCTAATGCACCTATAATAATCTAATCATCTCCATATCAGATTGATGTGCAGAGCTTGAAGTTCAGTTATCTCTTTATTTACTTAAGCCTGACATGTAAGGAATATTTTCACTTATTCAATTTGGAAACATGAAAACAGCTTACAATCACTGAAGTTAATTTGCATGTTTATTGTTGCTCTTTGCTTGAGTTATTTTTGCAATTTGCAATTTTTAAGTGAACTGGTTAACATGATGATTGCAATTATTCAGTTGTTTGATTGGCTTGTTTTAAAATAAGATGTGGTAACCCTCCACTAATACATAAATAACATAATAATTAATGGTTGGCTTGCAGACTGAAAGTTTTAAAAGCAAACATTTCGCAGCTAATAAATTTGCCTAGGGTTTTCATTTTTTTATTTGAACATGTTGTTTATCCCCTTTTAGAATTTCACCAGAGGCCTGAGTTGCCCACATTGACAGGGCTCGTATTCAACAATATTTTGACTTAATCTCTGCCATGTCAGTAAGTTATTGTTGTAGTTGCAATTAAAGCATAGCGCAATGCATATTAAGGTTCAGAGAGGAGCAGATACAATTTCATGTTTTGTATGGACCTTTTGTGGTACCGCAGCAGCCAACGTTTTGTTAAAACTCTATGTGTGGTCATATCAGAATGTCTACCGGGTAAATAGAAATGTATTTATTCTATGTGTTTGGTTCTTTTTTTATGTTTCTGTGGTCCCGTAGCAGTATCTTTAGAGATTCAATGGAATACAATTTGTTTTTGGTTTTAAATTATATTAATGCCACTGCCTTAGGCTATAGGAGGAAAAATATTCCATAATGATAGCTCTTGCTATTAGCTGTTCTTTGCTAATAAAGTAGGACAAATATGATTTCCCCACAGAGCAGCAGAGTAATTTATCTGCTCAGTCATGCAGGGGTTACTGATTCACATAATCACTCAGCTGCTTTCTTATGTCTGCGCATGCATCCGGTTATATTACACTCTGAATCAATGTTTCTTTTAGTTTGCTGGGTACAGTAGAGAAGGCTGTAGAAGCCCGGTCAGGACACTGCTGTATGTGCTGACAGCTGTAGATTGTGGAGCAGAGCAGTCTCTGTCAGGGAATGCTGTGTTGTCCTCTCTATAAGGCTGTAACTATGAGTGTTTGAAAATAATTTTAAAGTGCAGGCTATATTTTTTGATAAGGAGATCCTCCCACTATTACTTGTTTGCCCAATTAGGATTCCAAGGCCACCAGCTGTCATGTTGTGTATTTTTAAACCAAACCTAACCTACTGTAGCCCACCTTTTTTTGACCCTGCCCAATGCTTTTCCATCATGTATGCCTTTGTGCTGACAAGCCCTTAAGATGACAGATCCCTGAGGTCCTGGTCAGACTAAGCCAATACCCGGCCTGACGACTAAAACATGATTACATATGGAGATTGATGAACCATGCAGAGGAGAAGAACCGCTTCATTCCTCATCCGCACAGCCACCAGTTTTCCACTTGGCTGACATATTTCTCTGCTCAGTCATCATTTCTCATGCTCAAGGCAGGCCAGAAGTCAGCTTGAAGCTATTGGATCATGGACATGGAATGGAGGCGTTTCTTGGTCCGTGTCAGCAGGATTGAAGTCCCTGTGTGCAGTCTCTCATACATAACTTGTTCCAACCCTTTAATGATGACAAGGTACATTAATGCAGCATTTGTTGTCATGGAAGAACCGACACCCTGGCGAGAAAAAACTCACAGGCAATGAGTTCATGCACCTTGATAAAGTTTTGGAAGCTCAAACCCGTAGCATCATTCCAATGCATTGATGCAGCTTTAGTGAGTTACTTGGTCTGCAAAACCTCATAACTTCAACATTACTTGACTGTCAACACCTATGTATCACCCTTGACTCTCCTGATGCTCTCCTGCTCCGTGGTCATGCATCTAAGCTGAAAAATTAAGAGTTGAAACATTGACAGCCCATGTATTGATGGTTTGTATCCTTCCTTCCGGCAGCGTCAGTGATGGGAAAACAACCACAATGTGATATCTTATTTAGGTATAGGGATGTAACGGGAGAACTGTAGGGTTTACATACCTCAGAGTAGAGACAGCACAGAATCAGGGTCTGCTAAAGAACAATGTTATTTGGAAGGTAACTATGGTTGCATTGAATCGTTTGGATCTGGTTAACATTTATACAGAGTCTCAATATCCATATTCAAAAAGTAGTCTAGTGACTACCTTGTATGTAAGCCTTTGGTGACTACCATTGATGTCATATACAACCATGTGTTTATAAGTTTAACATTTAATTAAAGATGATGCACATTCTATTGAGACTCTGAACGGACCTATATTTGAACAATGCTATGATATTTTACTTTACTAACGTGAACAGGCAAAGTGGATCAGAGATACCAATCTGAGTCCCAAGAAGCAAAAGCATGTTACATCTTTGTCTCTACAAAGACCTGGGGGATTTTAAGGGTCTTGACAATAGGAAAAAAGGGCAGGACTATTCTTCACCCGCTGGCATACTGTCTAAAATATATATGAGAAGTCAAACTATTTAGCAGAGAAAAAACAACCGACCACCATCCAGACAAATAGCATCAGACACCACTGGAAGGATACACAAGACCACAGACATTTATTTCCCTGATCTTAACCCTTTAAGGGCACCCTATATTCCTTTTTGCCTTCTTCATATTATGCATGAATACGGCCCTGTCTACTTATTCAGCCGGGCTGCATTCAAGCATCACATTGACCTCACCAGGTAAATGTGCTAAATGGGACCCTGGTGTGTAACAGTATCAATGCACCAATACGGCAGAGGACATGATGCGTTAAGGCAGCTTCCGGCCCTTTGTGAGTTAAGCCTTAAAACCTGTTAGTTCTTTGTCAGCGTGGAGATGAGAGCCCGGTTCCCAGGGATAATAGCTGCAGTGTCTGCCGGCTGCCTTTGATTCTGCAACTTTAGATCTCATCTTCTGTTTCCCTTCTGATTTCCACCCATGGGTAGGAACACTGTGTATAAGAGGATATACTTCCTAAGGATGTAATTTATATGCTCTCTTTCTGTGTAAACATATTCATCTTAGCTTGAAAGCATTGGCACAAGAGATTATTTCTCAGATAATGTGTTATTCATCTATTCCTATAAGGACCACATTGTGCTTTAATGTGATTTGCCTATTTTTTCCATTATCCAAACATTCAATATCTTGCCATGGGCAGGGTGGTGCAATAAAGTAACTGGGATTCGACCCTTACCAACTCAGGCTGTCATTTTTTATCATTTCAATTCCCAGGTTTTCTTGGTTTTATACACAGTATAGAAAATCTGATACTTGCAGACATTCTGATCCGATTGAAGATCCAATATCTAACATCTTAATCCACATAAATGCACTTTATACCTCCTTTTGGCGGATGACCTTCCAGGCATTCACTGCACTGTTGTAACTTTCTGGTCATTTTACCATGCCAAAATTTGAACGACCTACACCGGTCAATGTCTTTGTTCCTCATGCCTGACCGGACTGTTTGTGGTTGCCTAGCACCTGGTACCAATATATACCACTAGGTGGAGGTAGCTCACCTGTATCCTGAGCCTAGTCTCCTAGTCCTACCCCTAGACACCAGGGGGCAATACTGTCATATACTGTCGGTTTTATAGCCGCATAAAGCTATACACTTTATGCCCACAGTTAAAAAACTTGATTGCTTTAAACCCCTGCCCCATAATCTTTTTCAGTTGAAGAGATTTCCTATGGCTCAGGTTACTAAAAAGTTCAAGCACATCAGTCAATGAGAATTCGAGAGGATCAATTGAAGTGGAGACCTCTGACCGAATAATATTGTGTCATAATGTTACAGAGATGAGAGGAGTTAACAGTGAGACTAGTTGGTAATTCAGTCCATGGTACACCCATTTTATGTTGTTGTTTTTCTGCCGGGAATTACGTTTTTTTCTGAATGTATGTTTTTATTTCTCTGTTTACACAATCTCGTTCTAGACAATTGATACATAGAAAGAGAAACCAATAGACTTATCCCAGCTCCTTGGTTTCTTTTTTTGGGGGGACCATGTATCAAAAGTTTTTGAAGATCTAGATTATCTTTTCATTTAGCCATTCTAATGCTCCCTGGTCAAGGCAGTTGAGTAATCAGCTTGAAAAAAAATGGAAGAAGGTGCATTTGTTACCATTAACACTTTGACAAAAAAGTCATATAAGTCTATGGCTACAGTCTCTCATATTTACTGCCTGTTTCAACCATTCAGCACCAGTGTATTTTTGTAGCTTGTATAACACACACACAGCAGCCAGTTATTGTGTACTCTGAAAGTATCTGGTCCTCTGTCTCCTATGTTAAAGCTACCCTGGGAATTGTATCATCTACAGTTACCACTTTTTCCAAACTTTAGGATTAGCAAGATACAACAATAGCAGCATTTGAAATGAATATCCCTACTCTGACATTTAGACATCTCCCAGTAGATATTGATTCAGATGAAAGTTGTTCCTTTTCCTTTCAAGCTAATGTAGTGTAGCTGTGATTTTTGCAAAAGTGCAATCCCTTACCTTCCTAACTTTTGTAATTGCCTGTATCCAATTACAGTGATCATACTAAAGTGCAGACATCACATTTGAAGCCTCACTGAAACCTTATATCCCCCTATGAAAGGGTGCAGGTCAACTTATACATGCAGGTCCCTGTATTAATTCAGCAGATAATGGCAACTTGAAATGTTTTAGATTTACCCTTTGCAGAGTGAATCACCTTAGCTCTGTGAAATCTTTGACAATTGATTTTAAAATATTGCTTCAATATTTATTCATTACTTTTTGATTTTCAATCATTTATTTCCTCCTCACTCTTTACTTCACACACAACCTTGATTAAACTAAAATATCACAAAGGAAGTAATCAGTGCTGATGGATTGGTGATCCACCAGGGGAGAAATCAATCCTTATTCTTAAAATTAAAAAGTCTAGTCTGCATTCAGAATGACCCTGGTAATATTTGGTGAACTTTTAAATTGTCTAATTATTCATGGAAGGCAAACACCCTGAAAAACCCTGAAAGATTAAGTTTAATTTCTCGTCATGAAATACTTGGCAGTGCTGTATTGATGCGTCATGCCCGCTTTGCAGGAGTGTATCAACCATGTGACTTTCCAATATTGGCACAAAACTGACTGACACTGTTCATACATGTTTACATTAAAAATGCAAGGTAGACTCATGTACTGTATTGATAAAGGGGTAACTCATTTGTAATACGATTGACAGAAAACTTCAAAATTTGTCTTTTCCCTTTATATGATTGAATTGAATGATCAAAAGTAATTCCTGTTAAACCATCTGGAGTAACATCAATAATAAGAGCCTGAAAACCGGGCAGAAATGTTAAGCTTTAGACTAAAACTCCAAAAAGGATTTTAGTTGTGTGTCTTTGGAGTGGGAGGTCAAATACCATCTGTATTCATTACGCCCATCATTTGTGACTGAAGTGCAAAGTGAAAATTTCAAAGCCATCCTGGCAACAGGTATAGGATGTAGTTCCCCACTTATTTCTAAATGGTTGCTTCAAAAGTATGCCCTCATCCTTACCTACAAAAAAGGGCCTAATAGATATAGACACACAAGCTGCGGGAGGTCAAATACCATCTATATTTATTAGGCCCATCATTTGTGACTGAAGTTTAAAGTGAAAGTGGTGGTAAGATTCCAAAGCCATCCTGGTCACAAGAAATGCATGTAGGCCTCCACTCATTTCTGAATGGGTGCTTCAGAAGTATGCCCTCATCTTTACCCAGTTAGATCATGCAACTTTAGACTTCTACAGACCCAGGGTATGTCACAGGCTGCTTTGACTCAATCTGAGTCTCTACTTATTAGTTTTAGCCTCAGAGGCCACTTTGCATGTTTACTACATTATACTGTGCAAGCACACACTTGTCACTAACAAGCAGAAGCACAGGTAATGTCCTGATCACCATCCTACCTACTTTACACACACTTTGAGTCACCCTCGGTCAGCATTTATGACCTTGGGTAAAGGATCTTGGTAATGATATCTCAATGCGGTGCATTTATGCTCATGCATTGAATTGGTAAATTAAGCTGACCCTTCAGGAGTGCAGCAGAAAGTGTTAATTAAGCATGGTGCATGAGTATAGCATGGTCAACCCACTGGGCACCCCTAAAGAGGGGAGTTGTTCTGGAGGCAACCTAGACTCTCCTTTGACACTGTTTCTTTTATCTCTGTCTGTGTACTTAGACCTAACTCACACAGCGATATATAGGGTATTACATGTAAAGCTAACTAGCAGGCACTGTCAACATAGCAGCCATTATAACGTGACAAGTTCTGGAGTCAATATAACAGGTGAGAGATTTGGTAAATGTTGACACACGCAGAAATACCCAAGCCGGTAGTTTTGCTGAGTGAGTGATCATAAATTCAATGTAAGGGGGAGGGGCAGGGTGATGCCTCCCCACCAGAGGATCTGCCACATCAAGGTGCTCCTTCATTATCATCATCATCATCATCGTCATCATCATCATCATCATCATCATTGACTTTGTGGTTTATGTGTTGAGAGGGGAGGCGAAAAAGTCTTGACTACTTTTGAAGTGCACGAAACCTCGCCCATTATTTCAAAGCATGTTCGTTTTTTTTACGCCTCTTTGAAAGACATTGAAGAAATTCAGAAACATTCAGAAGAAAGAGCATGTTGCCGAATACATACATTTAATTGCACCAATGCAGCTTTGGTGAGTAACTTAGTAGTGCTGGTTTGGAAGATTATGATAACCCTTTTGAAGTGTCTCAAGCCGTCAGCATAATGCTTAAATACAGCCCTGATAAGTCACTTGCCAGGGCTACATTCATGCATCAGGATGACCAACCAAATTATGCTTAAAGGAGTGCACAGGGGGCTTCAGTGGATTTTCACGCCAGCCAGTCAGAATTTTTTACCCCCCCCCCCCAAAATCCACCACCCCCCTTGTTATCTTAAAATGACTACTCCCGTAAGGCATCATGCCATCCCTGAAGTGTTAATTCCAGATCTGGAGAGGAAAACTTGTGTCAAGGGGGAGGGGTGGAGGACATGAGAGGTGTGGGAGGTGGAAGAGGTGGGTAGGGTGGGAGAAGGTGGAGAGGGAGTGCAGCAAATCTGGAGAGGTACATTGGTAGGTACATCAGGATAGGAGGGTAGAGGAGGTGGGCAGGGTGGTAGGGGGAGGAGGGGGTAGTATATAAAGTACAAACATCACCAGACGCTGGTTAATCAGAGTGAGGAGCAGCTCGTGGTGCGTGAGGAGCAGCTCACACACAGCACACACAGCACACACAGCACACACAGCACACCTACAGGCAGCATCAGCAGGTGAGTACAGGACTTTTAATGAGATGGGAGATATGGCCCTCTATGTTAAACATATAAGAGAAATTTTCCAAAATCCGGTTTATCAGAATAATCTGCTTTATCCCTATTTTATCAGGATACTCTGGTTTATCCCTATCTAGAATTGGGTCCCTATTTTTCAGGGTTACCAGTCGAGGCCCAATGGGGTTAGCCAACAAAAGGTTTATAGAGCTATGACAATATATCGAGCATGAGCAGGTGAGTACATAGACAGAGGTCCACAAGGATCTGTCTGAGCGACAGGTTTCTCCAGGACTTTTAATAAGATGGCAGATATGGCCCTCTATGCCATTAGAGGGCCATATCATAAGAGAAATTTTCCAAAACCTGCTTAATCAGGATACTCTGGTTTACCCTAGAATTTGGCCCCTATTTTCCAGGGCTAACAGTTGAGCCCCCATGGGCTTAGCCGACAAACCCAATTATCTAAAATACATTGACTTTAGTGAGTACATTGTGGTGACCACTCAACCTATAGTACCTTAATGTTTGTCCTGTATGGTTATATGTCCATAGAGCTATGATAATATGTCAAGCGAGAGCAGATGAGTACATAGACAGAGGTCCACAACAATCTGTCTGAAAGACAAGTTTCTCCACTAGAAGTGTATTGGATATTATTTAATGGTACATACAATGACCACTGGGCTTAACCAAGTGAGTACAAAATTTAGTTCAACATCAAATTAACATTGAATCTACATTAAATCAACATTGACAAAGATTTCTCAACATTAATTCAATGTTCTGTGCCCACTGGGAAGTACTAGAAATCCTGTATCCCATGCCCCCCATGGGATATGGTGTTCCCGTATCACATGGCCTGTGACGTCATCGTTTGTTCAAATCATTTATATGTGATTAAACATTTTTAAAGAATAAAAATCATGACATAAAGGCAAAGGCCCATAGCCCGAGGATTTTTAGTATCGTTTCCTCCTCGGTGGGGGTTCTTGGGATACAGCCCCAGCCCCACCTCGAGGAAACAATACCAAAATATCATTTGGCCATGGGCCTTTGTCCATGTATCATATGAGGCAGGGCCGCGTGTGGTGCAATCCAATATCTGTATTTATTTCATGTTACTATTGATTAATTTCATCAAAATATTCATTTACAAATTGGTTTTATAGCTTTTTTGTTGATGTCATCATGGAGAAACAGCCAATGGAGAATCAGTTTCTCCACAGGGGTGTGAGAAACGGTCTCTTTAGTACTTAGCATAGTCACTTTGTTTCACAATATTAAATAAAGGACTTTTGTTAAATTTTCCACAAACCTGATTTATCTGGTTTACCTATCTAGAATTCGATCTCGCTTTTGAAATATTTAACCACTAAATTATGGTCAACTTTGCTTGTTTACAGCATGCTCTATAAGCAAAACCCTACTTTCTCAGATAACTGCCAGGTATAGTTTATCTAACTAACCTCACTATTCTAACAATATACCCTAATGTCTTATTAACTTCAGATTTGGTAATTTACAAGGAATACTCTTGATATAGAACTATCTGCGGGAGGCATATTCTATATTATGTAGATAACCTGTTCCCAAGTGGTATGGAAAGGATTGATACTCCCTTCTATACCATAATGGGGACTTTGTAGATTTTTCCAAAAACAGCAATTTCTTTTCCGCAAGCTGATGGGTATCTGTTGGTTCCAATCACAATGGCATGTGATGTTTATTTGTGAGTGTACCACATATTTCTAATTTCACTGTTCTTCCAGGAAAACAAGAAATGGGAACTCTGAGAACATTTCAGAGGTTTTACAGTATATAGAAACCCAAGAAACTAAAATAACTATGGCTGAACAGTTCTTAGATGGCCTTGACTCTATGGAAACAACCACAGAACCTGCTAACCTCAGCTCACCACAGACAGTCCTCCCCCGCCGGGCGGTCTGGGAGATTGCCATCAACTCTATTGTGCTGCTCCTGCTGCTGCTCATTACCCTAGCAGGCAACATGCTGGTTATATTAGCCATCAAGTCCACCCCCAAACTGCAGGAGCAGCTCTCCAACCTCTTCATCATCAACCTGTGTGCCACAGACATGGCGCTGGGGGCCATTGTGGTGGCCACCGCAACTGTAGCTGTCATGTTGGACCTCGATGAGGTTCAGGTATGTGCATCTAATAGCCATTTATCTTTAATCCTACGCATGAGGAAGATATAGTAAAATTGATGGTTGGATCAAGCTTGCCAAAACATACACTTTGGGCTAAAATCTTCCAATAATGTCTGAATGTTTAAAAGCACACAAGGGGAAAAGGGCAAACAATCCTTGGGTATTGTACATCTGAATATTCTGACTTGATGAAAAAAACATATTAATTTTTTAACTCTGCTGCATAAATGTTTGCCCAAAAGGAAATTTTAGGACTCTCAAAGGAGCTTTAAGTTCAGTTATGCCATTCTAATTTCACAGAGAGTCGACCCTGGCATCTGAATGGCTTCAAATGGAATTTGCTGGAATTAAATGATTTGACAAAAGTTGCTTTAGGCATACTTTATTTGCTATAATGTAGCTCATTGATATGTCCATTTCTCATCAAATAAGGCACAGTGCTTTAATCCCCATGTGTATTTCCTTGCAGTGGCTGTGGTGTAACGTGTGCTGTGCAGTTAACTACATCTGTATCATCTTCTCCATGTTCACCCTGGCACTGATCAGCATAGACCGCTACATCGCCGTCATACACTCCTTAAAGTACACAACCATTGTCGGGAAGACCAGTATGTTAATCGCGATTAGCTACTCATGGTTTCAAGGCGTAGCGTTTGCTGTGAGTAGCAGTTTTGGTCAATATGTTTAATCTCTTGGTGTAAAACGATGGGCAGAACAACCATTAGAAAGATTTAAAGAAGAGCCATTTCGTCAATATAGAGTATTCATGTTGTACTATACTGTTGGAGTACTTAAAGAAAGTTTAAATTTGTGCAGGAAATATATACATACAGAAATAAAGTATTTCAAAGTAGTAGATTTAGATCATCAGAAATTTTAAGTGTTGTTAAATTTACATTAATGAAGCAGTTCAATAGTTCCTGGTACATTGATAAATATATCAGGTAATAGACGCAAATATATACCTGACTGGTATAGTTCAACTTAAGAGATTTTGAATCTGATGAACTTTATGTCAGCTAGAATTGATCACATAGCAGAAAGGTATTAGTCAATCAATTTCTTTTTGCACATACCCTGAGCTATCGATCCCAATATAAAATCATACAAAATTTACCCCAATTTTTTACTCATACTCTATAAGGTGGCGCCGGCCATCATGAACTGGGTGCACTACGACTACTGGGAAGGTGTGTGTGCTATAGACTGGCACCTGGAGAAGCAACAAGCCGTGTACTACGTGATTGTAGCATTTATGGTGTGCTTCATTCTCCCTGCTGTGATCATGCTTTACTGTTACTACTGGATCATCAAGGATGCCAAACGCCTGTCTTCTACTACTATAGTACCCAGCTCCAACATGGAGGCAGCTTAGGCTGCAGCCAGCAGGTAAAGTACTTTTTACTGTATCAAATGTAATAAATACACATCCCTTGATAAGTGCACACTAACATTTTGGCCAGTATCTAGACTCTCGATCACCATAAGGTAGTGGTTATTCTTAAACAACCGTGTCCCCCCCCTCAGGGCAGGTTGAAAGTGAGCCCTGCAGACTCCTTTGAGCTGTTTTTGTTCCCCCCCCCAAAAATCCAATACCCCCTGTTGTTAAGAAATGACCACTTTCTCAATATGACTCGTTCGGATCACAATTAAACCAATACAAAATAGAAAGGTATTCTCAAATTCTTGATATGCCAAATGGACAGTAATTATATGAAATACAGTACGTTGAAGACCTGAAAATATGCAATAATGGGTCAAAAGCTCGTACAGCAAAGAATGACTTACCCATCACAAAGTAATGAATTTAGAAATACTTAGGCCCACTACCATCTTTGATTAAGCCTGCAAGCTTGACAGAGGTCTTAAGGATTGCTTATTTAGTTATATAGTTAAACAAAATCATGAGCACTTGCCTCTTTAGGTATGTTCACAATCAAGCTAATACTCATAGTTCAAACAAGTAATGTATTTTTTTGTATTGTATTTCAGGGCTGCTAAGACAATCCGGAGTCTGCTTATTGTGGTTTTGTTCTTCTTCCTGTGCATGACCCCGTTCTGTGTGACTAAGCTGCTCAAGGTGCTCAATGAGAACGTTCACTTTGTGCCGGGCTACGCCAACCTGAACTCCTCCTACTTCCAGTACATCGCCAGCTGCATCAACCCCTTCATCTACGGCATCTTCAGGGCCGACTTCAGGGAGGCCTACAAGAGGCTCTTTTATCGGTTTAGGAGACTTTAGAGATATTGACTCTTTATATACGGCGTCTTCAGGGCTGACTTCAGGGAGGCCTACAAGAGACTCTTTTATCGGTTTAGGAGACGTTAGAGATATAGACTCTTTATATACGGCATATTCAGGGCCGACTTCAGGGAGGCCTACAAGAGACTCTTTTATCGGTTTAGGAGACTTTAGAGATATTGACTCTTTATATACGGCATCTTCAGGGCTGACTTCAGGGAGGCCTACAAGAGACTCTTTTATCGGTTTAGGAGACGTTAGAGATATAGACTCTTTATATACGGCATATTCAGGGCCGACTTCAGGGAGGCCTACAAGAGACTCTTTTATCGGTTTAGGAGACTTTAGAGATATTGACTCTTTATATACGGCATCTTCAGGGCTGACTTCAGGGAGGCCTACAAGAGACTCTTTTATCGGTTTAGGAGACGTTAGAGATATAGACTCTTTATATACGGCATATTCAGGGCCGACTTCAGGGAGGCCTACAAGAGACTCTTTTATATCACTCAGGCAACGTTAGAGCTGGTTTCAATGTAAATATGTGTGTTACTGGCTGAAAAGGAAGCTGTAAGTTAATGTAAATGCCCCAGATGATGTTAAATAATTTTATGTGAAAAAAGTAACTCCTTAGATAGCACTGCCCAAGATGTGAAATAGCCTAGACAAATTTAATGCTTCACTTAGATACAGATAACCTTAGCTGGACCCACACTTATTAGATAATCATCTTTTATTAATGTCTGAACTTTATTTTGTGATCCTAATGGCCTTTAAAAGCTATCTTGAATTTCACAACTCTGATCCATTTGATCCATTGGGAGCCATTTGTAATTGAATCTCATGAACACCAAGCAGGAATAATACCTAAGAGCTGTGTTATCTGCTAAAGGTATTAGGTTATGGACTCCAATTTGAATAGAGGATGTTTTGATCTAAACCATAATTAAAGTAATCCGAATACACATCCGAAACATTGATTACATAGACTTTAATCATTGTTTTCAAAATAAAGTGAGTCCAGTTATAGAAAATATCTTTCAAATGTGGTTAAAATTTAACTCCAACTAATGGGATTTGAGTTACTAGAAGGATCTGCCAAATGTTATTGATAATAAAGGCTTTGCTGTCCAACACTACATAGAGCTTAATAGGAAGTGATACTTGACGTTTCTATATCTCTTCATAGCAATTAGATATGAACTGTAAAGCAATCATACATATCTGTGAATTTATGGTAGTATCCACATGATGTTCCATATTCATTGAATTCACATAAACTCAATATATGGAGAAACTTGCAAACTGTGAATACCACAAGAAATGGTAACCCAACTTTGCTTTAATAAATTCATCTAGATGCTAATACATATACAAGTAGTTGCACTTCAGTCACATAAGTTGATCAGCTTACAAACCGTGATAGAAGTAAGACAATATTCCTCATACTACTGTCCTTGGGAAGTAAAGAAACACAGATGAGTATGACTTTATCACATAGCCCCAGGAGAGTATGCCATCTTCTGTGAGTGATAATACAGAGCCTCCAGACTTCAGACAGTGAAGAGGCTGTGAGGCTTAGTTCTGTCTGCAAGTAGCAGCCTTTGAATATTCCATCATTTCCCTCTGGGGTGCTAGTAGAAAAGAGGCCATTTGTAGATCAAAGAGATGATGCAGGACTACTTGGGCTCACTATGCAAATCAATATTCACACACACTCACTTTAGACTATAACAGGGAAATCCTGGGATGGCGCATATTGGTGGTGCTTATTTTTATCTCTTAGGCTTTTAAGAACAAAATATTGCTTAAAGGCATTAAGGACATGAATGTTGCTGAAAGGCAATATTTGTAGTCATGATGCATCAATCCATTCCTTGTGATTAACTCCCCTGTGTTGCAATGGTGCTTCATGCTTTTTATCCCTCACTGATTCCCCCTTTATTCCAACTCTGTATCAAAACCCATCAAATCTCCCAAATATAAACAGCAACTAAACTACAAAAATAATGTCTAATTCAATGGTTGTAAGTTGTGTAAATGAGCATTTAATATGAGCTCAGGTCTAGGGATTTCAGACTTTCTGTTTATATAGCCCCCTTATGAGGTCTACTGTACTCTCCAATAACCTTAATTGTATCTTATCACGCATAACAGTGCTCACTAAACTTAGGCAGAGGATATATCATACACATGATGTTTTGCCATATATAGTCATTCCGCCATACTTGTTATTTTTCTGTTTTAATATAGAGAGGCAGTGAACTTTCCAATGTAATTTTCCTTCCATTGAAATATTTGTTACTATTTCATCACTTTTTTTCCTTAGGTGAATTGACAAAATAGTCACACATAACAGATTTAGATTCACCATGGTGCCTCCTGAATGCTAATTCTGCACCAGGCGTGATCTGATCAGCATCTTGTCATCATTAGGCACACTCAGGGTGACATGGAGACTGGAGCTAATTACCACTAATTGGGGTCAATTAAGGCTAATTACATGTTGTTTGGAAGCCAATCATTGATCAGAACATGTCAAGTCAAAAAGGGGATGCTCTTTGCGGTTCTCAGAATGTGACATTGAAATAAGGCAATTCTATTTCTGATCCTGCTTCTTGATTGATTTGTTGTATCATAAATATCATTAGATGAAGTACAGAAATGGATGCTACACAATCTATTAAAAATATGTAACAAGTTGTCAGATTGAATTTTTTGCAAAAAAAAACAACTTGAAATAACTGATGTTTGGTTTCTAAAGTATAATGGCAAAGTACTCCCTATTCTGTTATTACCAAGCAGCATCATGCAGCAGTCATGATAATGTCTGGCCGGTCAATGTGACAGTAGCATCCAGCTCCAGGACTGTCAGTGGTTGAGGACTGTTAATTAAGGGAAACAACAGTGTTTAATCAGTTTTCTTTTATCAAGCTTCATCCTTTCAATTCATAGCTGTATGTGGATAGAGAGAAATTCTTCCTTGAAAATATAATATTTCAATTTCATATATCTTTTGTAAGGCTTGAGCAGCATTGTTCTATCTGCAGTATTTCCCTGAGAACCTCTAACCCATCCCATGACCTCAGAGTGCCCTTCAGCACCTCCCCTTTGTGGTATTCCTGGCACAGAACTGGCAGATATTGTCCAGGGTTAGACTGAGCACTGACCCCTCACAGCCAGCGCTCAGTACCAGCCCGGGTCTTGTCCTGCCATCTCCTGGGAATCCAGTTGCCTTTATCTGACCCTGTCCCTGCTACCTGATGCAATAGCACTGTACACTGTGGTATCCATATGCTGTAGCATGTGCTGCATTGATATGGACAAGCTGCGGGCAGGGGCATAGTGTACTTTGTAAGATGACTCTATTGCTTCTCTTTTATAGCACATTCAACAGATAGTTTGAAAATCCTCTTTCAGATCTTTCTGCTTTTCAATCTTATCCTATTTGAGTTCTGTCAAGAAACCAATTTCTTATGAGATGAAATGTTATGAGATACGATTCATCAAATTTCACTATGTTATGGGTTTCATATGGCAAGACTAAAAGTAGCACTAAAGCACAGACTAGCATGCATCTTCAGGACGTATACAGGATTTGTTTAAGTTGTGTATTTCCCAGACAGATTGACATTGAAAGGCACCGTATTTCGTTGAAACCCTTCATAAGGTTTGAAACGAAATACGGGGCCTTGAAATGTCAATCTGGAGGGGAAATACACAACTTAAACTGATCCTGTATTTATTTTTAAATGCAGATGTCAACTATTAAAGGAGAAAAAGACATTTTATTAACCTGCATCGTCCCAAAGTATGTCCGAACGCCGCCATGACACCTTGCTCGACCTCACTTCCGGTATTAGCGCATGCGTGATTCGGCTCGCAAAAATGTAGTTCCCCCCCTCTATCGCCTATATCGTAATTATTTTTAGAAATTAGGCCTAATACGCTATTAAAAAACATTAATTCATTGAAAAGAAAGACGATGAAACGATAATTCATAAAAGAATTAATAAATTATTGCTCGTTGACACCGTCCGCTTTTTTGCACACCAGTCTAGATTTCGGCGCCACTGTTTCTCTATGGGAAAATTTTACGATCCATTTTCTCGCCGATCCATCATGTTAAGAAGCCTCAACCAAATTTTCTGGGGGGCTAGAGCCTAATTCATCTATTGTATGTCCAAATATAGGATCTTTTCTCTTCCATGCGCTATGTTTTTTTCAATATAACTCTATTTTAAGCCCAAAAACCACCTTATTATTTTTCGGGGAATGTGAAGAAAAAACTCGCGGCGTGCCACTGTCAAGCGCCAGCCGGGCGGCCACATTTTTATCGTCTCAATTTTTCGCCGATCCATCATGTTACAAAGCCTCAACCAATTTTTCTGGGGGGTTAAGGCCTAATTCAGCTATTGTACGTGTAAATATAGGATGTTTTGTAGAGCTTAGGCTTGGTTTCAAGCCGAAATATGCTATTTTAACCCCAAAACGAAGGCAATTAAAAAAAAATGATATCGTCTCAATCTGAATGTAGGTCAACGATCAGCTGATCGCAGCGTCCAGTGCTTTTTCGTCTCTACTCGATTTCATCGTTTTATTATAGGAAATCGATGTTAAACTGCTCGATTTCAATGCAATCTATGAAAAGTAAGGCGACAAACGATCAAATACAACAGAAATACGATTTTATTTTGCTGGATATCCCACTCCCCCCACATTCCAGTAGCCCTCACGTATGTACAAGGATTCAAATATCCGCCCGGCGAGTGAGAGCAGACAGCTCGCACGAAGACACAGACTTCGCTTCAAGGCAACTTAAAAATATGAAATACCTGAAATACAGGAGGAAATACGTTTATACAAGCCAGCACATCAAATATAAAGGTATGTAGAGCCCCATGACGGTTTTATTTATAGATGACAATATTTTATGAAGTTAAAATGACATGATGTAAATAGTCAATGTCACAGGTCAGGTACGGTGCCCGACAGAGGAGAACCCTACCACAGTCGCCCGACCTCTGAGTTGCTGTTCAATGCCTAAATCTTTATCTACAATGCTTACTAGGAGGCCAGCTTAATTAATTAATTCTAAATTATCTATAATTAATCCCTAGTTGGGGGCAAGGTGGGGCTCATGTTAACTTGGGTGTGGTTCTGGCTAGCGGCATAATTCCCATGATGCATATGAATGTGGATCCCCCCATTAATCGTTGTATTCCCACAAAACATTCCAGAGAGGGCCGCCTGGAGGGCTGCGGCCATCTGGTTTGGTCCTCCGACGACAAGAGGTGCCGCAGCTGTGCCGAAGGAAGGTGCCGCAGCTGGAGCCAAAGGTGCCGCAGCTGGAGCCAAAGGTGCCGCAGCGGGCACAGGAGCCGTACGGACAGCCGCTTCAGTGGGCCCGCCAACTGGAGTCACGTCCTCGACTTCCTCAACTTCCTCGACTTCCTCAACTTCCATGAAGCGGGCAGCCTTGGAAGCACGGCCGGTCTTGAGTAGGGACAAGCGGCCGGGCCTACGCTTCGCATGATTCGGGGCCACGAAGTCGGGGCTCAGGTCCACAAAAGAGCTGCACCCGGATGCTGCTTTGGAGGCCGACGGGGCAGAGTGCGAGCCCAACATAGCTGATGTGGAGGCCGACGGAGTCGCCTTGGAGGTCGGCACAGCCCAGCTGGAGGCGGAAGGAGTTGACTGGGAGGCCGAGACAGCTGAGCTGGAGGCTGACGCAGCTAAGCTGGAGGCCGATCCAGCTGCAGCAGATACGGGCCTCCGTCGGCGGAGTCCCTCCGGATCCGTGACGGGCCTCCGAGCTCCGACGGTGATGTCGGAGATCAGACGCTGCTGGTCCGCACTCGGGTTGCTGTAGGCATTGATGGAGTTTAAGTTGCGGTGGCCCGAGTGCTTCGCGATAAACAGCGGATGGATCCCTTGCTGAAGGCGGTTGGTGATGGAGGTTTTCCTCCCTGAATGGCCCGTCACACGACCCTCCAGCTTCGCCATCTCCTTCACCTCGATCATTATCTTTCCTATTGTGCCCTGGCCCATTGCGTGATGCTTGTAGGGGAAGCGGCTCTCCCAAATGGCATGATAGTTCGGTGTAAGGAAGAACTTGTACTCCCCCCTCTTCTGGGCTTCGGTCCTCCTTGACCCGAATACCTTCCATAGGAGGACCGGGCACCTCTCGATGTCATCGATTGCCCACAACTTGTTGTCGTAGTCGCGGGGGGCACTGTTGCCCTTCCGTGTCTTTGTGCCCCGCTCGTTCCACCGTAAATGTTCGTTGGGCGTGCCCTCCTCCTCCAGAGTGATGTCGGTCCAAAAAGTGTCATATTGCTGACCGGAGGTCCTCCACCCGAAGGCATTCGAGAAAAAAAAAAAAAAGGTGTTCTGCAGAGTGCGGGGAGTGTCGTAGCCGAAGGCACCCGACTCCCAGCATTGTTCCACCATCTTGTCACTCAGGGGGATGGCACGGAAGGGCTTGTTCCCGAAACCCAGGTCTTTTAACTCGGTCCTCCTAGTTTCGAGTACCTTCCGGAACAACGAGAACGAGTCATCGCTAATCAGATTGACCGGATAACCGTTCTCGCGACAGTGCCTGCAAAATATAAAGGAAAAATAATAATTAATTATGTGGACCTCCAAGGTAAACATTCATAGGAGATATGGATCTACTGTGGCATTGCACTGGATGGTACAGCAGCCCAACATAACAGGTCGGCGACATGGTGAGTACAACTTTTTGTCTCTGGCCAGTGCCAGCACCTCATTCACTTTGAGAAAATATTGACTTTTAGCAGAATACGATGTTCTTTTATTTCAGGTTTAGCCTCAATATGACATACCCACACATTAATATCAAGCTCAAAATATGTGAATATATAGGAAACAGGCCAAAAATGGTTAATTTGTGCAAACACTATGACAAGGTAGCGAGGTTCCAGTCGGCACGGGTGTGGGAGCTGGGTCATACTGAGGGGGCATTAGATTTCAAAGTGCTGTATTTGGGTCAAAAATAGGTCTTTTTGGGTCAGGAAAAAAATAGGTGGTAGTTCAGCATGTCGACTTTACTCTAATTGAGGCTCAGACATTTTAGGGGCCTCAAAATATCCAAAAATTGAAAAAAGCAAACGCAAGTTGAGCAGCGACGAGGCCGTATATAGGATTTCAACAGGGTTTAGAAGCTGAAGTGACCCTAACTCAGGGAGGGCTTGGGGGGTCTTAGAATTATTATTATTAAATGGGATATCGAAATCTGGGATATTAAACATGTCACCTTTAATATATATCAAGGGCAGATCTGAAAAATTGCTCTAACCCCCCCAAACAATTTTTTGTTGTTGAGCAATTTTTCAAGTGATTCTAGTAGCATTCATGTTTGAGGGTCGTGCCGCTATTCGGTTTAGTGACTTCTACATGATGGATTTCGTAATGAAGCGTATCATTAGAAAGGCCTAATACTGGGGAGTTGAGAAAAAATTATTTTAGGGCTCCCCCCCCTTTTGTGCAATTTTTGAGCTTATTTTCAGTTTGGCTCGGGTCACTGTCACTCGGCGCCCATAGACTCGCTATGTTAAAGCACTACCGGGTAGCGTCTGACCGAGTGAAAACTTCGCCACAAAAATTCATTTTTCTCAATAACTACTGAATATAATGCAATGGGAACCCGAAATCCTGTATCTATGGACAGTTGTCGTCATGTCCGCAAAAGTATTTGCTCAAATATCGTCTCTAAGTATCGAAATAATTAGAAAAAGCAAACTGAAGAATATTGGGGGAAACTCCGCTGTCATTTTTAAAGGCACGCGCCAAAATCCTAAGTTTCATCGCCTTGTCATATTTTGCTCATTTAGCTTTTACAGCCCTCAGACACAATATTTGACAATTTCCTTTTGCGGGGACTACCACAGGTGTGTATAGATAGAGGATTTCGAGTTCCCATTGCAAAATATTCAGTAGTTATTTTGTAAACAGGGTTTGAATCGGGGACTTTGAGAATTTGGTCTAGCTCGTGGCCATTTTTTCAGTTTTCAGTGACATTTCCAAGAATCGAAAATTACATTATTTAGGGGTGGAATTTGATTCTGGTTTTGACGTATGCTTTGTAGAAGGGTTTAATCTATTTATTCATCATTTTATTCACCTCGCTACCCCAGTATAATAGCTGGTGAGGGTGTCCGGTTGGTGAAACTTTTGCTCGTCAGTCGCGTCTTCCCAAGTGACTACTTTTGGCAGTGGCTTCCTAACACCGAGCACAAACTGGGACATCAGCGTAGCCAGTCTGCGGGGTGGAATGTCCAATACCTGGCGTTCCTCTTGCAGATTAGCCTTGAAATACCCGTGCACCTTCCGCAGGACCTAAAAATTATAAAAATATGACATATATTTACTGAAATATCGAAGAAAAACAAATTTTTGGATCAAATGTTCAATTCTCCCAACCGCGGCAAACCCAAACGCACCGAAAGTAAATTCTCCCTACTCCCCGAGCAGACGCCCGTTCAAAACATCAACAATGGCTTCATTTTGACACTTACGGAGATCGTCTTCTTCACAGTATTGACATTCCTCCTCTCTAACACGTATGTTCTATGCTCAGCCTCCTGCTGCAGCTCCTCCAGGGTAGGGGGACGCGGATTTGGAGCCTCATCGTCCGCGTTCGCCACATTTTCCGCATTTTCCTCCTGAGGGGGGGGCTCTTCTACGTCAAAACAGACATCGAAGTCTGAGATATCCGCATTATTAAATGGTCTCTCCTCCTCCAGAACCTCTTTAACAATGTCCGCCTGCACTTCTCCCATGATTTCGAAGAAGAAATCCCTCAAATACTTGCGAGATCCTTCCCTTTTCTCCTCTTCTGTCGCATCATCATAGCCTGGAACTCTTGAACTTGCTTTGGAAGCCATTGTAGCAGACGAAAAAGTGTACCGGAACTAGTTTTCCACGCGACCGGAAGTGGCTTCGTTCTATATATATCCATACGCTATACCGGAAGTGAAGTTTTAGCGCAATACGGAGGTTTAGCGGAATAAGAGGTCCGCTTATTCAGCTTTTGCGGAATACGAGGCTCAGTGCTGTACTCTACCCGACTTGATATTTCCTCAAAACATTTAAAAATAACCTTTTCTAATCGTCTAGGTCTGCCCTACAGGGTCAGTACAGCTCAGACCATGCAGCCCTGGTGACCTTTGTTCTCTGTCAGGACCTGCAGCACGGTGTTATGTTCCTGTGGTGGAGGAATCAATAATCAGGGTGTAGCTGTGTCACTGCTATCTCTCCCTCCCCTCTGCCTGACCTCCTCACACCCACCTGACATGCTATCCATCCATATGTATGTTTCTAGGGTGGCTCCAATCTTCTAGTGCTGGCATCTGGTGGGAATGGTCTGTATCTGTTAAACTGTAATATAAGGCAATATTGTTAATCAAGCAATGAACACATGAGAAGTGACTGGTGTCTTCTGGGTTTGGAGTCTTCATTCCACATAGTATAAGTCTGAATTGTACATTGTAGGTGAAAGCATGTCTTGCTTTTCAGCACTAATGGGTCTGTTGAGTAACAGATTCATTATTTCAGCTCCATCCCGCTCATCACCTGCTGTTTCCTCAGTAAATGAAACACCTTTGCTTTGATGTTTTATCTCTCATTACTTTTAATTACCCCCAACATCCCATTCAACTCAATCACAGAACAAGGAGGAAGAAAGAAGAAAATCTGCCCATAGGGTGGGGGAGGAGCCTGATTTAGATGTAATGTAATGAGAAGAAATGCTGCATTAAATCTATATCAAAACACTTAAATCAAGTTCATTTTTTAACACAAAGAATAGTAACTTCATTAGAAATGATATAAAACTTATGTAATCTGCCGTGTGACACATTCATCTCTGGCTGCAGGTGGGGGGCGATTGTGACCCAAGTCAGGTATTTAAAAGGGTCTTAAATATCCACACTGTGTTGGGATCAGTTGATATAGCACCGCTAGTACCTCGAGGGTGCATTGTTCTTGTTATACAAACGGTCCCTTCGAATTAAAATGATGAACACAACAATAACCCTGATTGCACACAGACTAAAGTATGTGAACCACAGCGTGAACTTCCTACTGTACTGCCTCACTAGGACTCTGTTCAGGCAGACATCGGTTAAACTATGGCATACTTGTTAAGGAGAAAAGTAAACACCAAGAACAAAGGAGTCATGTCCAACAGCAGAAGCACATGTCTAATGTTTCTAACCATCTGTCAATATTACTAGAACTCAGTTGAAAAGCGAGTTTAAGTATTTCTTCAAACAGTATCCCCGTTAAATCAATTTGCAGAGCTTTGATTTCATTTGCATAAATATTTATTTATAAAAAAAAATTGAAAAGCTTTTGAAGTCAGTTTTGATTGAGTTTTACACCTAATTGACTTACCTGTCACATGCCCGGTGCCACTTCAAGCCCTTGAGGAATTTGCCACATTGCTGTAAAGGGAAGGTGGAAGCAATACCTTTAACATAATATTCCAGAGTTACACTTATTTGTCAGCATGCAGACCAGCAAAGACATAAAAGTGCCATGAGTACCGACTTATGGCACTGGGATTTACTCACCAAGCCAGCATTCAGTATAATTTGTTACCCCAAAAGGTCATGGAGACACTTTGATGCTGCTGCCTTAGACAGATAAAAGAAAAGCTCACCTTTATCATATAATGGGTCCTGCTGTAATAAACATGAAAACAGATCAAAATATCATCCAGAATGGACCATATTCCAATTCATAACAATTATGTTTATTGGCAGAATTTCAGTGGTTGGGTTTGTGCATAAAACATTAACTTATGCTAATGCAGTGAGTTTGATTCAAATTTTGACATGTCCGGAGGCAGTGAAAGGAAAAAACATTGTATTGCCTCTTTCGATTAGACCTTCTGAAAGGTGATAGGCAATATCAATGAAAGTCATTATTCCCACATGTCTAGCCAGATATAAGATACTTGTGTAAATGCTCTGTGATGCTTGTGCAGTGGAATGATCCATAATCCATGTTTAACTGTCCACAATCTACCTGTGCCACAGTCAGTACTGAGGCATGGCATGATGACTGCAGTTCTCTGGCTTTCTACATGCATCATATTGTCACCATAGTGGAGAAAGGTCGCAACTGAAAAGGTTGTAACTGTTTTGTCTTGATCATGTAACAATGGATACAATTTGATGAGATTATTGTTAAATTCCTAAGTTCCTAAGTTACTATTTGTTTTAATAGGCCAAATCCAGTGCCAATGGTGCTGGTTTGCATATAAAACTTAAAATCATGATAATGCGTTGAGTTTGATCAGAATATTGACATAACCAGAAGCAGCGATAAGATCAACATTGCATCAGTTTCTATTGATGATTTTAGGTTGAATGATCTATAATTTTCTGTGCCATAATCTACCTGATTATGTCCATAATCTACCTGTACCATGGACAGTACTAAGCCAGGATGTCATAACTACAGTTGCCTGGCTTTATGTGAAAGTATTCTATGCCTAACATACTAAGTGTCATCTAGATAGGCATCTAGAAGGGAATCATTGTGTGGATAACTTATCTAGGATCAATTCAATGGATAAGCATATCATGATGGATAACATATCTTCCTGCAATATTAATGGAAGTCTTTCAGCTACTGACAATCAGCCAGAACATGTGATCTACCCATTAAACACAATTGCCACTTGCATAATTTGTGGACTAGGAACAGTGTTTAACAGCCTCATTATTGCTGTGATAGTCTATGGCTCACTAATGAAAAACTCTGCATTCATGATTTTGTTGTTGGTGCTTGCAGTTTTTGACAATATGTCATTGATGCCGATGATCTTTAAGCGGGATGCTATATATAGCCTACTTCCTTTTTCTTCTTCTATCTGGCTCTGCAGAATCATAGTTTTCAGTCATTACACTGCTTCTAATGTTTCTTCCTGGCTTATTGTGTTAATATCAGTTGAACGCGCAGTAGCTGTATCAAGGCCATTTAAAGTACACATCTATTTCTCTCGGACAAAGACAATTGTGTATATTGCAATCATGATTTTTCTGATGTCTATCTTTCATATACCACTGATATTTACTTGCAAGATAATATTCAAAGAAAAAATGTATTTCTGCCAGTCATTTGGACAGCATTCCTTTAATGAAACAGCCTTTGTCCTATTTTCAGCATTTTTGTATTCATTTATATCCTTTTGCATAATATCTGTTCTAAATATCCTCACAATTCAACAAATCTACTCTCAGAGACAGTTCAAAGGGAATCAGCAGACACAGACATTGAGCCAAATTAAACGCAAGGCTCAAACCACCAACATGGCCTTCACAATGTTTGCTGTATGCCTTGTGTTTGTACTCACAACTTTACCAGGGCGCATTGTTCTTGTGATACAATCAGTATCAGAGTCTCTGAGGATGAAAATGATGAACACAACAATAACCCTGATTGCACATAGACTAAAGTATGTGAACCACAGCATGAACTTCCTACTGTACTGCCTCACCGGGACTCTATTTAGGAACACATTGGTTAAACTTTGTCATTCCTGTAAAGGAAAGACATCATCAACAGCAGAAGAGGCATGTCCAACAGTAAAAGCACATCTCTAATACCTCTAATACCATTTGTCAATATTACTAGAACTCAGTTTTAAAAGCAATTATAAGCAGCTCTTGAAACAGTAGCTCAATTGGCAGAGCGTTGACCTCAAACCTGATTGCTTAGATTCCATTCATGTACATAACTATTTATAAAATTATTGAAAAGCTTTTGAAAGTAGTTTTGATAGAGTTTTACACCTAATTTACCTATTTGTCACAGGCCTTGTCACTTCTAAGGCCCTTGAGGTATTTGCCACAGTGCTGTTAAGATAAGAATAAGATAATGCCTTCAACATGACATTCCAGATTCATATTCATTTGTCAGCATGAAAGACAGGCAAAGTGTAGAAGAATTATGACCTACTTAGTGGCACTAGGATTGTTGATCATCTCATGATTGGTGATTTACTCATCATGCCTGTGTTCAGTATAATTTGTGACCACAAAAGCTCATTTAAACACTATGATTCTGTCCAAGAGGATGAGACTGAATGCAGCCTCCACCATTCCCACACAGCTGCTGTGTTTATGTCCCCGGTTATGGCACCATCTAGTGTGTGATTACAGGTTGTGTATTGAGGTGCCTGCCACATAACAACCCTGAGACTGGAAGGACTCCCCTCATACCACATAATGACTTCACAAACTGGAAGGACTCTGCTCATGCTTGGTACTTACAGGGAACATTATTTGTTTTTAGTGGTCATGGTTTCCATCATGTGACTACACCACATGACCTGCGCCCGCTAATTATGAGGGTCTGGAGCAGTGACTACATACATAGCTATAAACAGTGAGGCCATGAGATCACTACAGTTGTATCACATCAACAACCAGAAGTTGGCCCTTACTGTCCTGCACTGACTGCAACACTTTCATGGTGCCTTGTATACAAGAAGTTGTTTTATTGTAATAGAGTAGAATTGTCTAAAAATGACATAGAGAGTTTAACATTCAATGTTGTATGTAGAATGGTTACCTTGTACTTGAAATACATCTCACTATAAATTCATCACATAGTTGTTCCTGTCTATGTATAATATTGAATAGTGGTACATTGACACCCTTTCAGAGTAATTTTCTAAAGGTCTATTGTGAACAACTATGTACTCCATCAGAATTCATCATAGCCCTTTTTGACCTAATTGTCACATGAATGCACAGGTTATAGCCATAAACAATGCTAAGGGATTCAGATGAAAAGGGCTTGATTTAGAAAGAAGAACGCAGCATACACCACATGTTGTCACATCTTTCACACAGACTGTTCGTCATTTCAGACATGCTCATAGCTCTTAAAAAAAATAGAATGATTTTGATTGGTAAATTGGAGCAGAACAGTTTCACAATATGAGTAGGGCAGATTGCAAGGAGAGACGACCAATGGATCATGGCAGAGAAAACCTTTTTAACAATTGGATGGCCATTTTATTAAGTCAGAATCCTAATACTTGTTGATTTTGATCAATAATTTCTCCCAAAACAGTATCAATATTGTTGTTAATAGGTCACATTCGGTGTTTTATGAAGTCCCAGGGAGTAGTAATCATGTGACCGGTGTGTATGACTTGTTTACCAGGGGGGCTGTGGTTCACATTAATTGAGGCTAAACACTCTTTATCCATCCCCAGGGGATGTCAACTATAAACTGTTGCTAGATAAGTAATGGGTTAATGGCCATGGCTAAATTGTGTTAACAGGTCCGGAAAATGAAGGGAAACCCTCCTCAGAGCCATTATTTACACCAGTGTTAATTTTCACAACGCAGGTAGGTGTGAAAACACTGCAGGGCTAGAATTAGCAACGGTTTTGCTTGCAGCATAAACAGAGCAGGGCTAAAATTAGCAACGGTTTTCTTATAACCCATTTGCTGAATTTTCTATCAATTTGCTGTTAAATGTTTATATCCCATAAGATAGATTAGTGTATGCTCTTGAATCATACATGGGGAATAGTGAATCATACAGGTGATTGCCATGAAATCACATATAAATAAGCTTTTTCTATAGACTTTCCCTCTGTGCTCCTCCACTTGACCCAGTAGGCAGTGAGCCCTGCAGTGTTTTCACACCTACCTGCGTTGTGAAAATTAACACTGGTGTAAATAACGGCTCTGGGGAGGGTTTCCCTTCATTTCCCGGACCTGGTTAATGTTGTTTGGACAGGGTGTGTTTGTACTCATGAAGCATTAAACACTATATATATCCATGACTAGCTTGTACAAATAGAACCCTCAGATATTTGATGATAAGGTACTCAAGTGAACTATAGGGTATATTTAAATAGATGATATATATGCATATGAAATTCTATTTAAAGAAATGCAGTATGTTCCATAATGGTTTTGTAATTGACCATGCAGTAGCTTGTGTTACGAAATTTGAGCTTGTGCTAATGTCTAGGCAAATTTAACTCCATGTCATGCACATTATGTTATGAGGCTAAAACCACCTAAGGTGGTAATCTTGGAAAGGAAAGTCATAGATCTGTTTTTGAAATGTATGCAGGCAGATTTTTCGCACATTTTTTACACAAAGATATGCTTTCACTTGACCTTAATATTAAAGAAAGTAGACAGAGAATAATATTAAAGATAGCAGATAGAGAATTTTATCACCAGAAAAAATAGCACCATCCGACTACTAGAAAACAGATGTAAAAATAATTGTAATGCTCCAGATGTCTACTTAATCAGAAATAAGTCCCCAGATCTTTCGAGGCAGGTCCACATAGGATATGCATAGGCATGGGTGTGATGTCAGAGAGTGTCCCCTGATTATTGATTCTTTACTGGAACAGGACACCAGGTCCTAGCCTCACGCTTGTGTCCTGACTAAGTCTCGGTTTGAGGTCCTGACCTGCACACTTCTATGAATCGGTAAAGGCCCTGATAGTAGCAAGAAGGATGCTGGACCATGCTTAACCATTGCCCTCAGTGCTTTAATGTGCACACTTATTTGCTTAACTTATTTAATCTTATCTACCTTAAAAAGCCCTTTGTACAATTCCGCATGCATTTATCATGGAATTTCTTTGAGCATGACTGTAGTACTGCTCAGTGTCGAGCAACTCCTGAGCTCCCATCTTAAACAGTGTGGACTATTTGAGGTCCTGTGAGAACCCTCAATTAATGTAAAAGGCCACAGCTTCCTGCTGAGGCCACCACCTACATCCTGGATTGGGAGCTGGTCACGAGAATCGGTGGTCAGTGCGTCACCCTCGACCTAGATGTTTTACCAAGAGCTGTATTCCTCTACCATGTGTCACATCACATTTATCAAACGTTTTGCTTCCAGTATATACCACTGTTAGGATATGGTTTTTTTCTTAGATCTGTTAATGTCTGTACATACTTGAGAGATTTTGGCCATGTGTATAAGTTGCACATTTGGATAGCTGGATTACTTGGGACTATTTTCCAGAGTCCTTATGTCAATATGGCTCCCTACACGTGTCTTTAGGGCTGATAAAAAAAAGCTGTTTTCATCATTTTAAAGAAAGTCATGATTTCATATTCAAAAATCCTCTTACATATTTAAAGAAGGACAACATGGAACAGGTGTTTTATATTTTAGGTAGATTATGGCTTGAAACATATAAAATGCTTAGTAAGGTCAATCTAATAGGCTGGAACATTATTGTTACAACATTTCATACAGGCATTTATTAACTGAAATTTAACCAAGAGATAGTTGAAAAACCTTTACATTTATAGCCGTGGGTAATTCATTGTGGGGTCAGCAATATCGTGCATACTTTCCTTTACTTTTTGCGTTATTATATTTCGATGATTAAAAGTGTCCAATTACTATCAGCATGATCTGTATATTGGCTTTGCAGGATAGGTTGAACTTCCTTATATTGAATCCATCGACAAGATATCCAAGATTAAAGTATTATGACATAACGTTTGAATGTCAGAGACCAAGAGCAGTATAGTCGGAAAATATTATAAAGGCCAGCTGTGTCAGTATGAGAAGATAAGAATAGGTGTATAATCACAATGTTAATAACCTTGCTGTATACTCTTTAACCATTTAAGGATGCTTAAAAGAGTATGAGTATCCCAGTTTCTTCCTGAAGTTTTTTTTCACAGTTTGCTTAATTCATACAACGATTTTTAGTTTGGTGCATGTACCCAGAAGATGTCCCTCCGAATCACACTGGATAG
This sequence comes from Harmothoe impar, assembly GCA_947462335.1. Classification (NCBI taxonomy): domain Eukaryota; kingdom Metazoa; phylum Annelida; class Polychaeta; order Phyllodocida; family Polynoidae; genus Harmothoe; species Harmothoe impar. The sequence continues at coordinate 77,565,764 of OX381712.1, forward strand.
CATTGAATGAAATCAAAATTGACAACTGCTAAGTTCACTTCATTTATTGGGGTGTATTATAGGGTTGACGACATTGTTTATCAACATATCTATTTGAACTTATGTGTGCTGGAACTGTGTGGTATTGCTGTTGTAATGCTGTCATGCTGTGTTAACTTCCTCCTATACCTTGATGATGCATCCCAACATGATTGTAGAGTGTTACAATATTAATATAAAAGTCTGTATTTCATGATATGTTTCAAAGAACCGTTTCCTCCACTGTTTTGCATTGTCTCTGGGTATGAGTTGCTGACTTGTTTCTTTTACAACATGGCAGAAGCTGTACCAAGGTCTGCCTGAAGACTGACCCAGTCAGGCAGTACAGCACAAAGTTAGCACTGTGGTTGAGGTATGTTATTCTGAGTACAATTTCATAACCAATGTCTGGCATTTTGATAAAATGATAATCACAAAGGTTGGATATGATTTCCAACATATGATAGACATTTGCAGGTAGAGTGGTTACTATAAAGAAGATGCACACTGCCAACATTGTGAATGTAAGGTTTGATTTATCATGTTTTTTTTAATATGTTTTGTTCTGAATTTATCATGGGAATGGATCCTCTTCACTATTCGTATATTTAAGATTGAGATAATGCAGAAGGGTATGATGCAGTATGCCATTGCAATTAGAAAGACATAGATAGAAATTGGCAATGTTTCAGCCATATAACTATGACAAACAAGTACAGTGTTTACATGTGCTATGTAGCCAGTGAATAGGAACGGGACACAAAACATACATATTATGAGAAAAATAATTGAAATGGAGAAAAACAGGTTTCTTCTGGTGCAGTACACATGTGCCCTTAAAGGATAAAATACAGCAATAAAGCGTTCAATGGATATCAAAACAATCAACCAAGACGACACAGTGGCTGAAGAATATACTATAAAACTAATCACTCTACACATCCAGATTGACTGGGAAAAAAAGAGTAAGGTGTATATTCCATATTGTTTTAAAATGGCAAAAAATAATGCCACGTTATCTGCAATGGCTAAACATAGCAGCAGTATCATGAACACAGATGTCTTCATGAGGGAGCCATAGGTAATAACGATGATGATCAGACCATTCATCACCATGCCACAACTATTGAAAACTAAACATGCAGTTGTCCTCGCTGTATAGCTGGTTATGTCAGGGGTTGTAGAATTGTCATGATGTGGCTGGTCTCCAGTGTTATCTCCCATATTAATGGCATCCTTTAAACTCTCAGAATATGCACAGGAGAAACACTGCTACTCAGTTCAAGATTTTTATGGTACTGGGGCTGAAGCTTAAAAACTATGCAAGTGACTAGCTAGATGAAGAAGGCGGTAGGAATAATCAATATATGCTGTAGATTAAGTAAGCAGTTTCTCTTTACAACACACCCCTACCCTCTCTCAATTTATAATGCAAAACTTCAGAATCAATAGACATCAATTATTCTTGTGTGTGTCCCCACATCTCTATTTGACCATGCCTATCACTTACATGAGGAAATCAGCTTAGGTGACCTTTAATAGTAAAGCATTATGCATGCAATTTCATCCAGACAGGTATACAATATGAATAAAGTTCATTTAAATATCTGCAATAGTGATTTAACAAATTTATTGAATAGCCAAAAAAGCAAATACTTCCCTTACTTAAATACTAATAAGTGTCATATAGGATATTGCATCCAGAAATGTGGCTTATATATGAAACATAAACAGCATAAAAGTTATCTAAGATGACGAGGAAATCAAAGATCAAACTGATGCATTTTAATTATCAATTATCTACCAGTTTCATGGACGTTGTGTTGCGCTCATGGTCTGTCCAATTAGTAATATATATATATACAGAAAATTTGGAAAATATTGGAACAACCAGTTATGTAGTCCATTGCAGAGGCAGTAATTTAAAATTGAGAGCCAAACCATTTAAGCCTGGACTGGTGAATAGAATCAATGCAGTATGTGTTTTTATTGGCATGACACACATAAATGCAGCCCTAAAAGGTGACACACCATATATGAAGAAGCTGAAAGAGTCAGGAAGATATCCATTTTTGTGCCATATCAATGATGAGAGATAGACATGAAGCCCTTAAAAGGTTCTGTCTGTAGCCCCCTACGGTCCAGGGAAATATAGTAAGTTTGCCCTGAAGCTGGCCTGCAATTCATTCATTATATCCCCTTCCTCTGACAGTGAGAGACGTTCATCCAAAATATGTAACAGCATCAGTGAGAGCATGGATAGCATCATGACACGACAGTCATGTGTTATTCAGTCAGACTTTCTGCAGCTTTACACAGACTACTCGACTAACTCTAACAGACAACCATGCTGCTGTAGGGTTGGATAGTGTCCCATTCAGTCCTTTATTGTTTAGATATTGATAAGTGTGTCTAATAGAGTCCCCTATTGTAGTAATGGGACAAGATAACTGGATAACAGCATCTTGTTAAACTTGTTTCACCATTGAGGACTGTCACATAATTTCCACATGTATATCAAAACCTGCTGTGTCAGACAAAAAAAGTCTGGCTTCCTTTACTCAGTGATGATTTTCTTATGATGGACCATGATGAAGGACCAGTTCAGGTCCCTCAAGACTACATTGGTGCATCATGTTGATGGATGAAAGCACTTAAAGGCTAAGTGACTCAGGACAGATTCGAATCACTCCAGGTACAAGCAGTTACTGAGGTTAAGGTACCAGGGGAAGTGTGGTCACATGACCAGGTAGGATCCCTCAGCCTGCTGTCACCTAGCAGTCACTCCAGGAATCACTGCCAGTAACCTAGAGTGTTTTCAGAGTCATGCATCTTAAACACCTGGGTTGTAATGCCTGGCAGTGTAAGGTACTAGAGGTAGCTTAGCTACTATGGAGGAGGTTTCCTATGGAAGTCAGAAAGAGTCAGAAGGAGATAATGCCTTGGAATCCTGGCATACGAGTAACACCATACCAACGTGCAACTCCAAAGTTATGGAATCCCACATCAGCATCCATGTATGCAACATAAAATGCAGTATTTGGAAATGCTGCAATATCTACCATACCAGTAGTCTTCTGAACAACACAACTTCTCATCGGGAAGACAATTTCACAAAGCCAGATAATCCCTACACAAATATAGGCATGACTAGGTGCTCCCAATACTTAAATAATGTATAGATTTAATTTCATGAAGTTCTCTTACATCTTGAGTGAGTTTTTGATAAAATCATATTCATTACGTGGAGAGCTACATCCTAAGTGTTTGTCAAAAAGCATCTTTTGCAAAAGACCAAGGACCTTAACTTTGCTGTGGAAGGATTCTGGATGGGTGAAGCTGGTAGTAAGTCTACCTTAAAGGTGAATCCACTGAGACAAATCCATCAGATTAGATGAACCTTCACAATGTTAAATCTTGTCTGATCCGATGCATTTACCACAATGGTTTTTACTTGTATATTTATATTCAATGTTCAATATGATATAGTTACTAGTTACTAGTTTAAAAAGACCTGCATTCTGCATTCTTAAACAGTGAATTTCAGTGGGAAGGAAAAGGAGCAATTGCTGGATTGTACTTTCACTAAAGTAACACAATTAACAAAAAAGAACTCTTTTAAAATTATTAAGAAACTCTTTCTTCAGATCAATTTTTAATGACAAATATCTCATTATCAGTGTATGGATGTGCATTTCAAATGTCCCTATCATCTCATCTGAACATCACCTTTCACTGATTTATCCTGATATTTGAAAAAAAAAGCTGCAGCTGCAGACAATACAATTACCAAGATAGCTTTAACCCTTGGAGGGCGGACGTCACTGAAATATGACCTTTGTCACCTTGATGCACCAAGGCAGCCTGGTGAGTAACTCTCCTGGGCAACATCAGTGCATTAACAAAGGGCTAACACATTTAAGGGCTGTACTTTTTAAGGGTCAGATGTTGCTTTACAGTATGGTGGCCTTTGATTTATTGATACACAAATACAGCCCTGGTAGATCTACACAATGCGCCTGCGGTAAATTAATCTTTGCCAACCCCTAGGAGCCAAAAGAAGGGGATGCTGCATAAGTTCAGCATTGGTGGCTGTATGTAACCAACATGACAACAGGGATGGCATACTACAGCAGGTCTGTATAGGTTTAAGATCAGGAAAAAGAGTGCTATAACCATCTTCTTCAGTTGTGTCTGATGTTTTTTGTCGAGAAATGGCTGTGGAGTCTTTGCTCTAGCAAGTATGATATGAGACCAATACATCATAGACAGTATGGCAATGAAATGTCTGCTCCCATGTGGATAAAATATTTTGATTGAACACTATCCCAATGTCATAGTAGCCAACTTTAGCATGATGAAGTAAAAATTTTTATGACAAGCCTTCCAGGACAGCAATGGGAGTAAAGCTCTACTCGAGTCGTCCTGACATCACGCTACTTGTTATGGTTTGCCTCCCACCACTGCCACTGCAGGAAGGAAGGATACCATCCATCAATACACCAACTGTCAATGTCTCAACTCCTGATGTAAAAGCCTTGAAGCATGGCCTCTAAGCAGGAGAGCTGCAAGGGTGATGTATGGGGGTTTGCTGTAAAATCAAATTGGATATGAGATAAGATTTTTGAAGTTAACGAAACAATCATCAAACAAATATAAGTGCATATAAGGTGCTCATACAACCTCAGAAATAGAAATTCATATCGCTCGTCACTCCCTGGCTTGCAAACATTCCCACTGGAAGAAAGCACAAAGTATAACTGTCTGAAATGACATCACTCTTACTCTATAATATTAGGAGTGGTATTCTACTAGTTACCATCTGTAATCTGAAGTGTCTCCAGTGTCCTCTAGAACATATGCGTTATGATATTGAAATAATATCGGCCGTATATGGGGGTTATAATTTTGTCGTTATTATAACTGTATAACTATCAGTGTATGTCTACTACTATACTCCTGCAGTGGTCTGCTACTCAGACGCTGCAGTTGGTTCCTGGTTTCCCACCTAGGGGTCACCGGGGTGGCACTTCCCACAATCCACCCCTGTGACCCAGTTACCTTTCAAACACTGGGACCAGGTACAGCCATTTTTTTTTCTGCTGGAGTAACCTTATTTTGGATTAACCATGCCTCCTATACCAGGAGCAGCCAGGAACTGCAGCAAGTGCCTGTACAGGCATCCTCCCCCCACTGGACAGAACTGTGAACTGGATTTGCTGAACATGTCACTGCATGCCAAATCCAAACTGGAGCCTAATAGGACTGTTAACCCACCTGAGCCTGAGCCTAAGCCTATACCTGGAGGGAGTGGGCTGGGGGAGGCCTCACAAGGGGAGGAGGAGGAAGAAGAGCCTGATGATGTGGAGAGGCTCACTGACTGGGTGGCCTCACAACAGGACCAGTTAAGTGAGGTCCGGAGGGATGTCACTGATGTTCAGGGGGGCATCATCACCCTTCAGGAGACAGTCCAGGACATCAAAGGGACTCTGGACAGGTTGGTGAGAACCCCTCCTGGGGCCCCTGCTCCTGCACCTCAGCACCCCCTCCCACCTGGCCTCCCACCCACCTACCCACTGCTGGGTGGTGACAAGCCTCCTGATGGGCCCCTCCCCCTGTCATCTGATGACTGTGAGTTTGACTCAGATAGTCCTGGCACCAAGAAGATGAAGCGGCTCAGGAAGAAGAACAAGTCCCTCTTTTCTCTGAAAAGACATCTCCCAGTGGGGGTCACTAGGATCACCAGGTTTGACCAGCTGATGGGGTGCCTGTCCAGGCTGCAGTCAGTACACCTGAAGGTGACTCCTCCCACTCCCCACTGTGGCAACATACAGGACCATGTGAGGTACCTGTGTGACAGGTCTGCTATGGACATAAACAGCCTGGACCAGCTGCTGGCATATGATGCTGCTATGAGGGGTAGGGCCAACCAGTATGGGGCTAGGGCCTTGTTTATGGTGATGGAGCCCTCATCTCTGAGTTCCTCCCTGATCACAAGCCTGCAGGGGGAGGAGCCTCAGACCCCTCTGCCACTGGAGGGGCCTCAGGTGGGGGCTCTGGCAGAAAGAAGAAAAGCAGGCAGAAGTCCCATAAGTCTCAAGGTGATTCAGAGGAGCCTTGTGCCAGATGGAGCTTCTTCAGATGTAGCAGTGGTGCTTCCTGCGACTACAAGCATGTCTGTTACACTTGTGCTTCCCCGGATCACAAGGGTTGTGACTGCCCCAAGAGGCAGAAACAGCTCTCGAAGTGACGCCCCATCAGCACCTCTCTGCCCCAGTGGGGGCTGGGTGGAGAGACGACGACCCGCAACCCCCCCTTCAGGGCCTCTTCGTCGGCGCCTACACCGACGATAGCGGGGTCGTCAACTAGAACGCCGAGCGCCCCCATCAGTACCTCTTCGTCGGCGCCCGCACCGACGACCGCGGGTTCACTTACCAGAACGCCGAGCGCCCCCATCAGTACCTCTTCGTTGGTCGCTGCGGGCGGGTCAATAAGTAGAACGCCGAGCGCCCCCGCCGGGGCCTCTTCGTCGGTCGCTACGACGGGTGAGGATATTATTGAACATTTCTCGCCGAGCGCCCCCTTCAGTACCTCTTCGACGGCCGAACTCAGTAGCATAAATTCATGTTTCGCCGAAAAAGTAGATATTATTGCAAATCGTTGTTCAATCGGACATTCTGTACCTGTTTGCGGACAATTTGAATCGAATTGTCCGGTTAAAATGTCCGAAAACGCAAAAAAGTCGGCAATCTCGCCTCTCTCGCGTGGCCGAGATGTTGTTCCAACATGGCGGCAGCGGGAGGGAGACGACAGCGCAGGGGTAGGCGAAATGTCGAAATTGCTTGATTACAAGGTAAATACAGCTCCTACAGCTCTCTCTACTGTCGATATGGGTAGTTTATTGTGCGACCTTTCCGCCGAGGGGTGCGACAATGCTCTAGTCGCAGTAGAACCGGAGATATTTGCTTCGGTTGGTACCAAAAATTCAATTGTTGACATTGTGTATTCTCAGTATGCTGAATGTATGGGTCCCACGACTATCGTCGCCTCGCCCGTGGGTGAGATCGCCTCACCCGCGAGTGAGTATGTTCACTCTGGCATGTGTATTGGTACTCTGTCTGCCACTGATGTTGATGTTGGAAATGTAGACTGTGGCCTGTCATCCGCTGGTGATAGGTTTTCACCCTCTGGTGATAGGTCAGACTCTGATGTGGACTCAGGTTACTTTGATTACCTTGCTCCTGTGTCACCCGCTGGTGACATTGTGTCACCCGCTGGTGATAATGGCACTCCCCCCGCTGGGGTTGATATACATGTCTGTACTAGTCAAGCTGTGGTGGTTGAGGTTTCTGACACTGTTCCTGTATGTGGTAGACTACTTGTATGCTATGTGTACGTACCGAAGGTTCCAGAGCCCATACTTGTTTACAATGATTGTCTCCTAGGCATATGTACTTGTCAGCATAGAATAGGCCCAGTCAGGTCCCAGCTGCTCCCATGTAGGGTGGCAGCTGAGTACTATAGGTTTAGTCCAACCATGTGTGCTGAGGATGACTTTGTTCTAGCAGGTATATGGGTCGGATCGAAAAAAGATGCTGATCTGGGTTTTGGGGGATTTTCTGCTTTGCAAGAGCCACAGAATAAAAATACATACACCAGTATGGTCTTTGTTGGTTTTTCATAAGAGGGCATACTCTAGGCTTTCGGAAAAAATTATAATTTTGCATATACGATGAATTTTTGTTGATTTATGAGCCTCCAAAGTTGAAAAATGGCTAAAATCCATGTTTTTTAGCTAATTATCCATGTTTAACAAGGCCCTCATGTCAACTGACACATCAAAAACTATCACTAAACAGCATTTCCTAGTAGCTATATATGTTATGTGAACAAATCAGCTCGTTACACTTTCATATCCCACGCAAATTTGTCAACAGTGACCTTCAAATGTAGCAACTACATGTTTCGGAGGCGTCTGTGACGTTAATAAAAGGGCCTATATCTTTATTAATAGTATTCACTAAATATCCTTACTACCAGCAATCTAGAGCCTCCCAATGGGTGAGCTCATGGCAAAAAAAAATTTGAGCCACGCCCACTTTTACTCTCCCTTATGGGCAATATAGTGTATTGGAACTTGAGTTATCGTCACAGACGCCTCCAAGCATTATAGCCTTTCCAGCGTTTAATTATGGTATTATATATATTTCTTGTACCCTGTGTACTCTATTGGGTTGTATTTGAGGATCCTCAACAGCATTTGATTCGATATGTACCGAACAGGCACCGCGGGAGGGGTATTTATACTTTGCGGAGGCGTCTGTGACGTTAACCCAAAATTTGGCGTGGGAACGACGTCGGCGTTCCTGTTACCCACCGGAAGTGGCGCACATCCGGGTACCGTTTTGGCGAGCAAAGAAGCGTCTGATCTTGCTGGAGCGACTCCCAAACCAACAATTCAGAGTTTTTTTTCAGCTATTTCCACCGAGAAAGGTAAGGGATCGGACTAAAATATGTTATATTTTGATTCATTTTGCACCAAGGCCCGCGCTGATACATTTATTTTCGTTTAGAACGGTCTATTTTAGGTAGACTTGATCGTTTATTTTTGTTCGAGTGCTCGCTTATTAATGTCATGCATGCCGCCATGTTAGTTTTCGCAATTTCTAACCGGTGCACCCTCCGCGGAGGCGTCTGTGACGTTAATGCGGGCTAGGCGAAAAATCATTCTGGCTATCATTCTATCTTTCCCTGAGGGTACATATCAACTTGATTCAATAGAATAGATGTTCCTCTATGCCTCTATGCAGTTTAGTAGCAATCCCATGTATCTAAGGCTATGTTTCATGCCTTTTAAAAAAATATTTTGGAAATTTTTAGGATTTTCAGTCAGAAAATGTACTCTCACTCAGCTGAAAGCTATCTGAACTTAATATATTATGGTTAATTCTCTTCCTACTAAGTCCCCTCATCATGTTGGTGGGCTATATTTACGCTGCTACTCCTTTTCTGGCCACTGCAAGCCAATTTATGCATTTTCGGGTTAACGTCACAGACGCCTCCGACGAAAATGAAATTGTCACTGTACAGTGACTATTTGATCGATTTGAACAATGTAACTTCGTACCATGCTTCAGGGGCATGTAAGCTAATGCCCTGACCAAGAAATGTTTTTATTTATCAAAGTTTACATATATTTATAGGTCATTTCATTAACGTCACAGACGCCTCGAAAGCAGTTAATCGAATGGAAATAGTAGTTCCCCTGCACCCAACCTCTCCATATTTTTAGACAGCATGCCCCTACTATATATCTAAAGAGCCAGTAAGGTGTATTGGCAGTAGTTGAAACTTTTTTTTCCAACTTCTGTGTCCCCTGGCTGTTTTTGCTTAAATGCTGGGGCAGACCCACTTCTGTTTGTCTGATGTGCTCAAAATCCTCCATGCTTTTGCTATACACCTGTGTCTAATTATACAATCAACTTAAGTGAACATTTGCCAATAATTAGCAATTATTATTCATGTTGCAAATTTATTTAAAAGGTCTGAAATTCCCTTAAATAATCATAAATTGTTGTCTACTTTGCAGTATGGTACGACCGAAGCTGCTGCCTGGAATGGTAAAGACGGGCGCACAGCGCAAGGCGGAAAGTAGGGCCCGCAAGAAGAGAGAAGACGAGGAGGCCTATAACACTTCTGATAGCTGTGTGACCGTTCTAGTAAAGTACTGTTATAGTAGAGATATCCGAGGCGTCTGTGACGTTAACCTAGTTAATGTATGGGTTTAGCCAGACAGCTAGTATGGCCCTGCTAGTGCTAGAAGGGTCTTTATTACTGTTTTAAATGGTTGTAAACAGGTAAACTTGCTTGTAGAATAGAGCCCAGGAGGTTCCATTGTAATGTAAATATTTTGATGGTGTGGTGCTGCGCGTGCCGACACACGGTAAAAAAGTGATTTTTTTTTGTTTAAAGACTGAGCGCATACTCAAAAAATTGTAAAAATGTTTCCATTAAGGTTCTAAACAATGCACCAACCTGTTCTGTACATGTGTATAAGGTATTAAGATGTTCTAAACACTTTTAATGATTCTGTAACCAATCTAGTTTATTACTGTGAAACTTGAGGCGTCTGTGACGTTAACTGGGTACTTGGTACCATGTTGCACACACTAGTGTGACCAATCGGTCGGAAACTCACACCTAAAACCTTTTGCTTTGGCAACTAGATGTACTAAAGACATTAGACAGTAATTTTAATGGTAAACAAAGCAAGATTAAGGAAACTAGGCTAAAGTTGGTAAAGTGTTATAGAATGCTTTGGATTTTTCTATTTTCTACATAATTGAAAGTGCCACAATTTTTTTAATTTACGACTTACAGCTATGACATTTCCCAGGATTAATGGTACCTAGTCAGCCAACTAGGAGCCAAAATTTGGAATACCTAGGTCACTTTAAAAGAGTTTCTTGCAGTGCACTATTCATTAACGTCACAGACGCCTCGGGATTAGGGTAGCATGTGGTCTACGGTGAATAAAAACTGCATTCTTGGGCGAAACAGAGTTCCACGGCGGTTTCAGGGAGTCAAGATGCTACCCTTTCAGGAAAATAAAATTGTTAAGTGAAATTGTGAATTTTGTGTTTTGTCCTTATGTACCCCCAGATCAGCATTTTTTTTCGATCCGACCCATATTCAATGGTTTCACCATAGTAGATAATGTTCATATTGACTCATACGATTGTCAGAATTACCGTAGTATTCTAGACGGTCAATTCAATATAGAAATGAGTGAGACAATTGTGAGGGAGTTACAAGAGGGTAAGGTGACATTGGCATTGGATCCCCCCATGTGTGTCCATAGTCTAGGGGCTATTGCTAAGAAGGATGGTACTCTTAGGCCCATCACCGATTGCAAACGGCCACTCCAAAAGTCTATAAATAACTTCATGAGTGACACTTGTGATACATTCTCTTACAAAGGTGTGGACTATCTAACAGAAATGTTGAACCCAATGGACTATGTCTGTTCTATTGATCTGTCACAAGCGTATCGTAGTGTCAATATACTACCAGACAATGCCACCTACCAATGCTTCCGCTGGGATCTAGGCCATGGAGAGAGTATCTATGAGGACAGAGTTCTATCGTTTGGACTTAAGTGTGCCCCCTACTTGTTCACCCAAGTGGGTGACTATGTGGTGAGATGTATGCATAGGAGGGGTATCTACCAAGTCTCCAACTACATTGATGACCTGACAGTGATGGGGCCTACATACGATGACTGTGCCTACGCCCAAGGGCTCCTCATATCTATTGTCCGCGGCATGGGGTTTCATGTAAAGTGGCCCAAGGTCACGAGCCCCTCGAGGAGAGCGGTGTGTTTGGGAATCATGATAGACAGTTCAGCTATGGAGATTAGTTTACCTGATGACAAGTTGTCGTCACTGTATGAGGTCCTCGCGGAGTTCTCCGCCAAGCGTGTAGCCACCAAGCTTGAACTCCAGCAGCTCGCGGGTATCCTGGGCCACTGCTCCACGGTGGTCAGGGGTGGCCGTACCTTCTCGCGTAGGGTCATCAACCTAGCAAACAGTATCCGCGAGTCACATCATAAGGTGCTTCTGAATGAGGAGTTTAGGGCGGACTTGAGGTGGTGGGTGGCCTTTGCCTCCGTCTTCAACGGCAAGGCCAGGATTCTGTGCCCCAAGGAGCCGTCGGCTATAATCTCTTGTGACTCGTCCTCCAGGGGTTTCGGAGCCTACCACCAGGGGGACTGGCTGTACAGGGTTTGGTTTCATAAATACGTCCCGGGCCTCCCCTACTACCCGGATCACTATTTCCCGGTGCCTACCTATGACGACCTGACTCATAACATCAACATTCAAGAGCTGTGGCCGGTCCTCATGGCCATAGTCAGGTGGGGTCCTAGGTATAGAGACTCTACAGTGCTCATTCTGAGCGACAACACGCAGGTGTGTCGCATGCTCCAGACAGGTAGGAGCCGTAATGTGGTCAGCATGGACCTCCTCCGTGAACTGTTCTGGCTGTGTTTCACATACAACATTTGCATTCGGTGTTCGTACATTAGGTCAGGTGACAATTGTGAAGCTGACTATGTGTCGCGCCTCGCTTACCCCCAAGTGGCTGCTGTCTTACCGCCTTTTCCACTGTGTTGCAGGACTGTCGTTGCTACGGGAGGAAACCAGGTTGCTACAGGAGCGTGCCCTGGCTGATAACTCAATCAAGACCCGCAGGTCCCAATGGAAACACTACCACGAGTTTTGTGCCGCATACGATGTTGTGCCGCTCCCCTGTACGCAGGAAGGAGTGTGTCTGTATGTCGCGTATATGGCCCGGAGGCTTAAGTATTCCAGCATTGAGTGTTATCTTAGTGCTTTGTCCTATCTGCAGCAGCTACATGGTTATGCGCCAGTTAATGCCAGTAACTTTTTAGTGAAGCGCACTATGCTAGGTGCGAAGCGCAGGCTCGGTTACTCTCCGGTTCAAGCCATGCCCCTGGAACCCGCACACCTGCTCAAGTTCTACGCACACCTCGATATGTCGAACTCCTTCCATTTGTGTTGGTGGGTGGCGGCCATCACCGCCTTCCGTGGCCTCTTACGTAAAGCCCACGTGACGGAGTCGTCTCAGTCAATTTCTGTACGGGATGTGAAATTCTATGACTGGGGCTTGCTACTGACCCTGCCTCGAACCAAGACTATCCAGTATGGAGAACGCACCTTGGAGATACCTTTCACCGTAGTGCCTGGATCCCCCCTTTGTGTAGTTTATTTTGTTCGTTGTTTAATCGAACACACACGTGCCTTCCCGGAAGAGTTGTTATTCCAGTACCGCCTCAAAGGCCGGGTTAGGCCAATGACTTATTCAGCCTTCTCCGGTGAGCTTCGACGCCTCACGAAAGCCACCGGCCTGGAAGGAAAGATCTCCAGCCACTCGCTCCGCAGAGGTGGAGCATCCTACTTGTCATCCATCGGGTTCGACTTGATTGACATTAAGAGTCGGGGTGACTGGAAGAGCCTCGCGGTTTTGTTGTATTTGGTCGATGGGTTGGACAGGATGGTTTCTAAGGACAAGGTTGTCTCTTCCTTTTTCCGTGTTATGTAATTTCTGTGTAGTTACTATAACCATTTATGTACTTATTACTATAACCAATTGGTTTGGAGGGTTGGGTGTTTATTAGCACCAATTGTCACAAACATACATATCCTATGTTGTTATCCTTCATATTATTATTATTAGTAAGACGGTAGCGTGGGGTTATGGGGGTTATAATTATGTCGTTATTATAACTGTACAACTATCAGTGTATGTCTACTACTATACTCCTGCAGTGGTCTGCTACTCAGACGCTGCAGTTGGTTCCTGGTTTCCCACCTAGGGGTCACCGGGGTGGCACTTCCCACAATCCACCCCTGTGACCCAGTTACCTTTCAAACACTGGGACCAGGTACAGCCATTTTTTTCTTTGGCTATTTAGAATAAATAAGGGTGTTTATTAGCACCAATTGTCACAAACATACATATCCTATGTTGTTATCCTTCATATTATTATTATTAGTAAGACGGTAGCGTGGGGTTATATGTGATTTTAATACCTAGCGTTTGAATTCAGATTTAACTTGCACTTGTCATATATATCCTAACAAATATTGCTTTTAATCAGTTCAGAATAATAGCTAGCTTTCCCCAATTTATACACGACTGCATAACATCTGTGTGGAGGGTCCCAATCCTGCACTTATGTTTAAGTAATCATAAGTGCTTATCTTTTGTTTCCCATAATATAGTTATCTTAGTCATTTTGCAATATACACTATACTCAGGCACTTCTATATCAAGATAGGGATTGACGTTGGTATTCTACATTGTCTAACACTGTAATACCCAGCAATTTTGGATGGATTCAACGAGGTGACCTCAAACTGTCAGAATACTCCTTCTTTATATCCCTGTCATATACCCACTGCGTTCATTCCTCTCTCCCTCATCCCTCCAACCACCACTATAATGCTATATGCTATAACCCAACTGTTGCTTTCTGAAAGGCAATCATTTATTTGTCATATTCAGTTTGCTGTGGCTGCCCTCCTGTCAGTTCCTACAGTGAGGAGGAACCAGGGGCAGATGCTCCTTAAATTGGCTGCCATTTTCCGATGTTCCATGACAACCACAGGATACTAGATTTGTCATGTACACTTCAGCAGTACCAGTGCTCATTGATCTGGGGGACTGCAGCATAATATTGAGTCAAAGTCTCAGACCATAGAATAGCATAACTGTAAATATGATGTGATCTTTCAGAAGAAATAAATAATTCTTTAAAAAATAGTTGGGCATTGGTCGTCCCAAAATGTTTAATTGACTGTGGTTTAACACCCACCTTCCATTTAAAAAAAATTGTGTTTTGAGATCAGTCTTTTGTTTTCTGTTTTTACAGATAACCAGTGTCCATGCAGAGCATCGAGGGAGTGGAAGATTAACAGGATTGTTAATTATGTCACAATCCAACACAAAGAATGTCAAACATCCCTAGCTACCGACCAAACAGCCATTTTGAGTCCTAGTGGTAGGGTCAGGTATTGGCTTAGTCAGATGGAGACCTCAGGTATCTGACATCTTAATGTCTTGTCCTCACATGATTGACCTAAGGTGGCAATAGGGGGTGGTAACTACATGAGTAAGGACTGCATGGATCATGGTGTGCAACACAATAATGTTGGTTAGTAACTCTGACAGGCCTGTACACAAGAGGACTAAGGTCTGCAAAACACTTTTTAACATCTAAGCAGCATTCAACTCGCAAGTCACTATAGGCTTTGTCCCTTCATGTGACTTTAATTGGTAAGACATACACCCTTTGGAGTGGATTTTCTTGCTACTAAGGCCAGGATTCATCAAATAAACTGTAATTAGACTAGTTGTTGGTAATTTCACTGCCTGCCTTCACACACTTATGCTCACTTGGGCTGGAACAGTAATGCTCTCGATTCCTGCATTTAAATTGCCTATTACACCTCTGTGGAAATGGATAGTTAAGGATGCCTTTGACAATGTTTCCATTGAAATAAAGCAGACAATAAAAAGATACAGAGGACTGAATCACTAATGATTGCCCCCTGATAACTTCTATCATACTTGTCTCATTGTGACTCAATAACAACTGGACAAAGGTCTCTCCTTTATTTTGTCTGTTCACATTTATTTGTATGGTTGGTCTAGGTTCTAAGAGACAAGAGCCCTGGGAATTTTGAATACCGTTAAATAAAAAACATAAATTGGCAGGGGTTGGAAGCAATTTACTTTTTTTTTAAATGGCACGGCATGGCATCCCCAGTTGGATCAACATGTGTAACCATTTCATATTCTGAACTTTTATGCATGAGCTTTACTAGAGGGTGGAATCTCACACAAAACACCCTTTTTTCTTTTTGGTTACTCTTTTACAAATTTCTATTGTTGTAATCAGTATGGCCATACCTTTTGTTTTCATATTCCTGGGTTTAACCAGGGCATCTGGTGGTTGGAGGATTAACAGGACATCACTCTTTTGTTAATTTGAGCAATCAAACACAAATAACTGTGTAAAACAGCGTTGGTTTTTACACCTATTGACGTGGGACTTGACCCTTGAGGAGGGCTATGGATTCAATCTAAGAAAAAATTGATTGATATTTCTTGTTTATTCAAATTTCTGAGGGCTTGGGTTTCCAAAAGAACTCATTCAATTAACATTTGAGCAGATCAAATAAAGGATAGACCTTTATCCAGCTGCTAGTGAGTGACCCTATGAAAAGAATAAGAAATTATTATGGAGAACCATTTGTAATTTGGCTCCACATTTCTTTTGTGAATAATCATGTTTTTGTTCATGCTTTTGTTCTCCATTGCCATGATCGTGTTATAGGCTGTTAGAATGTGATAATGGAAAGAAATCAACCTATCCCAACTGTATTTGATAACCCCTTTAGAGCTCCCCAGGGTCTTTTATAACTAGGTTCATGCAAGCTTCATTCGGTTAACTCTATAAACGTCCTTTAGGTATCATGGAGTGTCAATCCACATTCCCCTTACCTGCAGATAATTAATATTCATCTATTTAACTCCAAAGTACAATGGCAGCTGTTTAAAGAAACACATTTACATTGAACAATATTAAATTATGTGTATAAGTGTATAGATGTAAAGTCCCCTACACAGGAAGGAATGTCTAAGCAAATAATATGTATGTCACCATAAAGGCTCTTGTACTGACACAAACAGAGTGCAAATATGAATGGCTGACCTGTAGCCATCCTTTTGTTAACCCTCTCCATAGCTTTTCCATCACGCATGCCTTTGTGCTGACAAAACCTTAAGATGACAGATACTCAAGGTCCCAGTCAGACTAAGCCAAAACCCAGCCTGACGACCAAAACACGATTATATATGAAGATTGATGAACCATGCACGGCGTAAGAACCGCTTTATTCCTCATCCACTCAGCAGCAAGTTGTCCTTACTTGGCTGATATATATCTCTGCTCAGTCACCATTGCTTATGCTCAAGGCAGCCGGCAGTCAGCTTGAAGTAATTGGATCATGGACATGGAATGGGGCAGTGTCTTTGTGGGTGTCAGCAGGATGTGAGTCCTGGGACCAGTCTCTTATACATTACCTGTGCAAACCCTTTAATGATGGCAGGGGCATCAATGCAGCATTTCTTGAACAGATGCTCGGTCAAGGAAAGTAACTAACTAGCAGTGAATTCATGCATGCACCTTGATTACAGCTCATCAATCCCATAGCAGCATTCCAATGCATTCATGCAGCTCCGGTGAGAAACAATCCCATCTCAGTTCTGAGCATACACAGCCCAACTATCTAAGAAACAGGAAAATTATTTGCCCTTATCATGTACATTAACTCAGCACTAATCACAGATGAGATAACTGGCAAAGGGTGTATGTTCACTCATTTCACATTCGACCCTAAAGGCAGCATTACTTTTTTTCAGAAAGTCAATTCCAATTATGTCATGTTACTCTTACATCAGGGATGATGCATGCTTAAGTTCCCCAAGCAAAAATTATTTGAACTCAAAAATATTGAAAAGCATTTGTTCCTGGATTGCTCTTTCACAATTAACAGTGCCCCTTATTTCCTCATCTCCAATACATCAACTGTTTTGAAGCGAGCTTATGTGTCTGAAATGCTGCCTATGGTCAAGGTTTTGGCCATGGTAACAGCTGCTTGTTTTTTGCCCTCTGCCACTCTTTTGTGAGCAGTAATTCTTTGGAGGCGTCAAAAAAGCTGGTCAATTGGTGTTTTACACCAGTTGTGTTTAATTTCTGAAAGAACATCTTAATAAACAAAAGAGTCATGTCCTGTAAATGTCAACCCCCCCAGAGTCTCTGCACGACACCAGTTACCAAATCTGCAAGAGCACCACTCGGGACAATTAATGCCTAACCTTTCTACATAAAATGGAGGGAAATAAGAAATTGGGGGCCTATGCTCTGCATCTAGAGCCTAGTGGCATGCCCTGATAAGGACCATGTTAATAACTAGACAACTACCCTCTGGTCCTGCAAGAATGGCAAGGTCAAAACCAAGTTAAGGAGAATCTTCCCCTGGTTAATCTAAAGATTATTTCTTAGAGAATGTGTTATTCATGTATTTCTATAAGGACTACATTGTTCCATAATGTCATTTGCCTATACTCTCATGAAATACCTTGCAAGGGGTAAGGTGGTATTGTAAAACACTAGGATTTGACCCTTACCAACTCAGGCCGTCATTTTTTATCATTTCAATTTCCCAGATGTTTTACACAGTATAGAAAATCTGATACCTGGTGACATTCTGACCCAATTGAAGATCCAATATCTAACATATTAAAATGATGATGAGTTGAAGCAGAGACCTTCGACCAATTAATATTAAGTCACAATGTGACAAAGGTGAGAGTAGTTTTCAGTGAGAGTTAATGGTAATTCAGTCCTTGGTACACCTGGTTTGTGCTGTTTCTTTTCTGCAGGGAATTATTGTGTTTTTCAAAATGTCTTCTTTTGATATTTCTCTGTTTTTGCACAATGGCGTTATTGACAATTAAATAGAAATGGAAATAGAAACCAATCGACTAATTCCAGTCTCAATTCTTTTTGGGGGCAGGCGTATAAATCAAAATTTTGAAGAACTAAATTATCTTTTTAAGTCCAAGATTTTATAACCCCAACCAACCAATTCAGTACCAGTGCAAACTGCATTGTATAATGCCGACAAACAACTTAAGGGCCTTGAGGTCTCATGTCATCACTGTAAATCAAAGTGA
This sequence comes from Harmothoe impar, assembly GCA_947462335.1. NCBI lineage: Eukaryota > Metazoa > Annelida > Polychaeta > Phyllodocida > Polynoidae > Harmothoe > Harmothoe impar. Next base: position 77,584,109 of record OX381712.1, read on the forward strand.
ATCCTCCCCTTTTTATGATGAAGTAATGAAAGTATCTGCAACTTGTAAAACACACATACATACCTGTATGAAGCACACTACCTCCAGCCACTGTCTGCTCTGAAAGGTCTCTGTAATCATCTACAGTTGCCACCTTTTCCATATTTTAGGATTAACAAGGTTGCTTTAGGACAATAGCAACATTTGAAATGAATATCCTTACTCTGACATTTAGACATCTCCCATTAGATATTGATCTTGATGAAGGTACTTCTTTTCAAGTAAATGTAATGTACTTTGATTGTGTGACATTTGCAATATTGCAGTAGAGCAATCCCTCCCTTTCCTTACTATTGTGATTGCCTGTATCTAATTGCAGTGATCACACTAAAGTGCAAACATCACAACTGAAACTTCACTGAAACCTGATATCCCCCTACAAAAGTGTGCTAGGTAAACTAATACATCCAGGTGCCTGTACTAATGCAGCAAGTAACAGCCACCTGAAAACATTTTACTTTTGTTCTTCGCAGAGTAAATCATCTTAGTTCTGTGAAATCTGTGGCAATTCATTTGATAAAATGGCTGATTTATTCATTACTTTCGGTTTTTGAGTCAATCCCTCCACAGTCTTTACTTGCGGCACAAAATCCAAAAATAGATTAAAATCTAAAAAGATACAAAGGAATTTGTAAGTGTTGATTGATTCGTTATGCACCATGAGGTAAATCAATCCTTGTAATCCTTAATCTAAAAATAGAAAAGTCGCCTGAGTTTGCACAAAGGACTTGCCTTGTCAAATTGAATACACTTTCTTCCTAGTTATTCATTTATTGATGGCATCACATCTTAAGTTCATTCATTATCATGGATGATTTGCCAGTGCTGCATTGGTGCATCATGCCTACTTTTCAGGAGTGTATCAAACATGTAGGAAGGCCTTTGCAACAGTCACATGGAATTCACCAGCACTATTCACATTATAACATTGAAAATGCAAGGTCAACTAATCCAATGCATTCTTACATGGTTTACTAATTTGTAAAGAAGACTGAGGGAAGACTTCAAAATGGTATCTTGCTTTTTCCCCTTTCATGATTGAATTGCATTTTAATCAGGAATAGTTCAAGCTCCTAATGCACCAACTAGGTTGATGAGAAGAGCCTGATACAAAAAATGTTGAGCTTTAAATCAAATTTCTATAAAAGGACTTTTGTTGTGTGTCAGGGGTGCGGGAGGTCAACTACCATCTTTATTCATTATGCTCATCATCTGTGACTGAAGTTCAAAATGAAAGCGGTGGTAAAATTTCAAAGCCATCCTGGTCACAGGAAATGGATGTAGGCCTCCACTCATTTCTAAATGGTTGTTTCAGAAGTGTGCCCTCATCTTTACCTAGTTAGATCATGTTCAGACTTCTACAGACCCAGGGTACGTCACAGGGCCCTTTGACCCAATCTGAGTTTCTCCTTATCTACTTATTAGTTTTAGCCTCAGAAGCCCCCTCAGTGCTACACCCTGCATGTTTGCTACATTGTATCGTGCAAGCACACACTTCTATGTCACTGATTTAACAAGCAGAAGCCAGGGAAAGTCCTGATCTACATCCTGCCAGATTTACATACCCTTTGACTTGATCTTACTTACCACTAAGATCCCTGGATTAACTGATCTAAAGGGAAGGATGTCTGTCAGCCCAGTGCAGTTCGTGACATTTACTTGCACAGACTGCACTGGTGCATTAAATTAACCCTTCAGGAACAAAACAACACTGTAAATTAAGGGGGATGCACTGATGAGTCCTTCGCTCATGTATTTGATACCAGCCTCAAGTACTCTGGTGCTCAATAACATAAGGGAGGAATTATTATTCATTAACATAGTAAAGAGGGGGTGCGACCTTGGGGTGACAATTAACTCTTTTCCAGCAAATTTAAGTAATGTCTTTCATTTTGTGATGTACTTACTTTTACAGAATTCACCGAAATCTCTTTTGTTGTAAGGTATTTGTAAGATATGGTACGCAATATATAACTGTGAACTTGCTGATTTACATTTTTCAGCAAAAATATTCACCCAGGAATAAAGATACATTGACATTACATGAAAAGCAGCCATGATGGTAGACAAGTATGTGTGCCTCAGTATGTCTGGGTGCCCTAGTCCTGACTTACACAGCAATGTATAGGGTATTACAGGTAAAGCTAACTAGCAGGCACTGTCAACATGGCAGCCATTATAACGTGACAAGTTCTGGAGTCAATATAACAGGTGAGAGAGTTGATAAATGTTGACAAAATGAGTGATCATTAATACTATGCAAAGGGGGAGGGGCAAAGTGATGTGTCCCTACTAGTGGATCTGCCACATCATGTTCCTTGAGGAGGGCACTCCATACTCCATCATCATTATTCCATACTCATCATCATCATCATTATGGAGTGGTCAAAATTTTTTCAGTCTCCCCCCGGCAGGTTGAAATTGAGCATGTCCGACCCCTTTGAGCTATAGAAATGCTTGGGCTTTTTAGCTAAAAGGGCTGCAATAACTCTCCCTCGCCAAATCCACCAACCCCCACTTGTTATCTAAAAATGACTACTCCATTAAGGCATCATGCCATCCTTAAATTGTTAATTCCAGATCTGGAGAGGAAAACTTGTAGGTGCATGAAGTGGGAGGGGCTGAGGAGAGTTGTAGGGGATGAGGGAGGTGGGTAGGGTGGGAGAAGGTGGAGAGTGCAGCAAATCTGGAGAGGTACATTGGTAGGTACATCAGGATAGGAGGGTAGAGGAGGTGGGCAGGGTGGTAGGGGGAGGAGGGGGGTAGTATATAAAGTACATACATCACCAGACGCTGGTTTATCAGAGTGAGGAGCAGCTCGTGGTGCGTGATGAGCAGCTCACACACAGCACACACAGCACACACAGCACACACAGCACACTTACAGGCAGCATCAGCAGGTGAGTACAGGAATTTTAATGACACAGCAGATATGGCCCTCTATGTTAAACACATAGGAGGGTTGAATCAACTTTCAAAAACCTGGTTTATCAGGATACTCTGGTTTACCCAAGAATTTGGTCCCTATTTTCCAGGGCTACCAGTCAAGGCCTAATGGGCTTAGCCAACAAACCCAATTATCTAAGATACATTGGCTTTACTGAGTACACTGCAGGGACCACTTAAACCCTTACCTATAGTACCTTAACATGTTTGTCCTGTATGATTATATGTTGAAAGAGCTATGATAAAATATCGAGCATGAGCAGGTGAGTACAAACACAGAGGTCCACAACAATCTGTCTGAAAGACAGGTTTCTCTACAAGTAGCACATCTGATTGTATCACATGAGGCACAGCCGAGTGTGGTGCAATCCTATCTGTGTATTTATTTTGTGTTATTCTTGATTAATTTCATCAAAATATACATCTAACAATTGGTTTAATAGCTATGTTCTTGAAAACAGCTAATGGAGAATGAGCATCATTCTCTCCAAGGGGTGTGAAAAACAGCCTCTTTAGTACTTAGCACTTTGTTTCTCCACATCAAATAGAAGACTTTTGTTAACCCCATAAGGGAAATTGTCCAAAAACCTGATTCATCAGGATACTCTGGTTTACCCCTATCCAGAATTTGGTCCCTATTTTACAGGGCTACCAGTGGAGCCCCCATGGGCTTAGCCGACAGACTCAATTATCTAGAATACATTGAGTGAGTGCCAGCTCTGACCGGGTGCCAGCTCTGAACGGCCTGAATAAAAACGGGTTATTTAGGGCAGATGATGATAGAATTTGGCTGAAAAGGTTAATGGATGTTATAACTCTTTATACTAGTAATTAGTTGCCCATTTATATCATCATCTACCCAGGCCGGTGAGAGCTGGCACCCGGTCAGAGCTGGCACCCGGTCAGAGCTGGCACCCAGTCAGAGACAAAAACATTGGCTCAAGGTCGTGAGACACAGCCATAAGCTGTGAGAGATATGTCCTATATAATGTATAACTAGGAGAAAGTGATATCAACAATCAACCCACTAGCTTCATACTTCAAAAAATGACCCTCCGCCAAAAAATGTGAAATCATGCATGGTCACAATGCTCCAAAAGGACCATATTTTATCATGACTCCCCAGCATTGAGGCTTTGAGATTTTTGCCCCCCCCCCCTCCCCTCATCAAGGGTCTGTTTTCTATTATAACTACCCCTATATCCATTAAGCTCGCCCCCCCCCCCCAGCTTGGATAACCTAAGTGGAAGCTGATGCGTATCTGTTGGGTACAATCATCATGGCATGTAATGTTTATTTCTTCCAGGAAAACAAGAAATGGGAACTCTGATATCATTTCATAGATTTTACAGTAAATAGAAACCCAGAAATATAAATTAACAATGGCTGAACAGTTCCAAGATGGCCTTGACTCGATGGAAACAACAACAAACTTTGGTAACCTCAGCTCACCACAGACAGTCCTCCCCCGCCGGGCAGTCTGGGAGATTGCCATCAACTCTATTGTGCTGCTCCTGCTGCTGCTCATCACCCTAGCAGGCAACATGCTGGTTATATTAGCCATCAAGTCCACCCCCAAACTGCAGGAGCAGCTCTCCAACCTCTTCATCATCAACCTGTGTGCCACAGACATGGCGCTGGGGGCCATCGTGGTGGCCACCGCGACTGTAGCTGTCATGTTGGACCTGGATGAGGTTCAGGTAAGTGCATCTAATAGCCACTCGTTTTCAGCCCTACACATAATGAAAATAAAGTAAAATTGATGGTTAAATCAATCTCGCCAAAATATACACTTTGGGCTTAAATCTCCCAATAATGTTTTAATGTTTAAAAGCACACAAGGGGAAAAGGATAAACAATCCTTAGGTATTGTACATCTGAATATTCTGACTTGATGAAATATACATATTTACTTTTTAACTCTGCTGCATGAATGTTTGCCCGAAAGCTAATTTTAGGACTCTTAAAGGAGCTTTAAGTCCAGTAATGCTATTCTAATTTCTCAGAGAGCTGATCCTGGCATTTGAGTGGCTTCAAATGGAATTTGCTGGAATCAAATGATTTGACCAAATTACTTAATTTGCTAGAATGTATCTCAATGAAATATCCATTTCTCATCAAATAAGGCACAGTGCTTTAATCCCCATGTGTAATTCCTTGCAGTGGCTGTGGTGTAACGTGTGCTGTGCAGTTAACTACATCTGTATCATTGTCTCCATGTTCACCCTGGCACTGATCAGCATAGACCGCTACATCGCTGTCATACACTCCTTAAAGTACACAACCATTGTCGGGAAGACCAGTATGTTAATCGCGATTGGCTACTCATGGTTTCAAGGGGTAGCGTTTGCTGTGAGTTGCAGTTTTAAGTAGTACTTCTCTTGGTGTTAAACAATGGGCTGAACAACCATTATAAAGATTTGATGAAGAGCTTTTTTGTCGATATAGAGTATTTATGTTGTACTATACTGTTGAAGTACTTAGAGAAAGTTTAAATTTGTGCAGATCCCTAAATTTGTGGGTGTTTATTTATTTCATACTTAAGCTTTTACAATTTTTTGCGGATTTTTCATTCCACAGAAATCACAAAAATATTTACCTAGAGAAATTTGTTAAATTTACATTCATGAAGCGGTTCAACAGTTCTTGGTACATATATAAATATATCAGGAAATAGATGTGAATTTATACCTGAGTGGTATGGTTTAACTTTAGAGATTATTGAATCTTAATCTGATGAACTTTATGTCAGCAGAAAGGTGTAGGGGTTTCATATGCGTACAACACGAACACAGGTTCCAAATTCGGTTTGAATGCAACAGGTCTTTATTCGATCACAGCCTCAAAAGTACACGAAGGTTTCTCACTCGGTTCACTTGGTCTTTCAACCATTCGAAGACACACACAGGATTCTATCGATAGTTCGAAGCATTAGCGATACCGGACAGTTAAGCTCTGTGCCAGCATGGCTGGTGCAGAGTCCATAACGTGGGAGGGGTGTAGGTGCCCCTGTCAAAGCGAAGGTACGAAAGGTGCGGGTCAGAGCTCGTCCTAGGACTAACTGGTGAGGTAGCCAACCTCGGCCTCTTATATACCCTGAGCGCGGACCAAGCAGTGTCGACGTGGCACTCCTCCGTAGCGCCGTCTGGAGTGCCCTGCCTGGCTCCGCTACCGGATAACCGAAAGGACATGGCTCAGGTGTTGCCACCTAGTGTCCGTTGGAGGCACTTACCGCTCTGACTCCACGGACCTAATATGTACACGTATTATTCGTGCCCCTACATCACCCCCACCAGATTATAACTAGGGTCGAAATACATCTGATATAATATAATATACTCGAATATGGGAGAATAATATCAGTGTACATGATGACAATACCGGGGTGCATTTGAAGGTACGATATACGTTTTTACACTTACATGTAGAAAGTACAAATATAGATTTTAGATTTTACCTGTTACACAAACAACACTTACATCTCTATGTACAAAACAGGGATCTTATAGATCCAACACTATAACGACAGGATAGATACGTGAGTATCCATCTTTAATAAAGATATGAATATATACGAATATATGTTCTATACTACTTCTAACTATAGTGATCACAGTTTTGTATGGTTTTCGTTGAGATATAATAATGGTTACTACATTAATCATTTTAAGGTAAGTTGAGATTGCACAAAATGTGACTTTTTTAGGACGGAATGACACAGAAGTAATGGCTCGAAAATATTTAAATGGGCGAACCGTCCCTGGAGAGGTAATTACGTGAACTATTGGAATTATGTAAAAATACTTGGAACCAACATAGTTGTGACATTAACTCTTATAACCAAGGAATGTAGTAATATTAGCCTCCATGTGAGGCAACCGATATATACCTTTATATCTTTAACAATAGATATACTTTCGAAATCCGAATACCAGTTGTTATGTCCAAAAAGAAAATTTTTGGAGATAAAGATAGGTATCGAACATTATGTACAGTTTTGGTTCGAATCATAATATGTAGTATCAGTTATACTACCTAAAGTATGAACACCCTTTCTTTTTTTTTTTTTCTTTTTTTTTTAGACAACGAAGACATTTCTTGACAATTATGCATTTTCCACCCGGCTTATGTTTACCTTCGAATCATGACCTTAATCATGGATGTTTTATAATAACAACACAATTATTACAGTATCATCGAAGCATCATATGCACAAGTCATCAATCACACAATCGAACAGCCGAACACCCAAGTTAGCTTATAAGTCCTTCAATACGCTCTGGAGTTCTTCGAGTGACCCACTCCATTGGGTGAGTCCTATACCGAATACCCGAATGAACTTAACGTTCAGGGCCTTCAGAGTTTTGGCCTGATCGTCAAGAGTATCTTCTGCAGCTTTCTGCAGACAACGAGCTGTTGAGAGTTCTTTCTTCGATTGTGCCAGCTGCTTGGTGAGTTCGATCACCTTATCTGGCTCCGATTGTTCGTCAATACGTTGCTGCTCGAAGATCTTCCTCAGCCTCTCGACCTCCTTGCCCTGCATGGTGATGGCATAGTCGGTTGATGCTCTCGCCACACCGGCTGCATATCTTGCATGCCAGCCAGGTGTTCCTGCAACCATCGTTCGTATAGTTCTTTATGCACCACCGCATCCGGAGCCTTTGGAGGCTCGAAGTAGTCCTTCGGAATCTGTATCTGGGGCCGAATGTTTTCACCACTGATCATCAGATCATACCACCGGTTTGGATCCACTGCTGGTTCCTCACGAACTCTGGGCTTATAGGGCACAGTAGCAGTAGTAGTAGTGGTGGTGAGTAGGGTGGCTGCAACAGTTGCTGCCTTCCCTCCTCCAGCAGTTGTCGTTGGTGTGGTGGTGACTGGGTTCGAAGTGGTCACTGGAACCGGGTCCACCACAGGCTCAGCTTTTATGGATGTCGAATCCGCACTAGTAGCAGGGGTTTTACGCCCCACTGACTTTGTAGAACTGTCAGCCCTTGGTTTCACCTTGTCTTCTGCCCGAGGAGTGAGGTTGGTGGTCGTCACCACCAAGTCCTTTTTCCCAGGCAGCACAAAGTGATCAGAATCCGCCATCTCCACGTCCCGTGAGTCCGGTTGGCGGATGGCATCCATCACAGAGATGCCCGTAGGGAGATTCTTGTGCGGATCCTTCTCAGTTTGTACCTCCGGACCAGGGAAGTCCATTGAAGGGTACTCGGCCTTACTGGCCAAGTTACCAGGAGTCAGAGGACGAAGGGTTTGCAGCTGGGAGCGACCCTTGGGGGCTGAGAAGTCCGGACCATAGTCAGGACGCAAGTCCTTCAGTGGAGACCGGTGCTCGATCGTTGTCGCGCGCCCTCGTGCTGCAGTTGGAGCTCTTGGAGCTGGAACCTCCGACTTGACCTTTTTGCAGTCAGGTTCGGAAGTCGCTGGACTCCTGTTCTCACTTCGTTTCCCTGGAAGGGGGTTGGCCGCCCTCCAGTCGTACAATTGCTGGTACAAGGTGTCGTTCAGGTCCAGTCGACCACGTCGATCAGTACGCTGGAAGACAGCTGACTGTTTCGAATTCCGGGTTAATTGGACCTTTCCGAATTGGAAGGTCTCAATCGTAATGGTTTCGAATTTGACTTTGTCCAGGCCTGCCACCAGGGATGCATGGAGATCTCCAACGTTCTTTCTGGCCAACATCATGGCTTGGCCATGACATTGTATCAGGTGCTCGATCATTCGGCCTCTTCTAGGGGTCCACATTCCCGAACACTTTTTGTTTGATTTGCCGATATCAGCGCAGACATACATCGCATGGTGGTGCATGTGCTTCTCCACGAGATGTCGCATGAATCGAAGACGAGTAGGCATGGGGCGGTTCTCGTGTGCGAAGTAGACGCGGCAGGAATCGAATGGGCAGTCCTCCCTTACCCCTTCTTTGTACCGGGCCATCGCCCAACGTATTTTGGGACGGCCCTCATGGTTGTAGTAAGTCTCAGGGAACTGTTTTCGATCCAGCAGCCGACCGAACCAGTTTTCTGTCCATGACCAGGAACTGGGTGAGCCCATATTGGATCTCATCCATTCTTCGTCATCAGACAATCCTTCAGGGTCCGGTTCTTTGGGACACGAATACATATCCCTCGATCGTTTGCAGTGTTCCATGCACTCGGGCCTAAATTTCTTGAAGCCCCCACTGGCATTGCGCCAAATCATGTCCTCCACCCGAGAACTTGGGACGTCTGCCGAGGCACCTGCCCCTGCAGCTGGAGCTGGAGGGGGCGACGAAACCACTTGTGGTGTGTTCGATTGCCCTGACTCAGAGGACGTAGACGGAGATGCAGGTACCTTGACCTGCACTGGAGTTTTAGTCGGAGTTGCTGGAGGGGTCGAATGCGTCCGGGTGGGTGCCCTAGGAGGCGTCGAAGGTGTAGAGGCCGTACTGGATACTACGTCCACCAACGTCACGATTGGGGACATATTAATCGCAGTAGTTTGGGGAGGCGAAGGATGGGGTACACATGGCTGTCGTGCCTCATTCTTCTTTGCCTTCCGTTTCTGGCTCTTTGGAAGTTCGAAGGGGACCTCCTCCAGATCCGAAGCGTCGGATACGGACCGTCCTTTTTGTTGCGGATTGGGGTTCTTACGGGACTGGGCTCGAGTCATTGGCGTTCTGGGGGCAGTTTGCATAGCCTCCAGAGTTAGCCGTAACTGTTCACGACAAATCGTGATACCCACAGCTATGCGAAGGGATATCATGTATTTCGTACATGGACATCAGACCAGTGGACATTTTGGAAAGAAGCGCTCCCTTGCGCGACTCTCCAGAAGGTATTACTGGCCTGGCATGAGTAAAGATCTGCTTAGGTGGATCTCTACTTGTCCAGATTGTTGTCTGAGCAAACCAGGTGAAGGCCTGGGGAAGTTGCCACTAACTCAAGAGCTCTGGGGAGTTAGATTTGCACGCATAGCGGTTGATATCATTAGTGGCCTAAAAACCACTCCTGATGGAAACACGTGCATGATGGTGATCTCCGACTACTATTCGAATTATACTAGAGTGTTTCCTCTGAAAGATCACAAGGCTCATACATGTGCTCGTGCATTCGTAAAGGGTTGGGTGCTTCATCTAGGCGTACCCTTGATGTTGCATAGTGATCAAGGCAGAGAATTCGAATCTGAGTTATGGGCAGCAATGTGCCATAGCCTTGCTATATGCAAAACAAGAACGAATCCGTACCGGCCTCAGTCTGATGTTCAAGTAGAAAGGTTCAACAGAACCTTGATACAAGTCCTGAAGCCTCTGGTCAACAGTCAGATGGATGATTGGGACGAGCAATGCGAGTTTGTGGTACATGCTTATAATAGTACGGTGCATGCTTCCACCGGTTGTTCCCCCAATTTGTTGGTATTCGGAGAGGATTTGATTATGCCTGCTGACTTGGTGTTTGGCGTAGCTGGGATAAACGCTGGAACACCCTGTCAGGTGATGTTCGTGGAGGCATTGAGGGATCAATTCAAGTCCGCATACGAGATGGTTCGATGTGAACTAAGCAAATCTGCTTCATGGCAAAAAGTGGGCTATGACGTAGGTTTGAAACTTAGGTCCTTTCGAGTGGGGGATGAAGTAGTTAGGCTACACGACCCCCTACAACAGCTAAAGTTGTCACCCAACTGGGACGGTCCATTTACTGTGGTTCAGATTGTTTCTGAATCCACGGTGGTGATCAAATCCTTGTTGGGACGCCTGTATAAATCCAATGTAGCTCGCCTACGCCGGTGGCAGGGTGATGCTTCAGCGCATTCGAAGCCAGGGGAGCATTCAAAGTCAGATAACACTGAGTGGAGAGCGACCACCCCGGAACGACGTGGTCCTGGTAGACCTAGGAAACTAGTGATACCCTCAGATGAGAAAAAACCTATGCCTCCTGGTATTGGTAAATTAAAGCGGGGCCGGGGTAGGCCTAAAAAAAATTTACCAATTCGAGCTTCTAGCAAGAAGGATAAAAAGTGCGGAAAAAAAGTCTCGGCAAATGAAGGTCTGAAGGGGAGGAGGGCTGTCCAATTGACTACTGGACATCCTGTCGAATCTTCCCGGACGACCAGGTCTAAAGAACCCAAGGTGGGGTTAAGACGCAGTCCACGGCATAATCCGGAGACTGCTGTGACCTAATTTGTATACACAACAAGAAGTTTCGATTCCATGATGGTAGTACAGACCTAATTGCTGTCGAGCGAGCGGAACTAGGGCGGGTGTTGATCATGAACGTCCCCGAGGGTGGCAGACGGATTTATCCGGCGGGTATTCTTATGTTACCCGTAATGACATTTGCCTACACTCCTGAAGAATTCATGATTAGCGGTACCCCTGGTTCTGTGGAACTGACTCAATAAGGATTACACTCCGGTGAGCTACCCGTTCGATTAGTGGCGGGAAACGCGAGCGTCTCCCACCGGGTTATCCGTCGGAAAAGGGCTATCCGGTGAAGCGTGAACGCTGATTGGTTGACCTTCGCTCCCGCGGCGGGCGTGGCATCACGAGACAAGAAGGGCGGTCGCCATATTGGATCAGTGCCAAGAAGACGCACGGACGCTGCAGGGCAAAGGAGGAGGAAGAAGGGACTTGTAGTCGACCAAAAGTCTCCAAAACCACATCATAAGACGTGCCAACCTGGTTAGTTCCCACTCCTAGTGTCATTAGGACACGCGGAGCTTCGTACTCCGCAAATCTTCGATCATTAAACTTCGTTTTCGCTGAAAACATTCGACTGCAATGGAGGAGCAGTACACCCCCGGTGAGGGCCTCCAGTCCGACGAGATAGATCTGTTCGGGATGGACGATGGCCAATTCGACAACGCTCGTGAGTCGGATTATGAATCCGCCTCTGAATCCACCGGGAGTGCGGTTACCGTTTGTGTAGCGGGGATCGGCTCCTATTCGACGGCTGATCGGGACAGCATGACCATGCCACCCCCGGCTACAGTCAACCTAGGGCCGTTGCCGTGGCGCAATGTCCCGAAACGTGTTGCTTCGAAAGACATAGACAATTCGACGTCAACCCGGCTGAACGCAGCAGGTGATGAGGAAGAGGACGAGATGCCAGAGTTGGAAGAGGTAAGCCAGAAATTGCCTATCCACGCAGTGTCTGACGAAGAGATGGAAGACGTTGTGCGAACATCGCTGGCCCAGCAACAACTAATGGAAGTGCTGTCGTGCGATTCGCCATTCGATTCCTCGCTGAAACTACATCCCACACTAATGTCGATGATGTTGGACAGGCTGGGAGAGGAGGGCTTCTATCGTTACGATCCCACCTGGTTAGACAGTTACGAAGGGGCGATTCGAGGAGCTTTTAAGAACGGAGTCTTCAGTGATATTCTGTTAGAGTGTGGTACGAACTTTCGGAATCTCCAACAAGCCAAAGCTAGGGAGGAAGCAGTGCTCCACAATCATCGCAATCCATTCTAGAACATTTCCGTATGGGTCTTCTCGAAAGGGCGTCAGCATTGATATGCTTGCTCCCTGCTCTGTGTTGGATTTGGCTATTTTCCAACCCGAACTCGGACAAGTGGGTCAGCCATCGACCGATCATTCCTTCTGCTTCCTTAAAGTTCAACAGCCACCTTAAGGACGAGTGATCTGTTTGTAAAGTAAAGTCACCTCCCCAAAGGAAGTGCTTAAACTTCTTCGTATACACCACTACCGCCAACAATTCGCGCTTAGTGGTACAGTAATTCCTCTGGGCCTTATTGAGGGTATTACTAGCGAAAGCCAGTGGCACTTCTATCCCCTCTTGCATCTGGGATAGAGCAGCACCTATACTGTCATTACTGGCGTCTGTGTCCAGTATGAAATGTCCATCAGCTGTTGGATATTTCAAAACTGGGGTGGTTCGAAATAGGTTCTTCACGGCTTCGAATGCTAGATCTTGTTCCGGACCCCATGGAAAAGGCTCCTTCCTTCTACCCGGAGTCCAGTGAGCTAGAGCCTGCATAGGCTGAGCTATTCTGGCATACCCCGGTAGGAAGTCTCTGTAGTAGCTACAGAAGCCCAGAAAGGACCGTATGTCTTTAGGTCCCTCTGGCTTTTCCCATTCCGATACAACATCTAGTTTCTCAGGATCCGCCTTAACCCCCTCAGTGGATATTATCCGACCGAGATAGTTAATAGAAGTCCTAAACAGGTGACACTTCCTTGGTTTCAATTTCAAACCATGGGTTATCAACCTCTCGAAAATTTTGACTAAAGTAGCCAGGCACGATTCGAAGGTCTTCCCGAAGACAATTACGTCGTCCAGGTACACCAAACACTCCTTCCATAACAGGTCACTCAACAGAGATTCCATCATGGCTTCGAATGTTGCAGGGGCGTTACACAATCCGAACGGCATCACATTGTACTGGAAAAGACCGACATGGCTCGAAAATGCTGTTTTTTCCTGATCCTCTTCCTTCATTCCAACTTGCCAGTATCCGGATTGCAAATCCAGCGTACAGAACCATTGGTTTCCGCCCAGGGAATCAATAGTCTCGTCTATACGGGGGAGAGGATAGGAGTTTTTCTTAGTACAACCATTCAATTTTCGATAATCTATGCAGAAGCGAATTGTGCCGTCTTTCTTAGTCACCATCTGAACAGGACTGGACCAGGGGCTAGTGCTGGGAACAATCACCCCTAATCTCAGCTGATCAGCGATTTCCTTCTCGGCCATCAATTTCTTCTTCAAAGGTAGGCGTCTATAAGGGATTTTGAAAGGTACAGCGTCCTCTGTAGTGATGGAATGTAGCACCTTGTCAGTTCGCCCCAAACCAGTGGGCTCCCCGAAGGCTGCATCATATTTCACCAATACCCGTCTCAACTGATCTTTCTGGTCCCCCGTCACCAAGCTCGAATCGTCCACCAACTTTTGGAGTTCCGGACGTAAATCGGACATCCCCTCAAGGTTCGGTTGGGTATCTTCTGAGAGTATACTGGTGCTTGCCTGTGCAACGATCACCTGCCCCACGGGAGTACCTTTCATCAGATAACGGACTTCACCACCAGGATTCGAAATAGGAATTAGATTCCTACTGCCACTGCCTACGAAAGTATCTGCACTCTCGAGTCCAATTGATGCAAGTCTCACCACATCGGGTTCAACCACCGCCATCTGGTCTCGGAAGATACTGTCACTCGAAAACAGGACATCACATGTCTGTCCTGGGGGTATCTTAACCGTCTGTACCACCGAGGCTACAGAAGATACCTTTCTCAACACGCATTGTACGGCCACCCTATATGGATGTTCTATCTTTAACATCCCCCTACAAGGTTCCAACATTGCACCGTACAACGCAGCGAAATCTAATCCGATGATGCCATCATCACTCAGATCAGCAATAGTAGGGGACAGGAGGTAATCCTGCCCACCTATATTGATTTCGAAAAATGCTTTACCAAACGTCTGCATGCAGCTACCGTCGGCCGAATGAGCTGTTACCCTCGTTGTGAAGTTATCTGGCTCATCGACTACAAGGTCATAGAACCTCTTCGAGATCATGGAGTGACTAGCTCCAGTATCCACTAGAAATTCTGCAGACCTTCCCCTCACTGCTACAGTCAAATACCACCTCTTCCCATCCAATGGTGATGGGTTGACGGTGAAACGTTCGAAATCCTTAGTGACACCAAGATCTACTCCCCGTCGTTTCAAGTGCTTCAAACAGGGGTGATCCGGGGACAATCGGGCACTGCTGACTACTTCCAGCTCCTGTATCCAATTCGCCGCTTCCCCAGTACTTCCTCCTCGGACGTCTACTATTCTGGGTTCATTGGACATACTTAGAAGGGACTGATCAGGCCCCTCCTCTAAGTTTCCAATCTCTACTGCACCTCGGACTTCATCGCTTGCACCGCTGGCGATATGTTGGCTTTCTTTCTCCTTAGGGGTTACTACCTTGCCATCCAGAGCAACCCCGTCTAGTTTTCCGTTTTCTTCTCTTCAGGCTTGGGTACCGGCTTTTCAGCTGGGCATTCTGCAGCAAAGTGTCCCAGGACCTGACACCTGTAACACTTCCTAGTGGTCTTGTCCACTCTCGGCTTCGAATTCCTCCCTGTTGATTGCTGGTTTCCAGACATCAAGTCAGTCAACCTTAACAGAAGTTCTTCCATAGAACTGGGAGTTGTGGAAGTAGTCGAAGGTGCGCTTGTAACTCCTGGGGTCACAGGTGGTGTTTTCCTGTCGGCCTTCGGATAGCGCTTCGAATTCGAATTGGAATAAGATTTGCCGCTGTTCTTTTGAGCAACTGCGCCAATCTCCTCCTCCCTTCCAGAATCACCTTCCTCTGTATCAGAGGCTGGTGGGTCTTGCACCACACTGGAAGTTCTCGAAAGTACTCTCGAAGATAGCAGATGCCCTTTCCTGTCATAGTCTTCTATGGCCATGAACAAATCAGTGAGAGAAGTTCCAGCTTTCCAACTATCACATGCAGCGGTCCGTTCATCAGAATCCCTTAATCCCTCAATGAATTGCGAGAACAAATCATCTAGGAACTGTGGGTCATCTAACTGCCATCTTGGTCTAGCTCTTTGCAAGAGAGATTGCAATTCTAGACCGAACACACGGTGCGACTCGTTTGGCTTTTGAGTCCGCTTCCGGAACAATCGAAGCGGGTCTTCATTACCCACATTACCTATCAGATAACTGGCGCATTCCACCAATTGGGTAAACGATCCGGCACCATGCATCGTTCTCCATCTCGAAACCGCTAGCTTGCCTGGGCCATTTCTCAATGCCCGTAAAAGTTCGTCCAACGATTCCTCTTCTGACCATCGATTATACCTCATATCGTCCATGAAGTCTGCGAACCAGTCCTGCCATGGCTGTCTTCCTGTGAACGGACTCGGAGTGCTGGCAGTGCGTCTAGCAGCGTTGTGGTTGTCCCTGTGCAACAGAAACGACTGCTCGATGCTCCAGTCGACGATATCGGCATTATCAGCTTGTCTGCTAACACAGTCCACTCCCATCTCAGCAATGCAGGGGTTCGTGTCGTAAATCAATTTCATCCCAGGGGACATCGATTCGCGGCGAGATACTCGTCTACCAGCATGTGTAGGAGATCTCCCTGGCCTCCTTGAGGGACCACTCGAACGTTCATTCGGATCAGATCTCGAAGATCTCTCATTCGAACTCGTACGGCTCGGTCTCTCTCGAGAGCTGGAACGACTGGGAGAGTTCGAATGGTCGTCATCATACGACGTTGGGCGTTGGTCACGCCGCGAAGATCTTCCATCCGGATCCCCTGTATCAATGGTCACTCGTTTTGGTCTCCCTCCGGTTGAGGTAGAGGCACTACCCCCACCAGTTGATGAGTTGTATATGCCACCACTGACATGATCGAACCCTGAACGGCTACCTCGAGTTGCCTCCTCATCTCGTTTCTTCTGTAAATCTTCCACCTCCCTGATCAGACGATCCTTTTCGTCCATCATCGCCTTGGTAGCTTCTCGGATCGTATCATGGAGCTCGCCCGAATCATGTATGGTCTTATCCTGACGTTGTTCTAGAGATTCAGTACGTCGCCGCAAGACATTCTGTTGATGAGCGAACTGGTTTTCCATATGTTCCAGTTCTGCCTTCGTTGTGTCTAAGCGGTTCTGTTTCTCCATCGTTGCCCCTTCTAGATCTTCATTCTTGTTCCGAAGCTGTACCAACCGATGACTCAAAGCTTCGAACTCTTCATTCATCCTGTCCATCTCTGCGATCCTTGCTCCTTCGAACCGATTCTTCTCCTCTTCGAAATGACGACGTGTCACTTCCTGTCGCTGGTGTCGTTCAGCATGCAGTATGCTCATGCCTTGTGTTGGCATAGGAGCAATGTGTCTCTTCGAACCACCAGTTTCAAACAAAGAATCATCTAGGTTTGACCCCAGATCTTTTCGAATAGAATCAGGATTGCCTCTCCTTGGTTCTGGTGTAGAACTCGAACGGTTTGGCCCATAATGTTTCTCAAGGGCTGCTACCACCTCCGGATCTGGACTCGAAATAGGATGAAGGGACGCTCCACCCTTTGCCTGTTCAGCCATGTTAACCCACTGACTGTGCTATTCTGTGTTTCACCCGAACTGGTCACGGCACCAATGTAGGGGTTTCATATGCGTACAACACGAACACAGGTTCCAAATTCGGTTTGAATGCAACAGGTCTTTATTCGATCACAGCCTCAAAAGTACACGAAGGTTTCTCACTCGGTTCACTTGGTCTTTCAACCATTCGAAGACACACACAGGATTCTATCGATAGTTCGAAGCATTAGCGATACCGGACAGTTAAGCTCTGTGCCAGCATGGCTGGTGCAGAGTCCATAACGTGGGAGGGGTGTAGGTGCCCCTGTCAAAGCGAAGGTACGAAAGGTGCGGGTCAGAGCTCGTCCTAGGACTAACTGGTGAGGTAGCCAACCTCGGCCTCTTATATACCCTGAGCGCGGACCAAGCAGTGTCGACGTGGCACTCCTCCGTAGCGCCGTCTGGAGTGCCCTGCCTGGCTCCGCTACCGGATAACCGAAAGGACATGGCTCAGGTGTTGCCACCTAGTGTCCGTTGGAGGCACTTACCGCTCTGACTCCACGGACCTTATATGTACACGTATTATTCGTGCCCCTACAAAGGTATTAGTCAATCAATTTCTTTTTGCACATACCCTGAGTTTCCATCCCAATATTGGTAATATAAAATCATTCAAAATTTACCCCAATTTTACTCTATAAGGTGGCGCCTGCCATCATGAACTGGGTGCACTATGACTACTGGGAAGGTGTGTGTGCTATAGACTGGCACCTGGAGAAACAACAAGCTGTGTACTACGTGATTGTAGCCTTCATGGTGTGCTTCATCCTCCCTGCTGTAATCATGCTCTACTGTTACTACTGGATCATCAAGGATGCCAAACGCCTGTCGTCTACTACTATAGTACCCAGCTCAAACATGGAGGCAGCTAGAGCTGCAGCCAGCAGGTAAAGTATGACTACTATAGTGCCCAGCTCCAACATGGAGGCAGCTAAGGCTGCAGCAAGCAGGTAAAGTATGACTACCATAGTACCCAGCTCCAACATGGAGGCAGCTAAGGCTGCAGCCAGCAGGTAAAGTATGACTACCATAGTACCCAGCTCCAACATGGAGGCAGCTAAGGCTGCAGCAAGCAGGTAAAGTATGACTACCATAGTACCCAGCTCCACCATGGAGGCAGCTAAGGCTGCGGCAAGCAGGTAAAGTATGACTACCATAGCACCCAGCTCCAACATGGAGGCAGCTAAGGCTGCAGCAGGCAGGTAAAGTATGACTACCGAAGTACCCAGCTCCAACACGGAGGCAGCTAAGGCTGCAGCCAGCAGGTAAAGTCCTTTTTACTGTATTAAATGTTATAAATACTGTAACAGGTCAGGGAAAACGTCAAGCCCCACCGGGAATCGAACCCCGGCCCCTCCGCTCCGGAGTTGAGAATGCTACCACTACACCACAGGGCCAGCCGCTTCTCACTGCTCTGCTACGGTACTTGAGCTACCACAGGCGGGCAATGCGCTCTCCACGCACGCTCGGGCTGCCCCGAGCGATACTTGCCCGCTACATTACTCCCCTTCAGACTTTTGCTAGGTCCGCGGACAGACATGTTACTCAGCAATCTGTGATCAAAGCTAATCCCTTACTTAGAATTAGCCGGCGAAGCCAGTCACCTGCCCTGAACATGTGTCTTTGGACGCACACATAGCACAAGCTGAAACCGCTCAGACTTCTGCCAGGTCAATGGAGGTCCCACGGACCTCCTAGCAGAAGCTGAACACGCTCAAGTACCCAACCCAGGTTCGGTGGATCCTGGTCACGGCACCAGTGTAACAGGTCAGCGAAAACGTCAAGCCCAACGGGGAATCCAATCCCGGCCCCTCCGCTCCGGAGTTGAGAACGCTACCGCTACACCACAGGGCCAGCTGCTTCTCACTGCTCTGCTACGGTACTTGAGCTACCACAGGCGGGCAATGCGCTCTCCACGCACGCTTGGGCTGCCCCGAGCGATACGTGCCCGCTACAATACACATCCCTTGATAAGTGCAAACCTATGTTTTGGCCAGTATCTAGAAGCTCGATCACCATAAGGGAGTGGTAATCCTTAAACAACAGGGGGATTTTTGTTCCCCCCCTTAGGGAAGGTTGAAATTGAGCCCTGCCGACTCCCTTGAGCTATAGTAACACTTAGGCCTTTTTGCTAAAAAGGGGTCTAATTTTTTTGATCCCCCCTCAAAAGGGGTCAACTTTTTTTTTCTCATCCCCCCTCCCAAATCCAATACCCCCTGTTGTTAAGAAATTACCACTATCTTAATATCACTAGCTTGGATCACAATACAAATAAGAAAGGTATTCTCAAATTCTTGCTACGCCTAATTGACAGTAATTATATGTAATACAGTACGTTGAAGACCTGAAAATATGCAATGATGGGTAAAAAGCTTGCATAGCAAAAGATGACATACCCATCACGAGGTAATGGATTTAAAAAAGAAGAACTCACATACTTAGGCCCACTACCATCTCTGGTTAAGCCTGCAAGCTTCTTGGGGATTGCTAATTTAGTAATATAGTTAACAAAATCATGAGCACTTGCCTCTTTAGGTATGTTCACCATCAAGCTTATACTCATAGTTCAAACAAGTAATGTCTTTTTTGTATTGTATTTCAGGGCTGCTAAGACAATCCGGAGTCTGCTTATTGTGGTGTTGTTCTTCTTCTTGTGCATGACCCCGTTCTGTGTGACTAAGCTGCTCAAGGTGCTGAATGAGAACGTTCACTTTGTGCCGGGCTACGCCAACCTGACCTCCTCCTACTTCCAGTACATCGCCAGCTGCATCAACCCCTTCATATACGGCATCTTCAGGGCAGACTTCAGGGAGGCCTACAAGAGACTCTTTTATCGGTTTAGGAGACGTTAGAGACATAGACTCTTTATATACGGCATATTGAGGGCCGACTTCATGGAGGCCTACAATAGACTCTTTTATCGGTTTAAACGACGTTAGAGACATAGACTCTTTATATACAGCATCTTCAGGGCTGACTTCAGGGAGGCCTACAATAGACTGTTCTATCGGTTTAGGAGACGTGAGAGATATCAACTGTTTATATATACGGCATCTTCAGGGCTACAGGGAGGCTTACAAGAGACTCTTTTATTGGTTTAGACGTAGTTAGAGACTCTTTACATGCGGCATCTTCAGGGCGGACTTTAGGGAGGCCTAAAAGAGACTCTTTCATATCACTTCAGGCGACGTTAGAGTTGATTTCAATGTAAATATGTGTGTTACTGGCTGAACAGGAAGCTGTAAAGTAATGGAAATGCCCCAGATGTTGTTTCAATGTGGACAAATTGAAATGAGACAATGTGCTCAGGACCATCCCTGATTGAGAACTTCTACTTTGACGATGATTCATGTCATGCCACTATTACATATGCACAAACATATGTATGACAGTGGTGAGGTCTACTTCAATTGTCACCAGTCAAGCAGCATGACCAAATTACTTGGGGAGCAAGATCTTGGGCCCTTGAGAATTTGTTGGTTAATACATATTTTTTGAGAACACCTATGAGGATGATGTGAGTGTGTGTATGTTGCTAATGTACACAGTTATAGTGCAAATATTAATATAAGACCTTTCAGAAGGAGCCTATCATAGATAACATGACTGGATTCAGCTGATGAACTTGATAACTGCCACACCGTTTTATGTGAAAAAAAGTTACTCCTTAGATAGCACTGTGACATAGCCTAGACAAATTTCATGCTTCACTTAGGTACAAATAACCTTAGCTGGACCCACACTCATTAGATAATCATCTTTTATCAATGTCTGAACTTTATTCTGTGATCCTAATGGCCTTTAAAAGCTATCTTGAATTCCACATCTCTGATCGATTTGATCCATTGGGAGCCATTTGTAATTGAATCTCACGAGCACCAAGCAGGAATCATGCCTAAGAGCTGTGTTATCTGCTAAAGGTATCAGGTTATGGACTCCACTTTGAATAGAGGATGTTTTGATCTAAACCATAATAAAAATTGTGTCTAATTCAATGGTTGTAAGTTGTTTAAATGAGTAATCAGCATTTAATATGAGCTCAGGTCTAGACATTTCAGACTTTCTGTTTATATAGCTCCTTTATGAGCTCTACTGTACTCTCCAATAACCTTAATTGTATCTAATCATGCATAACAGTGCTTACTTAACCTAGGCAGAGGATATGTAATAAACATTATGTTTTTGCCATATATGTTCATTCTGCCATATATATTTGCTATTTTTAATGTAGAGAGGCAGTAAACAATACAATGTAATTTTCCTTCCATCAAATTATTTGTTACTATTTCATTACAGGTGAATTGACAAACTAGTCACATACAAAAAATTTAGATTCACCATGGTGCCTCCTGAATGCTGATTCTGCACCAGGCGTGACGTTATCAGCATCTTGTCCTAATTAGGCACACTCAGGGTGACACAGACACCGGAGCTAATTACCACTAATTAGGGTCAATTAAGGCCAATTACAAGTTGTGTGGAGGCCACTCGTTGCTCAGAACATGTCAAGTCAAAAAGGGGATGCTCTTTGAGGTTCTTAGAATGTGACATTGGGATAAGGCAATTCTATTTCTGATCCTGCTTCTTGATTGATTCGTTGTATCATAAATATTATTAGATGAGGTACAGAAATGGATGCTACACAATCTATTAAAAATATGTTTTAAAATACTACATGAACATAGTTTAATGGTAGTTAAAAAAGAGGTCACGCATATTGTAACAAGTTGTCAGATTGAATTTCTGGAAAAAACAAACAAACTTGAAATAACTAATGTTTGGTTTCTGAAATATAATGGCAAGGTACTCCCTTTTCTGTCAGATTACCGAGCAGCATCATGCAGCAGTGATGATAATGTATGGCTCGTCCACATGACAGTAGCATCCAGCTCCAGGACTGTCAGTGGTTGAGGACTGTTCACTAAGGGAAACAACATTGTATAATCAGTTTTCTTTTATCAAGCTTCATCCTTTCAATTCATAGCTGTATGTGGATAGAGAGAAATTCTTCCTTGCAAATATAATATTTCAATTTAGCATATCTTTTGTGAGGCTGGGACAACAATGTTCTATCTACAGTATTCCCCTTAGAACCCCTACTCCCCCCTCCCATGACGTTCATGTGACCTTCAGCACCTCCTCTTTGTGGTATTCCTGGCACAGAACTGGCAGATATTGTCCAGGTTTAAACTGACTCTGATCCCTCACAGCCAGCCCATCAGGCAGCACCAGCCCTGGTCTTGTCCTCCTGTGTCCTGGGAATCCAGCTGCCTTAATCTGACCCCTTCCTGATACATGATGCAATAGCACTGTACACTGTGGTATCCTTATGCTGCAGCATGTGCTGCATTGATATGGACAAGCTGTGGGCAGGGGCATAGTGTACTTTGTAAGATGACTCTAATGCTTCTATTTTATATCACATTCAACAGATAGTTTGAAAATCCTCTTTCAGAACTTTCAGATTTTCAATCTTATCCTATTTAAGCTCTGTCAAGAAACCAATTTCTTGTGAGATGAGGTTATTTCAATCTCAAAAGCAAACTAACATGTCTTATATATCCAACAACATGTAATATAGGCATCCTATGATGCACTTGAATATTATTAACTTATACATCAAGAAAAAAAATATCTCCGCCTTGCTGTAATAATCATAGTACAGGAATTCCTTCCTGATTGTTGCAGTTGAAATAAAAAAGTTTGAATTGAATTGAATTGAATGTTATGAGATACAATCTGGATTCATCAAATTTCACTATGTTATGGGTTTCATATGGCAAGACTAAGAGTAGCACTAAAGCACAGACTAGCATGCATCTTCAGGACCCTTTTCTAATCATCTCGGTCTGCCCTACAGACTCAGCACAGCCCAGACCATGCAGCCCTGGTGACCTTTGATCTCTGTCAGGACCTGCAGCACGGTGTTATGTTCCTGTGGTGGAGGAATCAATAATCACGGTGTAGCTGTGTCACTGCCATCTCTCCCTTGTCCCCTGCCTGACCCCCTCACACCCACCCAACATGCGATCCATCCAGATGTATGTTTCTATGGTGGCTCCAACCTTCTAGTGCTGGCATCTGGTGGGAATGGTCTGTATCTGTTAAACTGTAATATAAGGCAATATTGTTAATCAAACAATGAACACATGAGAGGTGACTGGTATCTTTTGGGTTTGGAGTCCACATAGTATAAGTCTGAAATGTACCTTGTAGGTGAAAGCATGCCTTTGTGAATGATGTAATTCATATCCATTAACCTGTTTGTTTTTCAGCACTAATGGGTCTGTTGAATAACAGATTCATCAATTCAGCTCCATCCCTCTCATCACCTGCTGTTTGCCTAATAAATGAAACACCTTTGCTTTGATGTTTCATCTCTCATTACCTTTAATTACCCCTGTGTTGGGTTGGTTTCACAATAAGCTCTGCCTGTAGGAGGGGGGGGGGAGGAGCCTGATTTAGATGTAATTTAATGAGAAGAATTGCTGCATCAATTCTACATGAAAACACTTATATCGAGCTCATTTTTTAAACACAAAGAATAGTAACTTCATAAGAAATGATTTAATACTACTGTAATCTGCTGTGTGACACATTCATCTCTGCCTGAAGGTGGGCGGAGATTGTGACCCAAGTCAGGTATTTAATAGGGTCTTAAATCTGAACACTGTGTTGGGATCAGTTGATATAGCACCGCTAGTACCTTAAGGGTGCATTTTTCTTTTGATACAAACAGTCCCTTCGAATTTTAAAAATGATGAACACAACAATAACCCTGATTGCACACAGACTAAAGTATGTGAACCACAGAGTGAACTTCCTACTGTACTGCCTCACTGGGACTTTGTTCAGGCAGACATTGGTTAAACTATGGCATACTTGCAAAGGAGAGACATCATCAACACCAATAATAGAGGAGTCATGTCCAACAGCAGAAGCACATGTCTAATGTTTTTAACCATCTGTCAATATTACTAGCAGTTGAAAAGCGAGTTTAATTATCTCTTCAAACAGTATCCCCGTTAACTCAATTTGCAGAGCTTTGTTTTTCAAACCTAAAGGCTTTGATTCACTTGCATACATATCTTCTTTTTATTTTTTATTGAAAAGCTTTTGATGGAGTTTTACACCAAATTTACTTACCTATCACATGCCCGGTGCCACTTCAGGCCCTTGAGGAATTTGCCACATTGCTGTAAAGGGAAGGTGGGAGCCATGCCTTTAACATAATATTCCAGAGTTATACTTATTCGTCAGCACGCAGACCAGCAAAGACAAAAAAGTGCCATGAGTACCTATTTATGGCACTGGGATTGTGCAGCATCTCATGATTGGTGATTTACTCACCAAGCCAACATTCAGTACAATTTGTTACCCCAAAAGGTCATGTAGAAACTTTGATGCTGCTGCCTTAGACAGATAAAAGAAAAGCTCACCTTTATCATATAATTGATCGTGCTGTAATAAACATGAAAACAGATCAAAATATCATGCAGAATGGACCATATTCCAAGTCATAACAATTATGTTTATTGGCAGAATTTCAGTGTTTTGTTTTGTGAATAAAACATTAACTCATGCTAATTCAGTGAGTTTGGTCCAAATTTTGACATGTCCAGAGACAGTGAAAGGATAAACATTGTATTGCCTTTTTAGACTAGACCTTCTGAAAGGTGATAGGCAATATCAATGAAAGTCATTATTCCCACATGTCTAGCCAGATATAAGATACTTGTGTAAATGCTCTGTGATGCTTGTGCAGTGGAATGATCCATAATCCATGTTCAACTGTCCACAATCTACCTGTGCCACAGTCAGTACTGAGGCATGGCGTGATGACTGCAGTTCTCTGGTTTTCTACATGCATCATATTGTCACCATAGTGGAGAAAGGTCACAACTGAAAATGTTGCAAACTTAGTGGAGAAAGGTTGTAACTGTTTTGTCTTGATCATGTAACCATGGATACAATTTAATAATATTATTTTTACATTCCACCGATTTGATTGGAGCAGATGAATACCAGGTCACCACCAGAATAAGTAACTATTTGTTATTGTAGTCTACAATGTCCCATGAAGAGTAGTTATACTGCACTAGCCTAGGCCTAGGCCTTACTACTGTTCTTATATAGGCCAAATCCAATGCCAATGCTAATGCATTGAGTTCGATCAAAATATTGACATAACCAGAAGCAGCGATAAGATCAACATTGCATCTGCTTCTATTGATGATTTTAGTTGAATGATCTATAATTTTCTTTTAAATGTCCATAATCTACCTGTACCATGTACAATACTGAGCCAGGATGTCATAACTACAGTTGCCTGGCTTCATGTGAAAGTATTCTATGCCTATCATACTAAGTGTCATCTAGATAGGCATCTAGAAGGGAATCATTGTGTGGATTACTTATCTAGGATTGATCGAATGGAAAAGCATATCATGATGGATAACATATCTTCCTGCAATATCAATGGAAGTCTTTCAGCTACTGACAATCAGCCAGAACATGTGATCTATCCATTAAACACAATTGCCACTTGCATAATTTGCGGACTATGAACAGTTTTTAACAGCCTCATTATTGCTGTCATAGTCTATGGCTCACTAATGAAAAACTCAGCATTCATGATTTTATTGTTTGTGCTTGCAGTTTTTGACAATATGTCATTGATGCCGATGATCTTTAAGCGGGATACTATATATAGCCTACTTCCCTTTTCTTCTTCTATCTGGCTCTGCAGAATCATAGTTTTCAGTCATTACACTGCTTCTAATGTTTCTTCCTGGCTTATTGTGTTAATATCAGTTGAACGCGCAATAGCTGTATCAAGGCCATTTAAAGTACACATCTATTTCTCTCGGACAAAGACAATTGTCTTTATTTCAATCATGATTTTCCTGATGTTTATCTTCCATATACCACTGGTATTTACTTGCAAGATAATATTCAAAGAAAAAATGTATTTCTGTCAGTCATTTGGACAGCATTCCTTGAATGAAACAGCTTATGTCCTATTTTCAGCATTTTTGTATTCATTTATACCCTTTTGCCTTATATCTGCTCTAAATATACTCACAATTAAACAAATTTGCTCTCAGAGACAGTTAAAAGGGAATCAGCACACACAGACATTGAGCCAAATTAAACGCAAGGCTCAAACCATCAATATGGCCATCACAATGTTTGCTGTTTGCCTTGTGTTTGTACTTACAACTTTACCAGGGCGCATTGTTCTTGTGATACAATCAGTATCAGAGTCTCTGAGGATGAAAACGATGAACACAACAATAACCCTGATTGCACACAGACTAAAGTATGTGAACCACAGCATGAACTTCCTACTGTACTGCCTCACTGGAACTCTGTTCAGGCAGACATTGGTTAAATTATGCCATTCCTGTAAAGGAAAGACATCATCAACACCAACAACAGAGGAGCCATGTCCAACAGCAGAAGCACAATTCTAACAACTCTATTCCATATGTCAATGTTAATAGAAATCAGTTTAAAAGCAAGTATAAGCACCTCTTCACACAGTATCTCAATTGGCAGAGCGTTGACCTCACACCTGAAGGCTTAGGTTCCACTTATGTACAAAACTATTTATGAGATTATTGAAAAGCTTTTGAAAGTAGTTTTGATGTAGTTTTACACCTAATTTACCTATTTGCCACAGGCCTTGTCACTTCTCAGTGCCGTAGAGATAAGGATAAGATAATGCCTTCAACATGACATTCCAGATTCATACTCATTTGTCAGCATGATGGACCAGCAACTTGTAAAGTACTCATTAGTACCTACTAATTGGCACTGGGATTGTGCATCATGTTATAACTGGTGATTTATTCACCAAGCCAGCATTCTGTATATTTTGTGACCACTAAAGCTTATTGAAACACTTTTTTTGTCCCAAAGGATGAGACTGAATGCAGCCTCCACCATTCCCACACAGCTGCTGTGTTTATGAACCTGGTTATGGCGCCATTAGCGCGTAAGCCAAGCCATTTCCGACTGCCAAATTGAGGGTTTGGTCGCCACCATGATTTTTAGATTGGCATATATATAGGGTATCAGAAAATATGAGGTGGCCTTTCCTCAGGAGTAGCTTAAGGTCAGGGCAGGGCTTCAAGGTCAGAGAAGTCTAGAAAAATCTGAAAATTATTGATTGACATATGCAACTGAAAAGTCACTTTAAATTTGAATTTCCCAAACAAATGAAATATCTACGGCATACTACTCATTCAGGGCAACATGAAAAATTCAAAAAAGATAATTTTGCTCAAGGTCAACATCATTTCATTCAAGGTCAATCTAAAAAAAGTGACTTTTCTATAAAAAGCGGTTACCTTTCAACTCTAATAGAATCCTCAAAAATATCCAGACATTCGCCATAATGCATGAGGGAATACCTACATAGTTAGGGATCATGAAAAAATGAGGTGGACTTCCATACCACATGGCTTTTGGCAAGGCACGGCCTCATTTCTCACTGATGCTGTATAATAGTAGGTTCCACAACAACACACTTTAAGGGCCAGAACCTGGCAATAACTTTGTCTTTTCATTCATGTTAAATACCTAGAATATGCTATGTTGTGGGGCCAACCCAAACTACCTTTTTAATTTTAATTTTTTAAAGGTCAAGGTCACTTAAATCAAGTCATATGTGCAAAATCACAGGTTTGACAAAAATCAACCTTGGATGGTGATAAAGTTAACAAAAATGTTTATATCCACATCAATATCTGTCTGTGCATAGCATCAAATATATACAGTTTAAGAAAAAAGGTGTTAGAAATCCATGTTATAGAGTAAAGAGTAGGTTTAGGTCTCTTGTCACTGGTTATATAAAATAGAAACTGCATATAAATATATTGGTCTCAAATTGTGATAAAATTTCATAAACAGTTCATCAAATTTAATTAACCTTTTAAGGCCGTGCATTGACTATATAAAATGCCATGGCTGCTTGAGCATCGTCTATCTTTTATGCAGTTGCCAGCCCAGCATCGACTATAGTCATCATTACTTTTTTGGATTTGGAAAAGTTTTCTGCAAAACATCTGGGCCCACCAGCAGCAAATACTTGCTTTGTCAGCCCCAATGGGTTACGGTGGGTAAGCACAAAATACTCTTTGAATGTGACCTTCATTAAGTTCAAGGTCACTTAATTGCTTTAACAATTTTACATAGATATCTTAAACCATTACTCTGGATTAAATTTACTATAAAGAGTTAATCATTTAGATCTGACCTTATCTGACCTTCATTGGGCTCAAGGTCATTCAAATTGTGGTTATTGCATATGATACAAACTTATAACTGATGACATGAACATCTAATTTGTACAGTGTGTTCAGATTTATTGCATTGGACTACTAGTCCTTGTCGCTTTCCTCACTTAAGCTGTCACCCGTTTGCTCTTGAATCTCATTCTGTATCATATTGGCACAGTCATCCAGTTTACAGGGTTATGTGCACTGCAGCCCATTATAAACACAAGGGCATTAAGATTGCTTGCAAGATCTTGAGCAAGTGCAGGCCATCAATTCTAAGACTACCTCTGGGACTGAAGAACCTCTCATCCAATCAATTGATAGATTTGTGCCTTCCATGATCCAACCACAAGCTTGGGGGTTTGGAATTACTGGGAATGGTTCAAGGCTTCTTCTCAAGATTGCTGCTTGATTGTTAGCCCTGAGGCAATGCTTGTACAAACAGTCCTTACATGGTGGCAATTGCCCAGACTCAACGTCACCATGCTTGACCCTGAACAGCTCAACTCATTCACCTTCTGGATCTTCAATCTGGCTGCATACATTTTGCATACAAATTCCTGCAAAAGTGTGAACAAGTCAGGGGACATTGTCCAGTGCTTCCCTACAGTTTGCATGGCAGTTTACATGTTTTTGTCTTTCATTAGAATCTTTAGAAGCAACCTTGTATCTGCTTCCTTTTGAGAGGACAACAGCTCCCTACAGTTCCATGAATTTAATCCTATCAACTTCACACACTTTTCATCACATGTCACAAACATTACTTTCTGGAGTTTGTTGTGCTTCTTCAGATAAAATTCCTTCTTCCAATCATCAAAGAAGAACTGGATCATAGCTGACTTACTGGCTGAACACTCAGGAGCTTCTTTCCATTGTTGGACCATCTTGCCTGAAGTGATGTTGTGTAGATGTACCTTAGATGTCACTTTTTTTTCTTCTTTTACAAGCTTGATTCTTGATGGATGTATCCCTATACACATCACATACGGCATCTATTAGATCACTCTTGGATCCTATTTTGAGCATTGCACTGAATGGAGTATCTGCTGCTTCTAAGAAGGTCTCAGCTTATCCACTTATTTTACAAACAACACTCATGGCATCTAATCTATGATATACATATTGGTTGCACACACTTTATCAAAGAGAAAACAATACTTATACAGTGGAGCTTCATCAATGATCAGATTACTGAAGGTCCTGCCATCTCTTATGGGTTGCTGAGGTCTTGCCACTAGGTGGAACTTCCTGTCTACTGTACTTTAGTACAGTCAACCTCCTCTATGAAGACCATAATATGTCTGGTTCCAACTTGTTCTTTTACTGACCATATATGATCTGGTTAAAGGAAGTTAGGAGTAGAAGCCCTATATATACTTTATATATAGGTCTGTCTTCTGCTGCCCTTGGTAACAATGACCCTGACCTCAACTTACTATTGCAATATATAGATAATGAACATCCTAGTATGCATCTGATAACGAAATATCTAAATATTCCTACCGCACATCAAAATATCAACAACAGAGATAACATTTTAATGATTTACATTCAGTGTAACCTTCAATGAAGTGACCTTGACCTGGAGGAAGGTCAGGTTGGATAAGATATAGGTTGTTTGGCTTGCCCTGATTATATTTTAGACTTTAACTAAAACAAAAGGGATAAATCAATGAACACTAGAGAATCAATATGTAAATACTTAACATTTAACAGTGACAAGAGGCCTAAACCTACTCTTTACTCTATAACATGGATTTCAAACACATTTTTTTCTTAAACTGTATATATTTGATGCTATGCACAGACAGATATTGATGTGGATATAAACATTTTTGTTAACTCTATTACCATCCAAGGTTGATTTTTGTCAAACCTGTGATTTTGCACATATGACCTTGATTTAAGTGACCTTGACCTTTAAAAAATAAAAATTAAAAAGGTTGTTTGGGTTGGCCTTACAACATAGCATATTCTAGGTATTTAACATGAATGAAAAGACAAAGTAATTGCCAGGTTCTGGCCCTTAAAGTGTGTTGTTGTGGACCTGCTATTTTACAGCATCAGTGAGGAATGAGGCCGTGCCTTGCCAAAAACCATGTGATGTGGAAGTCCACCTCACTTTTCCATGATCCCTAACTATGTAGGTATTCCTCATGCATTATGGCGAATATCTGGAAATTTTTGAGGAATCTATTAGAGTTGAAAGGTAACTGTTTTATAGAAAAGTCACTTTTCTGAGATTGACCTTGAATGAAATGATGTTGACCTTGGCCATTTTTGAACTGTTTTTTAACTTCAAAGGCCAAAAAAACTAAAAATATGCCCGGGACCCCATATCAAAAGCACTTCTATATGTTAGCAAATGATCTTAACTATTTTTTGAGAGAGTTAAAAAAAATTCTGTTAACTTTGAATACTATTTTTAGCTAATAAAGCTACAAAATAATGAAAATTTGTTCCTATTCTTTCCCGAAACATCATTTTTTTACCCAGAATGCCATTGCATATAACTGTAAAATTATTTTTGCAGTAAAGTGAAACATATAGGCGTTTCACATGTGAAGTTTTACATTTCTGTGCATAATTGTTGATATGAAAAAAAATCACGGAAGTTTTCACATTTTTTTCTATTTTTTTGTGAAAAATGAAAATACTTTAATTTTTCAAAATTCTGTAAGTCAAAAAGTAGCTCGGGACCCCCCATTTTTCTTTTCATTTTCCGATTCTATATGATCTAGACTGCATGTAGGAAAAAAATACAGAGATTCTGTTAACTTTGATCAAAGGGTAGCGACCCACCTTAAGCTACTCCTGAGGCAAGGCCACCTCATATTTTCTGATACCCTATATATATATATATATGCCTATCTAAAAATCATGGTTGCAACCAAACCCTCAATTTGGCAGTCGTGGTCACTCTCAGCCAGATTGGCTTACGCGCTACATCTAGTGTGTGATTACAGGTTGTGTATTGAGGTGCCTGCCACATAACGACTGCACAGACTGAAAGGAGGCTGCTCAAACCACAAAATAATGCTGCAGACTGGAAGGACGTTGCTCATCCTGGATACTTACAGAGAACCTTATTTGATGTTAATGGTCATGGTTTCCATCATGTCACTGTACCGCATGATCCAGGCCCACCATTACGGGGGTTCAGGAGCAGTGCATCATTGTCTTAGGCAGTACATAGTCCCTGATTATATACAAAGGTCACTACAGTAATTTCACATTGACAATGAATAGTAGGTCATTACTATCATGCACTGACTGTAGTACTTTCCTACAACTGAATAAAGTATAGATGTCCAGTAATAGCATGATGGGGCCTTCTAGTACAAGAAAACACTGTAATATGTGTTTTTACAGTAGATTTGTCAAAAAAGAGTGTAACATACAATGTCATGTGTAGAATAGCTTCCTTGTAACTTGAAGTACATCTTACTATAAGTATGATACATGTAAAGTTGCTCCTGTTTATACATTATATTGAACACAGTAGTACATTGACTCCCTTTCAGAGTATACTTTGCTTAGTAATCTGTAGGTGATAATTGATAACTCTCTGGATAAAGGTCTATTGTAAACAACTATGCACTCCTTCAGAATTCATCATATCCCTTTTAGAGTTCATTGTCACATTCGTGAATGCACATGTTATAACCAAACACAATGCTAAGGAATTCAGATGAACAATGTTTGATTTGATAAAAAAAGAAAGCAACTCGGGCTTGAATTAAATACACCACATTTTGTACCATCCTCCACAGAGGCTGTGCGTCATTTAAGATATGCCCATAGCTCTGCAGTAAAAAGATAATTAATGAGGTGCAGAATAGTTTTGCAATGGGAATAGGGCAGATTGCAAGGAATGATCAAGATGGTATCGTTATTGAGCGCTATTTGATTGGTAAATCATGATGGAGCAGAATAGTTTTACAATATGAGTAGGGCAGATTGCAAGGAGATTGCCATTTTATTAAGTCTGAAACCTAATACTTGTTGATTTTTATCAAATCATTTCTCTCAAGACATTATTAATATCGTTGTTAATAGGTCACATTAGATGTTTTATGAAGTCTCAGGGAGTAGTTATCATGTGACCAGTGTGTATGACTTGTGTACCAGGGGGGGGGGGCTGTAGATCACATTAATTGAGGCTAAAACACTCTTTATCCATCCCCATGGGATGTCAGCTATAAACTGTTGCTAGATAAGTAATGGGTCGGTGGCCGCGGCTAAATGGTTGTTTACGTTGTTTGGACAGGGTGTGTTTGTACTCATGAAGCATTAAACACTATGTATATCCATGACAAGCTTGTAGAAATAGAACTCTCAGATATTGGATGATAAGGTACTCAAGTGAACTATAGGGTATATTAAAATACATGATATATATGCATATGGAATTCTATCTAAAGAAATGCAGTATGTTCCATTATGATGAACCATGCAGTAGGTTGTGTTACAAAATTCGAGCTTGTGCTAGTGTCTAGGCAAATTTAACTCCTTGTCATGCACATTATCTGATGAGGCTTGAAGCACCTAATGTGGTCACCTTGGAAAGGAAAGACATTGATCTCTTTTGAAGTGTATGCAGGCAATTTTCATATATTTTTCATACAAGAATATGCTTCCACTTGACCGGTCCTATTTAGACTGATGACATTATTTTGAATATGACAGAGAGTTAAAGTGATACTTAATACACCAGTCGCTGTTCATGTTTATACAGAAGCTGGCTGAGAATAATACCATCAGAACAGATATTACCATCTGACTACTAGAATACAGATATAAAAAGAATCGAAATGCTCCAGATGTCTACTTAGTCAGAACTAGTTCTCCAAATCTCTGGGGAGTACCACATAGGATATTCATAGGCATGGGTGTGTTGTCAGAGGGTGGTGACAGAGCTGTGTCCTGATTATTGATTCTTTACTGGAACATAACACCAGTTCCTGGCCTCAGGCTCATGTCCTGACTAAATCAAAGGTCATGGTTTGAGGTCCTGACCCGCACACTTCTTTGAATAGGAAAAGACCCGGACAGTAGCAAGAAGGATGCTGGACTATGCTTAACCACTGATCTCAGTGCTTCAATGTTCAATGTGCTAATAAAGTAAGTGAATTATGAGGGTTGTTAAACAGACTACATCTCAAAAAAACATTTGAGTTTAGTAGAACAAACATATTGGTGTTTTGATAAAACTAAAATTGGAGTTTTACCAATGTTGGTCAACCACTTAAATGTCAGAAAGAAAACATCAAACAAGTTATGGAATATGCATCATAGCAGCTAACCCTAGAGCATTTGGCTACCATAGTATTTGGTTGTATGGGTGCAGAGATGGGGGTCAGAAAGATTGATACCCAGCAGAAGAAAATAGTGTATGTAGGGTGGTCTGCCGACCGTTGTGGCTCATGTAGGGGGGTTAGGAGGTACTGCTGGATGGGGACAAGGGGTCAGTGCTCAGTCTAAACCTGGACAATATCTGCCAGTTCTGTGCCAGGAATACCACAAAGGGGAGGTGCTGAAGGGCACACTGAGGTCATTAGGGCCTCTTCAGGGATACACTGGCACACTGTGTGTGTGGGTAGGACATTGCAGTTCCCGGTCATTGGTACCAACAATAAAAGTCAGTCAGTCTAGAAACAGTGAAAGATGATATTCCAGTTGAATAAGGGGTGATGTATAACATAGATGTAGTTATTAGTTACAGAAGGCATGGCAAAGTATACATTAGTAAAGTATCTAGAGCTTGTTTGATTTTCAACCACACCCTGCATTAAAAATCAGACAAGCCGTTCATAATCCGATCTCATGAAAATGGGGCAGCAGTATCCATGTGTGAAACATCATTTACACAACAAAATCATGATAAGCTCTTGTACCCAAATTTATCTATTCCTGATGAAGGAAACACTGACCCTTATTTGCTTAACTAATTAAACTTATCATCAAGGGAAAAGGATCGGATAGCTGATGCACCATAGAAAGGTATTTTGTACATTTCTGCATTCATTTCTAATGTCCTTAGCATTTGGTCTATGAGCAATATTGGAGAACATTCGGGCCCTGTGGACTAAGACAAAATACAGGAGGAGAATGTAAAGCTCAGAGATCTGAGGGTAGTATCCATTTTCCATTTTTGAGTGTTAGTAGAAGAGAGACCATTTACAGATCAAAGCACAGCATGACGGCCTCAATGCTGCTCAGTGTAGAGCAACTCCTGAGCTCCAATGCTATACAGTGTGGATATGTTTTATGTCCTGTGAGAACCCTCCATTAATGTAAAGGCCAGAGTTTCCTGCAGGGGGCAGCACCTTCATCTGGGACATGGAGCTGGTCACGTGACTTAGGGATAAGGGCACTCTCCACCCAGATGTTTCACCAAGAGCTTTATTTCTGTACAATGTGTCACATCACGTTTTTCAAACAATCTTTTTGTTTCCAGTATATACCATGGAATAGCTCTTGTATATAGTTGTTAAACCATGACATGAAACCTATTAATGCTTAGTTAGGTCAATATGGCTGAGCTAGAGCAAATTTGATAAGCTGGAACTTTTTTTTTACAACATTTCATACAGGAATGTATTAAATAAAAGTTTACCAAAGGATTGCAGAAAAACCCTTATATATCTAGCCAAGGGCAATCTATTGTGTGGTCAGCGATAAATGGCATACTTTCCTCTATCTTTTGCTTCATAATATTTCTGTGATCAAAAGTATCCAATTACTTTTAGCATAGTCTGTATGTACCTGGCTTTGAAGTAACCTTTAAAGCTTGGAAGTAACCATTATCAAGAAAAATTACTTTGCAATACACAATTTATTAATATTTTTTGTACAACAGGTATTTTTCTGTTGGCAAGGGGAAGGTGTTATGTAAGATAGGTTGAATGTCCTTTACATTAAAAGAAAAGACCAGCGCAATTCCATGTGGCCTTAAATCTGTAGTATCGGTATTGCTTGGCAATATCCTGACATATGCACCATTAATATTTGCTGCATGTAGCAGTTAAGGCTGAAACGGAGAAGGACAGAGTGACGTCACAAAGGACCAAATTTCTGCCCAGCCATACAAATCCTATACAAATACAGTACATTTGACTATGGTTTATAGTGTACTAAACAGCTAATGCACCATTAAAGAGCTGTGTATTGTATTCATGAATTATTTACTAACCCCTTTACCGTGTCATTTCATGCAGAAAGCTATCAAGAAGGTCACAAGAGCCAATATAAATATAACAGATACAAAATATAAAATCGTCTGCACCTACACTAGCCTATGATTGGCCCTTGAGTTGTCCTCAATTGGCTGGTATTGCATACCCAGTGTCATGTAGATTACCGAGCAAGTGGTGTCTAGACCAATCAATTAAGATGGGCTGATTCTGTCTGATACATTTTTGGCCTTTTGTGACATCACTTTCTACATAGGCTTCCTTGTTTCTTTCAGGGTTAAAAGCTACATGCAACACATATTGATAGAATTTATGTTGGAATATTGCTTATCAGTACCAATACCACCTATATAAGGTAACATAAAATTACGCTGGTCTTTTCTTTTAAATCCATGGGCAGGATATCTAACTGATTAAAGATTTATGACATTGACTTTGAATGTCAGAGACCAAGAGCAGTACAGATAGAAAAATTCATGAAGGCCAGCTGTGCCAATATGAGAAAATAAGGATAGACATTTTATCACAATCTTTATAAACCTGCTGTACACCCTTTAACCCTTTAAGTATGGCATGATCCCAAATATTTATATTTGTCTTCATGATGCACCAATGCAGCCCCTGAGAGCAACCCGCTAGTGCTGCACTGGTGCATCATTCTGACCCTTCAGGAGTGTGTTAACCCTATAGGGTTGGCATGATACTTAAATGCAGCACTGGCTGCATCCATGCATTATGCCGACCATGGCTATTATTGGTACACCAAGACATTACGTTGCAGTTGACCCAGAGTGTGACATGCACAGGCCTAAACTAAACAGCATGCTGGAAAATTCCTCAGTTTTCTTTGTTCCGCTTGGGAAGGGAGGGGTAAAGAAAGTAATTGACATTATCAAAGAGAGGAGATATAGCAAAATATGCTTCTACGCCACCAAACAAGGTTACTAGGTTACCTGGCAACATCACCTGGCATAGACTCTTATATTTTTACTATGACATGTACCATGTATACTTGAACTTATGCTATGATAAGAAAGCAAGGAATATTGAATAACTTGTTAATATTTTGAGGTCAACAATGTCTATAGTGCAAGGTCTATAACTCTGTTTACATGTAATAAATCATGCCAAATATGTTCATGCTGAAGGTGAACAATTTTATTTCACATTATTTTCTACACAAGGATGGTCGATCCAATATTACCAACCAAAAAAAATATATTTGTAAGTTGGTAATAAGAATTTTAAAAACTATGTTTCCTAGCAGTGACATCACTTTCTGGAGTCCCGTTTGTTTTTCATTTGAGCTTGAGGTACCATTTGCCGTAATCATTAAGCACTGTTTGCCATCCTTATGAAGCATAGTTTAATATGAGTTAGACCTACTACTGGTACTAGCAGTAGGCCCAATACTTGTAGCCTACTACCCATACCTATTCCAATTTTAATTAAAGAACTGATTCTGCCACTGTTCTACATCGTCTCTGGGTATGAGTTGCTGACTTGTTTCTTTTACAACATGACAGAATCCGGACCAAGGTCTGCCTGAAGACTGACCCGGTCAGGCAGTACAGCACAAAGTTAGCACTGTGGTTGAGGTAGGTTATTCTGAGTACAATTTCATAAACAATGTCTGGCATTTTGATAAAATGACAATCACAAAGGTAAGATATGATTCCCAACATATGATTGACATTTGCAGGTAAAGTGGTCACTATAAAGAAGATGCACACTGCTAACATTGTGAATGTAAGGTTTGATTTATCGTGAGCTTTTTTATGATGTTTTGTTCTGAATATATCATGGGAATGGATCTTCTTCACTATTTGTATATTTAAGATTGAGATAATGCAAAAGGGTATGATGCAGTATGCCATTGCAATTAGAAAGACAAAGATAGAATTAGGCAATGTTTCAGCCACACAGCTATGACAAACAAACACAGTATTTACATGTGCTATGTAGCCAGTGAATAGGAACGGGACATAAAACATACATATTATGAGAAAAATAATTGAAATGGAGAAAAACAGGTTGCTTCTGGTGCAGTACACATGTGCTCTCAAAGGATAAAATACAGCAATAAAGCGTTCAATGGATATTAGAACAATCAACCAAGATGACACAGTGGCTGAAGAATATACTATAAAACTGATCACTCTACACGTCCAGATTGACTGGGAAAAAAAGAGTAAGGTGTATATTCCATATTGTTTTGAAATGGCAGAAAATAATGCCACATTATCTGCAATGGCTAAACATAGCAGCAGTATCATGAACACAGATGTCCTCATGAGGGAGCCGTAGGTAATAACGATGATCATCAGACCATTCATCACCATGCCACAACTATTGAAAACTAAACATGCAGTTGTCCTCGCTGTATAGCTGGTCATGTCAGGGGTTGTAGAATTGTCATGATGTGGCTTGTTCCCACTGTTATCTCCCATATTGATGGACTCCTTTTAACTCTCAGAATATGCACAGGAGAAACACTGCAACTCAGTTCAAGATTTGTATGGTACTGGGGCTGAAGCTTGAAAACTATGCAAGTGACTAGCTAGATGAAGAAAGCGGTAGGAATAATCAATATATGCTGTAGATTTAGTAAGCAGTTTCTCTTTCCAACACACCCCTACCCTCTCTCAATTTATACAATTATTGATGCATAACTTCAGAATCAATAGACATCAATTATTCTTGTGTGTGTCCCCACATCTCTATTTGACCATGGATATCACTTACCTGAGGAAATCAGCTCAGGTGACCTTTAATAGTGAAGCATTATACATGCAATTTCATCCAGACAGGTATACAATATGAATAAAGTTCATTTAAATATCTGCAATAGTGATTTAACAAATTTATTGAATAGCCAAAAAAGCAAATACTTCCCTTACTTAAATACTAATTAGTGTCATATAGGATATTGCATCCAGAAATGGAGCTTATATATGACACATAAACAGCATAAAGATTATCTAAGATGACAAGGAAATCATAGATCAAACTGATGCATTTTAATTATCAATTATCTACCAGTTTCATGGACGTTGTGTTGCGCTCATGGTCTGTCCAATGAGTAATATATATAAACAAAAAATTAGGAAAATATTGGAACAACCTGTTATGTAGTCCATTGCAGAGGCAGTAATTTAAAATTGAGAGCTAAACTATTCAAGCCTGGACTGGTGAGTAGAATTAACGCAGTATGTGTTTTTATTGGCATGATGCACATAAATGCAGCCCTAAAAGGTGATACACCATTTATGAAGAAGCTCTAAGAGTCAGGAAGATATCCATTTTTGTGCAATATTAATGATGAGATATAGACATGAAGCCCTAAAAGGTTTTGTCTGTAGCCTCCTACGGTCCAGGGGAACATTGTCAGTTTGCCTGCAATTCATTCATTATATCCCCTTCCTCTGACAGTAAGAGATGTTCACCCACAATATGTAACAGCATCAGGGAGAGCATGAATAGCATCATGACATGACAGTCCTGTGCTATTCAGTCAGACTTCCTGCAGCTTTACACAGACTACTGGACTAACTCTTACAGGGAACCATGCTGCTGTAGGATTGGATAGTGTCTCACACAGTCCTTTATTGTTTAGATATTGATTTGTGTTTCTAATTACAGTGGCCCAGGAGGGTCAAATATTTTTGTAAAAGTGAATTTTCAAATTTACTTCAACTTGCAAAAATACAACTTGAGTTCAAAGTGAAAAGTCCAACTTCAACCACTTACTGTCACCTGTCAACTGTCAATTCAAGTAAAGCAACTTGTGACTGCTATCTTTCAACACTACATGAAACCAAAAACAATTCAATTGTCAAAGTTGAAGGTGGAAACTCCCAACTTCAGTCGCTTACTGTCAACTGTCAAGTGTCAATTCAGGAACAACAGCTTGTGACAGGTATCTTTAAGCACTGTGGGTGTTTCACAAGGTGTTCCTCTGGGTGTTTTCCCAGGTGATGCCCCAGTGTTCCCCTGGATGATCCCCCAGGTAATCATTTGGATGTTCCCCTTGGTGCTCCCCTGGGTGTTCTCCTGTGATCACCTGGATGATCACTTTGATTATCATAGGATGATCACCTGGATGATCACCTACATGATCACGTAGGTGATCACAAGGATGCTTTGGGTGTTCACTTAGATGAGTATTTGGGTGATCACCTGGGTGATCATTTGGGTGATCATTTGGGTTATCATCTGGGTGATCATAGAGATGATCACCGAGATGATCATCCAAATGATCACCTGGGTGATCATCTATATGATCACCCAAATGATCACCCAAATGATCACCTAGATGACTGGTTGTTCACCTGGGTGTTCACCTGGGTGTTCATCCTGATGTTCATCTAGGTGATCACCCGGGTGATCATCTGGGTGATCATCCGGGTGATCATATAGGTGATCACCCGGGTGATCATTTGGGTGATCATTTGGGTGATCATCCAGGTGATCATCTAGGTGATCATCTGGGTGATCATCCGGGTGATCATATAGGTGATCACGCGGGTGATCATTTGGGTGATCATCCAGGTGATAACCCAAATGATCACCTGGGTGATCATCTATATGATCACCCAAATGATCACCCGGATAATCACCTAGATGATCATCCAGGTGATCACCTGGGTGATCACCCAGATGATCACCCAGGTGATCACTTAGATGATCACCTGGTGATCACCTAGATGATCATTTGGGTGATTATCCGGGTGATCATTTGGGTGATCACCAGGATGATCACCTAGATGATCACCTAGATGATCACCTAGATGTTTACCCAAATGATCACCTAAATGATAACCCAAATGTTCATCAAGGTGATCATCTGAATGATCACCCGGCCGAATACCCTAATGATCGCCCGGGTGATCACCT
Source organism: Harmothoe impar (assembly GCA_947462335.1). Taxonomy (NCBI): domain Eukaryota; kingdom Metazoa; phylum Annelida; class Polychaeta; order Phyllodocida; family Polynoidae; genus Harmothoe; species Harmothoe impar. Next base: position 77,624,560 of record OX381712.1, read on the forward strand.
GGATGATCATCTAGGTGATCATCTGGGTGATCATTTGGGTGATCACCTAGATGTTTACCCAAATGATCGACCAAATGATCACCCAAATGATCATCAAGGTGATCACCCGAATGATCACCTGGGTGAATACCCAAATGATCACCCGGGTGATCACCAAGATGATCACCTTGATGATCATCTGGATGATCATTTGGGTGATCACCTAGATGATCACCTGGGTGATCACCCAAATGATCATCCAGATGATCACCCAAATGATCACCTGGGTGATCAGCTAGATGATCACCCAAATGATCATCTAGGTGATCATTTTGGTGATCATCTAGGGTGATCATCTAGGTGATCATCTAGGTGATCGCCTTGGTGATCATCTAGGTGATCACCCAGATGAATACCCGGTTGATCACTCAGATGATCACCAGAGTGATCACCTAGATGATCACCCAGATGATCACCTAGATGATCACCCAGATGATCACCCAAATGATCACCCAGATGATCACCCGGTTGATCATCTAGATGATCACCCAGATGATCATCCGGGTGATCACCCAGATGATCAACCGGGTGATCACCCAGATGATCACCCAGATGATCACCCAGATGATCACCTAGATGATCACCTAGATGATCACCTAGATGATAATCTGAATGATCACCTAGATGATCACCCAAATGATCACCCCGTTGATCACCCAAATGATCACCTGGATGATCACCTAGATGATCACCTTGATGATCACCCTGATGTTCACCTAAATGATCACCCTGATGTTCACCTAAATGATCACCCAGATGATCACCTAGATGAACACCCGGATGAACACCCAGGTGAACACCCTGTTTTAATTGTAAGTCTGGTACTGGCTATTTCTTTCAGCCAAAAAAATATGCTATATGAATCCTGGTAATTTGCTGCACAAATCTAGAGTTTAGTTAAACCAGAGTGTATAAATCAGAATGGCCGTATCGCGCTAATGCTTTAAATATCCATTAATTACATCAATATCCTGTGCAAATTAAAATTCATGCATTTGAACCAGTACTGTGGAATCACATGAGATGTATGGACTCTATGCTAACAGCTGGGTGTGGGGGAGGGGCTTGTAGAAGCCCCATCAGGATGCTTGTGTATGGACTCTATGCTGACAGCTGTAGGTCGTGGAGGGGCCTCTGTAATTGATGGTCCTCTCTATAACCCTGTAACTATTAGTTTTTGAAAAATATTTGAAAGTACAGACTATGGTTTTTGATATGGAGATTCTGCCACTATTTCTTATTCTCCCGATTCAGGTTCCAAAGCAATCACCTCTCATTTTGTCTATTTTTTAAACCCAACCTATTGACAGATTTGCTTCAACCTTACCAGCGTTTACATTCATGCATAGCACCTACAAAAGGGGAGTGTCTATTAAAGCACAGGCCTGCTAAAGACCTCAGAATAAAAAGAGGGCCTCATAACATAGACACCTGTGCTCTAAGAAAAAGTGATTTAAATGGAACCGATGCAAGTGCCTATACTATGGGACCTACAGGTCTTCTGCAGTTCTTAATACATTCAGGGACAGAGGAATTTGACAGGAAATAAATTGCTGCTTGCAGATTTTTTTTATACCTTTTTAATTTCATCTTTCCTCAAAGGAGGAAAGTAGTGTTTTGAAGATGATCCTCACCAGACACAATTTTCCATTTGCAGAGAAAGTTTGGAATTTAGGAGGGGCGGGGGGAAAATGTTTTGGAGTAGTGTTGCAGACTTTTGAGTTATTTTTTTAAAAGACCTCTGAACAGGCTTGTCATAGGAGATCTTAAGAGATTGGTTCGTGTGGCAATGCAGCTGACAGAAAGTCTGAGAAGACTGCTTGACACATGGGGCAAGCATGCTTTTCATCACTATCACACAACATCCCTTGTCTCCAGAAAAAGCATGCACAATTAATGAAGTAATGAATGAAGAAGGCTGTTTTGAAAGTCCCAGCGGCATCTTCTAGAAGAAAGGATTTCACCTTGTTTTTCAGGGCGATTTCTTCTGGTGTACTTGAAATTGAATGTAACCTGCCCTTTTTTAAAAACCCTGTATTTAAACAGGTAAGTACAATACAGTCTCACACATCTAACACAGGTTGTGCTATTAATGTGACAAACAGGTTAAAGGGCCATCTAATGGAATAAACTGGGTCAATTTAACTAGAAACAAACTGAAGTCAATTTGAAAAGTGTCATTGTTATTGCTTAAATTGTAATACCTTGAGACAGTTTGACATTCACTGTATGAACTTTGAGATGATGTGATGGTCATAATTCATCCTGAAGAGCTTTTGTATTATATTATGAGGCATGTTCTATGGCTATTTGCCATGCACGAACACTTTTGTACAATGTGGCTTGAACTAGTTTCATAGGGTGAAGCCACCAAGGTGCCTTATATTTAGCCCTACTAATACACCCTGGCCTGATCCTTTAAGAGACTGCTAATAAGGGCCCAACATTGAGTCCTTTTAGTCCACTCTGATGCTGTAAAACACTTTCAGTGAAGAAAGATGGCGCTAGATATCTGCTTCTACAGATACTGGCATCTTGATATCGGTCATATCCGCACTCCTTTCATTCCTCTCTCCCTCATCCCTCCAACCACCACTAAAATGTTGTATGCTATAACCCAACTGTCACTTTCTGAAAGACAATCATTTATTTGTCACATTCAGTTTGCTGCGGCTGCCCTCCTGTCAGTTCCTACAGTGAGGAGGAACCAGGGGCAGATGCTCCTTAAATTGGCTGCCATTTTCCGATGTTCCATGACAACCACAGGATAATAGATTTGTCATGTACACTTCAGGAGTGCCAGTGCTCATTGATCTAGAGTACTGCAGCATAATATTGAGTCACATTCTCAGACCATAGAATAGCATAACTGTAAACATGATGTGATCTTTCAGAAGAAATAAATAATTCTTTAAAAAAAAGTTGGGCATTTGTCATCCCAAAATTATTTAATTGACTGTGGTTTAACACCCACCTTCCTTTTCAAAAAATTGTGTTTTGCGATCAGTCTTTTGTTTTCTGTTTTTACAGATAACCAGTGTCCATGCAGAGCATCCAGGGAGTGGAAGATTAACAGGACATTGCTCTACGGTTAATTATGACGCAATCCAACACTTGTTACACCGATCAAACAGACATTTTGAGCCCTATGGAGGATTTCTTGTCAAATGAAGGGGGGGGGGGGGGGTAAGAGTTCACTTTCAATTGCAGAAGGATTGAAGGATAAGAGTTAATAGAAAATAAAATGGAGGAGCCTGGACGACACATGAGAAGTACTTGAAAACTTACACATGGTACAGGTATGCATCACATACTATCTTGCAGTATCATGATAGTCTCATGACACTCTCAGGACTGCAAATGATACATAGTCATGTTCCTCACAGAGAAACTTTCTCATGCCAATCATTTCCAATTATGTCAAGCTGACGACTAGACTACCTTGAGGATGAGTAACGGTCGCTGAGCAGAGACACAAACCAGCCAAGTGGGGAAAAAGGGTGTCCGAGCAGATGATGAATAGGTTGTTACCTCTTGTGCACATGTTTCATCAATCTCAATAACAATTCACAATTCAGTGGTAGGGTCAGGTATTGGCTTAGTCAGATTGAGACCTCAGGTATCTGCCATCTTAATGTCTTGTCCTCACATGATTGACCTAAGGCGACAATAGGGGATCGTAAGTACATGAGTAAGGACTGCAGGGATCATGGTGTGCAACACAATAATGTTGGTTAGTAACTCTGAAAGGCCTGTACACAAGAGGACTAAGGTCTGCAAAACACTTTTTAGTATCTAAGCAGCATTCAACTCGAAAAGAAAAAAACAACTATAGTCTTTGTCTCTTCATGTAACTTTCAATTGGTAAGACATACACCCTTTTGAGTGGACTTTCTTGCTACTAAGGCCAGGATTAATCAAATTAACTGTAATTAGACTAGTTGTTGGTAATTTCACTGCCTGCCTACTCGCACTTATGCTCACTTGGGCTGGAACAGTAATGCTCTCAATACCCGCATTTAAATTGGCTATCACACCTCTGTTGAAATGGAGAGTTAAGGATGCCTTTGACAATGTTTCCATTGAAATAAAGCAGACCATAAAAAGATAAAGAGGGCTGAATGACTAATGATTGCCCCCAGATAACTTCTATTATCCTTGTCTCATTGTGACTCAATAACAACTGGACAAAGGTCTCTCCTTTATTTGGTCTGTTCACATTTATTTGTATGGTTGGTCTGGGTTTTTAGAAACAAGAGCCCTGGGAAATCTGAATACCGCTGAATGAAAAATAAAAATTGGCAGGGTTCGGAAGCAATTAACTCTTTTTTTAGATGGCAAGGCATGGCATCCCCAGTTGGATTAACATGTCAAACCGTTTCATATTCTAAACTTCTATGCATGAGCCTTACTAGAGGGTGGAATATCACACAAAACACCCTTTTTTCTTTTCGGTTACTCTTTTACAAATTTGTATTGATGTAATCAGTATGGCCATACCTTTTGTTCTCATATATCTGGGTTTAACCAGGGCATCTGGCGGTTGGAGGACTAACAGGACATCACTCTTTTGTTAATTTGAGCAACCAAACAAAAATAACTGTGTAAAACAGCGTTGGTTTTTACACCTATTACCATGGGACTTGACCCCTGAGGAGGGCTATGGATCATAAAGAAGGAACACAGGGTGCATGCCTAAGCAGCGGTTACCATGGCAACAACCTTGACCTGAGGCACCATTTATTAAACATGGACTGACTTTTTATTTGTGAACCGATTCAGATACTTGAAATGAGAGAATAAAAGGGAAGGGATTTTGAGGTAAAAATGAAGCCTGGGAACAGATTCCTGGGAAGAGCATGAGTTTCATATACCTTCTTTTGATACCATTTTTATGAGAGTTATATACTGCTGGCAGAGGATTGAAACACAAATCCTGGTTCTCTCTGATCTAAAGACAAAATACATGCTCGTGCTTAATAAAAAGGGAGGCATATTTAGGGGTCCCCTCGGTGCAACTCACTAAGTTTCATTAAATTATAATGGACCAGCGTGACCCACAAATTCTACCATAGTAAGTTACTATCCATACCGGCATGCGACCACCACAGGGACAATAGCCCGAGTGTATGAACATTATGTGGTTTATGACTGTTATGCCTGCCCGTCATCCTTAACTTTCCAACAGTGTTTTTCTTTTCATCCTCCCTGCTGTAATCGGGAAATTCATAGTAGGAGGCAAAAGGTGGAGACACTGCATATTCATAGATGTACCAACATTTTAAATTTTACTCAATATAATGTTCATGGCAAATGCAAGATACATTAACTCTTCAAGAGCCAACTGATCCTATGTATATGTGTTCTTGATATGGCAATCATTTGTGTTTATAAGTGTATCAGTTGGTTGGCATGACACAAAAAAGCAAGTAAGGGTACCTTGCCAGTGTTCCATTTTAGCATCATGACAGCTTGTTTATTAGAGTGTTAAACTGCCCTCAATACCATGTAATAGAACCATTATCTCAATTATCACTGTAACACCACACACTCATCCAAAGTCCAACAACTTACTTCACATGTTAAATTTGTTTCTGTTTATTTCATACAAGGTAATATATTCACTGTCTCCCTTTACTCAAATATTTTAGGAATAAAATACAAGTTTGTATTGTGAACTTTTAATGTATCAAGCCTTTTATCTCAAAATGGATCACATATCATAAAGTTAGTTTGAGGCCTTTCATTGATGTAAAATTATCATGAACTGGTTTTCACATATACCTCCACTCCCAAAAGCTAATTCTTATTTTAACACCTCCTACATGGTTAAAAGCATGACATTAGGAATTGGGGACTGTCTTTTTTGATTCATGTGTATACTTAGAGGGCTCTCCATATTCCCTCTGCTGATAAAGTTTTGATAGAAGTTAATCCTACCCTTTTGTTGAAGTAATAAGAACATTTGTAGGAGGCTTGTACACGATCAGATCCAAAGACAGACATGAGGTATACAGTTTTCAATTTTAAGGTATCTGGTTCACAAACTCAAAGGGACTCTTGGAATCATATTGTCCACAGTTACAGATTTTAAAACTTTAGGATCACAGTGAAATGCTATGGGCTAATGGTATTGACATTTGTAACGGATATCTCCCATGTCATATTGATCATGAATGCAGAATACTGTAATGTGAGAGTAGGAGCTACTTGAATCTTGTAGGCAGGAATGGCACATCTATTCCCATTCTGAGTCACTTCTGCTTCAGGCTATTTGCTTTTTGAAACCTTAAGCAAGACGCTTCATAACATTGCTAATTCATTCATTGCTTTTGACTTTTACTTGACTCATCCATCCTTTGACACAAAAAGTGTAGTGCATGTGTATTCAATTGGACCAACACTGTACTTCTTTTCCCTTTCCATCACCGCCAATCTCCTCGAAAGATCATTTCATATTAGCACTGTGTCATACCTAATAATATATTGCACCATGATTTATTTATTAGATTCACATTTTTACTAGATTTTCTGTCCCTAATCTCTACTTAAAGGTTCAATCTATATTCAAATCAAGATACATTTTTGATGTATGGCTAGTCTACCACGGGGGAAATCAAGGTTGGTATGGAGAGACCCATTGATGGTTGCTATGACCATCCGCTGACCTTGTCTGAACGTTCTTCTCCGACATAAATCTCCAATCTCCAAAGGAAAAATTGATTGTTTCTAACCCCTGCCCCAAGGATATTTCACATTCATTCAAATTTCTGAGGGCTTGGGTTTCCAGAAGAACTCATTCAATTAACATTTGAGCAGATCAAATAAAGGATAGACCTTTATCCAGCTGCTTTTGAGTGACCCTGTGAAAAAAGTAGGGGGTTATTAGGGGGAACCATTGGTAATTTGGCTCCACATTTCTTTTGTGAATAATTGTGTTTTTGTTCATGCTTTTGTTCTCCATTGCCATGATTGTGTTATAGGCTGTTAGAATGTGGTCATGGAAAGAAATCAACCTATTCCAACTGTATTTGATAAACCCTTTAGAGCTACCCAGGGCCTTTTATAACTAGGTTTACGCAAGTTTCATTAGGTTAACTCTATATGTCCTTTGAGTATCATGGAGTGTCAATCCACATTCCCCTTACCTGCAGATAATTAATAATCATCTATTTAACTCCAAAGTACGATGGCAGCTGTTCAAAGAAATACATTTTCATTGAACATGATTGAATTATGTGTATAAGTGTATAGATGTAAAGTCCCCTACACAGGAAGGAATGTCTAAGCAAATAATATGTATGTCACCATGAAGGCTCTTGTACAGACTCAAACAGAGCGCTAATATAAATGGCTGACCTGTAGCAAACCTTTTGTTAACCCAATCCATAGCTTTTCCATCACATCTGCTTTGTGCTGACAAGGCCGGTCAGACTAAGCCAAAACCCAGCCTGACGACCAAAACACGATTATATATGAAGATTGATGAACCATGCACGGCGTAAGAATGGCTTTATTCCTCATCCGCTCAGCAGCAATTTTTCCTTACTTGGCTGATATATTTCTCTGCTCAGTCACCATTGCTCATACGCAAGGCAGGCGGCAGTCAGCTTGAAGTAATTGGATCATGGACATGGCATGGGGGAGTGTCTTTGTGGGTGTCAGCAGGATGTGAGTCCTGCAAGCAGCCTCTCATACATAACCTGCTCAAACCCTTTAATGATGGCAGGGGGCATCAATGCAGCATTTGTTGAACAGATGCTCATTAAGGAAAGTAACTCGCAAGCAGTGAATTCATGCATGCACCTTTTTTGCCATGGTAACAGCTGCTTGTTTTTTGCTCTCTGCCTCTCTTTTGACTTACACCAGTTGTGTTTAATTTCTGAAAGAACATCTTAATAAACAAAGGAGTCATGTCCTGTGAATTCCAACCCCCCAGAGTCTCTGCACGACATCAGTTACGAAATCTGCAAGAGCACCACTTGCGGACAATCACTGCCTAACTTTTCTACATAAAATGGAGGGAAATAAGAAATTGGGAGCTTATGCTCTGCATCTAGAACCTAGTGGCATGCCCTGATAAGGACCATGTAAATAACAAGACAACTACCCTCTGGTCCTGCAAGAATGGCAAGGTCAAAACCAAGTTAAGGAGAATCTTCCCCTGGTTAATTTAAAGATTATTTCTTAGAGAATGTGTTATTCATGTATTTCTATAAGGACTACATTGTTCTATAATGTGATTTGCCTATACTCTCATGATCCAAAAAATACCTTGCAAGGGGTAGAGTGGTATTGTAAAAAACTAGGATTTGACCCTTACCAACTCAGGCCGTAATTTTCTATCATTTCAATTTCCCAGATGTTTTACACAGTATAGATATACTGATACCTGGTGACATTCTGACCCAATTGAAGATCAAATATCTAACATATTAAAAAAAAAAGCTTTTAACCCCTGCCCCATAATCTTTTTCAGTTGAAGAGATTTCCCAGGACTCAGGTTACTTAAAACTTCAGGCACATCACTCAATGAGAATTTGAGAGGATGAATTGAAGCTGAGACCTTCGACCGATTAATATTGAGTCACAATGTGACAGGTGAGAGCAGTTATCAGTGAGAGTAATTGGTAATTCAGTCCTTGGTACACCAGTTTTATGCTGTTTCTTTTCTGCAGGGAATTATTGTGTTTTTCAAAATGTTTTCTTTTGTTATTTTTCTGTTTTTGCACAATGGCCTTATTGACAATTAAAATGTGGAAATAGAAACCAATCTACTTATCCCAGTCCCAATTCTTTTTGGGGGCAGGCGCATAAATCAAGATTTTGAAGAACTAAATTATCTTTGCAAGTCCCAGATTTTATAAACCTAACCAACCAATTCAGTACCAGTGCAAACTGTTGTATGATACCGACAAACAACCAAAAGGCCTTGAGGTCTCATGTCATCACTATAAATTAGAGTGAATCCTCCCCTTATTATGATGAAGTAATGAAAGTATCTGCAACTTATAAAACACACATACATACCTGTATGAAGCGCACTACCTCCAGTTACTGTCTGCTCTAAAGGTCTCTGGTAATTGTATCATCTACAGTTGCCACCTTTCCGTATTTTAGGATTAACAAGGTTGCTTTACGACGATAGCAACATTTGAAATTGATATCCCTACTCTGACATTTAGAAATCTCCAATTAGATATTGATTTTGATGAAGGTTTTTTTCAAGTTAATGTAGTGTACTTTGATTGTGTGACTTTTGCAATAGTACACTCCAGCAATCCCTCCCTCTCCTTACTTTTGTGAATGCCTGTATCTATTTGCAGTGATCATACTAAAGTGCAAACATCACAACTGAAACTTCACTGAAACCTCATATCCCCCTAAAAAGGTGTGCTGGGTAAACTAATACATCCAGGTGCCTGTACTAATGCAGCAAGTACCAGCCACCTGGAAATATTTTACTTTTGCTCTTCGCAGAGTAAATCATCTTAGATCTGTGAGATCTGTGGCAATTCATTTGATAAAATGGCTGATTTATTCATTACTTTCAGTTTTTGAGTCAATCCCTCCACAGTCTTTACTTGCGGCACAAAATCCAAAAATAGATTAAAATCTTAAAAGATACAAAGGAATTTGTAAGTGTTGATTGATTCTTTATTCCCCATGAGGGAAATCAATCCTTGTAATCCTTAATCTAAAAATAAAAAAAGTCGCCTGAGTTTGCACAAAGGACTTGCCTTGTCAAATTGAATACACTTTCTTACTAGTTATTCATTCATTGAGGGCATCACATCTTAAGTTCATTCATTATCATGGATGATTTGCCAGTGCTGCATTGGTGTATCATGCCTACTTTTCAGGAGTGTATCAAACATGTAGGGTGGCCTTAGCAACAGTCACATGGAATTCACCTGCACTATTCACATTATGACATTGAAAATGCAAGGTCAACTAGTCAAATGCATTCTTAGGTGGTTTACTAATTTGAAAAGAAGACTGAGGGAAGACTTCACAATGTTATCTTGCTCTTTCCCCTTTCATGATTGAATTGCATTTTAATCAGGAATAGTTCAAACTCCTAATGCACCAACTAGGTTGATGAGAAGAGCCTGATACAAGACATGTTGAGCTTTAGATTACATTACTAAAAAAAAGAATTTAGTTGTGTGTCTGGGGTGAAGGAGGTCAAATACCATCTTTATTCATCATGCCCATCATCTGTGACTGAAGTGCAAAGTGAAAGTGGTGGTAAGATTGCAGAGCCATACTGTCAACAGGAACCCCACTCATTTCTAAATGGTTGCTTCAGAAGTGTGCCCTCATCTTTACCTGGTTAGATCATGCAACTTTACACTTCTACAGAGCCAGCATACGTTACAGGCCCCTTTGACTCAATCTGAGTCTCTACTCATCTACTTATTAGTTTTAGCCTCAAAGGCTGCTTTAGTGCTACGCCCTGCATGTTTGTTACATTATACCGTGCAAGCACACACTTGTCTCTAACAAGCAAAAGCACAAGTAATGTCCTGATCACCATCCTGCCTACTTTACACACACTTTGAGTCACTCTCATTCACCATTAATGACTTTGGGGGAAGGATGTTTGTGGGAATGATGTCTCAATGCGGTGCAAGTTATTTATGCTCATGCACTGAATTGGTAAATTAAGCTGACCCGTCAGGAGTGCAGCAGAAAGTGTTAATTAAGCATGGTGCATGAGTATAGCATGGTCAACCCACTGGGCACCCCTAAAGAGGGGAGCTGTTCTGGAGGCAACCTGGACTCCCCTGTGACACTGTTTCTTTTATCTCTGTCTGTGTACATTAGTCCAAACTTACACAGTGATATATCCTTAGGACTGCCAGTACTTTCTGGAGGGGCACTGCCATAGCGTATTGTTTCCAATGCAAACGCAAAATCTTGGCTTTCAGTGGGCCATTTTTACTATACGCATTGGTCCGCTATGGCAGTGCTAAGGATATAGGGTATTACAGGTAAAACTAACTAGCAGGCATGGTCAACATGGCAGCCATTATAACATGACAAGTTCTGGAGTCAATATAACAGGTGAGAGAGTTTGTAAATGTTGACACATGCAGAAAAAACCCAGCCGGTAGTGATCATTAATTCAATGTAAGGGGGAGGGCAGAATGATCTGTCCCCACCAGAGGATCTGCAACATCAAGGTGCTCCTTCATCATCATCATCATCAACATCATCATCATCATCATCATCTTTGGTTTGTGTGTTGAGAGGGGAGGGCTAAAAGTCTTGACTACATTCGATGTGCATGAAACCTTGCCCATTATTTTAAAGCATGTTCGATTCTTTTATGCCTCTTTGTAAGACGTTGAAGAAATTCAGAAACATTCAGAGGAAGGAGCATGTCGCAGAATAAATACATTTAATTGCACCAATGCAGCTTTGGTGTGTAACTTGGTAGTGCTGGTTTGGTGGATTATGCTAACCCTTTCGAAGAGTCTCAAGCCGTCAGCATAATCTTTGAATACAGCCCTGATAAGTTACTTGCCAGGTAAGAAATTTTTACTCCCCCCGGAAATCCACCCCCCCTTTGTTATCTAAAAATGATCACTCCCTTAAGGAATCATGCCATCCTTAAAATGTTAATCGCAGATCTGGAAAGGAAACTTGTAGGTGCATCGAGGGGGAGGGGTGGAGGACATGAGAAGTATTGGAGGTGAAAGAGGTGGGCAGGGTGGGAGGAGGGGGTAGTATATAAAGTACATACATCACCAGACGCTGGTTGATCAGAGTGAGGAGCAGCTCGTGGTGGAGTGATGAGCCGCTCAAACACAGCACACACAATACACATAGCACACCTACAGGCGGCATGAGCAGGTGAGTACAGGACTTGGTACAGGCATGGGCTTATCCAACAAACCCAATTATTTAAATTACATTGGCTTTAGTGGGTGCACTGCAGGGACCACTTAACCCCTTACCTACAGTACCTTAAAATGTTTGTCCTGTATGATTATATGTTGATAGAGCTATGATGATATATCAAGCATTAGCAGGTGAGTGCATAGACAGAGGTCCACAACAATCTGTCTGAATGACAGGTTTCTCCACAAGTGGTGCATTGGATTGTATCACATGAGGCAGAGCCAAGCGTGATGCAATCCAATCTCTGTATTTATTTCATGCTATTCTTGATTAATTTCATCAAAATACACATGGTTTCATAGCTATTTAGTTCAAGTCACAATGAAGAAAATGCACATAGAGAATGAACAACAGCTTCTCTACGGGCGTAAAGAATGGTCCTTTGGTATTTAGCATAGTCACTTTGTTGCTCCACATGAAATAAATGACTTTTGTTAAACCCATGAGAGAAATTTTCCAAAAACCTGTTTTACCAGGATACTCTAGTTTAAGGAAGAATTTGGTTCCTATTTTTCAGGGCTACCAGTCGAGGCCCAATGGGGTTAGCCAACAAACACTGTTATTTAAGATACATTGACTAAAGTGAGTGCACTGTGGAGACCTCTCAACTCATTACCTATATATAGTACCTTGACATGTTTCTCCTGTAATATTATATGCTGATGAGCTATGATAATATATCGAGCAGAAGCAGGTGAGTTCATAGACAGAGGTCCACGACAATCTGTCTGAAAAACAGGTCTCTCCATGAGTGGTGCATTTGATTGTATCACATGCGGCAGAGCCAGGTATGGTGCAATCCATCTTCGTATATTTTTCAAGTTATTCTTGATGAAAAGAAATTCTAAATATACATTAAAAGACTGGTTTTATAGCTATTTTGTTAGGGTCATCATTGGAAAACAGCCCATGGAGAATGAGCATTAGTTTCTCCACAGGGATGTGAATAATGGCCTCTTTAATACTTAAGGATAGTCACCTCGTTTTTCCACATGAAATAAAGGACTTTTTTTAAACCTGTGAGAGAAATATTCCAAAAACCTGATGTATCAGGGTATTCTGGTTTACTCCTATCTGGAATTTGGTATATATTTTTAAGGGCCACCAGTGGAGCCCCCATGGGCTTAGCCGACAAACACAATTATCTAAAATACATTGGCTGCAGTGACTACACTGTGGTGACCACTCAACCCCTAACCTATAGTAGGTTGACATGTTTGTCCTGTATGATTATATGTTGGTAGAGCTTGGCATTTATATTGATCAAGCTATGTCTCATGTAAACTGTGTCTGTAAAAGGTGGCTGGCTGGCATAGTGTAAAAATATGAGAGCAGGGGGAGATACTGAGCTCGCTTTTGAAATATTATGGTCAACTTTGGTTGTTTACAGCACGCTCTACAACCAAAACTATACTTTCCGGGATAACTGCCAGGTATAGTTTATTTACCTACCCTCACGTTTCTAACAATATACATTACTATTAACTTAATATTAAGTAAGTCACAATGAATACTTTTGATATAAAATAAGCTGTGGGAGGCATGTCATATATAATGTAAATTACCTGTGTGCAAGGGCCTGTTTTCTGTTGTGACTACCCCTGTATCCACCAAGCCCCCCCCCAGCTTGGATTAACTAAGTGCAAGCTGATGTGTATCTGTTGGGTCCAATCACAATAGTATGTACTCTTTATTTCTTACAGGAAAACAAGAAATGGGAACTCTGATATCATTTCATAGATTTTACAGTATATAGAAACCCAAAAAACTAAATTAACAATGGCTGAACAGTTCCAAGTTGGCCTTGACTCAATGGAAACAACAACAAACGTTGGTAACCTCAGCTCACCACAGACAATCCTCCCCCGCCGGGCTGTCTGGGAGATTGCCATCAACTCTATTGTGCTGCTTCTGCTGCTGCTCATCACCCTAGCGGGCAACATGCTGGTTATATTAGCCATCAAGTCCACCCCCAAACTGCAGGAGCAGCTCTCCAACCTCTTCATCATCAACCTGTGTGCCACAGACATGGCGCTGGGGGCCATTGTGGTGGCCACCGCAACTGTAGCTGTCATGTTGGACCTGGATGAGGTTCAGGTAAGTGCATCTGAAAGCCACTCATTTTCAGTCCTACACATTATGAAAATGTCATATTGAAAAGTATCGCAGTGATGGTAGAGTTGATAGTAAAATCAGGCATGCCAAAATATGCACCTAGAGCTAAAATCTTGCAATACTAAATACTATACTAAACTGTTTAAAGGCACATTAAAGTATGTATACGTGTAAACACAGTCTAGCCAGATAGTGTTGTAGATCTGAATATTCTGAATTTTTAAATGAAATGTACATATTTCCTTTCAACCCTGCTGCATGAATTTTGCACTTGAACAAATTTGAGGACCCTTAAAGGAACACTTTAAGCAGCTTTAAGTTCAGTAGTGCCATGTTAATGTCATGGACAGGTGATGGTGGCATTCAAGAAGCTTTAAGTAGAATTTTCTGATATCAAATATGCTTACAAGTATTCTTTTAAGCATATCAAATTTGTCTAAATGCAAACATTAAAACAGTGAAGCTCAATGAGATGCATTTCTCTCATAAAAAAGTCAGAATCTTTAGGTATGCAGTGTTCTAACCACCCTATGTATTCCCTTGCAGTGGCTGTGGTGTAACGTGTGCTGTGCAGTTAACTACATCTGTATCATCGTCTCCATGTTCACCCTGGCACTGATCAGCATAGACCGCTACATTGCCGTCATACACTCCTTAAAGTACACAACCATTGTCGGGAAGACCAGTATGTTAATCGCGATTGGCTACTCATGGTTTCAAGGGGTAGCGTTTGCTGTGAGTTGCAGTTTTCATCAATATGTTTAATCTCTTGATGTAAAACAATGGGCGGAACAACCATTATAAAGATTTGATGAAGAGCTATTTTGTCGATATAGAGTATTTATGTTGTACTATACTGTTGACGTACTTAGAGAAAGTTTAAATTTGTGCAGATCCCTAAATTTGTGGGTGTTTATTTATTTCTTACTTAAACTTATACAAATTCCACAGAAATCACAACAATATTTACCTAGAGAAATTTGTTAAATATACATTCATGAAGCGGTTCAACAGTTCCTGGTACATATATAAATATATCAGGAAATAGATGCGAATGTATACCTGAGTGGTATGGTTTAACTTAAGAGATTATTGAATCTTAATCTGATGAACTTTATGTCAGCTAGAATTGACCACATAGCAGAAAGGTATTTGTCAATCAATTTCTTTTTGCACATACCCTGATCTATCCATCCCAATATTGGTAATATAAAATCATACAAAATTTACCCCAATTTTACTCTATAAGGTGGCGCCTGCCATCATGAACTGGGTGCACTACGACTACTGGGAAGGTGTGTGTGCTATAGACTGGCACCTGGAGAAACAACAAGCCGTGTACTACGTGATTGTAGCCTTCATGGTGTGCTTCATCCTCCCTGCTGTGATCATGCTCTACTGTTACTACTGGATCATCAAGGATGCCAAACGCCTGTCGTCTACTACCATAGTACCCAGCTCCAACATGGAGGCAGCTAAGGCTGCAGCAAGCAGGTAAAGTATGACTACCATAGTACCCAGCACCAACATGGAGGCAGCTAAGGCTGCAGCCAGCAGGTAAAGTATGACTACTGTAGTACCCAGCTCCAACATGGAGGCAGCTAAGGCTGCAGCCAACAGGTAAAGTATGACTACTGTATTGAATGTAATAAATGCACATCCCTTGATAAGTGCACACTTACGTTTTGGGCCAGTATCTAGACTCTCGATCACCATAAGGGAGTGGTTATTGTTGAACAACAGTGTCCCCCCCTCAGGGCAGGTTTTAATGTAGCCCTGCTGAACCCTTTGAGCTATAGTAACACTTAGGCTTTTCCGCTAAAAAGGGGTGTAATTTTTTTGATCCCCCCTCAATGGGGGTCAAAATTTTTGTTATCCTCCCCCCCCAAATCCAATACCCCCTGTTGTTAAGAAATATCCACTTTCTCAATATCACTAGCTTGGATCACAATTAAATCCATACAAACTAGAAAGGTATATATTCAAATTTTGCTACGCCTAATGGACGGTAATTATATGAAATACAAGTACGTTGAAGACCTGAAAAAATGTGAAATAATGGGTCAAAAGCTTGTATAACAAAAAATGACTTACCCATCACGAAGTAATGAATTTAAAAAAGAAGAACTTACATACTTAGGCCCACTACCATCTTTAATTAAGCCTGCAAGCTTCACAGAGGTCTTGAGGATTGCTAATTTAGTAATTTAGTTTGAAAAAATCATGAGCACTTGCCTTTTTAGGTATGTTCACCATCAAGCTAATACTCATAGTTCAAACAAGTAATGTATTATTTTTTATTGTATTTCAGGGCTGCTAAGACAATCCGGAGTCTGCTCATTGTGGTGTTGTTCTTCTTCCTGTGCATGACCCCATCCTGTGTGACTAAGCTGCTCAAGGTGCTGAATGAGAACGTTCACTTTGTGCCGGGCTACGCCAACCTGACCTCCTCCTACTTCCAGTACATCGCCAGCTGCATCAACCCCTTCATCTACGGCATCTTCAGGGCAGACTTCAGGGAGGCCTACAAGAGACTCTTAAAATTATCTGTTTGGACGAGGTTAGAGATATAGACTTTTTATATATGGCATCTTCAGGGCTGATTTCAGGGAGGCCAACTAGAGACTCTTTTATCGGTTTAGACGCCCTTAGAGATATAGACATTTTTTATACAGCATCTTCAGGGCTGACTTCAGGAAGGCCTACAAGAGACTCTTTTATATAACTTCAGGCGACGTTAGAGCTGGTTTCAATGTTAATATGTGTGTTACTGGCTGAACAGGAAGCTGAAAGTTAATGTAAATGCCTAAGATGTTGTTTCAATGTGGACAACTTGAAATGAGACGATGTGCTGAGGACCTTCCCTGATTGAGAATTTCTACTTGGACGATGATTCATGTCATGCCCCTATTACATTATACACAAACATATGTATGACAGTGGTGAGGTCTACTTCAATTGTCACCAGTCAAGCAACATGACCAAATTACTTGGGGAGCAAGACCTGAGGCCCTTGAGAATTTGATGGTTTATAATGTTTTTGAGAACACCTATGAGGATGATCTGAGTGTGTGTATGTTGCTGATGTACACACTTATAGTGCAAATATTGATATGAGACCTTTCAGAAGGAGCCTATCATAGATAACATGACTGGATTCAGCTGATGAACTTGATAACTGCCACACCGTTTGAATGAAATGATTTTATGTGAAAAAAAGTTACTCCTTAGATAGCACTGCCCAAGATGTGAAATAGCCTAGACAAATTCAATGCTTTACTTAGGTACAAATAACCTTAGCTGGACCCACACTCATTAGATAATCATCTTTTATTGATGTCTGAACTTTATTCTGTGATCCTAATGGCCTTTAAAAGCTATCTTGAATTTCACATCTCTGATCGATTTGATCCATTGGGAGCCATTTGTAATTGAATCTCACGAGCACCAAGCAGGAATCATGCCTAAGAGCTGTGTTATCTGCTAAAGGTATCAGGTTATGGACTCCACTTTGAATAGAGGATGTTTTGATCTAAACCATAATAAAAATTGTGTCTAATTCAATGGTTGTGAGTTGTGTAAATGAGTAATCAGCATTTAATATGAGCTCAGGTCTAGACATTTCAGACTTTCTGTTTATATAGCTCCTTTATGAGCTCTAATGTACTCTCCAATAACCTAAACTGTATCTAATCATGCATAACAGTGCTTAATTAACCTAGGCAGAGGATATGTAATAAATATTATGTTTTTGCCATATATGTTCATTCTGCCATATATATTTGCTATTTTTCTGTTTTAATGTAGAGAGGCAGTGAACAATACAATGTAATTTTCCTTCCATCAAATTATTTGTTACTATTTCATCACAGGTGAATTGACAAAATAGTCACATACAACAGATTTAGATTCACCATGGTGCCTCCTGAATGCTGATTCTGCACCAGGCATGACATTATCAGCATCTTGTCATAATTAGGCACACTCAGGGTGACACAGACACCGGAGCTAATTACCTCTAATTAGGGTTAATTAAGGCCAATTACAAGTTGTGTGGAGGCCACTCGTTGCTCAGAACATGTCAAGTCAAAAAGGGGATGCTCTTTGAGGTTCTTAGAATGTGACATTGGGATAAGGCAATTCTATTTCTGATCCTGCTTCTTGATTGATTCCTTGTATCATAAATATTATTAGATGAGGTACAGAAATGGATGCTACACAATCCATTATAAATATGTTCTAAAATACTACATGAACATAGTTTGATGGTAGTTAAAATAGAGGTCACACATATTGTAACAAGTTGTCAGCTTGATTTTAGGGGTAAAAAACAGACTTGAAATAACTAATGTTTCTAAAATTTAATGGCAAAGTACTCCCTATTCTGTCAGATTACCAAGCAGCATCATGCAGCAGTCATGATAATGTCTGGCTCGTCCATGTGACAGTAGCATCCAGCTCCAGGACTGTCAGTGGTTGAGGACTGTTCATTAAGGGAAACAACATTGTATAATCAGTTTTCTTTTATCAAGCTTCATCCTTTCCATTCATTGCTGTTTGTGGATAGAGAGAAATTCTTCCTTGCAAATATAATATTTCAATTTCGCATATCTTTTGTAAGGCTGGAGCAGCAGTGTTCTATCTGCGGTGTTTCCCTGAGAACCTCCAACCCCTCCCATGACCTCAGTGTGCCCTTCAGCACCTCCCCTGTGTGTTATTCCTGGCACAGAACTGGCAGATATTGTCCAGGTTTAGACTGAGTACTGACCCCTCACAGCCAGCCCACAGCACCAGCCCGGGTCATGTCCTGCCGTCTCATGTGAATACAGTTGCCTTTTTCTGACCCTGTCCCTGCTACCTGATCCAATAACATTGTACACTGTGGTATTCTTATGCTGTATGCTGATATGGACAAGCTGCGGGCAGGGGCATAGTGTACTTTGTAAGATAACTGTATTGATTTTCTTTATATCACATTCAACAGATAGTTTGAAAATCATCTTTCAGATCTCTCAGATACTCAATCTTATCCTATTTGAGCTCTGTCAAGAAACCAATTTCTTATGAGATGAAATGTGATGAGATACGATTTTCATTCATCAAATTCCACTATGTTATGGGTTTCATATGGCAAGACTAAGAGTAGCACTCAAGCACAGACTAGCATGCATCATCAGGACCCTTTTTTAATCATCTAGGTCTGCCCTACAGGGTCAGCACAGCCCAGACCATAAGCCCTGGTGACCTTTGATCTCTGTCAGGACCTGCAGCGTGGTGTTATGTTCCCCCGGTGGAAGAATCAATAACCAGAGTATAGCCCTGTCACTGCCATCTCTTCCTCGTCCCCTGCCAGACCCCCTCACACCCACCCAACATGAGATCCATCCATATGTATGTTTCTAGGGTGGCTCCAACCTTCTTGTGCTGGCATCTGGTGGGAATGGTCTGTATCTGTTAAACTGTAATATAAGGCAATATTGTTAATCAAACGATGAACACATGAGAAGTGGCTGGTGTCATTTGGGTTTGGAGTCTTCATTCCACATAATATAAGTTTTAATTGTACATTGTAGGTGAAAGCATGCCTTTGTGAATGATGTAATTTATATCCATTAACCTGTTTGTTTTTCAGCACTAATGGGTCTGTTGAATAACAGATTCAATATTTCAGCTCCATCCCTCTCATCACCTGCTGTTTGCCTAATAAATGAAACACCTTTGCTTTGATGTTTTATCTCTCATAACCTTAAATTACCCCCAACATCCTATTCAACGCAATCAGAGAAGAAGGAGGAAGAAAGAAGAAAATATGAGGGTAATGTGTTATTTCGTATTATGTTTAGAATAAAATCAAGGATCTGATGAAACCATGTGTTGGGTTGGTTTCACAATAAGCTCTGCCTGTAGGGTGGGGGAAGAGCCTGATTTAGATGTAATGTAATGAGAAGAAATGCTGCATTAAATCTACATTAAAACAATTAAATCAAGCTCATTTTTTAGCACAAAGAATAGTAACTTCATTAGAAATGATATAATACTAATCTAATCTGCTGTGTGACACTTTCATCTCTGCCGGCAGGTAGGCGGAGATTGTGGCTAAAGTCAGGTATTTAATAGAGTTTTAAATCTGATCACTGCGTTGGGATCAGTTGATATATCTCAAATACGACAAAGCACTTAAGGGTGCATTGTTCTTGTGATACAAACGGTCCCTTCGAATTAATATAATGAACACAACAATAACCCTGATTGCACACAGTCTTACGCATGTGAACAACAACGTAAACTTCCTTCTGTACTGCCTCACTGGGACTCTGTTCAGGTAGACATCGGTTAAACTATGGCATACTTGTAAAGGAGAGACATCGTCAACACCATGAACAGAGGAGTCATGTCCAACAGCAGAAGCACATGTCTAATATCTCTAACCATCTGTCAATACTACTAGAACTCAGTTGAAAAGCATGTTTAAGTATCTCTTCAAACAGTGTCCCCGTTAACTCAATTGGCAGAGCTTTGGTTTTTCAAACCTAAAGGCTCAGATTTCACTTGCATACATATATATTTATAACAAAAAATTAAAAGCTTTGGAAGGTAGTTTTGATGGAGTTTTACACCTGATTTACTTACCTGTCACATGCCCGGTGCCACTTCAGGCCCTTGAGGAATTTTCCACATTACTGTAAAGGGAAGGTGGGAGCGATGCCTCTAACATAATTATATATTCCAGAGTCATACTTATTTGTCAGCATGCAGACCAGCAACGACAAAAAAGTGCCATGAGTACCTACTTATGGCACTGGGATTGTGCAGCATCTCATGATTGGTGATTTACTCACCAAGCCAGCGTTTAGTATAATTTGTTTCCCCAAACACTTTGATGCTGCTGCCTTAGACGGATAAAAAAAAGCTCACCTTTATCATATAATGGGTCCTGCTGTAATAAACATGAAAACAGATCAAAATATCATCCAGAATGGACCATATTCCAATTCATAACAATTATGTTTATTGGCAGAATTTCAGTAGTTGGGTTTGTGCATAAAACATTAACTCATGCTAATGCAGTGAGTTTGATCCAAATGTTGACATGTCCGGAGGCAGTGAAAGGAAAAAACATTGTATTGTCTCTTTCGATTAGAGCTTCTGAAAGGTGATAGGCAATATCAATGAAAGTCATTATTCCCACATGTCTAGCCATATATAAGATACTTGTGTAAATGCTCTGTGATGCTTGTGCAGTGGAATGATCCATAATCCATGTTTAACTGTCCACAATCTACCTGTGCCACAGTCAGTACTGAGGCAAGGCATGATGACTGCAGTTCTCTGGCTTTCTACATGCATCATATTGTCACCATAGTGGAGAAAGGTCGCAACTGAAAATGTTGCAAGCTCAGTGGAGAAAGGTTGTAACTGTTTTGTCTTGATCATGTAACCATGGATACAATTTGATGAGATTATTGTTAAATTCCTAAGTTCCTAGGTTACTATTTGTTTTAATAGGCCAAATCCAGTGCCAATGGTGCTGGTTTGCATATAAAACTTAAAATCATGCTAATGCATTGAGTTCGATCAGAATATTGACATAACCAGAAGCAGCGATAAGATCAACATTGCATCAGTTTCTATTGATGATTTTAGGTTGAATAATCTATAATTTTCTTTTAAATGTCCATAATCTACCTGTACCATGGACAGTACTAAGCCAGGATGTCATAACTACAGTTGCCTGGCTTTATGTGAAAGTATTCGATGCCTAACATACTAAGTGTCATCTAGATAGGCATCTAAAAGGGAATCATTGTGTGGATAACTTATCTAGGATCAATTCAATGGATAAGCATATCATGATGGATAACATAATATCTTCCTGCAATATCAATGGAAGTCTTTCAGCTACTGACAATTAGCTCGAACATGTGATCTATCTATTCAACACAATTGCCACTTGCATAATTTGTTGACTAGGAACAGTGTTTAACAGCCTCATTATTGCTGTGATAGTCTATTGCTCACTAATGAAAAACTCTGCATTCATGATTTTGTTGTTGGTGCTTGCAGTTTTTGACAATATGTCATTGATGCCGATGATCTTTAAGTGGGATGCTATATATAGCCTACTTCCTTTTTCTTCTTCTATCTGGCTCTGCAGAATCATAGTTTTCAGTCATTACACTGCTTCTAATGTTTCTTCCTGGCTTATTGTGTTAATATCAGTTGAACGCGCAGTAGCTGTATCAAGGCCATTTAAAGTACACATCTATTTCTCTCGGACAAAGACAATTGTGTATATTGCAATCATGATTTTTCTGATGTTTATCTTTCATATACCACTGGTATTTACTTGCAAGATAATATTCAAAGAAAAAATGTATTTCTGCCAGTCATTTGGACAGCATTCCTTTAATGAAACAGCCTTTGTCCTATTTTCAGCATTTTTGTATTCATTTATACCCTTTTGTATTATATCTGTTCTAAATATCCTCACAATTCAACAAATCTACTCTCAGAGACAGTTAATAAGGAATCAGCAGACACAGACATTGAGCCAAATTAAACGCAAGGCTCAAACAACCAACATGGCCATCACAATGTTTGCTGTTTGCCTTGTATTTGTACTAACAACTTTACCAGGGCGCATTGTTCTTGTGATACAAACAGTATCAGAGTCTCTGAGAATGAAAATGATGAACACAACAATAACCCTGATTGCACACAGACTAAAGTATGTGAACCACAGCGGGAACTTCCTACTGTACTGCCTCACTGGGGCTCTGTTCAGGCAGACATTGGTTAAACTTTGTCATTCCTTTAAAGGAAATACATCATCAACACCAACAGCAGAAGAGGCATGTCCAACAGTAAAAGCACATCTCTAATACCTCTAATACGGTTGGTCAATAATACTAGAGCTCAGTTTAAAAGCAAGTATAAGCAGCTCTTGAAACAGTATCCCAATTTGCAGAGGTTGACTTCAAACCTTAAGGTTAAGGTTTCAGTTCTGTCCATAATTATTCATGAAGTTATTAAAATTGTTAGGGAGTTTTCGTGGAGTTTTACGCCTTATATACATACTTGTCAAAGGCCCGATGCCTCTTTAGGCCCTTGAGGATGCTTAAAGAGAAGGTGGAAGCAATGCCTTCCACATAACATCCCAGATTCATACTCATTTGTCAGCATGAAGGACCAACAAAGTAAAAAGTACTCATTAGTACCTACTAAGTAGCACTGGGATCGTGCATCATGTTATGACTGGTGATTTACTCACCAAGCCAGCATTCAGTATATTTTGTGACCACAAAAGCTCATTTAAACACTATGATTCTGTCTTAGAGGATGAGACTGAATGCAGCCTCCACCATTCCCACACAGCTGCTGTAATTATAAACCTGGTTATGGCACCATCTAGTGTGTGATTACAGGTTGTGTATTGAGGTGCCTGCCACATAACAACTGCACAGACTGAAGGGACGCCGCTCATACCACAAAATAATGCCGCAGGCTGGAAAACTGGAAGGACATTGCTCATGCTGGATACTTACAGAGAACATAATTTGATGTTAATGGTAATGTTTTCCATCATGTCACTGTACCACATGACCCAAGCCTACCAATTATGGGAGCAGTGCATCATTGTCATAGACAGTTAATAGTTCCTGACTATACACATAGCTATACATAGTGAGGCCATGAGGTCACTACATTTGTAGCACATCCACAATTAATTGTTGGCTATCACTGTCATGTACTGCAGTACCTTCATACAACTGAACAAAATATAGATGTCCAGTAATAGTCTGATGGTGTCTTATAGTACAAGAAACAGTTTTACTGTACTGTACTGATTTTAGAGTAGAATTATCTAAAAATGATAAAGAGAGTGTAATATTCAATTTCATATGTAGAATGGTTTCCTTGTATGAAAAAAACATCTAGTTATATAAATGTAACACAAAGTTACTCCTGTTTATATATCATACTAAACAGAGTAGTACATTTCAGAGTAAACTTTGCACAGTAATTCTTAGGTCATGATTGATAACTCTCCAGAAAATGGTCTATTGTAAACAACTATTTTCTCCTTCAGAATTCATCCTAGCCCTGTCACATGTAGGAATTCAGATGAAAAAAGTTAAATACACCACATTTTGTCCCAGAGGTTGTTCGTCATTTCAGACATACCCATAGCTCTGAAGTTAAAAGGTATAATAGGCAAACTCTATCATGAGGAGGCCATCCTATCAAGTTTGAAACCTAATACTTTTTGATATTTATCAAATCATTTCTCCCCAAACATTATTAATATGAATAACCATGTTTTGTATGTGTCACAATGCTGCAGGAAGCAGCAAGAGCCTCATTCAGGGACAAGATGGTGGCATTCAGAGAGCTGCTCTGAACACACTGAATTTCCCTACAACGTATGCAGCAACATAGAACATAATCCCACCTGCAGAAACTGAGATGCTTTTCCCACTAAATCTTGGTCTACATTTACTGCAGAACAGACAACAATGAAACATGGCCACCACAAGGTCATGTGACCGCCCCCAGTCATCCATCTTGTTTGTGTGTCCAGCAGGGGGTACCGGGTAGTGTCATTTCCAGCCACCAGATGGCAAGACTATACCAGGACAGCTGGGCAAGGTTGAAAGTGGCATTCTCAACAAGCGTTTCCGACTCACAATTCTTATACTGTTCTAGTCTGCTATGTGGTATGTGTGAGTGATGAGAATGCCCCTTTAAGTCGAAAGCATGCTTATACCGGTATTTTTTTTTTTCCTGCCATATAATAATGAATTGTTCTTGTTAGAAGTACCCTTTTTAGGATGAAAAAGCCCATGTCACACTGATCCTCTCAATTTCGTTTTTAGTGACTGTCCACCGGAAAACCAGCCTTATTCAGGGGCTTCATGAGACTAGTTCTCCTATGGATGGTAAGATGTCTCAGGCAGTAGTTATCATGTGACCAGTGTGTATGACTTGTGTACCAGGGGGGCTGTACATCACATTGACTGTAGCTACAACCCTCTTTATGTAGCCACAAGGGATGTCAACTATAGATGGCTGCAGATGAGTAATCAGTCGGTGGCCGAGGCTAAGTAGTGTTTACGGTGTGCGGACACTTTGTTTGTAGTCATGAACCATTAAACATTATTTATGTCCATGAGCTTGTACACATAGTCCCCTTGTATATCAGGTGATAAGATACTCGCGTGAGCTATAGGGTATATTCAAAAAGATAATTTTTGATGAAATATTGTATGTTCCATTATGAATTTTGTTCTATTATGAGCATTTGTAATGAAACATGCAGCATGTTTTTTTTTCAAAATTTGAACATGCCATAGTTGAGCTTGTGCTAATCAAGGCACAGTTAATGCCGTATCCATGTCACGCACATTATCTGATAAGGCTAAGACCACCTGAGGTGATCATCTTGGAAAGGAAAGACATTGATCTCCTTTTGAAGTCTATGCAGGCAGATAATTTTTTCACACATTTTTCACATGGATAATATGCTTTCACTTGACCTGTCACATTTAGACTGATGGAATTATTTTAAATATGACATAGAGTTAAACTGATACTCAAGACACCAGTCGCTGTTCATGTTTATACAGAAGCTGGCTGAGAATAATACCATCAGAACAGATATTACCATCTGACTACTAGAATACAGATATAAAAAGAATTGTAAAGCTCCAGATGTCTACTTAGTCAGAACTAGTTCTCCAAATCTCTGAGGAGTGCCACATAGGATATTAATAGGCATGGGTGTGTCGTCAGAGGGTGGCGACATCACTGTGTCCTGATTATTGATTCTTTACTGGAACATAACACCAGTTCCTGGCCTCACGCTCATGTCCTGACTAAATCAAAGGTCATGGTTTGACGTGCTGACCCGCACACTTCTATGAATAGGAAAAGAACCGAAAGGTAGCAAGAAGGATGCTGGACCATGCTTAACCACTGCTCTCAGTGCTTCGATGTGCACACATTTATCTTAATAAGATAAGTAAATTATGATGGTTGTTATACAGACCACATCGCAAAAAACATTTGAGTTAAGTAGAACAAACATATTGGTGATTTGATAAGATTGAATTGGAGTTTTACCAATGTTGGTCAACCACTTAAATGTCAGAAAGAAAAACATCAAACAAGTTATGGAATATACATCATAGCAGCTAACCCTAGAGCATTTGGCTACCATAGTCTTTGGTTGTTTGGGTGCAGAGATGGGGGTCAGAAAGATTGATACCCAGCAGAAGAAAATAGTGTATGTAGGGTGGTCTGCCGACGGTTGTGGCTCATGAATGTAGGGGAGTTAGGAGGTACTGCTGGAGGGGGACAAGGGGACAGTCTAAACCTGGGCAATATCTGCCAGTTCTGTGCCAGGAATACCACCAAGGGTCGGTGCTGAAGGGCACACTGAGGTCATAAGGAACTTTTCAGGGCTACACTGGAACACCATGTGTGTGGGTAGGACATTGCAGACCCTGGTTATTGGTACCTACAATAAAAAATAGTCAGTCTAGAAACAGTGAAAGATGATATTCCTGTCGAATAAGGGGTGATGTACTTCATTAGATAACACGGATGTAGTTATTAGTTACAGAAGGCATGTCAAAGTATACATTAGTAACGTATCTACAGCTTGTTAGATTTTCAGCCACACCCTGCATTAAAAATCAAACAAGCCGTTCATAATCCTATCTCATGAAAATGGGGCAGCAGTATCCATGTTGGAAACACCATATACACGACAACATCATAAGCTCTTGTACCCAAATGTTTCTATTCCTGAAGAAGGAAACACTGACCCTTATTTGCTAAACTAATTCAATTTGTCATCATGGGAAAAGGATCGGATAGCTGATGCACCATAGAAAGGTATTTTTACATTTCTGCATGCATTTCTGCTATAATGTCCTTAGCATTTGGTCTATGAGCAATATTGGAGAATATTCGGGCCCTGTGGACTATGACAAAATACAGGAGGAGAATGTAAAGCTCAGAGGTCCAAGGGTAGTATCCATTTTCCATTTTGGAGTGTTAGTAGATGAGAGACCGTTTACAGATCAAAGCACAGTATGACCACCTCAATGCTGCTTTGTGTAGAGCAACTCCTGGGCTCCAATGCTTTACAGTGTGGATATGTTTTATGTCCCGTGAGAACCCTCCATTAATGTAAAAGGCCTGCAGGGGGCACCACCTTCATCTGGGACATGGAGCTGGTCATGTGACTTAGGGATAAGCGCACTCTCCACCCAAATGTTTCACCAAGAGCTTTATTCCTGTACAATGTGTCACATCACATTTTTCAAACAATCTTTTTGCTTCCAGTATGTACCATGGAAAAGCTCTTGCATATAATTGTTAAATCATGACATGAAACCTATGAATGCTTAGTCAGGTCAATTTGGCTGAGCTAGAGCAAATTTTATAAACATTATTTTTATTTCATACAGAAATTTATTGAATAAAAGTTTACCAAAGGATTGCAGAAAAACCCTTATTTATCTAGCCAAGGGCAATTTACTGTGTGGTCAGCAATAAATGGCATACTTTCTGCTATCTTTTGCTTTATAATATTTCTGTGATTAAAAGTATCCAATTACTATTAGCATAGTCTGTATGTACTCGACTTTGAAGTAACCTTTAAAGTTTGGACGTAACCATAATCAGGAAAAATTACTTTGCAATACACAATATATTAGTTTTTTTTGTACAACAGGTATTTTACTATTGGGAAGGGGAATGTGTTATGTAAGATAGGTTGAATGTCCTTTACATTAAATCCAATGGCAGGATATCCAACTTATTAAAGTATTATGACATTGACTTTGAATGTCAGAGACCGAGAGCAGTACAGATGGAAAACTTCATGAAGGCCAGCTGTGCCAATATGAGAAAATAAGGATGGACATTTAATCACAATCTTTATAAACCTGCTGTAAACCCTTTAAACCTTTAAGTATGGCATGAAGCTAAAAGATTATATGGCTTAGTCTCATGAACTTGGGCCAATGTGTTGGTTTATGACCGGGTGCCGTCTATGACCAGGTGCCGTCTATGACCGGGTGCCGTCTATGACCGGGTGCCGTCTATGACAGGGTGCCGTCTATGTCCGGGTGCTGTCTATGACCGGGTGCCGTCTATGGCTGGGTGCCGTCTATGACCGGCTATCTAAAAAGGTTGTAAAGGAATATAAACTTAAATTTTTTTACAATTTTCATCTATGAAAATTGTAAAAAAATATCTTTTTTTATATTCCTCCAAACAACTTTTTTAGATATCCGGTCATAGACGGCACCCGGTCATAAACCAAAACATTGGCCCAAGTTTGTGAGACAGCGATATTTGTCTTCATGATGCACCAATGCAGCCCCTGTGAGCAACCTGCCGGTGCTGCATTGGTGCATCATTCTGACCCTTCGGGAGTGTTAACCCTATAGGGTTGGCATGATACTTAAATGAAGCACTGGCTGCATTCATGCATTATGACCATGGCTATTATTGGTACACCAAGACATTATGTTGCAGATGACCCAGAGTGTGACATGCCCAGGCTTAAACTAAACCGCATGCTAGATGATTCCTCAGTTTTCTTTGTTCCGCTTGGGAAGGGAGGGGTAAAGAAAGTAATTGACATTATCAAAGAGAGGAGATACAGCAATATATGCTTCCACGCCACTAAACAAGGTATTAGGTTACCTGGCAACGTCACCTGACATAGACTCTTATATTTTTACTATAACATGTATCATGTACACTTGAACTTATGCTATGATAAGAAAGCAAGGAATATGAATTAACTTGTTAATATTTTGAGGTCAACAATGTCTATAGTGCAAGGTCTATAACTCTAACGAAGGTGAACAATTTTATTTCACATTATTTTCTACACAAGGATGGTCGATCCAATATTGCCAACCGAAAAATATATATTTTCTAAGTTGGTAATTTTAAAAACTATGTTTCCTAGCAGTGACATCACTTTCTGGAGTCCCATTTGTTTTTCATTTGAGGTTGAGGTACCTTTTGCCGTCATCATGAAGCACTGTTTGCCATCCTTATGAAGCATAGTTTAATATGAGTTAGACCTAATACTGGTGCTAGCAGTATGCCCAATACTTGTAGCCTACTACCCATACCTATTCCATTTGTAATTAAAGAACTGTTTCTGCCACTGTTCTACATCGTCTCTGCCTATGAGTTGCTGACTTGTTTCTTTTACAACATGAGAGAATCCGGGCCAAGGTCTGCCTGAAGACTGACCCGGTCAGGCAGTACAGCACAAAGTTAGCACTGTGGTTGAGGTATGTTATTCTGAGTACAATTTCATAAACAATGTCTGGCATTTTGATAAAATGACAATCACAAAGGTAAGATATGATTCCCAACATATGATGGACATTTGCAGGTAAAGTGGTCACTATGAAGAAGATGCACACTGCTAACATTGTGAATGTAAGGTTTGATTTATCGTGAGCTTTTTTATGATGTTTTGTTATGAATATATCATGGGAATGGATCTTCTTCACTATTCGTATATTTAAGATTGAGATAATGCAGAAGGGTATGATGCAGTATGCCATTGCAATTAGAAAGACAAAGATAGAATTAGGCAATGTTTCAGCCACATAGCTATGACAAACAAATACAGTGTTTACATGTGCTATGTGGCCAGTGAATAGGAACGGGACATAAAACATACATATTATGAGAGAAACAATTGAAATGGAGAAAAACAGGTTTCTTCTGGTGCAGTACACATGTGCCCTCAAAGGATAGAATACAGCAATAAAGCGTTCGATGGATATCAAAACAATCAACCAAGACGACACAGTGGCTGAAGAATATACTATAAAACTGATCACTCTACACGTCCAGATTGACTTGGAAAAAAAGAGTAAGGTGTATATTCGATATTGTTTTAAAATGGCGAAAAATAATGCCACGTTATCTGCAATGGCTAAACATAGCAGCAGTATCATGAACACAGATGTCTTCATGAGGGAGCCGTATGTAATAACGATGATGATCAGACCATTCATCACCATGCCACAACTATTGAAAAGTAAACATGCAGTTGTCCTCGCTGTATAGCTGGTCATGTCAGGGGTTGTAGAATTGTCATGATGTGACTGGTTCCCACTGTTATCTCCCATATTGGTGCACTCCTTTTAACTCTCAGAATATGCACAGGAGAAACACTGCAACTCAGTTCAAGAATTTTATGGTACTGGGGCTGAAGCTTTAAAACTATGCAAGTGACTAGCTAGATGAAGAAAGCGGTAGGAATAATCAATATATGCTGTAGATTAAATAAGCAGTTTCTCTTTCCAACACACCCCAACCCTCTCTTGATTTATACAATTATTAATGCATAACTTCAGAATCAATAGACATCAATTATTCTTGTGTGTGTACCCACACCTCTATTTGACCATGGATATCACTTACATGAGGAAAATCAGCTCAAGTGACCTTTAATAGTGAAGCATTATACATGCAATTTCATCCAGACAGGTATATATGAATAAAGTTCATTTAAAAATCTGCAATAGTGATTTAACAAATTTATTGAATAGCCAAAAAAGCAAATACTTCCCTTACTTAAATACTAATTAATGTCATATAGGATATTGCATTCAGAAATGTGGCTTATATATGAAACATAAACAGCATATAAGTTATCTAAGATGACAAGGAAATCATAGATCAAACTGATGCGTTTTAATTATCAATTATCTACCAGTTTCATGGACGTTGTGTTGCGCTCATGGTCTGTCCATTTAGTAATATATATATACAGAAAATTAGGAAAATATTGGAACAACCTGTTATGTGGTCCATTGCAGAAGCAGTAATTTAAAATTGAGAGCTAAACTATTCAAGCCTGGACTGGTGAATAGAATTAATGCAGTATGTGTTTTTATTGGCACGATACACATAAATGCTGCCCTAAAAGGTGACCCACCATATACGAAGAAGCTGAAAGGGTCAGGAAGATATCCCTTTTTGTGCCATATTAATGATGAGAGATAGACATGAAGCCCTTAAAAGGTTTTGTCTGTAGCCCCCTATGGTCCAGGGGAATATAGTTAGTTTGCCCTGAGGCTGGCCTGCAATTCATTCATTATATCCCCTCCCTCTGACAGTAAGAGATGTTCAACCCGAATATGTAACAGCATCAGTGAGAGCATGGATAGCATCATGACACGACAGTCCTGTGTCATTCAGTCAGACGTGCTGCAGCTCTACACAGACTACTGGACTAACTCTAACAGACAACCATGCTGCTGTAGGATTGGATAGTGTCTCATTCAGTCCTTTATTGTTTAGATACTGATTAGTGTGTCTAATAGAGTCCACTATTGTAGTACTGTGACAAGATAACTGGATAACGGCATCTTGTTAACCTTGTTAATTATACGATTGGGGCTCTGATTGTGCCTTTTTTTGATAACACAGTTCTGTTATCAGGCGATACCCAGGTAGAAAAAAATCATTATAATTATCATGATTTATCATGAAAAATAAAACATAGTTATTTCGCGGAAATCATGATGTATTATGATAAATAACATGATATATCATGATAACTACCATGATAAACCATGATATTAGTTGATTTACCACAGGAAATTTTATCATGGTATATATTATGATGTTATCATGATTTATTATACTTAATCATGATATCTATTGTGATATATTATGTTTTAAAAATTATGATTTCCGTGAAAAAACTATGATTAATTAAGCATAATATATATCATGATTTATTATGCTTCATCATAATATTCATTATGCTTTATCATGATTTTGATCATGATATATCATGTTTTAAAGATCATGATTTCCGTGAAAAAACTATTTTTAATTAAGCATAATATAAATCATAATTTATTATGCATCATTATAATATTCATTATGCTTTATCATAATACATATTATAATTTTGATCATGGTATATCATGCTATAAAAACCATGATGTCCGTGAAAAAACTATGATTCATTAGGCCAAAAAAAAAAGGTGTGTTTCAGGCAACATGGTCCAAAAGATTAGGGTAGGTAGGTCTGATTATTTATTTATTTTATTTATTTTTCTTTTAATGTTGGAGATACCTGGAATGAGTCGTAAACCGCCACATCGACTCGCGGGTCAGGCCACCTTCTATTGATATCTTGGATTACGGGCACTCAGAGCAAATATTTTGGGGGGCGGGAGGAAAAAACAAAAAAAGCAGCCCATCAGTACTGAAATTTTCCAGGGGGCGGAAGGAAAAAAAAAAGAAGAAAAAAAGCATGGAAAAGTTGTCTTTTGGCTATCAAATGAGGGTATATTAAGAAACATTCCCAAATATCCCCCATTTTGAAGGCCAAAATTCTCATCGGCGGATCCGCAATCCAAGTTATTAGAATAAAACAGCATCATCAGGACAACTCATCGATTCTACAATAAGTAGGAATTTCATGAAATTGTTGGACATTCTTGCTAAAAAGCAATTTCCTGAGGTTGGACAATAAATTAGGCATAGGATCTGTTCTTCCTGACCCAAAAATTGCTAAAATTTCCGAAAAAAAAAAAGGAATATTTTGAAAAAAAAAAAGAAAAAAGTTCTCCAAAATCGGAAAAAAATGCTAGGGTCGGCCCTTTTTTGAAACTAGGGTCGGGTTGCCTGAAACACACCTTTTTTTTTTGGCCTTATGCACAATATCATGATTTATTATGCTTCATAACAATATCAATTATGTTTATCATGATATATATCATGATTTTGATTATGATATATCATGTTTTAAAAGGGCCAATAATGATGTCTACACAATACTTTAATCTCAATAAATGTTTTATTACATTAGTCGATTTGGATTATCAATATAATACAATATTTGATTTGCATGAAATCACATTATCCTGTTGATGGGTAATTGTAGTCTCAACTACTAATATACCCTTATATTCAAAAGCTTCTTATGGAAGATCACATAAGTATTGCTTAATGGAATCTTGTTCAAGATATAAATGAAAGATTTCAGAGCTACAGGGAGTCTTAGTGCCTGTGTACACGAGGCACATCCTACTGTCTATCTGCATACGCAAGGCATATCTTTGTGTTATATCACTGACCTTTGCTATGAATGTATCAAACAGTTACATATAGGCATGTGCTGAAACTGATGCCCATGACAACATGGGCATGGGTCATGCGCTAAAATTATGAGTCATGAGCTGTGTAAACATCATGGACACAAGATCTGTGGAGACGTCAAGAACACGTAGTGAGTGCTGTGTATGTTCTATAGGCATGTGCTGAGAGCTGTGGAGACATCATAGGCATGTGCTGAGAGCTGTGGAGACATCATAGGCATGTACTGAGAGCTGTGTAGACATCATAGGCATGTGCTGAGAGCGGTGTAGACATCATAGGCATGTACTGTGAGCTGTGGAGACGTCATAGGCATGTGCTGAGAGCTGTGTAGACGTCATAGGGATGTGCTGAGAGCTGTGTAGACGTCATAGGCATGTGCTGAGAGCTGTGTAGACGTCATAGGCATGTGCTGAGAGCTGTGTAGACGTTATAGGCATGTGCTGAGAGCTGTGTAGACGTCATAGGCATGTGCTGAGAGCTGTGTAGACGTAAAAAAAAGAAATAATACATTAGTTTGAGCTATTAATAAAGGCAACTGTATCTTCATCTTTTCAAGTGGTCACTGTGCCTGTATGCTGAGTAGGCTGGATGCCTTCACTGAATTCTCAAAAACAAGGGTTACTGGAGGGCTTGGGGCAAATAGAAGGCATCTTCATAGTGACTTGAAATCAACAGTGCATAATCTTATTTTAATGAAGTACGTCCCTATGTACTTGAACTTAGATGAAATTAAAAATTTAATAAGTTTTTGGACCTATAAAGTTGGCCAAATATCAAGGAATTTTATATATACAGAAAGCTTATGGTTACAAGAAATGGGCACCACTCATCATAAGCGGCTATGTCATAGCTTTCCAATGATACCCTAACCTTGATCCTAAGTCAATAAATAAGGTCAGAAACACAAATTAGGCCTGAGGCACCAGTGGCACTGGTCTGATTACAAAATCGGCACTAGCGCTAGGGCGGCACCCGTTTATGCAAGTCCGTAATTTAATTTATTGTTGGTGTGGGAGTTGTCAGGGCCTTGATAAAGGCCGTTTTTGGGACCAAGGCACGGACCGGCAAGGGCCATTAAAAAGGGTTATTTTTAAGGTAACTGTATCTCCTAGTTCTAAAATACCAGAGTCATACTCCTAGCCAATGCTACGACAGAGCTTGAGTGACAAGAAAAGCTGCCAAAAGCTCCCCTCATCACCCCCCTCCCCCCCCCCCCCCGCCCCTCGCCGATCCGCAGACAGCTAAGTGAGGATGGGGAGGGGGTTAGCGACTCCTGCCACTTTGTTGGCTCAACCCAACTGACCAGGGGGTAGGGGGGGCGAGGGGGTAAAGGGGGTTAGACATTTTAAATAAAGATTTCCAGAAAAGTTTGTTAAACAGGATTATTTTATTATCGCATTGGATGGGAGAAAATCAGGGCCAAAGAGGATGTTTGTTTTGACATTATATAAAACAAAGCAGATCGACATGAACTCCTCCCAGCACCCTTTCCTTCTAACTGACGCTTCCTGCACTCCATACCCTAACCATAGCATTAATTGAAATTGATTATTACAGTAACTAACCTGACTAAGTGGTCGCAATGGAACAATCATTGCTCTATCTAGACTAAATAACCGACCCTAGGCCTGCCATCTCTCCCTGCCCTGAAGGAGACGGCAAACAATATTTTGAAATAAACATTTCTCAGAATTATTGATTGTTTAGTGTAATATTAAAAGTACCTACCAATGGTAGATGTAGAACATGTAGGTGTCCATGTATACAGGTGCAGCATGTCCAGTCCCCTCTGCTGCCTACAGCCAAATGTGGGCCACTTGTAGGTCAACCAGTGTCATAGTGATAGGGGTCAGGCCGACACCTTGCTGGCTTTGTAACAATAGCTCACCTGTGGGTGCAGCGCTAGCTGAATGGGCAGTGTGTGTGGTAGGTTGGGGGGGAGGGGGGTCGGTCGGTGTGAAAATTAGGTGATGTGGCTGGGGGGGGGGGGGGGGGGTCAACCAGCTAGAATGATAAATTTTTTTATTGTTAGAAATTGTTCATTGTCTATATTTTATTACGATTCCATACATTGTTAGCATCATAGAGGTATTTTTCTTTACTCCATGTGATAATTAGAAGCATATATCCTAATTAAATAGTATAATGTGTAGTATGCACATAGAGCATCTTAAATACCTCAATACATACTGGTAAATGAGCTTATCATATAAATAAACTGCACAGGCATATATGTAAGTATATAGTGCTCCATTCTCCACGATTCTAAATAAAAGTGACATTTTAAAGCTGTGAGAATCCCTCAGTCAATTAGAAGACATATATAAATGGTCACCTAAGTTTTGTTACGACCTGCGGATTTTTAACATGGTACTAGCTGATTTTCATGTGTCTATTAAGGAGTGTGAGATCGTCACCAATGCCCTGGCACCCACATGTACCTTAATAGGGGATAGCCGGGGTACCACTGGCCCAGTCCAGCCTGATTCCCCTGCTTGTGGCCGTGGGTACGGCAGGCATGGGTAAAAATGTGGGGTGGGGGTCACTTAATCTTACCAAGATGTTTTGGAAATCAATTTACAGTTGTATATTTTTTGATGCAAATACACAACATAATGTTTGGGTATATATTATTTCCAAGGCCTAAGCTCGCCATCTGGAAGGCGTTTCACCGTATCATACGGAGGGTCCATATGTGCTTTTTTTGCATTTCAGTTCATTTTTGCGTTTCAGCTCAACATGTCTGCATCTACGGAAAAAGATACGCCGTATGTACATACGGCCGGCCGTATGTACATACGGCCATAATTGTGTTTCAGCTCAACATACGGAGCACATAAGATCTGTATGTTTGGCATATTTGGAGCCCAGAATACGGAGGGGTAGGGGGGGTGGTGATATGTCAAAAATCACATAAAATGGGTTGTACGTAGGGCCGTACGTTATAAATAGGGTCCGTATGTTGGTAGTGGAATATAAAAATGGTGGACATAAAGAGTTGACATGAGGAGTTGGTAGTGGATGTGAGAAGATAGTAGTGGACGTGAGGAGATAGTAGTAGACATGAGAAGATAATAGTGGACGTGAGAATTTAGTAGTAAGGAGTTGGTAGTGGTGGTCAGGAGTTGGTAGTGGTGGTCAGGAGATTCACCTCTGGCGCCCAGCCAGCTCTGTACTCTGATAGCTATTGTCTACCACTGTTTAAACACAAGGAGCCTGTAGGCAGATTTTCAGCTCCGTAAAGCCATTATTTACCGAGTTATGGAAGAAAAGACTCTTTTTCATGTAATTTCTCCAAAAATCCATATAATTTTTTTTTTTTTTTATCATGAAGGTAGAAGTTGGACTTTACTTATCTATTCTTTAAAACAATCCTAGAGCCATTTCTTTACATAATATGTGGATCAACAAGGGAAAAGGGACCTCCGTGCGGGATGTTTAGTTCCAACTTTGGCCACCAGGGGGCCCCATATTGCCCAAAAGGACCAAAATATAGCAAAAACTCATCTATACTACTTTTTCACGTAGAATATGATAGGCCACATTAGAAAATTCTATCTTTGGAGAAAACATTCAATATTAGGGATGGAAAAGAACGTTTTTAGGCCTAAATTGGTGCTTTTGCACTTGTTGGTTGCCATGGAAACGTGATTTTCTTTCTAAATCGATTTTTTTTTATTGATTGATAGAAGGCCCCACAATGATTTCTATGCTGAAAACAGAATGTAAATACCATTTTTAGATCAAAAGCTGTGACCAAATGTTTGAAAAAGTTTGGATATTTGATAATTAGCATAATTATGCTAATTAGATAGGAATATCTCTTAAACAAAGTAAGATAGAGCTTAATGGCATTTAAGATTGGACAGTGACCACACATATTCAGAGAGCCAGTACTCAAAAAATAGAGGTGGTACCTGCCAATTAAAGATATCAATGGAAAGCTGATGACATCAATTTTATTATTTAGTTTTTACCTTGGAGGACCCTTTTCCCTCGACTGTCCACATATATATAATGCACTTTAAAAAAGGGAGAAGGGGGGTCGGGGACTGTACTAGCTTACAGGATAATGGTTTAGGTCCACATGACCTCCCGCAATTGGCTTGCGATCTCCATTCCCTTATATATATATGAGAGGAGTTGAGGCCAGCATGACTTAGCCTCTACTAGGCAGCACCAACACAGCCCAGAATTAGCAAGGTAGTAACACTTCTACGATGGCCTGTTGGGTCGATATCTTTTGCCTGTCGGGCTTACACAAGAGAGGTCTCTCCCCTGTGTGGATCCATGTTGGTATCTAAATGGTAGGAACCACCACTCTCCCCTCTCTTCCCCGACCTCTCCTGTCTCTTCCCCGACCTTTCCTATCTCTTCTCGGACCTCTCCTATCTCTTCCCAGACCTCTCCTGTCTTTTCCCCACCTCTCCTGTCTCTTCCCCGACCTCTCCTATTTCTTCACCAACCTTTCCTATCTCTTCCCCGACCTCTCCTGTCTCTTCCCCGACCTCTCCTGTCTCTTCCCCAACCTCTCCTGTCTTTTCCCCACCTCTCCTGTCTCTTCCCCGACCTCTCCTGTCTCTTCCCTGACATTCCCAAACATATGGACCCTATTTATACCCTCCCTGGCATACCTCTGTATGTCTATTAATATTATGACCTCACAGAGGGAATTCCCTAGGGGTTCCCCGGAATGTAGACTGGTTTTTGCACATTTTTCAAAAAGAGACAGGTGACCATGTCCGTATGTTGAGAGGGCCATATGTTGGATGCTGTATGTTGCATTTTTTAAATAAAAGATACCGAGGGTATACGGAGGACCAACTGAAACCAAAAAAGTAGTTTAGATGTATTTTGTCCGCATCATGTCCGCATCTTTGGGCCATATGTGTAACAATAGATCAACATACGGTGAAAGGCCTTCCTGGGAGCCATTTCACCGCATCCATTACAAAATAGCAACATGCGGCACCCAAATGCGGCCCTCATACGGAATTTTTTTGGAATAATCATTTTTCCATTTCTGGACCATTGCCGTGTTGTGTCCGTATGTTTAAGGCAATTTTTTTAAATTTCCATATGTGAATGCGGCAATCACCTGGCTCAATTGTAAAATTGTGCAAAAACCAGTCTACATTCTGGGGAACCCCTAGGGAATTCCCTCTGTGACGTCATAATATGTAGCAACATACGGAAGTAGACTGGGGAGGGTATAAATAGGGTCCGTATGTTGGGAAACAGACAGGGGAGGTTAGGGAAGGGACATGAGAGGTCGGGGAAGGGACAGGAGAGGTCGGGGAAGGGACAGGAGGGGTCGGGGGAGGGACAGGAAAAGGTAGAGAAGGGACAGGAGAGGTCGGGGATGGGACAGGAAAAGTTGGAGAAAAGACAGGAGAGGTCGGGGATGGGACAGGAAAAGTTGGAGAAGGGACAGGAGAGGTCGGGGGAGGGATTGGTGAAGTCGGGGTACGGACAGGGGAGGTCAGGGGAATGGACAGGTGATCATAGGATGGACAAGGGACGGACAGGTACATGTCCTTCACACACACATACCAACATGGATCCACACAGGGGAGAAACCTCTCTTGTGTTACCTACCTTACAACGGTTGTTTTTAAAGTGCACATATATATGTAAAAAAAAAATGGCCCTAGAATTATTTTAACAAATAGATAAGTTAAGTCCAACTTCTACCTTTATAATAAAAAAATAAAAAAATAATATATTGACTTTCAAAGAAATGATACCAAAAAATGATGGATCACCTGCTCTAGAAATCTTGGTGGATTTGTAGTAATTAGCACTGTCTAATATTTTACCAGTTCAGAGGACTACAGCAAAACCACCCTATTAGCACAATATCTTATGCTTGAAGAATAAGAATTCAGGGGATATCCTCTTCTTCATGCAAAGACAGGGACTCCCCTGGTCCCCCAGATAGATAGCTAACCCTATGCCTAACCCTAACTGACATTAGAAAGAACTAAGCTAACCCTAACCCCTACCCTAACCATTGGGCAGGTATCCAGTGTGGTTGGATTCTTAATGAAGCATCCCCTGGGGACCTGGGGGATGATTTAGCATGATGGTTTCTTACAAATCAGTACAGTCCCTGTCTGTGGTGTAAGCATAAGATATCCCCAAAAATCTTATGCTTGAAGAATAAGATGTAGTGCTACTATGGTGGCAAAACACTGGAAGATTTAAGGGTTTAAGATATTTGAAGAACTAAGGCTCTGCTAGATCTCCTGGGACTGTACTGATCTATTGTAATGGCTTATCAATAATGGTTTCTGCAACTTGCCCTGACCAATGCCTAATAGCCATGGCCCTGATTGAATATAGACTACAATGAGTCACATACCATCGGTTTATGGCAGAGGGACAAGCCATAGTGACCCATTGTTCTGTGTAGGTCACCACAATCAGCTAATACATGTTTATTGTCTAACGCGGCAAAATCAAAAATGTATTGGACATAGCAATGCATTGACTGCCTCCAGGAGTAGAATTCACCTAGTGATGAAATTTGCTATCTCACATGCTCATATCAGTCTCCACATAGTTATAAAGTAAAAGTGTTTTAAATGCCAACTATATCATAATGGAGTAAAATAGTTTCATGACGAGCCCTCCAGGACAGCAATGTGAGTAGAGCTCTACCCCAGTCCTCCTGACATCGCGCTACTTGTTATGGTCTGCCTCCCACCACTGCCACTGCAGGAAGGAAGGATACCATCCATCAATACACCAACTGTCAATGTCTCAACTCCTGATGTTTCTGCCTAGAGGCATGAAAACTGAGTGGGAAAGCTACAAGTCAAGGGTGATACATGGAAGTTTGCTGTAAAATCAAATTGGATTATTTTTGAAGCTAAGGACACATTCATCAAACAAATATAAGTGCATACAAGGTGCTCATACAACCTCAGATATAGAAGGCATCCATTAATACACAGTAAGTTAAACTGTCTAAAATGAAATCAACCCGAACCCTATAATACAGGGAGTGGTATTCCACTCAGTAATCTTTAACAAAGTAGTCTGTGTGACTACAACTCCTAAACCATTGCTCAGAAACGTCATGGTGGATCTGCGCTCGATTTAAGCAGTATTCAATTATCTATCCAGTGTGCTAATGCAGTAAAGGGGCAAAACTGTGTGTCTCTCTGAAAGTAGACAAAAACACAGTTCAGGTGATGGCAAGTTGTATGTGGTCCATATGTAATCTGAATTGTCTCACATGTTGGGGTGATAGTGAGATGTGGTTTTCCTCTAGCACATATATGCGTTAGGGTAATAATGTTGAAATAACATCAGTGGTATATATGTGAC
Source organism: Harmothoe impar (assembly GCA_947462335.1). Lineage (NCBI taxonomy): Eukaryota > Metazoa > Annelida > Polychaeta > Phyllodocida > Polynoidae > Harmothoe > Harmothoe impar. The sequence goes on from OX381712.1 coordinate 77,665,132, forward strand.
TTTAATACATAACGTTTGGTTTCAGATTTAACTTGCACTTGTCATAGATATCCTAACAAATATTGCTTCTATTGAGTACAGTTTAATAGCTAGCTTTCCCCAATTTATACACCACTACATAACATCTATGTGGAGGTTACCAATCCTGCACTTATGTTTAGGTTATCATTAGTGCTTATATTTTGTTTCCCATTATATAGTTATCTGAGTAATTTTGTAATATACATTATACTCAGGCACTTCTATATCTGAATTCTGTATCACATAATAAGCGGGACACATTCAAACATACTGTAACATTTGAGAACTGGGCATGGGATTGACGTTGGTATTCTACCTTGTTTAACACTGTAATACCCGGAGATTTTGGATGGATTCAAAGAGGTGACCTCCAACTGTCAGAGAATACTCATTCTTTATATCCCTGTCTTATCCCCACTCCCTTCATTCCTCTCTCCCTCATCCCTTAAACCACCACCATAATGCTGTATGCTATAACCCAACTGTCACTTTCTGAAAGGCAATCATTTATTTGTCATATTCCGTTTGCTGCGGCTGCCCTCCTGTCAGTTCCTACAGTGAGGAGGAAACAGGGGCAGATGCTCCTTAAATTGGCTGCCATTTTCTGATGTTTCATGACAACCTTAGGATAATAGATTTGCCATTAGTACTAGTGCTTATAGCTACAAGTCTAGAGGACTGCAGCACAAAACTGTGTCTGGTACCAAGGTCATAACATTGGACTGCTGTAAACATGACAAATGGCAGAAACTTATTTACCCTTAATGCATTGGTGAATCATGATGTTGAATAATGATGGAGCATCGTGCTAATTTCTAAGTGGGTTAATACATCACATCAAAAGTAAACATGATGTATACTACCATGATGCTATGTTGGAAAACTATTTCAGTTTTTGTATACAAAGACAAAGAAGTCGTTGTTGGTCATCTCCAATTGTTTAATTGGTCAAACACCCAATTACCAACAAGAACATGCATCATCCTTTTTCTTTTTCATGTTTCTTCTTTTACAATCATTTTTTGGTGATCAGTCTGACCAAGCCTTTTGTTCTCTTTTTATGTTTAACCAGTGTCCATACAGAGTATCCAGGGGGTGGAAGATTAACAGGACATTGCCCTTTTGTTAATTATGACACAATTAAAAACAAAGAATGGTGTAAAACATCCCTAGTTTTTGAACCCTATAAGCAGCCATTATGAGCGGTTACTGGTCATAAAAAAGACTGAACGACCATGCAGCAGTTACCATAGCAACAACCTTGAACACAGAGATTGAAATGTTATTTTCAGAACGGTTGAGGGGTAAGAATAATAAGACAATAAAAGGGAGGATCCTGAGAGACATGTGAACTAATTGGGAACTTACACATAGTACAGGTCTACATTACACTACCTACACAGTACCTAACAATTATCATGATGGGTAGACCCATGATGGAGAAGTTAAGGCCTAAGGCAGCAATACAGAAATGAAGCTGCAGGAGTAGGGACCGGGATCAGGGGTTTGCTAAGCAATAATGTTGGTCAATTACTCTGATTAGGCATATACACCACAGGACTAAGGTCTGCAAAACACTTTTCAACATCTAAGCAGCATTAAACTTGAAAAGAGAGAAATACGATAGTCCTTGTCGCTTCATGTGACTTTCAACTGGTTTCCATTGAAATAAAGCAGACCATGAAAAGATACCAAGGGCTTAAACACTTATGCTTGCCCACTGACCACTTCTATCATCCTTGTCTCATTGTAACTCAATAACAACTGGACAAAGGTCTCTCCTTTATTTGGTCCGTTCACATTTCTTTGTATGGTCGGTCCGGGTTTTTAGAAACAGGAGCCCTGGGAAATCTGAATCCTATCGAATGAAAAATAGGAATCAGCAGGGGTTAGAAGCAATTTTCTTTTTCAAATGGGAAGGCATGGGATCTCTAGTTGGATCAACATGTCAGATTGTTTCGTATCCTTAACTTATATGCATTGCTAGAGGGTAAAATGTCACACAAAAACACAATCATAAAAGTATATATATATGGTGCGTGGCAGTTTCACTTATTCACTGTCCCTTCCCATTGATGTTGCTTGAGTGGGAGTGTCAGCTGCTTCAGTTATTCCTGATTATAGAATTTTAAATCCTGGAAGGATAATAAAGCAGGCTTCAACATAATGCTGGAAATCCCAAAAGTGATCCATCAATATTGCATTGAAATGAATCGACACTTTACAGACACAAAGTCCTCTGTTGCATTAGGCCCTCTCCACATCATAGTTCAGCTGTCTTGAATAACTCCTCAGTGCTGCCATCCAAACAGAGTTGATGCACTCTGGACAATATGCTTGATGCACTGATACAGCAAGGGTTGATTATTTATGAAAACAAGTTAACTTCATGCTTTGATGCCTCATGCCCACCATGAATGGTGAAAAGATAGTTTGACGTATTTGACCAGGAACATCCTTAATGCAGACTCTGTTGACCTGCAATCAAGACTGCAATATATTTTTATCAAGATATTGTCTAAGAGTAAAGTAAGTACTAAATAAACTAAAAATTAAATCACATCACCCTTTTTCTCTTTTTCAAATTTGAACTGTTGTAATCAGTTTGGCCATACCTTTTGTTCTCATATTCCTGGGATTAACCAGGGCATCCGGGATCGGGAGGATTAACATCTTTTATTTCACTCTTTTGTTAATTTGAGCAATCAAACACAAATAACTGTGTAAAATAGTGTTGGTTTTTACACCTATTAACGTGGGACTTGACCCCTGAGGAGGGCCATGGATCATAATGAAGGAGCTCAGGGTGCATGCCTAAGCAGCAGTTACCATAGCAACAACCTTGACCTGAGGCAACATTTGTTAAACATGGACTGACTATATTTGTGAAACGATTCAGAGACTGGAAATGAGAGAATAAAAGTAAAGTGTTTTTGAGGTAAAAATGAAGCCTGGGAACACATTCCCGGGAAGAGCATGAGTTTCATGTTGCTTCTTTTGGTACCATTATCATGAGAGTTATATAAAGACGCACATTTAGGGGTCCCCCGGTCGCTACACACTAAGATTCATTCAGTTCTAATGGACCAGCGTGACCCATGAATGCTACCATAGTAAGCTGCTATCCATACCGGCATGCATACATCACAGGGATAATAGCCTGAGTCTGTGAACCTTAATTGGTTTATATGTTATGCCTGCCTTGTCATCCTTGATGACAAGCTTTCAGATGGTGTTATCGTTTTCCTCCTCCCTGCTATTCTTGGGAAATTTATAGTAGGAGACAAAAGGTGAAGACACTGCATAGATTTACTCACATTTTCAATTTTACTCAATATAATGTTCTGATCAGCTGATGATCCTGTGTGTATTTGTTTGTTAATATGACAATCACTTGTGTTTATGAGTGTATCCTTTGGCTGGACACAAAAAAGCAATTAAAGGTACCTTGCCAGCATTCCATTTTTGCATCATGACAACTTGTTTATAAGAGTGTTAAACTGCCCTCAATACAATGTAATAGGACCATTATCTCAATTATCACTGCAACACCACACACTAATCTAAAGTCTAACACCGTACTTCACATTTTAAATGTGTTTCTGTTTATTTCAACCAAGGTATTGCATTCACTGTTTCCCTTTACTCAAATATTTTAGGAATGAAATACAAATTTGTATTGTGAGCTTTTAATGTATCAAGCCTTTCATCTCTAAATGGATCACATATCATAAGTTAGTTTGTGGCCTTTTATTAATGTGAAAATATTATGAATCGGTTTTCACAAAAATCAACAATCCCAAAAGCTACATCTCATTTTAACCCCTCCTACATTGTTAAAAGCGAGACGTTAGGAATTGGGGACCGTCTTTTTTGATTCATGTGTATACTCAGAGGCCTTTCCATATTCTCTCTGCTGATAAAGTTTTGATTGAAGTTAATCCTACCCTTTTGATGAAGTAATAAGAACATTTGTAGGAGGCGTGTACACACTAAGATCCAATGACAGACATGAGGCATACTGTTTTCAATTACTGTCTGATTTTAAGGTATCTTGTTCACAAACTCAAAGGGACTCTGTGAATCATATTTTCCACAGTTGCAGATTTCAAAACTTTAGGATCACAGTGAAACGCTATGGGCTTATAGTATTGACATTTGTAATGGATATCTCCCATTTTATATTGATCATGAATGCAGAATACTGTAATTGTGAGAGTAAGAGTTACTTAAAACTGGTAGGCAGGAATGGCACATCTACGCCCATTCTGAGTTACTTCTGCTTCGGGCTATTGGCTTTTTGAAACCTTAAGTAAGACGCTTTATAACATTGCTAATTCATACATTGCATTTGACTTTTACTTGACTAATTCTTCTTTAAACACAAATAGTGTAGTGAATGTGTATTCAATTGGATCACCACTGTACTTCTTTTCCCTTTCCCTTCACCACCAATGTCCTTGAGAGATCATATCATATTAGCACTGTGTCATATCTAATAAAGTGTTGCACCATGAAACTGATAAATTCAGTAGATCAAATTCTTACAAGTAGCCCACCTATTGTTAAACCTTCCCATAGCTTTTCCATCATGTATGCCTTTGTGCTGACAAGACTAAGCCAATACCCGGCCTTACGACCAAAACACGATTACATATGAAGATTGATGAACCATGCACGGTGGAAGAACCGCTTTATTCCTCATCCGCTCAGCCACCATTTTTTCCACTTGGCTGAAATATTTCTCTGCTCAGTCACCATTTCTCATGCTCAAGGCAGGCCGGTAGTCAGCTTGAAGCTATCGGATCATGGACATGGAATGGAGGCGTTTATTTGTCCGTGTCAGCAGGATTGAAGTCCCTGTGTGCAGTCTCTCATACATAACCTGTTCCAACCCTTTAATGATGGCAAGGTATATTAATGTCATGGAAGAACAGACACCATGGCGAGGAAAAACTCACAGGCAATGAGTTCATGCACCTTGATTAAGTTTGGAAGCTCATCAAACCTGTAGCATCATTCCAATGCATTGATGCAGCTTTAGTGAGTTACTTGATCTGCAAAATCTCATAACTTCAACATTACTTTACAGTAAAGACCTATATATCACCCTTGACTTGCAGCTCTCCTGCTCCATGGTCATGCGTCTTAGCTGATTCATTATGAGTTGAAACATTGACAGCCCATGTATTGATGGATTGTATCCTTCCTTCCGGCAGCGGCAGTGATGGGAAAACAACCACAATGTGATGTCTTATTTAGGTATAGGGATGTAACGGGAGAACTGTAGGGTTTACATACCTCGGAGTAGAGACAGCACAGAATCAGGGTTTGCTGAAGAATAATGTTATTTGGAAGGTCTCTATGGTTGCATTGAATTGTTTGAATCTGGTTAACATTTATACAGAGTCTCAACATCCACATTCAAAAAGGAGTCTAGGGACTACCTTGTATGTAAGCCTTTGGTGACTACCATTGATGTCATATAGAACCATGCGTTTATAAGTTTAACTTCATTTAATTAAATATGATATACATTCTATTGAGACTCTGAAAGGACCTATATTTGAACAATGCTATGCTATTTTACTTTACAAATGTAAACAGGCAAAGTAGATCAGGGGCTCGATTCATAACAATGTACGACATCTCAGAAAGGCTACGACCACAAAAAAACACGTCTGTAGGGAAAACAGGGCAAATCGTAATTTTTTGCAGGTAGTAGTCAAGGAATAATCCAATGCTGTAATACAAACAATTTGATATCATTTCACAATGAGGTTTTAGGACACATGCCCATAACATAATCATAATATGTTGTGCAATGGCCATTTTTCCCCCTTACAACCACCATATACATGCATTCTGTACAATAGGGCGTATTGGAAATTTGCTACGATTTTCTTTTGAAATGCACCCCTTTTTTTATACGACAGCATTCTACGATTTTCTTGAGATAAGCTGGTCGTATGAGATAAGCTGGTCGTATGTGTGGTTATTTTTCTCCACCTTTACAAGTGATATACAGGTGTCGTAGGTATGGCATAAAATGACACCTTGACGATCAGTAATGGTCGTAGCAGCAAAATGGCTCTCTGTGTCGTAGAAACTTATGAATCGAGCCCCAGAGATACCCATCTGAGTCCCAAGAAGCAAAAGCATGTTACATCTTTGTCTCTACAAAAAACTGGGGGATTTTGAGGGTCTAGACAATAGGAAAAAAGGGCAGGACTATACTTCACCTGCTGGCATACTGTCCAAAATATATCAATGAGAAGTCAAACTATTTATCGGAGAAAAAACAACCGACCACCATTCAGACAAATATCATCAGACACCACTGGAAGGATACACAAGACCACAGACATTTTTTCCCTGATCTTAACCCTCTAAGGGCACCCTATTGCCCTTTTTGCCTTCTTCATATAATGCATGAATACGGCCCTGTCTACTTATTCAGCCGGGCATTCAAGCATCACATTGACCCAACCAGGTAAATGTGCTAATTTGGACCCTGGTGTGTAACAGTATCAATGCACCAATACAGCAGAGGACATGATGCATTAAGGCAGCTTCCGGCCCTTTGTGAAATAAGCCTTAAAACCTGTTAGTTCTTTGTCAGTGTGGAGATGAGTGCCGTACCCTGGGATAATAGCTGCAGTGTCTGCGGGCTGCCTTTGATTCTGCACCTTCAGATCTCATCTTCTGTTTTTCTTCTGATTTCCTCCTATGGGTAGGAACACTGTGTACAAGAGGATATACTTCTTAAGAATGTAATTCATATTCTCTCTTTCTGTGTAAGCATATTAATCTTGGATTAAAAAACATTATAACACAAGAGATTGTTTCTCAGAGAATGTGTTATTTAGGTATTTCTACAAGGACTACACTTTAATGTGATCGGCCTATTTTTGTCATGATCCAAAAATGCAATACCTTGCCAGGGGCAGGGTGGTACAATAAAGAAATGGGACTTGACCCTTACCAACTCAAGCATTTTTTATCATTTCAATTTGCCATTTTTATTTTGGATTTTATACACAGTATAGAGAATCTGATACTTGCTGACATTCTAATTCAATTTAAGATCCAATATCTAACATATTCAAAAAAGATTGCTTTTAAGCCCTTTTTCAGTTGAAGAGATTTCCCAGGGCCTAGGTTACTAAAAACTTCAGTCAATAAAAATTTGAGAGGTTGAATTGAAGCGGAGACCTTTGACTGATTGATATTGAGTCACAATGTGACAAAGGTGAGAGCAGTTATCAGTGAGTCTAATTGGTAATCTAGGCCTCGGTACAGCCTTTTTGTGATGTTTCTTTTCTGCAGGGTATTGCCCTGTACCGACTAAGCCAATACCTGGCCTGACAACCAAAATGTAAATATTGCTGATGCATGCACCGAGCAAGAAACGGTCTATTACTCATCCATATGGCAGCCATTTTTCTCTACTCGGTCTACATATGTCATTGTCAAGGCAGTTGAGGTATCAGCTTGAAATATTTGGATACAAAAGTGATTTAAGAAAGTTTCTTTGTAATCATTAACACTATGACAAACAAGCTTGAAATATTTGGATAGTTATTTAAGTTTCTTTGTTAGCATGAAAGCAGCATAACCACCGAGCGTTTCCCACTAACAATTCTAGTAATGTTCTAGTCTACTATGTGGTAGCTGCGCAAGTGGTAATATTGCTCCTTTAACAGTATGACATAGTCATAGGTAAGTCTGTGGATGCACTTGATTCGAACTGTGTTGACCTTGTTCTTTAATTAATAGCATTACCAGTATTATAAGGAACGAAGTCTCGTTTATTACACTTGTATAACACAAACAGACCTCCAGTTACTGTCTGCTCTAAAGGTCTCCTGTCTGCTATGTTAAAGCTACCCTGGGAATTGTATCATCTACAGTTGCCAATGTCTTCCATATTATAGGATAAACCAGGTTGCTGTAAGATGACAGCAATATTTGAAATTAAAATCCCTACTCTGACATTTGGACATCTCCCATTAGTTATTGATAAAAGCTTTTCTTCCCAAGATGATATAGTGTACCTTGATTGTGTTTTTTGCAATAGTGCAATCCAGCAATCCCTCGCTTTCCTAACCTCTGTAATTGCCTGTATTGAATTGCAGTGATCATACTAAAGTGCAGAGATCACAATTGAAGCCTCACTGAAACCTTATATCCCCTATGAAAGTGTGCCGGGTAAACTAATAAATGCAGGTCCCTGTATCAATGCAGTTAGTAATAGCGACCTGAAATGTTTTAGCTTTACCCTTAGCAGCGTGAATCACCTTAGCTCTGTGCAATCTTTGACAATTGATTTTAAAATATTGCTCCAATATATATTCATTACTTTTTGATTTTCAATCATTTATTTCTGCCTCAGTCTTTACTTAACACACAACCAAGATTAAACTAAACATCATAAAGGAATCAATCAGTGTTGAAGGATTAGTGATCCACCAGGGGAGAAATCAATCCTTATTTAAAAAATTAAAAAGTCTAGTCTGCATTCAGAATGACCTTGGTCATATTGGGTGAACTTTCCTATTGTCTAACCATTCATTGAAGGCAAACACCCTGAAAAACCCTGAAACATTAAGTTTAATTTCTTGTTATGAAATACTTGGCAGTGCTGTATGATGCATCATGCCCACTTTGCAGGAGTGTATCAACCATTTAGAGCTGACTCTACAACGTTGGCGCAAAACTCACTGGCACTGTTCATTTATGTTTACATTGAAAATGCAAAGTAGACATATGTTCTGCATTGATAAAGGGTTAACTCATTTGTAATATGATTGACAGAAGACTTGGGAGGATTTTAAAAGTTGTCTTGCTTATCCCTTTCCATGATTAAACTGCATTTGATACAAAAGTAAATCTTAAAGCAGCATCTGGAGTAACATATATAATAAGAGCCTGAAAACCCGGCAGACATGTTTAAGATTTAGGCTAAAACTCTTGAAAGGATGTTAGTTGTGTGTCTGGGGTGTGGGAGGTCAAATACCATCTTCATTCATTATGCCCATCATCTGTGACTGAAGTTCAAAATGAAAGTGGTGGTAAGATTTCAAAGCCATCCTGGCAACAGGAATTGGATGTAGGCCCCTACTAATTTCTAAATGGTTGCTTCAGAAGTGTGCCCTCATCGTTACCTAGTTAGATCATGCAAGTTTAGACTTCTACAGAGCCAGCATAGGTCACAGGCCCCTTTGACTCAATCTTAGTCTCTACTTATCTACTTATTAGTTTTAGCCTCAAAGGCTGCCTTAGTGCTATGCCCTGCATGTTTGCTACATTATACCCTGCAAGCACACACTTGTCACTAACAAGCAGAAGCACAGGTAATGCCCTGATCACCATCCTGCCTACTTTACACACACTTTGAGTCACCCTCAGTCATCATTTATGACCTTGGGGGGAAGGATGTTTGTGGTAATGATGTCTCAATGTGGTGCAGGTTATTTATGCTCATGCACTGAATCAGTGAAATAAAGCTGACCCTTCAGGAGTGCAGAAGAAAGTGCTAATTAAGCATTATGCATGAGTATAGCATGGTCAAGATATTAATAATACCTATTTGTGGACACCGCAAGATGTATACCAATGTATATAAAATTTAACAGTAGATGAAAAATGTGTGCCAAAAAAAAGGAACAATGTCAAAAGGGAGTCTAAATTGCCTCCAGAATGACTCTTCTCTCTAGACCTAAGGGATTCACCTGGGTGAGTCATATAGCTCTCTGCATCATATGATTCCCCTAGGTGACTTCCTGAACTCATCAAGAGAGTCCCCTAGGTGACCTGTGTTCTTTTGCACAGCAAAGAAAGATGTTGTTTTCCTTTAGAAATGGTATGATGATGATCAGCTTTTGGTCATCGTTACCAGTGTATTACTTACTAAATGACATATCTATCCTAGGTTATACTTTGATAACGATTGCTTTTAAAGATAGCATTATCATATTTAATTTTGAAAATCTTTTTCACAACAACCCACTGCAACAACCTACTGGGCACCCCTAAAGAGGGGAGTTGTTCTGGAGGCAACCTGGACTCCCCTTTGATGCTGTTTATTTTTTCTCTGTCCCTGTACACAGCGATATATAGGGTATTACAGATAAAGCTTACTAGCAGGCACTGTCAACATGGCAGCCATTATAACGTGACAAGTTCTGGAGTCAATATAACAAGTGAGAGATTTGGTAAATGTTGACACGTACAGAAATACCCCAGCCGGTAGTTTTGCTGAGTGAGTGATCATTAATACAATGTAATGGGGAGGGCAGAATGATGTCTCCCCACCAGAGGATCTGAAACATCAAGGTGCATCATCATAATTTTTGGTGTATGTCTTGAGAGGGGAGGGCACAAAGTCTTGACTATTTTTGATGTGCATGAAACCTCGCCCAATATTTCAAAGCATGTTCGTTTTTTTTAGGCCTCTTTGAAAGACATTGAAGAAATTCAGAAACATTCAGAAGAAGGAGCATGACGCCAAATAAATACATTTAATTGCACCAATGCAGCTTTGGTCAGTAACTTAGTAGTGCTGGTTTGGTGGATTATGCTAACCCTTTCGAAGTGTCTCAAGCTGTCAGCATAATGCTTGAATACAGCCCTGATAAGTTACTTGCCAGGGCTGTATTCATGCATCAGGATGACCAACCAAATTATGCATTAAGGAGTGCACTGGGGGCTTCAGTGGATTTTCACGCCAGCTGGTCAGAATTTTTTAACCCCCCCTTGTTATCTAAAAATGACCACTTCATTAAGGCATCATGCAATCCTTAAATTGTTAATTCCAGATCTGGAAAGGAAAATTTGTAGGTGCATAAAGTGGGAGGGGCTGAGGACATGAGAGTTATGGGAGATGAGGGAGGTGGGTAGGGAGGGAGAAGGTGGAGAGGGAGTGCAGCAAAACTGGAGAGGTACACTGGTAGGTACATCAGGATAGGAGGATGACGGAAGTGGGCAGGGTGGTAAGGGGAGGAGGGAGTAGTATATAAAGTACATACATCACCAGACACTGGTTAATCAGAGTGAGGAGCAGCTCATGGTGCGTGATGAGTAGCTCACATACTACACACACAGCACACCTACAGGCAGCATCAGCAGGTGAGTACAGGACTTTTAATAAGATGGGGGATATGGCCCTCTATGTTAAACAAATAAGAGAAATTTTCCGAGGACCTGGTTTACCAGAAAACTCTGGTTTAACCTAGAATCTAGTCCCTATTTTCCAGGGCTACCAGTTGAGGCCCGATGGGCTTAGCCGACAAACTCAATAATTCTAAAATACATTGACTTTAGCGAGGACGCTGTGGTGACCACTCAACTCAATACCTATAGTAGGTTAACATGTTTGTCCTGTATGATTATATTTCAATAGAGCTCAGGATTTATATTGATCACGCTGTGTGTGTAGAAGCTGACTGGCTGATAAAGTGTGAAAATATCAGAGGATGGGGAGATACAGAGCTCGATTTTGAAATATTTAACAACAACATTATGGTCAACTATGTTTGTTTACAGCATGCTGTAGAACCAAAACCTTACTTTCTGGGATGACTGCCAGGTAAAGTTTATTTACCTACCCTGACTATTCTAACAATATACATTAATCTCTTATCAACTTCAGATTAAGTAAGTCACAATGAATAATCTTGATATAGAATAAGCTATTGGAGGCATGTCCTGTTATTTAGACTACCTGGGCCCCAGTGGTATAAAAATGATTGGTGATCTCCTCTGTACCATAATAGGGTTTGGTGGATTTGTCCGAAACTGCAATTTCTTTTCCTCCCGTCCCCTACCAATTAGGAAAAAAGGGAAATCAACCCACCCCTCCACGCACCCAGCTACCTTTGAATATCAAAGAAATCCCCCCATCCCCCAGAAAATCACACTTGTTCAGGAGTATTTAAATGGACCGTATTTTGTCATGTCTCCCCCAGCATGGAGGCCTTTAGAGGGCTTGTTTTCTATTGTGACTACCCCTATATCCACAAAGCCCTCCGAGCTTGGATTAACTAAGTGCAAGCTAGTGCGTATCTGTTGGGTCCAATCGCAATGGCATGTAATATTTATTTGTGAGTGTACCACATATTTCTAATTTCACTTTTATTCCAGGAAAAAAGAAATGGGAACTCCGAGAACATATTATATAATTTACAGTATATAGAAACCAAAAAAAACTAAAATAACTATGGCTGAACAGTTCCAAGATGGCCTTGACTCAATGGAAACAACCACAGAACCTGCTAACCTCAGCTCACGACAGACAGTCCTCCCCCGCCGGGCGGTCTGGGAGATTGCCATCAACTCTATTGTGCTGCTCCTGCTGCTGCTCATCACCCTAGCAGGCAACATGCTGGTTATATTAGCCATCAAGTCCACCCCCAAACTGCAGGAGCAGCTCTCCAACCTCTTCATCATCAACCTGTGTGCCACAGACATGGCACTGGGGGCCATTGTGGTGGCCACCGCGACTGTAGCTGTCATGTTGGACCTGGATGAGGTTCAGGTAAGTGCATCTGAAAGCCACTCATTTTCAATGCTACACATAATGAAAATACAGTAAAATTGATGGTAAAACCAAGCTCGCCAAATATACACTCTGGGCTAAAATCTTACAATAATGTCTGAATGTTTAAAAGCACACAAAGGGAAAAGGGGAAACATTCCTTGGGTATTGTACATCTGAATATTCTGACTTGATGAAATATACATATTTATTTCTCAACTCTGCTGCATAAATGTTTGCCCAAATTTGCAGGACTCTTAAAGGAGTTTCAAGTTCAGTAATGCCATTCTAATTTCACAATGAACTGACCCCTGCATTTGAGTGGCTTCAATTTAAATTTGCTGGAATCAAATGATTTGACAGAAGGCATACTTAATTTGCTAAAATGTAGCTCATTGATATGTCCATTTCTCATCAAATAAGGCACAGTGCTTTAATCCCCATGTGTATTTCCTTGCAGTGGCTGTGGTGTAACGTGTGCTGTGCAGTTAACTACATCTGTATCATCGTCTCCATGTTCACCCTGGCACTGATCAGCATAGACCGCTACATTGCCGTCATACACTCCTTAAAGTACACCACCATTGTCGGGAAGACCAGTATGTTAATCGCGATTGGCTACTCATGGTTTCAAGGAGTAGCGTTTGCTGTGAGTTGCAGTTTTCATCAATATGTTTAATCTCTTGGTGTAAAACAATTGGCGGAGCAACCATTATAAAGATTTGATGAAGAGCTTTTTTGTTGATATAGAGTATTTATGTTGTACTATACTGTTGAAGTACTTAGAGAAAGTTTAAATTTGTGCAGATCCCTAAAAGTAGTATAGTATGTATCGGAACGGGACTATAGTTAAGTACTGTTTATTACTCAATCGACATGCAGCCAATCAGAGGCCTCCATTTGGTCACGTGACCCGTTGCCATGGTAACGTGACCTACTTAGGGCTCTCAGCCAATCAGAAGCCAGCATTCTGGGTGACCTACTGACCTACTTAGAAGCTCTCAGCCAATCAGAGGCCGGCATTCTGGTAACCATGGTAACGTGACCTGCTTAAGGTCACGTGACCTACTTAGGCTCAGCCAATCAGAAGCCGGCATTCTGGTAACTAGGGTAACGTGACCTACTTAGGGTTTGTTTGTAAACAACACCACGTGGCTCTCTTGTTTGTAAACAACACCACGTGACACGTGACTGTTTGTAAACAAACAACTTATATATAGAAAATAAACACAACAAGTTCCATGTTATGTTAAAATTATATTTTCAAAAAAAAAGCACATCTGTTACAGCGTCTATGTGTAACTACGCGCGTTCTCATTCAAACACTATAACACTATGATACCGTAGCAGCAGCAGGTAGGACTGGAAGAAAAGCAAGCGCACGAGCAGAAGCGACGACACCAGTTGCACCATCCGGCCGTCGCGTTGGTAGCCCTACTACTCGTCGCGCGTTCAACTGGAGGTTTAAGAGTGACAAATGACGATTCTTTGTCGACGCGACTGCTAACATCAGCATCGGCAGCAGCATCGGCAGCATCGGCAGCAGCATCGGCAGCAGCATCGGCAGCAGCGGCAGCAGCCTCGGCAGCAGCGGTAGCAGCAGTAGCAGCAGCTGTAGCAGCAGTAGCGTGAGCATTAGCAACAACAGCAGCAGCGACAGTAGCAAGGGCGGCAGAGCGGGCACTAGCAGCGTTATCAGTGGCGTCATCGGCAGCCGCAACAGCATCAGCAGCAGCAGCGTCGGCATCGGTGGCATGAGTAGCTGCATCGGCGGCAGCAACAGCAGCAGTCACAGCCGCAGCGGCAACAACAACAACGTCATCACAACCAGCGTCACTAACAGCCGCAGTAAATGCAGCAGTAGCACGCTGAGCAGCACTAGCAGCAGCAGTAGCAGAGGCTACAGCATCAGCTTCACATTCGCGCGCCGCTTCGTCATTCCGCTTCATGTCAGGGTAGCAACTTTCCATCATGGGGATCTGCAAATTGAGGCGCGGTGCTGGTGGTGGTAGTAGTAGTAGTAGTAGTAGTAGTAGTAGCGTGAACGATGATGACGATGCCGAATACGGTTTCACTCCCCCTTATATACCCTTACTCCCCCCCCTTTTTTTTCAAGCCACCGGCCAGCTGCCCCCTCACGGCAGGTCTTTAGATCAGCCTTAAGTCGCTTACTGCGCGGCTCATCATCCCTCTAATCGCATTTTCCAGCCGCCGGCCGGCTGACTGCTGACGACAGGAGAGGGTGATTTGTTTTTCTTTAGATTTAAGCCGCTTACCACACGCACACCCTCTAGTCACAGACAGAGTGACAGAAAGGGAGGGGGTCGCTTTGTTCACGCTACCTGTAGTTGTTTTTCTATACACACGCTGAGCCCATGACCCGCTAATCCTTTATACAGGTAACACGCGTTCAACTAATTACTCTATTGTATGACAGTCGGTACACGGATTTAATTTTAAACCACCTTCCCATCTGGATCCATGTCTGGCGGGGTGGAAGGATCCAGCTGAAAAGCGTGATTAGGGCTTTTGTTTCTCTTATGATAGCAGCAGGTCAGCATGCGACAGCTGAAAATGTCAGACTCGCCGCTCCTATAAAAGACTGAGATGCGTCTCTCTTTCCACACACCCTTCTACCATCGCCGCCGACACCGCCACCGCCGGCCAGCCGACCGCCGCCACCGTCTGCAGTCACCGCCATCACACCAGCAGGGAATTTCGAGCTGAGTCTGCTTATTGCTTATTTTTTTTGTTTGAGCTTTTTGTTTTTTAAAAATTTTTATTTTCACTCAGTCTTTTTTGTTTCGGAGGAAAGAAATATGGCGCTGCAGAGGGCGCGAGTTTCTAAAAGACGGTGGCGCGAACAAAGTGCTCTCCTCAACTGCCCGGCTATTTTTTTATCTCAAAGGAGACAGCGTCACGTAGTTGAGGTTCACGCTTCTCTTGAAGCGTACCGAATTCTCGAGAAATGCAAAGCTGAGCGCCATCGTCGTTATACAAGAGCGGAAAAGGAAAACGTAGCGACATGGCCGAGAGCCGTCTTCTCAGAACAGCATTTACTCTACTATTGCATAACAGCCGCTCTCAGCGCCCCCACTCGTTGGGCGTTTCATGAAAAGAAAGAGCGCCGCTACTCTCCTCACCCTGCCTCCTCTTATAAAGTGAGAATAAGTGCTATGAAACGATTCGACAAGCCGGTCGGTTTCTTGGGAGCGACTGCAGCTCCCACTCGGTGGGCGCGCGTTGTGGCCGACGTGAACACGGTCTCTAAACGTTTCGACGTCGTCACTTGTTATCCCGCATATTGCAACGCAGCCGAATTGAAGAAGATAGGGACGCACTATTTTAAACCATACGCTCCAATATGTATTTGTCACCGCCGCGCTCACACGCCTTATTGCTTTTTCGAGACGATCGTGTCACAACACAGAAATAGAAAAAAAAAACGGCAAAGCGACGAGCTTTGCCTAAATGATCAAAAACTCCTCTGGAGTCTGATACAAACATTTATGACTATTGAGTGAAAATAGAATTTTATCGCAAAAAAAAAAGAAAAAAAAGTCACTTCTGCCGCCGCTACTGTGACACCGGCCGGTATCAATAAAAAGGTCGGCTGACTTTTCTCCACAACCATTCACTACCGACCGTTCGAGTGAGAAACACAGCAGACAGTCAGACACACAACCGCTCTCTGACGCGTCCTGAAAAAAAACAAAAAAAATGTCCAGTAGTAAAAGCAAACTCTTCACAGAAATTCATTTCGACGCTCGACTACAAGGACCCTTTAGTTGTATCATTAGCGGTCCATCGGGTTGTGGAAAATCGCGCTTGGTGGATCAATTTCTGAGCGACGTGAACAATTTGGTCACGCCGCCGGTGGAAAAGACTTTTTACCATTACGGCGAGTGGCAACCTCTGTTTGAAAAAATGCAAAATCAGTACGGTGTGGAATTCAGAGAAGGTCTTCCTAGCAAAGAGTCTATAGCGGGAGACGTGGAAGTAGCAGAAGACGCTTTACGACCCCACACTCTACTGATATTGGACGATCTGATGAGCAGTTCCAATCAGCAAGTGGTAGCCGACATCTTTACTAAATACTCGCATCACTGGAACGTGAGCGTCATATACATCACTCAGAACCTATTCCAGAAATCACCCGACTTTCGAACTATGAGTCTGAACGCTCACTACATGATCGTTTTCAAGAACCCGCGCGACATGGGGCAAATAGCTAGTCTGTCTCGCCAGGTGTTTCCGTCCAACGCGGCGGCCCTCTCTAGTATATTTACCCATGAACTCAAGCGACCTCACTCATACCTCCTTCTGGACTTCAAGCAGTCAACACCTGACGATCTGAGAATACGCTCCTCTTTGACGTCCATACACTCTCAGCTAGTGTTCGTACCGCTAGACAAAAAAAAGAACAAGAGAAAGCAGTAGCAAAAAAATGTCTTCTCATCTACTCGAAAGACACTTTGGTACTCTCAAGCACTTAGCTAAGTGCTCGCCAAAGGACTGCTCGCATCTAATAGACTCTGGAAGCGACGATCTGATCGCAGCGTTAAGTGAGATCTGTCACAATTTACTGGTAGGGAACATCCCGCTCAGCGACAAACAACTGGACAAGCTTCGAGAATCGGCTGACGTGTTGAGGGAGGTCGGCAAAAAATCTACGCCCATCAAAAAAAAGAGACGCGTCTTGGTACAAGAGGGAGGTTTCCTCATTCCGGCTCTCATAGGGATGGCCTTACCGCTTATAAAGAGCATTCTCCGTATATGAGACACCTCATTCGACACCTACTCGCCGACAGCACCACCACCACCACCACCACTACCGCCAGCACCAGCGTCATTGCCACCGTCGTCCCCATGACGGACTCAGAGCAGCAACAACACTACAAACGTTTAGCGCTCGTGGATCCTGAGACGCTCTACAAATCATCACGAGCAGGTCTACTTCATCATGTGCCCGCTGCTGCTGCTACTACTAGCGCTGCTACTACTGCAGTCGCTGCTGCTAGTACTTCTACTGCTCCAAACCTTCCTCCTCTTCCTGATGAGCGCACTGAAAAGAACGAGAGTTCCGCTCCTGCCACCGCCGCCCGCCTACCTGCCGACATGGCCTATTACCACAAGCAGGCAGAACAGTCCCTTCATCCCAACGCGGCCTTGCACCAGGTGCTACAGTTTATCTACAGGGACTTGGATTTAGTGTTGAACGACCCCACTTTGGAATCGCGCGAGAAAATGTTGAAATACCGAAGGTTGTTGAATAGATTGCAATTTTTTCTCGCGAATCCCCACAACAGCAACATCTCTTTGTCCTACTCTTCTTCGCCCCCGGCTCACCTCCGTCAGTCTGCTGAAGAGGCCAGCGCGTCCCTACTCGAGCGGTTGGTGAACCAAGCTCCCAAGAGGAATCGCACTCGGACCGTGGCGCTGTACAAACAATTGGAGAAATCCGGTGTGATCAAGTGGAACGAGGACGGTGCGGTGCGCGAGATGTCGGGTCGGAGAATACCACCTGAGCATCGCATCAACATAGTGGACTTACTGAACGACGCTGCCAGGTTCAGGAAGACGGCGCCCAGACCGGCGGGCTACTCGCCGTTCACGAAAGCGCTGCGCGAAGCAGTTCCCACAGACTCCTTGATCGGAAACCATCTGTATAAAGCGAGCGGACCTGGCCCAAGTTTGGACACACGGCTTGCTGACAGAGGTCGGAAACGACCGAGCTTCGACTCGGAAGAAAGAGAAGCAGCAGCAGCAGCAGCAGCAGTAGCAGCAGGCTCTTCTCTCCAGGTGGACGATCAATCCTCTGACGACGAGGAGGACGACAGTGAACTTTTCCAAACTCCGACTTCCTATAGGAGCGTGGCGAGTAAGAAAAGGAGAGGGCGCAACCGCCTAGCGGCGAGCTCGTCGTTCACGCCCTCAACAGGCCCACCATGGGCAAACCAGTGAAGAGACTGACCAATAAGGAAAAAGAAAAAGAAGCGCGTAGTAGCTAGATATACCGACGTCAAAGCGCCCTCCAGTTTCACTAGCGTGACTAAACTCCAGAAACATCATTTTTTGCCACCTGAACCCGGCCGTCATCCGAGATGCTTTAGTGTCGCTGGACGCCTACACTAAACATAAACCCATTCGGAGAAAATTCGCAAGGAACAAGACTATAACCGGCGCAATCGATCAGCAGTGGCAGATAGATCTGATGGACATGCAAGCTTTGGCGTCTCACAACGACCGCTTCCGGTACGTGGTGACGGCGATCGACGTTTTCTCTAGGTACGCGTGGGCCGTTCCCATTAAATCCAAGAGCGGCGCTGATGTCACCGAGGCCTTCCGAGAGATGACAGGCACTGGCGAGAGACGACCGCGCACTGTTCAGACAGACAAGGGGAAAGAGTTTTTGAACAAGATCTTTCAAGATCACTTGAAGAGCGAGGGCATAGAGTTCTTCACTGGCGAGAACGACGACATCAAAGCTAGTCTAGTGGAGCGCTTGAACCGCAGTCTGAAGGAGAAGCTGTGGCGTTATTTCACACACAAGCGCACGTATCGCTACGTAGACGTACTGCACCATGTAGTGTCTTCTTACAATCGCACTCACCACAAGACGTTGAAAATGGCGCCGGCTCAAGTCAGCTCGGAAAACAGCGAAACAGTTTTCTACCGACAAGATCTCCCAACTAACAAACAAATCGACGAAATATGGAAAAAGAAGAAAAAAACAAAGACGTCCGCCGTCGACGTCATCGCTCCGGGTGACAGAGTGAGGATGTTGAGAACTAAAGGCGCCTTCGACAAAGGGTACAAGGGAAACTGGCGCGAGGAAGTGGTCGACGTTGCTAAGACGTTGGGAAGCTGAGGGTTCGAGCTGAAAGACGACAAGGGCGAGGAGATAAAAGGCGTCTTCTACCCGGAAGAGGTTCAGAAGGTGTACAAGAGTCGTTACGACAACAACTACCTGATAGACGAGGTGTTGCGCCGCAAGACCGTCGACGGTAAAGAGTTAGCTTTCGTACGTTGGTTAGGTTACGACGACAAGTTCAACGAGTGGATCCCCGTCAAAAAAATAACGTAGAAAAAAAAAAAAAAAATGAACATCACTCTACCTAGCAACAGCTCTATGGAGTATTATCCTGACAACAGCTTGACGTCTTTCCGAACTCACTTCGACTCGCCGCTCCTTCTGCCCGAAGCGTACGAAGCGGCTCTGACTGAGATCATCCTCCCTACAGAATGGACTAACGTGCACGACGACGACTTGATCATCGTTGTTCCTCTGCGCACCAAAGGTTCGCTAGAGGAGGCGATCCAGGTTTTAAAAGAAACTAAATTCTCCGAAGGAAAAAAACCACAGGTAGACTGGAAGAGAATGAAAAACGCGAACGGTCTGAGCAAGCTAACGTTCAGCTCAAAATTCCCGCTGAGCTGGAAGGAAGCGAGCTATGTAACGGTGGAAGAGATATCAGACACGTCGGAAGAGCAGCAATTGAAACCGGAAACAAAAAGGTTCAAGAGAGAGGTCAACTTGAGACAGACGAATGCCGTATACAAGCAGTTCTTGTCCCCGGCGGTGAAGAAGAAGACGATCAGCCACCAAGCAAGACAGATGATCGAAAAGATGGAGAAGGACATGGGAGTGCGCAGTTTCATGCCAAACATATTCGAGATACCTCCTATTTTCACCGGAAGCAACCACACCCTAATCGAGCGCTTGAGTGAGACGTTGTGAGATGACAGACTAGAGGGCGACAGCTTCTTGCTCAAACCGATGCGGATCTTATCGTACGACGCCAAGACGAAACGCGTCACCATCAAACCACCGAGACACTGTGCTGTCCTGCTGAGTCAGCATCTTGCATGCGTTCTAGGCTTCGGAGAGAAGACGTGTTTCGCGTCGCCGACTACCGGCGCCTACTCGATGGATGTTTACGGGGACGTGCACTCTGTGTACATATACACCGACATGATCCAGGAGAGACGTGTGGGCGACATGCAAGTGCCGCTGTTGTGCTGCGTGGCGGTGGACAGAGGCGGAAAGCGTCGAGGTGGCGTGCAAGCTATCAGTTTTCCCCATTTGGATTATTTCCCCTTGAAATCCAAGAGGTTTACCGAGGTCGGCATCTATTTAAGAGACCGATCCGGTCATTCCATCCCATTCGGTAGAGGCGAGGTGACCGTGACACTTCATCTGAGACCTATTGAGCGCTGAAAGAGAGAAAAATGATGCGTCAACGCGTTCCGTACTTTCCACCCAGGCGCACCGTCGGCAGAGGGTACAGCGATTACTACAACGCGCAGCTGGGCAACGGCGTCAACGTGTACAGCGGGCGCTCTTTCCAGAGCGGGCACGGTTTGGGCGGCGCTCTGTTAGGTCTGATGCGCTCGGCTACCCCGCTATTGAAGTCGGTGGGAAAAACGCTGCTCCGCGCCGGTGTGGGCGTAGCTAAAGATGTGCTGGCGGGTCGGACTTTAAAGAGCAGCGTGAAAGACCGAGGCGCAGGCGCTCTGAAGAGACTGGCGAGTACGGCGTTCTCGGGAGGAAAGACGCCTGTCGCGTCTAAGAAAGGGTCGAAACGTCCCCGGCATTCTCCTCAGACGGGCGGTGGCTCTTGCAAGAGACGTAGAGGGGATGTATTCGACCGGTAAGCGCCTAGGCGTTCAGGTATAAATAAAAAGACTGGAGGCGGCCGGCGTCAGTCTGTCGGCCGCGTGAAGAGAGAACACAATGGCTTACGTACACGAGAGCAGTAACGAGTGCGCGCTCTCTGAGCTCGACCTGCACACCGTAGCGCCGACTCAGACTACTATCTTAAAGTCGTCTTTCCTGGGGATAGAAACAAAAAACTCTTTAGAGGATGGAGGTAACATAAATTTCACCATCAACAAGTCGCAAGAGTACACAGACCTGAACGAGAATTACCTTCATCTGGAATGTCAAGTGCTGAAAGCGAACGGAGCGGCGATCGAGGACACCGACGCGGTAGCTCCGGTGAACAACTTGGCTCACTCGCTCTTCAAAGACGTCCAAGTCTCCATCGGCGGTTTCAAAGTGTCTGGCAACACCGAGACCTACCCTTACCGAGCGTACTTGGAAGGGTTACTCAACTACAACAAAGACGTGAAGGACGGCGTCATGAGCGCCCAGGGGTGGCATGAAGATACGCCCGGTCAGTTTGACACGTTGACTGACACGAATGCGGGGTACAAAGCGCGCAAGAAGCTAATCTCAAACAAGCGCTTTTCGCTGATGGCGCGACTGCACTTTGACCTGGCTCATCAACCGAAGCTCATCATTGGAGAGACAGAAATCAATCTCACTCTGAAACAAGCGGCGCCCTCTTTCTATCTGATGTGCGCCGCTGACGGAGGCTACAGCTTGAAGATCTACAAAGCAAAGCTCTACGTGCGACGCGTGCTGGTGGCGGACGCTGTAGCGGAAACGCACGAGAGAGCGGTGATAGAACACGGGCCCTTCGACTACCCGGTGAACAGAGTGGAGGTGACGACGTACGCCATCCCTCAAGGTAACAGAGATCACAGCTACACGCACTCCAACACAGGCCAGCTTCCCAAGTCGATGATGATTTGCTTCCTTGACCACGACGCCTTCAACGGTAGCTACACCAAGAACCCGTTCGAGATGAAGCATTACGACATCAGCTCGCTTCAAGTGATAGTGAACGATCAGAAAGTGCCGAACGACGCCTACGTGCCCGACTTTAAGACCAAAGCGGCCGTGAGAGAGTACTTGGCGCTACACACGGAAACGGGGATGTACGAGGGCGCGCGCTCCTGCGGTATTTCATACGATCAATTCCTGAACGGTTACACGGTGTTCCCCCTCGACTTAACCCCAGACAGATCGCACGACGGGTGTCGCGTGAACCTTATAAGAGCGGGTCAGCTGAGGGTGGAAGTCAGTTTCCGCTCGGCGCTACAAGCGACAACAACGGTGCTACTCTACTTGGTGTACGACAACATCGTCGAGCTGACCCGAGATCGACACCCCGTCAACGACTACCACATGAACTGAAGACAAGACGGCGGTACTTGGCGTATCGTATGAACACGCTTGAAATAAGCAGAGTGTTGAAGGAAAACGTTCACACAAAACATCGTTTCCTGGGCGTTTTCTCTTGTGACACTATTCCGAAGCACCCTATCAAAGACACTTGTTTCGTGAGCAACACAGATCCGCAACATTTACCAGGTCAGCATTGGGTGGCGTTTCACGTGTCGAGCACGGGTGAAGTGTACTACTTTGATTCCTTCGGCTTACCGCCGCTGAGTGCGGAGTTCTTGTCTTTCGTGGAACGCTCTGCTCCGTTCAAGTGGCAAAGAAACCGCATTCAACTACAAGACACTTCTGCTGACACCTGTGGACCTCATTGCGTTCATTTCCTAATTGAAGCATGTCGATCAAGAAACCCCAAGAAGTGCGTCATGCGCATGAGCAAAATCCCAAAGCTGAGCGACCGGGCCGTGAGTCAGAAGCTATCGATGATGCTGTTGTGACGGGTTGTTGCGATGGCGGCCGTTTCATGGAGGCAAAGATTCTCTGCCTTGCCGAAATGGTGTTGGATTTATCCAAAGTCGTGCAATGTCTATTGGAGAGAAGTCGTCCGGGGTGTGGTGGTGCGAGTGACGGCGGCGTGAGACTTTGCGGCCTGTTGAGTTGCTGCAAATCGAAGAAGCAAGCTAAAAAAGCATAAACTTGTGTGTTTTTTCTGATTGAAATGAAAATAAAGAATAAAATGAAAAGAAAAGAAATTATCTTGTTGTGTTTTTATTTCTATATATAAGTTACATAACTTTTTTTTGTTTGTTTGTTTACAAACAGTCACGTGTCACGTGGTGTTGTTTACAAACAAGAGAGCCACGTGGTGTTGTTTACAAACAAACCCTAAGTAGGTCACGTTACCCTAGTTACCAGAATGCCGGCTTCTGATTGGCTGAGCCTAAGTAGGTCACGTGACGTAAGTAGGTCACGTTACCATGGTTACCAGAATGCCGGCCTCTGATTGGCTGAGAGCTTCTAAGTAGGTCAGTAGGTCACCTAGAATGCTGGCTTCTGATTGGCTGAGAGCCCTAAGTAGGTCACGTTACCATGGCAACGGGTCACGTGACCAAATGGAGGCCTCTGATTGGCTGCATGTCGATTGAGTAATAAACAGTACTTAACTATAGTCCCGTTCCGATACATACTATACTACTCCTAAATTTGTGGGTGTTTATTTATTTCATACTTAAGCTTATACAATTTTTTGCGGATTTTTCATTCCACAGAAATCACAAAAATATTTACCTAGAGAAATTTGTTAAATTTACATTCATGAAGCGGTTCAACAGTTCCTGGTACATATATAAATATATCAGGAAATAGATGCGAATTTATACCTGAGTGGTATGGTTTAACTTTAGAGATTATTGAATCTTAATCTGATGAACTTTATGTCAGCTAGAATTGACCACATAGCAGAAAGGTATTAGTCAATCAATTTCTTTTTGCACATACCCTGAGCTATCCATCCCAATATTGGTAATATAAAATCATTCAAAATTTACCCCAATTTTACTCTATAAGGTGGCGCCTGCCATCATGAACTGGGTGCACTATGACTACTGGGAAGGTGTGTGTGCTATAGACTGGCACCTGGAGAAACAACAAGCTGTGTACTACGTGATTGTAGCGTTTATGGTGTGCTTCATCCTCCCTGCTGTAATCATGCTCTACTGTTACTACTGGATCATCAAGGATGCCAAACGCCTGTCGTCTACTACTATAGTACCCAGCTCCAACATGGAGGCAGCTAAGGCTGCAGCCAGCAGGTAAAGTATGACTAATATAGTGCCCAGCTCCAACATGGAGGCAGCTAAGGCTGCAGCCAGCAGGTAAAGTATGACTACCATAGTACCCAGCTCCAACATGGAGGCAGCTAAGGCTGCAGCCAGCAGGTAAAGTATGACTACCATAGTACCCAGCTCCAACATGGAGGCAGCTAAGGCTGCAGCAAGCAGGTAAAGTATGACTACCATAGTACCCAGCTCCACCATGGAGGCAGCTAAGGCTGCGGCAAGCAGGTAAAGTATGACTACCATAGCACCCAGCTCCAACATGGAGGCAGCTAAGGCTGCAGCAGGCAGGTAAAGTATGACTACCGTAGTACCCGGCTCCAACACGGAGGCAGCTAAGGCTGCAGCCAGCAGGTAAAGTCCTTTTTACTGTATTAAATGTTATAAATACTGTAACAGGTCAGGGAAAACGTCAAGCCCCACCCGGAATCGAACCCCGGCCCCTCCGCTCCGGAGTTGAGAATGCTACCACTACACCACAGGGCCAGCCGCTTCTCACTGCTCTGCTACGGTACTTGAGCTACCACAGGCGGGCAATGCGCTCTCCACGCACGCTCGGGCTGCCCCGAGCGATACTTGCCCGCTACATTACTCCCCTTCAGACTTTTGCTAGGTCCACGGACAGACATGTTACTCAGCAATCTGTGATCAAAGCTAATCCCTTACTTAGAATTAGCCGGCGAAGCCAGTCACCTGCCCTGAACATGTGTCTTTGGACGCACACATAGCACAAGCTGAAACCGCTCAGACTTCTGCCAGGTCAATGGAGGTCCCACGGACCTCCTAGCAGAAGCTGAACAAGCTCAAGTACCCAACCCAGGTTCGGTGGATCCTGGTCACGGCACCAGTGTAACAGGTCAGCGAAAACGTCAAGCCCCACGGGGAATCCAATCCCGGCCCCTCCGCTCCGGAGTTGAGAACGCTACCGCTACACTACAGGGCCAGCTGCTTCTCACTGCTCTGCTACGGTACTTGAGCTACCACAGGCGGGCAATGCGCTCTCCACGCACGCTTGGGCTGCCCCGAGCGATACGTGCCCGCTACAATACACATCCCTTGATAAGTGCAAACCTATGTTTTGGCCAGTATCTAGAAGCTCGATCACCATAAGGGAGTGGTTATTCTTAAACAACAGGGGGATTTTTGTTCCCCCCCTTAGGGAAGGTTGAAATTGAGCCCTGCGGACTCCCTTGAGCTATAGTAACACTTAGGCCTTTTTGCTAAAAAGGGGTCTAATTTTTTTGATCCCCCCTCAAAAGGGGTCAACTTTTTTTTTCTCATCCCCCCTCCAAAATCCAATACCCCCTGTTGTTAAGAAATCACCACTATCTTAATATCACTAGCTTGGATCACAATACAAATAAGAAAGGTATTCTCAAATTCTTGCTACGCCTAATTGACAGTAATTATATGTAATACAGTACGTTGAAGACCTGAAAATATGCAATGATGGGTAAAAAGCTTGCATAGCAAAAGATGACATACCCATCACGAGGTAATGGATTTAAAAAAGAAGAACTCACATACTTAGGCCCACTACCATCTCTGATTAAGCCTGCAAGCTTCACAGAGGTCTTGGGGATTGCTAATCTAGTAATATAGTGGCGCAAAATCATTAGCACTTGCCTCTTTAGGTATGTTCACCATCAAGCTTATACTCATAGTTCAAACAAGTAATGTCTTTTCTTTGTATTGTATTTCAGGGCTGTTAAGACAATCCGGAGTCTGCTTATTGTGGTGTTGTTCTTCTTCCTGTGCATGACCCCATTCTGTGTGACTAAGCTGCTCAAGGTGCTGAATGAGAACGTTCACTTTGTGCCGGGCTACGCCAACCTGACCTCCTCCTACTTCCAGTACATCGCAGACTTCAGGGAGGCCTACAAGAGGCTCTTTTATCGGTTTAGGAGACGTTAGAGATAGAGACTCTTTATCGACGGCATCTTCAGGGCTGACTTCAGGGAGGCCTACAAAAGACTCTTTTATATCACTCAGTTAATGTTAGAGCTGGTTTCAATGTAACTATGTGTGTTACTGGCTGAATCAGGAAGCTGTAAATTAATGTAAATGCCCCAGATGTTGTTTCAATGTGGACAAATTGATATGAGACAATGTGCTTAGGATTCATGTCATGCCACTATTACTGTCTGCACAAACATGTGCATGACAGTGGTAAGGTCTACTTCAATTGTCACCAGTCAAGCAGCATGACCAAATCACTTGGGGAGCTAGATCTTGGGCCCTTGAGAATTTGATGGTTTGTAATGTTTTTGAAAACACCTATGAGGATGATTCGAGTGTGTGTAGTGTGCTGATGTACACAGTTATAGTGCAAATATTGATATGAGACCTTTCAGAAGGAGCCTATCATAGATAATATGACTGGATTCAGCTGATGAACTTGATAACTGCTACACTGTTTGAATAAAATACTTTTATGTGAAAAAAGTAACTCCTTAGATAGCACTGCCCAAGATGTGAAATACACTAGACAAATTCAATGCTTCACTTAGGTACAGATAACTTTAGCTGGACCCACACTCATTAGAAGATCATCTTTTATTAATGTCTGAACTTTATTCTGTGATCCTAATGGACTTTAAAAGCTATCTTGAATTTCACATCTCTGATCCATTTGATCCCATGGGAGCCATTTGTAATTGAGTCTCATGAACACCAAGCAGAAATCATGCCTAAGAGCTGTGCTATCTGCTAAAGGTATCAGGTTATGGACTCCACTTTGAATAGAGAATATTTTGATCTAAACTATAATTAAAGTGATCCTAATACACCAACATTGATAACATAGACTTTAATCATTGTTATCAAAATGTAGTGAGTGCAGTTATAGAAAATATCTTTCAAATACGGTTAAGATTAATGGGATTTGAGTTACTAGAAGGATCTGCCAAATGTTTTTAATAATGAAGGCTTTGCTGTCAAACACTGCATAAAGCTTGATGGGAAGTGATACTTGACGTTTCTATATCTCTTTATAGCAATTAAATATGAACTGTAAAGCAATCATACATATCTGTGAATTTATGGTAGTATCCACATGATGTTCTATATTCATTGAATTCACATAAACTCAATATATGCAGAAACTTTACAACTCTGAATACCACAAGAAATGGTAACCCAACTTTGCTTTAATAAATTCATCTAGATGCTAATATATATACAAGTAGCTGCACTTCAGTCACATCAGTTGATCAACTTATCAAACCGTAATGGTAGTAAGACAATATTCCTCATGCTACTGTCCTTGGGAAGTAAAGAGACACAGATGAGTATGGCTTTATCAAATTGCCACAGCAGGGCCTGCCATCTTCTGTGAGTGATAATACAGAGCCTCTAGACCACAGACAGTGTTGAGACTGTGAGGCTTAGTGCTGTCTTCCAGTAGCAGCCTTTGAATGTTCCATCATTTCCCTGTGGAGTGCTAGTAGAAAAGAGGCCATTTGTAGATCAAAGAGATGATGCAAGACTACTTGGACTCACTATGCAAATCAATATGCACACACACTCATTTTAGACTACAACAGGGAAACCCTGGGATGGTGCATATTGGTTGTGCATATTTTCATCTCTTAAGGTTTCAAGAACGAGATGTTGCTGAAAGGCAATATTTGTAGTCGTGATGCACCAATCCATTACTTGTGATTATCTCCTCTGTGTTGCAATGGTGTGTTATGCTTTTTATCCCTCACTGATTCCCCCTTTATTCCAACTCTCTCCCGAAATCAATCAAATCTCCCAAACATAAACAGCAACTAACTACAAAAATTATGTCTGATTTAATGGTTGTGAGTTGTGTAAATGAGTAATCAGCATTAAATATGAGCTCAGGTCTAGGGATTTCAGACTTTCTGTTCATATAGCTCCCTTATGAGCTCTACTGTACTCTCCAATAACCCTAACGGTACTTAATCATGCATAACAGTGCTTATTAAACTTAGGCAGAAGATATATCATAAACATAATGTTCTGCCATATATAGTCATTCCGCCATATTTGTTATTTTTCTGTTTTAAGGTGGATCACTACCTCTTGAATATGGACACACTGCGCAGGTATCTGCGCATATGGCTTATATGTATCATAATGAGCTAATATTACACAATCTGATACATGTACATGCTGACTAAGCCATGTTAGAAAATTGGGAGATTTCGAGCAAAATTTAGCGTTTTATTGGACTTTGAATATTTGATATATTTGTAGCCAATGATATTTGATATTTTTATCAAAAGTTTGAATATTGAAAATATTTACCAATAAATCATTATCTAGAATGATATGGATCCATCCAATATATGTTATACAGGATTGGCTGGGGTATTGACGGAAGAACTCGCCAGGTGGCACCACTCTCACCACCTTCCTGGGCCACCTGGCCGCTCACCCCAGCCAGTGCCTCATGTCCACCCACCTGGGTGCCAGGACAGACTCAATATTTACCAATAAATCATTATCTAGAATGATATAGATCTCATTAGGTTACTTGAAATAGCCAAGGGTATAAATTGTAGCAATTTTCTACCCTGTTTCTAACCATTTTGCACTTTATTTTTAGCTTTAAATGTAAAATTTAGACCGATTTTGCTATATTTTTTAACTTCAAAGGCCAAAAAACCTAAAAATATGCCCGGGACCCCCTATCAAAACCACTTTCATATGTTAGCAAATGATCTGAACTATTTTCTGAGAGGGTTAAAAAAATTCTGTTAATTTTGAATACTATTTCTAGCCAATAAGGCTACAAAATAATAGCAATTTATTCCTATTCTCTCCCGAAACATCATATTTTTACCCAGAATGCCATAGCATACAACTGTAAGATTATTTTTGCAGTTAAGTGAATCATATAGGCGTTTCACATGGGAAGTTTTACATTTCTGTGCATAATGGTTGATATTCCAAAAAATTATTGAAGTTTTCACAATTTTTTTCTCATTTTTAGAGAAAAATGAAAATAATTTAATTTTTGAAAATTCTGTATCTAAAAAAGTAGGTTGGGACCCCCCATTTTTCTTTTCGTTTTCCGATTCTATATGATTCAGGCTACCCATAGAAAAAAAATAGAGACATTCTGTTAACTTTGATCAAAGGGTAGTGATCCACCTCAATATAGAGAGGCAGTGATCTTTCCTATGTAATTTTCCTTCCATTAAATTATTTGTTACTATTTCATCACTTTTTTCCTTAGGTGGATTGACAAAATAGTCACAGATAACAGATTGAGATTCACCATGGTGCCTCCTGAATGCTGATTCTGCACCAGGCGTGATGTGATCAGCATCTTGTCATCATTAGGCACACTCAGGGTGACATGGAGACCGCAGCTAATTACCACTAATTTGGGTTAATTAAGGCTAATTGCATGTTGTGTGGAAGCCACTCATTGATCAGAACATGTCAAGTCAAAAAGGGGATAGTCTTTGCAGTTCTCAGAATGTAACATTTAAATAAGGCAATTCTATTTCTGATCCTGCTTTTTGATTGATTCGTTGTATCATAAATATTATTAGATGAGGTACAGAAATGGATGCTACACAATCTATTAAAAATATGTTCTAAAATACTACATGAACATAGTTTTTTTAAATAGAGGTCACGCATATTCTAACAAGTTGTCAGATTGAATTTTTGGAAAAAAACAACAACTTGAAATAACTAATGTTTGGTTTCCAAAATATAATGGCAAAGTACTCCCTATTCTGTCAGATTCCCAAGCAGCATCATGATCATCATCCTTTCAGTGCATAGCTGTATGTGGATAGAGAGAAATTCTGCCTTGAAAATATAATATTTCAATTTCACATATCTTTTGTAAGGCTGGAGCGGCAGTGTTCTATCTGCAGTGTTTCCCTGAGCCTCTACTCCCCACTCCCATGACCTCAGTGTGCCCTTCAGCACCTTTGTGGTATTCTTGGCACAGAACTGGCAGATATTGTCAAGGTTTAGACTGACCCTGATCCCTCACAGCCAGCCAACAGCACCTCCCTACCATGCAGCACCAGCCTGGGTCGTGTCCTGCCGTCTCCTGGGAATCTAGTTGCCTTTATCTGACCCTGTCCCTGCTACCTGATGCAATAGCACTGTACACTGTGGTATCAATATATGCAGTAGCATTTACTGCATTGATATGGACAAGCTGTGGGAAGGGGCATAGTGTACTTTGTAAGATGACTCTATTGCTTCGATTTTATATCACATTCAACAGATAGTTTGAAAATCCTCTTTCAGATCTTTCAGATTTTAATTCTTATCCTATTTGAGCTCTGTCAAGAAACCAATTTCTTATGAGATGAAATGTTATGAGATACACTCTTGATTCATCAAATTTCACTATGTTATGGGTTTTATATGGCAAGACTAAGAGTAGCACTCAAGCACAGACTAGCATGCATCTTCATGACCCTTTTCTAATCATCTAGGTCTGCCCTACAGGTTCAGCACAACCCAGACCATGCAGCCCTGGTGACCTGTGATCTCTGTCAGGACCTGCAGGGTGGTGTTATGTTCCTGTGGTGGAGGAATCAATAATCAGGGTATAGCTGTGTCACTGCTATCTCTCCCTCCTCCCCTGCCTGACCCCCTCACACCCACCCGACATGCGATCCATCCATATGTATGTTTCTAGGGTGGCTCCAACCTTCTAGTGCTGGCATCTGGTGGGAATGGTCTGTATCTGTTAAACTGTAATATAAGGCAATATTGTTAATCAAACAAACACATGAGAAGTGACTGGTGTATTTTGGGTTTGGAGTCTTCATTCCACATAGTATAAGTCTGAATTGTACATTGTAGGTGAAAGCATGCCTTTGTGAATGATGTTATTTATATTCATTAACCTATTTGTTTTTTAGCACTAATGGGTCTGTTGAATAATAGATTCATCATTTCAGCTCCATCCCTCTCATCACCTGCTGTTTCCTTAATAAATGAAACACCTTTGCTTTGATATATTATCTCTCATTACCTTAAATTACCCCCAATATCCCATTCAATGCAATCAGAGAAGAAGGAGGAAGAGAGAAGAAAATATTAGGGTAATGTGTTATGTTAAGAATAAAATGAAGGATCGGATGAAACCATGTGTTGGGTTGGTTTCACAATAAGCTCTGCCTGTAGGGTGGGGGAGGAGCCTGATTTAGATGTAACATAATGAGAAGAAATGCTACATTAAATCTACATTAAAACATTTAAATCAAGCTCATTTTTTTACACAAAGAATAGTAACTTCATTAGAAATGATATGATACTAATGTAATCTGCCGTGTGACACATTCATCTCTGCCTGCAGGTGGGCGGAGATGTGACCCAAGTCAGGTATTTAATAGGGTTTTAAATCTGATCACCGTGTTGGGATCAATTGATAAAGCACCGCTAGTACCTTAAGGATGCATTGTTCTTGTGATACAAACGGTCCCTTCGAATTAAAATGATGAACACAATAATAACCCTGATTGCACACAGTCTTAAGCACGTGAACAACAACGTAAACTTTCTACTGTACTGCCTCACTGGGACTCTGTTCAGGCAGACATTGGTTAAACTATGGCACACTTGTAAAGGAGAGACATCATCAACACCAAGAACAGAGGAGTTGTGTCCAACAGCAGAAGCACATGTCTAATGTCTCTAACCATCTGTCAATATTACTAGAACTCAGTTGAAAAGCAAGTTTAAGTATCTCTTTGAACAGTATCCCCGTTAACTCAATTTGCAGAGCATTGTTTTTCAACCCTAAAGGTGTAGATTTCACTTGCATACATATCTATTTATAAAAAAAATTGAAAAGCTTTTGAAGGTAGTTTTGATGGAGTTTTACACCTAATTTACCAACCTGTCACATGCCTGGTGCCACTTCAGGCCCTTGAGGAATTTGCCACATTGCTATAAAGGGAAGGTGGGAGCGATGCCTCTAACATAATAATCCAGATTTATACTTATTTGTCAGCATGCAGACCAGCAAAGACAAAAAAGTGCCACGAGTACCGACTTAGGGCACTGGGATTAAGCAGCATCTCATGATGGGTGATTTACTCACCAAGCCAGCATTCAGTATAATTTGTTATCCCAAAAGGTCATTGAGACACTTTGATGCTGCTGCCTTAGACAGATAAAAGAAAAGCTCACCTTTATCATATAAAAGATCGTGCTGTAATAAACATGAAAAGAGATCAAAATATCATCCAGAATGGACCATATTCTAATTCATAACACTTATGTTTATTGGCGGAATTTCAGTGGCTGGGTTTGTGCATAAAACATGCAGTGAGTTTGATCCAAATTTTGACATGTCCGGAGGCAGTGAAAGGATAAACATTGTATTGCCTCTTTTGATTAGACCTTCCGAAAGGTGATAGGCAATATCAATGGAAGTCATTATTCCCACATGTCTAGCCAGATATCCTTAGGACTGCCAGTACTTTCTGGAGGTGCTCTGCCATAGCGTATTGTTTCCAATGCAAACGCAAAATCTTGGCTTTCAGGGGGGCCTTTTTACTCTACGCATTGGCCCGCTATGGCAGTGCTAAGGATACAAGATACTTGTGTAAATGCTCTGTGATGCTTGTGCAGAGGAATGATCCATAATCCATGTTTAACTGTCCACAATCTACCTGTGCCACAGTCAGTTCTGAGGCATGGCATGATGACTGCAGTTCTCTGGTTTTCTACATGCATTATATTGTCACTTTAGTGGAGAAAGGTTGCAACTGAAAATGTTCCATACTCAGTGGAGAAATGTTGTAACTGTTTTGTCTTGATCATGTAACCATGGATACAATTTAATAGGATTATTGTTAAATTCGTCCGATTTGATTGGAGCAGATGAATACCAGGTCACCACCAGAATAAGTAACTATTTGTTATTATAGTCTACAATATCCCATGAAGAGTAGTTATACTGCACTAGCCTAGGCCTAGGCCCTACTACTGTTCTTATTTAGGCCAAATCCAATGGGTTGGTTTGCTTATAAAACTTGAAATCATGCTAATGCATTGAGTTCGATCAAAATATTGACATAACCAGAAGCAGCGATAAGATCAACAGTGCATCTGTTTCTATTGATGATTTTAGTTAGGTTGAATGATCTATAAATGGCCATAATCTACCTGTACCATGGACAGTACTAAGCTAGGATGTCATAACTACAGTTGCCTGGCTTTATGTGAAAGTATTCTATGCCTAACATACTAAGTGTCATCTAGATAGGCATCTAGAAGGGACTTATTGTGTGGATTACTTATCTAGGATCAATTCAATGGAAAAGCATATCATGATGGATAACATATCTTCCTGGAATATCAATGGAAGTCTTTCAGCTACTGACAATCAGCCAAAACATGTGATCTACCAATTAAACACAATTGCCGCTTGCATAATTTGTGGACTTGGAACAGTGTTTAACAGCCTCATTATTGCTGTGATAGTCTATGGCTCACTAATGAAAAACTCTGCATTCATGATTTTGTTGTTGGTGCTTGCAGTTTTTGACAATATGTCATTGATGCCGATGATCTTTAAGCGGGATGCTATATATAACCTACTCCCCTTTTCTTCTTCTATCTGGCTCTGCAGAATCATAGTTTTCAGTCATTACACTGCTTCTAATGTTTCTTCCTGGCTCATTGTGTTAATATCAGTTGAACGCGCAATAGCTGTATCAAGGCCATTTAAAGTACACATCTATTTCCCTCGGACAAAGACAATTGTGTTTATTTCAATCATTATTTTTCTGATGTTTATCTTTCATATACCACTGGTATTTACTTGCAAGATAATATTCAAAGAAAACATGTATTTCTGCCAGTCATTTGGACAGCATTCCTTGAATGAAACAGCTTATGTCCTATTTTCTGCATTTTTGTATTCATTTATACCCTTTTGTATTATATCTGTTCTAAATATCCTCACAATTCAACAAATCTACTCTCAGAGACAGTTAATAAGGAATCAGCAGACACAGACATTGAGCCAAATTAAACGCGATGCTCAAACCACCAACATGGCCATCACAATGTTTGCTGTATGCCTTGTGTTTGTACTCACAACTCTACCAGGGCGCATTGTTCTTGTGATACAATCAGTATCAGAGTCTCTGAGGATGAAAATGATGAACACAACAATAACCCTGATTGCACACAGACTAAAGTATGTGAACCACAGCGTGAACTTCCTACTGTACTGCCTCACCGGGACTCTATTTAGGCACACATTGGTTAAACTTTGTCATTCCTGTAAAGGAAAGACATCATCAACACCAACAGCAAAAGAGGCATGTCCAACAGTAGAAGCACATCTCTAATACCTCTAATACCAGTCAATATTACTAGAACTCAGTTTTAAAAGCAATTATAAGCAGCTCTTGAAACAGTAGCTCAATTGGCAGAGCGTTGACCTCAAACCTGAATGCTTAGATTCCATTCATGTACATAACTATTTATAAAATTATTGAAAAGCTTTTGAAAGTAGTTTTGATGGAGTTTTACACCTAATTTACCTATTTGTCACAGGCCTTGTCACTTCTACGGCCCTTGAGGTATTTGCCACAGTGCTGTTAAGATAAGGATAAGATAATGCCTTCAACATGACATTCCAGATTCATATTCATTTGTCAGCATGAAGGACCGGCAAAGTGTAGAGGACTCATGAGTACCTACTTATTGGCACTGGGATTGTGCATCATCTCATGATTGTTGATTTACTCACTATGCCAGCATTCAGTATAATTTGTGACCACAAAAGCTCATTTAAACACTATGATTTTGTCCCAGAGCATGAGACTGAATGCAGCCTCCACCATTCCCACACAGCTGCTGTCTTTATGAACCTGGTTATGGCACCATCTAGTGTGTGATTACAGGTTGTGTATTGAGGTGCCTGCCATGTAACGACCCTTAGACTGGAAAGACTCCCATCATACCACATAATGACATCACAAACTGGAAGGACTCTGCTCATGCTAGATACTTACAAAAGACATTATTTTGATGTTAACGGTCATTGTTTCCATCATGTGACTGCACCACATGACCCACACCCGCTAATTATGAGGGTCTGGAGCAGTGACTATACACATAGCTATACATAGTGAGGCCATGAGGTCACTACAGTTGTATCACATTCACAACCAAAAGTTGGCCCTTGCTGTCCTGCACTGACATGGTGCCTTGTATACAAGAAGTTGTTTTATTGTAATAGAGTAGAATTGTCTAAAAATGACATAGAGAGTTTAACATTCAATGTTGTATGTAGAATGGTTACCTTGTACTTGAAATACATCTCACTATAAATTCATCACATAGTTGTTCCTGTCTATGTATAATATTGAATAGTGGTACATAATATTGAATAGTGGTACATTAGTACTTTCAGAGTAATTTTCTAAAGGTCTATTGTGAACAACTATGTACTCCATCAGAATTCATCATAGCCCTTTTTGAGCTAATTGTCACATGAATGCACAGGTTATAGCCATAAACAATGCTAAGGGATTCAGATGAAAAGGGCTTGATTTAGAAAGAAGAACGCAGCATACACCACATGTTGTCACATCTTTCACACAGACTGTTCGTCATTTCAGACATGCTCATAGCTCTTAAAAAAAATAGAATGATTTTGATTGGTAAATCATGATGGAGCAGAACAGTTTCACAATATGAGTAGGGCAGATTGCAAGGAGAGACGACCAATGGATCATGGCAGAGAAAACCTTTTTAACAATTGGATGGCCATTTTATTAAGTCGGAATCCTAATACTTGTTGATTTTGATCAATCATTTCTCCCAGAACAGTATCAGTAGTATAGTATGTATCGGAACGGGACTATAGTTAACTACTGTTTATTACTCAATCGACATGCAGCCAATCAGAGGCCGCCATTTGGTCACGTGACCCGTTGCCATGGTAACGTGACCTACTTAGGGCTCTCAGCCAATCAGAAGCCAGCATTCTGGGTGACCTACTGACCTACTTAGAAGCTCTCAGCCAATCAGAGGCCGGCATTCTGGTAACCATGGTAACGTGACCTACTTACGTCACGTGACCTACTTAGGCTCAGCCAATCAGAAGCCGGCATTCTGGTAACTAGGGTAACGTGACAGTAGTATTGTGTGTATCGGAACGGGACTATAGTTAAGTACTGTTTATTACTCAATCGACCTGCAGCCAATCAGAGGCCTCCCTTTTGGCGGGAAATTCAAAAGCAGCCAATGAGAGGCCTCCCTTTTGGTGGGAAATTCAAATAGGTCACGTGACCGGAAATGACCTACTTCCGGTCACGTGACCTTTGGGCGGGAAATTCAAATAGGTCACGTGACCGGAAGTGACCTACTTAAGAGGGTCACGTGACCACCATGTTGGCGGGAAATTCAAATAGGTCACGTGACTGGAAGTGACCTACTTAAGGGGGTCACGTGACTACTAGGTTGGCGTGAATTTCAAAATAAGTCACTTGAGATTTTTATGGATAAATAAATTTAAAAAAAGAAAAAGCAAGCTGAAAGCTTGCTAAAAAATAATTTAAAAATGCGGCTCTTTTTTTTTAGGGGGGGGAGGGGCACTCTGGGGGGCACTCTTTAAGATGCATGGGGGGGGGAGGGGGGAGGGGGGGAGGGGGGAGGGGAGGGGAAGGGTTTTTAAGAGTGAGACTCGCCTCTCTGCCCTCTCTTTTAGAGGGCAGAGAGGCGAGTCTACTGGTTCGTCTACTTACAATGAAATGTATCATGATTGCGTTTATGATGATGTGCATCTCTTGCTGGCTAGACTTTCAAGCAAATTTGCTAAAGTCCAGCCCGTTATTGAATGTCCGGCCTAGCCTGACCCTCAGTAGAACAGTCCTTGACCCATCTATTATAGTCCAGCAGCGCCTGACCCTTGTATGAGAGTAGTATTGGCGACATTGGCTGACTCTGATATTTACCTGTGTGTACAGAGAGAGGAGAGGGTTCACAGCCACAGCTCTCTTAAGGCAAAGCTTGCGCTTATAGAGCACTACTAGTGGAGGTCTGGATGAGGAGGCTATGGCGGTTGTCTTCAAAAAAAATAAAAAAATAGCCATGGCGCATGTCGATGTCGCTTAATTATGCTCATATCTCATGTCGATTTTAAGAATTGCTCATGTCACCTGTCACTATGTTTTTCAAGCTTCATGTCAAATGTCACTAGGCCTCATGTCGAATGAAGATTCTAAGAAACAGGTATGTCACCATCTCAAATTTAGCGGTCCACACTGCCGCTGCTGCTGCTGCTGCTGCTGCTGCTGCTGCCGCTGTTGCTGCTGCTGATTTGCTGTTGCTGCTGCTGTCGGTGCTGCTGCTTGTGCTGCTCGTGCAGC
Source organism: Harmothoe impar (assembly GCA_947462335.1). Taxonomy (NCBI): domain Eukaryota; kingdom Metazoa; phylum Annelida; class Polychaeta; order Phyllodocida; family Polynoidae; genus Harmothoe; species Harmothoe impar. The sequence continues at coordinate 77,702,905 of OX381712.1, forward strand.
TGCTGCAGCTGCTGACAGCTGCTGCTGCTTGTGCTGCTCGTGCAGCTGCTGCAGTTGCTGACGATGTCACGGATGCTGTTGACAGATGCTGCTGCTTGTGCTACTCGTGCAGCTGCTGCTGCTGCTGCTGCTGCTGACGATGTCACGGATGCTGCTGACAGATGCTGCTGCTTGTGCTGCTTGTGCAGCTGCTGCAGCAGCTGCTGCTTGTGCTGCTCGTGCTGCTGCTGCTGACGATGTCACGGATGCTGCTGACAGATGCTGCTGCTTGTGCTGCACGAGACCGAGTAGCCGCTATTACTAATGCTACTAATACTAGTATGAGAAAATACATTTAGTCAGTCGATTAAATCAAGGAGGTTTTCTGACTTCAGTGGATCGTTTAGCCATTGGCCACAGGCAAAACTTGAAACCATTTTATACATGGGGCAATTGGCAGAGTCGAAACATGTTGGTACGATGGGGTCGATCATGTTCATCATCAGTTCAGGCAAAGGAAGTGTGTCGACAGCACGCGAAAACTTCATGTCCGGATGTTTCAACACAAGACCTTTTATCACACTCACACAGCTGCTTTGAAGAGTGAATCCTTGACCAAACTTGAGCTTTTCCAACACAGCTTTGGCCTCCTTCTGTGCAGTAAGGGATCTCTCTTTCGGGGTCATCGCAGTGCTGGCTAGCATGTCCTCAAAGTCTTTAACATAATGTTCCAACGGGCTACAAATGATGTACTCCAGATCATCGTCCGCATATGTCGTCTCCTCGCACCATATTGTGTCTTCTCCTGTTTCGAATTCCGTCATTTTCTGAACAATCTCCTCGTGAGTGCGTTGCATATATCGAAGCTCCTTCAAAGACCAGATAACTTGTATGCCGAAGCCTGAAAAACCTGAAGGAATTTCACCACTACAGTCAGGCCAACTATACGGAGCTAAGAAAAATAGCTCCAACAAAATTTTCTCCCACTGTCCAAATGAAACTACTTCCGTTCCGATGAAGTTGAAGCATGCTTCTATCCATTGCTCCTTGGTGACGTCCTTCCAATGTTTCTTTACCTCACATGCATCATAGGGCACTGTTTCTCTTCCTGCTTCTAGTGGGAGTTGCTTTTTCTTTCTTGGACTCATTTGGAGAGTTTCGATGCTCTGTAGCGTCGACACTTCGATAAGAAAAGAAGCTGTAAAGGTAGAAATAACCCTCATAACATGCTGAGCGAGCGTGGAGTGGACGATGCTACGATGATGAAGGGCGGGTCGAGAAAGTGTGATGGGTGAGAGCGGCGTTTCACTCCTTATGTACCCTGTCCTAGATAATCCTCTTAAACGGCTGAAAAGACTCTCTCAGTACAGAGTCTCTACTCAATTAAGTGATCTGTTAAGTAAGTTTTCACATGCTACTTGACTACTGCAGGTGGGTTTAGACTTAAGCAGCTTAGTGCACACACGTGTCTGTTAGAAAGCTACCTGCACACCTGCCTTCCTTTTTCACTAGTATTTACCCCTTGTCGACTTATAAGGCGCCTATACACGTGTCAGCCTCCTTATATACGTCTTCTTGCTTCTAGAGCTAAGCTACTTACCGTCGTTTTCAGCTGCCGCAGGCTGACTGGCAGCTATTTAAAAGAGAATACCCGTTACCTGTATAACGGATCAGGAGGTTATGAGATTAGAGTGTGTATACAAAAAAAGCTACAGGGGGCATGTGTCTGTCTGTGAGGTAGAGACGATGTGGTAAGCGGCTCAAGTGTAAAACAAAAGCACCTCCTCTTGCCGCAGTGAGTGGCGCGGACGTCGGCTGGCTAGTTGAATAAGCGTCAGCTTAAAAGATAATCCGTCCACGGGCTGGCGCGTCACACCTGTCGTTAATCACCCCCTGTAGTCTTTGTATACGCAGGTGACCCGGCTTTATCTCTTCACCAGCTATAATCCCATATACATGTAGCGCACGTTACACACGTTATCTCTCTTTTCATGCTGAGGGATTAGGGGTGGAAGGGTTCAGGTGAAAAGCGATTTGATTCCTCTCTGGAAGAGGGTGGGGCTCTAGGTGAAAACAAGCTTAGACCATCCAGATTAGCCGCTCTCTCGGCTATATAAAGAGCCTCAATTTTTTTTATCTCTGCCCACTTCGTCTTGTTGTACACTATCAGTCACGAGGCAGACGCTCGAAGTAGCAGATGTTTGCAGTATGGATTATACAGAGGTTACCTGCTAATAGGATTTTGTCAGAATAGGGTGAGTTGCTCTTAAAATGACCATTTTAAATGGGTTGTTAATATGGTATCTGATGTTAATGAGCTAACACCTAACATTGAGGATTATGACCTCCCAGAGGGGCGTCTCGCCAAATTCTCCGGTCTTGACTATAGGCTTAACTGTCTAAAGACTGTGGAGCACGTTAATGGGCGGTCTCCTTACTAATTTCACTTGACCAGGCCGGCAGGGTCAACTAGTCTAGGTAATTACAACCACAAGGGCGGCTACTCAAGATCCAAGTGGACCTACTACTACGAGATTGTCTTTTGACCACTCTGCTGCCGCCTGCTGGTCTGGCGATTACATGCTCTAGTATAGTTCTCCGCTCTTTTTGTCAGATGGCGCCACAATAGGGTTTTTGTACATTTCCACGATACTCGCGAACATTTTAAACGCATAATGACCTATAATAAGCAACAAAGCACACTTCTAATATATTGAATATAAGAAACATGTCAACGTTGTGTATTTCTGATAGAATGAGGCAGATTCTTTGAAATATCAACTAAACTATAGCGAGATTGAAAATACTACACCATAACTAAAGCGATATAAAAGCTATATAAAGTCAGAACTTCTCACGGAACGGCATCTGCAACAGATCACTCAACCATTCGTCTTCAAATGCCACACAGGGTTCCTGTCCAACAGGACTTTGAGCCTTGACGCTTTTGAGGGAGGTTTGATCTTATGTTGCTTAACATGTGGTGTAATTAATCAACACCGCGGCCCCTCTTTAGGGGCCACACACTAAACAAAGAATAAAAAAGGGTAAGCCTTAAGTTTAAAGTGAATCTCCCAGGATTTTGGCGAGGCCGACAAAGGGGGAGGTAACAGATTTAAACTGCAGGAGACTATACGCAAACCTTGATACTCTCAGAGGGGAGCCCCATATTGCGGGCCTGTGGTCAGATCTATCACCTCCAGGGTGCAGTCTGCATGTCATAAATGACCACCACAGACATTGGGATATAATGTTAATCCTACTCCAGGGTCTCCATAATTAGCGGGGCTCGCCTTGAGATGGGAAATTCACTACAGCACTATCTGTCGTTGAAAATGGTGCTCGTGTAGAGTCGGGATGATGTACTAAAAGAGCATTTTATACACAATGATACCCTTGTACAAATGCGTATACCTAGTAGGCTGTGTCTTATCATCAAATCTAAGAGGGTGCGCTATAGTTTTATTATACTTTTATAGACCATTTTAAAATCCGAGCTTAGCTTAGTTCATAGTCTCCTTACCAATTTTCACTTGACCAGGCTGGCAGAGCCAACTAGTCTAGGTAATTATAACCACAAGGGCGGCTACTCAAGATCCAAGTAGACCTACTACTACGAGATTGTCTTTTTGTCCCCTCTGCCGCCTAGTTATTACATCCTCCAGTCTAGCTCGCCACACCCTTTGAGCAGCTCCATTGCCTCGGTAAAAGTGTAGGGGTGTGCTTTCCACCTTCAGTCATCCATAGATTCGATCACCATCACCCCCCTTGAAATGACCTCAGCTGTTAATTAGGGCGTAAAGCAGCCCAACAACCAACCAAGTCCCTGTCAAAGATGTGAATAACGAACGCACTAGTATAGTTCCCCGCTCTTTCGTCAGATGGCGCCACAATAGGGGTTTTGTACATTCCTACGATGCTCACGAGCATTTCAAAGCATAATGAGCTATATAGGCAACAAAGCGCGCTTCTAATATATTAAAATATAAAAACAATTCAATATTGTGTATTTCTGATAGAAATGAGGCGGTTTCCTTAAATACCAACTAAACTATAGCGAGATGAAAAATACCACACCATATCTAAGGCTTTATAAAAAGCTATAGAAAGTCAGAACCTCACACCGATCGGTATTCTGTCTGCAACGGATCACCCCTGACCCACTGGTCCTCGCATGCCACACACGGCTCTGCCGTGTTTGTGCTTTGAGGTATCACCCATCAAGTGATCCATGCTGCCCAACATGAGGCGTAATTAATTACGCTGATGTTGCATAGCACAGCGGCAGCATCTAACTAACTCTAAGGAGTTAGTCGGCCCCTCTTTAGGGGCCACACAATAAACAAAGAATACCCTGAATCTGGGACCTGCGGGCGAAGGCCCCAACTGTGAAGTCATTATTGGCCACATTGGTAATATCAATTAAAACTTTAGACAACACCCACCTTAAGTATCATTAACGGACAAAATCAATAAACTTAGCATCCTCTTGGTTACCACATTTAGCACCAATTTTACAACTCACAGGGGCCACCCTTGAAAATAACACCAGCCTCACCACGCTTTTATTGCTCTGCTGATTTCTCCAATCCAAAACATTGGGTATCTAGTCCAGCTGTGAGCTCATTAGGTCAGCCCTTTGTCGGCCTCGCCGGCAAGTCCCGGATTCAGTATAGAAAGACTAAGGGGGTGGGGAGTAGGTCTTTAAGTTTAGCGCTATCTGTGTCATTAGACCATTCTTAAAAATCGACATGTGACATGAATAAAAAATTCTCAATTACTGTATAAGTAGGCGCCTCAACTCTTCCTTCAAATTCCGGCCTTGCGGGTGGTCAAATTTAAAAAAAAAATTCCTAGTAGTCTATGGTCCCAAGAGTCCGATTGTATCAATTACGGTGCCCCTACATTTTCCCCCTTAGTGACACTAGTGATGGGACACGTTCATCTCAAACCCTTAGCCTCTAGAGAGTTCAAAATAGCGCCGCCGCTGTAGTCTGCCCGTTTCTGTAATCAAATATGCACCCTTCCTAATAGCACCCCCACTGGTGCATTGCATAAAAATAGCCCTCCTGACCTCATTTCTTGAGCTATAAAAAAACACAAACCCCTCATTTTAATCACAATATCATGGCAGTCAACATGAATGGAGTCATTAGTGGAGAAAGATAAGAGTCTCTGTTTTCTGTAGCCTACAATATTATGGTGACATTCTTCATGTCAAAATGTAATAAATAAATATGAGTTGTTAAAACTTGTTACCATGGGGATGTTGGTAATTGTGTTCTTGAAGACGTATGTGAAATCCAGATGTATGTGCCTCTGCCCAACAATGACCCTAGCCATTTTAAGTAAACCTGTTCTGTCTGAGTTAGAAGGGTGCCTAGGGCCAGAGCTACAGAACCCCTAACTGCTGTGAAAGTGCCCCTCTCCTGCCTAGATCACAGAAATGGGAAATATGTTCAGATGCATTCACCATGATATTTCTGGATCTAAGCCGATCTGAAAAGCTCTCATAGAGATCTATACTAATGGAACCACTATGTATTTTTTAACTCATTTTTCAAAAATTTATCAAACTCCCTACCTTAGCGCCCCTATAAATAGGGTTAAGTACCTGTCCGACTCCCCTACCACTGCTGCTGGAGGAGTACCGAGAACTACCCTCTTTTTAGAAAACTAAGTAAAAATATCCTTCTTCATGTCCAGTTACATACAATGTCGATCAATTTGACACTGTAGCAGCATGTCTCCATATCTGTATGCTGCATAAATGCACAATACACGGTTCTGCACGCACTTAAACCAAGGCTAACATGGGTGACCTATATAGATGTGATACTCTCGTTTTCGGGGCTAGTAGAAATTAGGCGGCTAATATAGACGTTCCGGGTTCGAACCCTCACTAAGTTTTAGTCAAGACGTCTAGCCACAGGCGCCTTAGGCGACGAAAGCGCGTCAAGGCGTTTACAGGGTTCGAACCCGTGAGCTGCTCCTTGGGTCACAAAAAACGCTTCAACCTTAAAATCCCATAGGAAATTTTTTTTGGGTTTTTGGACTTTAGGCCTGAATTTGGGGGTGATCCCTGGCTGATAGAAAAATAATTCTTGGACGAGCGGATAGCTCTGGATCTCTTTTTATCTAAAACAGCGAAAAATTGATTGTGGTTCCGCCGCAATTCATCCGACGAGGGGTAATCAGCCCCCCCCTCTGCCAATCATGGCAGTGAATTTAGACGGCGCGCAATCTCTCGCAGCCACCGCGGACGGACCAATTAGTCCTGTCGGCATCTTAGTATGGTTCGTGTGACCTACTTAGAGGCTCACACGGTGGGGGTGTGTCCGGCGTTCGGCGCGCTGATTGGCTACTGGTGGGAGGTGCTGTGCTGCGTCAGGAACTTTACCTATTTGGGACGGGTGTTAAAGGCGCACTGAGTTGAGGTGCACCTTTAAGCAAGAGCGCGATCCGGTCGTCGCGTTGGTAGCCTTACTACCCGTCGCGCATTTAACTAGAGGCTTAAGTGTGACAAATGACGATTCTTTGTCGACGCGACTACTAACATCAGCAGCATCGGCAGCAGCGGTAGCAGCATCGGCAGCAGCTATAAGGTGAAAACATGTTCAGACACGGTCGGCGTGTGAGACCTGTCCAGGCACGTCCGAGCAGGTTCGAACGTGTCTGAACATGTTCCGGAGTGCAAGACGCGTGCACACACAGACCGAACAGACACACACAGACCCACACACCCACACACCCCTATGTAGTGTGGGATGTAAAAGAAACCCTTGTCTCGGTAAAAGGGCCATAGATTCGATCACCATCACCGCCCTTGAAATGACCATAGCTGTTAACTAAGGCGTAAAGCAACCCACACACCCACACACCCACACACCCACACATTTTTCTGTATGAGCCTTCAGACCTGAAGCTGCTCAGTGTACGGGACTAGGTTTTGTCATAGGCCCTACGGACGCTACTCAAGGGGGAATAAGAGAGCTGTCTCACCGTGACATGGGCTGGCTGTAGTTTTTTATGTTTCGGTACCTACAACTAAACAGCCAGTACCCACCCCAGGGCTTCATGTCGCACGCGGGAAAAGTATAAAGATTCGAACGGTGGCGCCAACTGTCGGAATAGCGGGTACACTACGTCAGTAGTTCTTTTGTTCTCCGCTGAGTGACTGGGCAAACGCTTAAATAGACCACGTGTTTGTACAAGCTAGCCGTTTTTATCAGTGCAAAAATTAAATAAGCATCGGATAGAACAATAAAGAAATGAGAAAGTAATCCAGCACTTAGTATAACGCACCAGTTTTATCATGAGACACCGAAAGTCTGTTTTTTTTTCGGGTGCATAAGACAGTCGACTGAGAGCTCCAAACCAACCAAAATGTACCAGAGGGCGATCTATCTCAGAACGTACCCGACAGGGCAGGGGCCTTCTACACCCCGGCTCTGATGAGCAAGCGAGGGCCTATTCCTCTTTTGAGGTGGGCCCAAAATTGAACAAAAGAATAAACTCAGAAAAAAGCCTTAGGATTGAAAGAGTTGTAGATACTGATTTTAACGAGGAAGTCGCATTCATTAGTTTACAAATAGCCAGTGTAAGTACGCCCATGTATAGAAGAGAGACCTTGCTTATTTCTTATAGAGTTGTAAGATAGTCACATCATGATGCACATCATCATAAACGCAATCATGATACATTTCATTATAAGTAGACGAACCAGTAGACTCGCCTCTCTGCCCTCTAAAAGAGAGGGCAGAGAGGCGAGTCTCACTCTTAAAAACCCTTCCCCTCCCCTCCCCCCCTCCCCCCTCCCCCCCCTCCCCCCCCCATGCATCTTAAAGAGTGCCCCCCAGAGTGCCCCTCCCCCCCCTAAAAAAAAAGAGCCGCATTTTTAAATTATTTTTTAGCAAGCTTTCAGCTTGCTTTTTCTTTTTTAAAATTTATTTATCCATAAAAATCTCAAGTGACTTATTTTGAAATTCACGCCAACCTAGTAGTCACGTGACCCCCTTAAGTAGGTCACTTCCAGTCACGTGACCTATTTGAATTTCCCGCCAACATGGTGGTCACGTGACCCTCTTAAGTAGGTCACTTCCGGTCACGTGACCTATTTGAATTTCCCGCCAAAAGGGAGGCCTCTCATTGGCTGCTTTTGAATTTCCCGCCAAAAGGGAGGCCTCTGATTGGCTGCAGGTCGATTGAGTAATAAACAGTACTGAACTATAGTCCCGTTCCGATACATACTATACTACTCGTGACCTACTTAGGGTTTGTTTGTAAACAACACCACGTGGCTCTCTTGTTTGTAAACAACACCACGTGACACGTGACTGTTTGTAAACAAACAAACAAAAAAGTTATGTAACTTATATATAGAAATAAAAACACAACAAGATAATTTCTTTTTTTTTTCATTTTATTCTTTATTTTCATTTCAATCAAAAAAACACACAAGCTTATGCTTTTTTAGCTCGCTTCTTCGATTTGCAACAACCCAACAGGCCGCAAAGTCTCACGCCGCCGTCACTCGCACCACCACACCCCGGACGACTTCTCTCCAATAGACATTGCACGACTTTGGATAAATCCAACACCATTTCGGCAAGGCAGAGAATCTTTGCCTCCATGAAACGGCCGCCATCGCAACAACCCGTCACAACAGCATCATCGATAGCTTCTGACTCACTGTCCGGTCGCTCAGCTTTGGGATTTTGCTCATGCGCATGACGCACTTCTTGGGGTTTCTTGTTCGACATGCTTCAATTAGGAAATGAACGCAATGAGGTCCACAGGTGTCAGCAGAAGTGTCTTGTAGTTGAACGCGGTTTCTTTGCCACTTGAACGGAGCAGAGCGTTCCACGAAAGACAAGAACTCCACACTCAGCGGCGGTAAGCCGAAGGAATCAAAGTAGTACACTTCACCCGTGCTCGACACGTAAAACGCCACCCAATGCTGACCTGGTAAATGTTGCGGATCTGTGTTGCTCACGAAACAAGTGTCTTTGATAGGGTGCTTCGGAATAGTGTCACAAGAGAAAACACCCAGGAAACGATGTTTTGTGTGAACGTTTTCCTTCAACACTCTGCTTATTTCAAGCGTGTTCATACGATACGCTAAGTACCGCTGTCTTGTCTTCAGTTCATGTGGTAGTCAGTGATGGGGTGTCGATCTCGGGTCAGCTCGACGACGTTGTCGTACACCAAGTAGAGTAGCACCGTTGTTGTCGCTTGTAGCGCCGAGCGGAAACTGACTTCCACCCTCAGCTGACCCACTCTTATAAGGTTCACGCGACACCCGTCGTGCGATCTGTCTGGGGTTAAATCGAGGGGGAACACCGTGTAACCGTTCAGGAATTGATCGTATGAAATACCGCAGGAGCGCGCGCCCTCGTACATCCCCATTTCCGTGTGTAGCGCCAAGTACTCTCTCACGGCCGCTTTGGTCTTAAAGTCGGGCACGTAGGCGTCGTTCGGCACTTTCTGATCGTTCACTATCACTTGAAGCGAGCTGATGTCGTAATGCTTCATCTCGAACGGGTTCTTGGTGTAGCTACCGTTGAAGGCGTCGTGGTCTAGGAAGCAAATCATCATCGACTTGGGAAGCTGGCCTGTGTTGGAGTGCGTGTAGCTGTGATCTCTGTTACCTTGAGGGATGGCGTACGTCGTCACCTCCACTCTGTTCACCGGGTAGTTGAAGGGACCGTGTTCTATCACCGCTCTCTCGTGTGTTTCCGCTACAGCGTCCGCCACCAACACGCGTCGCACGTAGAGCTTTGCTTTGTAGATCTTCAAGCTGTAGCCTCTGTCAGCGGCGCACATCAGATAGAAAGAGGGCGCTGCCTGTTTCAGAGTGAGATTGATTTCTGTCTCTCCAACGATGAGCTTCGGTTGATGAGCCAGGTCAAAGTGCAGTCGCGCCATCAGCGAAAAGCGCTTGTTGGAGATGAGCTTCCTGCGCCCTTTGTACCCCGCATTCGCGTCAGTCAACGCGTCAAACTGACCAGGCGTATCTTCATGCCACCCCTGGGCGCTCATGACGCCGTCCTTCACGTCTTTGTTGTAGTTGAGTAACCCTTCCAAGTAAGCTCGGTAAGGGTAGGTCTCGGTGTTGCCAGACACTTTGAAACCGCCGATGGAGACTTGGACGTCTTTGAAGAGCGAGTGAGCCAAGTTGTTCACCGGAGCTACCGCGTCGGTGTCCTCGAGCGCCGCTCCGTTCGGTTTCAGCACTTGACATTCCAGATGAAGGTAATTCTCTTTCAGGTCTGTGTACTCTTGCGACTTGTTGATGGTGAAATTTATGTTACCTCCATCCTCTAAAGAGTTTTTTGTTTCTATCCCCAGGAAAGACGACTTTAAGATAGTAGTCTGAGTCGGCGCTACAGTGTGCAGGTCGAGCTCAGAGAGCGCGCACTCGTTACTGCTCTCGTGTACGTAAGCCATTGTGTTCTCTCTTCACGCGGACGACAGACTGACGCCGGCCGCCTCCAGTCTTTTTATTTATACCTGAACGCCTAGGCGCTTACCGGTCGAATACATCCCCTCTACGTCTCTTGCAAGAGCCACCGCCCGTCTGAGGAGAATGCCGGCGACGTTTCGACCCTTTCTTAGACGCGACAGTCGTCTTTCCTCCCGAGAACGCCGTACTCGCCAGTCTCTTCAGAGCGCCTGCGCCTCGGTCTTTCACGCTGCTCTTTAAAGTCCGACCCGCCAGCACATCTTTAGCTACGCCCACACCGGCGCGGAGCAGCGTTTTTCCCACCGACTTCAATAGCGGGGTAGCCGAGCGCATCAGACCTAACAGAGCGCCGCCCAAACCGTGCCTGCTCTGGAAAGAGCGCCCGCTGTACACGTTGATGCCGTTGCCCAGCTGCGCGTTTTAGTAATCGCTGTACCCTCTGCCGACGGTGCGCCTGGGTGGAAAGTACGGAACGCGTTGACGCATCATTTTTCTCTCTTTCAGCGCTCAATAGGTCTCAGATGAAGTGTCACGGTCACCTCGCCTCTACCGAATGGGATGGAATGACCGGATCGGTCTCTTAAATAGATGCCGACCTCGGTAAACCTCTTGGATTTCAAGGGGAAATAATCCAAATGGGGAAAACTGATAGCTTGCACGCCACCTCGACGCTTTCCGCCTCTGTCCACCGCGACGCAGCGGAACAGCGGCACTTGCATGTCGCCCACACGTCTCTCCTGGATCATGTCGGTGTATATGTACAGAGAGTGCACGTCCCCGAAAACATCCATCGAGTAGGCGCCGGTAGTCGGCGATGCGAAACACGTCTTCTCTCCGAAGCCTAGAACGCATGCGAGATGCTGAGTCAGCAGGACAGCACAGTGTCTCGGCGGTTTGATGGTGACGCGTTTCGTCTTGGAGTCGTACGATAAGATCCCCATCGGTTTGAGCAAGAAGGTGGAGCCCTCTAGTCTGTCATCTCGCAACGTCTCACTCAAGGGCTCAACTAGGGTGTGGTTGCTTCCGGTGAAAATAGGAGGTATCTCGAATATGTTTGGCATGAAACTGCGCACTCCCATGACTTTCTCCATCTCTTCGATCATCTGTCTTGCTTGATCGCTGATCGCCTTCTTCTTCACCGCCGGGGACAAGAACTGCTTGTATACGGCATTCGTCTGTCTCAAGTCGACCTCTCTCTTGAACCTTTTTGTTTCCGGTTTCAATCGCTGCTCTTCCGAAGTGTCTGATATCTCTTCCACCATTACATAGCTCGCTTCCTTCCAGCTCAGCGGGTATTTTGAGCTCAGTCAGAGCCGCTTCGTACGCTTCGGGCAGAAGTAGCGGCGAGTCGAAGTGAGTTCGGAAAGACGTCAAGCTGTTGTCAGGATAATACTCCATAGAGCTGTTGCTAGGTAGAGTGATGTTCATTTTTTTTTTTTTTTCTACATTATTTTTTTGACGGGGATCCACTCGTTGAACTTGTCGTCGTTACCTAACCAACGTACGAAAGCTAACTCTTTACCGTCGACGGTCTTGTAACACCTCGTCTATCAGGTAGTTGTTGTCGTCACGACTCTTGTACACCTTCTGAACCTCTTCCGGGTAGAAGACGCCTTTTATCTCCTCGCCCTTGTCGTCTTTCAGCTCGAACCCTCTGCTTCCCAACGTCTTAGCAACGTCGACCACTTCCTCGCGCCAGTTTCCCTCGTACCCTTTGTCGAAGGCGCCTTTAGTTCTCAACATCCTCACTCTGTCACCCGGAGCGATGACGTCGATGGCGGACGTCTTTGTTTTTTTCTTCTTTTTCCATATTTCGTCGATTTGTTTGTTAGTTGGGAGATCTTGTCGGTAGAAAACTGTTTCGCTGTTTTCCGAGCTGACTTGAGCTGGCGCCATTTTCAACGTCTTGTGGTGAGTGCGATTGTAAGAAGACACTACATGGTGCAGTACATCTACGTAGCGATACGTGCGCTTGTGTGTAAAATAACGCCACAGCTTCTCCTTCAGACTGCGGTTCAAGCGTTCCACTAGACTAGCTTTGATGTCGTCGTTCTCGCCAGTGAAAAACTCTATGCCCTCGCTCTTCAAGTGATCTTGAAAGATCTTGTTCAAAAACTCTTTCCCCTTGTCTGTCTGAACAGTGCGCGGTCGTCTCTCGCCAGTGTCTGTCATCTTTCGGAAGGCCTCGGTAACATCAGCGCCGCTCTTGGATTTAATGGGAACGGCCCACGCGTACCTAGAGAAAACGTCGATCGCCGTCACCACGTACCGGAAGCGGTCGTTGTGAGACGCCAAAGCCTGCATGTCCATCAGATCTATCTGCCACTGCTGATCGATTGCGCCGGTTATAGTCTTGTTCCTTGCGAATTTTCTCCGAATGGGTTTATGTTTAGTGTAGGCGTCCAGCGACACTAAAGCATCTCGGATGACGGCCGGGTTTAGGTGGCGAAAATGATGTTTCTGGAGTTTAGTCACGCTAGTGAAACTGGAGGGCGCTTTGACGTCGGTATATCTAGCTACTACACGCTTCTTTTCTTTTTCCTTCTTGGTCAGTCTCTTCACTGGTTTGCCCATTGTCGACCTGTTGAGGGCGTGAACGACGACGTCGCCGCTAGGCGGTTGCGCCCTTTCCTTTTCTTACTCCCCGCGCTCCTATAGGAAGTCGGAGTTTGGAAAAGTTCACTGCCCTCCTCGTCGTCAGAGGATTGATCGTCCACCTGGAGAGAAGAGTCTGCTGCTGCTGCTGCTTCTCCTTCTTCCGAGTCGAAGCTCGGTCGTTTCCGACCTCTGTCAGCAAGCCGTGTGTCCAAGCTTTGGCCAGGTCCGCTCGCTTTATACAGATGGTTTCCGATCAAGGAGTCTGTGGGAACTGCTTCGCGCAGCGCTTTTGTGAACGGAGAGTAGCCCGCCGGTCTGGGCGCCGTCTTCCTGAACCTGGCGGCGTCGTTCAGTAAGTCCACTATGTTGATGCGATGCTCAGGTGGTATTCTCCGACCCGACATCTCGCGCACCGCACCGTCCTCGTTCCACTTGACCACACCGGATTTCTCCAATTGTTTGTACAGCGCCACGGTCCGGGTGCGATTCCTCTTGGGAACTTGGTTCACCAACCGCTCAAGTAGGGACGCGCTGGCTTCTTCAGCAGACTGACGGAGGTGAGCCGGGGGCGAAGAAGTGTAGGACGAAGAGATGTTGCTGTTGTTGGGATTCGCGAGAAAAAATTGCAATCTATTCAACAACCTTCGGTATTTCAACATTTTCTCGCGCGATTCCAAAGTGGGATCGTTCAACACTAAGTCCAAGTCCCTGTAGATAAACTGTAGCACCTGGTGCAAGGCCGCGTCGGGATTAAGGGACTGTTCTGCCTGCTTGTGGTAAGAGGCCATATCGGCAGGTAGGCGGGCGGCGGTGGCAGGAGCGGAACTCTCGGTCTTTTCAGTACGCTCATCAGGAAGAGGAGGAAGGTTTGGAGCAGTAGAAGTACTAGCAGCAGCGACTGCAGTAGTAGCAGCGCTAGTAGTAGCAGCAGCGGGCACATGATGAAGTAGACCTGCTCGTGATGATTTGTAGAGCGTCTCAGGATCCACGAGCGCTAAGATGCTGCTCCGAGTCCGTCATGGGGACGACGGTGGCGATGACGCTGGCGGTGGCGGTAGTGGTGGTACTGTCGGCGAGTAGGTGTCGAATGAGGTGTCTCATATACGGAGAATGCTCTATATAAGCGGTAAGGCCATCCCTATGAGAGCCGGAATGAGGAAACCTCCCTCTTGTACCAAGACGCGTCTCTTTTTCTTGATGGGCGTAGATTTTTTGCCGACCTCCCTCAACACGTCAGCCGATTCTCGAAGCTTGTCCAGTTGTTTGTCGCTGAGCGGGATGTTCCCTACCAGTAAATTGTGACAGATCTCACTCAATGCTGCGATCAGACCGTCGCTTCCAGAGTCTATTAGATGCGAGCAGTCCTTTGGCGAGCACTTAGCTAAGTGCTTGAGAGTACCAAAGTGTCTTTCGAGTAGATGAGAAGACATTTTTGCTACTGCTTTCTCTTGTTCTTTTTTTTGTCTAGCGGTACGAATACTAGCTGAGAGTGTATGGACGTCAAAGAGGAGCGTATTCTCAGATCATCAGGTGTTGACTGCTTGAAGTCCAGAAGGAGGTATGAGTGAGGTCGCTTGAGTTCATGGGTAAATATACTAGAGAGGGCCGCCGCGTCGGAGGGAAACACCTGGCGAGACAGACTAGCTATTTGCCCCATGTCGCGCGGGTTCTTGAAAACGATCATGTAGTGAGCGTTCAGACTCATAGTTCGAAAGTCGGGTGATTTCTGGAATAGGTTCTGAGTGATATATATGACGCTCACGTTCCAGTGATGCGAGTATTTAGTAAAGATGTCGGCTACCACTTGCTGATTGGAACTGCTCATCAGATCGTCCAATATCAGTAGAGTGTGTGGTCGTAAAGCGTCTTCTGCTACTTCCACGTCTCCCGCTATAGACTCTTTGCTAGGAAGACCTTCTCTGAATTCCACACCGTACTGATTTTGCATTTTTTCAAACAGAGGTTGCCACTCGCCGTAATGGTAAAAAGTCTTTTCCACCGGCGGCGTGACCAAATTGTTCACGTCACTCAGAAATTGATCCACCAAGCGCGATTTTCCACAACCCGACGGACCGCTAATGATACAACTAAAGGGTCCTTGTAGTCGAGCGTCGAAATGAATTTCTGTGAAGAGTTTGCTTTTACTACTCGACATTTTTTTGTTTTTTTTCAGGACGCGTCAGAGAGCGGTTGTGTGTCTGACTGTCTGCTGTGTTTCTCACTCGAACGGTTGGTAGTGAATGGTTGTGGAGAAAAGTCAGCCGACCTTTTTATTGATACCGGCCGGTGTCACAGTAGCGGCGGCAGAAGTGACTTTTTTTTCTTTTTTTTTTTTGCAATAAAATTAAATTTTCACTCAATAGTCATAAATGTTTGTATCAGACTCCAGAGGAGTCTGATACAAATATTTATTTTAAAAAAAAAAAAGAAGAGGAGGAGGAGGAGGAGGAGGAGGAGGAGGAGGAGGAGGAGGAGGAGGAAGAGATTAATTTTTATTTTTTTTTGATCATTTAGGCAAAGCTCGTCGCTTTGCCGCTTTTTTTTCTATTTCTGTGTTGTGACACGATCGTCTCGAAAAAGCAATAAGGCGTGTGAGCGCGGCGGTGACAAATACATATTGGAGCGTATGGTTTAAAATGGTGCGTCCCTATCTTCTTCAATTCGGCTGCGTTGCAATATGCGGGATAACAAGTGACGACGTCGAAACGTTTAGAGACCGTGTTCACGTCGGCCACAACGCGCGCCCACCGAGTGGGAGCTGCAGTCGCTCCTAAGAAACCGATCGGCTTGTCGAATCGTTTCATAGCGCTTATTCTCACTTTATAAGAGGAGGCAGGGTGAGGAGAGTAGCGGCGCTCTTTCTTTTCATGAAACGCCCAACGAGTGGGGGCGCTGAGAGCGGCTGTTATGCAATGGTAGAGTAAATACTGTTCTGAGAAGAGGGCTCTCGGCCATGTCGCTACGTTTTCCTTTTCCGCTCTTGTATAACGACGATGGCGCTCAGCTTTGCATTTCTCGAGAATTCGGTACGCTTCAAGAGAAGCGTGAACCTCAACTACGTGACGCTCTCTCCTTTGAGATAAAAAAATAGCCGGGCAGTTGAGGAGGGCACTTTGTTCGCTTGTCCGTCTTTTAGAAACTCGCGCCCTCTGCAGCGCCATATTTCTTTCCTCCGAAACAAAAAAGACTGAGTGAAAATAAAAATTTTAAAAAACAAAAAGCTCAAAGAAAAAAAATAAGCAATAAGCAGACTCAGCTCGAAATTCCCTGCTGGCGTGATGGCGGTGACTGCAGGCGGTGGCAGCGGTCGGCTGGCCGGCGGTGGCGGTGTGGGCGGCGATGGTAGAAGGGTGTGTGGAAAGAGAGACGCATCTCAGTCTTTTATAGGAGCGGCCAGTCTGACATTTTCAGCTGTCGCATGCTGACCTGCTGCTATCATAAGAGAAACAAAAGCCCTAATCACGCTTTTCAGCTGGATCCTTCCACCCCGCCAGACATGGATCCCGATGGGAAGGTGGTTTAAAATTAAATCCGTGTACCGACTGTCATACAATAGAGTAATTAGTTGAACGCGTGTTACCTGTATAAAGGATTAGCGGGTCATGGGCTCAGCGTGTGTATAGAAAAACAACTACAGGTAGCGTGAACAAAGCGACCCCCTCCCTTTCTGTCACTCTGTCTGTGACTAGAGGGTGCGCGTGTGGTAAGCGGCTTAAATCTAAAGAAAAACAAATCACCCTCTCCTGTCGTCAGCAGTCAGCCGGCCGGCGGCTGGAAAATGCGATTAGAGGGATGATGAGCCACGTAGTAAGCGACTTAAGGCTGATCTAAAGACCTGCCGTGAGGGGGCAGCTGGCCGGTGGCTTGAAAAAAGGGGGGAGTAAGGGTATATAAGGGGGAGTGAAACCGTATTCGGCATCGTCATCATCGTTCATGCTACTACTACTACTACTACTACTACTACTACTACCACCACCAGCACCGCGCCTCAATTTGCAGATCCCCATGATGGAAAGTTGCTACCGTGACATGAAGCGGAATGACGAAGCGGCGCGCGTATGTGAAGCTGATGCTGTAGCCTCTGCTACTGCTGCTGCTAGTGCTGCTCAGCGTGCTACTGCTGCATTTACTGCGGCTGTTAGTGACGCTGGTTGTGATGACGTTGTTGTTGTTGCCGCTGCGGCTGTGACTGCTGCTGTTGCTGCCGCCGATGCAGCTACTCATGCCACAGATGCCGACGCTGCTGCTGCTGATGCTGTTGCGGCTGCCGATGTCGCCGCTGATAACGCTGCTAGTGCCCTCTCTGCCGCCCTTGCTACTGTCGCTGCTGCTGTTGTTGCTAATGCTCACGCTACTGCTGCTGCCGCTGCTGCTGCTGCTGCTACCGCTGCTGCCGAGGCTGCTGCCACTGCTGCCAATGCTACTGCCGATGCTGCCGATGCTGCCGATGCTGCTGATGTTAGCAGTCGCGTCGACAAAGAATCATCATTTGTCACTCTTAAACCTCCAGTTGAACGCGCGACGGGTAGTAGGGCTACCAACGCGACGGCCGGATGGTGCAAATGGTGTCGTCGCTTCTGCTCGTGCGCTTGCTTTTCTTCCGGTCCTACCTGCTGCTGCTACGGTATGATAGTGTTATAGTGTTTGAATGAGAACGCGCGTAGTTACACATAGACGCTGTAACAGATGTGCTCTTTTTTTGAAAATATAATTTTAACATAACATGGAACTTGTTGTGTTTATTTTCTATATATAAGTTGTTTGTTTACAAACAGTCACGTGTCACGTGGTGTTGTTTACAAACAAGAGAGCAGCGTGGTGTTGTTTACAAACAAAACCCTAAGTAGGTCACGTTACCCTAGTTACCAGAATGCCGGCTTCTGATTGGCTGAGCCTAAGTAGGTCACGTGACGTAAGTAGGTCACGTTACCATGGTTACCAGAATGCCGGCCTCTGATTGGCTGAGAGCTTCTAAGTAGGTCAGTAGGTCACCCAGAATGCTGGCTTCTGATTGGCTGAGAGCCCTAAGTAGGTCACGTTACCATGGCAACGGGTCACGTGACCAAATGGCGGCCTCTGATTGGCTGCATATCGATTGAGTAATAAACAGTAGTTAACTATAGTCCCGTTCCGATACAAACTATACTACTAGTATCAATATTGTTGTTAATAGGTCACATTCGGTGTTTTATGAAGTCCCAGGGAGTAGTAATCATGTGACCAGTGTGTATGACTTGTTTACCAGGGGGGCTGTGGTTCACATTAATTGAGGCTAAACACTCTTTATCCATCCCCAGGGGATGTCAACTATAAACTGTTGCTAGATAAGTAATGGGTTGGTGGCCATTGCTAAATTGTGTTAATGTTGTTTGGACAGGGTGTGTTTGTACTCATGAAGCATTAAACACTATATATATCCATGACTAGCTTGTACAAATAGAACCCTCAGATATTTGATGATAAGGTACTCAAGTGAACTATAGGGTATATTTAAATAGATGATATATCCTTAGGACTGCCAGTACTCTCTGGAGGCGCACTGCCATAGTGTATTGTTTCCAATGCAAACGCAAAATCTTGGCTTTCAGGGGGCCCTTTTTACTATACACATTGGCCCGCTATGGTTGTGCTAAGGATATATGCATATGAAATTCTATTTAAAGAAATGCAGTATGTTCCATAATGGTTTTGTAATTGACCATGCAGTAGCTTGTGTTACAAAATTTGAGCTTGTGCCAATGTCTAGGCAAATTTAACTCCATGTCATGCACATTATGTGATGAGGCTAAAACAACCTAAGGTGGTAATCTTGGAAAGGAAAGTCATACATCTGTTTTTGAAATGTATGCAGGCAGATCTTTCGCACATTTTTTACACAAAGATATGCTTTCACTTCACCTTAATATTAAAGATAGTAGACAGAGAATAATATTAAAGATAGCAGATAGAGAATTTTATCACCAGAAAAAAGAGTACCATCCGACTACTAGAAAACAATTGTAATGCTCCAGATGTCTACTTAATCAGAAATAAGTCCCCAGATCTTTCGGGGCAGGTCCACATAGGATATGCATAGGCATGGGTGTGATGTCAGAGAGTGTCCCCTGATTATTGATTCTTTACTGGAACAGGACACCAGGTCCTAGCCTCACGCTTGTGTCCTGACTAAGTCTGGGTTTGAGGTCCTGACCTGCACACTTCTATGAATAGGAAAAGGCCCTGATGGTAGCAAGAAGGATGCTGGACAATGCTTAACCATTGCCCTCAGTGCTTTAATGTGCACACTTATTTGCTTAACTTATTTAATCTTATCTACCATAAAAAGCCCTTTGTACAATTCCGCATGCATTTATCATGTAATATCGGTGAGCATGACTGTAGTACTACTGCTGAGTGTCGAGCAACTCCTGAGCTCCCATCCTATACAGTTTGGACTGTCTGAGGTCCCGTGAGAACCCTCCATTAATGTAAAAGGCCACAGCTTCCTGCTGAGACTGGCACCTACATCCAGGAATCAGGAGCTGGTCACGGGAATCAGTGGTCAGTGCGTCACCCTCCACCTAGATGTTTTACCAAGAGCTGTATTCCTCTACCATGTGTCACATCACGTTTATCAAATGTTTTGCTTCAGGTATATATCACTGTTTGGATATGTTTTTTTTCTTGGATCTGTTAATGTCTGTACATACTTGAGAGATTTTGGCCATGTGTATAAGTTGCACATTTGGATAGCTAGATCACTTGGGACTATTTTCCAGAGTCAATATGGCTTCCTACACGTGTCTTTTGGGCTGATAAACAAGAATTGCGGTTGTTGCCGCGTAAAAAAATGCCTCAGGCATTTTAATACGCGGCAACAACCGCAATTCTTGCATTTGAAGGAACATAATGTCTACATGGTTGGTATATTTGTAGGGGACCCATTCAAGACACCATATAAACAGGGCAGGAGGATGATATAACTGACGGATGTGACACAACAGGGTAAAACATGCCATTACAGGGATTTAGTGTATTATACAGCCACTAGGTGGCCACCAGTGCAGCAGCACTAATAGAACCATTGAATTCCTTTGGTCCATGTTAGGGGGTGTAGGTAGGATTATAATCAACCTGAGGAGCATGGAAATTGGTGTTGCTAGGCAGATAAACAATTAGAATAGCTGTTGCTAGGCAACCAGCTGTCTTAGCAACAAACCAATAGAACCATTGAATTCCTCGGGTCCATGTTAGGGGGGGTAGGTACAATTATAATCAACCTCAGGGGCATGGAAATGTGCGTTCCTAGGCAGATAAACAATTAGAATAGCTGTTGCTAGGCAACCGGCCGTCATAGCAACAAACCAATAGAACCATTGAATTCCTCGGGTCCATGTTAGGGGGGTTAGTAGGATTACAATCAACCTCAGGAGCATGGAAATGGGTGTTGCTAGGCAGATAAACAATTAGAATAGCTGTTGCTAGGCAACCAGCTGTCTTAGCAATAAACCAATAGAACCATTGAATTCCTCGGGTCCATATTAGGGGGGGGTAGGTAGTATTATAATCAACCTCAGGAGCATGGAAATGGGTGTTGCTAGGCAGATAAACAATTAGAATAGCTGTTGCTAGGCAACCAGCTGTCTTAGCAACAAAATAATAGAACCATTGAATTCCTTGGGTCAATGCTAGGGGGTATAGTTATGATTATGATCAACGTCAGGATCGAAGGTTCATTAATATTAATTTTATCATTATATGTATTAATTTGTGTTGTGACACCTTAAAACAAAATGGCGGCACCCCTTAAAACAAAATGGCGGCACCCGTACTGACTTCCTGTCAAATAAAAACAATATAATGCCTCAACCTGGTAGTTCGCAAGCTCACCACCAGGGCCCCTCCGGGGCCTTTCGGCCTAAAAAAAAAGCTGTGTTTTCATCATTTTAAAGAAAGTCATGACATCATATTCAAACATCCTCTTACATATTTAAAGAAGGACGACATGGAATAGGTTTTATATATATTAGGTAGATCATGGCTTGAAACATATAAAATGCTTAGTGAGGTCAATCTACTAGACTGGAACATTATTGTTACAACATTTCATACAGGCATATATAAACTAAAATTTAACCAAGAGATTGTTGAAAAACCTTAACATATATAGCCATATAGGCAATTTATTGTGTGGTCAGCAATATAGTGAATACTTTCCTTTACTTTTTGCTTTATTTTATTTCAATGATTAAAAGTATCCAATTATTATTAGCAAGGTTTGTATATTGGCTTTGCAGGATAGGTTGAACATCCTTATATTGAATCCATGGGCAAGATATTCAAGATTAAAGTCTTATGAGATTACATTTGAATGTCAGAGACAGAGAGCAGTACAGATGGACAAAATAATGAAGGCCAGCTGTGTCAGTATGCTGTATACTCTTTAACCCTTAAAGGATGGCTTAAAGAGTATGAGTATCCCAGTGTCTTCCTGGAGGTTTTATTTACAGTTTGCTTAATTCATACAACTTCAAATTGATTTGGTTAAAAAATGCAGGATACTTATTTGTTACGTTTATTTTCAGTTTGATGCATGTACCCAGAAGATGTCCCACTGAAAGACTATTACATCCAAATCACACTGGATAGCATTGAATGAAATCAAAATCGACAACTGTTAAGTTCACTTCATTTAATGGGGTGTATTATAGGGTTGACCACATTGTTTATCAACGTATCTATTTAAACTTATGTGTGCTGAAACTGTGTGGTATTACAGTTTTAATGCTGTCATGCTGTGTTAACTTCCTCCTATACCTTGATGATGCATCCCAACATGATTGTGGAGTGTGTCAATATTAACATAAAAGTCTGTATTCCATGATATCTTTTCAAAGAACTGTTTCTTCCACTGTTCTACATTGTCTCTGGGTATGAGTTGCTGACTTGTTTCTTTTACAACATGACAGAAGCTGTACCAAGGTCTGACTGAAGACTGACCCGGTCAGGCAGTACAGCACAAAGTTAGCACTGTTGTTGAGGGATGCTATTCTGAGTACAATTTTAAAAACAATGCCTCGCATTTTGATAAAATGACAATCACAAAGGTTAGATATGATTTCCAACATATGATGGACATTTGCAGGTAAAGTGGTTACAATAAAGAAGATGCACACTGCTGACATTGTGAATGTAAGGTTTGATTTATCATGTTTTTTTTTATGATGTTTTGTTCTGAATTTATCATGGGAATGGATCTTCTTCACTATTTGTATATTTAAGATTGAGATAATGCAGAAGGGTATGATGCAGTATGCCATTGCAATTAGAAAGACATAGATAGAAAATGGCAATGTTTCAGGCATATACATATGACAAACAAATACAGTGTTTACATGTGCTATGTGGCCAGTGAATAGGAACGGGACATAAAACATACATATTATGAGAGAAACAATTGAAATGGAGAAAAACAGGTTTCTTCTGGTGCAGTACACATGTGCCCTCAAAGGATAAAATACAGCAATAACGCGTTCAATGGATATCAAAACAATCAACCAAGACGACACAGTGGCTGAAGAATATACTATAAAACTAATCACTCTACACATCTAGATTGACTGGGAAAAAAAGAGTAAGGTGTACATTCCATATTGTTTTAAAATGGCAGAAAAATAATGCCACGTTATCTGCAATGGCTAAACATAGCAGCAGTATCATGAACACAGATGTCTTCATGAGGGAGCCGTATGTAATAACGATGATGATCAGACCATTCATCACCATGCCACAACTATTGAAAACTAAACAAGCAGTTGTCCTCGCTGTATAGCTGGTCATGTCTGGGGTTGTAGAATTGTCATGATGTGGCTGGTTCCCAATGTTATCTCCCATATTGATGGACTCCTTTTAACTCTCAGAATATGCACAGGAGAAACACTGCTACTCAGTTCAAGATTTTTATGGTACTGGGGCTGAAGCTTAAAAACTATGCAAGTGACAAGCTAGATGAAGAAAGCGGTAGGAATAATCAATATATGCTGTAGATTAAGTAAGCAGTTTCTCTTTCCAACACACCCCTACCCTCTCTCAATTTATACAATTATTAATGCATAAATTTAGAATCAATAGACATCAATCTATTCCTGTGTGTGTCCCCACATCTCTATTTGACCATGCCTATCACTTACATGAGGAAATCAGTTCAGGTAACCTTTAATAGTAAAGCATTATACATGCAATTTCATCCACACAGGTATACAATATGATTTAAGTTCATTTAAATATCTGCAAAAGTGATTCAACAAATTTATTGAATAGCCAAAAAAGCAAATACTTCCCTTACTTAAATATTAATTAGTGTCATATAGGATATTGCATCCAGAAATGCGGCTTATATATGACACATAAACAGCAAATTATCTAAGATGACAAGGAAATCATAGATCAAACTGATGCATTTTAATCATCAATTATCTACCAGTTTCATGGACGTTGTGTTGCTCTCATGGTCTGTCCAATTAGTAATATATATATACAGAAAATTAGGAAAATATTGGAACAACCTGTTATGTAGTCCATTGCAGAGGCAGTAATTTAAAATTGAGAGCTAAACTATTCAAGCCTCGACTGGTGAATAGAATTAACGCAGTATGTGTTTTTATTGGCATGATACACATAAATTCAGCCCTAAAAGGTGACACACCATGTATGAAGAAGCTGAAAGAGTCAGGAAGATATCCATTTCCGTGCCATATTAATGAGGAGAAATAGACATGAAGCCCTTAAAAGGTTTTGTCTGTAGCCCACTACGGTTCAGGGGAATATAGTCAGTTTGCCCTGAGGCTGGCCTGCAATTCATTCATTATATCCCCTTCCTCTGACAGTAAGAGATGTTCACCCCAAATATGAAACAGCATCAGTAACATGACAGTCCTGTGTTATTCAGTCAGACTTGCTGCAGCTTTACACAGAATACTGGACTAACTCTAACAGACAACAATGCTGCTGTAGGATTGGATAGTGTCTCATACAGTCCTTTATTGTTTAGATATTGATTTGTGTGTCTGATAGAGTCCCCTATTGTAGTAATGGGACAAGATAACTGGATAACGGCATCTTGTTTACCTTGTTTCTCCATTGAGGACTGTCACACAATTTTCCACATGTATATCAAAACCTGCTGTGTCAGACAAAAAGGAGCTGGCTTCCTACGTTTACTCAGTGATGATTTTCTAACAATGGGCCATGATGAAGGACCAGTGCAGGTCCCACAAAACTATATTGGTGCATCATGTTGATGGATGAAAGCACTTAAAGGCTAAGTGACTAAGGAGAGACTAAGGTACAAGCAGTTACTGAGGTTGAGGTACCAGGGGAAGTGTGCTCATATGACCAGGTAGGATCCCTCAGCCTGCTGCCACCTAGCAGCCACTCTAGGAATCACTGCGGGTAACCTGGAGTGTTTTCAGAGTCATGCATCTTAAACACCTGGGTTGTAATGCCCGGCAATGTAAGGTACTAGAGGTACCTTAGCTACTATGGAGGAGGTTTCCTATGGAAGTCAGAAAGAGCCAGAAGGAGATAATGCCTTGGAATCCTGGCATCCTAGTAACACCATACCATCGTGCAACTCCAAAGTTATGGAATCCCACATCAGCATCCATGTATGCAACATAGAATGAAGTATTTGAAAATGCTGCAATATCTACCATACCAGTAATCTTCTGAACAACACAACTTCTCATCATTAAGACAATTTTATAAAGCTAGATAATCCCTAAACATATATAGGCATGACTAGGTGCTCCCAATAGTTAAATAATATTTAGATATAATTTCATGAAGTTCTCTTGCATCTTGAGTGAGTTTTTGATAAGTTCTCATTAAAATCATATTGGTTACGTGGAAAGTTACATCCTAAGAGTTTGTCAAAAAGCATCTTTTGCAAAAGATCAAAGGACCCTAACTTTGCTGTGGAAGGATTCTGGATGGGTGAAGCTGGTAGTAAGTCTACCTTAAAGGTGAATCCACTGAGACAAATCCATCAGATTAGATGAACCTTCACAATGTTAAATCTTGTCTGATCCGACAGATTGACCTCAGTGGATTCACCCTATTATACATATACTCACTAACTGGTTGCTCTAATGGTAATGGCTCAACTAAGATAAAGAGGTAACTGTCAATCTGAATTTTTACTTTTATACTTATATTCAATGTTCAATATGAAATAGAAGACACTGTCTTGTCCACACACAGTGAAAGTGATCTATCAATTCTGTTTTAATTGTAAGTCTGGTACTGGCTATTTCTTTCAGCCAAGAAAATATGCTATGTGATTCCTGGCAACTTGCTGCACAAGTTTAGAGTATAGTTAAACCTGAGGGTAGAAATCAGAATTGTCATATTGCACTAATGCTTTAAATATCAATTAATTACATCAACATCCTTTGAAAATTGAAATTCATGCATTTAAACCAGTACTGTGGAATCACATGAACGAAGCAACGTTATAGCAACTTTGTTTGTTACCTCACTCCTCTGTTGCTCGACCTTTAAAGCTACCACAGTCAGCAGAGCCTTATAAAAATCAAAAAAGAGGATTTCCTTATTTGGCAGAGACACAGAACTCTGTTAGGCAGTATGGCTTTGATGTCCAACAGAATTCCCATTGTCACCTGTATTACTTTCCCTACCTAGTTTTATACATTCTCCTCTCAGGGTCTCTCAAGGAGAAAGTAAGGTGAAGGGAGAAAGTCAATTTTTGAAGGGAGTTGAGAATTGCTTATGAGGAAACCAAATCGACCAAATGTGCTGATGAAGGCACTCTCACTATAAGAAGTCATTTAAAAGAAAAGACCGAAGTATGCAGCATGTAGCATTTAAACCTAAGATAAGAATTTAGAGAGTGAAGTAACATGAGACCAAGAATATACCCAACCATACTAAACCTATGCAAACAGTATATTCTACTATCATTTATGATGCATCAGACAACAAAGCCATGATTAAGTAGCTATTTACTGTCTTCATTAATTAGTTATAAACCCATTTTCCTTCACATTTCCTAAATAGAGTTATCAAGAAGGCCATAAGAGCAAGTATAAATGAAACAAATATAAGGAGCAAAGTCGTCTGCACCTACATTGTCTTATGATTGGCCCGTGAGTGGCCCTTAAGTGGCCATTCATCCCTATGGAATATGGTGTACATTACCAAGCAACCAATCAAGGGGTCGTTATAGTGGTGTCTAGACCAATCAAGGGAGATGGGCTGAGTATGTCTAGGTGTGTTTTGGTCCTTTGTGACGTCATTCTTGGCCAGGCTTGGGATTTTATATTACTAGTTTAATGCTACATGGAACAAATTTCGACAAAATGTATGTCAGTAGGCTGCTAATCAATACCATTAGTAGTGATAGAGGGCAACTTATAACTATGCTTGTCTTTTCTTTAAGAACTGACACTGCTGCTGCTGCATATAAAGCATGGAATATAAGCCATCCTAACGTCAAGGATCTGGATAAGGTAGGCCAATAGGGCGGAAGTGCAACTTTAGACTGAATGTAATGTAGGGCACTAGGCTTTTGTCATTTCCTGATGGCTGACTTTATGTCCTGTCAATCTGTCTTGCTGGACAGGTCCTTTAGAAAAGTTAATCAGCTTCTGCACATACATCACCTTATATCCGGGTTCTTAGCTCTATTCACAAAAGCTGCTGTGACATGAAAAAAGATAAAAGCTGCCCAAGCAGGAGAGAATACTAGGGGGCTTCTGATGTAGGTATACATCAGGAGCCCCCTAGTATTCTATATATATATAAAATAATATATATGTGTATGGTATCTGTTCGGATAGCATAATATATTTGGAGCGGCGGCAAATGGTAGTTCCTCAGGTGTATCATAGAGGGCGCCCCAAGCTGGCCCCACCTCCTACTACTTCCGCCCACTTCCCGCTTCTTCAGTCTTTTGGAAGTAGCCGTTGGGATAGGTCAATTTTTTCTTTGTGCGTCAATTATCAGTCAATATGCCCAAGTTTTGTGAAGGCTGTAAAGAAGAGTTTGACGGACGCAGGTCAGATTGCCCCTATTGCAAAGATGACCGGGAATACCGAGAACAAAGAGAAAGGAGAAAAAGTGAACTGGATGACCGAGGAAAGGAGGAAGAAAAGGAGACTCCGCCGGCGGCTACAGGTGGTGCTCCAGGGAGCTCAGGGGGTGCTTCAGGAGGCTCCAAGCCTAAGACACCCGAGAGTACCACCAGGACTGATTTGGATCAATCCCTACACGAACTGGAGGATTTATCATCAGTCTTAGAGGAGTTTAATAAGCTTTCTCTGGACTTGAACTCTAGGATGTCCAAAATGGAGGGCATGATGGTCAAGATGATGGCTCGTATGCCCGAAAAACAAGATGGCGCCCACCCTGGACGGCGTCCCTTCAACTTCAGGACACCACACCCTGGTATATATATATATATATATATGTATATATATGAGGGTTTTTGTACTGATCAAAGGGGGGGGGGGGCATTACCAGGTGCCTGGAAATAAGACACACAGAATCAAACTAGCAAGGTGATAATTAGAAACAAAGTAGTTAATAAGCAGTTTCTCTTTCCAACACACCCCTACCCTCTCTCAATTTATACAATTTATAATACATAACTTCAGAATCAATAGACATCAATTATTCCTGTGTGTGTCCCCACATCTCTGTTTGACCATGGATATCACTTACATGAGGAAATCAGCTCAGGTGACCTTTAATAGTGGAGCATTATACATGCAATTTCATCCAGACAGGTATATAATAAGAATAAAGTTCATATAAATATCTGCAATGGTGATTTAACAAATTTATTGAATAGCCCAAAAAGCAAATACTTCCATTACTTAAATATTAATTAGTGTCATATAGGATATTGCATCCAGAAAAGTGGCTTATATATGAAACATAAACAACATAAAAATTATCTAAGATGACAAGGAATTCATAGATCAAACTGATGCATTTTAATTATCAATTATCTACCAGTTTCATGGACGTTGTGTTGGGCTCATGGTCTGTCCAATTAGTGATATATGTATAGAGAAAATAAGCAAAATATTGGAACAACCTGTTATGTAGTCCATTGCAGAGGCAGTTATTTAAAATTGAGAGCTAAACTATATAAACCTGGACTGGTGAATACAATTAACGCAGTATGTGTTTTTATTGGCATGATACACATAAATGCAGCCCTAAAAGGTGACACACCATATATGAAGAAGCTGAAAGAGTCAGGAAGATATTCCTTTTTGTGCCATATTAAAGATGAGAGATAGACATGAAGCCCTTAAAAGGTTTTGTTAGTAGCCCCCTATGGTCAAGGGGGCTACAGACGGCCAGTACTTTATGGAGGGGCCCTGCCATGGCGTATTCTTTCCAATGCAAACGCAAAATCCTGGCTTTTGCAGGGCCCTTTTTACTACCCCCATTGGAACGCTATGGCAGTGCTAAGGATATGAATCCTGGCTACTTGTACCCCATGAACTTGGGCTGCACAAGTCTAGAGTATAGTTAAACCTGAGGGTAAAAATCAGAATGGCCATATTGCACTAATACTTTAAATATCAATTAATTACATCAACATCCTGTGCAAATTGAATCATTCTAATCAGTACTGTGGAATCACATTAATGAAGCAACAAATTTGTTTGTTACCTCACTCCTGTGTTGCTCAACCTTTAAAGCGATCACTGTGAGCAGAGCCTTATAAAAATCAAAAGAATGGATTTCCTTATTTGGCACAGACAGTATTTGGTACTTTCCTTACCTAGTTTTTCTCCACTCAGAGTCTCTCAAGGAGAAAGTAAGGAAAATGTCAATTTGTGAAGAGAGTTGAGAGTTGTTTATCAGAAAAAACAATGAAGCAAATATAGAATTAACACTGGAGTGCCGACAAATGCTGTCTCATTTAAAGAAGCCGTTTGAGAACAGAGAAGACACCACTGCCACACACATGGGGAAGGACTTCTTTGGAAAATATTTCTGAGCAGGGCATTTCCTTTAGAAAGTGTGTTAAGTATTGAGAGAAAACACAGGTCTTTCATCCGTATTTCCTACTGAAGAAGTGATTTTTTTCCCCTGTGTTTCCGAGCCTCAAGCAGCCCTTTGAGCTGTTGCCATTAGGCAAATGACTTTTGGCACACCTACTCCAGCTTTTTCTACTTCCACAGCTAGGGGACCATTTAAATCTCACATAAATCTCTCTTTTCAGTTAGCATCTGGGTTGAGCAAGCTATTATGCCTATGTAGTATCAGTCCTTTAAAGGCACCATAATGCATTAATTTATAAATACAGCCCTGACCAGCATCATGACAACCCTACAGGGTTGAGACACTCCCGAAGGGTAGGCATGATACACCGATACAGCACCGGCGAGTAACTCGCCGGGGCTGCATTGGCTCATGACAACAAATCTCATCTTTTAGTGACATGCATACCTATATGGTTAATATAAAGAAGTATGGTCTTGCAATACTTGTACAGGGATTCACCCCTTTAACTGACACAGTTGAGGCAGCACAGTGTGAATGGATGTTTGATGGATGGATTTCTCTCTGCACACACTAGGTTACAGTATTTCCCAGAGTGGCCGCTAGGTGGCAGCAGGTCGAGGGATCCTACCTGGTCATGTGACCACACATCAGCAACATCCTGAGTTGCTTCTGGTACCTTAAGTAACGCTGGTCATGCACATCTGTCTTTTGTTACTTAGTTTGGTGATCTTTATAGGGGAAGAGCAGGTTTCATGCCACATTGGTGTGGGGTTGTCACATTTAAAAGTCTGAACCCTTTAAGGTTAAGGGAGGCATATAGAAACATTTACAGCCTATGCCAATCAATGTGGGTGCATATGAAATCACGTAGCATTAATTTAGTTATGATTTCATCCTGCAGTGGGGTAGCCACCACCAACATAATTTCATAAAGGCCTGCAGACAGAGGTAGCAAGGCATTTAAGCATTGTTTAGCCCTTAAAGATCAAGTATAGCAGCAAGCATACTTTCAGCAATACAATAATGGCAGGTTTTTTGGTGAACCAAAATGTTACAGCTCATGTCATCCTATTAGGTCACAGGATCATTTATAACGAACAGTAACACACTCTACAGCATGCTGCAGTCTAGTCAAAGAGTCAATATCCACTGGGCAGAATGGTTGTAGTAAGTCCATTTTTTTATATATGAATGTAGGGGTCTGACTATATCAAGGAGCACTGTCATGCCTCAGTGCCATCCAGGCAGAATCAGGGAATAGGGTTACTCCATTATGGTCAAATGCCTTGTCTCAAAGACTTTTACAGCACCTTTTGTAATGTCTCAAAAATTATATATTGCTTTATATCTATGGCTTCGTGGAATGTGTTATAAAAGTGGTTGCATCCTCTCCCCTTTCAGCATCCTCAAATAAGGAAATTAGGTTAAACAGGAATTTGTAACAAAACACAGTTTTACCTTTGTGCAAAAAGAGAATGAACAAAGTATTTTAAGGATGTAAAACATCTAAGTGATGTTTTTCTCCAATTGCTTGCAGAGGGTGGTTCTGGTGAGTCAAAAATGTCAAATATGTCAACAATGTCAACTACGTATTGAATATGTTGAATATTTATTTGTAGAAACTGTTCTATTTATTGTCTGTTCTGTTGCCTGCTCCTTCCCTTTGTGATGCATGAATGTTGCACTGCTGCAATTTTGTCTCTTATACAGAATAGAAGAGCTTAATGTCAGAACAGTGCCCATCGTAATGTGGTCTATGTAGGCTACAAACAGAACGCAAACAGTTTGCCATAGCAGACTAAAGACATCAGTAGAAGAAAAGGGGAAGTGTGATGAGTTTAATCTTACCTAAAGAAGTTCTCTGACACAGAGAAGAGACCGCTTTGTAACAAAAGCCTTAGAGACTGCCACACGTAAAGGGGAGAGGTTTCCTGAGGCCTTTATCAGCAAAGGCAGGGAATGTCTATTTGAATATGACTGAAGGGAGAGACCACATACAGACTAAATGCAAAGCATTGAATATGCCTTTTCTATTCATTTCCTACTGGCATTGAAAAAATGTATGCCATGAAAAAAAAGACAAATACTGTGTTTTGCAATGTCCCATTCAGAATTTAGGCAAAAGTGTATCTATGTCTTTGTCATCCATGTCTATGTCTTCTCATTATAGCGCTCAGGAATATGTGTATGGTATCTGTTCGGATAGCATAATATATTTGGAGCGGCGGCAAATGGTAGTTCCTCAGGTATATCATAGAGGGCGCCCCAAGCTGGCCCCACCTCCGTACTTCCGCCCACTTCCCGCTTCCTCAGTCTTTTGGAAGTAGCCGTTGGGATAGGTCAATTTTTTCTTTTGTTATAATAAAGAGGCCTTTATCTTGTCAATCTGTATGTCAGGAATTTAGGCAAAAGTGTATCTATGTCTTTGTCATCCATGTCTATGTCTTCTCATTATAGCGCTCAGGAAAAAATTGACCTATCCCAACGGCTACTTCCAAAAGACTGAGGAAGCGGGAAGTGGGCGGAAGTACGGAGGTGGGGCCAGCTTGGGGCGCCCTCTATGATATACCTGAGGAACTACCATTTGCCGCCGCTCCAAATATATTATGCTATCCGAACAGATACCATACACATATATATATATATGTATATATATGAGGGTTTTTGTACTGATCAAAGGGGGGGGGCATTACCAGGTGCCTGGAAATAAGACACACAGAATCAAACTAGCAAGGTGATAATTAGAAACAAAGTAGTTAATAAGCAGTTTCTCTTTCCAACACACCCCTACCCTCTCTCAATTTATACATTTTATAATACATAACTTCAGAATCAATAGACATCAATTATTCCTGTGTGTGTCCCCACATCTCTGTTTGACCATGGATATCACTTACATGAGGAAATCAGCTCAGGTGACCTTTAATAGTGGAGCATTATACATGCAATTTCATCCAGACAGGTATATAATAAGAATAAAGTTCATATAAATATCTGCAATGGTGATTTAACAAATTTATTGAATAGCCCAAAAAGCAAATACTTCCATTACTTAAATATTAATTAGTGTCATATAGGATATTGCATCCAGAAAAGTGGCTTATATATGAAACATAAACAACATAAAAATTATCTAAGATGACAAGGAATTCATAGATCAAACTGATGCATTTTAATTATCAATTATCTACCAGTTTCATGGACGTTGTGTTGGGCTCATGGTCTGTCCAATTAGTGATATATGTATAGAGAAAATAAGCAAAATATTGGAACAACCTGTTATGTAGTCCATTGCAATTTTTTCTCTCCAGTACTCTGTGCGTCAATTAACCGTCAATATGCCAAAGTTTTGTGAAGGCTGTAAAGAAGAGTTTGACGGGCGCAGGTCAGATTGTCCCTACTGTAAAGACGATCGTGAATATAAGGAGCACAGGGAGAGGAGGAAAAGCGAACTGGAGGACCGAGGAAAGGAGGAAGAAAAGGAGGCTCCACCGGCGGCTACAGGTGGTGCTCCAGGGAGCTCAGGGGGTGCTTCAGGAGGCTCCAAGCCTAAGACACCCAAGAGTACCACCAGGACTGATTTGGATCAATCCCTACACGAACTGGAGGATTTATCATCAGTCTTAGAGGAATTTAATAAGCTTTCTCTTGACCTAAACTCGAGGATGTCCAAAATGGAGGGCATGATGGTCAAGATGATGGCTCGCATGCCGGAAAAACAAGATGGCGCCCACCCTGGACGGCGTCCCTTCAACTTCAGGACACCACACCCTGGTGCCCAGCCCGAGGTACCCCCTAGGGTACCTGAAGTGGAGGAAGCAGGAGAGGAGGGAATCGACCCGGCCATCATGGACGGGGCGGAAATCGACGCGGAAATCGACAACCTGGGAGGCAGATCTACACATAGTCTGAGTAAGTTCGATCTGCGCAGATTCTTACCAGTTGCTGAAAGAAGGCGCCCATTGCAGGTGGATAACTCTGAGAAACTTATTTATCTGTTGACCAGGCTGATGGAGGACTTATCCGTGAGGGGATACAACATCACAGGCCTCCTCCAGCACATCTCGTACATCTCTTGGATGGCATCGACAGGGATATATGCCACCGAGGCCCTGGTCGAATACGATTATGAAATGCGTGATAGGGCCAGGGAGTTTGGCTGCAGGGCCTTTGTGGGTGGTGACACTCACTTATCCAATATGTATTTGGGTACCAGTGGTACAAAAGCCCACAGGTACCAATCCAGCAAGGGCCCCAACACTCGAGGCCGCAATCAGGGGTACAACCAGGGATCAGGGTCAAGCAGACGTCAGCCTTTAACAGGGTGGAGGAGGATCGCATCCGAGAGAGGTATCTGTTTTGATCACGCCCAAGGACATAGGTGTGATGGGTGTCGATATAGACACAGTTGCACTTGTGGATCCAGCGATCACGGAATGCTGAATTGCCCTCATTATCGACGGGGCGGTGACAGGAACGGCGATCAGGGCGGCTCAGCATGACTCCACAGGCCAAACATAGACGTAAGCCGGATTACAGACTGTGAAATTGATCCGTATACGTGTATTGTTGACGGGATTAGCCCTTGTGTACAGGAAAATGACTTGTTTGTCACACCAGTGACAGCGCGTGATAACTTTGTTGATTTTGATGGGAGCCGCCATGTTTTACGAGGCTCGCTGCGCGATTCTGAATTCTGTGTACTTGACGACAAAAAATGTGTTGGTAATTCTAGTAATTCGCCTGTAAAATCAAACAGTACAAAATGTGATGGGAATAATGTCGCCAGGAAACCTGCCGACATTATTTCACAGGAAAGTTGCAGTTATGATATTTCTGCCGAAAATGTCACGGTAAATAATGAATTTGTGGGAATCGCGTCGAGCCGGGCTGACGAGCCGCGCGATTCAGGTTCTGTGGTACATGGTCAAATTAATTATGACGAAAATGTGGAAGTCTATCCGGGAGCTCTGTACAACGGGTGGTGCGAAGAGAATTTTGTCGCCAAGCAGGCTGGCGACAATATTGCTCGGGAAGAATTGGCGAGAATGGGAGCGGACAATAATTGGGCGAGTAAATGCAATAAATTGGGAATCGCGCCGATCCGTCTACTCGAAAACCAAGATGGCGGCGCACGGGTGGAAATTTCGTGTATCCACGATTCGTTATGGGAAAGTTTGCCGGAATTTGTAAGTATTTCTACGGAATTTACGGTATTGAACAATTGTGTGGATAAATACAAATGTACTCGACCTGTGGCCGCAGTAGAGGTGGTTCCAGGGGGCTGGCTGCCGGTCTGGCAGGCATGTTTGGGTGGTACCTGTCACTGTATGTACATTGTAGAAGGAGTGGAGTGTCAACTAAGACCCTGCAGATTCGCAGCAAAAGTGTTAGACTTCAAGGGAAGAGTGTGTACCAATGATATGAAAGTATTGACAGGTGTGTACCGTGGTTTCCGCATAGTTGACCATGGCTGTGTTTGTAAATATTCTTGTACAAATTATCAATCATTGTTGGGGTCCAAGTTCAAGGGGGACATGGGTAGAAAAATCAAACAGGAACTAGTGGAAGGGAAAGTTCGTATGGTCAATAAAAGACCCAGATGTGTTCACGCTATGGGGGGGGTAGAGAAGTCAGATGGGTCACTCAGACCTATAACAGACTGCTCCATGCCAGATGGAGAAAGCATCAATAATTTCATGGGGGAAACGTGTGAGAAATTTCACTATAAATCTCTTGATGATGTTGTTGAGTTGATTACAATTGACAGTGCTTGTGCAGTTACGGATATTGACAGCGCGTACCGCTCGGTAACTGTTCTCCCCTCCCACAGAAAATTTCAGGGTTTCTGCTGGGACTTGGGAAAGGGTAACAGGTATTTTGAAGACTTGCGCTTGTGCTTTGGGTTGGCTTGTGCCCCATATCTGTTTACTTTGTTATCCGACTTTGTTGTTAAAGTAGGTAGCTTAGGACCATTTGTCAATTGTGTCAACTACTTAGATGACTTCCTTGTGACTGACAGTACTATTCAAGGATGTCAGCAGGCCCAGGACGAGTTAGGGGCCACGTTGGAGGGCCTAGGTTTCAAGGTTTCTCAAAAGAAGCTAGTCCCCCCCGCCACATCTGTCAAATACCTCGGTATTATAGTTAATACCGTGGATATGACCCTGTCCATTGGTCAGGACAAGTTGGACAGGGTATCTAAGGAGGTAGCTGAACTGCAAGGTGTCATCAAATGCAAACGCAAGCGTTTAGAGCAACTTGCAGGGCTGTTGGCTCACTGTGCAACAGTAGTAAAGGGTGGCCGTACGTACACGCGGCGCATTTACGACCTACTTAAATGCACAGAAGGTCAGGTAGAAGTAGAGTTAGATGAACTAGTCAAGCTAGACTTGAGTTGGTGGGCTCACTTTATGGTGTACTTCAATGGTAAGGCCCGGGTCTTGAATAGTGTGAGTCCAAGTTTTGAGGTATTCACTGATGCTTCTTCTAAAGTAGGCTTCGGTGCCCATTGGGCCCATGGGTACACTTGGGGTTTGTGGGATGGTCTTGGCCATAGATGTGACCATGAATATCATCCCCCCCAAGAAGCCTATGACGACCATATAAACGAAAAAGAGTTATGGCCGGTCTTGGTTAGCTTATCTAAATGGGGAAGTAACTGGCGTAACTCAACAGTCCAAGTTACAACTGACAATACCCAGGTACTTGGTGTTCTCCGCACGGGGAAAAGTAGCAATGCCACAGCAATGGCGTGGGCTCGTGAATTATTCTGGTCCTGCTGTTTCTATAACATCAATATTCGCTGTAACTGGATCCCGGGAGTCGACAACGTGGTGGCTGACTCGTTGTCCCGACTCAAAAATCCAGATTGTGTAACTATTTGTTCAGCTACATTACCTAACTTCACCGAATGTTGTTGTAGGATTGTCAGGTCTGATCCGCGACTGGGAAATCCTGAGGGAGAACGCGGCCGCTGATAACTCACGTAGGGCTTATAAATCAAGGTGGAACCGATTCAGGACTTTCTGCAAGGATCACTATTTATGCCCTTTACCAGCTACTGTGACAACCATGTGTTTATATGTGACACACTTGGCTAAGACTCTGACTTATTCTACTATCAAGAACTATGTTTCTTCAGTCTGGTTACTTCATGACATTCAAGGAGTAGCACATATAGACCCGAACTGTTATTTGTTTAAGGAGACATTGGCCGGCGCAAAAAGGTCATTAGGTTGTCAGGTTCGCCAGGTAGATCCGTTATCTCCAGAGGATTTACTTCTGATTTACCGTACCTTGGATTTGTCAGTTGGGTCGGACCTAATGCTCTGGTGTGCCATAACTTTATGCTATAGATGTCTGCTGAGAGCAGGTCATGTGACCACTTCACCCCATACCCTCAGGGTCAAAGACTTATTATTCAGGGGTCATGACATGGATGTTTTCATTACCAGTTCCAAGACAATCCAGTTTAAGGAGCGTGTTCTCCTCATCCCAGTATTGAACTCAGGGAACTCGCCATTGTGCCCGGTGGGTCACATCAAATCCTACTTGGATGGCACGGGGTTATCTAAGGAGGACCCTCTGTTTCCATATTCATACCGTGCTTTCTGCACTGAACTCCAGTCTAAGTGTAAGCGAGCAGGTCTCACCGG
This sequence comes from Harmothoe impar, assembly GCA_947462335.1. Taxonomy (NCBI): domain Eukaryota; kingdom Metazoa; phylum Annelida; class Polychaeta; order Phyllodocida; family Polynoidae; genus Harmothoe; species Harmothoe impar. Next base: position 77,739,631 of record OX381712.1, read on the forward strand.
AGATTATGCTACGCATAGTTTAAGGAGGGGGGCGGCTACTTATTTAGCCTCCTTTCTGCCTCTTCATGAGGTCAAACGTTATGGAGATTGGAAGTCTCTTGCTGTATTATATTACATATCTGATAATTATAAATGTCGTAGACTCAAGGATGTACTAGTATCTGACCATTGGGGTTCCTGGTAATTAGCAAAAGTGTTGTTGTTTTGGGCTTTGGCCTTTATCTTGTCAATCTGTATGTCAGGAATTTAGGCAAAAGTGTATCTATGTCTTTGTCATCCATGTCTATGTCTTCTCATTATAGCGCTCAGGAATATGTGTATGGTATCTGTTCGGATAGCATAATATATTTGGAGCGGCGGCAAATGGTAGTTCCTCAGGTATATCATAGAGGGCGCCCCAAGCTGGCCCCACCTCCGTACTTCCGCCCACTTCCCGCTTCCTCAGTCTTTTGGAAGTAGCCGTTGGGATA